>CM057837.1:20112062-21312062 GCA_030068075.1 Paguma larvata | reverse complement strand
GGGAAGGGAGTGAAAGGGAGTTTGGTACCTGGAATGGGACTTGATTGGTTGACTAATATTTGCAGATACCACTAGTGCAAAGGGGTTTAATGCTTTTTAAGAAGGAAAATCCTTTAAATCGATTTAAAGTTCTTAACATCTGGAAATGGCTGATGTTAATTATTTTGCAACATTTCTTTGTAAGTATCCTTTAAGAGAATTTTGAGATTCACTCCCCTCCCTGCACTAATGCTTGAGCCAGGTAATTTTGCTTTTGGGTAAATTAAAATCAAAACGCTCTTAACTTGACCAACTTTGTTTCTTGAATCGACTTAGTTCCAACCCACTGTTTCCTCTGCAGGACGGCCTGCTCGGACAGCAGTGGGCTTACTGACTGAGGTTCTGACTTGCCACAGGTGAGCGTCAGCACTTGGGCGTCTGGTTGTGGAACAGGTAGAGAGGAAACCGTTCGTCTTTGACCCCTTGCCTCAAGTACCAGGAGTTGGAACCTGGCTGATAGAAAATGCACTTGCCTTTAAAACATCTCAAGTAGAGAACTTTTTACACGGGGGAGATGTACTTGAATTTCAGAACTTAACAAATTTTTATTACTTTTTATTGAAAACTGCACTGAACGCTATATGTCCACCTTTACAATAAACAAATACAGGAACGGTGACTCACACGGAAACAAAACAGTTCTGATAGCCATCGTTTTTCTGTTTGGGACAGTTTTAAAGGTTTTTTTTTTTTTTTTTGTCACAAAAACAGGAATGTACCTATACAAAGGCTCAAAATAGGCCATCTTTTAAACAAAAAGGCGATGATTCACAAAAGACTATGAATATAACATGTAGCTAGTGGATACAAATCTAGTAGGATTTGTTAAAATCAGTCACATCTAGTAACACACCTGAAGTGTTCTTGTATAAAATATCACGTGAAGAAAAGAAGACTTTATCAATGTCTAAAAAAGTGGGTTTGTTCATAGACAATCTGACAAGTTACCATAAAAAGTGTTTCCTGAGACATAAGGAAATGCAACATTATTTTTCTTGAACTCTTTTAGCTCAAGACTTTCCACTCAATAAAATAGCTGAGGATCTGAAACTGAGAAAATATATTTGAGTACAAACAGCTTGTGAAACTTAATACTTTTTTTTCTTACTTTTTTCTTTTCCTTTTTTTTTTTTTTTTTTGCATCATAGAGGGTATTACTGACTTCACAACCAACTCGCCCGCTCAGTATGCAGTTCGGATGGGAGAGGCTTCTGTGCGGTCCTCGGGCCTATGCTTGCGGCTGTCTGACCCAGGCAGGCAGTCTCCTCCCCACTCTGTAGTGATCGAATCTTCCTGTTAGCAAAAAGAGGTAACCAGCCCCCGCGGACCGAAGGGACTAGAGTCACAGGAGGGGGATTTCCTCTTAGCATTTTTTATTTTGACGTTTGGAACTTCAGACGCAACATTCTAGAGCAAGGTGTTCAGGACCTGCTGGGCCCAAGGGGCCGATAAAGGAAAAAGATCTATTTATTCTTTGTGATTTGATGCACAGATGAAGAACGCAACACACAAGAACAGAAGTTGGTCGTTAATAAACCACGTCCAAGTCTTTCAGCGCTTCCGTAACCAGACGACAGCTGCCGCGCGCCCGCGTCTCGGCGTCCAGCTCCTTGAGAACACTGCGCCGTCAGCGACGCGCGGGCCGGAACCGGTTCAAGACGGCCGGGGTCCTTTTCCTTAGGTTCATCTTTTTGTCACTGTCTCTTGGTCCCAGTTTTATCTGAATGATGACCGTGCGTCATTCTCTGCTATTGCTCGTTGGGGTGCTCTCTATTGTCCCCGTGTTTCGTAGGCTGGTTGGGCGAGGGCGCTTGGGACGGGTGCGCCACGGTGGGGAGATTGTGAGTCACCGGGATGCCTCCCGGGATGATCCCTTCCATGGCCGCCGGAAGTCCTCCGGGAGCCACGCCCACGATGCCCGGCGGGTATCTGAGGAGCACACACAGAAAGGGCCAGTAAGTCCGGGGATGGGAAGTTGCCAAGCTCTTGGCTCTGCCTGCTTCGGGTGGGGGTTGTTTTTTTATTTAAGGAGTTATTTTGTCACCCTTTACCCGCAATGTAAGGAGACCTCTATGTGAAAACTAAAACATGGATGTTTAAGTCACAAAAAGCCTGTTTAGGTCAATCAAAACACTGAGCCACAAGTTTTAAGCTTCCTTCCGTACAACAGGACTAGCCCCATACTGCATTTGGGAAATACTTGGTCCAAAAAAAAGACCTATTGATGCTTTTAATGCTTTCCCAACAGGCAGTACGAAGTCCTCTTCGATAGGGAGTGTGGCCGCCTAGGCGAGCTAGCTCCGTGCTCCCGTGGCCCGAGAACAGCGGGACCCGGCAGCAGGGGAGAGGGGAGCTGGCTGAGGGCGCCCCTGACGTTGTAGGCGCACAAGTCGCTGTGCAAGGACATGTGGCATAAAGCCACCTACAGAACATACGGCTGTTAGGCAAATGTGAGTCAGTGTATTGAAACATTCCTAGGAAGAAACATACTTAGGAGGCAGGTGCTTTAGAATTCCAAGACTCCTCCTCACAGTTCTCAAACCCTTTACTCCTGCCCCCACCCTGCAGCCTGTCACAACTGTTCACCGCTCAGAAATGCACGACTCGGGTGAACAGGATCCTGTGAGCTACAGCCCCTCAAGCAGAAGTAGTCCACGGGGCCACGGAGTCTTGGTCAAAAGGCATAATTACGCCGTGGCCTCTAAAGGACAACAGTGCGGAGCGGGAACCGGCGTCAGGTACGGATATGTAAGCCAGGGGACCCGTGAAGACGACCGCGTAACTTCCCCCGAGTCCGAGCCTGACGCGTGGGTCCTGCTACACGAGCCGAGCCGAGCCCTGTTCCTAGGGCTCCGGCCCGGGGGTTAGAGTAGGTGTTAGACAACAGCCGGAGCCATCCGGTGCTGGTGGAGGGCGGGGCCCCTGCTGCGCATCCCACAGTGCGCGGGGCGGGGCCCCAGCAGGGACGGACCTGGCCCCGGATGTGAACATTGCCAGGGATGGGGCAAAAACTTCCTTCTGGAGTTCAGGGCTGCAGCTCCCTTCTGAAGCAGGAACAGGGATTCTCCTGTGAGCCGCCCAGCACGGTGGGCAAAGGGAACCAGGGGAAATGACCACCCACGAAATTCTGCTCCCTTCCTAAGGGGCCATGGCTCGCGTCCCCAGTGCAGATTCCCTGCCCTGCCTCCGTCCCAGCACCCTGGGCCGAGCTTTCTCTTCACTGAGGACCCCTGTCTTCCGGGCACTCTCCCCAGTGGAACCACCGGGCGCTGGACCGGAAGATCCAAAATAGAAAACGGTCACCAACACGCCCTTGCACTTGGAAACCTTTCCAGTACCTTTTCACCTGGGAGCCCTCTGGTTTGCAAGTGGCTGGGAAGGCAGGGGGAGTCTTGCCGTGTTCAGACCCTGTGCGGAAGGCACGCCCATTGCTGCTCCCTTTATAAATAGGAACCCCGACTCTAGGCTGTATCCGAGAGTTGTTTGCTCCGCAGAAACTGGGCATCGGAAGAACTGAGGACCGTAGAGACCGTGCCGGGAGCACTCCGGTGGGGTGGCTGACGCCACTCTCCCGCCTCGGCCGAGGCCTTCCCGCTCCTCACCTGTACGTGGCGCCGTTGAGCTCCGGATGAATGGCTTGCTGATCTATTACTGACCAGGGAGCTGTCGTGACAAAGAATTCCTTGTTCACACAGTTTCTTAAGCTTTCGGGGATGCGACCTGGAACACGACGATGAACATGAATCCTATGTGTTTTTTAAGGAATGAGTTAAATATTCTACTTAGCAGCTGCTCCTGGGAAGAACCACCAGCAGTGTCTGCACTGACGGTACTCTAACCGGGAGGTCTCTCACTACCGGGAGGTCTCTCACTCTGTAATACGAGGGCTGACCCTCCGGTTTTCGGACAAGGTGCCACGTCCCAGGGCCCACGCGCCGAGCCCCTCGGCCAGAGCGCAGAGCGGCTGGGGCTCCCCCTGCGGTTCACACACACAGCGCTGGCCAACCAGCCGGGGAGTCGGTCTCGTCCGAAGTTTAGTTCAGGGTTTGAATACACTGCATCCGACTCGTTCAAAATGGCATCGACTCGATCTCTCGACTCTCTCTGCCGGTGGCGAGCCTCCGTAGCCCCTCCCGCGCGTGCGCAGCCCGTGCCCGGGGCACCCGGACCGCGGGGCTCGCGCCAGGCGCCGGCTCACCTGTGATGGCCCGGCGGATCTCCGTGGCGGCGGCCTCCCGCATTTCTAGTGAGGCTTGCTCACTATACCAGGCCGTGTGCGGCGTGCAGATGAGATTCGGTGCGTCTTTCAGGGGCCCCTGAGCGAAGCTGGGTGAATGCACACAACACAGCAAATGAGAAAACTGGAGGATCCAGCCCTATCCTCTTCGGCCAAAGGGAGCGCCTGGTCACGGAGTCTGGGCTCTTAATGGTGTGGAGGGACGGCTGGTCGATGGTTCCCAGAGGCTGGGAGTTTAAGGACACATCGGACCTTTCCTGACGAGGGTCGGGAGGAATCGGGCACTTGAAACGGAGGGGGAGGACTACGCAGGACTGGCCAGCCGGTCTCTAAGCAGAACAAATAGCCCAGGGGACAGATGAAGCCCGATCCTCCGCCCCCCCCCCGCCACGCTCACTCCAAGTACAGCCCGGCCCTCGTTTTCCTGCCCAAGAGCCGCTTCTCTGGGAAAGTGTCCCAGGTTCAGGTTCAGGTTCAGGGTGGGGGCGGGGGGGGGGGGGAGCCCTGGGAGTTCTTGGTACGTGAGGCCGGGAGCTCGGGTAACGCGTGTGCCAGCGGCCCGCCAGGCTCACCTGAAAGGCTCTGACTCATGCACGTCGAGGGCCGCCCCTCGTATCCTGCCTTCCTTGAGGGCTTGCGCTAAGGCCTTCTCGTCCACCAGCCCGCCGCGGGCTGCGTTCACCAGGAAAGCTCCTTGCCTCATCTGTGGGAGGAAGGAAGAGCCATTAGATGCCACCACGCCGGGAGGCACCTGCACCGCGGCTTCGAGAAGCCAGCCACAGACCAGACGAGTTCTGTCCATCTGGCTACTTAACGCGCGTGCGGCCGCTGGGAGGGAGACAGCGTGGTGTCTCGGCAACAGCTGGAGGCAGCTGGTGAGAGGGCCGGAAGGCAGGAGGGTTGGAGTTGTCACTGGTCACCTGCCTGTCGCTCCTTGGAGGCCAAACCTGATTAAGGCAGGTCCCTGCTGGGTCCTGTCAGTCCCATCTCGCGAAGGCGCCTCACCTGGCTTCTCGTTCACGTCTTAGGGGACTGTCTTCCCTTTTCGCCAGTGTCCATGGACCGTTTCCCGTCCCCCCTTTGGTTCTGGTGGAAGTTTCCAGGGGCTGAGGGTATCTAGGTCCCGTTACCTGCTTTATAGTAAAGTCATTGATGAGGTGGTGGTTGTGTTCGTTGAGATTACAGTGCAAGGAGACACAGTCGCTCTGATACAGTAAGTCCTGTAGGGTATAGACCCTCTGCACGCCCAGGGACCGCTCTATGCCATCCTGCAAGTAGGGGTCATAAAATATGACGCTGAATCCGAAGGCCTTGGCTCGAACAGCAACCGCCTGCCCCGTGCGACCTGTGCAGAGAGAGAAAGTGTCCAAGTGAGCGGGTCCCTGGCGCCTCCTGCCGCCGCTCAGCGCTCCAGGTGCCGGGCCTCCGCCATCTCTGGGGGCCGGAGCCGGCACCTGCTGTCTCCACTTGGCAGCTGCACCGGCGAGAGGCTGCCGCTGGAGGGACCGTGTGCACAAAGCTCGGGGACGCCACAGTCCCGCACGTCTTAGCTTAGTGGGGCTGCCGGGGGCGCCGAGCTTCCTGGGCAAGGACAGGGCTTGTTGCTTGTATTGGGGTAGTTCTTTTTTTTTTTCTTTAACTTCCTATTACGTACATTTTCAAACCCAGAAAGAGTGTTCTAGTGAATTCCATGTACCCCAGCCATTATCAATATCCTCCCCGTCGCAAATTACTTCTCCCTTCTGTTTCTGTGTGTGTAGCAGGCTTCCTAACCCGAGCTTGGTTTCTCTAGACATTGAGTCGGGAACACTCTCTTGCTAAATTAGCACTGGGTTTGCTCCCGGAAGGGGCAAACAGATCAAAGCGAACCACAGGACAGTGGCCTGGGTACAAACTGGCGAGGGGAACCGCTTTGACGGGGAGGTGGAGGCACGTCCCTGTTGGGCCAATTCTCAGGCGTGCGGGAGTGCCCCGAGCCACCAGGGAGGCGCCACGCCCCTCCCTCGCAGGTTAGAATCCCACACCACCCACCCAGACTCGGAGGCCTCCCTGACTCCCACGTGGCTGCCACCTGCGCAAACCCACCAAACCCCATCGGCATCGGGCGCGTTTCAGCTTGAAAACGCAGTGCTTTGAGTGATGCCTGAAAGGGCTCAGTCGGGAAGCGTGCACGGACTGTCTGTATCTGAAACCACCGCTCGACTGTGCAGGGAAAGGAGGAAGAAACAAGGGAAGGTAGGTGTCCCTTCCCAAACAAGGAAGCCCAACGTGAGGGTGACTTGGCAGTGGACTGTCTCTGGCTCCTGTTGGGCGACAGAGACAGCTGCCTGGTTTGGAGGCAGAGGTTTAGTGAGGTCGTTCTGCAGGACGGCTGCCGGGTGACCCGGTGGTGGGTGGTCATCCCTCCTTGCCCCCTCTTCCCCGTTTCCTCTTGGAACTACAGCCACACCCCCCGGTGGAGGTGTACAGGTGACAGGAGGTGACACATTGGAGGAAGGAGTGGCAGTGGCCTACAAGACCTTCTGATGCACTTGAAATACGGGACTAATGACCCCAGCCTAGGGCTGCTAGGAGCTCGCACCCAACATGGTGATGCCCCCTCACCCCTCCCCCTCCCCTCCACTGCCAGGTCCTGACACACTTGGCTTCCAGATGGGGCTTCCCGGCTGCTGCTCCAGGGGCGCTGCTGCTGGTGCGTGACCTCCCGACGCCTCTGCTTTTCAGAACTTCCCTAACCCTCACCTTTTCCCTAAGCCGTGAGGTGGTATTAAGTTTCTACAAGACCAGCGGACTTCATTCTGTTACTGACTTGGCCAAAACTGAGCCTTGTAGGAGGAGCCAATGGTCTTACCCTTAAAAAAGCATAGTTACCGTGGGCTGGCTTTCCTTCTGATTTCTGTGCAAGTTCCCGACTTGGTGGCTGTCCTCGAGCACCGTCCCACCACCAGCCCGGGCTGTGGCCACGCTCGGGACTTGCCCGCCCCACGCTCCAGGTTCTGCCTCAGCCAGGTGAAGGCTTTCCGCCCCGGATGGGGAGGTAGCCGTGGCGACCAGGCCGCCTACCCCCGGGCCCCCTCCCGTACCCTCCCAAAGCTGCAGTTCCGGAAGGCAGTGAGGACACGTCACAATCCGAGCGCACCGCGGCTGTGGCAGGTGCTGGATTACAGTCCGGAGCACATGGGGCTCAAACCACGGACTCGACCTACTG
Source organism: Paguma larvata (assembly GCA_030068075.1). NCBI lineage: Eukaryota > Metazoa > Chordata > Mammalia > Carnivora > Viverridae > Paguma > Paguma larvata. The sequence continues at coordinate 21,304,578 of CM057837.1, read as the reverse complement.
AACGGGTCTTCAAGGACGGACGGCACAGGGCTCAGCCCCGGAGATGACCCCAGGAAGAGCGTGCGGCCGTGGCTGCTGCCACGGGGCTGGGCCGCTGCAGGGGCGCCTCGGTGGCTCAGCCGGTGAGGCGTCTGACTCTTGATTTGGGCTCAGGTCATGATCTCACAGTTCGGGAGTTTGAGCTCCATGTTGGGCTCTGCGCAGACAGTGCAGAGCCTGCTTGGGATTCTTTCTCTCAAAATAAACATAGGGAAAAAAAAAAAAAAAGAAAGGAGTGCCCGATGTTCTAAGAACAATGTCCAAGAGCCACTTGGCAGAGGACTGGGAGGCCTCCGGCCACCAGCAGAGGGCGCTGCGGCATCTCCTACAGTCCTCGGTGGGACGTACCCACGACTCGTTCTTAGATCGTTTCAGAAGATTGCCCCTAACACTTGGGTTCTGAGACTCAGACCCCGGGAGTTAGAAAGATGGGCGCTCCCTGCAGAAACCCAGCTCCTTCTGCCTTGTTCAAGCTGGCACCCGGGCCGGCCCAGCGGTGCTGACCCTTGGTCTTCGGGAAACAGGGCCCCGAGCTAAGGGAGGAGTGACAGCGTGGGGAGCCCTCTGAAGCCAGGCCCAGCACTTTCTACCCAACCCACTCCGTGTGCTTCTCACGCCTTCCTTGCATCCTAAGGGGCGGCTCTGTGTATCACTCCCTCCCCCGTGCACAGAGCGGGACACTGAGGCAGGGAGGTTGGTTAATCTCCTCAATCGGGGAGTGGCCAAGTGGTGGCGATGAGACTCAGCAGTCACAAGCAAGCCCCCCCTCCCCTGCACTGCCAACATCGCCAGCAGGCCGCCTCCTGTCACAGCCCACCTTGTCCTTGATAACCTGCCCCAAATACTCCCGGGGCCACCAGCTGTCGCCAGGAAGACCTCTTCCTGCCCCCACCCCAGGTGAGCTTGCTAAGCCGGTGACCTGAGCATGCCACCGTCTGGCTCAGGAGCATTCAGCTCATTCAGCGACTCCCTGCTGTCACCCCAGCCTGGCGCACAGGGGCCTCGTCCACTGCCCAGACATGGCTCGGTCCCCGCAGCCCCACATCGAGCCCTGAGCCTGCTCGTTTCACCACAGGGCCCCTTCATCAGCCCCTCCTGCCTCGGGCAAGTAGCAAGCACAGCGCCTCCTGCTGCCCGACGGCGGAGACCCCGTCTGCCGCCCGCCCAGCCACGGCAGACCCACCCACCCGTCCAGATGGGGGACCGCCCGTCCTGCCCCCTGGCCGAGGGCTCCTCCAGCTGACCGTGACGCCCAGCTCCCAGGAGACCGGCCATTCCTGGCCTCCTCCTCTCCCGAGGGGTCCCCGAGCTGGCAACGGCGGGTGGGGGACAGAGTCGGGCGGCCGCACCTACCGAAGCCGATGAGGCCCAGCGTCTCCCCGCGGATGCGGGCCGCTCCCGAGGCCACCTCCCGGATCTGCTCGACGCTCTGGACCCGCGTGCCCTCCCGCAGCGCCTGGTACAGCCACGTGTTCCTCCGGTACAGGTTGAGGATGTGGCAGATGGTGGAGTCCGCCGTCTCTTCCACGGCCGCGGACGGGATGTTGCACACGGCGATCCCTGCAGACGACAGGGCCGGGCCCGGGGGCGGGCGAGAAAGCCGTTCTGTGGGGAGGCTCTGGGACTCCCGGGCACCCAGCTGAGGGGCGGGGGTGGCAGAGCTGGCCTGTCAGCCACAAACTGTGACCCCGGGGACGTCAGGGTCTCTGAGGCCTGCTTGTCACCTCAAGGACCCTGACCCTTCGGGGCCTTCAGCCCCCAGGGTGGGCTCGCCCCCGGGTCCCCAGCATTCCCACGTCCAGCCCACCCTTTGCTTCTAGACCTCGCGTTTCTGGGAAGTGAGCAGGGGGCAGCTGGAAGGGGTTTGAACCGTCAAGAGCCCATCCGGCCTGGACAGCAGGAGACCAGCGTGCACGGCCCCTCCCTGACGGCCGTGGGGTCCGGAAGACCCAGCTCCTCCCAGCACACTCTTGGGGTCCTGTCCCCCGGGGCTGGGCGGGGGTAATGGAGACCCGCGTTTTGTTTGTGCTATTTTAAGAGTCTATTGTGGTGAACACGTTATTACTTGTTTTGGAAAAGGGGAAGACGGAAGAATTAGGAATCGACACGCCTGCCCGCAGGCGGGGCCGGAACGGAGCCGATGCCCGCTCCGAGGGCTCTGACCGCACTCCTGCTCCGGCAGAAAGAACACAGAGCGGACGGGCCTGCTCTGCTCTTTGCAAGAGCGCTTAGCTGGCGAGGGCGGGCCCTCAGGCTCTGTGGCCGAAGGGCTGCTGCAAGAACTACCCCAGTCTTAGGTAGGTAGGTAGGTAGGAAGGGCTGGGAAACAGGACCATAGGACACCTATCCGGAGCACCCCCATTCTGGTAGCTCCGTTACGCCCCATGAGGGCTGCCCAGAGGTTCGGGGTCTCAGTGACCCCCTCAGGAGGACAGACAGCTCAGAGAACCAATGAAAGCACCCGGGAGTACATCATTCTACCTGGCTCAGCTGGTCACAGCCATCCGCCGGGGGACAAAGTGTTTGACATCCTGGCTCACCAACCGTCCCCCCGGGGGACTGTCCTGCCCTGAGGGCAATGGCACCTTCCTCCAGAAACTTCGAAGCCATGACCGCCCTCTAGCGGTGTGACCTTTTCTAAACCGGCCTCCAGGTCTGTGGGCACAATGTCAGGAAGAAAGATTCTCCAAAGGCGGTTAGGACAAGCTCCTAACGCCCACGGGGCAGGCATGGCAGCTGCCACCCCAAGGCCTGAGCTCGGGGGCCAAGCTGCCTTTTCAGTCCATGTTGTCACTCTCTGCCGTCCCCCTTCAGAACCAGAGGTAAAGGAGCTTGCCAGAAAGGCATACCAGGAGAGAGCACGCAGGCTCCGGCCCCGGGGCCTCCAGTGGACCCTCCCACCGCCTCCTTTGTTCCCTGAGCCTCGCCATCTCAGGGACGCCAGTGTGGTGGTCTGGCCCCCGGGGACAATGGGAAGGGAGCGCCTGCCCAGGAATGCCACACCGCAGGCGCGACCCGGGAGCGCCTGCAGCCACCGGCCGCTCCGTCCTCATCTGCGGGTCTGGGCACAGAACGATCCGGGAAGGGCAATCCGGAGACAGCACAGGGGCCCACGGGCAGCGAATCAGACCGCAGCGTCGGGACCAATGAAAACACCAAAGCTGACATCCTTTTAAGTCGTTCACAACTGCAGGCCCCTAGGAACACCACCTCCCCCGCCCGGTGTGGACACACGGCTGGGTGAGCTGAGCACCTCTGGTGTTAGGGACGTGAGGTTCCCCTCCGTGTCCTGCCCGGCTGTGCGGTGGCATTTGCACAGGGACGGGTGCCAAGTTTTGCTCAGGAGAACTTCCCTTCTCTACCTGGTGCCCGTCCAGGAAACTCAACCTGGACGCTTCCCTCGAACCCAGGCTGCTGTGCTGCCGCAGCGGTCGCTAACGGGCAGAAACACTGCAGAAACTGAAGGCGTGCAGAGAGACGCGCGCCTGAGGACCCCCACGCCCCGTCCCCAGCCTCTTGCACCTCATTCTCTGTCGCTGTTTGAACTTGGGATTTCAGCTCTACCAAGAGCACAGAGAACATTTGTTTTCAAACAAAAAATATTCCCGTTGGTGCCCGTGCAGGATGGGAAACGGAAGTTTCTATTAGGCTTCTGAGGACTCCCACCCACCCAAGTTTCTCTGTGGCCACCAACGCGGGCTCCGAGGGACACGGGGGCTGGGAGCTACCGCCTGGGGCAGAGCCAGGGAGCCATCGCTTCCCCCTGATCCTGTAATGAGTCTGGAATCTGACGCCCCCCTGGGGGGTGCTGAGATGAGCGGGGACCCAGGAAAACCGGCGTCAATCTCCTAAGCCACCTGCCGTGGAGCACCCCCACCTGCCACACGTGGTCCCGGAGCATGGGCACCACCACGCGGCCACACACCAGCCTCGGCACCAGACAGGCCCCTCCACGGCCAGGCTCCGCCTCCCAAGACTCACCCCGCAGTTCGGGGGCGGGAACTGACCATTCAAAGAAACCCAGGACCTTCCCTCGAAAGTGCAGGCTGGAGGCGCCTGGGGTTCGGGGCTCCTTTGGCTGAAAAGGCAGCAGCAGGTGGGCATCTGAGCCACAGCCAGGGGTGCCGGATGTCTGCGGCACGCACATGAGATGCCCGCTCACCGCGCAAGGCACGTCCCCGGGGCTCTGGGCCACAGGGTCCTCGGCGACGGCTGAGAGGCTGATTTGCGTGGGGTTGGGGAGGAAGACGGACCCCTGGCCCACAGACGGCCCGCCAGGGCCTCAGCACAGCCAAGGGCTGGGAGACTGGAAAGGGCTGGGTTCCTAGGTTAGCGGCCTTGTGGCTCTGGGGCACGCAGGGCCTCACCGGGAACCGCACAGCCCACGCACCCAGGGGCGGATCGGCATGTTTCGAACACAAAGCAAGGATAGTGACCAGGGAAGCTTAGAGGGAGAGACCTGGGAGCCTCCCAAGGAGAGCAGGACAGCCCGATGACGTTTCCTGTCAGTGCTCTGCAAATGCGTAAGGAGTCCCCACCAGGTGCTGGGACAGGGAGGCCATGGTGCCACAGGCCGACCTCAGGGCGCCCGCCTGCTGCCTCTGCTTTTCTGTGGAGACCCCCAACAACAGGGCTGGACGGGAGGTGCCGGGCAGCAGTCCACCCGTTTTGGCCGACCTGGGTAGGTGTCTGTGTGGACAGCAGCCTCGGGGCGGGGGGGGGGGGGGGGGGGAGAGGAGTCGGAGGCGGAGGAGGAGGGCTCCATGCCAGGACAGGAGGACACCTAGAAGAGACCTGAGCTGTGCGCCCAGCACTGGTATTTCAGGGTGATGGGTCCTCACTGACCCGTGGCCACTCACGCGGTCCCCTCTGCAGGGAAGGCCCCCCGCTCGTCTGGCTTCAGACTTGGGAAGGCCAGCCAGCACAGCCACCCGGCGGGGCCCTGATTCCCGCAGGCACCCTTCTGCCTGTGCGTCTGGAGGGGTGCCCGGCAAGGGGTCCCCTCTGCACGGCCACCTCCCTGCGGCCAGAGCAGCCGCTCTCGGCTCCCGATGTGCGACCCAGCCCCGGGCACTCACCGAGCTCGCCGGCAGCCTTGATGTCGACGTTGTCGTAGCCGCTGCCTATCCGCACGATCACTCTCAGGGCCTTGAACTTCTCCAGGTCCTCCCTGGTGAGGGTGATGGTGTGGTACATCATGGCACCAACGGCTTCGTTTAAAACCTGTGGCGGGGTGAGCGGAGCGCGGGCTGGAGCCTCGCCCCGTGTCCCCCGTCACCCCCGAGCCCACGGCGGGGGATTTCGGCAGGAAGACGGCTGTGCCGGGGGTCTGCTGGGGACACCGAGGGGGAAGGGGGAGGGGGTGTCTGGGTGGGGGCCGGGCAGGGGAGACCCAAGGGTGGAGGCAGGAAGGACGCCGTCAGGAAGGCAGGGCACGTGCTCTCGGGGCGCCAGCGGCTGCCCCTGACCTGGGTGACCCTGGCCTGCGGATGGGGGTGGGGGCCCACCTTCTCGTGGATCTCCTGAGTAGACTGCGCGTCACAGAAGGCCACGGTGGCCAGGTCCTTCAGGATGGGCATCTCCACGGTGCAGTCCCTGCCGTCGAGCAGCGCCACCAGGGGGCGGGGGTGCAGGGGGCCGTTCATGATCTGGGGGCGGATACCTGTGAGGACGGCAGGGGATGTGGCGGGTGGGCCCGGTGGCCTGTCCTCCATGGGGCGCTCTGCCCCGCCCCCATTCACGCCCACCTACCGCCCCCCCTTACCCACATCCTTCAGGCTCGGGGGACCCCACAGCTCCCTGCCTACTCCCTGGGGCCCCTGGGTTCAAAGACCACGGAGTCCCTGGGGAAGATTCCGGGACAAGCCAAGGAGACCCAGAGGGAACATGTGTCTGCCGGGTCTATCCGGGTGGGGGTGCCAGGGGGACCTGGGTCTCGGGGAGCACCGCCAATGCCCTGCACAGGGACCACGGTGGCACTAACTCCACTGCCACGAGGCAGCAAGCCAACTCAAAACACAACTGCCGCTGGTACCCGCCACTGGCGCCCGCCAGGACCCATGGGGGGCCCGGGCCCGCCCCTCCCCTCGGCCCCCACCTGCCCCCACCTGTCCCCACCATCCTTCCAAATACGAGGGACAGGTCATGGCTCCTGAGGAAACCCCTGGTGGAAACGGGACCCTGGGCCAGGCGCGGGGAGACGTGTGCGAGGGCACGCAGCTCGCTGGGGAGTCGGGAGAACAGAGAAATTCTCCAAGGACAGAAGAGCGAGCCGCCCCTCCTCGGGTACCGGGACCTGTCAGAGGTCACATGTCCTGCTGCTGTCAGACCAGGGACACTTGTCCCCACAGCTTGTGGGGTGGGGGACAGTCCTCCCGACATGCTGCCTGAGTGCAGAAGTCCAGCTGCTCCGGGCGCCAGCTCTCGGGCGCTCAACGCCTCCCCCCAAGCGAGGGAGCCCGAGGCCGCGCATGAGCCCTGGCACTTCCTCCTGGTGATGCAGAAGCATTTTCTCCAGCGAGACCATCCCCTTCAAATCCAGGTGCGGCAGGTCCTGGACCTCGTGCCCCCCCCACCCCCGCCCCAAGGACCGCGGGGAAGGACTGCCGCTTTCTCGACAAATCCGACGCGGGCTGTCACAGGCCACAAGTGAAAACGGAAAAGCTCTCCACACGTCTTCTGCTTCCGCGTGTCAGGACAAACTCGGCCGGTGGCCGGTGCGCCCAGGCCAGGCTCCGTCTGTTTCGTCTCCTTCTCGCACACAATGTACTCGTGCTGGCCTGTGGGGCCACCCGGCCTCTCGGGCGTGGCCAGGAGCATGTGATGTTCCGCCCGGTGGCCCCCATGTGACCACGAAGCGTGGGGTGCAGGCTACGCTCAGCCGTGTGGTCTCCCAAAAGGTTCCTCTCCTTGCCAGCCCCGCGAAGGTCGCTGGGGGTGCCGGCTGGGCCCCCAGAAACGCGAAGTCCCTGCGTGACCGCCAGGGCTCAGCGCGGCATGCTTGTGTCCGAAGCTGAACGAGCGACCCCCACCTGGAGCCGTGTCCCCGTTCCCGCTAGCACGTGCAGGCGGGGAGGGGGTCCCCGTGGCGCCCACGGGACCGCTGCGTGGCCTCTGCCCCGGGAGAGCGCTCCACGCCACAGCGGCGGCATCCAGGGACAATCACCTCATTGAACGAGGAGGAGCGGAGGAAAGGCTTTTGTCCTGGCCTCGGAAGGGGCCCGGGCGCCCCCAGGGATCCAGTCCCTTCCAGCCTGTGCGTCCCGGCACAACGCCTGCCTAACCCGCGGCGTGGCTCCCCAGCGCAGGGCAGCCGGGTGCTGAGCCCACATCCTCGGTACCAGGCAGGGAAACAGGGACTCCCCCAGCCCACGACCCCACGCGGCAGGTGGGGATCAGGGTGCCGAGGCCGTCTGTTGCGGGGCTGGTGAGCCCTCTGCTAGCGTTCTTCTTGGCCCAACTGACAGGGGAGCCCCACGAGAAGTCAAGACGAGCGTGTGCAGACGGGGAGAAGGATTCCCCAGAGACCAAGGGCGCCATCGTGAGGCAGGACCCCTGGACACTGCCCCTCGGCCTGACTCGGCAGAAGGAAGTGAGGGACGGTGATTCACATGGTGGCCCCACACGCTCTCACTGCGTCCCCGAGACGGCAGCAGCACCCCTTTTAACAGAGGAGGACGCCGAGGCAGAGAGTGGAAAGCGGCCCCTGGGGTAAGCGGCCTTTGGAAGGGGGCGGGGGGGGGGCAACTAGACGCGCTCGCGCTAAAGCTCTTCCCTCTGCCCGTCCTTCTGGCCAACGAAAGGGCGAGACTTTGCCCAAATTCTGAAGGGCCCGTTTTTCTTCCACCAGATTCCTCTGCCCCTCCCCATGCCGCTCCCACGGGCCCGGGGGTCTTAGACTGTGTGGTCAGATTTGCCCACCTGTCCCAGGCTGGCCTCTGAAGATGCTGGCAAACGTGTTAATCAGACAATGTTTGCGGAGTTCAGGATCACAGTAAGAAACCCAAGTTGTTAATTAAAAAGCAACCACAGAGGAAGACGACGGGCAGGCCCGAGGCCGGCGTCTAGAGCCACCCGAGACATCTGGAGGGGCCGCGGGCCCTCGTCACAAGATGTCCATCCCCGGCATCAGTGCATGGATCCCGTTACCTGGGCAACAAGCTCCAGGTTGCCTAGCGATCGCCCCCCTCCCCGGCTTGGGTCGCCTCCTCTTCGGCGAAACCCACCCTCTGCCCTCATTCAGGTTGGGCACGCGGAATGCAGCTGAGGCTCGTGCAGGAGACCTGGGGGCTCCCAGCTGAGGCCCCGGGCTCAGCTATGGGCCGGAAGGCCTTTATGGGAAAGCGGGAAAGGATGAGGCGCGGGTGTGTGTGTGTGTGTGTGTGTGCGCGCGTGCGTGCGTGCGTGCTGGGAACGGGTGCCGAGCACGGGAGGCGGGAACGGGTGAGGTTTGCGCGGGTCCTGCGTGAGGTACGGGGCCGCACGGAACCCCAGTGCCGAGGAGAAGAGCGAGCTGAGCCAGGCCACTGCCGAGGTTCACTTCCAACGAGGAAGGGCCCATACCATACACGTTCCCCCAGTGCCAGCAGGGACTCGTCTGCCCACTCGCCAGAGAATCCAGTTAAATTCAAGCCACCCTGCCCAGCACCTGCTGTCCCTACAGTCTTGTTGAACTTGGGGTACAGGTTCCCAGAGGACCCCAGAAAATGCCAGCAAAGTGAAGCTGCAGATAGACTAGCCGCCTTGCCTCACATTAACCAGCGCCATTTCTCAGCGTTTCTGACACGGAGTAATTTTTAGTGTTAGGATGTAATGGACAGGTTATTGCAAATAACACTTGCGGGAAAGGGGGTACCCAGGCAAGGGCTGACCCGTAGGCCTGGGGGGAGCGTCCCATTTCCTCTACAGCCTGGGAATTTGTGGGGAGGGGGGAGAAAGCCAAGGCACAGTGAATGTTTAAGAGAAATTGACTTAAAACCTGAGGTCTGTGACCGAAAGCTAGGGTACCAATTACTAGACACTGCTCAAATCCCGAGACCGACACTCGGAAGCCCACAGTGTTACTCTTACCCCCATTTCACAGCCCGGGAGACAGAACCAAGGGGGACCACAAACCGCACCAAGGAACAACAGCGGAACAAGGAGACCGCCCCCTCACACAGTCCCAGAGACGCGGCAGGGCCCGAGGGTCCTGCTGGCCCTCACTCCCCTTCTACACGCTTGCCCATCTGCTTCAGACAATTCCGGCTGCAGCCGGACACATCGCAGAAAGCGTATCAGCGCGTCGCTTTCAACACTTGCCCCACGTGAACTGTGCAGGGCTGGCTCCCCGTGGTGTCAATTACTTGCTGGTTTCAGGCTCGCCTCTGCACAAGCAGGGACGCAGTGCCCCAGCTCTGGGCCAGCTCCAATGGCTGCCCTTGGGCCCAGTATTACAGCTGGAGCTGCACGTAAAAAATCGTGAAATTAGCCATTCACTGGAAAACGAACACGACGCCAGGGCGCACCGCTGACCGTCTAGGGAAAGACAAGTCCACTGGCCTTCTGGATTCGGAGTCCCCAGGCAGGACGCTGGCAGCTCTCTGGTCATCCGACCTTGATGCCACCTTATTTGAATAGCACCCCATTTCTTCCAAGGAGCTGCTGCTTCTACGGGTGCCACAGGCTGACAGGCTGACTGACGGGATGGGCTTCCCTAAGCCGAGTGACAGAGTGGGCAACAGGCTGACCGGATCCTGCCACAGGAAATGGTCCCGTGGGGTTTCTGAGACGCGTTTTCCGGCTCTCCTGGGCACAGTGAGTTCAGCGGACACACTGCCTATAGCCCCGTGCATCGCGTCTGAAGATCTGAGCTGGCTTCTGTTGCTTGCGATTCAAGAACCAAACTGCCTGGTTTTTTTTTTATTTTGCTATTTTAAGATTTCGGAAACTCTGCTGTTTTACCCCACAGCAAAGTGGCCATGTAAACAGATCTGCCCAGTAGACAGAGGCCTCTTTTTTTTTTTAAATATTTATTTATTTTTGAGAGACAGAGAGAGAGAGCGTGAGCAGGGGAAGGGCAGAGAGAGGGAGACACAGAATCTGAAGCAGGCTCTGAGCCATCAGCACAGAGCCCGACGCGGGACTCGAACTCACAGACTGTGAGATCATGACCTGAGCCGAAGTCGGCAGCTTAACCGACTGAGTCACCCAGGCGCCCCAGAGGCCTCTTTTTTACAACTGATTGGATTTTGCCCTGCAGCGGCCTGGGAACACCTGTGCTGGGCGGGCCAGGGCCAGGATCTCAGATGACAGTCATAAGCGGACTACCCCACCCGCTCAGGGCCAGCCCCTGCTGACCAAGAATGCTGGGACCACCGAGGGTGGGGAAAGGGCCTGCCCCGAGCAGTGCAGATTCGAACCAAGATCTTCACTGCTGCTCAGGGGGCCAGAGGACACAGGCCGTGCAAGTGGAACCCAGCTGGGAGCCTACGGGGGCTGGAGGCAGTTGCTGGGATTCTCGGGTGCCCTGGCGGCTGGCACTAGAATAGGTAGCTGGCAAAAACCCGAAAGATCCACACGGGCCTTAGAAAGAGGAGACAAAACGCGCTGCCCTCGCAGGCCTGGCCAGAGGCCCTGGAGCCAATCAAATAAATGGGCCATCGGTTCCTAGGACTCACGAGGTGGTCTGGAAGGTGGGGAGAGGAGACGCCGCCTCCCAGTCCCGGAGGTCTGGAGTGGGTGCGAGAGGGCACTCAGACCTGCACTGGCAGGACCACTTCGCAAGGGTCTGACCATGTGACCATGTTGCCCACCACCCCCCGAACAGCATCCCTTAAGTGCGGGTCCTCCCCAATTAAAAAGCCACTTCCTGCAACCTTGCACAAGCCAGCGCTCGTTGGCTGGGCTCAGCAGTCCCGATTTCTAGACACAGAATCAGATCTGGGGTCTGATAAGGGGCGCATTTCACAGGCTTGCATTTCTACAATCTGGAGCTCAAACTCATGACTGGGGCCTAACAGGGGACCAGATGCTGACCCTGGGTCATAAATGAACCTGCATCCGAAACTTGGCATTAAACTTGCAGACATGGCTGTGCTGGGGGGTGGGGGTGGGGGTGTCCATCCATCTACCCCGGTGCACAGGGTTTCGGAACCTGGCCCTGGGGAAGGAGGCTGCGGAGCCTTGTGTCCCGGTGCGAGGTCTCCCTTCCTTGTAAACATGTTTATCGTGTAATAGAAACTGCTCTAAACTGTCAGACGCGGCATCTGGCAACAACTGTTCTGCGGTTGGCTGGCGTTTGCTCAGAAGGTGGAGCTGGAAAGCCGGCAAAGGCACGGTGACCGTCTCCCGTCTCCGGAGGCCCGGAGAAGGTCCCTCGCACCAGGCAGCTACCCTTGCCTTTCAGGAGAAAGGACGCAGGCGAAGACGAGGGGGAGCGGCTCCGAGGCAGTGAGTGCAGTAGAATGTGTGTCGCTAAGTGTGGGACTACTTTAAAGTTAAAAAAACAAAAATAAAAACAACAAAAAACCTGCATTTACCATTAGAAATCTCATCTTAGTTTCCACGTCCCTGCCTTTTCATCTGGCAAACTTGCTTTTCCAGGCAGTGTCTCCAAGCAGCTCTCCCTAGCTGCTAGGGAGCTGTGTCCACGTCCCTCTCATGCCCCGGGGCCGTCAGGGACACAGCCCAGGCCCATGTTCCCCCGCCCCCACCCAGTGGAGAACCTGATTTTTCTCAGGTTGTCTCTCTTTTCAAGTCTCGTTTTCACCCCCGACAGTTCCCCTGGGGGAGGCCTCTGGGCGGAGGGGATCATGGGGGAACGCACGGGCACATACAGTCTGGGGGCTGAGGACCTACGGCAGTTTCTGGCTTCAGGTCGAGCAGGCAGAGCTGCCTGAAGTGGCCCCTCAGAGCTGGGTCTGTCCTTGCTCCTTCCCAACTGTGTGCTTCCCAGAGGCTCAGACACGCGGCCCTGTCTGGCTCTAGGGACCTGCAGAGGAATCGGACGTGGCTGCTCCCTCCGGGAGCTCCAAAAGCACAGGGAATCTGACTGATGGAAGAAACAGCTTTCCTCTCGGGGCTTCAAAACCAGGAACACAAAGGGAGTTTTAATCGGGGCCAAGAGTGGAAGGCAATTTTTCTAGCACAGAAGTTAAAACAGAACATCTCCAAATTCCGCTCCGGCTGGACCAGAGCTGCCATTGTGCACATCTTGGCACGGTGAGAGTGGAAGAGGGGAAAGGAAAGCAAACCTGCTGAGGAAAGCAAACACACAAGCTCGCTTTCTGCGCCCAGGGCAGGCATCACTAATCGAGCTCAGCACTCAGCCTGCAGTCCCTGTAGAGCACATCGCCCCAGGGAGCGGCCTGCAAGTCTAGCTCATCTACCTGGCTGGCCTTGTGGAGCCCAACCCTGTCTCAAATCCTGTATAGGAAGGTGAAGGCCAACGTTCCCCACAATACGTGAATACTGAGCTTAAGAAGGGAGCAGGGAGGCTCCAGGGGAAGGAAGGCGAGGCTTACCCAGGATCAGACCCTGGTGTGCCGCTGCCTCCAGGCCCGTGACCGGCTGGGGTCCATGGCGGGTGCCTTGGTTTGCACCGTGGAGAGCCCCAGCTGTGCCTGGCACGGGTCACTGACCACCTGGGACACCTGGCTCCTGTGTGGAGCGAAGCTCCTTCCCAACGAGACTGCTACTGTCCCCCCTCCCACCCCAGCGCCCACGGTGGGGAGCGCACCTCCCCCACCCTGGAAATGGGCTGGCCTTGCACTCTGCTCTGAACACCGAGTGGCAGAGGTGATGTGGCATCACTTGAGTCCCCACAGGAAGTGCATGGCGCCTTCCGCGGTCACACGGGAACAAGGGTCCCGGGTGGGGTGAGGCACCTGGGAGGAAGGACCGCTGGCTGCGCTGACGGGGGGCCTGGCTGACTGTCCTGCTGCACGGAGCTGAGCGCTGCCGGCGAGCAGGGGGCCCTGGGGTCGTCTGCTAGGCGGCAATAGTGGACCCAGGCACTCGGGAAGGCAAGGCCTGGGGGGTGGGGGGTGGCGGTGGGGTCAGAGCCCAGGGTGTGCCTGTGACCCCACAAATACAGCACGCAGGTAACCCACGCTGACGCTGCAGAAACCCCTGGAAGCTGGTCCCTAGGTCTCGGTTTCGGTTCTTTTAAAATCCAGAAGCAAGAGCTCCCTAGGGGGCTGGGCTTGTGCGGGGAGGCGGGGGGGGGGGGAGCGCCCCCAAACATGGCTGAGGTTTGGATGGCTCAGTCACGGATTCATAGCCACCAGCGTCCTTGTTGGGGGGGGCCCTGGCCACAGGAGGTTGGGACCCTGGTGTGTGGCCTTTGAAACCACGTTCCTGTCTTCTCACTTTCCGGATGAGTCCCCGGCTCTCGGCCTTCTCCCTTGGAATACCCTAGACTCCCTATCTGATGCTAAGCCTTATGGTCGGGGCCCTAGGAGCCTCGTGTCAGAGGTCACTCTCCCTGTCTGGAAGGAGCAGTTCAACCCTTCACTCTACCGGGTGCCAAGACCCAGGGAGGCGACAGGGTCCGCACGGCGCCTGATGGGCGAGCAATGGCCTGCGGGCAGAGCACGGCCCGGCGCACCCGAGCTCTGCAAAATCACCGCGATGGGCCATCGAGGACCTGGCCCGGCAGAAAATTATTCGACTCGACCGCGTGGGAGGGCTAGCCTCAGGCCAGGTGCTGGAAAGACAGGAGTCTAGAACAGGATAGAACAGCCTGGCTCAAATCTGGCACAAGGGAACAGAAAGCAGTGAAGTATTTTCCAAGCTAAGAAAGCGGCAACGGCTGCGCCGTCACTGTGTGGCCCCCCAGCCACTGCGGCCATTGCCCCAACTCTCTCCAGGGACGCGCGGCACAACCCGGCAGGAGGAAGGCTCAGTACAGACACCGCGCATGCAGCCCACACTCTCCTTGTCCTGGGAGCACCAGCGAGTCGGAGGCAGCCGAGTCTCCCAAGGCCACTTGTTCCCCTGAGCTGGGGACATGCACGCGTTACCAGGTGACGGGCACAGGCCCAAGTGCTCTCTCAGTAAAGCTGTTAGGAAAAACACGCAAGCGTGGTAAACCTGGCCTCACCAGGCCCTCCGAGCACCCAGGGGCCGGGCTGCTGGGCGTGCGCGCAGTACGGGGACTCCCCCGAGGCCCGGCTGTGCCCCGCGGGGGCGCCTGGTTTTAAGCCACTCCTCGGCTCTGATTTTGGCGTTCTCGCAGTCAGCGGGAGGCTCAGATGGCCACGGGGAAAGGAGATCGGCTTCTTAAATAACACACGGATCTAATGAGTCACGGCCCTCCCAGGGAGGTGCCTTCAGGCCACCTCCTTTCGTAGCTCAGATGACAGGTGGACAGAAAGCGGGCTGAGCGGGCGGCTCGCGGGCTCAGTCCCCTCCCCACCCAGGGCTTGCTGGGCGGCCGCAGGTGGTCCGGTGTGCGTGCGCGCTCCCGTGTGTGGTGACTTCTAGACTAGAAGCAGGCGTCTGTACCCGTGGGAATCACATCATCCAGCTAAACAAAACACAACAAAAACGTAGAACTTCTGTACCTCCAGGAAGACAAGCATTTGTGGTCACTTTAACTGGTTCCTTAGAGCCACCCGGGGAAACTGTCCTAGCCGCCTGAACTGTATGGTGTCCGCACCACACTGGGGACCTTGAACAGAGAAAAGTGACAGCAACTTTCCCTTTGCCCCCCAGAGCCGTTTATCGCCTGCCCGGAGTCATTCCGAGGTGACTCGCCCGCGCAGACCACCCCTCCCCCGGCCCCGCGCCCTGGATGCAGCCTTTGCAAAGCGGCTCCCGGCTTCGAGGGTGTGAGCCCTGCTACCCTCACCAGTCGCCAGGGAGCCCCGTGTTTCCGGTGAGTCCCTCTGCCCTGAAGGAGCTCCTGAAACGGGGGATGAGCTTCGACCAGCCCCGGCCGCAGGGACGACGAGACGGAAAACCAAGCAGGCGGCTGCGGGACACATTTCCGCAGCCCGGGATGCAAGGTTCTCCTTCTATTTGTGGTAAAACGTGATTCATGTTCTGGATCTCCCCAGAGGCCGGTCTCACGGGGGTGGTCCTGGAGCGCAGAAGGAGGGAGGATGGGCTGGAAGTACGGGACGTAGTCTGGACCCAAGGGCGGCAGACCCTGGGCTTGGGACCAGCCAACCCCGGGGTTCAAGGACGCACTGGCTTCCCATCTGGGCGCGGCCACAATTCACCTTCCTGTTTCCCAGCATGCCTTGAGCTTGGGACCCAACCCGCCTGATGACAGGTGACCCCAGCAGGGGAGGGGAGAAGGTGGGCCGTCAGATTCCCCTCTCCGGGGCAGCACTGGCTACTTGTCAACCATACGGCCCCCCAATCAAGAATCCTCATCACCTGGGGTTTCTCGCGGCAGGGATGGACGCTTCCCTGTGGGGTCGCTTTGGATTTGGGGGCCCAAGAGATGCATCTCAGGGTGGTAAGTGTCATCCAACATGATCCTGAGGCACCCAAAGGAGCCAACTCCCCTCCCCCCGTGGTACCCTCCAAGCTGGGACCTCGCCCAGGGCCCCCCCAAGTCCCTCTGGTCTGCCAGTTGCCCCTGGAGCCCTCAGAACCACGGAGACTGAAAAGATGTATTCGGACCAAGTCGGAGAACACTAAAGAACTTCGAGCAAACTGAGAGTGCACGGTCCCATCCCCCAAGCTGCTCTCAAGGACACGAGGTCACTCCTCAAAGCGCCCGAAGACCCGGCACACACCCATGGGCCTGGCTGACAAGAAACCTGGTCCAGCAAATGCCGGCTTGGCTCCTGACCTCTGCCCCTAAAAGCATGAACCCCTGGACGCCACAGACCGACGCTTTCCAAGACCGCGCTTACATTACAGGAAGGGGGGCGTCTGGCCAGGCGGGCTCGCGGGGGAGGCTCTGGTGCAGGAGGAAGTGTTTCCCCAAGGCCTCGGGGAAGGGATGGGCTCAGAGGTGGTGCTGGGGGGAGCGGTGCATGACAGGTTCAGTCCCTTCTAAACCGTAACTGGAGCAACTGTCAAGCCATCGGGCCTCCTGGAGAGAGGACAGAGGTAAGAAAAGCGAGTGTTCGCCACCCGGAGCTCCCCACACCAAGTATCTTTCCTAGAAAATACTCTGAGTGTGTAGGGTATTTACCGGTTACCATATGTCTCCTTCCTTGGGCTTTCAAGGAGCCGGGGTGGGGGTGGGAGGGGGGAGAAACCCGTTCCACCACCTTTGGCAGAAGCCGTGGGCGACCTAGCGAGGCCTGGAACGGCTCTGAAGTGCAGCCCCCCTGAGAAAGCCTCCTTGCTCCCCTCCTTGTTACTGGGGTACTCTTATCACTTAGCTTGTAAACGGTGCCGGACAACAGGCCAGCCACGTGGGAAACCCTCCTCACGAGCGTGGGACCAACACGCCACGAAGGTCATTGCTTCCCTGGGGATTGCACTTTGCCGCCGTGAGAGCCGGGTCCCACACGGGGGAAGAGGTGCTGGTGTCGTCAGGGAGCAAACCTCGGCAGGGACCCCAAAGCAACAAGCAAGGACCACGACGTCCCTTTTCCACCGCAAGGCCTTTCCCGAGGGGACATCCAAAAACGTGCACCCGTCGGCCCGGAACACGCAGACACCGCAATACGGGGCCGCGCGATGCGGCTCGAGGGCCTTATCTGTGCGCCCCGCCCCAGCCCTGGGGAGGGGGGAAGGGGGCGCGGACCCTGCTGGTCTCCCTCTGGCCCCGGAAGCCGAGGCGGGATGGGCCGTCCCTCCAGGACTTCCGGAAAGGCCCTACCTGCACAGAGTGGGAGGGGGGGGCGCCCGCAGAAGCCGCTGGGGTGTTTCATCAGTTATTTCTCAAGTTCTAAAAATGTGCCCATGGCAACAACAGAAGGGGATGTTTGAGAAAAATAAAATGAAATAAAGACGAGAGAAGGAGGGGCAGTTGCCAGAAGAGTCTGGCGGAGGCAGGCTCTGCCCGCCCACTCGCCGGCCTGTGTGCTGCTGGCGTGTTCCTGGCTCACGGAGGGCTGACGGGACTCTGCAGGAGCCCCAGGAGGCCGCAGTCAATCCGCCGACGGCAGGGACTCGCCCACCTCAACCTCTCTCCACGGGAGCACTCGGGGTCCTCGCACGCAGCAGGGGGCTGGGGCAGAGTCTAGGGGACACGGGGGCACAACTGCCTGGGACACAGCAGGGTCAGGGACGGGCACACAGCAGGGTTAGGGAAGCCCGTGGAGGGGTCCCCGACCAGGCTGAGGACAGCCCCCCACTCTCCTTGGGGCCCAGGAGGGCCTTTCCTTCCAAAGGACAGGAAGCAGCAAAGCAGGTGCTCAGGTGACCTGTGAACTCAGAGCAGCTGTGAATGACCCTCCCCCCACCGGCTTGCCTCGCCAAGGTCCCCGGGCTGCCCGAGCGTGCCCGGCACCCTGGGCTTTCCTGGTCACCACATCGGCCACTGGGTCCTCTCCTGGAACGACTCCCTCGTTGCCTGAGGAACAGACAACAGGCTTCCCTCCTGAAGGGCCCCTGGATGCGCCCGGCAGACCCAGGCTTATCCTTCTGACCATCCCGCCCAGGCCCAGTGCCCGTGAAAAACAAAATAGCGCCCTGTTTCTTAGTTACGACGGCCACCGAGGCCGGGACGGGAGGTGGAAAAAGCCTACAGCTTTCGGCTAACTCAGTGTTTTCACATGTCCCTAAAACCAAAAAGGAAAGAGATTCTAAAGACCCTTTAACAGGCTTGCTATCCGGTGGGCCGGCGGCCAAGCGGGCTGCCCTCCGGCCCCAGAGCGGCCGGGAAGCTGATTTTCCCAAGCATGACAGCTGGTGCGATGTCCCCTCCCCACTCTTCTCCTCTGTAACCTTTTTTTTTCCCCTTAAAATCTAATGACTTCTAAAGTGTTCCAGGCTCAAAGCCCAGTTCACAGGGAAACACTAGAACCCATCACAAAGTCATATTTATTCCATCGGCTGAAAAGCATCTAATAGAGAAACCCCCCAGCGGGGAAGCTGGTCAGGTTGAGAGGTCAGCTCTGAGCACCGCAGACGGAGGGGGGTGGCCGGGCCCGCACTGCGCGCCCGGGGGCAGCGTTCGCCTCTCCAGGCACAGCCCCCTTCAACGGCGGAAAATCGTGACTTCCTCTCGGCCCCGGCGATGCCCTCTGAAGGGCTGGCCCGAACAAGAGGCGGACGCCCTGGAGAGGAAACGAGACACGGGCTGCAGAAACAGCCCACCCAGACCCCAAAGCTGCACGTGCGAGTTTAGCAATCGCGCCGGGAGGAGGCCCGGTGAAGATGGTAACAAACGCATTGTAAAACCCAGAAGACAGCGCGCAGGTGGCGGTCACAAGTCAGGGAGCCCCTGAGCGGAGAGGGGCGGGGTGGGCCACAATGGGGAGGTGACACGAGGAAGCCAACTGCAAGTCTAGCTGCTGCAGATTCTTTGGACGGGCCGGTCAGGGGCAGGAGACGCCTTGGGATTGCTCGGAGTAAGCTTCTTCTGAGTGACGGGGCTCAGGGGTTCCTTCTTGAGTGCGATGTGGATTTTTTAAGGGCTCTCATTTCCCTCTTTACTAGAGCTACTAGGAAGCCTGGAGTAGAGTCCCACCTGTCTCTGGGCACAAGAGCGCAGGGGAAGCTATGTTCTGGCCTCGACATCCAGCTTCGTCTTTCCATCTGTTTATTTCACCACCTACTCAGCCCTTCCCTTGTGAGAGCCGTTCCCTATTGCTAGGCTTAAATCCTCTTAGGACAAAAGAACATTTACACTCTGCTGAAGCACACAGAAAAATTAATTTCCTTGGCTCTCCCGAAAGGCAGCCCAGCACAGAGGAAAGGGACTTGGCTCAGGGCAACAGCAGCAGGGGTCCCGTGCGGCATGCAGAGCACCAGCTGGGGACAGGAACGTGCCCAGAAGGCACCCAGGGGGCTCTACGTGCACCAAGCTTGGCCACGAGCAAAGGCTGGGCCAGCACAAGGTGTGACGTGGTCCTCGGGTCTCTGGGGAGGAGTGGCGCCCATCACCTCCATGTCGTATTTGAGGACGCGAGCCTCCGCACCATGCGACTCCTCTGCCAGTCACCCACTGGACCCGCTTGCTAACACAGACCTCCGCTCCCAGCCTGGGCTCGTTTCTCCTTCCCAGCTCTATGCCACCTGATTGTCACACGGAGCTTGGTGACTCATCATGGCACAGAGACCAGTCACAGACTTGGAATCAGACAGGCTGGCTTCAAGTCCCAGCCCTGCGGCGTGACCTGGGCGAAAGTACGGACTCTCGGAGCCTCAAGACTCTCGGTCATCTTCACAGGGAATCACCCAGGGTGTTCTCCGGACTTCGGACGGGATGATCCTTGTCAAATGTTCCAGAACGGTGACCATTCCCACTATTTACCGGGCTGATTCAACCCCCTACCCTGCCCTGTGGAAAGGGACGCTTTCGGGTGGTCGGCGTCTGGCTCCATCACCACCTGGGACGGGGAACCTGGAGGCAGAGCTCCTGCCCAGAGCCCCCGTCTCTTCGCACAAACGCAGCACCCCGGGAGTCTTCCTCCCGCAGCGGTCTTGTTTAAACAACAGGTTGTTCTGTTCACATTTGGTGAAACCTTCCCGGGATCAGTTCTCAACTGCTCTCCGGAGAACATGTCCCCAGAGCCGCCCACCTTCTTCTCAGCGGGGACGGGCGCTCACAGGTTTGATTTTTATGCTCTCCTAACGATTTGGCAAAAAGTTGTTTTATTCATACACGGCGTACTGCTCGCTATTTGGCTAAATTTAACTGCGGTGTACCTTCCTGTTCCTTGAGCAGTGGAGGGGGTAAGTACAAGCGAACAGACTGTTTTTTCCCTCTACATGAAAAACAACTAGAAAGTTCTTTGTGTAAGCCGGCCTCGGAGTGGGGAACACACCCAGCAGCCGCAGGTTTAATTACATTTCGGCTCGGGAGCGCCAGCACGGGCTAATCAGCTACGGGCTCCGAGCATTATTTCTCTCTCGTAAACCTAAAAAACCAAACCAAACCCCAAGCTCCTACGTAGCAGCAAGTCTCCTGTGAAAGAGCTTTAGAATTCTTGACTCCTATCATGTTGGGGGCAAGAAATTGGCTCCAAATGCCTGAAAATCTCCTAATATGTGCTGGTTTTCTCTTTTTAAAAAAATATTGATCTTTTTTGGAAGATTAGTTACCAAATGCAATACCTCTAGTGTGCCCCCCCGCCTCACTGCCCAGCCCCGGGCCCCTCTTCCTGTAGCTCTGCCCCCCGCCCCCCCGAAAGCAAATGCAACCCACGTGCAGTAGGATGAAGGTGGCTGGACCCCCACTTCACACTCCCGAACAGATCTGAACTCACAAGGGTTCAAACACCCAGACGTAAGAGCTAACGCCGTCGAACTCTTGCAACGAAAACACAGGCATAAATCTTCCCGACCTTGGCTCAGGATTCCAAAGCACAAAGCGAGCAAAGAAAACAAACTGGACTTCATCAAAATGGAAAACATTTGTGTTTCAAGGTCACTATCAAGAATGTGAAAAGACAGCCACGGAACGGAAGAAAATATTTGCAAAGCACATCTGATACCAAAAGCCAGGGAGGACCGACTTCCTGGGTCCTGCTGCCTGGACCCCACGGTCCACGTCACGCACTGAGGTCAAGGAAGCCAAGTGGACCCTGGGGAGCCCCGGGGTGGGGCAAAGGTCACGCAGGAGACCGAAATGGCAGACAGACCCGTGAAAAGGCGTTCGACGTCACTCGTCATCAGGGAAATGCAACACGAAACCACAAGGTATCAACTCACACCCTTTAGAACGGCCACCGACAAGGAGACGAGAGAAAATGGGGGCTGGTGAGGAGGAGGTAAAAAGGAAACCACGTTCCCCGTCGGTGAGAATGTAAATTGGTCCAACCACCGTGGAAACCGGCATGGACGTTCTCTAAGAAAATTAAACGTAGGTCCGTTAGGTGATCCAGCCACTCCACTTCAGAGTAGGCACGCAAAGGATACGGACACAGAATGTTCAAGAGATACATGCACGGCCATGTTTATCAGAGCGGTATACTCCCAACAGTCAGGTTGGACACAACCTAAATGCCCATCTACAGATGAACGGATAAAGAAAGAGGGGTTTCATAGGCACACTGTTATTCGGCCACGAGAAAGGGGGGTACCCTCCCATCTGCAACAAGACGGGTGGACCCTGGGCACGTTACGCTATGCCGGAGACGTCGGACGGACAAAAGCAAGGATGTACAGTGTCAGTACCATGGGGAATCTAGGAAGGTTAAAACCGCAAAACCCAGAAAGCAAAATGGTGGCTACCACGGGGTGGCCAGAGCATGGGGACAAGAGTGAGTGTTTCACATGCAAACTTGCAGAAAGTGTAAGCTACAGAGACCTAACGCACAGTACAACCAACATAGATGACACTGAATTATAATTAATACTGCTGTATCAGCAATCACGTTGCTATAGAGAAATGTATCAAAGTGACACAGTAGATCTTGAACCTACAAAACGGAACATGTCGAATACAAAACGGAACATGTCGAATACAAAACGGAACATGTCGAATAGATGCAGTTAAGTTAAAGAAAAGGTCACGTGGTGGGGCGCCCTGGCGGCTCAGGCAGTTGAGTGCCCCCCTCGATTGCAGCTCAGGTCATGATCTCACAGATTCGTGAGTTCAAGCCCTACGTTGAGCTCTGTGCCGACGGCGTGGAGCCTGCTTGAAATTCTGCCTCTCTCAAAATAAAGAAATAAACCTGAAGAAGAAGAAAAGAAAGCAGCATGGTGAAGGGCTCAGCTTCGCCTTTTCCGGGGCAGATCATCGCACCGATACCCGAGGATGAGTGGATTTGGCTCAGCCCCTTGTGTCCCTAACTCTGCAAATCTTCCAGGAAAATGTGGCTGCGTGGTTGGGGCCGCTGCCTCTTTTAAAGATTTGAGAGGCAGCCATCCCTGGAGAAGTCTGAAGATAGGAAGAGACGCTGAAACACAAAACTATTCTTCGGAAGCCCAAGTGCAGCCCGCCAGTTTGTTCCTCGAAGGCAGGGCCCGTGCGGGTGGAGGCGGCCCCACTCTTTCTGAAACAGGAAGACAGAATGGCCACCTAGAGAGAACGTGTGGCCAACCTGTGCCGGGCAACTTCAGGCCTGCTCAAGTCACACTTGAGGGTCTGGTGACAAGAGCTCAGGCAGAGGTGGCCAGTGTCCCAGCGAGGTCGTGGCTCCACCTCCTCCCACGAGAACACGGTCAGCTCCTTTAGACTAACTTGGAGGAAAGCGCAGCCAAGACTAACCACCTTAGTCCCCTCTCTGTGTCCCGCATGTTAGGTGGGAACCCTGTGGTAACTCGGTAGCCCTGTAAGAGGGCCAGGAGCCCACGTCATCCAAAGGGGTGGGGGCTCCCTGGCCCCCTCGGCAGAGGACTAGAGTTCAAACCCACGTTGCCAGGCCGCACTCCTTGTGTGGTCGCCGGCACACACCTGTGCGGGCGCGTGGGGTGGGGGGGGGGGTGAGCTATCAATGCAGCGGTGAGGCTGAGCTGTACAAGAATTAAGTTCATAGAAATTCCCGGACACCCAGTTTTGTGAAAGGCCCGTCAAGCTCTAATAGGACTCGAGCCTGGCCTCTGAGACCCCAGTACCCCTCAGCCCAGAGCACTGCCTCCAGCCCCGGAAGTGACCACGGCATAATGACGAGAAAGGCACCATTTCCGAAGCAGGCCTAGCCTCTGGCCAAGGCCGTGGGGGTCTGAAGACCTCCACACTCAACTCACTTCATCCTCTGCTGGCTACATTCACACACGCCCACGAGGCAGGTTCGATTCCTACCCGCGTGCGACAGACGTGGACGAAGGTAGAAACAGAGAACTCCGTACATTTGCCGAAAGACGCGCAGCAGGCTGTGTGCTTCCAAGCCACGCATCCAACCGCCTTGTCCTGTTCCTGGGCTCAAGTCCGAGTCCCCGGGGCGCCTGGGTTTATTACTAGAAGCCCAACAGGAACTGAGGAATTCAGACTCTGCCCAGGAAGACCAGCTACAAGAACAAAGGGTGGTCTCAAGTTCAGGTTCTGAGTTTAGTCCGATAAGGAGGGAACGACCGAGGGCCAAACTCTTCCGGGCGCGGACAGGTAGGAGGCGGTCATGCCCACGCTGGGCAAACGGCGGTGACGGGGAATGGCCCATCAGTCCGGCGAGCTCCGACGGGGTGGGAATCGTGCGGCCTCCGAGGGGGAATGGCTGCCATCTAGGCCGAACGTAGAGGCCGGGAGCACGTGACCACGGAGGGAGGGGTGCCTGAATTTGGAGAACAGGGGACCAAAGGGCCACATCTGACTCCAAACCTGTGCGCAGGGGCCGGCCTGAAAGACGGACACGAGCCGCCACTTTTGTGGGCACAGAACACGTCTCGGAGGTTCCCTCGCTTGGAAAGGCTGAGGCGTCAGCACCTCTCGAGTGCACGGCTCCTCCCGAGCTCGATTTTGTAAGGGAGGCGACTGTAGAAAAGAGGGTCCTGGCCAGAAAGAGAGACGAGGACTGGCCGAGTGACCTCACGCAAGTCCCCTTCCTGCCGGAAACTTCTTGACCACTGGGGTGCAGGTCACTCGGCTAGGAGGTCACTCTGCTAGAACACAAGCCCCAAGATGCCCCCAGGGAGTCACCAAATAGCAGCCGGGACTCTAAGAGCCCTTGCAGGCTGTGACGCGGGCATGGAGGTCTTCGCTCCCTCACGCTGGCTCGAGTCGCGTGCCCTCCCTGGACTTCCCTGTAAGGTCTGCATTTGACGGCTGTCCTAGGGTCTGGGCCCTGCCTTTAGCCCTTCCCTCCAGCACACACCACATTCTTAGACATGTGTTCCCAACCCCATCAGGCTCCCAGAGGGCCCCCGTGCAGCCCCCTGGTTTCACAGGGCAGCACGCCCCACCCCTGACCATACCCCAGGCTGCAGAGCACCTGAGGACCAGGCTTGGCACTTACGCGATTGTGGGCCCGGCACACAGCAGGGGCACAGTCAGCACCGAAGAATCGTGACCAAGTGCAACGCTCACGACCTGCCTTACTTGGTCCGTGGTCTGCGTTCGGGAGTTTATGGGTCTCCCTGCTTCCTCACACATCTCCTTAGCCAAATGGCAAGATCCGGCAAAAGTAATGGTGTTCGGCGGAAGGGCCGATGTTCTGCTGCTGTCCTGCAGAGCCGGCTCAGGGTCACGGCCCCCAGATGCCCGTCCCACCCGCTCCAAGGCTGCCTCTGCTCTGGGGTTGGGAATGGTGTGCATGGCTGGCGCTGGGGCCTTTGGGGCGTCGTGGTGACCTCCCTCCAGCCTGACGGTTTGAAACTCCTCACCCTCAAGTCCAGGGACTCACCTCTCTGCCCGGCTGTCAGCACAGACCTTCATATGTCGAGGGTCCCGCCACGAAAGCCAAGGACAGGGAAGGAAGCGCCATGGGTGTGGGGGCCCAATCCTCTGATTCTGGTGAGTCCGGGGTTTTCTCCTGGGGGTGGGAGGTGGGGGGGCGCTTCCTAACCGGGAGGCCAGGTGCCCACACACGTTAGCACCACGTCTGGCGCTGCCACACGCGTGACCAGCTCTGATGGCCGAGAACATGGTGACATCCACCCCTCTCCCCCCAACTCCAGTGTAAATGGATCTTGGATGGGTCCTGAAAGGTCCTTGGGGAAGTGGCCCTGCTACTAGCCAGGGGTCACGATGCTTAACGAACCCGGCTGCATGCAGAAAAACGCTTGGAAGGAACCGGACAAGCCCTGTGTTTCTCTGCCACCAAGGGTGCTGGGTGTGCTCGGGCGAGCCGTGGCTCTGCCGTACGTGGGGAAGACAAATTCCCAAGAGGGCTGTGGTGCGGCCGTTTACAGGAGGCGCCCTGCTGCACTGTCACAGAAAGGGCTCAGTCGACACCACGTGATGTGGGGGAGGGGGCACCGCCGGGTTGCAGCCACTGCCGGAAGGTTCCGTAGCTCGTGCCACACGGCCAACCAGGTCAGCACCGTGAGCGACAGCAGATGCACCAGGCGCCGACATCCACGTAGGTCTGATGCGCAGGCCCCCTAATCCCGGGTCACGTGGGGCTGGCGGGCTGCACGGGGGTCCCTCCTCATCCGGTCACCCTGAACCGCCACGGACCAACAAGCAGCCTGCTATTTACGCCAACAAAGCCGGCCGAGATAAATCAGGTAGTTCACGGGCTCAGGAAAGCAAGTAGGCATTACAACTGCTGGCCGTGTCGCAAAGACCGTGGCGACGGCCAGAGCTACAGCCGAAGCCGGCTGTCGCCTGGCTGGGGAGGCAAGCTGGGGCTGCCCCGCGGGAGCTCCAGGATTCCAGACTCGAAGTCTACGCCGCTTCCCTTCAACGTAAACGTTCCCCTCGCAGGGGCAGAGCAGCCGCCGGGAGCGCGACCGTAGGTTCCAACAGATCCAAACCCAGCTGTCGAATCTATGAAGCCTGCCACCCCAAATGCCACTCCTGCAGGCTGAGAGCTCCTACCCCCGGGTCCCCGGCGCGCCGCTCTCAGGGGAGGGGTATGAAGACATAGTGCGTGTACGAGAAGGAACGCGGAGGAAAACGGCCGCTACTCGGCTAGATCCTCTGACAGAGAAATTTATTTGCTGGCAGACTTCCTTGGCACTGGCTTGCTGCCACGCGAATGAAACAAAAATCAATATCCTTTGGTCTGCAAAGCAGGGTGTTAACGATCTCACTCCAAACAACTTAAATAATATCCCTTACCCCGGACCCAAATAACAGGGCATGTTTTCGTGAGAAGGCGGCGCAAAACAAACAGGCGAGAAAAAAAAAAAAAAAAGGAGAAAATAGGCAATTTTACAGGTCCTCCTTCGGCAAAACCTTTCCAGGACTTCAATGAGGAGATAATCTTTCTGTGATTATGACCAAACCCTCCCGTTGCTAAGCAACACATAATTAAGGAATATGTTTTCAGATCCGCTTTGCAAGCCCGGCCATTATCAGATGAAATTACTGGAGCAACAAATGTCATCGCCATGCAAATTAGTTGGTTGCAAAGAAAGAATGTTTGGGAAGGAGGTGGTGCACGGGCTCTCGGCGTGTGCATCTGACTTCTCTCCTGTTGCACGTTGATTAAAAAAAAAAAAAAAAGTCAAATACACTGTATGATCAAACTTGGAAAAAAAAAAATCCATACATGAGACCAAACCAGAATCTATGGTGCGAGACACAGGAAAAGCCAACCACCCGGTCTCCTTCCGGAAAGAAGGGAGAAACTGTACCTGCGCGTGGATCACCAGAGCAAAGTAGCCGTTTCGGCCCCCCTGGGAGCCGCCGGATCACCGGCCCTGCACACGGAGGGATGAACTACCTCAGGGTTCCAAGATCAGGCTGCCGCAGCCCTTGACGGGGTTATTTTCAAAAAGGCGCATCTTCTTTTCACACAAGTCCCCCCACTCCAGCTTTCTAGTTATTCATAAATAAAAAAAATTCATTTTACAGGGGCTGAATTACCAGCAAGGATTTTACACTTTTAAAAGTCAAGTGTTGTTCGGAGGATGTCCACTTGGAATTTTACTCACGGTACCCAAGGAAACACACGTAATAAACTATACTTGTCTCGTGCTTTGAAGAAAACCACCTAGGATGGTTCTCTCTTTCCTCAACTTTAAAATGCGTTGTTTCCTACAAGTAAACAGAATTCCCAACCAACTGTATTCCAAGAAGACGAAGTCTGTTTTTGAAACAGGGAGTTCGTCATCTCGCTCTAACACACAAGCCAGGAAGCACACCCGATTTGAGCTCTATGGTGGTTAGTCCTACCTCTGACGCCGTGTGGAGACCCGTCGGGGAGGGGAGGGGTGTTCCCACGCGAGAACGCACTTCTAATGGCAATGACTGATGATTTATAGGACACGCTGGATAAACGCCCCTGCCTTCTCCAAAGCCACTGAAGGTGAACTGGAGAAAATGTCACGTTCCCTCCCCCCCCCCCTACGAGCCAATGGTTTCACTCTGTCCTGAATGATGTCGGGGTCCTCCTAGATACACTGTTGAGTCACCCCCATAAAGGCAGATTCCCAAATCAACTTGGGCTGAACTAGAGAAACGGGAGACAGTGCTGTCCCCGGGGGTCAGCCTGAACGGCAAACCTGTTTCACCCAAGAGAACCTGTGTCAACCGGCTAGCTGGCTGTGCCGCCTCGTCCGGGAGCATGGGCGGGCATCGGGGTGCGGGGCCTGGTCTCTCCAGGCGTGGTGAGAGAGCAACAAGGATGTGAGGACCCACCGTCCTGTGCTCAACCTCTGCCCTCACCCTCCCCTCACCGTCTCAAGGTGGGGGGGGTTCATTACTTGGTTCCGGAGCAAGCATGGTGGACACGATGATGGGGGCCCCCGTCCTCCGGGCCACCTTCTGGTAGGGCGAGTGAGGCACGTGGAGGCTCTGGCCGGCTGGCGGCAGGGTGGACGGCTCCGCGGGGACACCCGGCTTCCGCAAGAGCTGGGGGCTGCCGTGGGGGCTGGGCAGGGGAGACGCGGCCACACTGCGCTCCCTCTTCAGCAGCTCCATGGGCACCGTGTACGCCGTGGAGTAGGCAGTTCTGGGGCCCGGGTGAAGGGGGGTGGCAGGGCCCGGGTAAGTTAAGGCCACCCCGGCTTGTGGGGGGCACGTGGGGCCCGGCCGTGCGGTCAGGGCGCAAGGGGTGGGTGAGCTGTACCCAGAGTTGGAGGGGAAGTGGGGCGCTTGGGCGCCCACCCCGGGGGCAGAGTAGGTGGCCGCCGTCTCTAGGAGGTGCTGGGACGGAGCGCTGGAGGGGCGGCGGGCCAGGTCTCCTGCTCGGGGGGAGGCCGCCTGCAGGGGACCCACAGGCTGGGGCTGCAAGGCCGAGGCGCCCAGAGAGGACAAGTCACCGTGGAGCTCGCTGCGATGGCTGAAGCTGCTGGAGCGCAGCCGGGGGAGGGGGCCCGCCCGGCCCTGCCTCCGCAGCTGCATCTCGGTCCTGCAGCTGGCGGCCAGGCGGCTCAGCACGCGGGCCTGGCCCAGGTTGGGCGCGACGCACTTGATGTCCGCGTCCTCCATGGTGGCCAGGACGGCCGGAGAGTCAAAGCCCTGCTGCAGCAGGGCCACCAGCGTGGGCTCCGCCACACCCTCGGCGCGCAGGAGGGCCAGGAACTCCGGGAGCGCGCTCCTCCTGCTGCCGGCGCCCTGGGAGGAGGGCAGGGCCGCCTCGCAGTTCTCGTAAACCAGCCTGGAGATGCCTTCCCGGGCAGGCCCGTAGCCTCGGTTCAAGGCTCCCGGGGGCGCCCCCAGGCCGCTGTCCGACGCCGAGGCCGCGCTGGGGTCCACCACCAGGCAGGTGGGGGCCGCCTGCCTGGCGGGGGCGGAATCCACGGGCCTGTTGCCGGCGTCGCTGTAGAGCTGGCTGGCGGAGTAGGCGGCGGCCGGGGCCGCGTACCTGCCATCGACCAGCTCCCCCGCGCAGTGCGTGGGCGACGGGGCCCGGCTCTGCGTCCGCTGCCCCGGAGCCGCCCCTCTGCCCGCGGGATCCTGGTACAGGTGCCCCACATCGGGCAGGGCGGGGACCCGGCCTTGCCCCTGATCCCAGGTCAGCCTGCCGCCCGTCACGCCGTAACCAGGCAGCGGCCGGCTGGGTCCCGGGTCCCTCGGGTGGCGAGCCTCCTTGGGCACCCGGGGGGCCGCGTCCGCGTCGCCGTAGTAATCCCGCGGCAGCAGGGCGCCCCGGCCAGACATCAGCGCCTGTCTGCTGTCGTGAAAGGCGAAGTCGGCGACGGGGCTCTTCCTTCCAGTCACCGAGTTGAAGAAGGCCTCCCGGTAGACAAAGGGCTCGCCGGCGCCCTGCGGCTCGTACCACGGTCCCGCTGCGACGCCGTCCGCCACGGAGCTGCTCCTAGCCGGGGGCCTCGGCCACCTCCCAGGGGCCCTCGTACCACCCGGCAGCATCCCAGCTCTGGGAACGGCCGATGGGGACCTGCCGGCTGGGGACCGGCATTGGAAAGGAGGGACGGCGGCCGACGGGGCAGGGGAGGCGGCTGGGCTCTATGAATCTTCAGTGACACACATCACAACGGGCCTGCTGCACTCGAACCCTTCCCGGATGGCAGGAAACACCAACTGGGGGTTTTCTATTTCAAAGCGCGGCCTAAATTATTAATCCTCCGAAACCTTAGTAGACAAAACGCAACACTCACGGTAACTCCGCCTCACTCCCCAACTATAGCACCAGAGCCCCGGGGACGAGGCTGCGCCGAGCTGGCCGGCCCCCCTTCCTCCCCGCGGGGGAGTTCACATGGACCTCAGCTCTCTCAGCGTGGGGATTAGGAGCTAAATAAAACCCCTAAAGCTTTTGTTCCATGTGACATCTCGTTAGACCGGGGGGGGGGGGGGGGCGGGGGGGGGGGCTGAGGGCTCCAGCCAGGCCTCCTGACCCGCGACTGGGAATTATTTTCACACTGAAGCTCTGGCTTATCTCCTTCGTCCTCACCAGGGTACTTTTGGGATGAGCACTGCCCGCACCCCTTCCTGCCCCCCCCCCACTCGGATCGCCTAAAAGTGACAGAAGGAAAATAGGAAAAGACCGCTTTAATGTCAATTCAATCTCAATCCACCCTGATGAGATGTTAATCCATTGCACACGGCTAAGAACAAATTAAATGTGAACAGGCAGGCAGGATAAAAAGGGAAAAAAATCTCATGCACGATTCTAGAACATGAGGTGCCCTGAGAAACGGGCCAGGTCGGCAGCCCAGTGCCCTCCCCGTATTGAAATCTGGCCCGGACAGGACTCCAGGTTACCGATCAAATGAGTTTTGTTGCTCAAGTCCAAAGGCATTCTCTACCTTATTATTGCAAAACACCGATCCCTCCATCCTACCAGGGATAAACAAACACACACCTCTGTGTGTAATCCAGAATTTACCATCCTAAGACCGCAACAGAGGGGTGCCTGGGGTGGCTCAGGCGGTTAAGTGTCCACCTTCGGCTCAGGTCATTATCTCGCAAAGTGTGAGTTTGAGTCCGACACTGGACCCTGTGCCGACAGCTCCGAGCCTGGAGCCTGCTTATGATTCTGTGTCTCCCTCTCTCTCTCTCTCTGCCCCTCCCCTGCTCACACTCTCTCTCTCTCTCTCAAAAACAAACATAAAAAAAATTTAAGAGGGCAACAGAGGTCAACGACTAAGCCCAGACATCAGGAGGCAGAACCAGGCAGCGTCTGTGACTTAGGTGTGCCTCCCTTCACGCCTGTTCACAGGGAAAGCGTCCCTCCGGCAGGCTCGGCCGCTTAGAGGATTCTTCGGAGGATTTTCCATATTCCCACGGATTAAGATTGTTACATAGCTCAGAGGGACTTTAGACCCAATAACGCAAAGAACAACAGTTACTTAAAGGAATGCCCCACCTATGAACGTTCAACCTTTTCTTTAAAAATAGAGAAGGGTCCCAGAGAAGCAACACAGAACAGAGCGACAGGTCCCCTCCTCCCACCGAGGGAGCCTATGATACAGAACTTACGACAAAGACAAAAGCTCGCCATCATGAAGCTACAGAGGCAGTGTGGCGCTAGGCCATTTGCAAACGACACAACACGCATCTGCGGCCGTCGAACCTGAGTGTCGTCTTCATCTGCATCTCTGTCAGGTTCGATTTTTAACTTAAGAAAAACACCGGTCATTAAAAAAAAGATTTTTTGCTTTTTTTTGAATGAGAAATACCAAAAATTTACTGTGAGAGAAGAAACGAGGTACGAACCCACTTCCGGGGACCAGGGGTACATGGTGATGCGAGACAGTTTAAGGTGGCAGCACTCCACCCTGTCTCCCTGTGTCCTGAGGCACGCGTACTCACCCAACTTCGGGACCAGCTCTGCTCACACCAGCGCCGTTCCCCCAAAGCTCTGTGGCCACCCGCCGACGGCTGAGGAAGTGGGTCTCGAACTCCCCAGGGATGAAGCCCAGGACCCGTCTGTTGCCTGAACACTCCGGCCCCCATCTCTGACCCCCGAGATACCAACGAAGCCTCAAGGTGTCTGGGAAAATATGCTGGCAGGAGGAGACCCGAATCTGGCCCCCCAAATCCCCTCCACCTCCTGGGATGCATGGGGGAGGGGCGGGGGATGTAACAAGCCCCACTGCCAAACGCAGGGTGTCCATGTACAAAAGCAGCTGCTGGCGCCAACGTCAGTAATACCTCTGTTGGCAGGTTTGCGCCCAGGGGCTGGAAGGCCTCGCTGGGTAGGCTACGAAGAAACAGGCCTGGCCACCGCGAGACAGTATTCACACGCCTTGCCAGCGGCCCCAGGATGCGTTCACTTGGAAGGGACATCCGAGCGGACAGGAGGGCGGTACGGAGCCCAGAACCAAATGGAAACGGCGCTATCTGGTTACGGCAGGTCGCTTCCCGGCACGGCTGAGCCGGCCCCCCGCGGCAGGTCCCGCCGCTCAGGGCTGGGGAGGCTGGGCCGTCTCACCCGGGACCCCTCTCGGACGGAGCACAGGACACAAGCTGGCAGGCGTGTCAGGCAGGTCACACCTCAGCCTGCCGGAAGACACGGACCAGATACCCTCGAGAAGCCCCAGCCCACGTCTATCTTGTCATCTGCCCCCTTCCAGCGTTGGGTTTTAGGGCCAAAGGGGCAGGGGAGGGGGTGGGGTGACTCTGCCCCATCGTCGTCTCTTCCTCCACCACTGGCCAGAGAGCATGGCCGGCTGGGCAGGACGGGAAGAACAGAGGTGACCAGAAACAAGGCCTCCCGGGGGCGCCCGGGCGGCTCAGTCGGTCGAGCGACCGACTTTGGCTCAGGTCTGTGAGTTCGAGCCCCACATGGGGCTCTGTGCTGGCAGCTCGGAGCCTGGAGCCTGCTTTGGATTCTGTGTTTCCCTCTCTGTCTCTGCCCTTCTCATGTTCTCTCTGTCTCTCAAAAATAAATAAAACGTTTTTAAAAAAGAAACATTTAAAAAATTTAAAAAAGAAAGGAAACAAGGCCTCTCTGATGTCACACTCCTCCCGCAGTGTCCTTGTTAGAGGACATCCCTGTCGGTCCATGTCTGTCCAAGGCCCGTTCCAGGTGCTCTGGCCACGCGTGACTCTAGACACAGTTATGATCACGTCATATCCCAGATACCGGGGACGGAGGTGGGTGCCTTGTCCAGGGGGCCGCAGGTCAAACTGCAGAGCCGACGCTCTGCTCTCCACAATTCCCCGCACTGCCCCGGGTCGCGCTGCCCCGCTGGTGCCAATCCCAGGAAACCTCTGTCATGTTGCTTAAGGTTTTCCGCACCCCCAAGCACTGAACAGGTCACCTGCAAAATAACTGCTTGAGTATCAGAAAGGAACTCCTGAGCTCGGGCTGCTCCCCTCAGCGCGGGGAGCACCAGGCTGCTGTGGGAGCCGTCCCCCCGCCCCCCGCCGTTAGCAGAAGATGGAAACCACATCAACCCTCAAGATTCGTCCATCACGCCATTTCCTTTCCTTCCCATCTTGTCAGGGGAAAATGTAACGCTGTCTCGTGCCGGCGCTAAGAGGCTCCGCTTGGTACTGACGCATCCCTTCAGGGGTGACCGCGTCACCCTTGGGGTCCACCTGCTCGCCGATACCTCGTTTAAGGTTCAAGTTCTCTGACTGGAGCAGGACCGTCTAGAAGAACGTGCACCTAATAGCTCCTACGACACCAGCAACAGGTTTCCGAGAAGGAGCGGAAAGCCTAAGGCCAGAGGCAGGGGGGAGTCGGGGAGAGCTCCAGGGTGGGCGCCTCCCCCTCCTCTCGGGAATGAGGGGGCCCGGGTGAGTCTCCTCTCTCTCCTTGTCCAACTCATTCTGCTTGGAAGCCCCCCAAACTCCCGCAGCCCCGGCTCTGCGAGCCGCCAAATATTATGACAGATGTTTTCCT
Organism: Paguma larvata; assembly: GCA_030068075.1. NCBI lineage: Eukaryota > Metazoa > Chordata > Mammalia > Carnivora > Viverridae > Paguma > Paguma larvata. The sequence goes on along the minus strand of CM057837.1, from coordinate 21,271,675 downwards.
GTGTGAGGCACGAACACCTGGACTCACACTTTCCCCAACGCTCTGGCAGAGTCTCTCCGGCGCGCCGCGGTCTCCTCCAGGAGCCGCTCCTCTGAAAATCTCGTGTTGACTAAATAAAGCAAGATGGGCCCAATTTCTGAGAGAATAAGGAGTCCCACAGACTTAACTCTTCAATCCCGCGAAGAGTGTCGCTACAGAAAATTGCACCGAGGGAAAAGCCATCTTCTGAAAATTAAGAGACGACCCATATCCTCCTGCAGATGAAATGGACCCAAGCCAAAGGGGACTTCGTAGAATGACCTGAACGCCAGCCCCGGGGGTTAGACGCAGCACCCCCCCCCCCTCAAAGTCAATTCTTCGTTTTCCCTGTGTGCCGTAATGCAGATCAGAAGATGCTCAGAGATGATCCAGAAGGTTCCAGAAGGACAGGGAGGAAAATCAAGGAGGGGACGCCCAGCCAGCTGGCCCTCAGGCAAAGCACCAATAAGCATCTCATGTTACAACCACTTCCGTGACCTAGGAAACTGCTTGAAAAAGACGGGGTAACTACTGCTCTGGGGTCTAAGCCTCACGTTCATTCACCAGGAAGTTCCAAATGTATCAAGTGTGAGGCAGTCACCCCATCTATCGTCTGGACTCACCTGAAGGGCGCCGGGCCAGCCTGCCTGTCCCCGGACAGCTGTGCCGTGTCCTGCCCGCCCGGTGGCAATAAATGCTTGCTCCTGCTCAGGAGGCAGCCGGGCCCCGCTCTGGAGCACAGCCTGCCGCTCTTCCAGCCCTTGGGGCCCCGAGACCATGGCAGCTCCGGAAGTGAAGGTGGAAACCGGAGCCCCCCAAGGTGCTCCCCTGCGCCTGCCGGGTCCCAGGACGGAAGCCACAGCAGCGCCCGCGCCTCTGCCTTCCACGGGCGGGATCTCCCGGGGGACACGGCAGAGGTCGGCGGGTGAGGCGCTATTTTCTCGCAGAAACACGGCCAAAGATAGGCTTCCGACATCCTGCTTCCTACTTTTAAATGTGTACAGGCTGTGTTGGTTGTTTGTTTCTGTCAAGCGTTTTAGAATTTATGTTTAAAAACAGCTTCCTGCCTTTAGAAAAAGTTTTCTGTCCCTTCTGTTCCCGCAGGGCCCTTCAGAAATAGCTTACTTGGCGGATCTCGACCGGAGGGGGTGGGGGGCCCGAGTGCACTGGTGAGACAGGAAACAGGGGTTTCGAGGCAGTCTGTGTGTGCACTGTCACGAATGCAAAGAGCAAACGAGAATGTCCAGACAGCATTTCAGTGCTCAGGGGACCGACACGGCACCGACTGCCCTCGGAGGAAGACCCCAGACCTGAAACGGAGCCCTGTAACCAAACCACCCTTCCAGGATGAGCTGCCTTTGAAACAGTCCCAGCCCCCACGGAACCCAACACTCAGGCCTTTTTTTTTTTTTTTTAATTTTTTAATGTTTTATTTTATGTTAGAGAGAGAGAGAGAGAGAGAGAGAGAGAGAGAGAGAGAGAGCGCGCGCACGCACAGGTGCGAGCAGGAGAGGGCAGAGAGAGAGAGGGAGACACAGAATCCGAAGCAGGATCCCAGGCTCTGAGCTCTCAGCACAAAGCCCAACGCGGGGCTCGGCGAGCTCATGAGCCGAAGTTGGATGCTCAACCGAGCCACCCAGGCGCCCCAAGACTTAGTCATTTTAAAATCTTTTTTTTAATTATTTTTTTAATCTTTATTTATTTTTGAGAGAGAGAGACAGAGTGTGAGCAGGGGAGGAACAGAGAGAGGGGGAGACACAGAATCTGAAGCAGGCTTCAGGCTCCAAGCCGTCAGCATAGAGCCCGATGCGGGGCCCGAACTCACGAACCATGAGATCATGACCTGAGCCGAAGTCGGAAGCTTAACTGACTGAGCCACTCAGGCGCCCCAAGACTTAGCCATTTTAAATGAAAACAAAGGCTTGCACATTGCTCAAGACTTAGTTTAACTAGCCTATAAAACTTTTATAAAAAAAGTTTATTGGAGGGGGGCACAGAAAGAGAGAGAGACAGAGAGAGAGGAAGGGAGACAGGTAACCCTCAAGCCACCTCGACGTTGCCACCCCTCACTCCATCACACTGTGTCACTTCACCTGTACCGGGTTCACAATATTCCAGAATTCCTTCCTCTTGCCTTTGAGATGCCCCGGTCACATCCATCCACCGGGGTCCAGCTCAAATAACCTACCTCCAGGAAACCTCCCCCGTTCACTTTCGGTCTCTTTGTCCCCAGGTCCAAAGAAACCTACCCCTCAATATTGAGGTGAGAACACCGCCAAAGCAATCCAGGGGCTGCACAGACCGGCAGAGACAGCCCTTGGTTTTCTCACTGGAGGTGATGGCGCTCTGTCCCTCCCACATGTCCTTCCTCCAGCCTGTGCCTGTTCCTCCAGCACATGGGTTGTGAAGTGACCGGAGGGGTGTGACTGTACAGGGTAACAGGACTCCGTGGACAGCCAGCCAGTCCTTGCCCTCGAGGCGTGTGCCATGTGATGGGGAAAACTGACAGGTGAACACGGCCACCAGGAGGACCTCTGAGCCTGCGCCCACGCCGAAGCACGGGCGCGCACCCGTGAGGGGTCTGCACGCAGCAGGTGCCGAGCTGAGGGCACAGCTATCTGATGCCGCCTGGCAACGCTCTGCGGTGGCTCGGCCGCTGTGTGCGGCATCAGCATGCGGGGCCTGAAGGGGGGCGGGGGCGCAGTCAGATGGGCTGCCAAGATCCCGGAGGCGTAAGACCGATGATCCGCCCGGCTTTGAGAAAGTTTCGCCCATTCCAGGGTGCGAATGGGAAGGACTCTTGGCACCCGCATCTCTCCAATCAGGACATGGGAAACGAGCCCACGGATGGCCCGGCCCCACCCCCCGCCCCCCCACAAGCAAGTAACAAGAGAGGGTGGAGACCACTGTGACACATCGGTTCCCAGAACACGCCCCCTCCTGGTACCTCACAGCTCAGTTGGTGGTGCTGAGCCAAGTTCCTGCCTGGATCCAGAGGGGCACCTTGAGGCCTCTCTGGAGACAGACTGGAGGCCAAACACCCGAGCTCTGTTAGAGCCAGAGTCAGGATGCTCCTAAAACCGGGGTTTGGGGAACTGAGTGTAAACTGCTCAGAAACAGGAGTCCCATTTCACAGCGTTGTCACCTGCAGGCTCTGAAGAAGTCATGGCACAAAGAGCTGGCACCGAAGTGTATTCTGGGGTCCTGGCTTCATCAATGCCCCAAACACCTGTAATTACACTGAGCGGTGTGGGGACCTACCCAAGCCCAGGGACGTCCTCTGAATCTGTGTGGGGCACTGGGTACGGCATTCTCCTTCTTCGCAGCCACAACTGCTCTGCGGTCCTCGGACCAGCTCTGTCGGAAGGAGACCAGGCCTGGGTCCGAGTCGGAACCGCGTTTCCTGTGAGGGGTCTACGGAGCCTGAAAGCAGGAGGCCTTTCCTAAAGGTGCGGTGAGCTTGAGGCCAAAGGAGAGGCGCTCGAAGCCAAGCGGGTTGGGAAGACAAGCCAGGTGGCTCCAGGGGACTCAGGAGGGTTGACCGTCAACAGGGACCTGGACAGGGTGCTGTCCAGAGCAAGAGCAAAAATCCACTGGGGTGGCGGTGGGGGGGGGGGGAGCTAAAGCACCAGCCACCGGCCAAATGCGCCACACCCCCAAAGCGCAGGTGGAAACGAGGGGGCCGGATACGCTGCCGTTAGGAGCACAGGCAGTTCATGGCAACCTGTCACCTGCAGTTACAGGCCATTCGGCACACGGACACGTCCAGGGAGAAGCTGATGTCTGCATCTCACAGAGCAGAACAGAGAAACAAAACATTTAACCTGACTCCCAACTGCAGAAAGCGAGGGCCTGACAGAGTGTGGGCGATTCTATGAACCTGACCCCTAGGTGACAGGAGGCACCCCAGGGGAGGAGCCGATGCTCGGAATTTATCTAAAAACCACACCAGGTAAGGGGGAAACGTGTGCATTTCTATCCCGCGCAAATAACTTCTGTTAAGCTTGAACTTGACCGCGCTGCCTTCCTTTACAGGAGCACATGGTGGAGGTATGTCCATTTATGCTTGGAGTTTAAGGTCAAGTCTAGTTGACTATTGTAAATTCACATAGCTAACGGAATTACCGCTAATCACATAATTACCGGAAACGTGCATAATTGTCCGATCCAAACATATAATGACAACGTATAGCAACATTATAAATCCCTCTTTTAAAATCCACGGTTTGGGGCTGTTTAAGGATATTTATTAGAAACGATCATGGACTACCGAGAGACGGCCAGCTTCAACCCTGTTTCTGTAGAAAGTACGGCCTATGCTCTAAAGACCAAAACAGGTAGGGGCGTGTGGGTGGTGTAGTCAGTTCATTGGTTTTTGGCTTAAATCATGGTCTCATGGTTCGTGAGATGGAGCTCCTCATGGCTCTCCGTGGACAGAGTGGATCATACTTGGGATTCTCCCCTCCTCTCAAAATAAAAACTTTAAGACCCAAACAGGAAGACAAAACAGCCTACAAATAAAAGACTGTAAGATTCTGGCCCGAAGTCTGTCGACTACTCTCTACCCAAGAGGAACACAGATCATTCTGGCTCTGTGGCTCCTGTGGGTGTGAGCCGGGCAACGAGGGCCACCAGGAGGGAAGATCCCCGGTCACCCCTGCAGGGACCTCTCGGCCACCCCAACGCCTCCACCACCTCAGCCATCTGGAAAACCTGGAGGCTTGGGTATAGCTTTGCTTCTCGAACATTCCAAGACCACAAACAAACTCTCTCAGAGGAGATTTGCACTGAGACATCCGCTCACAGTGACACGCTCATTCTATCGAGAAGAGACCACCACTGGGAAGGAAGGTTTTCTTCCATCTTCTCCCTACAACATTCTCTGACTCTTGTCCTCTTTGGTGACAAAGCTGACACAGAAAGATTCCCAGAGGGGCGCCTGGGTGGCTCAGTCGGCTCAGTGTCTGGCTTCAGCTCAGGTCATGACCTCACGGCTTGTGGGTTCGAGCCCAGCAGTCGGGCTCTGTGCTGACAGCTCAGAACCTGGAGCCTGCTTCGCAGATTCTGTGTCTCCCTCTCTCTCTGCCCCTCCCCCACTTGTGCTCACTTGTTCTCTCTCTCTCTCAAAAATAAACGAACTAACGCAACACCCAAAAAACAGTCAGTGAAAAAATGGGCAAAAGACACGAAAAATAAACATGAGAAAATTTTTTTAAATATTAAAAAAATTAAAAATTCCCAATATTCATAATTACTTCTGTGTGGGTGTCTATTTTCCCAGTATCCGTTCAACAAGCCCACCTTCTCGGCTTTTCCCTCTGCTCATGAGACCATCCTAGAGGTAAGGAAGGTCAAACAGAGTGTTTATTCAAAAGGAGGTTCATGTCATTTCTTCTTCTCCCGCAGAGGAAGGGGCAGCCGGCTCCTGAGTTACGGGACGAAGAGGGTGCTAATCACAGCTCCACTGACGCCACCGTCAGGACCCACTGCTCCACGTGTATAAGACATTTGAGCAAAATAAAGTAAAACGTAGTATCTACTTTTTTCAAATTCCATTCTCCATAGCCACGGGCAACGGTCGTGTTCAGGGATTTCTTCCACCGTGACCCACGATGAGACGTTCTGACGAAAAGCCATCAACAGAGCCATTCTGGTATATTACACTTCTACGAACCCAGAAAGTGCTTTCCTAGGTTACTTTTGTGATGCCGAGTGACAGGAAGCCCTCGTCTCTGACCCGCAAATACCAGGGGGAAAAGCACAGCGGCAGTGCCACGGTGCAGGAACTTCCTGAAACCTACTGGACTCCGACGGTCCAGTTCACAAATGCGATACGGCGATCACACCAGCCGACTTCACAGAGTGGGAAACCGACACCTAAACTGTCCATCAAAAAAGAGGAAACGGCAGCCCAGCTCCGACCAGTCCCTGTTATCAGACCCTGCTCCATAATAACCTGACACGACGGCACTCTGGGACTGTTTGAGACCAGGCGTCAGCTGCAGCAGAGAATGAATTATCAATATCGAACTAGAGCGGTTCCTTTAAAAAGAAAAATTAAAATCTGGCTTTTGAGTCAGCTTGAAAGACCATTATTCCAACTGATTTGGATGGAGTCCCGAAGACTGGCTGGTGAGAATCAAAGCCGCGCTCTGTACTGTGCTTCGATCTCGAACAGAAACACCCCGTAGCGGGGGTGGGGTGGGGGTGGGGGTGCGGCCTGAGTCGGATTCCGCCTTCTCCGTCTTCCCTTGATGTCAGCTCGGAACCACAGAGGGCACAGTGGCTAGGAGTGGCCACAGGACACTGAAGTTCAGGAGGAGACAGACCCTGAGGTTTCTAGGAGGAACGGGCTGGGCTGGGCTAGGCCTCGGAAGGCAGATAGGAGTTCTGTGCAGGGGTGATGCTCAGAGTCTGGCAGACTGGTCGGACTGGAGCGAGAGTGTTCATTAAAGAGAAGGAGGGGGCTGGGGTGGACCCAGGAGGGCTTGTCAGGAATGGGATCCCACAGCTGGAGTTTGCGCTGGGGTCTCGCGGTAGGAGACAGGACAAAATCTCTGGGAGGTTTCTTCCCTGAGACCAAAGAAGCCAAGAAGCCAAAGCCCCATGAGCCCATGGTGGCTACGACACAGCAAGACGGCTTCACGCTTTTGATCTCAAAGTCACAAACAATGAGAGATAGAAGTCCGGGCAGTGGGGCACTGGCAGGGGGATGGAGAGGACAGTCTGCTGGGCCTTCTGGATTTCCAAGTAGAATATTCGAGAGCAGTTAGTCTGGCTTATAGAACAGATCCTGGCGAGGATCCGAAGCCAGGAGTGGAGACGTGGGAGGGAGGTTCCTGGACACATGTACCGCCTGCTCTGTGCCTCACTGGTAGCGGCTGGGCCATGAGCACTGCCTGGCCCAGCCTAGGAAGAGGCTGACTCGGTGTATTAATGCAAGGGTCCCCAAAGGAGCACTTCGGAACAGCTGTCGTACTTAACGGGACAGACAGCAAACGAGTGTTTGGATCGTGGGTTACAAGTAACACATGAGCACCTGATTTCAAATGTCCGTCTTGACTTGATAGTACCTGCTGAGAAATTGACAAAACCGTGGCTTGAACGGTCTCAGGAATGCCGTTCACAGGTGAAGCAGACATTGAAATTTCGGTTATAGAAAGTGGGTGGCAGGTGGGTGAACCACCCTTGGGAGAGAGGGTCTGAAAGAACCTTCAGTGGTTTTGCCCTTGCCGATAGCCCTGAAAACGCAGAGGGGACAGGCCACTGGCTCTCCACTCCCATCCACGGCTCCGACATGGTACGCCTAGACAGACACCGAAGAACAGGCGGCATTCCGCACCACAGGCATTCAGGACACAAACCGTGGGAAGTTGATCCACTAAAGGCTTTTTAGAAGAGGGGACCCCGTAACCTAAAATGAAGCCCCTTCCCGCCGGCGGTCAAACAGGTAAATGGAATAAATCCCCACACGACCTGGGGGACCCACATTCCGGGACACTACCAACCAGTTGGTCCGGGCTCCTTGACGACTGTCCCTGCTTCTGAAGGCCAAAAAGGCTTTCAAAAATTACGCCGGCTTAGGGGACCAAGGAGACGAGACAACTGAATGGAGTGCGGGTCCCTTGAGTAGTTTCTGCATGAATGGGCCGCTGGAAACAGGTGCACGGGGGCAGTGTGAGTGCGAGGTCGTTATCGGGACACCTCAGTGCGGTCGGTCCCCTGGGTGTGGCCATGGGGCTGTGTTTACGTCCGGAGAGCTCCTAAAAGGGCACACACACTGCGCACAGGTATTTGGGAGTGAACTGCTGCACCTACAGCTTCCTTTAGATGGTTCTGGAAAGCCCACCCATCCATTCCTACACACACACGTCTCCACCTGTACAGCGTGAAAAAGAAAGCGAATGATGGCCAATCTCATCGGTCAGTGTCCTTTTACTGCCCTATCGACCTCTCTGGAGGTTTGAACGTTTTGTCATGTGTATGAAAAACAAAACCAAACCAAACCTGTAAATCCCCAGCCCTCCACACGGCAGCAGAACCCCAGGGATGTGGGGGACAGTCAGCACTACTCCACTCTTGTGTCACAGAGCTCTCGCCGGGCATACGGTCACACCACACATCTTTGATGCCTTCACCCCATGTGGCTTGAGCTCAGCCACATCTGTCTCCTTCCGGGACAAACCGTTCCACACGGGGCGGCTTGTGGGTCAACCACTGTGTGAGCTCGGGGGGCGGGGGGTGCTGAGCCTACCCTGCCCGGGGGGGCTCCCCTCCATGATCTCTGGACAGACCTCACGTCACCGGTACCCAGGCCGCGCCAGCCCACAGTCGGCAGCCGGGACGCGGCGGGCAAGGAGCACTCAACTCCGAGCCCAGGGCCACGCGCTCTGGATTCCTCACCGCTCCCTAATTAGGAAGGGATGGTGTTTAATCAACATCGCAGAGGTCTGTCCCCAGGTTTCCATTAGATTTTAATTATGTTTATTTTTCCTTTCATGAATAAAACACTTGCAGACATTTTCAAAGATGCCGGGGATGTGAACACGTAATGAGAGACAATGCGGGGCCTCTTCAGGACTATCTTGGAATTCGTCACTGTAAATATCTTAACCCGAAACAGACAAAAGGCTGGAAACCTCAGAAAGCGAAACAAGATGATCCTGTTTGTTACACAGCGGCTTCCGTGTGCAGGATGACCTCTCGGGTGTGTGCCAGAAACAGACCTAGAGCGGCTCCCTCCCCGTCTCTCTCCTCCTGGCCCCACCCCTACACCCTGGGAGCTGGGCACCCCTGCCCGAAGGTCAGGTCTACTGACCACAGCTCAGGACACGGGGGCGGGGGAGGGGGGGTGTTTCTGGCTGTAGTGGGGGTGGGGCGCAGTCCGAACAGGGAACCGGTTCCCTCACTGGTCAGTGGTGAGCAGGGTGGGGGTTCAAGGGCGGGACTACGCGCCTTTGGGTACAAACCGCCAATCGCGCTGGCTCTTACCTTCACAAATTCTGTCCAATCGCTGTCGCTTGACTTTGTGCTTATCCACAAGGGCCATTCTTTATCGAACTTTGCAACTCTCTGATTCAAAAGGCAAAGCGGTCCTCTAAGAACTTAGGGGAACGCGCAGGAGACTGCGGGCATTACGCCACTATGAACCCTGAAACAAGGAGAAAAGAAGCCTTACTCTCTGGAGTGTACCCTGGGGGCACAGGACAACAGGTCATTCAGGACTCTACTGCCACTTTCTACAGGGGGACCTGCCGCCAGCGCCTGTTCTCCTGCCCTCGGACTGGGACAGGAAGAGAGCATTCTTATTGGTTTCTGAAAGCAGTCAATAGCACCATCCAGAACTCTTAGCTTTTGACTTCGGGCTGTGACACGAATGGCTGACAACGTTGAGTGGTGATATTTGTACTCCAATGCCAGGGACCACGCTACGACCAGCTGGGCCTTGCCCTGTGCTTCCGTGAACGCAGAGGGGCCGACTCTAGATCAACCCGGACCGTCAAGTGAGCCCCAGGCCCACTGGCACGAAGATTCGGACACCCAGCCGTGGCTGCGGGCCGGGGCTCTCTGCAAGCCTTAATACCAGGCAGTTTACACAGTTTCCCCAAACTGCCCTTTGGGGTCAGCAGCCAAAGCCACTGCTTGGCACAACACAAGCCCCTGACCCCACCGCCCGAGAGGTGTGGTGTGTGGTTTGGGAGGCTCTGACCCTCGTTTCCTCCTCATCCTATGTAGCCGGTGAGGCCACAAATCACCACCTGCCCCCTGCAACGTCTGAGCTCTCGACTCACTGCGGTGGACTTACTTTAGCAACACAGTCAGAAAAAGTTGTCCTCAGTTACCCGGCAAATGAGGGGGGACAGGAGACAAAAGTGAGGCTCCGGGGTTAATAATGAGGATTATTACCTACGGTCATCAATTATGCAAAACGCTGGGAGTTACTTTATCAAAGGTCAGAATGCAGGTCTGACTACACGAAGGCAGACTTCCTGGTAGTTAATGGCTAATTTCCCAGCAATGAGGCACACCCCAAAGATTTATGGCAATAATTACGATATTTTTTTTTTAAAAGAGCTAGGAAAGAAGCACAATTTCTAATGACATAAATAATTAACGCAACATCCCAGAGATACTAAGCCCTTGGGAGTTCCCCGAACCTGAACTTGAACCTGGAGAGTTCCCTAAACCTGAACCGGCCATACTGGGCCAGACAGGTGAAGGTGGTTCGAAAGGAGGTGGGTCAACAGCAGGGAGGTCCCTGGCACAGATGTGGTGTTGGGCTCCAGGAGAGGCGACAACACGAGGTAGGGAAGGGGGGGGGGGCGGGTGTCCTAACTCAAGCAAACTGGAGAAGGGAGTCCCCGGCAGAGGGAAAGGGCAGCCGTGCGCCCCAGAGCTCGGCCGGCAGTTCCACTTGCTTGGGCCCCGAGTCTGATCGCCGCAGCTGCAGCGTGGCCCCTGTCCTCGACGCCGGCATGGAGACAGGCCCTCGTGTTAGCCGAGGGGTGAGAGAATTAATTAGTTAATATTTGTGAAGTGCCTGGGAGATGAAAAATGACAGCATTATCATCCGAGGCAAGCTGAGTTTCACACCCTCCTCCTTCCATTTCGCCCAAGTGAGGCGTAATCATTCTCTTTGCTTTCCTTTGAATTTTAATCTGTATAATTAGATGGCGTCCTGAAAAATTGATAAGTAGAATCTCGATTATGCAATGGAAGGGAAGGGCAGGCATCCGCTTCCACAAATAGCCTGCGTCCTCCTATTTACCGAAAGAAAAAAGAAGGAAAGGGGCAAAGGACCCCATGTCTGGGTATTTTTCGGGCGGGGTGCAGGGGGTGTCTCTACGGCGGGCCCCTCGAGCTGTGGCACCCACCCGCGTGGACGGTGAACGCAGACTCGCAAGGCCACCAGGCAGAGCCCGGTCAGGATTTCGCGGCAGTGACTGCGGATTCACGGAGCCTCCTCCCCTCCTCCCAGGGTCTCTTCTGAAGCAAGAATGTATGAAATGTGACATTTCCCTCCTTGGCTCTCCGGAAAAGCAAGCTACTTGTGAGGACTTAATTAACATAACCCTGCTTCCTGATGGCAGGGACGGGCCGTCTACGGAGCAGAGCTGAAGGGTCTCCGGCTGGCATCCATGGAGACCACCGGCACCCCGCGACTCGCACGCCGGCCCCGGGCTCCCCGGGCAGTGCTCGCTCTGGGAGCCAAGCTCTGCCTTCATTTGTACCAGTCTCCGCTCACAGACCAGGCCCCTCTCTGCCACTGAATTTATCACCACTATCGACAGCTCATCGCCGCTTAACGACAAATCAGGGTACACGGAGGGGAGAAAAAGGAGGGGGAATGGGTCCCGCAGTCCCTCTTTTGCTTAAACTATGGTCGTGATGTTTGTGGTGGATGGGAGTAGCATTCTAGAACATTCTAGGACAAGTATGTGGAATGACCGTGGGTAAGAGGGCTCTGCGTTTGTGAAAAAGGGATGTTTTTAAGTTCCCAAGGGCAGGAGAATGCGCGTGAAAATATTAGGTGCAAAGCAGCGGGCCTCAGAAAACCGCACGTGACCTTCCTCCTTTGGAGAGCCAGCCCCTTCCTTGCACGCGGAGCCGGCCAGGGACACCACTCCCTCCAGCTGAGAAAATGTCAGAAAGGAAGTGTTTGTAGAAGTAGGATCCCACTGCCTTCTCCCCCCAAGAAGGGAGGTCCTAAAACCGCAGGGCAAACCACAGGAAGGTCTGCTTGACCTTTTACTTTGAGAGGAGAGGTGATCGGGGGCTGAAAGGCTCGGCGTCAGGGAACGTGGCTCATTTCAGAAGAGGAAAGATGCTTACGTGAGAAAGGTCCTTAGATTCTCGTCGCGGCCAGAAGGCAGCCATGAGGGTGGGAGAGATTTAAAAGGCGGAGCCTACGCGTCAGTTTATAACCACCTGCTTCCATATCAAACCCAAAACACGCACCCAGAACGGAGTCCAAGACAAATGGACGTTCCCCTCATCCAATGAGGTCGAAGATATGGGCAGACCGGTTTTACTTGATACGACCATTAGCAGCCCACCTGCTGGGACCCAAAACACTACAATGCACAGACCCAGTCTTCGCTCATTTTTTTTGAGGGGGAGAAAGCAGGTGCAAGTGGGGGAGGGGCGGTGAGAGAGAGAGAGAATGAGAATGAATCCCAAGCAGACTCCCTGCTGTCCGTGCAGAGCCCAACTCAGGGCTTGAACCCATGAACTGTGAGATCATGCCCTGAGCTGAAATCAAGAGTCGGGACTCGTAACTGACTGAGCCCCCCAGGCGCCCCAACTCATTTACCTTCTTAAAATCACAATTAAGTCTTTAAAACGCCCTCTGTGTCTCTACTCTAGTTCCTAGTCTCCATAAACACTAGGCAGACGAAGGAATTTACACGAAGTAATTGACGTCTTTCCAAAGGAAAATTCGCCTAAAATCATGGCGATAGCCTTTGATTCTTTTCACGAAATCCGCTTCAACGTTATGTTCATAAAGAGAGACCGAGTTTAAGGATATGCTAACGAATTACTATTATCGCAGTGGAGCAAGAGCTGCCAAGTTCTGAACGAGGCTTAGGAGTCCTCCAAGTCCTCCGCACTGTGACTTCTGCCCGGGGGCTGAGAGGCTGACATGACCCAATGCCAAGAGAAACGGCCCCCGCGGTCCCGGCAGTGTGGGTACCACAAAGGCTCCCACCTTCCCCGAGCCTGGGGTCCCCAAAGGAACAGCAGCCTGCCTCAGGCGTCCTCCACCCCATCCTGCACGGCTCTGCCCACCTGTGAGCGACATGCCCGTCAGGTAGGGCAGCACGGAGCCCCTGCTGGCACAGACCGGGACCCCGTCGGTTGTGTGGACACAGCACGGTGGGGAGCGAGGCTGGCACGTTTTACTAGAGCCTTGGCAGTGCTGGCCCACCCATGACGATTGCCCAGAAAGCCCTCTCGGGCTCTTCAGGAGACCCGGTAGAGTCACCGGTCTTCAGGCTACCGCAAAAGGGACTGTTCCAGCATCTTCAGAGGCCAAACAGGAATGACGGGATTCCTTTCTGGGGAAGAGAGCTGGGTAGAGTCTTCTGAAAAGGGGGTCTGGGTCTTGTCTGGTAAACTCTACCTTGAAGAACCCATTAAAATTGAGATAAAACCAACATTCTAGAGGGACCAGGGGTCAGCAGGAAGAACACTGGCCTAGCCCTTGGTTAAATGGTCGACATAATACCACAGTTAACAATAGGATTGTTCAAACTGCATTTTAAGGAAGAACATGAAGGTTTGGGGGATGATTGATTTGTGGGAAATCAGCTTCCTGAGGTCAGTTTTGTCTCAAAGCGACCACTGCTCCCGGATTATTTCTTCAGTAGCTTTTGGGCACATTTAGGTTTTTTTTTGAAAGGGGAAACCCGGGGCGCCTGGGTGGCTCAGTCGGTTAAGCTTCGGACTTCAGCTCAGGTCATGATCTCACGGTTCGTGGGTTCGAGCCCCGCATCGGGCTCTGTGCTGACAGCTCCGAGCCGGGAGCCTGCTTCGCATCGTGTGTCTCCTTCTCTCTCTGCCCCTCCCTGACGTGTTCTCTCTCTCTCAAAAATCAGTAGTAAAAAAATTTGAAAGGGGAAACGCATGGCTCAGACACCACGTGGCCTATAATAAGGGGCACGGGTGACTGAGAGCCCCCGCCCCATTCCCCGGAGCTAACCAGCAGGACGACCCTCAGATACACACGAAAGCTTCACTCTGGTTCCTGAAGCCAGACCTGCGCACCGTTTGGCAAGACTGCTCATCTTTCCCCAGGTAACTCCCAGGAGCCAAGCCTAGGTGACAAGGTCACACCTTGGTCACATGCCCTCAAGTCCCTTCCGTGGGTCCCACCCGCCACATCCCCAGACAGCTTGAAATGCTGAGCACAGGCCCACCGCACTTTTGCAACACCCAGGGGCCAGGCAAGCTTCAGAAGTCAGATGCGTTTCAATTTTTAACAAGCAATACAGGGCTTACACCATATTATGGTGGGCCCCCAAGTCAACCATGAAGATTTCCAACAAAGAAGATATAAAAATTATCCTCAACAACTCAGGCCAGGGCAAAATCTGCTGCCAAATGGATTACAAAAGAAAATCTTGAGGGGTGCCCGGGTGGCTCGTTGGTGGAGTGTCCCACTGCAGCTCAGGTCATGATCCTATGGTTTGTGGGTTCAAGCCCCGCATCGGGCTCTGTGCTGACGGTTCAGGGCCTGGATGGAGCCTGCTTCGCATTCTCTGTCCCTCAAAAATAAATAAACATTTAAAAAAAGAGAGAAAGTTTTGAAAGCTTTTTACAATTTGCATGTGAGGCTAAGGAATCGTGGGCCTGGAATTTTATTCTTTCCATCCAACCCCCCTCCCCCTCCTGCAAAATATTCTCTGCGGCTCTGAAGGAGACTGCACTGAAGACTGAAGACCTTATACCCCACAGAGCCGGGAAGGTCACAAGCCTCGAAAGCCAACAGTGCTGGGCAAGCGAGTCCTTCGGCTTGGTCTAGGGTCGTCGGCACGTGAAAATTCATTTCCTGGTGTTAAATGCAAAACTCAAAATTCCTCAAGATTTTCATGGGCTTAACAACTATCTGTGAGAACAGAAGCGATCTGTGATTTTCCTAATTGGCTGTTTTCGTTACAATGAAAATCAAGTGCTGGTCTGCCCATGCTGAAGGAAACCTCCCGGCTCAGGATTCTCACACATTTTTAAAGCCCTTGACTTACAAGTATGCTTCAAAATTAATATATTCATTATCGCAATAAAACCGTCTTTAGAAACAAAAGCAAACAAAACAAGGCAAGGAAACACATTTTCATTTAAATTACGAAATGGAAAACACCAACTTTTCTTCCCGTTGTGTTATGACTGAGGAACCGCGGAAACACGCATTCGCATTCGTGTGTTCCCTTCCTCGTCTGCTGACCCCGCCCTTCTCTGGCATGAAGATTTGATCTGGAGCGGGGAAGTGTGTGTGGACAGGGGGGAAGGGAGCCGCGCCTCGACTTCTCTGTGGACAGAGGAAGTTCCACTGTGACCACACGGCTCATCTTCCGTTACGTACTGAACGTAAGAAATCGTTGCAAATTTTTTGCATCTGAGTGAGGAAAAGTCAGTATCGTACACAGGAAGCATCCAGAATGTTCGAAAAGTTCTCATGAATAGCCCGCAGCGGGGCCTTGGCCATGGTGAAGCTTCCGGGGTGGCCGCTCCAGGGTCCCAAAGGTCACCCGAGGGCACCGTCTGCAGCCTGAGGGAAGACTGTGCACCAGGCGTGTGCTTGCTGTGGCCCAGGGCAGAGCAACAGCACGGATAACTAATGGCCACTCAGGGCTCGGACCTGGAGGTCAACCTAGGCTGGAGCCGCCAGGGGGACAGCCACCTGAGACTGTTAGCAGAGACCGGGCTACCCCTTAGCCTATGGACGGGCGCCTGGCTGGCTCAGTCCAAAGAGCTTGTGACTCCTGGTCTTGGGGTGGTGAGTCTGAGCCCCACGCTGGGTGTAGAGATTACAGATAAATTAATTTTAAAGCAGCCTATGGAATGGAGGGTGGGGATGGGAACAGAGTGGAGAGTAGGAAAGATTTAACACTTTAAAGGCAGTTTGGATTATTTGGCTTCTTCCAACACAGATGGATTGCACTTGAATTGACATGTCCGATAAGGACAATTTTATAGGCATTGGTTACCAAATGGATTGCAGTGAGATCTTGAATTTTTAAAAATCTCAATGTTAGATTTTGAAGATCTCTGCCTCTTGATTTCTTGCCCCTGGGAGGCCCTGAATCCTTGGCTGCCTGCCCGGAGGAGGGGATGACTTCCTGAGCGGGGGACACAACTGCTTTGCTGCCCCGGAGATCCCAGCCTGCTGGTCTCTGGACACTGTGCGCTCCAGAACCCACGTGGAAGGCACGCTCTCTGCAGGCTCGGCTCGCTCGCAAAGCTAACGGGAAACCACAGGTGTGGGGCGGCCCTTCTCCTGCCTGGTCCAGCCCTTCCCAGCAGCGGGCCTGGCGTCCAGCGATGGGGCCCTTCGGCCGGCAGAGGGCACTGCACACCCTGCGTGGACAAGAGTCCCGAGTCTCTGTGCTGGGGGACTCTCCCGGTTGGCGGATTCCAATCCCAACTCGGGCTCTGCAAGGACCTGGAGGAAAATGAGACTAGATACCTCTGGAAGGACAGGTCTGAGCCGGATTTCCGGAGGGCCCACTGCACCTCCCTCCATCTCCGGGTGCAGAAAGAAGAGACACCTGCCATTCGCCCTCAAAGCAACAGAGGCTTAGATTTAGGCACTAGACCAGCCAGGGGAAAGGGAGCCTGGGCGGCGCCCCCCCCCCCGCTGCCACCGTCATCGACGGCCTGGGCTTGGCAGCAGAGGTTCCCCCTTTCAGAGCCGAGGGAGCCAAGGCTCGCTGATGCAGGAAGGGCACGGCCACCCTGAAGGAGGATTTTCCATTACGCCCATGCTTCTTGTTTAAAGACACATCAATGAGGAATGAGCCAGTGAGGAAAATGAAAACAACTTGGCAGAGATGTAAGGTCTAAGGAGAGGAAAGAAGAGACGAAACGGAGCAAAGGCGCGTCAGGGTTTCCACCACGAAGCTCAAGGCTTCGGACACCTGCTTCATTGGTTGTGCAATTCTCCTTGACCCGCACCCCCCCCCCCCCCGCCATCGGTGTTGTGAAACACGATGACCTCGGGACACACAGCCTTTTCGGGGGACACGGACTTAGAGGGGGAGGTGAGGGAGGTGAAGGTGTCCAGCCACAGTCAGGAATGGAGATTCTGGCCAGCAGGCACCGGGCTTCCTCCGGGCCCCCTGTAGTGCCCACGGCAGAGGGCGGGCCGACCCCTCCGGGCTTCTCTGATCAGCCCGTTCTAAGAAGCCAACGCACGGAGGCAGTAAATGGGCGCCCTGGCCCACACCTGCCGGGCCGGGTCAGGATGGAGAAAGCAGGGCTGGTTTCGCCCATCGACGCTGAAAGTAGGGGCGACGCAGACGCCCAATCTGATCTCCGCGGCTCCGTAAGACCAGCGTCCTCTGAGCACTATTTCAAAGCCAGGGTTGCCATGGCAACAGGATGCCCCTGGGCAGCACAGCTGACTCTTGGGCCTGACTTGGCAGGCAAGGTCTTTGAAGAACCCCACACTGAGACACAGGGGTGTCCCACCTGACCCCCCCAGCTCAGCCTTCTCCAGGCAGCGTCCCAGGAGTCCCTCCTCCCCTTTTCTCTCTGCACCTGACACCGTGCCCCTCCCCTCCACGTGCCCAAACACGCTGATCTGGAGAAGGCTCCTCTGTGGTGCCCACTTCGGGGTAGAGGACCCAGCGAGGCCTGCGGGCCACCCGACGGCCAAGGAGAAAGGGAAAGAGGCTGACAGGCATGGCCCGCCAGGTCAGAGGCTGGCAGGGGATGGGGATTCATGGCGTTCTGTCGGAGATAAAGTTAGCAGTGTGAAATGATGCCTGGCTGGGGCCCTTTTTTCATTTCCAGAAACAAAGTGTCTGGAAAGATGATCTCTAATACAAGCACTAGGGAGAGCTCACTCTGAACCCGCCCACCGGCCTGAAGGACCAGGGAGGGAGTTCGGTGCTGGCTGGGCTACAGGAGCCAGTGAGGACCAAACCAAACGGATCCTGAGCAGCCCCGCTCACGCCTGCAGCCCGGCCCGGCCAGGGGAGGCCCCAGGACACAACGCAGCTTCTCGCTTCTCACTTCTCAGGAGCCAACACTTCAGGGCACCAGCAGCAGGCACGCCATGGGACAGGAGTGTCCCCAGGGCCGCAGGGTGGCCCCTCCTTTATTCCAAAGGAGGTATTGCTTACAGGAAAGTAGATATGCAGGAAAAGGCAACTGAGACCTTGGGAAGAGTAGGAAGTTTGTTTTACGACGACGGATATTCCACATCTGGGTCTTTACAAACACCCAAATCCCATCGGAACCTTTCTCTACAAGAGAAGCCACTGGGCTGTAGCTGCGGAGGCTTCTAGAAGCTCACACAGCACTCTGTCTCAGGCGACAGTTTTAAGGAAATGTCGAGCGGGAATCAAACATCCCTAAGTCCACAAAGTCCCGTTTTTTAGAAAACTTTTTTTACTGTTTATTTTTGTCGGGGGTGGGGGGTGCCGAGAGAGAGGGAGACACAGAATCCGAAACAGGCTGCAGGCTCTGAGCTGTCAGCACAGAGCCCGACATGGGGCTCGAATTCATGAACCGCGAGATCACGACCTGAGTCGAAGCAGGATGCTTAACTGACTGAGCCACCCAGCGCCCCCACAAAGTCCCTTGATTGAAAAGTTCTCCCAAGACTGGATCTTTGCAACCCAAGTCACCGAAGAGGAAAAATCTTCATCTTACGTGTAGCTACTTAACAAAATGAAATAAACTAGCTCGTAGCTCTTTATTTGGCTTAACACAGCCTTAATGTGGAGGATGGGGGGTGTGGCAGAAACCCGGGAGGGGGGGAGGCAGGCTTTGTATCCGTGACTGCAGCTAAAGGAGCGTGGCCAGCTGGCAGTCAGCTGGGGGAGGAGAAGCGGGTGATACTTCCATGTCACACAGATTCATTTTTGCTGATGGAATTCGAGAAGGGAGCCACGCCACAGCTCCTTCTGTCTTCCTGTTTCAGGGTATTATTCCCGGAGTTAAATGGTCCCCCTGAATTCTTTCCCCCGCGTTACCGGGGCCCCCGGTTCTGTTCTCCAAGGCTTTGGTGGGTAAACAGAATCATTTTTACGTTTACGGTAGCCCAGAATGTTCTGAACGGTGGCTAAAATATCCCTTTGGTGCAGAGGATGCTTGAACAGGGAGGAGGCGGCGGCTCCCCGTGGGAACTTTCCAGAGGTGTGAATCTTGGTCCTAATGAAGCTGGTTCTTCACAAACAGGGCCACCGTCGGGTGGCTCACGTGACTACAACCACCTGTTTGGATCATCACAGCTCGCCGTGTGCTGAGGCCCACGGATCCTAATTCTACATGCAATCCTACTAAAGAACTCCCGACGAAGGGGATGACCATGTCGAAACCTGCTCTGAGCTAATTTACGGGGATGCTGTTCACCCTGGAGCCCCGCCAGACAAAAGGACAGAGGAAGGGAGGCTCGGAGAAGGGGGGATGTCTGGACGCTCTGTTGACGTCCCCAGACCAGACGACAGCACGAATGGCACACGAGCTCATTCTCGGGCAAGGCAGGTTCCCAAACGCGCCCTCCTCGCCGCCCAGCCTGCGTATGTACGGTCTGCCTGTCCACACGTTCTCAGCTGGCCGCCCACAGTCACGCCGAGGGGGAGCGCCTGGTTACACAGACCGAATCATGTCCCCCATCGCCCCCAGCCTCCCCAAGTGACATTCGAGCCAGAAGACCCAGCTGTCCACGCTGACAGGAGGGAGGTCTGTGGGCTCGGGGGTAAACTGTACCGTCCACACGTCGGCAATGCCCACGGGTCCGGAGAACGCAAAGTCCTCCTCGAATTTCACAGGCACTTCCAGTGACTTCCCAGCTGCGCTCACCACGCGCGGAGTTAACAGAGGCACGCGGGGGTCTCTGCTCTGACTTGTGCACACGCATCAATCTGGGGATGTTAAAGAGATCTGTTGGGGGCCAGGCCCCACAGTACGAATGCAGCCTTCCAGGCCACCCTCCGCCCGGCAGTTCACTGGATAACAGGCCCCCTCGCTTTCATATCCTTAGAAGTGGTCCTTGAGCTGCTATTACAGTCGAGCGCTCCTAATCAGAGAAAAACGCACGCAGGTGACACGAGAGCCGTCTGCACAGTTTCAGGGCATACACATGGTCCATCCCTGCACGTGAATGACAGGTGGCAGTCCCGAGGTGCCAGCAAGCCCCGCCCAGAGCCCAAAGGGCAGAAAAGGCGTAGAGTGCAGCTTCGTGCATGAATGAACGCAGACACACACACACACACACACACACACACACACGCACGCACGAGTGGGCCCTGACGTTTGCTGGGAACTAAAGCATTTCTGGAACATTCTGAGACTTCAGAAGTTACCAACTCCAAACTGCTGCTGTCTTCACAGAGGGGACAACGTGAGAGTCAACCACTCCGGATCACGCCCAGCTCGTGTGTCTGCTCGTCCCCTAGGTCACTCCCAGCTCGTATGTCTGCTCGTCCCCTAGGGACCCCTATGTCACTTCCAGCCCCGAAGCTTTGCAAAGGCATTACTAGTGCAAGAATCTGGAAGCCCAGGAGCCAGCCTTGGGCCACACAAGCCAGGCTGCAAACGTGGCAGTTACATCTCATTTACCTGTACCCACAGTCCCGGAACCACAACCAACTCCCCCTCCCCAAAGGCGGAGCTCCCCAGACCCAAGAGGGAATTACCCACATAAGCAAGCCAAGAGATCAGCCCAACAAAGACCAAATGGCTTGTAAGCTCATTAGGAAAACAAAGTCCAGGTACAAACACACCCAGTCTGCCCCAGTATAGACCCAAATAGGCTGGGGTGGTTGTTACTTCAGCACCAGGAAACGCTTGCAGAGTGCTTAACGTATGACCGGCACTCGTGGGTGCTTTGGAGTGTGAAGTCACCCAACATGCACAGAAGCAGCCGGCCTGCAGGCTCCCCTCTGCTACATGGAAAGAACGACCGTGTAGTCTACACTGCAAAGAACACACCCAGCACCACTCTGGTTGTCAAACCTGCTCTGGGGTGGCTTTGGGCAAGTCCCCCACCCCCCGGTGATCCCAGGACAGAGGTACAAATGCTTTCAGAAGAGTGAGCCCAGAGGGAGCTCAGTTCAGGGCCTGAGGGGTCAGCCGAAGCGGCTCAAATCTCCCTCCCTCCAGTAACTTGCCGGTTGGTCTCCTAGCCATGCCTGCGATCGCGCCTGCGTGTCCCTGCCTCCAGGGCAAATACCGTGTCTGTGCTCTCGGAGCAGGGATGTGAGCTACAGACACTTTCGTGGATTTAGGACCTCCGACTTGACCACTCCCAACCCCTTGCCCCGGGCAGTGACCTGTCCAGGTCACATGGGCTGCCATGATGTCCCCTACCAGGGATGCACCTCCCAGTCACACCCGTGGGACTCCCAGTGTCTGAGGAGCTACAGTCATGGCACACATCCACATGCGATGCCTGTAGATTCTAGAAGGTTCTCTCACAGGGACACATTGGGTCCCTTGTTTCATTCCTGGTTTGTGAGTCTCCATCGACCTTTCCTTTTCTGCAAGCCGCAGCTTTCCTCAGTTCAAGATCCGCGTGCTTCCAGCTGAGGATCTGCCCGGCTCCGTGGGACAAGGGTGGGCTCGGCTCCCCCTGCTGGGTCCAAGAGGGACAACAGGAAGTGGCCGAAACAGGAGACTGGGTGATTGTAGGCTTGGAGGGGAGCTCAGGACGGGGCGAGCGGAATTTGAGAAACAAAACTTCGGAAAATGGCTTCGCTGGAGTATGGTGAGGTCAGCGAGTAGAGAGAGCCCTAACAACACTTACAAGAAAAAACATCTGTCGGGGTTGAAAGGTCGGCAGGAAGTGAGTGGGATTTACGCGGCCCTGATTGGCCAGACCGATACTCCTAGAAAGAGAGACACACATGGCTTAACTTAGCCCAGAGAAACAACAAAAAACCCCTTTCAATTGTCCTCCGACTGGCCCCCGCCACCCTCTAAACAAGAGGCCAAACTCTGAGCTATGAAATCCGTCTAGGACCCTGACTGGCAATTAGCTCTTTGTTCATTCACTGATCAGCCACCGAGGCTAAAATATCCCTGAATGAGCAGTCTCTGGGGGATGAGGTTCTCGCCGTGTGTCTCGGTTGCCTCTCGGGGCCACGGAATCTCCAGTTTTGCTTTTCGGTTGGAAAACAACGTGGGTCCCTTGAACAGCGAGCATTTCAATAAATCCATCGTTACGAAAACCAAAACAAGAGGTTTCTTTGGGAAAAACAGGAAGTCTTGGTACATAACACGGCTTAAAATAGAGCCAAGTTCATTTGTCGACAAAACCTCAGCCTCTAAAGCCTGTTGGCCTGATTTGTTCCAGGATCCAACTCACCTTTTAATCCCTCCTTGAGGAACCCATTCTGTTCTCTCAGGCGACAGGCTGGCCTGGTCTTTGTTATTGCGCTGACACAGGTCACAGAGCTGGAGCCCGGCCTGGCCAGGCCGCTTCCTGTCCACGAGCCCCGAGGACACGTCTCAGGAGAAGCCGGCCCCAGCACAGCTCGCTGCGGGAGACAGGCCTGGTGCTTTTCATAAACCGGGGGCCTGCTTCAGGCTTTCTCTTTGGAATCACGTAAACCTTGGAAGCCTTCTGGAATGAATGTTCTGTTTGTTCCTTACGGACAGTTAACAGAGCTTTACAGAAGTCCTGGCTGTGGGGCCAAGACTCTCGGGCTGTTACCTGAACTTAGCCCCCCGGGCAGCGGGCAAAGCAGGGCGTCCGGCTCCATCCAGGTCTGAAAGAAGGAGCCTCTTTCTTTAACACAAAGGAATTTTCTATTCCCATTCTTCCCAGAGGTATCCAAATTTCAAGAATACAGGCTCACGGAAACTCTCAACAAAATGATACAGAAAGTTCTCCCACTGGCCGACAAGGCCATCCCCGTGCTCGAACCTGCCCTTTCCGCACCCACTGCTGCCTCTCCTGACCCACCACCCAGCACGAGGACGGACGGGTTAGCCCGGCAGGGCGTCAGCGGGTATCGCCGTCATCCCCTTGTTCAAACACGAAACCGCACCGTGCGCATGGAGAGAGCAGCCAATCGAGTCAGCCAGATTCTTACAGACACCCCCAAACTCACTGCCCCAGGTCTGCTGGGACCCTTCAGAGGTTTCCTCACCACCGGGGAGGGCAGACTCCTGCACATTAGGAGTCTGGCCTGCAAACGGTGGACTCCGTTGAGTAACTTTTCTGTGTGGTTGCTGGCCCGAAGGGGAATTAAAAAAATTAAGAAGTCCAGGCTGAGGGAGAAACTCGAAGTTGCTTCAGGGTTCTGGTGGGTTCTGGTTGGCTTACAGAGGGGGAAAATTAGCACTGCTCCGTAAAGAGTGAGGGCCAGGTGGGACCTAAGGGGTGAGAATTTAAACTTCAGTTTCGGCTACGTGGGTAACTCCAGCAAAAAATGGGGGGGGGAGGTGCAGAAGACGTAAGTGCAAAAAAACCCAACAGGATTCAGGGGAGACTAAGTGTGGACCGAAGACTCACCACCACGGACACCCTGCACTCACAGGCGATCTGGCCCCTCAGGAGGGAACAGCACACAGGGCCAGCTGACCGTGCACAGAGTGTTTTACGGCCTTTTAACCGTGGCCCTCGGGAGCAACATTCCAGGGGCACCCACCCTCTCTGATTTCCTGCCCGCCACCTGGCGGGGCTGCCGGGGGTCGGAGAAGAAGGCCGCGGCCTCTGTCTGGGCCAAGAGCCACAGAGCCAGGAAAGGGGCACGTCTGAGAGCCCGTCGGGGGTCTGGCTTTGCTGCTGGGAAAACGGGCTTTCACCCAGGGGCCGTCGCCCCCTCCGAACATGCTCTGCGTCCTCCGGCCTCGGGTCCGAGGCAGCGCCAAAGGCACCAGGTCTCGGGCACATCGGCCAAGAGCTGTGGCACGGTGGCCGCCGCGAACCGCGTGCCCAAGCCCTCCTTCCGAAGAGGGGAGGACACGGAGAACGGGAACATATGTGACAGCACCCAGCTGATGCACACAAGCGCTCCTCACAGCCGCTTATTTTTAAGGCATCGTGTGCTATTTTTATGCGCCACCGAAACGCTGCCAAGGGAATCCACAGAGAAAAACAAGCACGCCGTGGCCGCTCCACTTGGGCCTTGCGTTCTTACGAAACACACGGCCACAGCGTGCGGTTTGCTACCTGGACTCAGAGGCAGAGGGCCTGACGGAAGTCATCTGAAATGATTTGAGTACTGTGTTTTAAAAAAGCAAAGGGTCACGAGTGGCTTTTAAACGGAAATGCGATTTTCTTAGTCACCTCGACTCCTCGTGATGTCCCCTGCCCTGTTGTGCGCTTGTGTGTGCATGCGTACGCGTCACGGCTCACCTGCAACCCTGGTCCTGAGCCAGCAACCAACTTGCAACTGTGCGGTGGAAGGAAGTGGCGATGCCTATACCCTGGGAGAGAAAGTTCTGGAGCCCCTCTTGGCCTGTGGTTCTGTGCAGGCCAGCCATGCAGGAGGGTTGAGTGTATCTTGTGTGGGCAGAACCATGACTGAGGAGCCAAAAGGAGATTTCAGATGGATAAAGAAGTTCCTCGCAGTCCAGAAAAGGCAGTCCAGAAAAGGCTGACCGCAGGGTGTGAACCAGGGCCCCCTGGAGAGGTGCTCCGAACCCCCAACCTAGGACTTGGCAGTGTGGTCCGTCCCGGGCCTTCGGTCCCTGGCAGAAGACTCCCTCAGGGGGAGGAGGGGCGGGCGCCGAGGTCAAAGGGGGATGGGGTAGGACATGTGGCCTCCCACCTGCAGATGTTTTTTTCCCTGTTCTAGAATCTTCTGGCCTGTCCCAGAGGCAGTGCCCAAGGGGACCGGCAGCCACCCCCTATTAGGTCCGGGTTCCCTACGGCCCTTATAATCCTGAACTCTCCCGGGATTCCTGCGGAGGCGAATAGCCGTGGTATGTATCATTTTATTTTCACTCAAAACACCCTTCCTGGGACCATCCCAACAAGCTGAGCATACTATTTTCAACTAAGGCCCTGGCATTGTCTAGGAATGTTTTCAGGACTAAGCAAATTGCTAAAGCAAACATCTTATTTTTGTCTGCTAGGACAGCCAAAGCGCCGTAAAAACATTTCCCTCCGGGACTTCCAATAGGACTGCCCCCTCTGCTGGGCCCGTCTGCACCCGACGCTCAGTCCGGGGGAAAGGGCTCTGCCTCTGGACACCGGGCCGGGGGGAGTGTCCGCATTACCTGGGGGTGGCTTCGGCTTCAGGAAGGAGTGAGAGTGGGGGTTCC
This sequence comes from Paguma larvata, assembly GCA_030068075.1. Taxonomy (NCBI): domain Eukaryota; kingdom Metazoa; phylum Chordata; class Mammalia; order Carnivora; family Viverridae; genus Paguma; species Paguma larvata. The sequence continues at coordinate 21,246,712 of CM057837.1, read as the reverse complement.
CTCTCCTCCCCACCCCCTCTCCCCACGCTGTCTGAAACCAACCAGCGATTCTCTGCAGCTCTACTGGAGAGGACACACCCCATCCTTACTGAAGGGACCTCGGACTCAGCCACCAGGTGACCCGGTGCACGGGAGAGAACAGGGCCTCAAAAAGCAAAGCCGTGAGAGCCCAGCCCCCCAAGCCAGGGGCAAGGGTGAGGGGGTACCGCAGGGGGAGCAATGGGTTCCTACACACACCTTGGCTTCAAGGCCGTCGGCCTCTGGTGGCCATGACAACAACCGGCAGTACCAGTACTGGGAGCAGCAGATGCAGCGTGACATGCAAGTTTAAGAACCCTGAGGACCGTCCTCAGCTCCTGCCTGGACTCACTCGGTGTCCCCAGCAGACTCAGGAAACAGGTATGTATATGGCATCATTTAAAATGGCAAAGTTGAGGCCCGGAGCGAAGCAAAACTTGCTCAAGGCGGCGCAGCCGAATCCGGAACGGGGGCAGGGCCTTCCGGTTCCGGCCCTGTCCCGAGACGGGCCTGCCGACGCACCTGTCCGTAGTGTTTTCAAAGCGCCGGACCAGGGGCACAGAACCAGCTGGATTTGCAACTGTGTCCGTAAACGAAAACGGGGGCGGGCGGGCGAGCGGGCCGCTGAGGCCTGGAGTCTAGACCCCTGGCGTCCAGATAACCAGAAAGGTCTCCCTGAACAGGAGAGGAGGGGGCGGGCACGGGAGTGCCTCGTAAAGGTCACGGGGTGTTGAGTTTTCTTCGGGCACGAGAATGCCCTGACTGCCACATTCCTCTGCTTTTGTAGATTTTTTTTTCTTTTCTTTTTTGAGCTCCCCTTCTGTAAGGTGGCGGCGGGGCCGTGTGCCTCGCACGGCCGCTGTGGGCATCACGGAGGCTGGCCCTCGGCGCACCGCAAGGCCCGATAAAGCCAGGTCCCCGCCAATGGCGGTGCCGTCCGTCGCGGGGAGCGCCATGCATCCTCCCGGGGGCCCGAAGGGTGGCGGGGCGAACACGGCCGTGCCCGGGTGGCGGTTCTGGGGTTCCGCACAGCAGGCGGGGCCCTGCAGGGAGGAGCCTTTGAGTCCCCTCCCACGGCAGCCCTGGGCCCTCCACCACCACGCTGGTGGCAGGCGGCCACCACTGGACTGTCGCCAGGCAAACCCACGGAAGTTGAAGCAAGGAAGAACAGTGGGCAAATGATCACACCATCCTTCTCCTTACAGAGAGATCTGGAAAGCTAATTACGCGTTACTCTGAGAGCACCTGTATTTCTGACGCGGAGCCAGAGTGGTGGATAGGGCCAGCGGGAGACACACCGTGCTGGGAACACTCAGGACATCTGTGCTTCCACGACCACGAAGTGTGAGCATCCGTGGCACACACGCAGCACGAGGCCCTTCCCGTGGGTCGGCTCCCAGCCCAGCTCCAGGCCACACGAGGAAGCAGCGAGCGCCGGCAAGGGCGCCGGGTGCCACGACCCTGGCCCCGATTCCCTGGCCGGCCCGACGGAAGCCGGTCTCACGGTGGCGAAACTAACGCACGCCTCCCTCAAAAGACACAAACCCGGGGCAACATTCTAGGCCTCTGGCTCCCCGCCAAGGGTTAACAATTAATTGCCACGTAAAACTGCTGATTCCCACCAAACGGAGCTCCGCGATTTATCAGCTCACGGTCGTCGGCGCGAGCTCGGCAGTGGCTTAACCGCATATTGCCGTGCCGTGGGTCGGTGACAGCTTTGCTGGGAATGAAAGTTTTGCAGATTCATTCACGTAGGACAAACTTACAAAGTTAACAGCGGGCACCGAGTAGGCACACGGCTCCTCGGAGGCCGGGTCACCCCGATTCTCGAGGCCGGACGGCGTCTGGAAGGACCAAGTTTTCCTAGCACGGGCCTGGGGCGGGTTCCCCAGGAGGGCCACCTGCAGCAGAACCACACACCCCGGCTGCCCGGGGTGGCGGCACCGTGGTGTACAGGTAAGGTGCAACCCAGGGGGGCTGCCCTTGGACACCCCAAACTTTAGAGCCCGCTGTAGTCGAATTATCCAACTCTACCTCCCCAAAGGAATCCAGTTATTTAAAATGTGTTAGAAAAAAAAAAAATCACTGCCAATTGCTTTTTTTATTTTCATCCAGAGCAATGAATTTATAAATAGCTTGCAGAGTGTGGTAGACAATTAGATGGAGTGCGACTCTGTGAAAACCACGTGCTAGCGACAAGGGGCAGGCCACGCCGGGCTCTCAAGGGCAGACGACACCTTTGTGCTAGCGGGAGGCTTTGCCTGGGAGTCTGGGTATGCCCACCACTCCGTGGGCTTCGTAGTTTCCCCTCACCCTAATCCCATGTGGTCGGACAGCAGCGGGTTCGGTGTTTTCTCATTTGAATCGGGCCAGGCACACACAGGTGAGTTTCCTTCCGGTCTCCCCATCAATGGAATAGGCACGCTTCTTCCAAACTCTCCAAACTCAGGCTTTTGGGGGGAAACCCAACTTTGAGGGCATGCTGGCAGAGCGGCGGTCCCCCGATGATCACCCCAACCTAAATTCGAGAATCTCAGTTGCATTCCAAACACGAGCCACTGTGTAAGTCATTCTCCCTTCCCACCCGTTTGTATCCAGGGTGCCGGCTCAGAATCCATCTTAGAATCTTAAGGAGAACTTGAAACAAAAATCAGAGGCGAGCTTCTCGAAAATCAGAAACGGTGTTGGGACATCCAGGCGGCTGGCTGACTTTCCCCATTCGTGGCCACTCCCAACATGTCTTTTGTCACCCCGGACCCCTCCCTGCCCAGGGAGTGAGGAAGTGGGGATGGAGCCTGAGGTCTGTGGTCAAGGTCGCAGGAAGACAGAACAAGAATGAAACCTTTCTGGTTTGGCTACTTAGCTCAAAGCCCCGTTTGTTCTCTTCTTCCTTGGCCAAGTTTTTGCATATTTAGGGTTTTAGTTTCACAAGCGTCCCTCCCTCCCTGGTTTTACGACTTAATGAGCAGAGACTACTGTCTAATGATTATCTGAAATCCCCCCACAGGTAACCATCAGGGTTTTCGTGGAGAACATGAAAGCTGGCAGGGACACGCTGGGGAGCCCCAGACGTCCGCGCCGTCCCCACTGCCGGGACGTGAACCCGCTCTCTCTGTGGACGGTGGATCAATCAAGGGGCTGCTTCCCAGCACGCCCAGATGGCTCACCGATTCAGCTGCTGGGGGCGGGGGGGCGGGGGTGGTGTGGAGAATAGAGCATAACACAAACAAACTTCACATGCAAAGCCACTTTCCCTGCCATGAGCTATGATCCGGAATGTTCTTTGACTCAGAGACCTGACCCTCCCAGGAAGGCTAAGCCATCATCAGAACCCAAACAGCAGACCTGCAACTGTGAGGCTCTGCTTGAGCTCAAAACCCAACGAGGCCCCGTTGGCATGACAACTCGCCGCGCTGTGCACGCACGGTTTATATGCTTCTCTGTGGCTGTAAGGACATTTGTTTTTTGTTTTTCTTTGTTTAAAGTTCTCTTTAACTTGACCCAGGAGAGGGCCAACAGGTAAATTCAACTTACGCCGGGCCATCAAGGAACTCCAGCAAAACCCAGCCACGAGGCTACTGAGCTCCCCAGCTGCGTCCGCTGAAGCCCCCAGGGGCTGGGGGGTCGAGGGCAGAGGCAGCCGGCAGGGGCAGTGGCGTGGATCCAGTTCAAGGATGCAGGACCAGTGAAATGGCAAATCCACACCCCTGAGCCACCAGCCCCCCCTCACGCGGGGTTTTGCTCCTGTGGGTCTCTGAGCTGGAAAAGTGCCCCCCCCCCCCACAAGAAAGGGGCAAGTCCCTTAGAGGAGGAGCCCACGGCACCCACACATGCTGGGGCGGGCCAGTCCCAGGGGAAACAGAATCCTACCAAGACCAAATTAGTATTCGTTCAGTCTCCATTTGGAGACAGTGACGTTCATTTCCTTCTTGAAGGTATCTGGCCTAATCTGGCTTTTATGTAAGGCTGTCAAAAAATAAAAGTTGCCGGGGGGGGGGGGGGGGGGGGGGGAACGCGGGGGCGCGGGGGGCGGCGGGGTCAGGTCATCATCCACCTGACTCTGAACACCTGGCTGTCCCTCTGGCGTGCGGCGGAACGAGAAGCGGTGTCCCCCACAGCACAGTCTGCAAACCTTTGGGTCAGAGTTGGTCTCTGTTGTTAAGAGCATGCACGGGGGGGGGGGGGGGGGGGGGGGCAGGCGGCGCCTGGGTGGCTCAGTCGGTTAAGTGGCCAACTTCAGCTCAGGTCATGATCTCACAGTCTGTGAGTTCGAGCCCCGCATCGGGCTCTGTGCTGATGGCTCAGAGCCTGGAGCCTGCTTCAGATTCTGTGTCTGCCTCTCTCTCTCTATGCCCTTCCCCTGCTTACGCTCTGTCTCTCAAAAGTAAATAAATGTTTAAAAAAAAAAAAAAAAAAAAAAAAGCATGCACGGGGCTGGGTGGCACCGGGAGCGGACCGGGCTGGGGAGGCAGGGTTCCTTGGGGGGGGGGGGAGGGGGCCGCATGCAGAAAGGCACCTGAAAGTGGCCAAGAAAAGCAGACGACCTCAGGCTGCCCCCGCCTCTGCCCCACAAGCCAAGGACTGAACTGGCAGGGCACAAACACGGAGCCTCTGTTCCAGCGCTGCCATTTAAGCGGCAAGCCCTGTGACCCGTCACCTCAGCCCTCCACCTCCAGTTCCCAATCCTTAAAAGGAACTACTGGGATTTTAATTTTACTATTTTTTTTTCTATATTTGTTTTGAGACAGAACGCGAGCGAGTGAGCAGAGGGGGGACAAAGAGAGAGGGGGAGAGAGAATCCCAAGCAGGCTCCGCCCTGTCAAGCCCAGAGCCCGAGGCAGGGCTCAATCCCATGAACTGTGAGACCATGACCTGAGCTGAAATCAAGAGTCGGATGCTTAACTGACTGAGCCCCCCAGGCGCCCCAGAACTACCAGGATTTTAAAAATAAAAGAGGAAGGGTCTAGCACATGGTAGCCCTCAGTAATGCCGCACAGACGCCTCAGGGTGACCTGAGGGGACTGCACAACTCCCAGAGACCGGGGTGCCTGTGGACAGCATCTGTGGTCGGCAAGCAGTGGTTTGCCTCCACAGTCTTCCCAGCTCCCGTGGAGAAGTCCGCAGTGAAGCGAACACGGGTCCCAGGAAGCCCCCAGACCCAGCACAGCGGGACTCCACACCGAGGTCCCAGGGAGGGCACCTCATAACCTACATTCACCACTGAAATGGGGCGGGTCATTATGGGCTGGCCAGATTCCACCTTTAACATGTTCTTAAAAAGCACATAAAAATGGCTTCCACGGAACACAACCTGCTTTAATCGTGAGAAAACCCATCCGACGAACCACAGTAGTGGGTCCCCTCCACAAAATATGCTCATATGGGCCTCGGATCTGTCAAAGCCACAAAGGCCCGAAGGAGACAGGACGACGTGTAATAACGTGCTATCTGGAGGGAATCCCGCGACAGAAACAAGACGTTAGGTGATGTGGATAAAAGGGGCCCTGAAGTTAGTAACGTATCGACACTGGTCCATTAATTGCAACAAACGAACCACACTAATGGGAAAGGTTAGTAATAGGGAAACCGGGTGTATGGTGAATGGGAAGTCTATTGTACTTTCTCCACTTACCTGTAAATCTACAAGTGTCCCAAAAAAGAAAGTCTATTTAAAAAGGGAGCAATTGCTTGTATAAATGCCATTTTGCAAACTTCTCGCCACCTCGACATCCAGCGCGGTTTAGCTCCCAAAGCATGGTGTATGTGTCCTAATGTCCTAAGCACCAGCTTGCCTTCCCTTTCCGGGGTCACCCCTGAAGCCGCCAAGGGAAGGGTCGGCGGCCCCAAGGAGCCACAGGCCCCGTAAGCTTCGGGACAGGTGCCCAGGCAGGCCCCCAGACTCCTTAGCGGGCCTCACTGCCCACAGACTCAGGAGGCAACACTGAGAACAACCAGGTGTGTCCACCAAGAAGCCAGAAAACAAAATGAGGGAAAAATGACAGCCCCGAGGTCAACCCCGTGGCAGCTCTCTGGCTGTGGGGGGCCTGGGATGCTTTCGGGCAGAGGCGGAATCCCGCCCCAGGGCCCTTCCCGGTGTGTGGAACACAGACCTGTCCTGTCCACAATTGTCCACGGGGCCCATCCCTGCCGGGTCCAGACAAGCACCACAGAAGGGCTGTCCCCAAACTCGGGAATCTGACATCTCACCTGCCTTCAAAGAACACCAGCTATGTACGTGCAGAGAGAGTAACGCGAACCGAAGGAAAAGTTATTTTGTGGTTTTTATAAACCCGTATCCCACCTCCCTCCAGACAGTAAGCTGTGAAAATCTAAAAGATGCAAAGAAAAGTGTTATTTACATTTTGGATAATGAAGGTTTAGAGACTGATGAAAAGGAGAGTTTCCTCCTAAGAGAACGGAGCATGAAGCACAGGAACAAGGGCAGGAATTCATCTGCAGACGGCGCTGGAGGCGCCCCGCGATCCGGGAAGGAGGGGGTTGGGCTCCGAGAGCCCCGGCGCCCCGGCAGAGACGACCGTCCGGGATTCCTGCACCCAGAGGCTGAGCTGGGATCCCCAAGCAGCAGCTGCCACACAGAGGGCTTTCTGAGCCACTGCTCTGCGGCCGCAGGTGCCCAGGCGCTGGAGAGGAGGCTACAGGACCAGGGGGATCTGGGAGGTGTCGACGTCTCCACGATAACCTTGGAACTTGGAGGCCAGGCTCACCGGGCCGGGCAAGGAGGACCAGGGCCTGGGCTGCTTGGCTGCGTCTGAGACCCCCGGGCCCGCTCCCGCTACCACACCAGGCCCCTTCTCCCTCTGCCCGAGGCTTCCATCCTCCTCTGGACTCCACTTGCCGGACCTCGGACGACTCGTTTCGGCTCTCTGATGCCCCAGCTCCCGATCAGGGAGACAAGCCCCCAGAACGAAACGGAGTGACGGCCACGAAGGGGCTGGGCAGACCAGGGAGGCGCCACCCTCCCAACGAACGGCCGCAGGGCCAGGGGCTCCCAGCCTGACAGTGCCACGACCACCCGCCAGCTCCCAACAACTGAGGCCCGTCTGCCGATGCCGCAGGGCGACAGCTCCGTGGTTCTGGGAGGTTTCAGATCCCCAAATCCGGATCGGTAAGTCTAATCTATGAAACACCCTCGACGGGGAGTTTCCACGTTGAGTTTCCATTTAGACAGTTCTCTTTCCTGGGATTAAATTCCTAAACGAGGACACGGTCACTTCTGTCTGTTTTGCTATTTAATTGGGAAATGGAGACTCCGCGGACTAAACCCCTTTCGTGATGGAGGTTCTCCTAGGGAATCTTTGGTCACTTGCCCGCTCTCGACACCCAGCGCCCTGACGCTGAAAATACAGCAAAGATGTGGAGGGGCGCCTGGGTGGCTCAGTTGGTTACACAGACAACTTCGGGTCAGGTCACGATCTCACAGTGTGTGAGTCTGAGCCCCGTGTCGGGCTCCGTGCTGACAGCTCAGAGCCTCAGATCCTCTCTCTCCCTGTCTCTGCCCCTCCCCCTCTCTCAACCCCCACAAAGAACAAATAAAAGCATTTCTAAAAATACTAAAATAAACCAAGGATGTGGAATTCTCTCCTTTCCTTCAGTGTGCACAAGCACACCTTAAGGAATCGAATAATACAGAAAGAAAGACGAGAACCTGCCCTCGCTAAATACGACTGTGGACATTAGTTGATGATAATATATCAACACGGGCTCACTGACTACAACCAATAATTATGTAGATATTAATGAGAGAGAAAACCGCGTCCAGGGCATATGGGAACTTTTGTACCATCTTCTCAATTTTCCTGTGAATCTGAAACTGTCCTAAAATGTAAATGTAAAATATACTGGAAAAAGAGAAAAGTTTAAATCACCAGGAAAAAGTTACCGCTGTCCCCCACACTGCATGCATTCCTATAAAGAATAAATCCCCTGTTGGCGGTGAATACCCGCCCCCGCTCCTCCTCCTGTGTGTGTTCGAGCAATATTCTATCAGCATCTAGACGCTTCTGTGGGCTGGGACAGCAACGCATGCTCAGAGGACTGCACCCGCCTCTGCGGAGGGGTGTACAGGTAAAGGCAGCGGCGGGCGGGCTCACAGAGCCGCGATGATGGGGAACCCGGGGGGCCTCCATAAACCTGCCCTGAAAGCGGACAGTCCCTGGCCCCAGACTAGAGGGCCAACCAAAGCTCGTGGGGGGGGGGGGGGAATGAATGGAAAAACGAGGAAATAAATGCAGAAAGTCACCGATGGAGGAAGTGGTAAAGCCCGCTAACAAATCGGTCGTTTGTGTAGTTAGCTCGGGCCGATGTGGGACAGGAAATTAATCCAACATGCTGAAGACTCGCATTCCGATTCTTGGAACAAGGCGGGGGGGGGGGGGGGGGGGGGAATCCCACCCCGAAAGTGAAGTAAGGCCAGAAACACGGCAGTAAAAACTTACGAGACTCAAATTAAAACAGAGCGAATGGTGCGGACTGCTGGCCAAGGAACCGCGGCACCGGCCCGCCAGCTGGGTTTTAAAGAGCTCTTTAGAGAGGCAAGGCTCTCAACTAGAGCCATGAGGGAAATAATGGCACACACACAAAAAAAAATCCACGAAAGATTAGACGATAAATCTCGGAAACCAGAGCTCACGGTCCAATATTTTCCCAGTAAGTTTTCCTGCAAGGACAAGACCGTCGGTGAAAAGCTCCTTCTCGGGTACCCAGAAGTCGATGCCACGCTGCCAAGTGCTTCCCAAACAGACGGACACCGCACCTCTGCAAAGATGTCTACCAAACGCTGCGCCTTCGGAAACAGAGAGCAGGAAGCGGAGTCTGGCAATATTTACTGGGGAGGGTGGGCCAGAACAGTCGGCTGCATACAGATGCAGAGGTCAGAGCATTTGGCGGAAGGCTGGCGGTCAGGACAGGCCCTCCCCTCCGTGCTCCGAGGGTGGTCGGCGGGGGATGGGGGGGGGTGGGGGCTGGGACGGCCACGGGACGCACGACCTCCCCAGGGCCTGGGCACAGGGTTTTCGAGGCCAGATACTGAACACCAGAACAGACCCCGGGGGCAGGAGGGCCAGAAGTAATAGATGCCAATTCCTGGAGCCTCTGCAAGCCAGCCTTCCGCTCTTCATGATGTGGGGAGAACGGCCCCCCAACACCACCCACCTCCAGCTGTCAATGGAGCTGCTGATGCCCGCAAGTGACGGTCTGGAAGCCTCTGGGGGGGGACACAGGCAGAGCAGACATGGGGCGACAGGTGTCTCTCCCACCTGGCCTCGCGGGGACCGAAAACCCAAATCAGTAAAAAAACAAACAAAAAACAAACGAAAACAACCAACCACAACCTGGTCTCAGAGGTTTGGTAGATTCCCCTCGACGACCGACTCTGGGCTGATGATCTTACATGCGAGGCCCCGAATCATTAACAAAAACATCGATTACAGTTTTGGCAATCGTTACCGAAGCCACTACTCCAACTGTGGGCTGCAATAAATAGAGGGATGACAGAATGCGGAGCAGCTGACGCCCCACCTCCAGAGCCCAAGAACACCGCGTCAGAAAAAGAACACAGCCCTGGCGCTTCCAGACGCGGCGGCCCGGCGCGCGCGCCGAAACCCCGCCGGATCGAGCACCCGGACGCCTCCTGCCCGCTTTGCAATCTCAGGGACCCCTGTGCCAAGTTCCGCCGAGTGTTTTCTTCTTGATCCCGACGTTGGTGGCCCCCACTCAGAAGCTGAATGGCATCTGATCTCTTCAACGGCTCCTACGTCTCTTTCGAATTGGCTCTTTACGTCAAACGAACATATAAAGGGATTGGAAACAGGATGGTACACGTGGCAAACACTTGTAAGCAGCAAATTGACTCCCTCGATTCATCCCCTGGATAGGCGACGTTATGGCTAAAACGTTATCTTCCTAGAAGGCAATGGAATTTCTGTTAGGATCTAGGTTCGTGAGGACTGAACACCCACGTGCAAGGGCCAGTTCCTGGGCTTGCTGCCGTGGCGAGCGGGTCCACGTGTGGTCGCGGCGACATACGCAGGTGAACCGAGATGACGCTCACTGCAGGCAGGCCGGGCGCCGGGCTGGAGGCTGAGAAGTCCGGGTTCACCACAGCCTCCAGAACAGGAGGCTCTGTGCAACCCCACCCCTCCCCTCCAGTTTACATGTGGGAACAGACTCAGGTTTCGGGGAGCTGCCCATGGGGCTGGGATTCCAGCCTACTTCACCTGGACCCTAATCCTCACACTTGTCCACCCCCCAGGACGTGGAGTACGGCGCGAGCTACTTTACGCTTCCTCAACGCTGGCGCTGCTCACATCTGGCCGGGGAATTCTTCATCGTGGGGGCTGTCCCATGCCGCCTGTGTAATAGCATCCCTGGCCGCCACACACCAGATGCCGGCAGCATCCCTCACTCCCGATATAAACAAAAAATGTCCCCAGGCATTGCACAAATCCCTTGGGGGGGGCGGGGTGCAAACTCACTGGAGGAGAGCTGCCTGATGACCTTGGCACCGGTCCTTGTCACCAGGGCGTAGGAGAGTGGTCAGCAGACAACACCAAGACCAGAGCCTGAGGTTTGGTTCACGTGTGGCATCTCTGCGTAGTCAGAAGGGCAAAACTTTCCCACCGACCAGAAGTCCAGTCTAATCTCCAGCGAGGACCTCTCGGGACAGGGTCGGATGAGACCCCTCTCCCCACCCCGGGTCTGAGAGCCTCTTAGCACCGTAGACGTACAAGGCTCCCACCACCACAGGCCCTTGGCACAGGACTGGTGGGAACGCTGAGCCAGGATGGCATCTGGCTAGAAATAAGAGAACTCCTAGTGACCACTGGTTTTAGACTCAAGAAAATCTGGCCCGACGACCGTTTGTCCTTGAAGAGCATCACGTAAAAATCCACACGTGTATTTTTAAAGTCAATGTTCTAGTGACATCTACCGCTCTGCCCAAACTTTTTGGGGAGGCCATGACGACCTTTCTTTCCAACGCAATTACCTTTGAAAACAAGTTCAGCGCTGTGCACAGGACTACGGGCAGGTACAGTCTACGAAACCCTGCCTTGGCCCCGGACTGAGGAAAAGGCCGCCCTCTGGGGAAGATTCTGGGGCCCGGAAGCATCATGGCACCAGGTCGTGGCACTCGCTACCGTGGGACAGTGGGTGAGGCACTGGGGCCGGGGCCTGGGGTATGTGCTCTTGAGGCCAGGTCCACCATGAGCCTCGATTCACACCAGCTGGCTATTCTCAACCCCCGCCCCCTTTCCCCTCCTCACTCCCCCCCCCCCAAAGGGAGTTAGGAAGCGAACCGTTCCCCGAGACATTCTGCCTCCCAACGGCGCACGAAGAATCTTAAGGAACAGGGCCGTGCAGCCAGTAAAAGCCACATACCTCAAGGCTCAGGTGCTTTTCCGCCGCTGGAAATAAGCCACACCTTGGGCCTCAGTTTTCTCATCTAGAAAACAAGAAGGGCAACCAGGGACTTCCAGAAGCTTCTTTTCAACCTCACTAATCACTTCATAATTCTGAGTTAGAGAAATATATCGGTACTTATTAGAACAAGCTTAAAGCACCATTTTTTTTTTTGTTGTCCAGCCAGTTTCTTGAGCAAATACTCTGTATAACTCAGACCTGAGTCAATAGATATGGGGGGGGGGGGGGGCCGGAGGAGACGAGTTTTAGGCTCTAATACTCACAAGCCAAAGTCCCTGACGGCGAGCAACAAATTACAGGCCAGCGGGGCCGAAGGCTTCACCGCGGATATGGTGCTCACCATGAGCAACGTGATGGCATGACTTGAAGAGACGAGGGGTTCCCTACCATCCGCCACAGAGAGGATTTGAGGTCTCGTTAGCAATGACCCCAATGATGCTGAGTGTGGCCCCATGGATGCTGACAAAGTGTGACCAACCAAGTGCATGCTGGGACACCCACCCCCAAGTGTTTCTTCCCGGCCTCCCGTGACCTCATGTTCTGAGAGCACTCCCGTGTGGTACCCATCCCACCCTGGTCGCCACGAACGGCTTAACCCGGACGGAGAATCAGCCTCTCTTCCGGGTCTGGAAGATCTGGAATGCTCAGTCCTGAGCAGGGTCACCATGGCTCCCGCTCCTGTCCTGGGGACGTGCCACGCGGCCCTTCCTCGCTCACCCCCACCCTGCCTCCTTCCAGCTCCCCGACCCCTCGAGAGAGAGAACACGGGCCCCTGGGAGGCTCAGGCGCGCTCTCATGAGCCCTCCCGCCCACCGGACGTAGAATACACACACTTGGCACCATGGAACCTCGCAGAACAGACGCAGGCCAGGTCGGCGCGGCCCCGAGCCACCGAGCAGGGGTGGCGAGTGGGTCATGCACGCTGGCCGGGGGCACAGCGCGTTTCTCGGGAACTGCCTACGGACTTCCAGATTTCTTCCCAGGAGAGTCAGGACGTCCAGAAAGGTTTCTTCCTTCCCAGACCCTCTCTCCATCCTTTCCCCTTTAAACTGCCAGCTCTGCCAAGAATCATCTGGCTTGCTGCTTCCTGCTGCTCCATTAATTACAATAACAAGAAATAACCCTGCGGTGATGTCATCCAAACTTTTACTTCCTGTAGTTAAGGAACAGTCAGCCCAACCGCTCCGAGGCCAGCTGCGTCACGCCTCCATTTTGGAAAGGGGGGGGACCCCACGGCTGCGGCGCTCCATGAAAGCTTTTATGTTTACCGAGGCACTCACCCCGAAGGTTTTATAAGTTAAATAAAAATAAAGTGTGTGTCAGGCGCTGCTACCACCAAAATGTGGCTATTGTAAGGGGAAAACAAGCCGCCGATTGTGTGAAGCTGTGAATGTAGGTTTCTATGCATCAAGAAAAGGCACATTTTCGAGACGCACGTAATGAGACGTAGGGCACAGAGGACATCCAGTGTTTCTAGCACGCGTGAGCTGACGAGAGCTGGGAGCCGTCGTTTCTGACATCTGCGGGGATACTGAGGCAGCTGTGGGGGGTCGTGGACACACGTGGGAAAGGAGGGCTGCTTAGCCGTGTGTGATTTCAGAGTGACAGGCGGGGACGCGGAGATGGGGAAGGAAGTGCCGCCTGGCGGGGAGTCTGAGCTCCCAGGGCCTTGAGGACCGTTACTAGTCTCCTCACAAGGCCTGGCAGCCAACACCGGCGGGCAGTTTTAATTTTCTGAAGGGATTGAAGAGTAAAGTGGTGTCCAGCGACACGCCGTGTCAGGTTCTGTGCTTGGGAGTTCCAACGCGAAGGGCTGGGGGACAGATGGGAGCCTCCTGGGAAGGACGGGGACCCAGGACAGCTGCAGACCTCGCCCATGACACAGCCACGCCCAACTCAACTGTATTCCAATCTTCCGTTCCTCCGCACCCTGCGTTCAGCCTCGCGTCACCCCTACAGCAGGGCCACGACCTGGAGGCTCTCCTGTGACCTCGACAGTTGGTATCAATGTTTTCGTGGGTTCCTGCTTTAAAGGGCCAAGTCTGAATCGGGACACAGATGCCGTCCCTGGAAGTGTGGTTGGGGGAGGGGTAGCCACCATACGTCCCCCAGTGAAACTCGCTCTGACCTTGTCATGACTGCCGCAAGAACAGAAGCAGCCTCCTCGCAGCAGGTCACACGGGGGCTTGGGTATGAAGGTCGACAGTCGAAGAGGCTCCTAGGAATGATTTCCGATTGCAACGACGATAGGGCCCCAAATACTGCCCGAGACTTTTTTAATAAGGCAAGGTCTCATTATCAATCCTGTCAACGATCTGTGGCTGAACCCGGTTAGGTTCCCCAGGAACTAGGTGTGCTGCAGCCACCCTGAGATCCCTCCACTTCCGCAGATACGTTAACCCTGCCCTGGCCAGGGTCCTGACGAGCTCTCCCAGACTCGATTCCAGTTCTCCGGGGAAAACGCTCAGGAGACACGAAGGCGCGGGCAGGCCAGGCTGTCGTGGTGGCTCCCGCAGGGGCAGGTGGGAGGCAGGGGCAGCACGTTTTTATCGGCGACACGTCTGGAGTCAGAGCCAGTGTTAGGTCTTGAGGGGGAACCCGTGAGCACTTCTTAAGATTCCCCGGGGGAACCGTGTGTCTCAGCCACAGCTTAATTTGACCCCCACCGAGGACCGTGTTCTGTCTTTCTCGAGCTGTGTTTTCCTCCCGGGGATCCTGCCGGAACATTCCTTCTAGGCCAATCAAAAGACTGGAGAAAAGAACCCCATGCTCCAGCCCCTCATGGGTTTGAGTTTCTTCACCCTCCACAGGGAGCCTGAAAGCTACGAGTGGGGTTTGCCGGGTCCCCTTCTCCCTAGGCAGTGGAGGGTCAGGACATGGAGCGCCCCCCACAGCGGCCACCAAGCCAGACGTCAGCCGTCATTCTGCAGCAGGGCAGGGCATTCCTCCCATGGAAGCGTAGAAGAAGGAAGGCTACCAAATATTCCTAACTGATCAACCCGTGCCCACCGGACCTCCTTCCAAACGTGGGGTGCAGCCATTCAGTCCTGTGGACACGGTGCCCTCAGGCCCTCCTTCTACGGACGGAGATAAACAAAATAGTGGGCTGGTTTCAGTGAGGTCCGAGGAAACAATGGGGAAAGACCGTCTGGAAACAGCCCATTATATTTAGAAAATGAAATCCAGTCCTGGCTCCAGACCGAAGGGTGGACCCGGCACTAGCGATGCCGTTAATTATTAATTCTCCTGTAGTGTCCCAATAAGAACCAAATAGCCTGGTCCCAGTGGAAAAGTTACCCTCGTGACAAAAGAAGACCAAAATATTTATAATGGTTGTTAATCTGAATACAATCGGTTCCAAAATTAGGACAACTACTTCAATGGTGAGTTTATTGACAAGGCATTTTCTCAGAGGAGAGCAGGGAGACGGATTTAGAAACCACAAGCCCTTCTCCGGTGATGAAAACCACTTCCGGCATTAAGCACTGCGCCGAGAAGTACTTACTTACATCCTTTCCCTTTGATTTTGAATGTTTCAGGCAGAATTTTAAAATTCCTACAACCGCGCTAAATGGTTCCAATCCTGTACCTGAGCGTTTGAGTGATCATGTCAAATAAAATGTTCTTCCGAGTTAACTCTGCTGTGTATTTATGCATTTAATACCACGGCTTACTGCAAAGTGCACAAATCATTTTAACAGAGTGTAAATTTAACTACCATGAAGGCATTTTATACTCTGCTTAACTTCTCTAAGGGGCCTGTATTTTTTGGAGCAGATAAATCAAGCTTCTACAGAACTCTACTTAAGGGAATAGCAGTCAAGCTTCCAAAGAGAAATCCCTCCCTCCCCCCCCACCCCTCCCCCACTCCTAAGGCTCCTTGGCTTCAGATACCCACATCTACACCCTCAACCAAGAATTCCACCTCCGCCATCTGCCTCCCCTTTCTAAGGGAGGACTGGGCCAGGGCAGGAGTGGGTTAGTGCCTGGCCTCCTCCCCGCCCTCGGTCACTGCTCCCCTGACCTCTCTGGAAGGACAGGGATTGACCACGGTTGACTTGAGAATACTGCTAATACCACAGGGGCAGACATCAGTGCCATTAGAATGGTCATCATGAGAAACACGATCTCCTGTGGCTCTTGCCTAAAATGAACTCTGTGCTCCAGTGCCAAAAAGGTCTCCAGATGCACACAAGAAATAACCACCAAAAAAAAGTAGCAAAATAGAAGAAACCCATGCCCACAGCAGCTGAGGTCATAAATTATTTACTAAATTGAGGGAACCTTAGCCATGGCCCATCTGGAAAGGCCAGACTTGGGTCTCAAGTTGTCCCCCAAAGGTCGACCCTGGGGAGGCTCTGCTGGCCAGAGAGGGGCCATAGGGGGCAGACTCCGTGTTCGTGGTCGCGGGAGCACACTTCTGTGTTCAGATGCAATCACGAAAGTATCCCGTCAACAAATACGCACTACTCGACACTGCTTATGCCCAAGTCCGTACCCAGACATGGTATAGCAAGGAAAGACACATGAAAATCATGTACAGGATGACTTGGCGGCGGGGGGAGGAGATTGGGCCAGAAAGGAAGGGAAATGCTCAATGAGAAAGACCCGTCCGAGAGATGCAAGACAAAGCAGGGAGCCCCGAGGGGCACCTGCTGGCCACACACGGAGCACCCTGGGCATCGATGTGCAAAACGACAGTGACAGGACGTAAGCCACTGGGAGAAACAAGGGTCCGGGAGTCTTCGTTGACACTCCTACGGAACATGCCGAGGGAAACAGGAAGCTCCTTAACGGTGGGAAGCACACGAATAGAATGCAGGCAGAAGAAATGGTGGAGTCGGGGCACTACCAACTGGCCGCCATCAACATAACGGATTCAGACGAGAGTCACCAGCGGGGGAGGTCGAGACCAGCGGTGGAGTCTGAGGACCAAGAGCGCATTTAGTTTACGGGGATTCAAGCATCTCCCCGCAGCACACTCCTGTTAATTACAGTGAGGGAAACAGAGACACCAGCAAAACTGAGCGAGTCAAGTTCACGTCACCAGCACAGAGACCAACTGGCGTCACCACGGGCCTCCCAACGGAAGGCACGGAAGACACGTGTTCATGCCTGAGGAGCTCCCGCCAGGAGTGCAGAACTTGGATCTAACCAGGAGAAAACCTAACACAAGCCCCAACAGAGGGGCGGTCTACACCGCGACCGGTCTGTTCCCTGCAGAACACGGAGGTCATGGAGCGAAGGCAGATAAGGGGTGGCCCCAGATTAACAAGGACCAAGGACAGGGTAATTACACTTCCCTGTGCCGTGAAGGAGACCACGGGGACAAAACTGGCAAAATGTACAGAAGGTCCAGCAACGGCTATCCATGTCCCGATTTGGACACCTGGCTGGTGAGCGAGAGACTATGCTGGTATTTGGGCGAAACTTCTGTATCTCTAAACACTTTTGTGTTGCCTATTTGCGAGTCCTGCTCAGAGGGCTCAGGAAGAAGAACGCAGCGGCTGCTGTGTTTGTGTGACAGAACAAAGACGATGTGATAAAGCCCCTAACGCTCAGGGGCGCCCGGGCGAAGGGTAATTAGAAATTCTGACACCTATTTCTTACGACCTTTCCGTAACCCCGAGAGCACATCGAAGAAAAGGTTTAGGTTAATGTTTCCCCCACGGGACCTAAATTATTACGATTGTGTTTTTCTTACTCGCAAAGGTAAACGGTCAGAAATAAAGAAGGATGCCCAGCACGCGCGGGGTTTTAGGTGGAAAGACGGGGCGGGGGCATCGGAGGGAAGAAGGACCCCGGTTTTAGTGAGGAGCGAACAGAAAGCCGGGAGAGGCCTCCCCACTCTGCCATCGGCTGCCTGGGGTCCGGGGGCCTCAAACGAACTGCAGAGCTCTGAGGAAGTCCCAGAGCGATCCACCAGAAAGGACTTCCTTCTGTAGGAGCCGGGGGGTTGGCCCACCCCCACCCGGACGGAGAGACAGCTGACCCCTTGGCTCCAAGTCTAGCATCCGCTGAGGGTGGCCTGTGAGGCTATGGCCTTCGGGTAGCCGGAGGAAGAGCGGTCGTGTTCAAAAACGCCCCCAACCCTCCCCTCAAACATCGCTCTGTACTGAATATTCTACGGGGCCACAGTGAGAGCCAGAGCTAGGTCCCGAAGCGGAGCGGCCCTCCCTGGTGGCCTAGGGGCAAGGCCTGGCCCAGCTGGAGGCCATACCCAGGAGGAACAGCGCGCTCCCCTGGGCAGCAGCTTACAGGCCCAGAGGCACTGACACCTTTAAATAAAAAAAAATAAAAAAAATAAAAAAAAAATCGACAGCCATCCCCCGGTTTAAATGCACCCCGACCAGGTCGGGCAGACAGACAACTGTCGGGAGTTTCCCGCCAAAAACTTTTTCTGTAATTAACCTCAACTTTCCGTTATTCCATTGATCCTTATAAAAATTTAATGTACCTCTTGCCTCAGGTAACATTTTGAGCTAATTCTGCCTCTCCCCTTGTGACCAGATTGCGGAGGCTGGGCCAGGCACGCCGGGGCACTCGGTGATAAATTCCTCACCGGTTCTCAAAGGACAACACCAGTCGGCTTCAACTTTACCTTCCACTCTTCAAAGGCTTGCTGCTACGAAGTGCGGCTCAGAGCTACTTCTCTGAGACAGGGGGACAGGGGGACAGGGCTTCCCGGAGCCCAGGCGGTCAGATGGGAGGGCCCCTTCTCTGAGCCACACAGGGCGGGGGTCGGCCTGGGACAGGGGGGTGGGGAGGGGGGCATCTCTCTGCTGGCGTTAATTCCCCACCAGCCTATAAGGACGTACCAGCGGGCGGGGACACCTCCGTCACCTCTGCATCCCAGCAGCTGAGGCTCAACACGGTTGGATGAAGGTCAGACAACGGAAGCACGGGCGCCGCTCGGCGGTTAGCTGACCCCAAAGTGAAGGCTCCTGCCCGACGCCAGGTCCACAGGCTCAAGGCCACGGGCGTCCGTGCACGTTTGCATCACCCTTCCCCAAACTGAAGGGGGCACGGCCGGGTCACTCCGAGAAAGCTCTCGCCGTGGCTGCTGGATCAAACGAGCCTCCCCAACGTGCCGGGGGGGGGGGGGGGGGGGAGGGGGGAGAACCTCAGACCACACGACAGGAAGCCTCGGGTCCTGCACCAGGGAGCCCCCTGGGATGGACAGAAGGACGAGGGCCTCAAGTTCCGGCCCTCACTCCCAACTCTGAGGCTTGGTTTCCCCGCGTGCACAAGAAAAGGAAAAGGCATCACTTCACCGAGACCACCCTAACGAAACCACGGCTCAGGTGGACAGAAGACGCCAGGGCGTTCCACGCCCTCGGCCCCGCGTCCTGCCCGGAACAAGGAGCCCGGCCACACCAGTGGCTGCTCGTCCGTTCTCAGCGGGACCCCTAGCCCGGAGGGCAGGAGCCGGCAGCACAGGGCGCCTTGGGGGAGGCCTGTCCAGACTCGCTTCTACTCCCAGCCCACGGCAGCCAGGAGGAAAGGGGAGTAAGCACCTGGCAGAGACAGAGGTGCTCTGGAGGCCACCGCCCACCCCGGGAAGGCCACCTCCTTGCTGGCACTCGCCCCAGCACCCAACGGCCCGCCCCTCAGCCTCTGCTCTCTGGGGATGGAGGCTGCCGGAGGTGGTGCCAGAAGCCACCTACCGGGCCCCAAGGCCTGCACATGCTCAGTCCCTGGGGCCTTGACAGCAGCCCCAGCCCAGGCCGAATCTCCCTGGCCGGTGAGGTTCTTACAAGTATCTACAACCCTCTCCCTGCCATGCTTTCTTTGTCCTCTGCCAGAGGGTGGGCCCTGGCCCCACCCTAGAGGCAGCCCCATCGTGCCCCCCTCCACCTCCTCCCTTCCTTCGGCCTTGCCTTGCTGTGGGACCAGGCCTCCTTCCCGCCAAGGCGCCTCGTGACCCTGAGTAACATTCCCCTGCCCTCGGCGTGCCCCTTACAGGTGCGGATCTCCACCTGTTACGGCCGGGGCTTGCCACACAAGCCCGGAGAGTTCCGCCTTCGCCACGTCAGCAGATCTTTGCCAAAGTGCACTTCCCCAGAACATTCCCCCTGGCTCTGTGCAAACAAAAGCCCTCTCCCTAGCAACAGCTCGCTGGGCAGAATCCAAAGAGGACCCAGCCTGGAGCTGCGCCAGCATCCCGGGCCTGTGCTCGGGACCCCCGGGATCACGGCAGAAACTACCTTCGGGCGTCCATTCCCGCTGCCGCCCAGGCCGCGCCACCAACGCGTCGGGAGGAGGCACGAGAAAGACTGCAAACAGTTGCCGAGCTCCGAGATAAAGTTTTATTTTAGCAGCTGAGGCGGGGAGAGTGGAGAAAAGGCGCCAACGTTTTTACTAATGGCATAATCCTGTCGGGGAAAGCCCCCCCCCCCCGAAGGTTCCTGCGCTGCCCCGACGGCAACTGCAGCTGCTAAAAAGATGGCCGACAGCGTCATTACAGCAGGATCCCGGCTCTTCCCCTACGCGCCTGACTCTTTAGTGACAATGACAGAGGCTTCGGGGACATGCGGCGAGGAGGGTTACCCCCATGTGCACCAGCGGTGACAGAAAGCGCTCAGTGGAGAGTTTTGCTGTTTCAAGGATCCCATTAACCAAGGGCCATCTCCATCTCCGAGTCTGGAAGGAGCTGGAGGCTTTCCTGCTGAAACCAGAGCCGAGGGCCTCACAGGTATCCTGGGGCGCACTGTCGCCCAGCAGGAAGCCTCAGGGACCTCTGCTCCTGCCGGGGTCAAGCCAGCCACTCTCAGGGAGCACGGACATCCTTGGTCACCACTGTGGTCACCAGACTCTACCACAGGGTCCGCTGAACAGTCTCCTGGTTTCTAGCCCCGTTCTTTCCCAAACCATTTTCTAGCGACACCTAGGGCCTGGCTCTTCCCCCAAAACTTAAATCTCGGGGCGCCTGGAGGGCTCAGTCAGTTCAGCGTCCGACTTGGTTTTTGGCTCAGGTCATGGATCTCATGGTTCACGAGTTCGAGCTCCATGTCAGGCTCTGTGCCTGGGACTCTCTCTCTCTCTCTCTCTCTCTCTCTGCCCGCCACCCTCCTCCAATAAATAAAATAAAATAAAATAAACTTAAGGAAAAACCAAACGAAACCCTTAAATCTAATCACATTGCATTGTCCCTGAATCTGTCCGCATGGCTCCCGCTGCCTTGGTGGTTAGAGTCAGGACGCCGTATGATGGCCGGGTGCTTGCAGCAAACGGCTGTCCCCTCACAGAGCCAGGGCCACGCTGGTTGTTGCCCTGAGGGCACTGCAGGAACTGTCCCTCTGCCCACACCTCATGGCCGGCCACCGCCTGCCCTGGCAACTTCTGCTCTGTCTCAGAGACCTGCTTCCGACGCTCCCACCCAAGGGGTCACTCAGACACTGTCCCCACTGGACACACACGTCCTACGAAAACAATCCGTGACGGATGGCTTCCCTCCTCTGGAATAGAAGCCAGCGACGGCTTGTCCACCGCGCCCACAGGGCCCAGGACAGTCCCCGGTGTGCACGTGTGTGTACACGTGGGTTCACACATACATGTGCGCGCACATACACACCTTCTGAACGAATGAGCGACTCAATCTGTTCTGAGCAAGAGCAGGCCAGCCCCAGCCTCGACCCTGAGAAGATGAGCCTGGGCAGGCCCTTGCTAAGGACAGAAGCATCGGTGAGGGCCAGCGGGCCCTTTGCAACACAGGCGGAAAAAAAAGAAAACCCTACAGCTGGATTCATGACCGGACGTCCTGCCGGGCCCGTCAAGGGGGAGTCTGTCTGCTACAGGATCCCAGGCCCATTAGCTTTGTAATTCCATTAGCCGGACACCAGGTGCCTTGCATCCCTTCTTTTTGTTTATTTTTTAACGTTTATTATTTTTGAGAGAGAAAGAGAGAGCGAGGGCAGGGGAGGGGCACAGAGAGGGGGACCCAGAAGCCGAAGAGGGCTCCAGGCTCCGAGCTGTCAGCACGGAGCCCGAAGTGGGGCTCAAACCCATGGACTGCCAGACGATGACCAGAGCTGAAGTCGGGTGCCCAACCCACTGGGCCACCTGGGTGACTCCGGAGTTCTTTAAAATACACACAAAATTAGGGGAAACGCCCCAAATGAGGAGCCCCGGTTGGAAAGGAGGTCACCCCTGACCCCACTTTCCCACCCGAGCTGGGAGTTCAGTGATCGAACGATCAAGAGGAGATAAAACACCAGATCAGCCATGTTAGTGTCCTACCCTCCCGAATATGCCCTCTTCTCAAGGCTGGGATTCAACGGTTTGGTTACTGACGTACAAAACTGGTATCCGAGACGGAAAGCGGTGTTCTAATGCCTTCCCCAAACGTTCAATGGAATAATAAGAGCTCCCACAAAGTGTACTGATCACCTAAGCCCCAAAGAAGCCGAGACCCACGCAGAATATTTCTGAGCCTGATAACATGCAAAACATTTTCTCTGTAACGTTAAAATATTTGCTCTTGACAACAAACGTTAGACCAGAATAAAAATGGCTTTTTTGCGAAAGTATTGAGAAGGAAAACAAACAGTCCTAATGGGATTTTTGTTTTGAAACGTTGGAGTTTCTGACAAATCAGAGGTTGGTGCAAAAAAGTCTTTAAATCAGAGTAACCAGAATGCCACCGGAATCGGTGAAATTATTCTGTCAAGGCCGAGCAAACTGGAGGCCGGGGGGACGGAGGCGCGGTGGCCCGCCCCAGGGCGACTACGGGTGGAGCACGGAGCTTATTAAAGGACAGTTTCGTCCACCCGGAGCCCAGCATCCACCAACAGACTTCCAGAAAACCGTCCCGGCCACGCATTCTGCTGCTTCCCTCTTCCGAATCTAGGCTAAACGTGGACACCAGCCACGGCCCGATGTGGGCCCACCATGCCCAGAGGGGGCGGATGGAAAGTGCAAGACCTCAGGAGACGGGAGCGGGGAAGCAACTGGCTCGACGCAGATCAGAGCCCGGCAGCCTCTCAGACTGACCGGCATGGAGTTCCAGGTCCACTCCTGACATACAGCAGGGGCTTACTAAATGCCTTCTCAAGAAAAGACACCACTCCTTGCAACGTGGCTGCTCAGGGGAACCCCATGCTGGGTGAGATCCAGTTGGAGGAGGATAATTATTTGCACACACACCCCCCCCCCCAACACGAGTCAGCCCCGTGAACAGTCCCGGCCGAGCTCCACCCCTGCACTCGCTCTGCTGGATGGCGGGACACCTGGGGGCACGGCAGCCCCGTTAATGAACTCCTCCCAGGGGGCAGCTGCAATGCAACCGTCCTTGAAGACCCAACCAAAGCCATGCCTGCTGTAGACAGACGTCTGCCTGTGTGGGCAGGGGGAGGGGAAAGCGGCGGGCACAGACAAAACACAACTTTCCTTTAAAAACAGAATTTGTGAACGGCGCGGACTGGAGGGATGGGGTGTGGGTGGACGAAGTATCGGCGCAGTTAAATGCAAAGAATGTGCAACATGAGCAGAGGAACAGGCGTACGGCAGCCTATGCGATGATGTGATCGCTAACACGGAGGCGACGGGGATGGACACGGGTGGGGACGGACACTGGTGGAAAATACGAATAAAACCAACAAACACAGGAAGTAGGGTCTCCAGGTGCTGGTCTACCCACTGCACAAACATTAACTCAGTTCTTAAGAAGCCCATGAAACAGCACTGCCGCCCCTGTGGTTAAGGAGAAAAGTGAGGCACAGAGAGGTCCAGACATTTTCCCAAGACCACACAGCTACCAAATGGACACTAGCATGCACTGTGGTGCCACAAAAGATAATTTAGAAAGGGGCGTGTTGGGGGCGGGGAGGGAATTACAAAACCTAAAATACAGCTCGTACACGGACCCCACCGGCATAAAGTCCTGCATCTGCACACACGTCCTCAGACAATCAAAGGAGACGTAAGGCTCCTGATTTGTAGAGGTGCCTGTGCACAATGGGTTGTATCAAACGGGACTAAAGGACGCAGGATTCTTTTTGGTAAACCTAACACAAAACCCCCTCTGTAAGTTCATACGTGCTTGCACACGCTAAGAAAAACAAGGAGAAAGAACACGGACAGAGTCTTGAGAGTCAGGGGGGCAGGACAGTCAGATCCGCCTTTAGGAGTCCTGCATTGCGCTGCCCTCTCTTCAGGAAGCAAATGATCCTTCTGGAAACAGAGGACCAACTCTCTGTTCCCTACTAAGAAGAAAAAAAAAAAAAAATCAACATCTATTTATTCAAGAACACTGGGATGGAGAATGGGGGGGTCACCCAAATTCTACCAATTAAAGATAACCGCTATAAAATATTCGCCGATCTCCCAGGAGGATCTTCTAGGGTTTTAATTCGTAAACGTACATTCGATATTAAATCTTTCCACTTTGAGATAAGCCTTCTATTTATGTTCCCTCAAACTGTGAAGGCGTCGTTCTCAAAAGAAGTGGCTATTTCCCCCCACTGTTAGATGCCTGAGGCCATCTTTTATCCATCAAATAACACCATGACGAAACATCTTGATGGAGCGAAGCTTTTTTGGGCACCAGGTGGGGAAGCGAGATTACCAGGTCAAAGGGCACACGTGCTATTTTGGAAGGCCGACACTGGTTGCCACGTCTAAGGATTCTGATTAGTTCAGAGTGACAGTCTTTGACACAGTCTCATTAACCATCCTCCCACGGACACACAAACGTGCCCGCGCACACCCAGAGTCTCGGTCTACTGGGTTTGGTTCTAACGTAGAGTCAGGCCCCTGGGTGGCCGTCGAGGAGAGCAGAGGTGGTGACATCTCCGGTGGCAGGGGCCCAATCTCTGGACAAGCACGCACTGGGGCAGGCTGCTGTTTATCCTACAAGCACCAGATCCAAGCGGTGGCCTGGGTTTAGGAGCCAGAGCACTTGACAAACACCTACCCTTCCCCGCCCGCCAGATTTTTTTTTTCCATTTTATTTATTTTTAGAGAAAGGGAGGGAGGGAGGGAGGGGGAAAGAGCGAATCTCAAGCAGGCTCCACGCTCAGCATGGAGCCTGATGCCGGGCTCGATCCCATGACCCTGGGATCATGACCTGAGACAAAATCAAGAGTCAGACGCTTAACCGAATGAGCCACCGGGCGCCCCGAAAAACACCCACCTTTACACGAAAGCAACCCTCACACCAGAGGTAGCGACAGTGGTGGTGGGGCTCACTGGGGGCAGCGTTTGGTGGCGCCGCACACACTGGTCACCCGGGCACCGCCGGGCCCTGGCACGGCCCCTTGTGCACCTGGAAGGCCTGCCCGGGCCTCAGCCTTCACCTCGCCTGTCGGCCCAGCAAGCACCTGGGTCCTTCCGGTTGGGTTCAGAAACATCTACTAGTGTCTGGGAAAAACGGGTCTTCACTGCACGTGTTCTGCGATCTGGGGGTGGGGGTGGGGGCGAGGAGGACCATCCCCAGGAACCCGGGGGCCCACGAGGAGAAGACAGACCGGGTAACCGAGTGCTCAGCAGAGAGGAGCGAGCCCGGGACGCCCCTCCTCGCCCCGCATGTCGTCCGCCCCTCCCCCTCCGTAGAGGGGACCTTCAGCAGGTCCTATTTTAGGCAGATTTTCCACATTAGAAAGCAAATTGGTTAAAATCATTGTAAGATACGCCTCCCACTCATGACACTTTGTTTAACTCAAAGTCAAATAGCAAGCGGGCGAGTGGGCTGTTCAGCACATTTATAGATTTATAAATGGCCTTCCAGACCGGCACCCGGGCCGCCCTGCCCCCCCACCCCTTTCTCCCAGACACAGCTGGGTAGGAATTCACTGACCTAATAGCACCGGACAGATAATTCCTTGCCTGGGGGAAAGACTGGCAAAGCCCATGGCATCTGCCATTTCCAATCTAGGTTTTGAAATGGTGAACGGGGGGCCTGTGCCAGGAAGCTTGGGGGGGTGGCAGTGCAGAGCGAGCTCCTCGCTCTCCGTGAAAACTTTGCGATCCACCCACAGCCTGCGTGGAGTCACTGCTCCGCGTCGGAAAACCCGAGTCTCTGATTCATCTAAATCATCTCAAGCCTGCACTGGAGAAAATAATTGAATTAAAGAGTGGCCGTAACTCATGGAGGTAACAGCCATCCAGTGGGGAGCCGAGATGGTGCTGTTCAGACCCGCCAGCCTTCTCGAGATCGCGAGGAAAAAGGCAACAGAATGTGGTTCAAAGGACAGATAGGACTCTCCTAATTGTCCCCAGATTCCGAGCAGCAGGGGTGGTAACTAAATGGTTTCAATTAAAAGTTAAAGAAACGGGGAAAAGCAGGCAGTAAGTTATGCCTGGTGCTGACGAGACTCCTTCGGCGGAGAGTGAAGGATGCTTTGTCCCCATTTCAGACAGCCCGGCATCAAGGGCACGTGAGCAGCGAAGCACCCCCCCACCTGCCGCGGTGACGAGGTGACGAATAAATCTGTCAGATGCTGAGTCTGACGGAGTGGGCGTGAGGCGGGAGCCCGCCCCTGCCTGCTGAAGCCACCTGCGCACAGGGCCCTGCCTCTCCCAACAGGACAGAAGGGAGCGCGCGCAGGTGTGGACGGCACGAGTTTCCGAGAGAAAGCTGCAGAACCCGCCCCGGGCAGGGCTGTGAGGGGAGTTCAATGCCGCCCCGGGCTCCGCACCGCTGGGAGCTGGGCTGGGCCGTGTGGCTCCGGCGCAGGACAACAGGCATGGACTAACTATCTGCTTCTAAAGCAGCGGATCTCGAGTAGAGGGCGCTTTCTGCCCGAGGCACACGTGGCGAGATCTGGACACGTTTTTGGTCGTCACGCAGGGGCAGGGAGGCAGGGTGGGCAGAGGCCAGGGTTGCTTAGACCGTACGGTGTCCGGGACAGCCTGACCGACAAGGAGTGACCTGAGGTACTGGCAGTGCCAAGTCGAGAAACTCCCTTAAGGGAGTCCTACACTGAAGCCTCCGGAGCTCAAAGAATAGGAATGCTAAGAAACAGCTGGGGTCGATCACCCACAAGTTAATCTGTCACCAACGTGGGACAGAAGAGACTTCGCTGATGTGCAAGGGACAGGTGGAGACAAAACAAAGGAGTCAACTCAGTGCATCCAGCCCCCTGCCCCACCCAGAGGAGGAGCTCAGTAACCACTGCGTTCGGGGCCGGGAGACAGTCTGACCCAGCGCCCAACCCACAGTCCTGTGCAGCAGACACAGAAGCGGAGGCTCCCGGAGATCGTCCAGTGACCTGAGCAGAGAGCAGCCTGGGTGGACGCGGAGGGGGAGGGGGCGGGGCAGGGCATCTCTGTGCACACCGCATTTCCCAATCATGCTCTGTGCAAGCTGCGCCAAATCTCAGAACAAGCACCAAACCCCGACATGTAAGAAGGTCCCTAACTGACAAAGGCAAAGAGAGAGATGGAGGGGCCCAGAAAGCCAAGTTCGACAACTGAAATCCTAAAACCAGTCACCAGCATCCACCAGTCCGATGCCCCAACTCTCAGACCGTAGTCTCATCTGGGCCAAATGGTCACTAATGGGGGGGGGGGGTGTCCGTGCATCCCCTTGGAAATGAAAAGTTGGTCTTGGAGGTTTTCATGCCCCTAACCCTCTTGGAGTCTTTTTCTGAAGCCCTGCGAACATCGCATCCAGAGGAGAACCAAGGAGGGAGGTGGGGATCGCTTCTTTCCGCCCCTTTTAAAAATACTTGTGACTTTGCCCTTTGTCCCCGCCGGAATAACAAACGCACAAAACCCCCACAACGTGGTTACCGTAACACATCTGGGAATAAATAAGAGTCTGACTATCCCTTAATTACACAGCGCCACTATCAGTTAACGTTTTGTTACCGCAGTTAATAGTTCCTGCCCAATTTCTGAGCATAGGTTAAAGAGAAAGAAAGAGCAGTGAACCCAGGTTTGAATCTCCTCTACGAAGGGGGTGGGAAGACCAGAGTTATGAAAAGTAGAAAAGAAAACAATAACATAACATAGAAAATGCGAAATCGAAAAATTCCTGCGCGATTGGAGACCGAAGCTTCAGGAACGCAACAGGGACTGATCAATACTGCTTCCTTCCCAGCTCAACAGCAGGGACGACAGATCCACGCGCTCGAACCCATAAGCCAAATAAAAAGCAAAGGAAAAAAGTTATTAGCCACCAGATTAAGCCATGAGAGCAAGGCACGGGGCTGTTTACAGAGCTAAATGTGGAGAGACCCTGTACTGGGGTCACGTTATCAGACACAGTTCTGCCTGATAAATCCTCTCATCTAAGACAATCATATGCATTAAGGTTTAAAAAAAGAAAGGAAGCTAACTCAGGTACGAAATCCAAAGTCTATGTAGCATGAAATATCTCCGAGAGACTTGTTTAGGGAAATTAACTAGTGGTTTAATAGGGGGGAAAGCCTGATATACAAGAGTGCCCCAATTTCTTCGGAGAAATTAACATTTCAATCCTGTTTTTATCTAGAAGTCATTAAACTGTGCAGCATGAATTATAGGAACTGTAGCAGCGAATTAACTCTATTCATCAACTAAGTCCAAACACTTTAGAGTGCATCTGTAATGAAAAAATAGCTCTACATTTCTGCCTCTTCTCATTAAAGTAAACCAGTTTTCTCTCTCTCAGTATATAAAACTGTCTTCTCTTCATATAATTTATATTACCATAAGCCGGCTCACATTCTAAACTATTACACGCCTCCAATTAATTTTTGCAGCTTTTGCCTGAAAATTTAATGAGATAGTAGTGTGTGAACCTGCTGACTCTAGATTACGTGTGTGCTCCCAGTATTAATGTTGGCGTAATAAAATAATCGGATCCATACTTGAGGAGAGCGTCCCCCACGCCGCTGTGGTCACGCGTTTCCCTCTTTTAGACCCAATTAGAAAATTTGCTAGTCTCAAATGAAACCGCCCCCACTCATCAGCCCGGGGGAAAGGAGAAGCGGCACCGGCAGTGGCATGGAATGACCCCCAGCTCTGTTTCTATAAACATTTCAGCCAAAGGCAAAGACGGATGGCTGTTTGTCTAAGCCCTCGGCTCCCGCCGACGGAGGCTGAGAAGAAGCCAATCCCGAGGGGCAGCAAGGGCCCGAGAAATCCCTCAGCCAGCCCAGCTCCGGCTCCCCCCACCCCCCGGCACACATGCCACAAGCGGGGTGCGAACCCCCATGCGTACATGTGTGCAGATGTGTGTGTATCTGTTCGAGTTCAGCCAGAGATGAAACGGGTCACACGGAGCCGGGTCCTCACCTGCCTGGTAAGGACACTTGCACACGCCATCACCGGTGGCTGGGAATCAGCGGTGACAGGAGAGTACACGGAGCTGAGCGCAGCGCCTAGATGTGGCCGGCCCTTAACACACCACTGGGTTGGAATCTTTGTGCTTAAAACCCCGGGGGGAGGGAGGAGGCCGGGCAGGAGTGGGGCAGGAGAGGAGCTAGGAGAGCCTCCCTTCGTCCTCTCCCCAGCTGCTCCTTCACCGTGCCTCCCAGGGAGCCAGCCAGGGGTCTGCTTCTGCTGAACAGAGACACAGACAGACAGACACTCTGGGGTTTGAGCTGCCCTGCCTGGCTTCTGCCAAGTCCAAAGGGCTTGCCCGGGTCCGGGGCCAACCCCCTGGCTGGGCTCAGTCTGTGGGGCACAGACCGCCAAACCCCACACGCGAAACGCAACAAGCTCACGTGACCGGGGGCATCTACCCCAGCGGGACGCCCCTACTTAGAGGTGGGTTCGTCTGTAAGCAAGCCTGGGGATGTACAGAGTTTCTAGATCAGCTATCTTATCAAACCAACAGCTGCTCGGGCACATCCGACATCAAACCCTTTCATGCCCCATGTGTGAACTGTCTGGGGAGACAGTGACGGAACAGGGCATGCTAGGTGTGCAGGTCAGTCCTGGACCCGGGTTCAAATCCCCCATCTGCTCCCGCGAAGTCCCAGGAGAAAGGCTAAGAATAAATAAGGTATCTCCTCTACCTCCCCGCCCCGCCAAGCCCTCGAAGGACCGGCCAGGTACATGGGACCAGAAGAGGCCACGTGCTTGAGAGCGATGGGCATGCCCAGGAACACTCAACTCACCAGGCTTCCTTTTCAATGGTCGCTAGTGCCCGGCCAACTCTGGCCCTCCAGATAAAAAGTCACTTTCAACTCTGCTTTCCGAGGCGAGGGAAAGGCGACGACGTAGGCCGCGAGCCGCATCGCTTAGGCTCACTGAAGCAACCTCCCTCTCCCAACAGCAGGGACAGGTGCACCTCCTCTCTCTGCAGTAGGGAAGGAGGACACTTCCTGGCTGCGAGAACTACCAACAGGTTTGTATAAACCACCGCCTGGAGGGGAGGGAAGAGTGTGCTGCTACCAGGAAAGACAGCGTCACCTGCGAGAGCAGAGGGTTCTCAGCACTACCTGGGCCCGAGGTGACTTGCCCTGAACCTATCACTCCAGCCAGTCTGATCTAGAACCAGTCATCCTGGAATCTTCCCAGAACCAATCCCAGTGCACTCCGGCCAGAGGCGCCCTCAAAACAGGACTCTACACGGGCTCAGGCCTAGTTCCGAGGCACCTGGAAAAGCACCCCCCACCCCCAGATTCCACACCGCCGAGCCCCGGGGAAGACACGGTATGTCTCAGCAAGGTCACGTACAGACCGTGAAAACCTTCTCCTATGTTGAGGAACGGAAGCTATTAACTGTGTTACTGGCAAGCACAGATGTTGTCTATATCTGAAAATTCCCAACTAGATCAATTAGCATATTATAAAGAATTTACTTTCATTTTCCCTTGGCAGATCATAAAAGCCCAAACACAACACTCAGTTTGAAACTGACAAGTGCGTAGAGCACAAGGCGCTCTGTTAAATGGAGACAACAGGAAAAGAAAATGGTATTTATAATGATTAGCCACCTAATTAATTCTAAGAGTAGAATGTCAAAAGCTATAAATCCATTTCTTTGGTAACCGAAGCTCGACATCAAACGAGTCACTTGTGTGCTGAGAAGGGAAACCCTAACATCTCCCCGACGTGTGCATCCGCCAACAGGGCTGTCCCGCCGATTTTCAGGTAAAGGTACTTGGAACGTATGGGGGAAAGCGACGGAAATACACGTGCACACACGCGCAGAAGTAGCCGCGATAAATTCTGAAATTAAGACCGCTCCAGTACCACAAACGTGGGTACGTATGAAAGGACTCCTAGGATACATGCTCGTTCCCTCCTGTGACAATTAGCTCAGTATAAAGGAAGAAATTCTCAGGCTTCTGCCCCTGTGCAGAGATCTGGGGGCCTTTGTGGTTCTTGAGCTTGGCTTCTGGAAGGTGTAGGTGGTAGAGAATTCTAAGGCAGACAAAGGTGCAATGACACTATTATCCTCTGAACTTTGGTGCATTGTCCTTACTTGCGTGTTTAGAATCTACCTTCTGGGGGAGGAGAGGCTGGGGGAGAGAAGGCGCAAGGCCGAGAATAACAAGAGACCAAAATTGATTTAATAGATGCAGAGTTGTCCTTCTTCCCGTACCTCCTGAATTTTCTTCCTAGATTGCAAATCAAAATCTGCATTTAAATAGAATATTTTTTAATGTAGAAAAGAGGAAGCCTCAGGGTACAGAGGTATTGCATTCAATATCTACGGGCACAACATTGCATTTCAGATGAGATGCGGCATTTTGAAATTTACTGAATATATTACAGATTTCAAATTGTCTTGTTATTACCACTATTTTTACTCAATTTTCCTACCCTAATAGGTGTGTTTCTTTTATGACCGGGACTGTTAATAAAACTAATGTGATATTACATCATGCTATCAATTGAATCTTGAGAAAAGATTACAACGATCCAAAGATCTCATAAGCCCCTGGCTCTGATAATTCCAGCGATTATTCAGTGTGAAATTCAAACAGTCTGAATTCATTAACATTGGTTGCTACAAATCTGCATTTTCAGACTTCGCCATAAAACGCAGGAGTCCAAACCTGGTGACCTGAATCGAACAGACTTTCCTGGCAAGCGGCCGTGCTGACGGGCCTCTCCCGGCCTCGCTCCGGGTGCGGGGCCTCTCCCCGGCTGACCTGCCGCTGCCGGCCTCGCGCTGTGTGCTGGATCGCACTTCGAGTTCGGCCAAACCGCAGAGACCCCAGGCCACGGACAGGAGAGTGGCGACCCGTTCCCAGCGCAAGACCGCCTCGCTAAACGGGCACCCAGGTGGCCTGTCACATCTGGACACAGTACCTGGACTCCCAACACCTCCCCCTCCCTGTGGCTCAGATCAGCTTCCCACCCTCCCCCCCAACAAAAATAAGAACTCAGATCCAAAGTGAAATGCTTGAGGAGGACTTTGGGGAACCCTAAACCCTTCATCCCTTGATGAAGAAACGTCATTGCGAGAATCACGGTGGAGGGGGGCGGGGTACCCCACTTCCAAAGTCCCGGGAGGAAACCACGACACCAACCGTGATGAGCAAGGAAGTCTAGAATTCTAGCCACCTTTCGTCGAACTGTTCCTATAAGCTACGCCGCAGGTGCCTCCTTGTAGAGACACACCTTGTAGGGGTGCCCTCCAGCCATGGGCAGGTCACCAGGGCTACCCCCTCCCCCAGCCAAGGGCACCGCTAGCTCATTTACTGCCGCTGCTAGTGATGACGATAACAGCAGTCACCCCACGAAGTCACTCACGTACGAAGATGTACCCTGATGAGGATTTCACTGAAATCCAAACGGAGGTTAGGCCCATCTGACAGACGGGGGAGGCTGAGGCACTGAGGCACGCAGCACAGGAGGCTCCAGTTTGTCCAAGGTCAATGCCATCGGGGGGGGGGGGGGGGGCCGGGTGGCACTGGATGCCATCAGGACCCTTCCCTCCCACCCATCATGAGGGCCACGGCCAAGTCTTTGCCTCTGCAACTGGACACTTCCTTTATCTGCCCTGTGCAAACACGCGGAAGATGTGCCAAAGCCATGGGGCTGCGGGCGTGGGCGTGGGGAGGGGGCGGGGGCGCGGAGAGGGGCGTGACTGAGAGGACGCAGCTCTCTGCTAAAGAGCTGGGCTGCTTCCCGGCCAAGTCTAGCGCGGCATCAATCTGCTCTGTTTAAACACACAGGCAGAAGGCTTTCCGGCCTTAAACAGGCCTCTGCGGTGCTGCCACTTCAGCCCGTGGGAGATCAGAGTACAAATCAATACGAATCCTCCTTCCTAGAGGAAGTTGCAACCCCGTGTCGCGGTTTAGAGGTCATCTCTTGCTGTAATTAGGAAGCAGCAGTGAGTTTCGACTGAATTACGAAAATGCCAGGACTCTCCAAAGTCAAGGTTCTCAACAGACGCGGGCCCGGGGCCGTCGCTCCACGCGCAGGGAACACCGGCTTCCAAATCTCCGCGGGCAGGCTGGGCAGGCGGCCGCCACGCTGGGTCCACGAAGGAATTTGATACCCAGGCCATCTGTCCTTCGGGCCCAAGGGACCTGGAGCCAGGAGACTCTGGGAGCCGGTTGGACCTTCTTGCTGTCCTCGTAATCCCTGCTCAGACGTGGTCTCGGCAGCTGAACCCCAAGCCCCCTTGCCAGCGAGGCCACCGCGAGCACGGCACCCCGGAGGACAACAGTGTGCAGCAGGACCTGGAGCCACGCAGAATTCCAACTCCCCGCCCGACTTGTACGCAGGGGAGGTGGGGGCGTGCCTGTGCCTTCCTGCCTCAGAAAGCTCAGGAACAGGGCTTCATTATTTCAGGAACGCATAGGCCTACCCCCCAGACAGGCAGTGTATCCTGCTGGCTTGCCTTCTGTCTGCAGAATACACTCCCCAGCTAATGCAGAATCAACCCTGCCCTGCCCAACAGATGCTGGGATGGTTCCAGAATAAGCCCAGCCAGTCCACACCTCCCAGGCCCCACTGCGGTCTGGGACTCACTCATCTCAACAAATGATCTGTGGAGTCCGTGATGTGCAGACCACGTACAGACAACGGAGGGGGCCGTGGCTTCTGCCTCAGGAGCCTGCAGTTATCGCTCTGGAAGGTTCCATGTTAACAGAGCACTGCTTCTATTTACTTTTTAAAAAAATTTTTTTAATGTTTATTTTTGGAGAGATAGGGATAGAGGGGGACAGAGAGAGCATACGAGTGCGTGCATGTAAGCAAGGGGGAGGGGCAGAGAGGGCTAGAGACAAAATCCAAAGCAGGCTCCAGGCTCTGAGCTGTCAGCACAGAGCCCAACGCAGCGCTCGAACCTGCGAACTACGAGATCGCGACCTGAGCCGAAGTCAGATGCTCAACTGACTGAGCCACCCAGGCGCCCCCAGAGCACTGCGCCAAAACCTCTATCATGTCATTTCACCCTAACAGAGTCAGAAGGCTTCGCACCATCAGAGACCACATAAAATCCCCGTTAAAGTCTTAACAGCGAATGAGGGCTCAGGGCAGATCACGGGCCACCTCCTGCACTCAGGCAACCCACGGGAGGACTCTGGCCAATGTCAGTAGATGATCATATTGATTAAGAGATGCAGATGAGGCCAAGGGCAGCTGGAGTCTGGACCTCCCAGAACACAGAGCCCGCCCTCCAGACCACTTCCCACAGAGCGCTTACAGTCCCGCCGACCTGTGGAAACACACAGAGGTCTCCGGCGTGCAGACGCAGCCATGACTGGAGGAACCAAGGGGCATTCGAGTAAACACACTGCTCAGCCCACGACCCAAGCTGCCCCAGAGGGGCGAGGCCCGTTCCGAGGCCCTGGCGGCCCTGAGCAAGCCCCGGCCAGCTGAACGGCCCCACCCCGCACCCGATGGAAACCGATCGCCTGCCCGCGCTGCGCGCTGCCCTGTTCCGGCTGAATTTTTCAAGCAGTTGCAGGTTACACCCTGTCCAGGCCAACAAAGGTTTCCTTTGAGTTAAACAATGTATAGCTGAACAGGAAGGAGGGAAGGCGGCCACAGAAAAGGTGTTGGGTTACAAGGCGCAGGAATCAGATAGCTTTACCACCAAGACTCACTTTCGGCCCATCTCCTAAATGAAAAGACCGCACCACACAGGTTGACGGATCAAGGCCCGCTCTGAACGGACCCGATGAGAAGCTCTCGGGAACACTCAATCCTGCCCGCCGGGGGAGAGATCGGGATTTGGGGAACGGGATCCTTTGTGGACTGTTGTCAGCACACAATTATGAAGAAACGGGAACGAAAACTCGGATGATCAGATGCTCGGAA
This sequence comes from Paguma larvata, assembly GCA_030068075.1. Lineage (NCBI taxonomy): Eukaryota > Metazoa > Chordata > Mammalia > Carnivora > Viverridae > Paguma > Paguma larvata. Next base: position 21,212,098 of record CM057837.1, on the reverse strand, counting down.
CTGCTCCTCATCCACGGTTTGTGCGTTTTATCGCCACGCGCTAACTTTTCCCCCTAATGTTCTATCTTTTTGCCATATATAATTAATTTTAACAGCATCTCCAACTTACCCCAAAGGCTGTTGCTGGGTCTTTTAAATAGTATACTGCTGAGAAATTGATTTGTTTGCTGCCCGTGCCTAAAGAAACCACATTATGAAATATGTATAAATGTCACCGTTCAGGCTGCTGCTTAGGATTAAGTACAGGAAAACGCTCCATTTCTCCCCCTCGCACGCGAGTCCACCCGTGGCACGTGCTCTCCTGTAGTACCCACGTGCCCCCACACGAAAACCAACGAATTACCCCGCGTTTTCTCTTCAAACCTCGTATTTATCCTTAACTGGTACAAGTCTGGGGGAATTATCTTAATTGCTACGCGGAAAGAATTAATTGCAAGTGTACTCGGTTAGCCGAGGGCTGGAGGATTCTGAACAGCACGAGGCCAGGTGGGAGTTCCCAAGTTTGCCAAAAATAAAGGAATCGGTCGATCGAGCAAAGCAGAAGCGTTCTGCTGGGAGTTAGAAGGAGCTACGGATGACAGGCCTGGGGACACCACTTCCTCCGGGGACGACTGGGCCCGGGCATCGCCCGAAGCCTCATTTCAGGAAACGCTCAGGTCAGGATGCAGACACTGGATGATGAAAATCCGAAAATCCGAGCCCCTTCGGCGTCACCTGGGCTGTTTCCTGAACCACACGTGGCGTATTTCCTAAGCATCTGTGGCAGAGGGAGGCCTCGCAAAGCCGATCACACTTGAACCTGAAGATGCGGCGTGTCCCTGCACGAGAAACTTGGTCGGGGCGCCACGGAAACTATTTAAAGGTCACGCCGGGTTAAAAAGAAGTTCTTAGTTTAATGCTTTCTGCAAGGAGTGGTCACAGTGTGACCCGTGAACACCACACAAAATAACATTTTCCTCTTCTCTTAATCACGCTCGGAATGCCTGATTACGGACCCCAAGGTTTTTTGGTTGTATTCTTTGTTTGTTTATTTTTTAGACAGAGACAGAGTGCGAGCAGGGGAGGAGCAGAGAGAGAGAGAGACGCAGAATCCAAAGCAGGCTCCAGGCTCCGAGCTGTCAGCACAGAGCCCGACGTGGGGCTTGAACCCACGAACTGCCGAGATCATGACCTGAGCCGAAGTTGGGTGCTCAACCGGAATGAGCCACCCGGGAGCCTAGTGTATTTTTTAAGAGAAAAAAGTTCACTTCCCCACCCACTCACACAACCATGTACACAATCCCTATTATGAAACTTGCCAGAAACTTAAAAGTATCATTTCCTTCAGGCAGCAGGGCCCTCATCCCAGGGCAGGTCATGGGCTCCATCCCCTCCCCTCTCTCTCTAACACTTCTAACACCCATGTGTCACGCCTTGCAGAAATACAAGGATAGGCCCTGTCTGCTGACAATCACCTCGGTTGTCTGGAACCTGGGCTGCTGTTCCGCTGGCCGCCGGGGAGACCGGAGGTAGGAAAGGGGCTTTCTCTGTGCACACGAGTCCTGCACCACGGCCACACCCACGGGGGCAAGCAGCCGCCCACGCTCAGCTCCCACGTCACACGCACCCAAGTGCTTGGGGTGGGGACAGAACATCCTACACTTGAGAACAGCCACGGGCCCCAGGAGTCATCTCCAGCCACCAAAGCGTCCTGCGATGCTGGTAAAGCAAGTCACGCCACTGGAGGGATTCCGCAGGGGACGAGGGGAAGCCAGAGTTGGGGGCTCTCTGGTCGGCGTCTCCAACGCTGTTCTCTCACAGGTCCCACGTGCTAGCACAGAGGTCTGACCATCAGGTTCCTCACGAATAAAATGGGGATCTTGGAAAGGGAGGCGGCCCGCGCGTCCACGTTTCCCAGCGGAACACCAGGACGGCGTGCTCCGTAACGTCGCAGCTCCTGCCTTACCAGGGGAGAGGGCCTCGGGCAGCCACTCCCCCCAACCCAAGCTGGGCCCTCCAGCAGAAGGACAACTAGGCAGAGACCCACCCCAGCTGGGAACCCCAGGAAGGATGGGCTGGCGTGCTTGTTCCGGACACACGAACGGCAGAGTGAAAATGAAGACTCTCTTTGGCTCCTGGCCTCCCTGGCTGGGTAACGGGCTGTGATGAGAACCAGTGGGCTCGAGGAGCGGGAGATGGGCAGCAGCACCGAGGGGCTGGGGGCTGCACCCGCGGCGTGGACAAGGGTAAACTCCCGAGGCCAGAAACAAGGGGGCTGCACGGACGATCTCTGTGGTTCTGCCCAGAAGCCGCGCTGGGGGTTTGAGGCTCCCAGGAGGAAGGAACAAGGCCTGAATCAACACCTCCCAGAGAACGGCTCCCCTGTGAGCTTGGAGTAAAATCCCAACAAGGCCCAAGACCCCAGAGCCCAGCGGGGGCCCCTCCCCCTCCACAGAGCTGGCTGGAGCTCCTGGAGCATCTTCCCCCCCCCCGCCCCCCTCCCCCGGCTGTTTCTCATCTAGAGAGTTCCCCTACAGATAGAAGGCCTTGCGTCTCTTTCTCTGGTTTGTGGTTTCCGACGTTGGCAGTCTCGCCTCTGGCCGAAAATCTGGAGCAGGAATCGCTCGTCCCTGGTGCAGGCCAAGAGCCCAGGAGGACCCCGGGGGGGCCACGGCGCCAGGACCCACAGCATAAGCCATTCCCTTCTGCTCTTCGGGAACGAGAGCCGTCTCAGCAGAAACAGAGCAGAGGCCCCAATGACCAGGCGGAGGGCTTCACAGAACCCCGCTGGCCCTCTAAAGCCACACTGCAGACGGCCGGCGCTGCCTGGTGCCCACGGCAGACCTGGTGAGGCCCTCCACCCCCGCCAGGCACAAACGTCACCAGAGCCCTGGGGACCTCAGCTTCCAGCCTCGGGTGGGAAGTCGGGGGGCTGTAAAGCAGGTGGGGCCGTCACACGATCATCACGATCCATCAGAATAGCACTGTGCACGAGGTTCTCCGCACACGAGCAGTGGACACGCAGCTGTGGCCTGGCCAAACCACGGCCACTGCCGCCTCGCCGTCCCTTCGCGGAATAAAGAGAAGAGCTCTGACTTGCATTTGCACTTATGGGCAGGCATTTAAGAAAAAGTGCTTTCTCTTCCCCCTGTCGCTTCTGGTCCAATTACAAGGTAACTGGGTGCGGCCGCAAACACCGAAGCTCAGTAACAAAACGGGGCAAAGACAGCCACGATCTGCTGGTGCAGAACGAGCGAGCTCTGGTTCCTGCGGAAGCAGCAACCAGCAGAAGGCATACTGGGTTTTCATTTTAACAAGAAACAACATCCAGAACGGAGAACAAAAAAAAAAACAAACAAAAACAAACAAACAAAAACCCACTACAACAGAAATGCAAGATGGTTGAAACGTCACATGTCATTATTCATTCATAATGACAAAATGAACCTCTTTGCGGGGAGAAAACTTAAATGTGTCATTCGCAGTTTATTTTTACAAGGCCACAAACCAAATTAATGAAGTCTAGAATAATAGGCATGGAATGCTTTTTAAATGAGGACATGTTCGAAACCACGAGGAGGTCCAGTGTGACATACAAACGGTTCCGGAGCCTCACAGGGTGTGCCACTTGGAGGCTGCGGCTTTTCATGAGTTTTGGGCCTTCCGGCCACTTCCTTCTCCTCTGCCCACATTAAACGAGACCCGCCCAGACCAGAGGCCTCAGCAGGTGCACTACCGGAGTGGAAGCAACACGAGGTCCTCCTTCGGGTTACAACTTAAGATGTCCCTCTTCTGTTGCTGTCCGTCTCCTGCAGGCGGGGCTGAACGGGCAGCCACCAGAAAGTGAGGTACAGCCGACTGGTCGCAGTGACAAGCCACGGAGAAGAGGTCCAAGAGCCAACACATGTTTCTAGGGACGTGTGGGGCCTCCACCCTGTATCTGTGAGAGTGGTCGGGGCAAAGGCAGAGCCCCGTGGCGGGATGCCCAGGGCTGGGGGCACCGGGCCAACCGGAGGCAGAGAGGCACCCTCCTGGCACAGGGACGATGCTCCAACTACGGTCGGCTCCCGTGTGACAGACACGGAATACCTCGAGCTCCTCCAAGCTGTCGCCCAAAATTAGGCCCCAAACACAGAAGTGGGAACCTGCATACCAGGCCAGCATCTGGGCACTCTCAGTTCTTGGGAAAAACTTATCAGGAACTGTGTTGTCATTTCATTCTGGTACAGATGCATTTATGCAACGTCAACCTTCGTCTGAGATTGAGACCACTGATAGGGAGCAGCCGGCGGTGGTTCAATGATCAGGCGGAGTCCATGGAAAATGTGGTCACTCAGCCATGTTTGATATCTCTCTCTCTCTCGCTCTATACATATGTACCTGTATCTATAGATCTCTGTATAGATACATAAAAAGTCCATTTCATCTCTATACTATGAATTCTCACATGCTTATCTTTACACAAAATAGTTTTCCAACTCTACAAGGTCTATAAGATGTACCAAGTGTCGCTCTTAAGTTCTGGCCATCCAACAGAGACGGTCCCCGGCCAGCAGGTGAGCCACGAGCATCTTTCAGTGAAGGACGTGGCCACGAGGCACAGCCAACAGTTGGCCGCAGAACTGGACGCCTGTGGGAGCCTAAGGAATTCCCATCGCCATCACCGTGGTGACGTCACCGAAGACACCTTCGGCCTCAAGACCCGATCCTGAAACCAACACCCCACCAACCCAAGCCACAAAGACCCTGTAACAACAGTATCTCTGCCTGAGAATCCTGCATTAGACTCCAGCACACAGGGTCTTAAAATAAAGGTTTCTTTTAGAAGAATGGGTGAAAGCCAGAAAAGAAAGGAATGTTGGCTCTGATAGGCAAAACTCAATGTCTATGGTTGAGCGGCCATTGTAACTTAATAAATACACCCATGCCCCCCGCCGCCCAGAACGTTAAATATTTCTAGTCTCTCATCCAAAGAATCTTCAGTATTTCTAGTCTCTCGTCCTCCCCAGTGCTAAGATTCTTAGAATTGTTCCAAGAATATGGAGTCTCCTCTGTTAAGTAGTCCTCTGAACTGCACACTCTGCTGTGGCCTGTGGCTGGGCGAGCCCTCTGGGGTCATGCCTGGGACAGGTTTCTAGACTTCTAGATCGAGTTTAATCTTAAAAGGCAGGGCATCTTGGGGACCATCGTTGCCCAACTAACTACTGATTCACGAACAAACCCTCCAAATGCCTGGAAGAGGCCACCACTGCCAGGGAGGCCTGGCAGGCCCAGGTGGTTGGATCAGGATCGCCACCTGACCCTAGCACCTCACGGGGACACTCAGCGAGACCCTTCCCCAGGCCACGACCCGCTCTGCTCATTGGGTCCAGGCTGCCGTTATGCTCAGCCTCCTGCCTGCCGGGGCTCCCGGAGAAACCCTTCACTGCTGAGTCTCTGCCCGACCCCAGCTCCGAAGGAAGCAGGGCCCAAGCCTTCCAGGCCGAACCTGCCCTTTCTCCGAACCAGAGCCCCTGTGTGAGCCACCACTTTGGGGGACGTGCCCGGAGGTTCAACAGAAAGGACACGGAGACGATTTGCTCTCACACGGTTTCTTGCTTTTAGAGGACGCTGTTCAAGCTCTAGGAGAAAACATTTGTTTTCGAGCATGATAAAAATCCATCACTTCTGAGAAGCTGCCATGTTGAGACTCTGAGGAAGAGGCAGGTTTTGTGAAAAATGGCTAACGGCGTGTGGCAGCCGGCCTCTGGGCCTCCAAACCTTGCTGTGGGTAAGGACTGAAACGCATCAACCAGTACCTTCTCGCAGCCACACTCCAAACGAGCGCAGGCGAAACTGACTGCTCGCCTCGCGCACGCCCACACCCCCGTCGAGTCCGCCGGAAAAAAAAAAAAAAAAAATCATCACGTGTTCAAGATGGTCGGTAACTCTAAAAACCTAAGCTCATTAGAGACGTGCCTTCATCAGCAAGCTGCTTTCTTTCTAAAGACGTCTATCCACCTTTTTACTCGAGCCTCTCGGGGCAGCATGAGACTATTTCCCTAATTCATTTTTATTCTTTGCAATTAATACGTCGAGCAGTCGTAACACGACTTCCATTCCGCCTTGAGTTTCCTAGTCGTATAATTTCCGTTGACTTATCTCTGTAGCAGCAGAAACAATCACTTTACACTGAACTATATTGCTTCAGAGTTAATTACATGTATTTTGCTTTTGATAAATGAAAATACCAGATGCAATTAATTGAAAGACAATCAATGTGATCCTGCTATTAGACGTCCCAGGGAAACATCCAGAGCCTGCTGGCGATCTATAGTCATCGACTAATTGAAAACGCATTCCAGAGGGGTCTTAGAAAACCTGAACTTTTACCTGGAGATATGTTACAATAACTCACCAAGATAAATGTGTCCGCAAACTATCGTTCCCACGATGGGCCGTCCGTCTTTTTAAGGGAATCCAGCTTCATTGGGTTCAAAACCATTTAAGGCGATGCAATTCTGAAAGCACAATGAATTGGGTCAGTGGAGCTGAGGCAGTGATTTCTTTGTCGTCGTTGTTTACATCTAGCCATTCCTTAATTGCATTTTTCCAATGCCTTCGATTCTAAGCCACCAGAGGTTATTAAACAGTTTCATTAAAAATACTATTTGTCTTGCTTTAGTCACACACCAGATCAAATTAAACAGCAGAGCACCAGAACAAATGAACCCTTTCCATCTATTCTGACACAAAGCCAAGTGTGCAAGACCAGAAGGTGAGAGTGTGTCATCGCCATGAAAATATCATTTACGTCTCTTTACCTCCTCGAGCAGCAAGCAAAGGACAAAACAATCAATACCTTCAAGCAAAAAGTATCACCAACTGTTGGAGAAATATGGAAGTATAAAGTGCAATTCATAAGCCCACGGTTTATAAGTGCTATTAGCATAAATGCTGACAACTGTTAATCCACGGTAACTCTGATTAACGGTTGCAGCTGACCATTAATAGAAGGCATTTTAACTTACTGCTGAAATTGATTACTCAGTTAAGAATTCAATCCTAATGTTCAATAAAATTGCACTTTCTTGGCAAATGCAATATGAAATGAGGTGATGCATTAAACAGCACTCACATTTATTTGACTATACAAGGGATGAAGAGGAAATATACGTGGCTCCATCGCATTATCCGAACCACTTCCTACTCGCGCAGAGTCCTAAGAGGGGCAGGTGGGGCAGGTGCTCCTCTGGCTGCCAGAAAAGGCAAGAGCGCCCGGGCAAGCGTGTCCAGGAGTCTTTTCGGTGGCTTTCCCACGAAGGACAGACAGGATTGCGACACTGCAGGTGTGTTGCAAACCGGACTGTCCACGTTTCGAGGTAGCCTTTCTCACGTCCCCTGACAAAGCAGAGGTATGCGTCCCGGAAGCCAACGGCCGGAGCCAAACCTGACCCTTCCTTCCCAGGCCCGTCTTCTAATCAATCAAGACTCAAATGGCTGATTAATATTTTAAAAAGTGTATGAAATTACGGAAACCAAGCTTCCCACTACCCTCTGCTTTTCAAACCATTTGAATCTTAGGAAGCTAGAGTTTATACACTTTCTCCTCCTTTAAAACGACGGGGTCATCTCTTGGGAACCAATTCTGAGACATAACCTGCCCGACGGTGCAGCAAGTCAGAGAAAGGAACCACTGGACCTCCCAGGCCCATCCGCTCCCCGCTCGAAAGGAAACCACACTTGTGAGTTCTCCGTTCAGCGTAATGAATCAGAGCCTCTGCGTGCTCCCGCACAACCAGAACCGAGGCAACGGCGCGTGCGGTTCTGCAGAATCCCTCGGAAAGAGGGGCGACCTCTACAGTCAGGGTCATCCCAGCTGTGCCTCCACACCAGCCTAGGCCACAAACTTTCCAACCCGAGGCGGTGGGAGAGGGAGGGAACGGGGACCTGCCAGGCTATTACGTGCTGGGAAGGGAAGGGCAGGCACAGGCTCTCAGCCTGCTCAGTAGCGCCGAGCACCTAAGACGCAATGGAGTTTCAGGCTCAGTAACTATCCTTTTCAGGAGGCCAGAGCTTGCTCGCCAACTCCTGTTCACCCTTCAAAGCCCATCTCCTAGAGATCTTAACACCTTCCCTGCTCCAAATGCCAGGCTGTTACCCTGATTTTTAAAATATATCTTTATTTATCTTGAGAGAGAGAGAGAGAGAGAGAGAAGGTGCATGAGCAGGTGAGGCGGGGAGGGAGGGAGGGGGGGAGAGGGAGGGGGAGGGCAGCAACGAATCCCAAGCAGGCTCCACACTCAGCTCAGAGCCCGATGTGGGTTTTGATCTCGTGAACCGTGTAATCATGACCTGAGCTGAAACCAAGCTTAACCGACTAAGCCACCCGGGCGCCCCTCTGAGTCTCCTGAATGTTAAATGCCCTGATCGCACTGGACTCCTCTCTGGCTTTCTCCAGGTCTGGAACAGTGCAGAAAATCAATTTTTTTTTAAATTTATTTTTAATGTTTTTATTTTTGAGAGACACAGAGACAGAGTGTGAGCAGGGGAAGGGCAGAGAGAGAGGGAGACACAGAATCCCAAGCAGGCTCCAGGCTCTGAGCCGTCAGCACAGAGCCCGACGCGGGGCTCAAACTCACACACCGTGAGATCATGACCTGAGCTGAAGTCGGCCGCTTAACCGACTGAGCCGCCCAGGCGCCCCAGAAAATCAAATTTTTAACTAACCGCACAACAGAATTTAGATCCTTGGTCTACTATTTCTTGTCCCAGCAGGTCACCGACTTCCTTTTTCTTTCCATTACCAACGCTCTGCACAACAGGTACTCAAATGTTTAGACACAGATACGTGTAATTAAGACATTTCTGAAAATACAAGGAAATCACACGTACAGTTGACCCTTGAATGACACGGGTGTGAACTGCATGGGTCAACATAACATGCGGGGTTTTTCAGTAAATAGAACACAGACCTAGAAGCGAATTTTCTCTTATGATTTTAATAATTTCTTTTTTCTAGTTTGCTTTCTTGTAACAATGCAGCCGTATCACACAAATAACACACAGCACATGTCAACCGTGTATATTGTTATTTAAGGTTTCCAGCCAATCACAGGTTATTGGTAGTTAAGCTTGGGAGGAGTCAAAACTTCTATGTGGATTTTCGACAGCTCGGGAGTGCGGGTGGGGTCGGATGTCCCTAACCCTATGTTGTTCAAGGGCCAACTCTACAATAGAAAATGGTCCCTTTTAGACAAATTTTTTTTAATGTTTATTTTTGAGACAGAGCACAAGTGGGAGAGGGGCAGAGAGACAGGGAGACACAGAATCCGAAGCAGGCTCCAGGCTCTGAGCTGTCAGCACAGAGCCTGATGCGGGGCTCGAACCCATGAACCCAGAGATCATGACCTGAGCTGAAGTTGGAGGCTTAACCCATGGAGCCACCCAGGCGCCCCACCCACCAGGATTTTGTAAGAACTTCCAGAAGACACAGAAATGACTCAGCTGATTAAAACCACCTCATCGAGCAACCTCAGACGCCCAAGGCGGGGGCTAGTCCCCGAGTGACTCGGCCACGGTGACAAACGCCGGTCAGCTCCCACGTCCGGCCAGGGAGAAGGGTTCCCATTTTTGGCCTGCACCATCTACCTGGGCGAACCGATTTCACAGCACTTGGCAAACGTGTCCGCCCATATCTGACGGTAACAAGAGGGGTGCACGCGTGCACGCACTCCACGCCGGGGAGAAACGGCAGCATGTGGGGCTGGGAGGAGTCTCATGCGGGCCGCGTCCTGGGGCTTTCCACATACAGCAAACAGACAATTCAGGACACAGTACCTAGAAGGACCCTCTCCTCCTGGATGTTGGTTGCTTACCTGAAGTCAGGCACAGGAAAATTCCCGTTAGGTATCTAGTTAGGGAGACTGCTTTTCGGATATTGAATGGGAGGAGCATCTTGGAAAATCTGTGAAGAGCCGGAGCGGGCTCTAAAAAGGCCTGATGGCAGCCGAGGGGCTCTGTTCTGGATCATTCCGGGGGGACTCGTCCTGCTCTCACCTGAACTTCAGCCTTCTTTCCTAACGGCTCCTGCGCCCTGCAGGGCACCGAAGACCCTCTACCATCCAAACTGCAGCGAGGCGAGGGTCCCTGGGCGGCTCGGCCTGGGCCCTCTCTCCGTCCTTCCTGCTGCAGGCATCACTTCGGGGACGAAACACTCACTGACTCGCACCTGACTCTGTGTGAATCACTTCTAACGCCGCCTCTCGCGTCTCAGGTTCTGATGCGCCAGCTCCCGTGATCGCTCGAGGCCCGGCCTGAACCCCCCGGGATTCTCTGTGCTCCGGCTGGCTCTCGTTTGGGTCAGCTAGGCTTTAAAATGCCCGTCCCAGTGTCCTGCCATAGGCGGCGGGGGGGGCGGCTTTACCTCCTGCTCCCCAGCGGGGCACCTCCTCCTTGTCGTCTCCAGGCCGCCCGGGAGCTGAAGGGGGGCTCGGCTTGGGCGTTTGTTACAGGGGAAAAGGCCCTGGGGCAGCAGGTGTGGACAGAGCAGGCGGCCCACGTGCCCCGAGAGCACCAGCCTCATCTGGAACCTGCTCGTGGCATCGGCAGCCTCGCCTCGGATCCAGGGGAGCCCATCAACACCTACTACTTAGAAAACTCGAGAGTAGTCTGCGAAAATCCCTCGTTAGGCAATCGTGAAGTCACCGCAGTAGCGGGCCACTGGGAAGGGCACGAGGGCCAGCAGGACACACACAGGAGACTCCCAGGCTCCACGGGTGAAGATGCCATGGGGCTCCGCCCCCAGACGGAGACTGCACCTGCTTCCCAGGGGAGAGGACCCTTTCGAAGAGATCTGGAAGCCCGGCCCGGCCCAGGGCTCGCCCACGTCAGAGACGCAGAAAATGCTAGTCATACCCCCCCTCCCCCCAGGCACGAGACTTCAGGAACAGGCTGTCATCATCAGCACTTTCTAGACACCAGACCCACCTTGGGGCACCTGGGTGGCTCACGCGGTTAACTGTCCGACCTTGACTTCAGCTCAGGTCATGATCTCCTGGTCTGTGAGTTTGAGCCCTGCGGTGGGCTCTGTGCCGGCAGTGCGGAGTCTCTTGGGATTCTGTCTGTCTCTTTCTCTCTCTCCACCCCCCCCAATCTCTCTCTCAAAATAAATAAAAATAAACTAACTCCTAACTGGGTCACTGAGACCAACAGGCCCTCCAGTCCGGCCCGTCCCCTACCTCGGTGAGAGTCTTGTGGCAAGGCTGTGTTCAGAAAATAAAAAGACTGGTTGAAGAACCATCCGGAACCACCCCGGCCTTCTCTCGTAAATGTCCTCTTGGCACGGATGCCGCTGACCGGTGCTGTGGAGAGGGCACCCACTGCTAGGACACTTACAACTGAGCCGTGCAAACAGGACAGGTCGGCTCCCCGGGAACTGCCCACCTCCCCGCAGCTGCGAGGCCCCACCCGGAGCTCAGGGCAGGGCGGCCCGGCCCTCGGGAGTGACTTGCCCACTGCGCTGCCGCAGGAGGGACCCACACAAAGGAAACTCAAGCCACAGCTCCAGAGAAGGCTCATCCCACCTCTCGAGGGCCTCGGACGGGGTCCCCGGGGACCCATCATGACCTGAAGGTCCATGGTTTCAATCTCATCTCCCCTCCTGCTGCAGACCAAGCCCCATCACTGTTTTGGGGCTTCAGTCTGAGAGGGCAGTAAGCCTTAGCGACGGGGCCACAACAGGGACGTGAGGGCACGGAAAGGGGGCTCCGGGGGCTCTCCCACACATCCACGGCGGATCCTCCTAACCATCGCAAGTTCAAAGGTGACAGGCACGGAGAAACCTCAGGCAGACAGAGAACCTAGACATCCACGGAGAAACCAAGTGCCCAGCCCGTATCGGCACCTCCTTCTGGCCCGGCGGACGGACACACACATGCACAGAATGACAGGGTAAGAGCATGTGGTTTTCTGTCTCCGCCCCCAGTCCTACTTCCCAGCCACCTCTGCCGGTCTCTCACCTGGAGGGTGACCTTGCCCTCCCTGAGCTCCCACCTCCAGTCGGCCTTCGCTCTCCAGGGTCCCCGCGACGATGTGCGGGGCAAAGCCACCAGAAAGACTAAGGAAGGAGACGGCCTCGGGGCTGCCCCGGCAGACTGGGCAGTGCCGCGCGACCCACACGCCTGGGGGGCTGCGGTCCCCCGCCTCCCAGCGTGCTGGGTCACCGGTGGGGTCTGCCCTGCCACCGGGAAGTCACGCCACAAGCCCCGGCAGCCCCGGCTGGCGCCTGCCCGGCCTGCGATTGTGAACTCACCCCAGAATGGCCCAGCCCATCCGGCACGGAGCAGGACAGAACTCTGGTTTAGCGGTTACGTGGGAAAGGGCGAGGAAGGGCGACGTCCGCCCAAGAGCAACACGTTCCCCGCGCGTCGGACAAGACAGAATTAACACGGCGCGATCGGAGATGCCATCACCTCAGCGCGGCCAGGTTGTTCCTCCCCAGGATTCAATTCCACTTACTATTGCCTAATAATAAATAAACCATATTAATTAGCCTGGAAACAATTAGCCTTTATTCAGGGGAAGGAAAAAAAAAAAAAACCAACCAACCCTGAAAGCTAATTCTTTCCAGGTCCCTATACAGCCCACGTTGGCATCGAGACACTTAAGGTCAAATCAACACTTCATTATAATCCCCCCCCCCACATACCCCAGAGTTTCGGCTTCAATAAGAAAAACGCCCTCCGGGCAAAAACTTTACATACACAGTCTTTGTGGAGAATGTTTATGGAAATTTTGTTAATATTAAATACGTTCAGCTGGTTTTCGGTTTTCAGAAAGTAAAGGCCCAACAGCCAAGATTCTGGAACTCTTGTCTTTAAATCTAAGGGCCGCCAGTGGAAAACTGTAAGGGAAGCCTTGGAACGCTGCCATTTTTATTTTTTATTTTTTTAAGGAAAACAAAATAGGATCTTTTCTCAGTGTTGTCTCAGATGCAGTCAATTAATCTGTCCCTTTCTCTGCACCGTGTTCGGGTTTTCACCGCTGTAGCCTATGGAGCCCGCAGATCTGGGACAGGGTAGGTGACCAGGAGCAGCTCGGCCTGGTGGCATCAGCTGGGCTTCAACGTGCTGGAGAATCCCTCCGTCCTAGGTGGCTCTCCCTAGGTGGCTCTCCCGCTGGAGAAATAAACAAGGGCAGGAGGGTGCCAGACTGGGGGGAGGGGGGAGCGCAGGGAAAACAACGGTAAAAATGAGCGGGGAGAGCAAGAGGGCGCTGCTGCTCGGGCCTGGGGCAGGCCAAGGCTGGCGGGGGGAGGGAGCCGACCCTCCGTAAGCAGCAACCTACACACACGATGACGTCACCGGGTGAATTCGAGCTGCGTTCCCACACCCCAACTGCCCAGCTGGCCAGGGGAGCGAAGGCAGCTGGGCCGGAGCAGTCCGACCCCTCGGCTCGCGGAATCCTGCACGAGAAGTCACACAAGCCAGGGCGCTGCCTTGTTAACTCTGAAAAGACCGAGGAGGGAGGAGGAATCCTTGCCAGGGAGGCCTCTGCCCAAGGAACCAGAGCCCAGTGACCGGCAACAGAGGCACAGGGATATAAACCCACATCGCCGTTCAGAGACGGGTGCAGGTGGCTTTTCATGGTTCCAAACGGTGACTGAACGAGGAGGCCACAGGCCGAGGCGCTCGGCCTTCTGGAAGAGGCTTTGGAACATGCCGGGAGTGCAAGGAGGGAGGAGCTCCCCGGGGACCAAGGCCAGCTGGCAGAACCGCTAGCCCATCAGGGCATCTGGGAGGCAGGCCTGGGTTTTCTCCCTGGTAGAGTGGCAGGCTCCCACGAGAAGGAGGTAAGCTCCTTTCCACCAGGCGCCCCATCTAACCCCCACGTGACACAGGGCGCAGGGTCAGGCAGGAAGCAGAGTCCCCTCCTGGTGCTCAGTCCCACCACGACGGGAAACCTACATGCCAACAGCCTTTAAAATAAGACCTGCAAGAGAGCAGGACGTGGGAGAGTCAGACACACAAACTACTCTGGCGAGCTGCGGAGACAGTACGAGATCCTCTTCCCGAAAGTTCAGTTTCAGCCTTCACCCCCTTCTACCCCTAAGGACCGGTCAGAGGAGAGCATTTCCATAGAGACAGGAAGTCCTCTAAGAAGCACACCCCCCCCCCCAACAGCTAGATGACGGTCTCTCCTGGTACACGGCAGATACACACGTATACACGCCGGACCAACACATCATCCGTTACATCCTGTATCGACAGATTATATAGTTGTAAAAACTTTAAAAATATTTAACATAGGAAAAATACTTACAGGTTTAAGTGGGAAAAGAAATACAAAATACGCAGAATAACCCTATCCTTTTTCCCCCCCAAAAGTCTCTGAAATTGTTTATTTAGAGAGAGAATGAGTCTGCACAGGAGGGGTAGAGAGAGAGGGAGAGAGAGAATCCCAAGCAGGCAGGCCCCGCATACACAGTGGAGAGCCTGACACGGGGCTCGAAACCAATGAACGGGGAGCCAAAATCAGGAGTCAGATGGTTAACGGACTGAGCCACCTAGTCTAGGAGCCTCTAGAACAATCCAATCTTAAGTGAATTCTCAGATATTCTTTAAATGGTTTTCATTTTCTTTGTAGACACTTAATGTACAGAAATTACATCCAAAGTCTTATTTCTCTATGTGAAGATTAAAGGTGACTGTTTAAATATAAGTCTTGCAGATCCTAAAAACCATTTAATTTTCTTCAGACTTTCCTATATTCTCCACTTCCTACACAGAGATTTTCTACAATCTGGAAAATGCACAGTGAAGACGCCGTGGGCTCGTGGGGCCGGGGGTGGGGGGGGGGGCTGCTGAAGCAGGGAATGCGAAACGGGATTCCCCGAGTCATGGCTGCAATTACCTAGCTGGGTTCGGACGCCAAATTCAGTCTGTAACGGGGGGTCCTTGGGGATTCTGATGCAGAAGTTTGAATTCCAGGGGCAGGGGCAGGGGCCAAGCAACTGGAGGATCCGGGGAGCGGGAGGGGGGGAGGCACCAACACAGTGCGGACCCCTGGGCTCCAGTGGGGAGCTTGCCCCCCCCGCCCCACGCATCCCTGAGCCACTAGGGACTAAGGGTGAGCCGCGGCTGGGGGAGCAGGCAGACTGCTCAGCAGGCTGGGCCAAGTTCTTGGCTACAGATCAGCCTTCAGAAGAATGAGAACAGAGAAGCACTGGGCGCTGAGATAGCGGAGTCCTCAACCCCTAAAAAACTTACGAGAAGAAATCAACGTCAATGCTACTGATCAACAGGTTCCGTGCGGAACACGGGGCGCGGTGACGCTGGGTGAAACTCCTGGGGACAGTTAGCAGCCGCTCAGACTCCTGGTCTCTCCCACACCGTGTGTCCTCACCCCTAACCCCTTTATATCCGGCAGAAGGCAACGGGTGCAGTGCCTGTTTGGGGGCTGATTTGGCTGGTCAGCTCCCAGCGGGGACACAACCCGATTTTTATCCTGCGGAACTCAAGAGACCAGTCAACTGGGAAGAGCCTAGGAAGGAGACTGTGCGTGGTCCTGGAAAAGCGGCTCGGCCTGAGAACGCCTTCCTCCAAGGAGCCCAGGAGGTGACCGTTAGCGCCTCCTCCGTGGGAATTCACGGGACACCGCACGTAGTCAGGGGCTCGGGGCCAGGCACGGGGCACATCGGCTGCGCTCAGACAGTGCGCTCATGTTAACACGTGCTTTCTTTGCTGACATGACTAGGTGCCTGCAAGAATCCAGAGTCCTAGAAAGGAAAAAAAAAAAAAGAAAGAAAGAAAAAAAAAAGCCTGAAGGGAAATTAGTTTTCCGTTTTATTTCAAACGAAATTTATTCAAACCCGAACCTCAAGGTTCAGGGAAGATTCTAGTGTAAAACGAAGCACATCACTGCCATCAAATGGAGCAGCTGTGGTACCTGCACCGGAGGACGACTTCACTGTTTAAAAACGTACAAGGCTGGGCACGCTGCAGAGAACGGCGCATGGGGAAAACTCGCGAAGACAAACATGAATGAGGGAGACACCCAAAGGTCTCACCGAGGGTTAATTCATGGATCTCCTCTAGCGGCAACGAGATTTTTAAAGAATAAATAAATCAGAGCCAGAGGAGATGGTCTCAGAGGGAAACTCGGACCCGGATCACCCAGCCCCTCGGAGACAAAGGCAAAATCTCCCTCGGCTCTGCCTCTTCCTCCACGTCACAAGGCCTCCCAACGCTCAGTGCCATCAAGTCCCCGAACAGCCCGACGGCCTCTACCCAGCTGACCCCGGCTCCGACCGCCCAGGTGCATGATCCCCGATACAGAGGTCAGACCCTCTTACCCAGAAGAATCCAGGGCAGGCAGAGGAAAGCCAACGCCAGACCAGCCGGTGCCCCCTTACCCCAGCTGCGTGACTCCCCGCCCCCATCCCCAGCACTGACGGTCTTACCTAGGAAAGGGAACAGAGGACTGCGACAGTGTGTGCAAATATCACCGGTTCACACAGGTCAGGTAATAACCCCGGGGATCCCGGACTCCCTCCCACACCGACTGAACTACTCAGCTACGTTTCATCAATTTCAGGAGTGCGACACCCTTTCAGCACGGACGGTGGCGAGGACAGGGATTCCTAAGGGCTGGGCCCTCCTCGAAGACGGGTGTGGAGGCCCACACATATGTGTGCAGTGTGCTTCCTGAAGCAACGACAGCTCGGACAGGAAGCTCCCAAGTCAGAGTCCCAGGACCTGTCACTTTACAGAGGTCACGAAAGCAGGCCAGAGCCACCCGGGTGGCAGGGCTCGCTCCTGAAGAAGTCATGCTGACACCACCTTCCCGAGTCAGGCCTGCCTGAGCCCCGCGTGCTGCTGTCGCTGCAAGCCCGCTACTACACGAAACATCAAAACGCAGTGACCCACGGTCCCCAGTTTTGTTTCTTCACGTACCGCAGCCAAGGACCGCTACGCAAAACCACACGACACAGACGGACAAACTCCCAAGGGGAAGGGCGGCTTTTCTGCTGGTTTCCACAACCCGCCAGGCCAACATGGCATGGCCTGCCACACACATCCCCCCGTGGGCGGCCGCGGAGACGTGGGGCGAGCAGGGGGGAGGCCGGCGGTGCCCGGTTCCTCTGGACGTGGAGCAGGAGGGGTGGGAGAGGCGGGGGTCGGCTTTCAGCACGCAGGGGGTCCTCAGGGGGAATTTCCTCTCACCTACTTCTGATCCAAGCTTGGGTCAGAAACGTTTGGGATGCCATATTCCTCATCGATGAAAAGGAACCAGTGATACATGCACGAACTTGAACGAATGCCAAAGGGACAGATCATGCTGTGGAAAACTTCAATCCCGAAAGGCCGTGTATTCTCCGACTCCGCGTTTGTCACATCCTCTATGTGACAAAATCACGGAGACGGGAAAACAGACGGGTAGTGCTCGGACTTGCAGACTGGGAAGGGGGTGGGACACGCCTCACCTCCACGACATTCTCTGAGCAAGCTAGGTCTCGGGAGCCGGGCAGCCCTGTACGCAACCATGTACGGGGACCGTGAGTGGCCTTGGCCACCTGAAGAGCGTGTGGCTGCAGGTGGGCCACAGGGGAGGTCCCGGGGCGGTGGGACTGCTCTGTATCTTGACCACGGTGGTGCGCACTGGGAGAGACGGCAGACGCTACAGCACCGAGGTAGACACGCACCGAAGGACCACATCGATGCTTGGGAGACCTGAAGGACGTCTGGGGACCGCGCCAATACCCATTTCCTGGTGGTATTGTTACTCCTGTTTTGCGAGCTACCACCCCGGGGGCGACCAGATAAGGGTGTTATTACAACCGCACGTGATTCTAGGATTCCTTCAAAATACAAAAACCAACAACTAGGTTCGCCCTGTTTTGTTTGGTTGGGCTCGTGTTAACCACACATAGGGCGATTCCTTTCTTTTGTGGATTGCTGTGTTTACGAGAAGGAGCCACGAGGAGCCCCGGATCCCACCGACAGGACTTACCCACCAAGCTGGGGTCGGCTTCCTCTGGCCGCGGGGGGGCCCCAAGAGCCCAGCCTGCCTCTCAAGAGCCAGAGTTCCGAACCCCTGAACCCTGACCTTCTCCTCGGCGGGCAGTCGGCAAAGATGCTTGCTACGTAAGTTCTTTCCTGGGAACAGGCACGACTGACTGGTTTTGCGCTCCCAGCTGCTGCTGGACGCCCAGGGCTCCCCAGGTCACATGTGACAGAAGGGCTCCCAGGTCACATGTGACAGAAGAGGTCCCCAGGTCACATATGACAGAGGGCGCCTTCCCTGGCAGAGCAGTCCCGTAAAGGAAGGAGCGAGAAAACGAGCTCTCGGGGCTGGTCTGCGCCGGGAGAGAGGGCACCCTGGCGGGGAGAGAAAGCCAGGCTTCCCTGACCTGGCTAAATCGAAACTACAGGCGGCGGGCTGGAACAGGCCAAGACTGTCCCCGGCTGACACACACGGTTGTACGCCGGCCTGGCCACCTTCCAACACCCAGCTCGCTCAAAGAAAGTTCTGGAGCCCAAGTGTCTGAGCAGATCGCCAGGGCTGGGCGGGCCACCTGCCTGCACGGACCCGCGGCCACATTCCTGCTTTTCCAGCAGCCTGGGGCCCTTGCCGGTGCCCTGAAGCTGCATGGCGGCTTTCCGTGACCAAACTCAAGTCACACTGTGTCAACCTAAAGTCTTCTGGGGCATTCGGTCTGTCCTCCTGTCCTCTGAGACCTCCCGCCACCTCCCTTTTAAGGGGAGCTGGCACACTCCCTCCTGCTCGCCGCTAACTCCCTGCTGATTCAAAGAAACCAAGGAAGAAAATTACAGGCGCGTCTCTGCTGTTTCTGCTTCCATTGTCTTCAGGGTTACACTCCTTCCGATTCATTCGGCAGGAGTGTCTCCTTAACGTCTCCCGGAGACAATAACAAACACGTCTCCCTCTCCCCAAAATGTGCCGTTAGATGCGGCGTACAGATGAAAAGTATTTCGATAATAATCCTGTTTTTGCAGCTTCTATCCTCCCTCGAATAGCCACTTACTCCGAAAGCGGAATGTTTCTAAGGTCTCTGCCGACGCTGCCCGGCTTCGGGGCTGCTGAAGAAATAACAGCAACTCTTTTCCGGAAATAAAAAATTACATTCTACATAAATTAAATATATAATTTGATTAAACGTGTTTATGTCTTTGTGATGACATTTAAAATAGAAGCAATCATTTTCGTTCTGAAAAGAAAAACTCTTTCAAATATAATTCGAAGCTGTCAAACCTACCTTCTGCTACAGATCTTTTAAATGTCACCCACCTTCAAGGGGGAGGGCAGTTTCCTCTTAAATACGCAATTCCAAAGCCGTGCGTTCCGAATCAGGCAGGTATTAAAACGCACCGCTGGCATGTGTCCTGACGAAGCGTAGCCTCTGCACCCCTGCTTCCCACGGACCTGCTCGGGAGCCCAGTGTCTGTCCTGTCCCGTCCGGTCCCCGTGCTATCCCGGCGTGGTCAGGGCCACGGTGCCACGGCGGCAGGTGGCAAACCACAGGGCCCAGCACCAAGTCACGCCCCTAACGTCTTAAGGGGGCAAAGGTACCTTCCTATGATTCCTACAGTTTCCCTCCCAGCTATCTTGCTCAACTCCGTGTAACCCAATTTTGGCCGAGGATCAACGGCCCAATTTGTTAAGACCGTGTTAATCAGATGCAAAGAAAACTCCGAACTCATTCTCCTAAGTCAATGACCTACATATTCAATTGCTTATTCTCCAACTCAGTAGCAAACACCGTGCTATATTTAAACATAGAGCACAGATATAGCTTTCTTCTGAAACATTAGTGATACAGATAAGCCTTCTACTCCAGCCTTCCTCTCAACTTAAGGAACATAAATTGTTCGACATCGACTGTTTGTGGAACTCTGAGGCGGACAAGCAGGGTCTGTCCGGGTCTCCAGGACTTTAGCAAGAGGGTAGCAAGTGTCATTTTTGTCAAACGTCTCTGTGAGCAGCATTACCACCGGCACACCAACAAAGCGAAGCCCGGTTCACCCTGCCTCCCCAGAAAGAAACCGATCCAATGACCTCAAGTCAGTTAAGCGTGCGTAACAAGCACGCCACATATCAAGTGCCCAAAGGGGATGCAAAGGCCCCCGAAATGCTGAACCCTGGTGCTAGGGACTGACCCAAACGATCTCGCAGCCAGCATGGAAGACAACAAAAGAAATGGAGCCCTCAGAGTCTGTTCTAAGACTATGGTGGGGCAGAAATTGAGAGATAATCACTGTTGATCTCTTGGGATCCCCCAAATAGGATGAGGCATGGGCGAGTCAGCTCCCCAAGGCCAATGCCAGAGGAAGATCCTAAGACCATCTGAAGCATCAAGGCAGAGGGTTTGAAAAACCAAACAGAAGACAGCCCAGCCCCGCACCGCAACAGGTACCTCACCTCCTTGCTGGTTCCTCCCGGGAAAGGAAAGCTGCTCTGGGAAGAGGGGGCGTGGGGGGAGGGGAGAGGAGTAAGTGAGAGGCCAGGAGAGCCTTCCAAACAGACCCGGACGCAGTGGGCAGTCTGGAGAGGACCCGGGTGAGCGGGCCACACCAGACAACCAAAGCCTGAACCTGGGCTGTGGTCTGGAATCCCTCCTATGGGTACCTTCCTGCCCTGTCCAACCAAGTGACCTCACGCAAGTCACATCACCCCTCGGAAAGCATCTTCTCCCAGGCACAGAAGAATGCCCCCCACAGACACCAAGACCCTCTAACTCAAGTTCTAATTCCATTGAAAACAGGCGATCATGAAACTTTCAGCCAATTCTCAAGGGCTTGAAAGAAAGTGCAGAAAAGGAAGAGTTATTGCAAAGGGGATCTCTCCTTTTCTTTGGACTCCGGTCAGTTCCCTTCACTGGGCGGCGAACTCCAGCCCCACCGCACTGAACAGGACCAGGAAACCCTACCCACGAGGCCAGATCCCACCACCTGACCCGTGGCACCAACGGGGGGGGGGGGGGGGGGGGGCCTGGAAAACATGGCGGAACGGAGATGCACAGCGAAGCCAGACCCTTCATTCAGTAAAGTGAGGTTTCTGATCCTTCTCGGCCACACTGGCCCTTGCGTGTGGTCCCTGCACCCCTAGCCTCCTCCCTCCCGTCACCCCACGCCTTGCCCACAGAAGTGAGCAGCCAAGTGCCCCCAGTCACTCTCTGGGGCCCCACCACTGCTTTATGAGCCCTGCTGTCCAGCTTCTCTGTCACCTCCCCCCCACTGCCAATATACACGTCTCTATACACAAGCACGTGTACTGACTTCCATACATATTAACAGAGCCATCCAAAAAGGCCGGCGTGGACTCCTGATGGTCAAAACCAACAGCCCCTTCTCAGCTGGTAGACAACCCCCCTCAATGAAATAGACACCCCCCCACTCTATGCATTCTGATACTATTAAGAGAGGCAGATTTGGAGACAAAGGAAACGTAACCTTGTCTTCAAGGAGTTCCGAGGAGGAACAAGAACAGAACAGAAGGCCAAGAGCTAGAGAAGCAGGCAGGGGAGAAGGCGAGCTCACCGCTCTGCCCAGGAACTCCCATTCGGGCGCTCCCAGGTCAATTTCTTCCTGCCGGTTCCCACCGGGAGCTCTGGGTCCACCTGACACCCGCCTTCTGGACACTTCCTCCCCATGGGCATGTCTGTGTCCCGCCTGCTTCTCGAACTCCGCTCACCCTCATCACCACCCGACCACTTGGAGTTCCTGCTTCCAACCAAAAATCAAACCCGGACCTGGCCCTGACTTCACGTTTGGTGTTACTGGAACCAGCCAGGTCCGCCTCTACCTTGGCTCACCTCTACGTCTGAGACCGGCAAGCAATCCCCGGGTTACCCCGGTACACCGATTCCTGGGGAGCAAGTAAAACTCCACTAGAACTAGACTCTAGAACACCTCCTAAAAATCCCACAGAGTTAATACTTTTTCTGGAAGGGAGAATGACCCAGTCCAATTCGATAGGTCAACATCAACTAGCCGAGTGCTTGAAGGTTTTAAATTCCATCCCAAATCAAAGCATGCCCTCCGAAGGGCTCCTCGCAGAATGGCTTCCTCTAAATCGTCCCTGAACGTGATGCTTCTGGCTTTTTCCAGCAGAGCCAGCCACAAGCAGCAGCCTGACATTTGTTACCAGACCTCGGTAGAACTTTCTATCCCCCGCACGCCACTTCCCTGTAAGGGAGCCTTTCTCTCTATCGTCAGCTCACGGACACGTGTGGTCTTCTGAAACTCAGAGAGAGCCGTTCGTAGCCAACTGTTCTGAAATTTATGGTTGCTGTGTTTGCATTTTTTTTAATCAGCTCTGGCCCTTCCTCAGTCTTACCCCCTCTTACAGAAGCTTTTGTTTTGTTTTGTTTTGTTTTTTGAGTCCTCAAAGTATTTTCTGGAAAGAGGCATGATATCAAGAAGTGAATGGAGGGGGCGCCTGAGTGGCTCAGTCGGTTGAGCGTCCGACTTCGGCTCAGGTCATGATCTCACAGTCTGTGAGTTCGAGCCCCGCATAGGGCTCCGTGCTGACAGCTCAGAGCCTAGAGCCTGCTTTAGATTCTGTGTCTCCCTCTCTCTCTGCCCCTCCTCTGCTCATGCTTTGTCTCTCTGTCTCAAAAATAAATAAACATTAAAAAAAAAATTAAAAGTGAATGGAACTCACTCCAGGACACATTAGCAGCTCTGCACACCAGGTCTTCAAAGCACTGGCCCTAAGCAGGTGGGGGTCCAAAACACCCACTTCGTCATCATCTTCGCACCACAAAGAACGAAAACAAAAACAAAACAAAAAAATACATAGCGGCACATGCGTTTCTAGTTCTCACCGGGCTCCGAAGAATCAGCATCTGGCAGTCACGAGTGCAAACAGACGGGCACGGAGGTCCAGAACCGGCCACCAAAGGCCATGACGCTCACGCTTCACTGACACACACAGTACTTAGTGGGGAGGGGAGACCGCGGAGCAAGGGAGAGGCGTGCGAGGGGCTCCCACCGAGCAGTCCTAACAGCCAGGGAAAAGCCAAGAGAAGCAGGCCCCCTCTCAATAAAGAGGGCGCGGCCACTTTTCCCAGAGTGGGCGAGCTCCGCGGCCCGCCGGCAGCAGAGAAAACGGTGCAGACTCCGCATGGGTCTGGTTAGCAGAGGGGCGTGGGGAAAGGAAGACGCCCCCCACCCACTCCTCCTCCCACCCACGGCGCCACCCCTCGAGCAGAAGGCCAGCCTCCCTTTACATGGTTTAAAACACAGCTCTGGGGACGCCTGGGGGGCTCAGTGAGTGAAGCATCTGACCCTTGATTTCGGCTCAGGTCACGATCTCAAGGTTCGTGGGAACTAGCCCTGTGTCTGCTCTACCCTAACAGCATGGAACCTGCTTGGGATTCCCTCTCTCTCTCTCTCTCTCTCTCCTTCTCTGCCCCTCCCCTGCTTGAGCACAAGCATGCTCTCTTGCAAAATAAACGTTTTTTTTTTTTTTTAAAAAGACACGTGCAAGAACAATCCACGGCAGCTTTACTCACAAGAGCCAACAGCTGGGAACAGCCTGGCTGCCCGTCAGCAGGAGGACGGGTACACGCGGTGTGGCGGCGGATTCCTAGAACTGGAATCCTCCACGGCCCCGGAGAAGCAACAGGCGATCCGCCCAGGCTAAAACATTCGGGCATCTCAAGAGCATTATGTTGAGTTAGAAAAGGCTTTTGCAAAAAGGTACGTGTGGTAGGATACACGTGCATGCACGACACAAACGTATCTGTGTATATCATACGGTACTGTACTCAAGAACGAGTAAAAGTAATCATGGGGGTGGGGGGGCGGGGGGTGGTTGGGGTTGCCGGAGGTGATCAGAGAGACACGAGCGGGGACTTCCCGGAAAGGGCCAGGAGGGCAATTTCTGGAGCAGCAGCATGAACTAGATCTTGAGAGTGCCCGGGGTGCACGGGTGTGCGCCTCTGCCGAAACGAAGCGACTGGCACACTTAGGATGTACGCGTTTCATTTCACCGCACGCCCCCGCTCCCTGAACACCTCCTCTCCACCTTACTTCACAGGAAAACAAAACAAAGAGGAACCACAAACAAGTCCAGGTCGGGTAAGGAGAGGCGCAGGCTGAGGGACTCGGGTGAAGGTGAGCAGGAGCTGGAAAGGGAGCCAGGACCCACGGCCAAGGGAGGCAGGGCTGCCCCGGGCAGAGGGCAGGCGGGAGCGCGAGCAGTCAGGTGGGGGCGGGCGGCATCCGCCCGGGGAGCCTGCTGCTCGTGTCAAGCCACCCAAGTCCTGTCTCTGGAACGAGGGGGCCACAGGAACCCTGGGAGGCGGGCGCCGTTTCCCCACCACGAGCAGAAGTCCTGGCAGCCCAGGGAGAATATCCACTCGAAATCAAAGGGTGGGAACGGCGTGCATCCAAGTCACTAACACCCACTCCTTCCAGGGTCAGACTTAGGAACCCGAGGCGGCCCGGACAGGTTTAGGACTGTGTGCTAAGGCGGGCTGATAGGACGGGAGCCCCCCCTCCACCCCTGCACGGGGAAAGAGCCGCTGTCTGAATAAAGCATCAAAGGGGCGCACCTGCGCCGTGCAGGCTCCCGTGCTGGGAGGCAGGCGACAAGGAGGCAGGCGACAACCCCAAGAGCGGCCAGCAGGGTTGCAGACCCTCCCCTCTCCAAGCCTCCTCAGGGGTGGCACAGCCTGCAGGCCACGAATAGCTCTCAGAGATCAAAACGACTGCCAGGGGGCCCGTTTGGAGACACATCGCGAAATGCCACAGGACTGCGACACAGTTGTCACGGTCAAGAGGCACAAGCCCATAAAAGTCCGAACTCCTCGGTCTCCAGGTGTGTCCCCAGCGCAGGTCACGCGTGGGCTGCACTTACCCGCACTCAAGAGTATGAAGTATAGAAACACACGCAAGCTCCAGGTGAAGTTCAGCGCGTGGACCCTCTGAAAGGCCACCCGCTCCACCCTGAGTCCTGACGCTTCGCCCAGACGGCGGGCAGACTGCAGTGCGCGCACACTGAGTGGCAGGAACGGCGTGGCAGGTGCAACAGAGCCACGACCCTGATGGAGCCCTCGCGCTCGGACGCGGGCAGCGCCTGGAAACCGCCGAGCCTCGGCTTCGCGGGTCGGAGGCAGGCAGACCGCGCCGGGAGAGGGGGGATGGCTCGCCGTCCTAACTGGAAGAGACTCAGGGGCACCATCCCTCCGACCTTATGAAGTTCCTTGTGTGTTGGAGTTTGAGTGCCAGACACGAGAGGAGCTGTGCAGAAGACTTCGTGGGGAACGTGTAAAGGGAGTCGGAGGGAGAGGCCGGTCTGACTCCTGCCCAAGGAGACAGGAAAGCGGGAGGCAGGGAGAAATCCCCACCTGTTGTGCAGTTCCAGGCCGGAGGGGAATGCCGGGGCGTGGTCGGCTAGCTAGCTGGCTGGCTGCCACAAGGAGACCCAGGTCTTCCGGGACTGGCCTGGCATCCCTGCCGAGCTCAGGCCCCGGCTGGGGCAGCCCTCGGGAGCCGAGGCTCTGTGAGTGCCGTGCTGGATTCCAGATGCGGAAGGCAGCAGCGGGGGCCACCAGCCGACCCCATTACCAGAAGCAGACGATATGGGAGGGACACCGTTTCATGGCTGCAACCCCATACCAGGTCAGGTTTACAACCAGAGACTTGATTCTGAACTTCTCTGAAGACAGACCATCAGCTTACAGGACCACCTCGGATGCGCCCAAAGAACCAGGGTGGACGGCATCTGGCAGAGATGAAGCAGGGAAGCCTTGGGAGGAGGCCCGCCCTCAGGGAGAAGGAGCGACCCCCCCACCGCCCCCCCCACAGCAAACAAGATGGGGCTGAGAGATGGAATCTCCAGGGAGGAGCGCCTAAGTGGATATGCGCGGATGGAGCCGTGAAAACCAGGAGGCGGAGACTGGCGATCGGGAGAAGGGGCCACCTTCTCACTGAGGCTGGGGGGGGGGGGGGGGGAGGCGGGGTTGGCCTGGATGGACTATCAAGGTAATCAATCACCCTAACTAGCGTATTAGTTACAGTAACACCGCTTCCACAAACGAGTCCCAAACTGAGTACCAGCTCAGCGTGAAACAAGCTTATTTATTTCTGTATCACAGTAAGATCAATGTTCCTGATGATGGGCAACTCTTCACAGGGCGATTTAGGGACCTGGGATCCTCGTATCCTTGCTGGACCCTCAAGGGAAAAAAAAGTTGATAAAGCACACTTGTTTCCTAAGTACTTCTGCCAGGAAGGGACGCCCGTTCCAACCAGTGTTCCATCGGCAAGAACGGTCCTGGGGCTTCCGGTAGATGCGGGTGATGGCGGGGCAGCCACTCCGGCTGGAAGTCTCCACCAGGGAAGGGGAGCATGGGACACCTGGTCATCTCCCCCACATGCACCTGTCGACTCCGTCTCGGGGAAGACTCCTTTGGAAAGCAAAACAGGCCTCTGTGTGCTCTGAACGCAAGAATCCAAGGTTATCTGACCCCAGGACCAAACCTGAAAAGAGATGCCGCGTCTAGAAACCCCCCCTAGTAAATTTTCCTGTTGCCGCACAACCACAGCCTTCAAGTGGAAGTCTGGTCACCACCGGACTTTCGCTGGTCAACTTAAAAAGCTGAGCGACTCTCCTTTCAATGGAAAAGGCCCAACCCTAAAACTTTCAAGTTCGCAAAAATGCTTTCGTGTGCACCATGTCTAAGATACCCTCGAATCTTATAAGTAGCATTATTTTATAAACCACTAGAAAATAAAAAAAATACTGTCGATTCAATTATGCCACATGATCAATTTGGGGACAACTCGGTCCTGGAGATCTTAAAATGGTGAAAACCACCGAAATAGGGGTGTGTGTTTGAAGTTTCTCAACAACCTTGTAAGAAAACACAGGAATCACCAGTTCACAGACAAGGGGCCCCAGCCCCAGTCTCGGGTTCAGGTCACCCAGCCGGGGACGGCGTTTCCAGCCAGCTTGACTCAACCCTGCACCTGTGTCGAGACCTCGGCGCATCGGAGAAGTCTCACGGGGCAAGCCAGCCTCCCAAGATTCCGCACATCCATACAGACTCTGCTTCCCACGGCAAATCAAGCACCTTGGAGAGAATATTCTTATAAACTCATTTGAATTAAAAAAACACTCCACTAAAATATGGATTTTCATCTGCATAACACTTTACCAACAAATTCCACAACATTCAAGTGAGAACAGATGATGTACGGAAATATCGAAAACGAGGATCCGATTTGGTAAACAGTTGGGCGTTATTTTCTCATCATCCTAATGAATTTAGTTTCAATAAACGCAAATCAGCAAACACGAAAATTCTAATGGTATGGTACAAAATGATGCTTTGAATGACAGCCTCAGACAACGAACTCTTTCCAGGCAGAGATAGACACCCCGAGAGAAAAATCAAAACGGAGGACCCCGTTCAAAGGGCCCGCTCACGGCTGGCGGGTCTGAACTTGGTCCTGGGCGTGCTACCCGTCTGAAGCTCCCTGGACGATGAGTGACGGAGAGGCGGTCTGGACCCCCGGATCCTGCTCGAGCTGCCAGGCACGGGCTGGTACCAGGTGCCATGCAAATATACAAGCAGCAGGAAGTCGGCGCTTTCTTGCCCGGGGCAGGCTCCTGCCTCTTTATCCATCTCAGTAAGGCCTCACCATCAAGTGCAGGAGGCGTCTGGGGAGGCAGATGGGACACAGGCCAAGACAGGCCCAGAGTCCTCCTCCGGAGCCCTGCCCACCTGACTCCTAATCTGTGTCTGAATCTCGTTGTCCCTCTAGAAGTGGTACCCAGGTTAAACTCGGCAGGGACTTTCACTAGCACTTTGTTCAACTGAAGAGGGCAGTGAGCAGTGGGACAGGGGAGCACGGACCTCCCTGGAGGAACGCAGGCGGGGCATCTGGACAATCTTCACCTGAGCCCAAACCCCACCCCCCCTCCCCCTGCACCGTCTTTTCCATCTGAACACAGAGGTTGTCCTTGATAGGCTGTCATTAGAACTCATCTTTTTGTTTTTAATATTTATTATTTTTGAGAGAAGCCAGAGCAGGAATGGGGAAGGGGCAGAGAGAGAGGGAGACACAGAATCCAAAGCAGGCTCCAGGCTCTGAGCCGTCAGCACAGAGCCCGACGTGGGGCTCGAACTCACGAACCATGAATTCATGAACGGAGCCAAAGTTGGACGCTAAACTGACTGAGCCCCCCGGGCGCCCCACAACACACCTTAACACGCTCGCAAACTTTGTGCCACCATAAAAGATTGTCTCGTGAGAAACGACTTTTTGCCTCAGAAATAATACACCAAAGTTACCAAATTCAGTCATTTTTTAACAAAAAGATTCCCAGAGTCTAATAGCTTCCCTAAAATCAAGGGTACCTGTCTCTGAGCTCTGTGGGGACAAGGACGCGCCTCCTGCTAACTATATTCCTCCCAGAGCCTAACAGGTGGGAATCGACACACGAGTAACTGCACTCAGAGCGTCTGGCAGATCCTTCCTGGCCGCGGCCCCAAGATCAGAGGTGTTGTTTTGTTTTGTTTTTCATGGGCAATGAAGTTTGGTCCCCGAAAGAAAGGTACGTGCAAACATTTAGGACTTCACTGGCACGATGGGAAGCAAGAAACAGATTTTAGAAGCACGTCATCAGCAGGAGCAAACACAAGCTTTCAGGAGCCACGAGCACGCTCGTTTCCACTTGCTGTGCGTCCATGGCTCGAGGGAACCCCCGTGGCCAGACCCACGCAGCTGGAACTCTTAAAGCCAACACCTACGCCGGTCCGGCAGCCTCTCCATCGAGTAACTGTTACCACTTCCGGTTCGTGAATGGGAAGCCGAGAGGCTCTGAGCCTCAGGCCCGAGCCCGCAGCCGCAAAGGCAGAGACCCCGGCCGACGTGGATTCTGGGGCACCAGGCGGGAGACCCCTCGTGACCTGCTCGGCCAAGGCCAACAGGGCAGGAGGAATAACGTGAAATGGGATGGGGGGGATCAAGAGGGACCCCCATGGAGAATTCGGGACCCTCTATTCCTGCCACCCCACCAATGCCTCCACCCAGCTGGGCAGAGGTGGGGGGTCACGACACAATCCCAGCTCTGAGCTCAGGGCCCATCCAGGAACCGCAGGCAGGGACTAGGGAATCTGCGAGGCCCCGTGATCCTATTGGCCCGTCATCTACCGGAGACTCGATGAGGGGGGAGCTGGCCAGGCTCCCCAGGGAGAGGAAAGAGGACGACAGACTCGCCTAGAAAACTGTGCCGCCGGCCACGGCAGCTCCGGACGCCCAGCTCCGCACGGCAAGGAGGTGCCAGCCGGTAGAGGCAGAGCGCCCAGCACCCTCAGGTGCCACCTCTGCACCCACAAGTGCTCAAGGAATGGAAACAGCCAACAGGCCCCGACGAGTGGGTTTGTCCCCTCAGAACCTCCAGGTTGTCCCAACACCCTCCCCAACCTGGAAGCTGAGTCAGGCACAGCCCCCACCGCCCATCCCAGCCAAGGCCTCTCAGCCCGGCCTGCTGGTCCCCTGCCCCCCACCGACCCTCCCCGGGCTTCATCCCAACACCACTCAGGCGCCCAGGCTCCAGTCTGTGAATTTCAGAAGTCTCAAACCTTTCCCCTTTCATAACGAAGAGGCGACAGTTAGATCGCACCTCACGGAGGGCCTGGGGCGCCCCCCACCACCTGGCCCAGCCACGAGAGTCGCCCCTCGGTCCAGTATCGCGCTGTTACCAGGTGTTCACCTCCTCCCCATGGAGGCACCGGCACCCCGCAGCCCCCCACCCGAAGGCCTTCACCAAAGTCCAATGACCTGGAAGAAAGACACGTCCCAGAAGCTCGTCCGGGGTTTCCTTCGTTCACCTTGCAATGCCCACCCCCCCTCGCTCCCCTGGTCCTGCAGGATCTCCCCACCCCACCCCACCCCACCCCAAACCTGCAGGACAAGGAATCCCAAGCAGAGGCTCTGAACAACATTCCGTCCCGGACTCCTGTGAACACTGCTGGCAGCGGGAGTCTTTTCCCACGAGGCACAGAGGACCCTCCCCTCCCCAGCCCCCTGACCAGCACCGTTTCTGGGGCGCCCGCCCGCCCACCCCCAAGCATGAAGCCCCAAGAGGTCCGCACGCCTGAGCCCGCCCTCCAGCTTTGTTTCCTAGGCAACAGCCGCCTCTCCTCGCCTGCTGACCACTGACCGAGGCAGGAAGGTCCCAGCACTCCCGGAGTTACTGCCCAAGGGCCGGGAGCCGCGGCTGGCCTTACTTATAAGCAGGAGGGGCCCCGAGGCAGATGGGACCCGCTCCCACGTGCTCGCAGGCACCTGTCCTGCTAAGCCGACCCCACCTCTCAGCTCTGGGAGAGCCTCTCGGAGAAAATGGCACAGCCCCAAAGACCCTCACCTGTGGATGGGAAACAGGCCCGTGACTCCTGCTTCGGACACTCGGTGGTCAGTGGCCCTGGGTCACCTGGTGTCTGGCCCTGCAGGACTGCTGTACCTGTCACGTCGGACACGTGTTTGAGGAGCTGTGCTCCCGGGGAGGTCTGTCTGTCCCCTGTCCCCAGTCTGTGGGGTCGGGAAGGCAGGACTTGCTGGATTCTCTGGGCATCCATGCCTCCTGGCCCATGGGCAGAAAGGAGGAAGTGGCCTCAGCTGAGGGCTGCGGGGCTGGGCAGCGGCCCTCTACCTGGCTGTCCATTAGAATCATCTGGGAGCTTCTAAAATTACCCAAGGCAGGTCCCACCCCACGGCCATTGACTCAGAACCTCTGAGGGTGCGGCCGGGCTTGGACCTTTGTCCACAGCTCCCAGGTGATGTCGGGTCCAGACAGGGACGAGAAAGACGGGGCTGGAGGGAGCTGGACGGAACGGGCCAGCCTCCAGGGAGGCCAGGCCGGAGGGAGGGAACTCAGGCAGCCCTCTCCCCACGGCGACCTGCAACTCACAGGCCGCCGCCTTCCTGAGGCCTTCCCTCACCTCCCGAGGATGGGAGCCCAGCTCCCAGCGCAGGGCCTACCGTGCCCCTCCCCCTGCTGGCTCAGCTGGCTGCTCACTGCCCTCTGGTTGTGTGGTCTCCTCCTTGCAGATGGGATCAGGTCAGGTTTGTTCAGGCCGCCGTTCCCAGACCACACGGTTGTGCCACCCGCCCCGCCCCCTCCAGCTCATTAGCCCTGAGACGAGGAAAGGTCCACACCCCCGTGGTGTGGCCAGAGAAGGAAGAGGCAAGAAGGAAAGTGAACCCCATGGAGCCCGTTTTCTAGGGAGTTATGTTCTCAGCACCTTCCAGGCCTCCCTACTCAGGTGTGATTTACTCCTGTAACCACCCCCTACAGAGAACTAATTTCCTGAACTCACACTGTGCACCTGCCACAGGCCGGGGACTCAGAGCCCACGGTCTGTTCTAAGATACCATCCAAAATGCGGACTACTAATCCCTCCAAAACAGCTTCTCTACGCCACGGACATCTAGGAACAGAAACATACAACACATTCTCCCCAAATCGTAACAGGATGTCTCCCCAGCGGTGCTGCCCGTGGCCTCGAAAGAGCCCAGAGTGATTTCAAATGGGGCTTTGAGCAGGCAAGGGGGCGGGGGCTGCCTTAGGAGGGGCTAGGCCCCCCAAACTTTGCCCATCCAAACCTTCAGCACTGACATCAACACCAGGATATGAGATGTTTTTTATTTTTTTCATTTTTTTTAACGTTTATTTATTTTTGAGAGACAGAGACAGAGTGTGAGCAGAGGAAGGGCAGAGAGAGAGAGAGAGAGAGACAGAGAGAGAGAGAGAGAGACAGAGAGAGACAGAATCTGAAGCAGGCTCCAGGCGCTGAGCCGTCAGCACAGAGCCCGACGCGGAGCTCGAACCCACAAACCGCGAGATCATGACCTGAGCAGCTGGAGTCGGCCGCTTAACCGACTGAGCCCCCCAGGCGCCCCGAGCCGTTTATTTTTTACAAGGTCTCCTGTCCCTGCTTACCTAAAAATCGAAATTCTCCCTCTGGGTCTTCACATACCAATGATGCCCAAATCACATTTCACCCGAAACGTCGAAAGTCCCAACGATTTCAGAGAAGGCGGACAGGGAAACGAAAACGATGGAAGAAAGGTCTAGGAGGCAAAGCTCAGTTGGAGCAGAATGGAGGGCAGGTTTGACATGGGCCTACCGAGATTGGGTGGGGGGTCCCCTTTCTGGGCGCGCACACGCACTGACCAAACCCGGAGCAGGGCCTCGGGAACCCTTGCTGACCATGGCGGGCTGGCCCCTCGACCCCCTCGTCCCCACCGTCTCCGTCCCCCGCCCCCCCCTCCAGACGACAGCCGGTTCTCTTCAAGGATGGTGAGCAGCACACAGTATCAAGGGTCAGACTTTATCTTTCAAACGCACGGTGTGCCCGAGCCAAAAACAAAACAAAAACCCTTTCCAAGATGCTTTCCAAATTCCAGAAACACACTGGGCTGGAAAAATGGCGCCCTGTTTCCTCTTATTTTTAATCTAACGTTGGCTAGGTTTATAATAAAAGAGAATTACCTGTTTATTTGCTTACCTTACTTGGAAAGACAATAAATTGGAAAGGCTTCATAAATCTCACAGGGAAGTCCTTTAAACACGGATTGTCAGCAGAAATCCGTAAATAACCTTCTGCCAGTCCCCAGCAATCACCTCCACCACACTCTCTCTTTCCTTCCTGCTTTTGTACTAATCTTCTAGCAAACAAATCCAATCAAGCACCAAAAAAATGGTTTTGTTCTTATCGAAGTAAGGCTCAGAAAACACCCGGGAGCCACCAGGCTGCGGGCTAATTGGCTCGTGAGAAGAATCTGAGGCAGAGAGGGCCCCAGGGGACCGAGGGACACCTCTGCAGCCCCCAAACGCGGCCACGCTGCCCTCCCGGATCTACCAAACCCAGGCTGGCTGCACAAACGGAGCAGGGAACTCAGCGTTAATCCGATCTGGGGGGGGGGGCGCCGTCCGCAAAGCCCTGGACAGACAGACAGAAAGACGCCTTATGAAACAAGGTCGCGCTCAGGTTGATGAAAGACTGTCACGGGTCCTCCCACCTGGGCTGGGCCGGTGTCGACGACGCCACCTGTTGGCCTCCTGCCCTTCTAACCCCGGTGTCCACGGAGCTGCGGGAGGCAGGCGGCTGCTGGCCAAGTTCACTCGTCCCTGTCCGGACCGAGGGGAAGGAGGAAAGCTCGCTCTAAGAGCGGACCCGGGCCTCATCCAGGAGGCCCCGCTTCTATGTTGGCGTGGCTTGCAAGGCAACTGGTGGACGGCGCTGATTAAAACGACCTTCGGCAGTTGAGAAACAGCAGAAGATGGACAGTCTCACACTGAGGTTTCAAGGACTGTGCTAAAAATAAGTTTAAGTAAGAGGCAGAAGGAGGCTCGTGGATAATCAAATGTGCAAGACTTGAAAGAGACGCCGTAATCAATTTACATATCAGGAGAGGAAAATTACCATAACCAGAGGGAAAATTCCTCCATGCCAAAAGGTTAAAAAAAAAAATAGACCAGCGAACCACCACCCAAAACTGCAAAAGCCGGTCTTCGGGAAGCGCCAGGCTCTCAGGCGCCTGTCAGCTTCCAGAGCCCTGGAACTTGACCTCAAGGCCTTGACTCTTGGGTGCGAGACGAACAACTCAGGAAACCCAAAGGCACCTGTGCAGGTCGACGGACTCACCTGGTTGGTTAGCCCTGCAAAGGAGTGGGCTTTTGTCCCGAGTCCCACTGAGGTCCCCGTGAGCAGCTGTCACCCAAGAGTTACTGAGCTGCCCTGAGCCCGGGAGAGGCACTTAGTTGTTACTATTACGGACGCACCAAGTACATTTATTTTTATATTCTCCCCCCTGGCACCTTCCTGGTACTTGATGAAAAAGCAGCTATGTCATTATTTATCCCCCAAATGAAATGCACTTCTAGCATTCCTGAACGAAGGCAAAGGCCTTTCTTAATTGGCTCCCTTTGAAACAGACATTTGACAACGTGCGGGCCTCAAGAATGTTCTCCGTACTCTCCGGCCGGGCCTACACAGCCCCGTGAGCTATTGCTCAGCCCTCAGACACAGCGGAGGGGCTGCCTCCCTGTTCACTTCCCTCCAAGTCAGCTAGAATTTTCGGATCCGCCCAAGGGAGTGGCTCCCCACCTAGAACTTGCCCTGTGGAGACAGGCGGAGCCCGAGGAGGGCACTGGGAAGGCATCCTGAGCGCAGGACACGAGCAGGATGTGGGCTGCCAGCAACTGTGGTCCTACTGTGCTCGCGGCATGCTCCACACAGCCCGGTGAGCTCCACACAGCCTGGTGAGCACCACACAGCCCGGTGAGCACCACACAGCCCGGTGAGCACCACACAGCCCTGTGAGCACACACACCTTTCCGGACACGAAACCCCTTTCTCTCTCATGTTTATGCATTCGACTTTTCCCGTAAGAAACTCCAGCCCCTGAGCAAGTTTCTTCCCCCTGGCAAGGGTCACAGGGGGAAGTGGTGTCACAGGGCTGTGGAGGCAGCGTGAGCCCGGGACCCCAACTGCAGCCAGGTCCTGCAACGGGCTCTCCGGGCCGGGAGAACCCGGGCCTTGCCGCTGGCCGTGGTGGGGACTCCTCCAAAATCGGACCTGCCAGAGTGGGACTGATGGCTACTTTTCTGCCCGGGGTCCGGGCTGCCAGCTCCAACGGCCCTTGTCCTTTGGGTCCTTGAAGCCTTCAGGGACATGGGATGCCAACCTCTGCTCCTAACCCCAGGCTGCAGGCTCCCTGCACGCGGAACCCGCTAAGTCCTAGACGCGTGTGCCCGAGTCTCCATCACTCGCCCCCCTCCCCCAAGAGGCCAAGGATACTCAGACATGAATTTCAGGCCAGGACCAAGGTCAGGTTTAGGCCGAGCTCGCAAGCATCAAAGGGTCTCCAAACAGACGCAGGCCCCTCGGCAGGATGAACGCCGTCACCCACCCGACGTGCTGGGGCCCAAGCGGGGAAGCGAAGAAGCAACACTGAAGACATTTCAACAGCAACCGGAAAACCGATGAATGCAGCGTCTCCCAGCTGGCAACTTACAAAATTCCCAGACTCATTTCATAAAATTCCCCCCAACTGAACGGAAATAGGAGAATATCAAATACTACAGAGAAAGCCAGTCGAATTCGGGCCCCGGGCAGCGTGACAAGGAACGCTCTCCCGCACGGCCTGTCACTACATACCCGTCCCCAGAGAGACCCTCACCCTATCTGGCACACAGGGATGCCGACTGGGTGGGCCACGGCGGCCGCTGACCCTCCCACAGGAAAGCCCTCTGGTCCCTCCAGGCTGTCCCCAAACCACCCTTCTTGACCACAGGAAGGTGGCTGGCCTCAACCTGCAGGAAGGCAAATGGGGACGTGAGTGTCACCCCACTGCCCCGTGCCCCCAGGACTCACAGAACACGGACCGGCCGCCGCGCACAGTAGGTACTTGCTCCAAAGCCACTTCCCCGAAGGAGAAGAAAGGAGGAAGCAGCCAGTGACGGGGTGGTCACTCTTCCCAATCCCTCTGGACCCAGAGCCAGCAGCTGGGGTGGGCAGAGAAGCACCTGCCCCCGGGCACCTGCCAACAGGAGCTGGCAGGACACTGTGTGGAGGTGAGCAGCTGTTGTGCGTGTGTCCCAGGGAAGCCTGGGACAAGGGCCTGAGAAGCCCCCAGGCCTGGACCTGTGGGTTTGGAACTGCCCCCCGGGGGGGGGGAGGGGACTAGGGACCGTTCAGGGACCCCTGGTTCCATGGGGACAGACAAGATGCCGACTACAGAGACTGACCTTTGATCCAACTTGCCCGACCTGGGCCTGATGCCTGAAGCCACAGACATCCCTGGGATGGCACGGGCAGTGTCCCTCAAGCACGTCGATCTGCTGGGACTGGGGTGTCCTCCTGGGCCACATGAAGCCCCAAATGTCCTAGGCTGGCCTCTCTACTGACGAAAAGGGGCAATTTCATCAGTGGCAGGCGGGGGCAAAACAGAACCACGAAGGGGCACAGGACGACCACGTGGTGTCTGCGTGGTCTTTTGTCAAAACTGGCAGAACGGCGGCTGCAAGGGTGGGTTTTACTGTATCTAAGCTACACCTATGTAAAAATGTTAAAAAGTTGTTCCCCCCGAAAGACCAAAACGAAACATAAAAACACAACTCTCCCTCTCAATTCCTCTGCCGCCAGAGCAGCGACCCCGGCCTCCGGCTGTCCCCAGGAAATCACCCCGCTCCCGCTCACTACCACCGGCAGGAAGGACCCGGCCGCATACACGCCGGCCGCTGCCCCTGAAATTCAGCTGCACTTCCAACAGCCTGCGCAGGGAGAACACCTCTGTCACCTCCGGCAGTTTAGTGGCCAGGAAATGAGAAAAGGAGACTCCCCTCAGGTCCGGTTCGTTCCTCGATGGCTTTTAACCTGGTCTCCTCTGTCCCATTTAGCCTCATCACAGACCCTTTAATCGAATTCCACACTCAAGCCAGGAGCAGACAGGCTCCCAGCGGCCCCTCGCTGCTCCCTGCGGGGAGATGGCCAGTGGGCCAGGGGTCTCCCCTGGCTAAAGGCTGCCGCTGTCATCCTGGGGGAGCATGGGACTTGCGTGCAAGGGGCCCCTGAGGCCACATCCAGCTAAACAAGTCCCAACCAGGAGGCACTAAGACCCCAGCGGTGCCCAAACCCAGCGAACGCAGGGACGCCCCCACTGACGGGGAAACAGAAGGGCAGTGCCAGAGGCGACCCGAGGTCACACAGCAAGCTAAGCAGAGCCAGGACAAGGCCTGAGCTTTCCCTTGCTGGCCCTGTTGGGAGAGAGGACCACCGCTCCCCCATGTCCCCCGAAGATGGCCTGTGTGGGGGCAGAGGATCAAGGGACGCTGACAAAATACTGTTCAGCCCTACCTTGGCACCTGGGCTTCTCTGTGGAGGGACACAGCAGGCTAATGTCCAGGAGCTCAGAGGGAAACAGACACTCCAGCTCGGGTGTAAGTTGGGTGACAAGGATGACTGACCCACCACGGGGCCCATGTACTTGAGCCACTGTCCCCCTGCCCCCTGCCCTTCCCACCCCACCACTCATCAGGCGCCTGGGTCTGTTAGTCTGAGCGCCACACACTCTGACAGCCCCTCCACCTCCACGCTGCCCACCGAGGCCACAGCCGGTCCAGTCCCCCAGGCGTCACGGCTAATGCCCTACAATGCCATGTCTGGCGGTGGGGATCTGAACTCAGGGCCGCGCCGCAAGCCTCTGGCCCTCTCTCTGCCTCCTCGGACCCAGAGCCCTTCCCACTCCCACCCCTCATTCTCTCTACAACAACAACAAAGCCTAGTATTAATAACGCCCACACTGAAGATCTGCCTCCAGGCATATGTCAAGGCGCGCCATAGATGAAGTCACCCAATCCTCGCAGATACCCCGCACGCACACCTACCACGTCACCACGTCGCCGTGAAGACACTCAGGCACCAGGAAGTGGGGTTGCTTCCCAAGGACCTCCCGGGGAGGGGAGCAGGCGGGTGTCCTGGGAACGGAAGCGCACATCTGGAGGTTATGAGGCCGTGTTCTTCAGGGCTACTCAGCACTTCAGACACAGGAGAGCACCACCAATGTCTTCTGGGTCCTTCCGGCAGCTCAGCCTCCCTGACCCTTCAGCCTGGGAACGGGGTGCCCTCCACCCTTGCTCTTGGGAAGCACCCTGCGCCCGTTGCATCTCCCGCACAGACACCCCGGTTTTGCTGAACTTCGGGATAAACCCTCCTTGCTCCGGCTTGGAGGCTGGCGACAGTAGGAGCTCTATTTGCTGAAGAAGCAGATCTTTGTTGAACAGACCATTCTCAGGAAAAGCAAATTCGCCTCAACATCACCTTTGATACCGTCACCGCATAAATTCCCACAAATCAATCCAAACGGAGTTACTTTATCATACGGCGTAAAAATTTCAAACCCTATGCATAAAATATGATACATCTATTTCTCTGTGATCTACAAAATTAGAAAGCTTTCCTAAATCTCTGAAAGGTGGTTTTTCCAGGAATGCATAACTGCTTAATTGGGAGGTGTACAAAACATAATTACACTGCCTCGCACTCCAGCATTGCTTATGGGAATACCTTCGTTCATGCACCCTGCTTTGTTTTGTATTTAATCTCTATTAAGATGTCTACATGAAAACAGATAGGTACGCGAGTTTTCATAAACACCATAAATCATAAAGTCATTTCTTTGCTAACCCGAATCCAAAAGTAGCCCCCGAAAGACGCTGGTAGGACCCGAAGGCTTTCACTTCTCGTGTTTCAGTAGAATCAGAACCCCCCCTGACACGCAGCCCCAGACAGCTAGACCTGTGTCGCTGGGCCGGCGTACGGTTAAGAGAACGGCCGCCATTTCTCTCCAAGTAACCGTCCCTGCATGCAACTCAAAAAGTCTCCCCAACTTCCCCCCGAAAGCAGTTACCCGAACCAGAAAGTGCAAACCAATCCCTTCTGCTGGAGACGGCAGTCGACGACCTCAGATCAAGGAACAGAAGGAGGCGCCTTAAGTCACTCATCTGAGGACACCATGCATGAACCTCAGAGTTCACCCTCAAACGTGCCGAAGGCTCCAGACTCTTCAGACTGGACCACGCCCCCTCCCGCCTTCGAATCTGTACACGCGCCCTCATCCTTAGAGTTGGGTCGTCTGAGCACTCGGCCGCTCCACGGACAGTTCGGTAATGATCAAGAGGCGGGTGAGACCCAGCTCCCCCATTTGGGAACTGTGAGCCCATCCGCGTGGCTCGTGACACCCCTCTGCGGGTTCCACAGATGACAAGTCCCACGCCTCCTCGCTGTCTCCTTTCAGGGGTTGTGACTGAAAACAAAGTGTTTCCGTGAACAGACAAAGTGAAGCTGCCGTCCTCGTCCTCGTGGAAACATATGCGATCAGCCTCGGCGCAGCCTACTAATTAATAAAGTCACTGATCAAGATAAAAAGGATTTGCCACAGAAGGTGTTTACTTGCATTTCCAAAACAGAAGGAAGGTGTCGGCCCCAAATCTGTGTTTGGCAACACCAGGAAAGAACGCTGTCGGCGCCCAGGAGCTCCGGGAGGGCGATCTGTTCACCTGCGCGAGGAGGACGTACCGGATGCCCACGGCGCCGTTCACGCTCGCGCGGGCCCGTGTGAAATTCACCGACTCCGCTGAACCCAGCCCTGACTTGCGTACCCAGACTTCCAAAGCGGGCTTCCCTACGTGGCTGATCCTGTCCTAAAATGTAATTTGCACAAACAATTCCTCCCGTGGCCGGTATGCTGCGACACGGCCCGGCCCCCCTCAGGGAACACTGCTGACTGGTCCAAAGAGAAAGTTAAATGGCAAGTGCATCTGAATAGGGAACCAGCTCCGCTGTTCACGGGTCCGGCGAAATTTCCCTCACGCCCCTAGGAATGCCCTAGTGCTGTTCTAGGGGGTGGAGAATCCCTCTTAAGCCATTAAAAACAGAGAGAGAGAGACAGACTGGGTCGGGCAGAAATCCATTATTTCCATTTTCAAATCTATTCATTCAGATTTTGAGGGGGAGGGGGCTACTCAAGGTATTTAAAATCTTTCCGTCATTTGTTGTACCAAATGTTCAATAACTAGACTCGAGTGGAGGGATGCGTGCTGGGGAGTGGTTTGTTTTTCAAGAAAGAGAGTCTCCGAGCAGTTGGCGGGTTCCGGGCTGGCTGCGTTAACAACCACCTGGAGGAGTTTGCTAAAAATACAGATGTTCTGGCCCCACCTGGAGCTTCTCCAACGGTACGGTGGGCGGAGCTCCCGGAGACCCGACTCCGGGCCAGGGGTGCCCCAGAGCAGCCCTGCTCCAGAGGCCACCCCCTGAAACCCCTTGGGCACAGTCCCTTCCCTGGGGACTGCGAGAATCAGCCATGTGAAAACCACCGAGCCCACAGCCAGCTTCTCACTGCGACACACACGCTCCGAATGGCTGGGCTCCGCTCACGGGGCAGGGCCCGGGGCAGGGGTGGGCTGAGGGGCGCAGGGGACAAAGGACCTCTCTGTGTTCCCGGGAAGCCTCCAAGTCCAAGGTTACATTCTAGAGGGATGTAAGGAAACACCTAGTGGGCAGCTTGAAAGGGGCAGAGGCGGAAGGGAAAGCAGTCCCATCCACGTTAACATCACACAACCCCAGGTACCACCATCGTTCGCTCTCCTCTTAGACTGCCGCCGCCGCCACCAACACAACCACCAACAATATAACCACCACCACCACCACCACCACCAATAACACAACCGCTAGCTAACACTGACCCCTTCTCACACGCATCAGCCTCTATGTACTGTTCGTGCTCCCTAGGATTTGCAACTGTGGAAATAGGACATTTTGGCCCCTGACCCGAGATGCCCTCACATTCCAGCAGCAGATGCCTCCCAAGGGCATCTTCAAGGATCATATTGCTTGTTTTTTTTTTAATGTTTATTTATTTTTGAGGAGGGGAGAGAGAGAGACAAAACACAAGCAGGGAAGGGACAGAGAGAGAGAGAGAGAGAGAGAGAGACGGACACACAGAATCCGAAGCAGGCTCTAGGCTCCAAGCTGTCAGCTCAGAGCCCGACGCCGGGCTTGAACCCACAAATCCTGAGATCATGCCTTGAGCCAAAGTCAGATGCTTAACCGACTGAGCCACCCAGGCGCCCCATCAAGGGTCCTTGCTTTCCAAGTGAGATCTTTTGTAATGGCATGAATTGAACCCCAAGACACTGCTGGTCCACGAAACGACCAGCCCACCCTGAAGGCAACACACTCTCTTCGACAGCCTCTGGAAGGACATCTTCCCAAACAGTGTCCCAGGCCCCACCTCGCCGCTTCGTACTTGCACCACCCTACTGGTCAAACCCGTGGCCCAACATGAAGTCCGCAGCAGTAACCCCGCCAGGGGAGGACACGTCCCCACCCACAGCGCACCTGGCCCTAGCGGGCACCCAGTCA
The DNA here is from genome assembly GCA_030068075.1 of Paguma larvata. Taxonomy (NCBI): domain Eukaryota; kingdom Metazoa; phylum Chordata; class Mammalia; order Carnivora; family Viverridae; genus Paguma; species Paguma larvata. Next base: position 21,171,171 of record CM057837.1, on the reverse strand, counting down.
GTCCCCACGAGGAAACGAACGCCCTGGGAGGGGAGGAGCGAGAACCAGCCTATTTCCAGGCGGAAGGTCAGGAACACATGCAGTCAACTGGCCCCCCAGCTGGACCGGGCCGGTCACCAGAGCCGCTACTGACCAAGCGTCCACCACCCGCCAGGAAGGCAAACCCGACAAGCCATTCTTGGGGACAGACGCCAACCCTTCGACTGCCCGCTCGGGACCTGGAGACCAGATGGGAGCATGTGCAGACAAACGAGTACAGGGAAAGGGCGGGCGTAGTTGCCTCTTCCTACACAAACTCCCCCAGGAACATAGCCAGTCAAGCCCCCCTGCCCTGTGCTCTCTCAACCCCGCAGAGGGAGTGCAGAGCCCTCAGTGCGGATGAATTCAACACGGGGCTGCCTCTCCCGCGGGCCCCACCTGTCCAGCACGGCTGGGGCGGGTGGCCCCCAAGTGGCCCGTCTGCAGGCAGAGGTAGGCAGCACCCGAACACGCCTCCTTCCTCCTTCCCTGGGAAGGGCGAGTAGCTCTTCTGTACTGAGCGAGGGCTTTACTGAGCGTTTCCCAGAGCGACTGCATGCGGAGGAACGTTCAGGTCTAAAAACGATCTGAGTGGTTCTGAGGTCACCGCTTTGGCCCCAGGAATCCGCAGGAAGGAGGGCTGCTCCCTCACCTGACCAGCCACCGCCCACCCTCCCCTGCTCTGTGCTCCGCACACTCCCTAGATTTTTCGCGGGCATCAGGGTTCAGCTCTCTCACGCTCACTACACGCCCTTTTCACCTGGCCCTTCACGAGCCTCCCGAAAATGTATCCATCCTTTTCGCGCAAAGGGTAAAAAAACCCTCTCATTCCCGGCGGGCCCCGCCCACAGCTGGAACTAGCAAGCCCCCCCCTGCCCCTGGAGGCGCAAAGCGATCGAGGCCCAGGGAGCCTTCTCCTCCTGTCCCCCGACACCCGAGGGGAACCCCTCTTTCCACTGCCGAGGTCAAGAGTCTCTGATCTCCACGCAGACGGTGTGAGGGACACGCGAGGAAATCCGCTCCAACGCGGACACGGCACGTGGGGGGCAAAAGCGGCCGATTTGTTTCCTTGTGCTGCACCAACACCGACAATGTGTCGGGCTTGTCCTGAACACTTTATCATAATCTTTACCCTCCTTTTCGATTCAGAGACGGAAGCCGTCTCCAAAGCCTCAGTAAATCCCAAATGCAGTCCAGCAACTTTTCGACCTTCCTTTGCCACACTTTCTGGAACGGTCTGTCCGGTCTGATGCCTCTTCTCCCTCTGGTGAGCAGGTGTTTATCTGGTTGCCTCTTGCGAGGTCTGTGAGGCCAGGGGCGGCTCTCCCTGGGCCCCACGTCAGTCTGGGAAGCCATCCACAATCTCTCCGTGGGACCTCTCTCCTCTCCCTCGCCAAAGTCAACACACAGAGGACACAGGTCACGCAGCGCTCTGAAGTGGGCTGCTGGGACGGCCCGGGGCGAAGCTTTTGGATCTGGGCCTGGAGCTGCGCCATATAACCAACCACCAGGCTGGAAAACTCCCAGCTAAGGGCAGGGGCCAAAAAGTGGTCCCCGCCCCGGCCCCGCCCCCTTCCCCACTCACCCAGACAAGGCTCTGTCCAGTGGCCCTCCCTCCCCGAGCCCCCACTCCCCGCCTGCCCACCCCCGGCCCACATGATGAAAGGAATTACCAAAACCAAAACAAAACCCAACTTTTTAATCTCCCTGGGGGAGAGACATTCTCAAGAACTAGAGTTATACTTGCAAAGTGCGTTTCGAGTGGTTTTGCTGAGCTGGGGGAGGGGCGGCGGGGGACTTCGAAGATCTCAGGCCTTGTGTGACGCACACAGTAAGAACATGACCCAAGCAGCGGCCAGTCACAAGCCTCTCCTCCCTCCGTGTCCCTGGGTCGCAGGGGCCTCCAACAAGGCAAAGCTCACGATCATCACAAAGAAAACTCAAATCCCGAGGAACTGCTTCCACGGCCCAATGCTTGGAGCACATCCGGCCGGTTTAAGAAGGAGAAAAGAAAAAAAATTACCCACAGTTCAAAGTCCTCCTTACACACTCAGGAAGACATCATTACAGATAGAATTCCAACTTTAATTCTGAAATCTCCGGGCTTTTGTCAGTTGAAGCCACATTCTTAATCCCGGGCTTAGCGGAGAAACGAGAGGGAAGGATGTGTGTTTAAAAAAAAAAAAAAAGAAAAAATCCTCAGCCCCGGGTGAGGAGCAACGCGCGTCTGGGAGGAACGGGAGGAGAAACGGAAGTGTGCGCAGAGGCCCAAGGCTTTGGAGAAAAATCGGCACTCAGGAAACCCGGGGTGCGCTCGCCAGGGCGCCAATAGGGGCACGCGGGGCACTAAGCGGACTGCCCTCGCGTCCTGCTGGAGGGGCCTGGAGGCCACTCTCAGGGGCCCTTCTGCAGGATCCCTGGCAGAACAGGACAGGGACACACACCTTCCATGCCACCAATCCAAAGGCCGGTTCTGAGGCCACCTGAGGCTCCTGGTTCCCACTGAAAACTCGCAAGCCAAGGCTGACAAATCCAAGGGACGTCCGAGCGTGTCTGCACACAGGTGCCTCGAGCCCCAGCCCCCTCGGCTCACCGGGTGGCGGGGCCAGGAGGAAGCAGCCTTTCCCTTCTCCTTCCTGTCCCACCGGAGCCCGGGGGAGGGGAGCGGAATGGAGACCTGTTGGAAAACGGCACAGGGGGCTTCAGCAGAGAGAATACGCATCGTCGCCTAAGCTGGAGCTGGGCCAGCACACCGGGGCTCACCCCTTCCCCGGGCCATCCAAAGGTCGAATGAGCCAGGGTGTACGCGGAGTCCCCCGACCACCTGAAAGCCCCCCGGGGGCCTGGGGGCGCCGGCAAAGAGAGCCGGGATCTCCCAAGCACCCACGTGTTCACGAAGGCAGCCGCAGCACTGCAGGCCAGGAAGGGCCTCTTGTAAGTAAAGCCTGTTTTTCAGGAAAATCTCCACCTTGTGGGGACCTTTCCCTAAAGGAAGCCAAGGTCAGAGCTCTCGCGTCACCTGCTCTGGGCGCCTTTCAGGTGAGTTAATCACCCAAGCAGGTTCCCCTCCAGATTTCAGGACACACCCAACTCTGCGCCATTCCCTTTCACTTCTCTGATAGCCTCTTTGAAAAGAAGGCTGCTCCTTTTGTTCAGGACTATGAATTCAAATTCCTTTCTAAGGCCAACACAAACGCAGGGCAGCGACCCAAAGGTTTACCTAGCAGAATCAAGTTTCTGGCCGGTTTTTACAGGAATGGTGCAAACAGCCCATTCCAATTAGGTGAAATCCTGCCCACATTCCCTGTCTCTTTCCCCAGATTCCCCCGCGTCGGAACATAGGAGTCAACTCCTCCTGTAAGGCGCGCATAATGAGTCCCGGTGAAGAGAGCGGCAGCCAGAGGGGAGGGGGCATCCCACCCACCTCCACCCCCGCCCCTAGAAAGGGGCATGCACCAGGAAAGGGGGCAGGTTTAAAAAAAACCTCTTAAGATCACTAACCTAGACCACGAACTTGGAGATGTGAGTCTGATAAAATGATACCTGGCCACCAAATCCAAGTTGACCACAAGAAAACTCTGAGCACTGGGAAAACCACCCACACGATCGGGGGGGGGGGGGAGGGTGTGTGTGTGTGTTTGAGGGGGAGAGGGTGCTTACATCAGACACGCTCCGATGGAAGCTAGGGAGAAAATGAGATCGAGAGCACAGAAGGGGTCTAATTTGGCAGCAGGGCCAAGCCATCCCCAACTGTACCCAAATCCCAATCAAAACCCCACAGTGTCAATCAAGTACAGAGAAACCAGCTCGAGATGGACTGGGAACTAACTAAACTTCCGGTTCCCTGGGTTACTTGACCTTCCTGACCCTCGGTTTCTTCTCTGGTCAAACAGCCACCACCACCACTGCTACCTCGAGGAGGGGCTGAGGGTAAATGAAAACGTAACTGGGGCAAGAGCACGGGGCCTGGCTCCCGAGGTCCTTCTGGAGGCCCGTCCTCTGCCTGGACAGAGAGCCTGTGATCCGGAGGGGCAGAAGTGTCCCCACGCACCCGACGGGAGCCCCTGTCCGCTGAGCGCGCCTGAGGCTTCTCAACGGGAGCCACGCTGTTGGTTAACGCAAACAGCCTAGGGAATTTAAAACAGGCCTGGTCCAGGACACCATCTAGAAATTCCTCCTCGGCACTAGATTGTGTGAGATCCTACCAAGAGATCCCTAATCGAAGATGGAAATGAAAACAGGCCCGTGTGATCTGGAAGTCAACTCTGGAAAAGCCATCTGAATCCTGGGGAGAACACACCACCTGTGGGGTAAGCCTGGAATTCTCACCTCCCCTCTGCTCTCAGAGTGACCAGCGAGGCTCAAAAGGCAGGAGAGTCCCACTGCCAACAGCCTGGTTCAAATCCCAGCTCTGCCACTTGGGCCGATGGGCAAGCCCCCCCAGTGCCTGACACGGCCCCTACCTCACTGTGAAGATCAAATGCAGCATATACCAAGGGAGGGGCTGGCAAAGATACGAAATAATTGCTCAATAAATGGTAGTTATTCCGTTACCTTAACAAAAACAAGAGTACTACTTAAAAGGCCTGGGGGGATTTGAGCATCACATTAAGGACGGCAAAAGCCAAACACATTAAAAAAAAAAAAAATTCCTCCCCCAAGGGGAAGAGGGGCGCAACGTGGAAAAGCCCCAGATGGCTCTACAGTCGCTGGCCGCCAGGCCGCCAGCGCTGGGGAAGAGCTGCAGAGAGTGACTCGCAGCGAGGTCACCGGTTCTGGAGGTGGACTGTGAGGAAGGCCCGGGGAGCCCTCGCGGCGTCCAGCCACACCCACGACCGCGCCGTCGCTAGCCCGAGAACACCCAGACGATGGAAGGTGGCAAGGGAACTGGCGGCCTCCACACAGCCCTGGCGACAGGATGCCAAGCCGGCCAAGTCGTGAGGATGCGGCCCTTTACCGTCTGCTCCATCCGCGATCACAGCGGGGTGGGGTGGCTCTGGCGCGGTCCAGCCAGGTAGCTGGTGCAGCTCCGGGCCTTGGGCGCGGGTTCGGGGCCCGCCTCCGCGGCCCGCGTGCTCTCGCGGCTCCTTCCGCGTCCGGCCCCGGGACCCGGCGGGGCGCGGCCAACCCGCCAGGTGTGCCGGACCCCCGCCGCCCACGGCCCAGCCCCGCACAAAGGCCGAGGGGAGGAAGGAGGATGCGGACACTGGGGGGCAGGGGCCATTTCTAGCACCTCTGGATCACTTCCCCAAAGCGGGAAACGAATCCGATTTACAAGTGAAAAGACCAGCGCCCGGGGAGGGCGCTTCCGGCGGCGTCAAGTAGAGGGGGGCGGGGAGAGGACAGGTACGCGAGCCCCCGAGGGGGAGGGGAGGGGCCGCCGGGGACGCGGGCCTGCGGGGGGGGCGGGGCCTCAGGTGCACCGGCCCGGGGGCCCCGGAACCGCAGGAGCTGGCAGGACGGGGCACCCCGGCGGTCCGCGTGCTCGCGGGGAAGCGCGGCCAGACCCCGCCCCCTCCAGGTAGAGGCGGCCAGGTGCGGCGGCCGGCCTGCGCCCGGGCCCCACTTCGCCCTCCCGGCGTCCGAAGGTCAAGCAGGAGACCGGAAGTCGCCCCACGGCCAGTCCGGGGCGGAACGTAGGGGTTCCCGGGGCCCCCAGACCCGCGCGCTGCGGAAACGGGAGACCGACGCCAGCCCCTTTACGAGTTGGGGGAGGCGATTCACTCGGTCTTCGTCGCCTAAAATACGAATGGTTCTGTTTACCTAGCCCGCAGGAGCGTCGTGAAGATTAACGACTGTGAAATGTTTTTAAGATCAAAAACATTCTGAGATTTTACTTGTAGACACTTATATGTGCATATTGATATCTGTACAGCAAAACACACTCTGTTCATTGCCCTCCCGGAGTGACTTCTAGCCCATAACCATCCCCGAACGCTCCCGGATAGAAACGTCCTTCCCAATTGGCATCCACGCTGGGCCTCCCGCTCCATCCAGTCCCGGAAGGGCTGATGGAGCAAAGTCTGGAGAAGGGACAGAAAAAAAACTTACAAATACTTGTCACCCCCACCGGGAAGAAAAGGCAGCCCACCCAGTTCACTAGAGCAAGGACCTCCGCCAAGTGAGGGCTGCCCTGGTGGTCTCCGGTGTTTGGAAAACTCTGTCCCACCTATCCCCCAAACTCCACGCAGCGGTTAGCCACGCTCGGCCCACGCAGCCCACCTGGCCTGGCAGCTTCTTCGGCATCACCAGGACTCCATCCCTCGCAGCAGAGCAAGCCCATGTGACCAAGTGAGGCTGTCCTCCCCCCACCCCACCGCAGGGAACATCCCCTCAGCCACTCCAGGATAGGGTGTTATAACAGAGCCACCCTTCCCCCCAGCCCCCAGCCCCTCCCTGCTCCTAGCTGGCTTAGCAGGCTCTCCACCAACCAAAGGAGCATGTGGGCACTGCCCCTGCCCCGCCCCCTAGGCCCACCTGATCACCCACTGTGACGGTGATTGAGCTGTGACTGTGCTTCTAGGCCTACCGCCCTAAAGCCATCCATCAGCAAAAGAATAAAGTCCCAGGCAGAGTTCATTCAACAGAAAGGTGCACAAACCCTTTCCTGGCCTCACACCCTCTAGAGCCAAGGAGTCACCTGCTCTTCCTGCCTCCCCCTCCCACACACCTGGGGCAGGTACAACCCCACCACTTCCAGGTTGATTTGGGTCATTTCACTGGCTCTTTGCTAGGCCTCAACAATTAGGTAGGCCTTTTAAATTGCCATGCTTGGGGGCGGGGGGGGGGGGGGGGGGGGGCGGAACCCACTAGGCCAGAGGAGTCGGCCTCTGTGGTCTTGGTCTACGGTTCTTCCAAAGAAACTTCCTGGGATTCCTGGACCCCAAAATGAAGTTTTTGTTTGTCCTGGGCTCGGACAGATTGCTGGAGGCCAGATTTCAGGCCTGGCTGGAGCGCTGCGGTGAGTTTCCAACCCCCCGGGGTAGCCCCTCACGGCAGGAAGCCCCGCTGGCCTGCCCTGTGTTCCACACCTTGTAAAAAGGCCCTTCCAAGTCCCTGCCACAACGCGAGCTGGGAAGAGAGACAGAAATATTGCCACCATCTCCAATCAATCTTCAAGCCAGTAACAGCGTCTTTCAAGTCATAATTAAGGATTTGTTTTAATGCAAAAAGCACCTTTCTGCTGATCGATAGATCGCTTTTGAAGGGACTTAAAGCAGTAACACAAAGGAAGGTGTTTTTGGGTTTAGTTTGGTTTGGTTTTTGCATTTTGCAAGTGGGGAAGATTTTAAGAACTAGGAGGATGAAAAGCACTGCCCTCCGCCGCCTCCACCCCCCCCCACCCCCAGACGTCTCTGCACCTCCAGAAAACCACCACCAAAGACCCGCCCACCAAGTTCAGACAACAGCGGCTAGTGGGGATTAACATCCTCTAAACACCATCAGGAGAAATAAAAGGCTGTTACTATCTAGGCTAGAAGCCGCGATTCCCGGTAAAATCCAAAGCATCACCGGCCCCGTAAGGACCCCGACGGTTTTTTTCAGAATTTTGGTGAACATTAAGCCAACTTCAGGCAGCCATCTGTTAACTTGAGTTACAGAAATGGTTCGGGTAGACCGCCTCTCAACCATTCACTCAGGGAGGGAGGGATAGGCTAAGACACACATGGAAAGGTCCACTGGCCCAAGTTGGCACCTCAATAAAATCGGAACAGGCTTCGGCCCCCAATGGTGGCCAATGTCTACACCCGATTCCCCTTGGGGGAGGGGACACCGAGAAAGGGCACCGCATACTGCCTGCCACTTCTGACTATGGTTTTGCAACCCCAGCTCCCACAAGGAAGCGGGAGAGCTTTGTGAATGAGGAGGGAAGAGCCAATACAGAGAGAGAGGTGTTTTCAGCCCCGGCGGCAGCTGCCCGGCCAAACGCACACACCCAACAAAACCCGCACACTTTAGCTGTACTTTGCTAACACGACAGAGAGTAAAAACTACTTCAGCACGAGGACTACTAAAAAATATAAAATAAAATCAACACAGCGGCTTCCTGCCACTTCCAGCGTCTCAATCTCTGGCGAGGGGTGAAAAAAGGCTTTCTGAAAATTCCACGCAAGGGAGAAAAAGTTGGTTTTGCACACTCTGAAGAACGCTTCTGTCTGCTTTTAGAATCTTTACGCAAAAGCAGATCACGGAGAAGCGCGCACCAAGTTCCCTGAGCGGTCCAGAAAGACCATCTTCTAAGAAAACTCTGGAAAAGGGGTAAACCGGCGGCCCAGATTTCCACGCCAGGCAAAGACAGATGACTGTGCCCCCGGTTCCCGTCCTGCCTGCCACTCCTGAAGTTTCTGTGTTCTCGAGCAGTTGGAAGAATGAAGGCCCAAAGTGCCCCTTGGCGTCCATTGTCAACATTCCACACGAACAATGGCCTGGCTCTGTCCCTATTGTACATTCTGTATTCATTTGTGAACCCCCCCCCTTTTTTTTGCACAATGTGCAAAGTCCTTCTTTTCACTGGGGAAGTCCTGAACGCCCAAGTGCGGCCATAAATTCAGGCTTTAAACATCAATAATGATAGCTAAAAGCAAACCACAGATTCTGCCCAAACATGAATTTGGGAGTATCATTCGACTCACACTGATGGCTTCTGGAGACCCTCCATTAAATCATGATCAAAAGAAACACTGAACACCTTGAAAACGGTTCTGAAGGGTTTAGCGACGATGAAGGATAATTTTCCAAATTCAGAGATAGGGTTTAAAAAAAAAAAAACCTTTCGTCTTTGATACATATTCCATCAAACACAGACTTGAGTAAAAGAAAATTAACTCCCAAAGACTGCACGTGAGGAGGAACCCTGCATGCTCCCTCCTTCCCCGGGTGCGGGTGCTGTGGCTTTAACTTCGGCGGTGTGAACTAGGGCATGCTCACCAGCTGCGAGGGAGAAAACTGATATCCGCCCAGGCAGCGTGGCCTCGGAGTGTATCCATTCCAGCATTTTCACGTGCCTACTAGAAGTCGTCCGCAGTCCGCAAGAGCCTGCCTCCTCGGCTTCACAACAAGATCTTGGAGGAAGGAGTGAGCCCTCCCCCACCCCCGATATTTCACTGTAAGGTGTCACTTCTGTTAAACACTAGTACTTCTCTTCCAAGGGTCAGACAAACTGCACTCCCACGTTTTAATGGCTGCAGAAATGGGTTCCAACATCTGTAATGGAACTATCAGCCAGACAGTGGAAATAGTGCCTGTGTTGTGCCCTGCCCAATGGGCACATTTCCTTTCCTGATCATGTGACTTATGAATATATATATATATATATATATATATATACACACACACGTATGTGTGGACATCTATACATACACACATGTGCCCCATATCAGGGACATGGGACACTTAGCCCACTGCTTGTCACTGATAGATCATTCCGAGGCACCCAGGCTGCACTCACATACATTATGATGACAGCCCTTCTATACTGAAATGACAGTGGCAAAAAAATGACAACCGGGGTGGCCATTCCACCGTTGCTGTAAACTCTTTAAATGTTTTCCATTTAGGGAAAAGTGTTCAATGCAAAGGGGGGGAAGGTGATTCTCGAAGGGAAAAGGACTGTGAGCCAATGGCATTCTGGGGCTGGATCTCAAGGAGGGGCTGTCCCCGAGATGCAGGCTCTTTTTGTTTTTAATCGGCGAATCTCAAGGATTTCAAGTGGTGAGGGCCCTTCTGAGCTCCCTCGGCGTTTGCGTTTAAACAGTTCCCAACAATATCCTTTTCAAACCCAGAGCCCTGCTTGTTCAGTATCTATTTTATATACTCATCACTTACTGACCTTGTCGCCGGCTACTCAGAACACTGCAAGAGCTGCAAGTTGATTTGGTAGTTTTGTTTGGTGGCTGGTGGTGGCGGTTTGTCTCAGCTGTCTTCAAAACGCTTTTCGGACTTACGGTTTCTTTCCGCAGTTTTAAAAAGTCAAGAGCAAAGTTATTGATTATTCCCTGAAAGGGTAACTGATTGGCTAGTTAATAATTACACAGATAGCAAGTTTTCCTGTTTCATCTTGTGTACACGAACAGATTAACAATGCCAAGGAAAGCAAACTCTGCGGGGACAGGAACAGGTGTGCCCCGAGTCTTAAAAGGCCAAAATATCTCACAAAGTATGTCACTGGTGTATTTTTACAACGCGGGCAGTGTTGTTAAGTAGCCGAACTTTTTTACTTTTCTTAACCTTAAAAAGACACACTTTGCAAATATTTCTTCCTCGAGTTGATGACTAAGTCCCAGATATCAGTTGCAACTTGTGTCTAGCAAAGAAATACATTTTAGGGGCAAAGAGGTATTTTTAAAATTCACAGTTAAGAAAAGGTAGTTCCCCCCGCCCCTCCCCCAGGAGAACACCCATCCCAGGGCCAATTTCAAAAGATCCCAAGTGAGGTCGTAAATAACACAGGGCTTGGAACTCAGACTGCAGAGCCCCGCCACCCTCCGCTCGGCCTTATTAAGGTACAATTAGAAACGAGGGAGACGCCATACTCCCCCTTGGCCGTATCTTCCCCAAACAGGAAATAGGATTAAACCAAAAAGCACCTTGTCAGGTTCAAAACAAACTCCAAAGCCAAGATTTGAAAATTCCCTCTACTAACTGCTTTCTACAGGGACAGACTGGGGTCCCCCCACCCCTGAGGCACAGAAAACCAATCAGCGCCATAAATTCCCTTTGCCTTCAACCCTCACTCCCTGGAACTGGGGGCAGAGTGGGGGGAGGGGGTGACCCGACATCAACACTTACACTAAACCCCTCAACGCTCTACAGAAATATTCTGGCTTATTTCCTTTGTTTGGTCCTGTTACACTTGACCAAGTGTGAACGATTAAACTGGCTTCATTAAAGGCAAGTGCATTCACGGCTAACATACAACTTCAATGGCAACTGTAAGCATATTTTCCAAGAAAGAGGGCCTGCTTTTTGCTTGAAACCTACCATCTCATTAACTTTTCTTTGGGGGGCAATAAAAAGGGCACCAGGTTTCGCTGTTTTTTTTTTTTTTTTTTTTTACAGGAGAGTGTCACAGCAGTTCAGAGACCCGATGGCAGACAAAAGGATTATTAGTGTTTCAACTCTAGGACATAGTCCCTGTTACTTAAAAAAAAAAAAAAAAAAAAAAAAGGAATTGTTTCAATATTAAAGCTGCTGACTTAAAGTGTTTAATTAGCATTTTGAATATCGCTTTATAATTGCCGTAAGAAGTACTCTTTGAAATCAAATGATTATAAAAACAAGATCCTTTAAAGTACCATTACTTCAAAATGTAGTGGATTTATTTAAAAAAAAAAAATTTCACAACAGTGGAATTCTCCGAAGTACAGGAAAACTAACTAGTTCCACTTCGGGAACCCTAGAGGCAGAAAGAACAGCAGTCTTAGGTACTGAACACGAGGTAATTTTTAAACGGTCTTTGAACCCAAACACCTAGCAGAGAATCTTCTTTGAAAGAGTAGTAGGAGAGTCTAATATATTTTACCAAAGTCGGGAGGCAGAATCACTTTGTAAACTAACCAAAATATACGTCCCCTCCAAATTATCCATGTCAGATAAAAATATACCAGTCTCTAGAATACCCAGCAGAATTGCAAATAAGGCACTTAGCATTTTAAATTCCCAATGCATATTTATAGAATACAATTCTCTTGTCTACCCTTCAAGCCACTCACATCTGACTCTCTAAGAACTTAACCTGATCTCCAATCTTTAAAGAAAAAAGGTGGGAAAAAATCCAGAAAGATCTGTTTACCCAGGATGGAGCGAGTGAGCCCGGCATGACGACGTAGGCCACTGCCAGCAGCCTCCACCCCAAGGACGCAGAGCGAGCGGGGATTTCTACGAAAAATTCCTCCTTTCCCTTGTAAAATACTAAATACGGGGACCCCTGGAGCCAACTGCTGCTTGGGGCTGCCTCCGGAAAAAGTACTCGGGGTCGGGGGAGGGGGGCACCCCACACACTCGCACACACACGCACACTCCGGGTCCGTGGCCATCCGCCGCGGCCGAGCCACCGGAGGGTGTGTGTGTGTGTGCGCGCGCGTGTGTGTCTCGCCGCGGCCGGCGGTGACCGAGCCGAGCTCCGGGGCCCGCGGCCTCCGAGCACCAGGACGCTGCGTGGGCTGCGGGCAACCAGCTACGCCACCGGGCCTCCCGCTGGAGAAAGGCCCAGGCGCGCCCCAGCTGCGCGCCTCTGCCCAACTTGCCCCGGAGCGCTGGGCAGAGCGGGAGAGAGAGAAAGAAAGGCGCTTCCCCTCGGCCGCGCGGGTCAGTCCTGTGCCGCCGAGGACGGGGAGGAAGAGGCGACCGCGGCGGCCCGGCCGTCCTGCGCAGCACCCGGTCCCCGCCGCCCGGGGCGCGCCCTCGCCAGCCCCTCCTGCGAAACTTTTTCTTTTGGGTTCGCCCCACCCGAAAAGTGCAGCCCGGGAGGGGGAGGCGGGCGGACCGGGTTCGCAGCAGGCGGCGGCGGCGGCCGCGGCGGCGGCGGCGGCGGCCGCGGCGGGCGAGGAGGAAGTGGTGCCCGCGGGAGCGCGGACGGGCAGAGGAAATGCCCGGCCCCGCTCGGCCCCCGCCCGCGCCCGCCGCCCGGCCAGCCCCGAGCCCCCGCCCCGCTGCGACTTTGGCGGGCCGAGCCCGGCGCGGCAGTGGTGGCGGCGGCGGCAGATGTGGCCCGGCTGCCCGGAGGAGCCAACAATGCGGGGCCGGCAAAACAAAAGGGTTCCACTTCGCCTCCTTTCCCTTCTTTCACTTGCGCTCCCGGGGCGCCGCGCGGGATCCTCGGCCAGCAGGGGCCGCTCCCCCGGGGGCCCCCGAACCGCGCGCGCCCCGGTTTCCCCGCGGACCCCCGCTCTACCGCCCGCCCCCGCCCCGCAAAACGTAAGGCCCCGCGCGCTCGGACTCCCGGTCCCGGGGGAGCCGGCCGTATTGTCCCCGCGGCGCGCCGCGCGCTCGGCATGGGTCGCGGGCGGCCCCCGCGCGCGCACCCACCGGCCTCGGGGAGCAGGAGCCGGGGGCGCCTAGGAAACCGTCGCCGAGACGCCGCCGCCGCCGCCGCCGCCGCTGCCCTCCGGACGCCGCCGCGCTCGGGATTTCTTTTTTCTTTTTTTTTTTTTCCAATCCTGATGGGAAGGAAGGTGACCGCCTACTTCGCATTCATCAACTCTCATCACAACAACAAAAATCCTGGCGCAAACGGCAGCCGGCGGGCGCGATCGGCGACGGGGGGCGGCAGGCAGGGACCTCCAAGGCCGGCTCCCACCCCCGGGCGCCGAGCGGGGACACGGGGGCGCAGACCAAAGATGTCCTCGGATGCCGGCTCCGTGTCCTTCGCCCTCCTCCTTCCCCCCCACCCCCAGTGGCGCAGTGAGGCGCGGGCGCGGCGCCCCCAGCCCGCGGCCGCAGGTGAGGCGGGGGCGGCAGCGGCCGCAGCCCTCCCCCGGGGCCCCGCTTACCTCGTCCCGGGCCGCCGGCGTCCACGGCGAAGGGCGCCCACCCGGGAGGCGGCGGCGGTGGCGGCGGCTCCCGCCCCTCCCACCCCACCCGGCGGCGGTGGCGGTGGCGGCGGCTGTGCGGCCCCCCCTCAGCGCGGCATGGCTCCCGGCTCGGTCCCTCGCTCCTCGGGCCGCCGCCGGCTTCTCTGGGCCGCTCCCGGGCCACCTTAAAATGACACACGCACACAGGGACACACACACAAAAACTTAATCTCTCCAGCTCCCCGCCCCTCCCCCTCCCCCTCCCGCCCTTCCCTCCCCTCCCTTCCCTGTCTCTCCCCTCCCCTCCCCACCCTACCCCTCCCCTTCCCTTCCTCCTCCTCCCCTCGCCGCCGAGCCTCTTCCTACTTCCCCACCCACCCCACCCCCTTCCTCCGCCCACCCGGCTCCCGATGCTCCCCACCCCAGTCCCAGCCCCGCGCCCGCTCGCCGGGAGGGGGCTGTGCTGGGGGTCCCCGGCCCGCGCTCGCCCCGCGCCGCGCTCACCCCCAAGAGGATGCTAATTCCAACTTGGATCGGGGGAGGGAGCGTCCTGGATGCCGAGCGCCTCCCGGCTATTTGCTCTTCTTTATTTGTTTTCTCCTCCCGGGAAGGAGGAGGAATACGGAGAGAAAGGGAAAGGGAAAGAAGCGGCGCCGGCCGCGTCGCGCGGTGCCCGCCGGCTGCGCAGGAGCGAGGCGGGAGGCGAGGTGAGGGTCGCCGCTCGCTCACTCCTCGCTCCTTTTTTTTTTTTTCTTTTTTCTTTTTTTTTTTTTTGGGCAAAGGCGGGGTCTCTCTTTGCAAACCAATGACACAACCCCACATGGGCCGGCCTCGCCCCCTACAGATACTCCTCACTACAAATCGGCTCTCTCGGGGGATTAGTGGCTCCGCGAAAGTGCACACAGGCGCGGCGGGCGGCCGAGGGGGCCGGGCGCGGCGGGCACTCCCCGGCCCGGCCCCGCCCGGGAGGCCCTGGCGAAGCTCTGGGGCCTTGGCGGCGGGGGCGGGGGTCCCGCTGCAGCGGCGGGGAGTCCGGCCCTCCCTCCGCTCTCCCTTCCTCCTCCGCCCCTTCCACGTGGGGCCCCGGGCGGCCGGCCACGTGGGGGGACGCGAGCCCTGGCCGGCCTGGGCGCAGCGCCCCGGGGTGGCCCCGGCCTCTTCGGGTCCCCGCCTGGCCCGCGGCGCCGACCTGCCCCCTTCCCGGCCCCGCGGCTCCAACTTCCTCCTGGGCCCTGAGCCGGCTGCGTCTGCCTTCTCGGGCCCGCGGGGTCAGGCGCGGGCCGGCCACAGGGGGCACTTGCGCTCCCCAAATCCGGATCCGGGAGACCGTGCCCGCGCCTCGCCGGAGAGGCGGCGATGGCTGTGGGTGCGCGGGAGGGGCCCTGTGTGCTGGAACTTGCAGCGGTTGTGTTCCCTACACGAAGCAAAACATTTTTTACACATTAAAAAAAAAATGTTCCTTCCTGTTGCCTAGATCTCGCCTGGGCTATTTTTAAAGCCTTGCTTTGGGTGGGAGCCCCCAGCCTCGCGGGACGGAGACGCTCTGCGGCCCGAGGGGCCCGAGACGCCCCGACGCGGCCAGGCGAAAGTCTGGACACCAAACCCAGGGATCAGGCCGCGCGCCGGCCGCACCTGGATTAAACTCAATACCCGTGACCCGCGGGGTTGGAACCGGGTTTGCGAAGGAGGCGGCGGCCACGGGTTGGAAGGGATCGTCCTCCTGCGCCCCAGAGCCCCTCCTCTCCCTTCTCGGGGCGGGGGGGGGGGGCGGGAAGAGGTTCCCTGCGAGCCGTCCAAGAGCCCCCTGCGGAGGCCGAACTGAGCCCCCGGGGTCGAAGTTTTAAAACCATATTGAGATGTTACGAACTGGATTGAGATGTGAGTAGGACAGGCAGGAAGAGAGGGGTGTGAGGTCGGGCCGCAGGCAGGGCCATTCTGGGAGCCCCGTCGCTCGGTGTGGCCTCCGGCTCGCAGGAGACCACCGCGCCCCGCGAAGCGAAGGACACTTAAAGCCTGGAGGCCAGAAGCAGGGCCACGGAGCCGCAGGAGAGCTGCCCTAGGCCCCGTCCGTCTAGCCCCGCAGCAGGGGGTGGGTGCTCACGGCTGGTTTGCTAAAATGCACCCAGATGTGGCTTGTGCCACCGGCCGTGCGGGGGGGGGGGGGGGAGGGCCTTGACTCCTGACGATCGTTTCCTCATCAAACAGTAAGGTTTTCCAAGTGGGTGGAAGACCTCCCAGACGTGGAGCCGGCATTTCACGCCCGCCCGCTCGGTGACTAAGATGTCCGACGCACGGTTCTTGCTCGGCGCCAGCAGCCCTGGGCCCCGCCAGCCGCCGTGCCTCCCGAGGCTGCGGTTCCGGCCCAAAACGCCCAGACGCGCTCTCCCTGTTGTCTCCATCTTCTGGCGACCCCAAGTCGTCACAAACATCCTTAGGGCCTTCCTCTAGAGGCGCAGCGGCTTTGCCTCAAGGTCATGGGGCCTCGCATAGCCCTTGGCTATCTGACCAGCCCACCCCCAGGCTTCTAAGCAGCCAGTAGGTGATTTTGTTTCTTAGGCATAAACTCTAAATAACCGTAACTAAAGATTTTTCTGCTTCCTTATTTCACAGATGATCCTTGGTTCTGAGTGGCCCTCTGTTCCCACCCAGAAACCACAAAAAGTCAGCCGGTTTTTCATATCACTTGTTCAACTTTCTTGTCTTAACAGGAATTTGACCTAATTTAGGAATCTGACCTCACTCTTCTTGTTTTGAGAATGTTTAAAAAGAAGGCAGCCGCGCCAAAAATGATTTTTCACTTCAGTTTGACACCCTGTATTTTAAAATCTTAAACCCATTTGCCCCCAACATGTGAATTCTTTCAAACTCTGACTTTTTGTTTGTTTGTTTGTTTTCATTTGAGCGCGCGCGCGAGAGAGAGAGGGTGCCTGTGAGTGGGGCTGGGAGGCAGGGGGAGAAATCTGAAGTAGGCCCAGTTCAGCTGACCCTGTGTGGGGGTTCGGCCCCGCTCTTCTGGGATGGTGACCTGAGCAGAAATCAAGAGTCGGAAGCCCCAGCCCACTGAGCCACCCAGGTGCCCCTCAAACTCCCAACTTTTTGCATTTTCCGTAAACAACCCAAAACCCCAGCGCAATTCGAAAATGGGCGAATGCCGGAATTGACATTTCTCGAAGGAAGAGAAACAAATGGCCAAGGGCGTGCTCGCTAGCCATCGGAGAAATGCAGATCAAAACCACAGTATACACCACTCCGTGTCTGTTAGATGGCTATTATAAAAAATAATAACAAGCATCAGGGAAAGATGTGGAGACATTAGGGAACTCGCGCACAGCCAGTGGGAACGTAATTGGCACGGCCTCTGTGAAAAAGTTCGGCAGTTTCTCAGGAAGTGACATAGAATTACTCTCGGACCCAGCAATTCCAATTCGAGGCGTAAACGCCAAAGAACAAAAAGCAAGGTCTCAAAAAAATGTTTTGGACACCAGTGTTCATAGAATTATTCACAGTAGCCGAAAGGTGGGAACGACCCAGATGCCCACCCGAGAACGAATGGATAAAAACATATATGTGGTTCTACACATGACATGGAATATTATTCAGCCTTAAAAAGGAAGTTCTGACCACCTGCAGTCATGTGGACGAGCCTTGGTGACGTTATGCCAAGTGAAATAAACCAGACACAAATGGATAAATATAGTATTATCCTACTTACAGGAACCATCTAGAATAGGCGAATATCTAGAATTCTATTCTATTCTAGATAGGCTGGGGGGAGGGAGTTATTGTATAATAGGCACAGAGTTTCTGTTCCAGGCGCTGAAACCCTGTGGGTTATGAAACGCTGTGCATGTGTTTAATGCCACGGGACACTTAAAAATGGAAAAAACGGTAAATTTTATGTTACGTACATTTTACCACAATATTTTTTAAATGTTGCAAACTAGCTTTTTGTCTTACAAACCTTTTAGTTTATTTTTATTACTATATGTAAAGGGATTTTTCAATAAGAAAAGAACATTAAGATACAGAGAAAATGTTTTAATACATTTCAGCAAATGTACAGAATAAACGCCTTTTACCAATTCTCTCTCCGTGTTACCGTGATAGAGTATGGTCCTGAAATGCTAATTTTTCAGTACTCGCCGCGATTTCTTCCCATCTAATCCTATTTAAGTATCAATTTCAACTTCCAGCGTCCCGACGTGGATTTTGACAGACAGGAAAAAGGTCATAAAAATAACAGTAACAGCAACAGATGTCTCTCCGTGACCCGTTTTTAGGGTGCCTGGCACTGGGCTAAGCCATTGACCAGTATCTTTACTCCTCAGAGCAGCCCCTTTCGAGGGATACTAGTTATTATTCCCATTCTACAGATAAAGGAAACGGAGGTTCAAAGACTTACTGATTTCCCTAAGGTCATCCTGCTGGGGAGTGAGGAGGTCGGCTTGAACCCCTGTCTGCCTTATTTTGACCATTCTCCTCCCCCATTTCGAGAAGGGCTTCTGTTTAGGTACATATAGGTATATATACCTATATATTCATTTGCATGGAGTCAAAAAAGGCAAAGTTACTTTTGAAACCTGTCTTTGGCATCTTATTTGAAAGTTTTTTTTTTTCGTTTACTATGACTGCAATCTAATCTTTAGAGGGAAGTAAAAAAAAAAAAAAAAAAGTCCAAGAATTAAATGTGTTGTCAGACACTAGTTAGAAAATAAAAAGTCAAAGAGGGTGGATTTTAAGGCTCCTGAGAATCAGTTTCAGAACAACAACAACAAAAAGCTGTGATCTGGAAAGCAGAAAATAAACTACTGGTTACTGAGAATACGGCTTCCACATAGGACTTTCATACTGAGGAAGAAGACCTAATTTAAGAGTTCAAAAAGGTTACATACATGGAACACTTCTTTTTTTCCTTGTAGAAGAGCAGGAATCACGTTTTCCTGGTGGTCTGAGGTAAACAGAAAAACCCAGCTGCTCCCAACGCTTCATTCGTTCTGGGGATCTCATTCATCAAGCTTCCAAAGTGGGAGGAGTTTGAAATGTACACTCTTCGCTGGCAGTAGAGGAGAGGCTTTTCTTTTTTTTTTTTTAATTTTTTTTTTAACGTTTATTTATTTTTGAGAGACATAGAGACAGAGCGTGAGCAGGAGAAGGGCAGAGAGAGAGGGAGACACAGAATCCGAAGCAGGCTCCAGGCTCTGATGAGCCGGCAGCACAGAGCCCGATGCGGGGCTCGAACTCACAGATCGCGAGATCGTGACCCGAGCCGAAGTTGGCCACCTAACCGGCTGAGCCACCCAGGTGCCCCAGAGGCTTTTCTTTACTCCGGGGAGCTCCACGTGTTTGCCTAGGACCCTCCCTTTCCAGTTGGTATTGACAGGGAAGTGTAACTTCATGTCTTCGGGTTTGATTCTGTTTCTTCTGGGTTACCAGCTCTCAAGGTTCACGAGTCTCTTTTGATGCATAAAGTTTAAACTCCTTATCAAAGTGAGATCTCCCCCGTTTGGAGCATCTCTCTTCCTTTCTGGGTGCTTCCCCCATGGATACATAGGACCTCTTAACTCCCAGGTGCTTTCTGTGTCCTCCATGAAGCCATGGGTTCCAATCCTACCAGAGGCCATCAGGCTCCCATCACTTTCTTGGGGCACCCCACCCACACCCTCGCCCCCACCTCAAGGGCAGGCAGCCAGATTCTCCCTTTACCCGCTGGAGTTCTTGTCACCTCTGCTTCACACTCCTTTAAAGAAAACGAAGTGCATCTCTCTTGAAGAACTAATGTTTGTTTTTAACAGATAATTAAAATAGTGCAAATCATCATGATTCCTTGTTGCCTTGGCTCACAGGAAGCTCAAAGTCCAATGTAATGCTCAAAGATGCAGCCTATTGTCATGTTCCAGGAAACATCTTCCTTCCTCCTTGGAAAGTGATTCTGAGCTTGCCGTGGGAGAGGGGTGTTGTTTGAAAAGGCATCTTTACATATTTTCATTTAACTTTATATCCGGAAAATGAAACACTAACTTTGATAACACAAATTATGGAAAATAAAGCTGAATAAAATCTTCTTGCTTGGTGATGATACGCAGATAACACAAGGATCACTTCCTGCCCTTGAGGAAACCGAACTGGCAGACAGCTGGAAGGAGTTTCTGATTTTTATTTTGACTTGCTGATTAACCGTGGGTTTGCATATATGTTTTTACATATAGCCACCTAAAATACTTTTTTGGAAGTTGGAGGGGGAATTATTAATAAATACCATAAACACCCCAACCATATCAACATCCCTGCTTTAGGGAAGGGGACTTTCTTTTAGGGGTGCAATGGCGTAGAGAGGTCAAGAATTGTCCTCAGAGGCAGTTGCCACATTTCATAACCATGAACTCATGTGATGTTTTGATCTGTTTTATAGGGAGTCTGGACTATCAGAGGTGCTTAGTTAAGTATTTCTTGGATAGATGGATGGATGGATGGATGGATGGGTGGGTGGGTGGGTGGATGGATGGATGGAGGATGGATGGATGGATGGATGGGTGGATGAATGGATGGATGGATGGATGGATGGGTGGATGGCTGGATGGATGGGTGAGTGGAAATGGATGGATGGATGGATGGGTAGATGAATGGATGGATGGAGATGGATAGATGGATGGATGGATGGGTGGGTGGATGGTTGGATGGGTGGGTGGATGGTTGGATGGGTGGGTGGGTGGAGATGGATAGATGGATGGATGGATGGATGGATGGATGGATGGGTGGATGAATGGATGGATGGATGGATGGATGGATGGGTGGATGGCTGGATGGATGGGTGAGTGGAAATGGATGGATGGATGGGTAGATGAATGGATGGATGGAGATGGATGGATGGATGGATGGATGGATGGACAGATCACTCAATGAATGTATTTCAAGACATCTGAGCTTTACAAAAGTCGCATATGCAAACTGACAAGAGAAGAAAGTAATTTTAACTGGGCATATTAGTATTAGGTATTTGGGGTTATCTCAACAGATCGTATATCCTTATTTTGTTACTATTATTTTCATAATTTAAAATTCTTACCTTTCAACGGTAAAGGAGCAAAGAGAAATGATGTTTGCAGATAGTTCAGAAAAAAATAATATGCACATAAGGCACAGGCGGCAAAATGTTAAAAACTGGTGAACTGGGGGGGGGGGCGGTATATGGGAGTTCTAACGACTTACCTGTGAATTTAAAAATTATTTCAAGATACAAGGTTTTTTAAAAGAAATGAAATTCACAGCCCCGGTGTGAAGCATTGAGTTTTTAAGTCACTTATTTTCTCCCGTTTAGCAGCCTTTAAACAGGAAGGCATAATTCCTTCCCTGCTTTGTGCCTCCGTCGGAGCGGCTTTGATGTCTCTCGGAACCGCGGGCCTGGAAAAGGCCCCTGGGACGGCAGGCTGCGAGAGCTTTCCCTCGGCCATAATCACAGACCTTCAACTGAAGTTCTTATGTCTCAGTTCCTATCTCTCTCCTGTTTCGTTTCCAGGAACCAACGGTTGTAGAGAAGAAAAAAAAAAAAAAAGATAGTGGCCCTAGATAATAGTGGGTCCTTTTATTGTAACTGTTTTGTTCAATAAAATGGACTCGTTGTGTGCACTTGAGTATTTCAAGGGTCTGTGCAGGGAGAGTGACTGGGGATCGGACTTAACTGTATTGTCACTCACCTGTCTCTGTTATCCAGGGTTTTAGCTCACTTCAGAACCACAATTATCTGAAGCGCTCAGTTGCCGCCCTGAATGGAGGTGGGAGTTTGGCCACGCTGTTCTGTAACATAGCTGTGTTCGTCGTGGCTATAATATAATCGCTTTGTGATTCATAATTAATCTAATCAGTGAATACATATTGCTTTACAGATGCTGTGGCCCTTTTCGGCTATGCGTTAAAACTCTGTGCTCATGCCCTATGGGCGAGGGGTACAGATCAGAGTGGGTGGGGGAAGCTCTCAGTTTCAAGATTTAATTGGCATCTGGGTTTAAGCCTATCACTTTTATTTTTTAATTAAACACACACACTCTGCCTGAATTTTCGGAAAAAACAGTGGCTCTAGTCCTAGGAAAACAAAAACAAGCACACAGACCCACAGAAACGCGTGGATCTGTAGCGTAACATACGGAGGAAATAAACAAACATATTGAGCTACTTCTACTCAACAAACATTGAAGGAGGGTCTGCTCCATGCCCGGCCTGGGCTGGGCCCTGGGTCCGAAGATTCACCTGAGCTGGTTGCCGTGTGCAAGCATGGAGGATCGCAGGGAAACTGCATGGACCCAAGTATCATCTCATTAAATCCTACCCATAATCCGAGGTGGGGGGTAAACCCCACAGCCATCTACGACCAAGGTGATGCTCCTGGAGGGTCAGGTACAGGGCCACATCCGTGGGCTGTGAGCGCTGTGACCCGTGCGGTCACACAAGCCCCACACACTGAAGGGCCCCGTGCTTGGTTTGAGCCCCTGCCTGCTGCCATCTTGAAATTCTTCATCACCTTGGACGAGGGGTCTCGCGTCTTCATTTTGCACCAGGCCCTCCTTCAGTTATGCAGCCAGTCCTGACTGAGCATCTTGCCCGAGGTCCCTCAGCCAGCAAGAGGCAGACCTGACGTGCAGAGTGGTTCTTAAACCCTCAGGGTTCACTGCCTGTCAACCACTTGGGGAAACTAACTTAAATCCTGGATAAATAGGCCCAGTTCTTGGGCGGGGGGACACCACGCCGGAAAAGTGTGAATTCTCTGTTTAGTGGCCCGTGGCATCAAACCGAAGCCAACATGAGTCTAAAGAGTCCCCTGGCCTCGTGGTGTCACACGTCCAGCGTTGAGCCCTCCCCTTGGGATGTTCATTTCCTTTCCTACGGCAGGGCAGGCCCGTGACACCCAGACCTTCAGATGTGTGAGCGGTTGTGACTAACACCAGAGTCACGCGGCCCCTGATGCTGACTCAGCCCGTAGAGCCGGGCCCGTGGTGGGACCGCTGCCGGGAATGGCCGAGGAGGGCCGGGGCCTGGGGGTGGCCAGCCTCCTGGAATTCCTGCACACTGGGGAAAGGAGTTCCAGCGTCAAGGGAAATTACTCGGCCCCAACTAGAGCTGGTTTGAGGATCTAAAGCTCTCGGTGTAGCCACAGTTCTGTCACCCCTCAAAATGCTCTAACGATGGCGCTGACTTCAGTGAGAGTCTGTCCTCCCCGGCGAAACTCTGCACTTAAAAAAAAAAAAATCATTCGAGGACCCCTGAGTGGCTGAGCCCGTTAAGCGTCCGTCTTCGGCTCAAGTCATGATCTCGCAGTCCGTGAGTTCGAGCCCCACGTCGGGCTCTGTGCTGACAGCTCGGAGCCTGGAGCCTGCTTCGGATTCTGTGTCTCCCGCTCGCTCTGCCCCTCCCCCACTCATGCTCTGTCTCTCTCTCTCTCTCTTTCTCAAAAATAAATAAACATTAAAAAAAAATTTTTTTAATCATTCATCCGTTCTTTTCTCTGAAAATCTACAAACAAAGGCCATGTTCATCAGGTCAGCTGGCCGGGGGAGCCCAGGCTTGCTCGCAGCCACCGCTCACGGCGACTCACTCATTCTAGAAGAGCGTCATTATTGCACGCAGCCAGGGCGGTCCTTTGCGTTGCAGACACGGACGTCGCTGTGGCAAGGCCCCCCAGCAGACAAGCCGGGGGGCCCAGGTGGAAACTGCAGGGCGCAGCGCTCGCCAGGATGGACAGGTGAGTGCGCTCAACCCCCCCGGGGCCCGTGTCTGTCTGGAGACTTGCCCTCGCATTTAATTTGTGCCAGGGGAGAAATGAAGCGGCGGTCTGCTGGGTTCCCTCCCCTGCTCCCGCTTGTCATTTCAAGATCATTCTCGTCTGCAGGACAGTTGATTTCATACTACAATGAATGCCCACGGGCCCGCTACCCATTGGCATCATTCGTTCCCATTTCGTTACATTCGTTTGACTCTTCTTCCTCTCTCTATTCTTAGATGCTTTCTTTTTTCTTGAACCACGAGAGAGTCCGTTGCAGACATCCTGATACTTCACCCCTGAATACTTCAGCAAGTGAGTCCTCAGGAGAAAGATCTTCGACTTCGAAATCCTAATATCTTATCTCACCTATCGAAATTAACACCTTTTTATTTATTTATTTATTTTAAAAGAGCTTTTTTATGTTTTTTATTTTTATATGTTTTTTAATTTTTTTTTTTATTTTTGAGACAAAGACAGAGCATGAGTGGGGGAGGGGCAGAGAGAGAGGGAGACACAGAATCCGAAGCAGGCTCCGGGCTCGGAGCTGTCAGCACAGAGCCCGACGTGGGGCTCGAACTCACAGAGTGTGAGATCAGGACCTGAGCCGAAGTCGGCGCTTAACCAACACCCGGGCGCCCCCAACAACCCCTTTTCAATACCGGGGCTTTCGATTCAGTGCGGTTCATGCGTGGGCAGCATCCCGGGGCCAACCCACAGACCTTTTGTATCTGGTCCACAGCAAGCTAAGTAACAAAATTGAGAGAGCAGGTTTTTAGAAACGTACATAGCGATTTGACCGGGCAACTTCAGATCTGTTCGGTTTAGTAAAAAAAAAAAAAAAAAAAAATCTGAGCTTACGTTTTACATTTTTTAAATTTTCCCCTTCAAGGAATTCACTTTTATTATATTTTCTGAAAGCATCGGTGTGAGTCACGCTGAAAACAACAACAACAACAAAACCATGGTCCTTCACTGCAGACTTTGAGAAGCGCTAACTCCCAGGGAAATTTTCGAACTTTCCCCAATTGTCTCAAAATGTCGTCGGTAGATTTTTTTTTTTTTTGATCCAGGACCTAGTTGAGGGTTACCCTGTCCATCTGGTTGTTACGAGGCGTGCAGGCTTTCTAGACAGACGCTGGGCCCTCTTCCGACTTCTCTTTGGACCTTGCGAGTGTGCCCCGATTAGAGCCAGTAACTTCAATATTTGGGGCCTGGTTCAGGGAGGGTCTGAGGTCTCTGGGGCCTGGAGAAATCACTGTTTGTAAAGCTGTAAACACATAAGCCTGATGATCCGACAAATCTGGGTTTTGATGACAGGAAATAATTATATACCGTATCTGTGGCGTTCGGGCAGAGTTCTACTGAGTAGCCTGTGTTTGTGGTAAGTATCAGCCCAACGAGAAATTTGTGACGTTCTGACGTCATAGATGATGATCAGGAAAACCGCAACAACGGGGTCGTGCCGTGCTCGGGGTTGGGCCAAACTGCTTCGCCCACGAATTGAAAATTGTCAGGTTCGGCTCAAGGTAGATCTCAGCCAGCAAGCAGCATACTTAGGGTGGATTTAGGGAGTCCTCAGCCAGGAAGTAACATGCATTTATCTAAATTTATTCCCACAGGGGCGGCCGGGTGGCTCAGTCGGTTAAGCGGCCGACTTCAGCTGAGATCATGATCTCATGTTCATAAGTTCGAGCCCCGCCTCGGGCTCTGTGCTGACAGCTCCGAGCCTGGAACCTGCTTCGGATTCTGTGTCTCCCTCTCTCTCTGTTCCTCCCCCGTTTCCACTCTCTCTCTCTCTCTTTCTACCAAAAATAAATTAATATTAAAAATAAAGAAATGTATTCCCAATGAAGAGGAATATTTGATGTGATTGATATAAGGCGGGCTACAGGTAACTACTATTTATTATTGCCTGTGGAAAATATTCCCAGGGCGCCCGGCACCTCCCGGGCACTTAGAGCAGATGCCACAGGGCTCCCCTTCGCAGGCCGGCTTCCTGGCTGCGACCCAAGCAGGTAGACGGACTCTGTGCTGATTTGATGCTCTGCGGCTGTCATCCTGAAATTGCCAATAATTTTAAACAAGGTACCCCGTGTTTGCCTTTTGCACTGGGTCCTGCAAATTATGTAGCCAGGCCCATTCTCCTGTCCACGAATCCATCTGACCTGCCTGTGATTTTAATAGCAGATGAGGTGAAGAGTGGGGTGTAGGCTTGGGCTTTCCCCGTACCGACAACACACGCCTCGCATCCAGACTGCCTTCTGCCTCGAGACTTCTCCAGGATCAAAGAATCACCCCACCTGCACTTAGATACAGCCCCGAAGTTCAAGGCGGATAAAGCTGTGTGTCTGTGTGTGTGTGTCTGTGTGTGTGTACGTGTGGGGGGGTGGGAGCCCCACAAGCGGTTGTCATCCGGAGGACAAGAGCCGGTGAATAAATGCTCGGGCTCTTCGGACACACAGTCCCGAAACAGGCTCCGTATACTTCGCAGAGGTCCCGGGACGATCGAGCCCCTGCTACCCATTTCCGTCTCTCTCCCCTCGCTCCTGCTTCTGGGATCCCTGCCCAAATAAACCCCCTTCACCCAAGACCTTGTCTGAAGTTCTGCTTCTATGGAAGCCCTTGCTCAGACAGTACGAGTGGTGAGAGTTCCAGGACTACGTGTCCGTAAAGAAGCGAGCACTTGGCTCATAAGATTATTGACAGGACTCAATGAGGTCAATTCTGGACACGTCTGGTTCAGAGCCTGGCATGTAACAGGAGCTCGGCGAGTGGTAGGTGCTGTTGGTATAATTCCTATCATACCTACCCAGTTTCTCCTTCGGCAGAAGTCGGCAGGAGAAGAGATTGACAGGGACGAACCACGAACGGGGTGGCTTGAAGTCACCGGAATTTGTTCCCTGAGCCCTGGAGGCCAGGACTGAAATCCAGGTGTTGGCATAGCCAGGCTCTCTCCGAAGGCTCGAGAGGAGGCTCCTTCCTTCCTTACGTCTTCCGGCTTCTGGGGATTGCCGGCCATCCTCGGTGTCGCCCCAATCTCGGCCTCTGGCTCCCCGTGTGTCTCTGTCTGTATCTCTGCTTTCTCTTGTTAGAAGGACACCGCCTGGGCCATTGGGGCAGGCCCTGCCCTAATCCCGGATGACCTCATCTTAACTTGGTGACATCTGCCAAGACCCTGTTTCCACCTAAGACTGCATTCACAGGTGCAGGGGTCAGGGCTTGACCTGTCAGTCGAGGGGATGCAAGTCTGCCGGGCACAGAGGGCGAGCAGGACTGACGGACAGCAGATGCAAAACGTGCGGGCCCAGGGCCTGCTTCTCCTGGGGTTCAACCGGCAGCGTAAAGCAAGCTCGGGCCAAAGCAGAGTCTGTTCTTCCGGTCCCATTTCACCTGTCCCCTGAAATGCCACCTTCACTTTTATGTCACCGCGAGGAAGGCAGATTTCCTGGGTGGCTGGCAGCCGGGGCTCGACACGGCTTTTCTTTCTTTTTTTTTTTTTTAATGTTTATTTTTGAGACAGAGAGACAGAGCATGAGTGGGGGAGGGGCAGAGAGAGAGGGAGACAGAGTCCGAAGCAGGCTCCAGGCTCTGAGCCGTCAGCACAGAGCCCAATGCGGGGCTCGAACTCATGAACCGTGAGACCATGACCTGAGCCGAAGTCAGACGCTTCACCGACTGAGCCCCCCAGGCGCCCCTCCACACGGCCTTTGGTAGGCGGGCCGAGAACCTAACTTCTGATAGAGGCCCTGCTCCCACCTGGGCTTCTCCCACGGCGCTGGGGATACACAGCCGCAGGTGTTAATGATTGACACGCGTGAACTGCTCACTTCTGCCAGGCCCCCGCGCCAGCCACCAGAGCCACAGAGAACCGCCGTGGCTCGGCGAGACCGGAAGCCAGATTCTTCCCTCCGCTCTGCTTTTCCTCTAAGCGCGTGGTTTGGGGGTAGAGCAGGCCCCTCTCCGGCCCTCCTTCTCCTCCCCTGTGAAAACGAGCGCGTGTTGAGCATCTTGTATCATTCTAGTCAACAGAGTCCACGGAGACATTTATTAAGCGCCTACTGTATGCCCGGAGCAGCACCGAGTCCTCGCCGTGCATTGTTTCATTAATCCTCACCGCGTCCTTCGAGGAGTGCATTTTAATTATTCCCATCCCACAGCCTGAGAAACTAAGGCCCGGGTGACGAAGTCCATTCCCGTAGGTCCGAGCGAAGAAGCAGCCGGAGCTGGGGTTTCAACTCGAGCCATCCGACCCCAGGACCGAGCCCTCGCCAAGCATGCTGGGCCACCTTCCTGCACGGGCGCCTCTGCGTTTGCGGTGTCCAGAGGCCCCTTAAAGGGAGCGGCAGCCGGCCAGGTGGGTGTAGGGAGAGCAGTCTCTGTGAGTCTTGAGCCAGCAGAGAGTCGAGGCCAATTCTTTGCCCGCCTTCCTGCCGCGTCTTTCCCACCGTAAGTGCGGCGTGTTAAGCGGAGAGCCCGCACTGTGCCCGTCCGTCAGGGAGTGTCTTTCTCTGGAGCGTGTTTTTACCCAACGGACCCCACACACTTCCTGTCTGGTAGATTCTCCTCTGTGCCAGCTGCTGGGAAGCTCACACCGCTAATCTGAACTGATTCCGGCAACTGGAAGGAACCTCGTAGGACGTATTTTACCTACTCTCACTACCTCTGGCTTTGTCTCATTTGCGTATTCTCTTCCTTTTATTCCGGTGTGCCGAACGTCTTCCGTGTCGCTTCCCGATCCCCTCCGCACCCCTTTCTACCCCGCTCTCTGCCGTGAGAGGCTGACCCGTGCGCATGGCACCAACGTCCCCCCCCCCGCCCCCTGGTTTTGGGTGTAACCGATGGGGAGCCGCGGTCAACCAGAGGGAGGGAGGAAAGCGAGGCCGGTGTATTTCCTCCCCGGACGCCCCTCCTTCCTCCAACCACGGCCTGCACAAGGTCGCCTTGGGCCGACTCTGCCTCTCCAGCAAAGGTCATCCTCTTGGTTCCTTTTTAAAATGTATTAAAAGATACAGGTCGCCTACCATCCATGGCCACATTGTGACGGAGATCATCGCAGAGGGTTTGTGGTGTTGCCACCATCACCACTCTCAGGGCCAGGACGTGGGCGTCGCCTCAAAAGGAAACCCGGAGCCCGTCCGCGGTCGCTCCGCCCAGCACCTACCCCGGCCCCTGGCAGCCACGGATCTACCTTCTGTGTCTGTGGATTTGCCTGTTCTGGACGTTTCCATGGAATACGTGGACTCATACGCCGCATGCAGGAGTCACTTTGCATAATGTTTCCAAGGTTCTTCAGCGCTGCGGCAGGGGTGAGTGCACCTTTCTTCAGCCTTCCTGGCCACGCTCCACACGCCTCCCTTCCCGAGTTCTAGTCACTTCTTCCTTCCCTTGCCCTTTGGACCTAGAGATGGCGACGGCTGTGCTGGGATGGGTGCCCGGTGGTCGCACTGTCTCTAGGCTTTCCTGTGCCCACATTCTTATAATTAAACCCTCCTCAAATTATCCCGTTCGGAGTGTGTCTTCCTGTCCCGTTGGGACTCTGGCGGACACCCAACCTCCTTGTACACTGTTCCTTTTTGTATGAATTTCTAGAATACAGTTCACATACTCTCTAAGAAGGAGTTGGGATCGAAATGAGTACATGAGGGGCGCCTGGGGGACTCAGTCGGTTAAGCGTCCAGCTTCGGCTCAGGTCACGATCCCCGAAGCTTGTGAGTTCGAGCCCCGCATCGGGCTCTGTGCTGACAGCTCAGAGCCTGGAGTCTCGTTTGGATTCTATGTCTCCCTCTCTCTCTGCACCCACCACGCCCCCCCGCCCATGCTCTTTTTTTTTTCTCTCTCTCAGATAAATAAATATAATTTTAAAATTTTTCAAAAAGAATGAGTACATGATAGGTTTGCTGAGAACATGAGACGCGGTGGGTGGCTCTTCCTTACAGCCCTTGCTTGTTACCAAATCGCTGAATGATGTCAGGAATTCTTGGGGGGAAACTGACCCCCTCCAACCCTCCTGCTTCTGGAAAGACCCATCAGGGAAAGCCTGGCGCTTGGCTGTATGTTGGAAGGCACTGCGTTCTCTTGGCTCCAGTGACTCTGAGTAGAACTCTCAGTGAACGGCCAGACCGAAAAGTGGCCGTAGCTTTCAAGTTCACATGAAGATACACTTGGGAAATGTGCACAACCCTAATTTTAAAAAGAGGGCTCCTTAGGAGGAATGTTAGTAGCCGACAGAGAGCCATTTTCTTGCTTTCATCTTGTCACCACTGGTGGCTGGGAACAGACCGTCCAGCCTCTGCCTACTCGTGAGGATTCTCAAAAGAGTTTTCAATAAATTTCATTTATTAACAAGGAACTGCTCTAGTTAAAAAAAAAAAAAAAGAATACCATTTGCAAATAACCTCCTATTACTTAAGGCTTTGATTTTTCCTGTATTATGGAGGAGCTGGCGGGAACGGCACAGTGAGACAATGGGGCCCGTGTGGAGGACCTCGAATAACAAGGCAGGGTTTTCTTGGGCCTGTCACTCACCCCCGAGGGCTTCTTTCTGGAGCAATCTTTGATGTGAAGGCTCGAAATGTCCCAAATCCAGCTGCAATTTAAATCTTAAGGATAAAACTCCGGAGCCGGGGAACTGTTCAGCACAGGAGAGGGATCGTGAGAGCCTAGCAAAACGGAGACGTGGATTCCATGCTCCTGGGAGGAGCAGAAGTTCAGGGTCAGCACTGGCCAGCTCACGGAAATTTTCTCTTCCAAGACAGCACGGAGCCGCTACCATTACGAGGCGCATGCGAGTGTCTCGCTTAATATTTCATCTACATTGTTTGGGGCAAGTTGAGGGGCAGACAGTGTCGGCGAGAAGCAAGGAGAAGTGTCCTCACTTCCCTGGGGGAGCGTTTCAACCGGTGCAACATTTCTGGAAGAAGTTTTGGCGATTTGGGCTAAAAGACTAAAAAGCAAAAATGGCCAACATGTATGTGAAAAGATGCTCAACATCAGTAAACATATAAAGAAATATAATTCAGGGGCGCCCGGGTGGCTCAGTCGGTTAGGCATTCGACTTCGGCTCAGGTCATGATCTCATGGTTCGTGAGTTCGAGCCCTGCGTCGGGCTCTGTGCTGACGGCTCAGAGCCTGGAGCCTGCTTCCCATTCTGTGTCTCCCTCTTTCTCTGCTCCTCCCCTGCTCTCGCTCTCTCTCTCTCTCTCTCTCGAGAAAAAAATTAAAGAAAAAATTAAAGAAAATACCAATCAAACCACAGTGAGAGAATACCTCACACCTATCAGGATGGCCACTCTTGGCAGAACAGAAGACAAATGCTGTCGAGGATGTGGAGAACCCGGAATCCTCGGGCACTGTTGGTGGGGATCCTAAACGGTGTGTGCGGGCTCTGTGGAGAACAGTACGGAGGTTCCTTGAAAAATCAAATACAGATCTCCCACACAATCCAGTAATTCCGCTTCTGGAGTTGAAAGCAAGATCTTGAAGAGACATGGGCACACTTGTATGTCTGTATTTATCACAGCATTATTCGCAGTAGCCAAAGCGTGGAAACAACTCAGCTGTCCGCTGATGGAGACAGAGGATCTGAAGCAGGCTCCAGGCTCTGAGCTGTCAGCAGCGAGCCTGGGGCGGGGCTCGAACCCACGAGCTGTGAGATCATGACCTGAGCTAAAGCCGGATGGTTAACCGACTGAGCCACCCGGGCGCCCCCACACTTTTGTACATAAAACATGTACACGTTACGTTTACGATTAAGAAAAAATGCAGTCGGAGCCAAGTGTAGGGGCTGCTATCTTCTTTTCCGTCCTAGACTCTCACCAGATGTCTTTCCAGGGTCGTGGCTTAAAAGAGAGCAAACGCAGAAAGCACCTGCCGACGGTGCGGGCCTAGAGGCCCCTGTGGCTGGTGCTGCCTGCTCTGTAGGTTCCAGGCTGCTGGCATGTCCCCATCCCCACCCCCCACAGGCCTGCCAGTGAGCTGATCGCCCGGGTGGCCGGGGCAGAGCAGAAGCCCTCCCTCTGGGGGGCGGGGGGGAAGCCCCAGAGAGAGGAGCTGACCCCCCAACGAATGGGCCACATGCCCCGAGCGGGAGCTCTCTCGTACAATGAGCGCAGCCACCCGTTTTCAGAATCCAGACTTCACGGAGCAGCAGGGAATGCACGGCGACGCTTCCCTCTTGACACAGAAGGTGTTTGGGGTTTGGAGAGCCGCCCAAGCATTTTATAGAATTCGCGAACAACCGCGTATGGTCAACATGCTTGCAGGAGAAGCCCGCTCACCGCGCGCGGTCGCCACCGGCTTCCCCGGTCAGGGACCCAACGGCTGTGAGCCCAGAAGGACATCGCGGGAATTTCAGGCTCGGCATAATTTCGGCTCTGACCAAACGTGCTGGGCTCATCTCGAAGGAGATCGGAGCCGGGGAGGGGTGTGTTTTCACCTCGACTAGGTGTTTCATTTACTTCCGTCACGTTAATATTGTATCTTCTAAGTGGTTCTCCGTTCTTGGGGCAAATTTATCTTGCCTTTCATTTATTATGATGCCGTAAGCTGATTTTTCATGTTAGTACAAATTCCTCAAAAACCTCCGAAACGGTACATAAGATCCCATCCTGTGACCGTGCCATAAATCACCTCTTTGGTGGCCATTGAGCTTGTTGGCAATTTTATTAATATTAATGCGGCCGCGATTAATATTTTTGTGCCGTTAAGCTTTGCATTCAGATTATTTCCTCGGGACTGATTCCACCAGTGAAACCACTAGGTCGAAGGCAGGCACCATTTCCGCTGTGTTTTGGTGTGTGTGTTTTGTCCAATTTTATTTCGTGTTGCTCGTATATATAAATATATATATTTTTTCAGGATGAAATGGCATTTCCTAATGATAAAAGAAATACTCGATGTAAACGATTCAGGTAAAAGGAAGCTACGAGGAAGGGAAAATTATCAGGCAAATCTACTGTAGAGATGTTCTGTTGACATTCCTTCCAGATCTTTCGTTATGTGCACCTGTAATAATAGAATAGATATCACGTCTCTCCACGTTCACCTCTAACTTATTTCCCCTTAACGTCTCATGGACATCTTCCGAATAATTTAATGGAGAATCGTGTACACCTTCTGGGCTGCATAGTGTACCTACCACTGTCTGGAGCGAGTTACGCTTTATGAACTCAAGTCTGGGCATTTTTAAGGCTTTGACCCCCGTTACTCAAAGACTTTCCAAATGTCTTATCCTAATAATATCCACTCCGTTGTCGGGGTGTGACCATCCCTCTCGCGCCCAGTGAAAACCATTTGCAAGGTTCTACTATTTTTTACCGAGACGTTTCTAGCAAAGAGTAGTGCCAAGAATCTGAAACCGGCGAGTTTAGAGATTTAGGCCGTTTGCTCTGAAAGAACGGAAAAGGCTCGCTGGGGCTTACCTACCGCGGAAGCCGGCTTATTCCTGAATCGTAGGTAGAGAGAGGGTGGAGAGAAGGGACCCTGGAGGAGTGTGACTTTCCGTAAATATAATGATGTCTTTACAAAACCCGTGGTCACGTCTCCGCATTCGGCTGGGGGTTTATTTCCTGTGATGCAAGTACCTGGGGGGGAACATCGCGTATGGATTCTAATTAACTCCATCTAAGAATCATGGTTCTGGTAGTTAACGGAGTGCTGTTCTAACAGTCTGAGGGTGACCTCTGCCCAGAAGGCCGGTCTCAGAAGAGGCAGGAAGCCTCCTAATTACACAGGACCTGCAACACCGGCTGGAAGTTGAGATGCGGGGGGTCAGACAGGGAGACGCGCGGATCCGTGCTGTGCACCCGGGCCGAGGGCGTGTCGCACACGTATTCTTTGCTCCGCCTGTGAGAAGAGAAGATATTGGGGCACCCCGCTCACAATTCCGTAGGGGCCAAGTACAGGGCCGGAGGGGCCTCGGATCCCCTGCTGTTGCTGGCCCTTGGGGCCAGGTGCGACCCAGCCGCCTAAGCGAGACCTCTGTCGACGTGGCCTCAGGGAACCGAGCTGCCCCAGAAGGAGAGGGGTTGATCTCCTTGAAGGAAGGTTGGGTTGGATTTGTGAACCTTCTGACCCTACTTCTTTCTCAGGGGACGTGCTCAGGAGAAAACACGGTCTCGCACACACAACACGCTCTCTTCTCGGTCGGGGTTTTAATACTCCTAGGTAACGTCCTGGGAGGAGGGACACCAGGCCACGTGGCAACATCCGGGAGTGAGAAGCATCAGCAAATCACGGTTTTCTCGTGTACGTGGACCACAGGTTTTCCGTGCCTTTTCTTTTCCTATTCTGTTTTGTGGGAAAGCAGACGGCAACTGAGAAAGGAAAGTTCTTTGGCCCAGTAGTCATTGTCCTGAGTGCCACTGGGGAAGAGCGAGAACTGGCAAGACCCCTTGACTCTTGTTCTGATTCGTGAGCCTGAACCTCTCTCTGTCTGTGTCTCAACACACACACACACACACACACACACACACACACCCGCTGTGTCTTGCCTGATGCAGTACGTGAGAAGACCTCGTTCCCAAGCCGGCACCAGCCCTGGGCAGTCTTTCTCTCCGAGCAGAAGCTTTCTCTGCTTCACGGTGCACAACCCGCAGGGTTGTCATGGGGATTGGAAGAGCCGGGAACGAGGAGGAGGGTGGCAGAGAGCCACACGCAGGTGTTCGGCAGAGATGGCCGGTTCTGAGCCTGCGGTCCGCGCGTGGAAGGGACTCTAGGGTTGTCAGCGTCTCAGTCCCTTCAGGTTGCCGATCAGCCCATGCCCGGAGAGCCCAGCAAGGCTCATGAGGCGGTGACTGGCCACACGGCCTGCAGCCGGCCCCTGAGCTCCAAGATGGCTTCCCTGCAGGCTGGCCTGAGGTCCCAGCTCACTAAAGGCCTGTTGAATGAAGGAAGGAAGACATGAGCCCGTGAATGGATGAACCAGCCAGCCCTGAACCTGAAAAACAGCTGATGTGAGTCCGGCACTGTGGGCACGCGCCCCGGACCCCTGCCGACGATCCCAGCTTCTCCTCACAGGGCTGTCTCTGTGGGTCTGGAATGCTGTCCCACCCCCTCCTTCCCTCCTCTTAACTTCTCGCCCTCTTCATCTCGACCTCCCCAGTTTTCCTTCTGCTGAGTTCCTACACATCTGACAGGACTCACTCAGGGAACACCTCCGCTGGGAGGTTTGCCTGCCCTGGTGGGCGGAGGCTGGTGCTCCCGGCCTTGGGCTTTCCAGTGTCACCATCGCACGATCCTGTTGCTTCGGGATCCCCGCCGCGAGCCCGGGAGCGCTGGGGATTAGACTTTGTCTTATCCGTCTTTGTATCTGGAGCACCCTGTCCAGGGTCTGTCATCTCTAAGGTGTGTCCTGTGTGTTTGGTGAATGGCAGAATGTCACAGAGCGTCAAGCTTTGGTAAGCAGGCTGACTTGAACCATACCCAGGATTCATGAAAGTTCCCAGTGCCTGGAAACTGCAAACAACAACAACAACAACATGGCAGATGGTTCTGCTCTGCGGTTAGTTTCCAGGGGCTTCTAGATGCTTGGCAGCCTACGGGACCGCACACTAGCACCAGAAGACAATGGAGTAACCTACTGATGGATCATTAAGAAGCAAATCTAATAAAGAAATGCAAATCCCTTTAACCAGAGACACGTTTGTGCCCTCAAAGGGGGCTCGCCTTCCAGAAATAATACGAAAATAACCAGGATAAAGTATTCGACTTTGCAAAGGCTTTCTTGTTGGTTGTACCTCCCATGCAGCAGGTTGCAAGCAGGGAGGAAAATGCTATCTATCTTCTTCGAGTATTCCCCTTTCCACCTTTGGTATCAGAAATTTCCACCTTTGTCCCACGAAACATGGGCCGGCCTGGAGAATAGAAAGTGAAGATGAGTTTCCTCCCTCCCAAGGAGCCAGTGCCTGGAGGAAGGGACACAGGAGGGCCACTTCGGGAACCCACAGGCCCAGAGATACTCCCAGAGGGGGACGCCACCACCTTGGAAGAGCTGTGGCATCCGAGTGGAATTGGGAAGGGTTGCCAGTGTCTCACTGGGTGACAAGGAAGAATAAGAACACAGACAGAAGATCAGGCATCTGCAGACCCCTTCTCATCAAAGTCAGTCCAAACCCCTCTGCTGCCATTGAAGGCTCTCCTCCTCTGGAGTCTTCAGTGGCTCCCCAGTTCCGTGCTCCCAAGCCCAGCGCAAACTCTTCGTTCAAGGCCATCCCCAGTGGAGCTCCTCACGGCCTCATCTGTCATCTCCTCCTTCCTCCAACCCCATGCGCCTGCGCCCTGTCTGGAAGGCTCTTCTCCTCCCCGTAAACCTTTGCAGTTCTTCCTGCTTTATCCTCTGCTGAGACCGTGAGCTCCACGGTAGTCACCTTGGCGGCCCCTTCGGCACCCAGCGAGGCGGGAGCTCTTCCTTGAGAGCTTGAGGCAAGCTCTCCAGTTGGGACGAGTTCTCCCCAGAGGCGAAGGGGTTGCCTTCCCCTTTGGTGGGGGAACCCCAGCGAGTCCGGGGACCCTTCCCAAATGGGAGGAGTTAACTAGTGGCTCCCTGACTGGTCTTTCCTGTCGCTCTGTCTCTCTTGAGCCAACTTCATGCCTCTTTGTCCTCCACGGGTGTGTTCCAAAGAAGGTTCCGGAAGGACTCTGACACACGGGCAAGGACCCAGACTCCTTCCTTGTTCATTTTGTTATTCATTCATTCATTCATGTGCTACCCGGAACATGTGTCATGTCGGGCTTTGTGAGGGGGCTCGGGGACTGTCACCAGCCCTGTCCCGAAGGGTTTCCGAGCCAGAGGGGAGTCAGAGCTGGTCACAGGAAGGGAAGGCCTGAGAGCTGTGGGGTCCATAGGAGGAGAGAGCCTGACTCAGGGAGGACGCGGGGGAGGGGGGGGTCAGGAAAGATAGCGCAGCCAACAGGGCATCAGCGCAGCGTCTAACATCATGGTTAGAATGAGGGCACATGGCAATACGTGTGCCGGAGAGTGTGAGTGTGTGAACACGCACGTGCATCTTCACATGCGTACATGTGTGTGTGAATGTAGGTGTATACGGACGCATAGCTGTGGATGTACGTACATGTGTGAGGACATGTGTTTGAGCAGAGCGGTGTTCTGTGTATATATGTGTGTGTACAGGCGAGTTCGCACGTATGTATGTGTACAAACGTGTGTTTCTATATGTGTGTACAGGTACATATGTGCGTGTGGGCACGTCAGCACACACGTGTGTGTATGTCGTGTGTACGTACACCCGTGTGCGTGTATATGTGTAGATGGGAGGGCATACGAGGCAGAGGGAGAGCCTATAATGAGAAACCAGAGGATGGGGACAGAGAGCAGCCTGGTGGCCACTTTAGGGTCGGGGAATGGTTAGGGAAGAGCGTGAGGTTTGGAACGGATGGTGGGCAGTCTCTGGGTTCCTTTGTTCCTTGGGGAACACCCGAGGGGCCAGGATTGCATCTCTGGGGGCCTCGCCTAAGCTCTGAGTAAGGCAGTGACACCCGACGCCCAATGCCAGCCCCCACATCTGGGGGCTGCTCCACGGAGGCCGACCAAGAACCAGCTGGGGCAGGTGCATTTTGGGAGGTGAGGGCAAGCCCAGGAAGACAGGTCGCCACTCCTCCGGTCTGGGTGGGCTTGGAGGGGGGAGCCGGAAAAAGACAAAGGAGGGGGGCTCGCCCCTTAACTCCTGCTTCTCCTTGCTCTTCCGTTTCCGTGGATTTGTACTAAATAGTTAACTACTCGCGTCTCCGGCCAACAGGAGAGGTGCCCCAGTCTGCCTGGGGTTCCCACGGCAGCAGAGCCTGCAGCTCAGGTGACCCTCGTGCAGGGGGAGGCGCGGCCTCCCACGGAGACCTCGGCACATCTGGATTCTGCTGCGGAACCCACCACAGCCCTCTGAAAAAAAAGGGGGGGGCGGCCTGGATTTCGAACAAACCCTTTTTGTGGGAATGATTTTTATGTTGGGAACACAAATACTTGGGAAGTATTTGTGGGTTCAATTTTGCACACAATTAATTGTACTTACAAATGCCTCCTTGAGGGCACAATTAGTCACTAGCAACTCATTCTAGAGGTGCCAGAGGCTAATTGTACCCCCAAGTGAGAAGGTTCAGGTGTAATTAATTATTCTTTAATTATTAAATTTATTATTCATTGGTTGGATGCACAAAGTTGGGCTCAGATGAACTTGCCGGCAGAAGGAGGGCTGAAATGAAGGGGCCTGTGTCGTCCCCCCCCCCCCACCCCCCCCCGCAGACTGCAGCCAAGAAGACGAGCCAAGGAGACGTGTGAAAAGAAAGAAAGAGGGTTCCCTGGCTGCCGGGCTCAGCGTGGGAAATTCCTCAAGTGACAGCAAGGAGCCTGCTGAATTGGGCGGACGGCGGGAGGGCCCCTGGGTCGGGCAGAGGGAAAGGCTGGGGTCTGAAGTCTTCCGAGCCCGGCCCAGCCCACGCGCCTGTCTGAGCCTCACCTCGAGAGCAGGCTGATGAGCGCTGACCACCCTCCCGTGCTGTGCGGATGGAGGAAGTGAGTTTTCCACCGCAGACGTCAACTTCCCTGGGGGGCGACGTGTTATCAGGGGCGAGTCCTCTGGAACCAGACTAAGCGGTTTAGAAACCCAGATATAAGCATCAGCTGTGTG
Organism: Paguma larvata; assembly: GCA_030068075.1. Classification (NCBI taxonomy): domain Eukaryota; kingdom Metazoa; phylum Chordata; class Mammalia; order Carnivora; family Viverridae; genus Paguma; species Paguma larvata. The sequence goes on along the minus strand of CM057837.1, from coordinate 21,133,255 downwards.
ACCTTGGACAGGCCGTTTAATCTCTCTGGGCCTCGGTTTGCTTATCTGTCAAGTGGGAATTCATCATAGCGACCTACTTCTCGGGGTCGTGAGGACTGAATGGATTAGCATGGATAAAGAATTCCTCTCCGCAAGAAATCTTACGGGGGTTTGCTCTTATATCTTCTCTGTCCTTCGTGGCCACAAGCCTGTTTCCAAAGGAAAAAAAATCACCGCACAAATGGTAACCCACCAACTTTATGTAAAAGGCTCTCTGTGCTGCGTCCTGACTCAGGGGGAATTTTTTTTATTTTAAGATTTTATTTTTAAGGGATCTCTACACCCAATGTGGGGCTTGAACCTACAACCCTGAGATCAAGAGTCTCAGGCTCCCCCAACTGAGCCAGCCAGGCGCTCCAGAATATCTATCTTTTGTAGCCAAGACAGGAGCAGCCTCATTAAAATGTTCAAAGCAGGGGCCCCTGGGGGGCTCAGTTGGTGAAGCATCTGACTTCGGCTCAGGTCATGACCTCACACTCGTGAGTTGGAGCCCCGCGTCGGGCTCTGTGCTGACAGCTCAGAGTCTGGAGCCTGCTTCAAACTCTGTGTCTCCCTCTCTCTCTGCCCTTCCCCTGCTTGTGATCTCTTTCTCTCTCTGCCTCTCAAAAAGAAATAAATAAACATTAAAAAAATGTTCGAAGTGGTTATTTATATCTGCATGATAAAATTATGGGTTGTCTTTTGTCTTTTTTCAGTCTTGTTCACTTTTTTTAAGGTTTCCTTGGTTCTTTTTTTTTCTTCCTTTTCTTTAAAATTTTATTTATTTTTGAGAGAGAGAGAGCATGCAAGCGAGGCGGGGAGGGGCAGAGAGACAGGGAGACACAGAATCAGAAGCAGCCTCCAGGCTCTGAGCCGTCAGCATAAGAGCCCGACGCGGAGCTCGAACTCACGAACCACGAGATCATGACCTGAGCCAAAGTCAGACACTTCACCGACTGAGCCACCCAGGCGCCCCTCCTTGGTTCCTATTTTTAAAACGTGCAAGGTTACAACACGAGAGAATAATGGATATGCTTCCAGACACCCGCGTGTTTCCTTCTGCAACCGATCTGCGTGTTGGGGCACGAGGTGTCCTCGCGACCACGACCATGCCGTCCTGGAGTCTTGTCGTAGCTCCTGCCCCTCGCCGTGTCCACCCTCCAGTGATGAGTGCTCGTCTTTTCTCCCAGCTCTCCCAGTTCCTCTGTCCTGGGGGGCGTGCACACACTCTCTGCCTCCTGGTTGGCTCTGTCCTGACCATTAGTCCTCACGCCGTGAACTGCCGGAGGCCAGGGTCCCTCTCTGCATCCCAGCAGGTTCCCCCCCCAGGGGTCTGGCCAGTACCTCAGCCGACCACTCCCTGCACCTGAATACTAGGAGGCCTTTCTCTTGATTTTAAGTTTTTTTTTCTTTTGTTTTGTTTTTAGTTGTTTTTTTTTTATAATAGTTTATTTTCAAATTGGTTTCCATAGAACACCCAGTGTTCCTCCCAACACGTGCCCTCTTTAATGCCCGTCACCCCCTCTCCCCCCTCCCTCACCCCCCTCACCTCAGTTTGTTCTTAGTCTTTGAGAGTCTTTGATTTTATGTTTTATTAGACCAAAAATTCAGAGAAGCATCTTCCTAGCACCCCGCCCGCCCCCGACTCCGAGCTTCCCACGGACGTGAATTTGGTGTGCATCCTTCCTGTTCAGCTGTAGCGATTTTACTACGTATGCGTGCACCCGTCAACAGTTTACAGTGTTTTGTGTGTTTTTATTACACTCCTCACTATCAATCTGCAACATGATTTTTTTTTTCACTCAACCGGCTGGCTTTGAGCTCTGTCCACAGTGATGCATGGAGACCCCGGTTTGCAAATGGGCCAGGCGACTGAGGCCCCGGGGCACCTGCAGGCTGAGACGAAGGAAGCCTGTCCCCCTTGGCCACCTCTGTGTTACATCAGGCACCTCTACAGAAGCCAGTACCCACCTAATTTAAGCGGAAAACAAATTTTTTTGACAGGCCACCAGGTAGCATAAGTTATTACTATTATTTTTAAATGTTTTATTTATTTTTGGGAGAGAGAGAGTGTGAGCAGGGGAGGGGCAGAGAGAGAGGGGACGGGGACTCTGCACTGACAGCAGGGAGGCTGGATACCAGGCTCCAACACATGAACCGAACTGTGAGCTCATGACCTGAGCCAAAGTCGGACGCTCAACCGACTGAGCCACCCAGGCGCCCCAAGGTAGCACACAGGACCGCAGGGAGGTCTAAGAACAGATACGGTAACAGGGCAGTTCCGGGAGTCTAGGGGACGGGAGCTAACCCGTTCCTTGTCATGAAGCCACTGGAATGAGGGCCCTCTGGCTGAGGGCATTGTTTTGCTGTTTTGTCATTTCACTCAAGACTCAAGGACCCTGAAAAGTCCCTCATTCGATCTGGGTTAAGCAAAGACAGACGATACGGCTATAAAACTAGAAGTCCACTGTTCGGAAGCAGAGCTAGCTTCGGGCTCTCATGAGGTCACCAGGACTCGGCCTCTCCCATGCCTCGGGTCCCCCACGGTGCTGGGTTGTGCCCCCCTTGTGCTGGGTCGGGGGCTTCTGCTGCTTGAGCCTCCTGTGAGCTCGGCCTCCACCTCGGAGAGGAAAAGGGGTCGGCTTCCATTCTAGCCTTCCAGGGAAAAGACTCACGGCCCAGCCTCGGCCCCGATGAGGTCATGCGTCCGTTCTGAACCAACCTGCCCCGACCAGGAGCAGGCTCAGCGGCTCACACCTGCCCACAGGCTCGCTCCAAGGAGTCCCCCCTCAGCGCAGAGCCCACAGCCTCTCTGAGGGAGCTCTTACCCAATGGATGCCCAGCGGGCCAAAAGACCACAAAGGCCACTCTGACAAGCAGACGTAGACACGCGAGAGAAGAGAGATGGATAAAATAAAACAGGGCAGCAGGCTGGCCACCAGAGGACTCGTCAGAGCCCGTGCTGGGAAAAGAGAGGACCCAAAAAGCACGTGTCGATCGACTATGTGATGGTATCTGAATAAGCAGCTTTCTTTTTTTATATTTTTAATACTTATTTATTTTTGAAAGAGCCAAAAGGGGAGGGGGAGAGAGAGACGGACACAGGGGATCCGAAGCAGGCCCCGTGCTAACAGAGAACCCGATGTGGGGCCCAAACCCATGAACTGAGAGATCATGACCTGAGCTGAAGTCGGAGGCTTAACCGACTGAGCCAGCCAGGCGCCCCCTAAGCCGCTTTCTTAAACACACTGGCGCCCGTTCACGTGGCTCCCCGGTCCCCCCAGCGACACGGGCGCCAGGCCTGGGACATCCCACCACGTGCTCCTTTCCGTCCTGCTTCCCTCTGATTACTGTCAAATGATGAACTTCAGCCGCAGACTACATTTTCCTGGGATCGTCCCCCCAAATGAATTATGTGAATAATAAAGTTTCAATATTTTTCACGCGGCAATTAATCTTGGGGAGCGCGAAACTTCATTTAACGTGCCGGTGCGGCGGCTGGGCTCCATTAATCAGAGCGGCGAGGAAGCCGGCCAGGCTCCAGCCCGGCCTGGGCAGGGACGTGGGGGCCCTTCTCAAAAACCAGTTCTCTGCACTTTCGAGGCGTGTCACATTCGAGGCACGGCTGTCCCCAGGCGGCGCAGGCTGCCTGGCCTGCGGGCCCTTTATTTCAGATTCTATGTGGGAAAACCTGGTTCCACATCCGCCCGAGTGGTTGTGGGAGGAAAGAGAGGATGGGGAAAACCAGTTCATAAACCCAAACCGGTCATTATTAGAGTGGCGAAAACACAGCGCTGATGCGCTGAATAGTTTACGTTAAATTAAAAACCATAAGTTATCTCTGAGACACTCCATTTAGTACATCTGAGGTTAAATATGGTTCAAAGCAGCTCTTTCAATTAAATTGTTCTTCCTCGGCTCTAGTAAAGTATATTAAACATAATTTCCTGAAAAGTAACAGAGATCATTACTCCGTTTGCAAATTGATACCATGTTATTAAAAATAGGAAATATTTGCAGGGGCATTTCGGCTCACTCTATTTTTACCGAGAACCTAATATTGGCAGCTCGGGTACATCCGAAGGCCGGATTTCTGGCTTCCTGGTCAGTTTCTGGTCAAGGCCAGCGAAGGGAGTGTGTGTGCGGGCGGGGAGGGGGCTGGAGAAGTATCAGAACGAGCAGCTGGGCACGACGGGGAGTCCCCGGGCTAGTCTTGGGACCCAGGAAAGAACTTTCCTCGAGTCCTGTGTCTTCCCATTCTGCATCCCGAGGTCGTCCTCGCTGGAGAAACTTAGCCTGCTAAGCTTCGGGCTGTTTATTCACGTTCGACTTTATGGGTTGTCATTCCACTCACATACACGGACTTTATGGCCATAGCTGGCTTTTATCTTGGCCCGTGCTCTTGGAAAAGCCTGTAACGTTTACAAGTAGCAAGGCTGTCTCTTCCCTCTGCCCCCAGAGCCCCTGTCACTGAAATAGTTCAAGTTCGTAAACCAAGCCCCTAAATGGCTTTTCCCAGGCTCCAAGTGACTCAGGTGGAGCGCGAGGGGTTTGCGAGACTCTGTTGCACGGGCCCCGGGCGGGACGGCCATCCTCCGGCGATTGGGCAAGGGGAGAGGGAGGCGGACCGGTGGCCAAGCCAGCTGAAGCTGGCGCCTTGTGGGCCCAAGTCCTGGGTCAGGGGCGGAGTCTCCGCGAGCCAGGCGGGGCGTTAGGTCCAAGCCGTGTCTACCTGGCGGTGGGGTGTGACTTCAGGCCTGACACAGGGGTGCGTTTCATCCGAGGGAACTGCCAAGAGACCCGAGAGGGGTGCGGCGGATGTGTGGGAGGAGTGGGGGTCCCTGCTCGGACTCGGGGGAGGCCTCTGGATTCGGCCCGGTCATCCGTGTGGGGTTGCAGGGAAACGGAACACGGGCAAGCATGCTCCTTGGGTGTGGTCTGCGGAACCACCCCAGGGAATGCCTGGCTGCCGTGCCCAGTGTCACGGCCCTCACGGGGAGCCACGAGCGGGTGCTTGAGGGCCTGGGACCGAGCACAGGGTAGAAAAACGCTGCTCAGCTCTCCGTGGCCTGGGACAGCGCAGGAACCCTTGAGTCGCGGTCCCCCTGGCCTGTTCCCGAAGCGTGCAGCTCCGGCCAACTCCGTCCCAGGCCCCTGGACGGCAGACTTATGTGTGACCAGGACGAACCAGCGTAAAGCACCCCACGGTCAGGAAGCGGCGTTGCTGGGCTGGGGGGTAGGCGCGTTCGGAAGGGTAAAAGACACTTCGAAACTGCTCTCCGAAAGGGCGGCATCAATTTGCACTCGGGGGGCGTCCGGGTACCCTTCTCCCCGCACCCTCGCCAAGGACTGGCCTTACTCAGCTCAACACTCGCGCCCACCTCGAGGCGCCTGGGTGGCTCCGTCGTTCGAGCGTCTGACTCTCGAATCTGGCTCTCGTCATGATCCGAGGGTTGTGGGATCGAGCCAAGGGTGGAGCCTGCTTAAGATTCTCTCTCTCCCTCCCTCCCCCCCTCCCCCTTCCCCTGCTCACACGCGCTCTCTCTCTCTAAAACAACAACAAACCAACGTGAGCCAATGTGGCGGGTTAAAAAAGATACTCCATTCTCGCTTTAATTTGCACTTTTCCTGACTTCTAGTGAGGTACGGTAGCTTCCCTTACGTGATATTGGTCATTTGTGTTTCTTTTATGAAGTGCCTTTCATGGATGTTTGTATTTTTCACCCACTTTGCTATTGGGTTGTTTGTCTTTTTATTATGAAATTGAAGCTCTTCTTCATGTAACAGGATTGCTAATACCGTGTCCTCTGTGTTGCAAATACCAGCTCCCAGTCGGCTTCTCTTTTAACCTAGTTTATGGTTTATTTTTTCCTACAGCGATACTCGCTTTTTCCTCCTGAGAAATACTCATTCATGTGCAAGAAGCAGGACAAGGATGCCCGTCGCGGCCCTGTTATTAATAGTGAGACGCTGGAAAAACCCCTTCTGTCCATCAATACGGGACCAGTTACACTGAACACAGCACACCCGTACTAACTGTAGGACTACCGGCTGCGGGAAAAAGACAAGCGAGGCCGATATGTGCTTACCGATGGGGGCCATTCTGTAAAGCAAATTGCAGGGGAATGTGTAGGCGGTGATGCCACCTAAATAATAAAATCCCAGCGGGTTGAAAACCCTCAACTCCACATTTCTTTACGTGATATTTTTCGTATGCATAGATTCGTAAACGCACAGAAGTAGATCTGGAAGGATCCGCACGACGCAAATGCCCGTAGTTATTTTGGGGGAGGAGCCCGGAATCAGAGGTGAGTTCCTCGAGGGGACTTGAGCCGCATTTTGTGTTATTATGATTATTGGTGTGATTTCGTCTGTGCTGTTTGAGTATTTCACAACGAGACCGTGGTAGGGCGTAATGTTTGTGTTTCCCCAGATCCGTGTGTTGAAAGATAACCCCCGATGTGGCGGTGTTAGGAGGCGGGGCCTTCGGGAGGTGACCAGGTCGGGAAGGAGGAGCGGTCAGGAGCGGGATTCACGCCCTCGAAAGAACAGAACTGACTTTTGCTGGTTTTTGTCTTTCCACCGCGGGAGAGTGACTTCCATGATAAGAGGTCGGCCGTCTGCACCCTTGAGGGCTTCTCCCTGAACCCGAGCCTGCTGGCACCTCGATCTTGGACTTCCAGCCTCCAGCACAGAGCGAAACAGGTGTCTGTTGTTAATAAGCCACCCCGTCTATGGTACTTTGTTACAGCAGCCTGAGCGGACTAAGACAGACTGCACTTCTGTTTTACACGAAAAGCTCGTATGTACACAGGCTCCAGCGAATTCTGTGAGATCCGCGAGAAGGCTGGCCCCCTGCCCTTGACCCGCCTGTTTCATCTCTGTTGAATCCACAGAGGCAACCCGGAGCCATGGGGAGAGGGGAAGAGAGGAGGAAGAGAGAGTGGGATATACCGAGCATCTCCTGGGTGTCGGACCCTGGGTTAGGGTCTGCCCTCGCATGGGTGTTCGACTCAGAGTTCAGTTCAAGTGTTGACCTTGCTACTTAGTACCTGTATGACCTTGGAGGAGACATTTAACCATTTAGCCTCTTTTGGCCTCAGTTTCTTCATCCGTAAAGTGGGTGCTAACAGATTAGAACAGCCTCAGGGACCCCAGAGACCTAAGTAAGAGAGAGAGCGCGGAAGGCTACACAGACTTAGGGAGCAGGCATAGCTTTCTGACCACGCGGGTTACAGAGTGATAGTTCAACAGCGAGTCCTTGAAGATAGCTGTCGGATACGGTTGGTTATTCTCAGTGGAAGACGCAGCCTTGGCGCGAGCGGGGAGGCAGTTGAGGGTTTCCCTGTCTTCCCTGCCTGCGCCTTCGAACCTCTGACCCACGAGAGCCCTTCGGCGGCACCAGCAACGTGGGCGCTATCGCCGGCGTGGCGGGCGTGGAGTTAAATCCGCAAAGGGCAATGAGGAAGGTTCCGAATGGAGGATGGAGAAGATCCTCCAGGGGAAAAATTAAGATGAGGAGAGCCGTCTCTTTGGGGCATGTCTTCCCTTTCTGAGACCATCTCGGCGGCGATTCGTCAGTGTCAAGGCCGGCGAGAAGGACCTGCGAGGATCAATTCCTCGGTGCAAGATAAATAGTTTAAAATAATCGTATATATGTAAGGGGTTTGCCTGCTCGTAATTGAAGAGAACAGAGGAGTCGGGACTATCTCGGGGACAGCGGGTCCCGCTCGGTGGCACGGAGTCGGCCGTCTCAGGCAGATCGGTGAGGAGTTGGCGCCAAGCCAAGGAGCTTAATCAACCTCCGACGTTTATTATGAATAACCCCAAAGCGAATGGATCATCCTTAGCAAGAACATCATTCTGGTTATTTTCTCGTTTTTATAAATTGATCTATAGCTTCGAATCCCGGTCCTTGAGAGAGCTGCAAGGGACATTAGATCAAAAGAGGCTGTTTTTGGTTGAAGTGGGGTTGGGGTCCCATCTGCTCAGACACTGCTTCCGTCCCCCACAGTGGCCCCTGGGGCGTCTCCTTGAGACCCAAGGGTTTTAAAGAATATGGAAATGATTGATCTCACCGAACTCCCCCAAGTTCCAGATGAGGAAACTGAGGCCTAGAGAGAGGAAGTGATTCAACTACAGCGAACATTCCAGGTCAGTGTGGTAGACGTGGTTGGTTGCTCACTCAGCAGCCATAGCCCAGCTCCCTTTTTCTTGCTCGAAGAACCCATCTCGAAGAGCCCATTTTTAGGGGTTAAAAATGCCGGGTTACTCACTTTCCCAACCTCTCTTCCAGCTGGAGTGTGGGCATTGACTCAGTTCTGCCCGGTTCTGGGAACGGTTTAGCTGCCTGGCCAAGAAGAAGCAAACAAGGGGAAATTATCTTTCTTCTTGACTTCTGACGTGGCTGTGGTAAGGACGTGATGGCTGGAGCTGCAGCAGCTGCTTTGTAATCACGAACGCAAAGCTTGAGGACGACCGTTGTGTTATCTGGGGTCTAGCCAGGGAACATGAGCTACTCTGTGTGTTTGAAACAGGGGAGATTAGTGCAGGGACTGCTCATACAGGTGCTGGAAGAGCTGACAGGCCAAAGGCAGTGAGGAGGCACTCCCCCTCACCCCGTCCCCACCCCAGAGGTTAGCAATTGCAGGATACTCCTAGGACTGGAAGGAGAGAGGAGAAAGGGGTGTTATGAGAGCCCAGAAGCTGGACTGGGGATCTAGAATTGTGGCAAAAGCCTCCTGGAAGGGGCTGGGGGATAGGGAGGAGTTGTTTGGAGTGGGGCTTGAACACAACAGAGGTTGGGTCACTGCCAGGGACGTGCTGGAAGAGAAAAGCCCTAACTTCACCTCCCCACCTGCCCTCCAGTCCTCCTCCATCAGGGTCTTCCATCGGCCACACTGTCCCAACATCCTGGGAATTACAGTTCCTGCAACGCAAGCCGAGCAGGGAATGGGCCCTAGAGCAAAAAACAGCGACCCTGTCATCGCATGGAGGACATGAGGCCGGAGAGACGGAAAGCCCCTGCACCTCCCGCCTCGCGGACCTGCCTGCGCCTCGCCTCCTACTGGATTCCTCAGCCTGGGGATACGAGAGGGCCAGAGTCTTAAAGCCACTGGGATTTGAGCGGATTCGATCCTTGCAGCTGAAGTGGCCTCGTGTTGCAGCTGAATGCATCTGAGCCAGAAGACGTGTCTCTCAGCTGGGAGCGGCACTGGCCACCCCGCCCGCAGGAGACACCCCACGGGTCAGAAAGCCGGGTCTGTTGTTCCCTGGCAGGGGAAGGCGTCCGATGCTTCGGCGGAGGAGAGAAAGTGAGAGTGTGAGCCGGTCGAGGCCCAGCTCTGGTCTCGCGTAGGCGGGGCCACACGCCCCACATTCTCGAGAAGAAAACTCGCTCCGAGTAGCTCACAGCAGAGCTCGGAAGGCAGGGGAAGAGAGTGGGGTCCCCCCACCCCCACTGATAGTGGGTGTCCCGGGGCTAAACCCCAGGTTTTTCCCGGGAGGTCGGCTGGATGGGTTCCCTGGACTGGTGGTTTTCACACTTCCTTGAGACTCACGGTCACACGAAAGTTTGCTGGGGAACCCAAAGTGGGCTTGGTATAGGGTTCATCCTATACCGCGGCCCCGAGGGTCTTCGCAGCACTCTGCGGGGCATGCTTTGAAAACAATTGATTTAGTCTACCCAGGTCTGCTCGTTGGCTCATCGGGCAAAATTGGAATAGGCAGAGGGCACAGTTGTTCTTGGGGACGTCAAATATGATGGCACTCTCGTTCATAGTCAAGAACGAGGTGCCAGGGTCTCCAGGCTGACCTCTCCAGTTTAGCCCGAGGACGGAGTTCCTGATGTCACTTTCTGAGTCCAGGACACAGACTCCTGGGGATGTGCTCGGGTCCCACGCCCACGGCTCGGACCGCTCGCTCACGGCGCCAGGGGCCTGAGACGTCCAACAACTCCATCCGGGGCCCTGGGGGCTGATACCAGAGCGTTCGCAGGCGGCAGAGTCATGACCCCTGGGGAAGCAGGAGGAGGGAGCAGGTCCCCCAGCCTGTCCCTGGCCTCGGTTCCGCGATGCAGCGAGAGGAGTCAGCTTCGGACGGCCGGGACCGAGCCCGGGCTTGACCGTGTATTTCCCTGTGATCTTGGCGGTCCTGGAATCTCTTTGGTTCTGGGTGTCCCCGGCTATGAAAGCGGGAGAGGCCTTCCGATAGCACAGATTTCTGTGATCGTCAAGCAAGATGAAGGGTTGAGACACGCTGACCAACTAAACCAAGGAGGACAATCTGCAGTTATGGGTTCGATTTTGCCCTGGAGCCCCTGCTACCCAGTTTCGTCATCTGGTCTTGGTGCTGGGTTTCTGGGCTGCCTCGCTCGTTCCTTCCCCAAGGCCCTTAGGGAATGGGAGGGGGGCGCAGCCAGCATGGACCTCTCCCCTCCAGGTAAGCCCCTCAACTCCCCGACGGACAGGCTTTCTGGAAACACCTCTTCCCTGGGACTCCAGTGCTGGTACCAAGCATCTTTCTGTCTGGGGGCTGTGATTCTTATTTGGTTAAATAACACATTTAAAAAAATTGTTGTGATTCCATACTGAAGCTTCCCATATGGTTAATTGGAAGTGTTCTCACCAATATTGCAGGCTGTAAAAACTAATGAGGTAAATGGAAAATTTATCAAGTGCCACAGTTAGAAATTAACTTATTGCTTGATGCCGCGCTGATGACTAATGGAGTTAGGGGGGCTCCTCACGCATAGAACAAAACGCGGCGGCCGGCCAGCCCTTGACAATGGGGAGAAGCCTTCTACGTGCCCCTCTCCATCTCTCTCCCCACCTCCCCGCTGTCAAATAGCAGATGAGTAGGCCAAATGGCCAGGCTGTGTCTAGATCACCCAAACACGGTATCTGCGTTCAGTTAGGTATTACATCACCAATAATGACGATTGCTAGCATTTGTCGACGCTTCGTGCCTGGTGCTCTGTATGCCTTACCTTTGGTGCTTCTCACGTCAGGGTGGTAAGGCAGGTGGCGTGATTACCCATAAATCACAGATGGGAAAACCGAGACTCCGAGACATGAGGTCACGCGGCCCTAAGCGGCGAAGCTTCCTCCTCTGGTCTGGTTCCAATATCCATATGCATTCCACTGAGCAGATCATTCGTCCATGCATTCATGCATTCAAATGACAAATGGGCACGGAGGCCCTGTGAAATCCCAGGCACTGAGTCCTGGAGTCACCAGGACGGAGTAGGGGAGCGACCAAGGACCTGGCTCCCAGTCCGGCTCTGTCTGCCACTTGCTGGGTGAGGGACTGCGCTGCACCTTCCGGCTGGCTCTCCGCACCCTCCTCCCCACTCTCTTGTGGGCCCTGGGAAGCTGCCCCAGGTGGGCCACCGCCATGGGGGCTCCCTTGCCCTCCGGCTCCTGGTCAGCCTGAGCCTGTTGGGGGCACTGCCCCGAGGTGACATGGGGGAAGAGCGGGGGAAGGGTCCGCAGCTCCCTCCTTGCCGGTTGCGCCCCCCACTAGAGACCAGCATCCAGAGGTTCACTGCGTATCACTGCTCCCCGTGGGTGCCCGAGGCCCTGACTCCTCTCTCCTTCGGGCCCGGGGGCGGTCAGGGCTCCCGGCTGTCACTAGCCTGAGAGACGGTACCGTCCCTCGTTGGTTCCCCGAAATCTCGCCTCCGCTTTGTGAACCGTCCCTTGTCACTCCTCTGCCAGGACCCCTAGAGTGGTATCCGCCCGGCCCGACGTGACACAGCGACAGGGTGACTTCACTCGAGCGGTTGGCTTGGGTCCATTCCTTCGCCCCGAGGTTGGGGGCAACAAACTGCTGTCGTGAGGATTACAGAAACCGATTTGCGTGAGGTGCTCAGTACAATGGTCAGGACATAGTAGATACTCAATAAATGCTAGCTCTTCCTAGGACAGGGCTCTGCCTCGGAGCGCCCCGGTGGCTAAGTCTGTTAAGCGACTTCGGCTCAGGTCAGGATCTCACGCTTCGTGAGTTCCAGCCCTTGTGTCGGGCTCTGTGCTGACAGCAGGGAGCCTGCTTGGGATCCTCTGTTCCTCCCCCTCGCTGCCCCTCCCCCACTTGTGCTGTCTCTCTCAAAAATAAATAAACATTAAAAAAAAACTTAAAAAAAAAAAAGACGGGTCCTGCCTTGAAGGGCAGAGCGCAGTGATTCTCAAACTCGGGTTTCCGGTAGAATCACCTGAGGTGCTTGTTAAACACTTGGAGTCCAAGCCTAGCTCAGGGGCCCAGGCCAGCCTGGCAGGTGACTGGGAGGCCCTCCTGGACGGACTCCAAGCACACCCATGCGGAGGGCTACACGGCGGGAAGGGACAGGGAGTGGGTGGCTTCATCGGCGGGGTGGCGGGTCTGGGAAAGGGTTCAGAGGCGCTGCCTTTGAGCTGAGCCCTGCACACATGCGCACGGGACAGGGATGCTTTGGGGCCGGGCCAGGCTGGGCCGTGACAGAGCGACTCGGTATGGCCGGCACTCTGGGGCGGCAGGAAGTGGTGAGACCCGGGGCTCTGGTGGGCTGTATACTGGAGCTGAGACTTCACCTTTCCCTGAGAGCAGTCCCCGCGGGGCTTTTACTGGAGGAGTCCCCCAATGTGGGGGGACCAGGGAACTATTTCTCCAAGTGTGAGTGAGTCACCTGCCTTATTAAAAATGGCGGACTCCTGGGGGTGGCTGGATGGTAGAAAGGGGTCTGGACTTTAATATATATCTATATATAATTTACTGTCAAGTTAGCTCACATAAAGAGGCCTGAGCTTTTTGCAGAAGCTATGTGATTCGGGCTCCCATTAGAACTAGAGGCCCCCCTGAGCTCGTGGGAGTGACTGGGAGGATGAGGAGGATCTGGACCGGGGGGTGGGATGAGGAAGGCGCACAGGCAGGTGTTCAGTGGGACGGATGAGCCGTGCCCAGGGCCGGTTGGGTGCAGGTGGGGCAGGAGGGAGCGAGGAAGATGCTCGGGCTCCTGGGCGGGGGCGGCTTTGCTGGAGGGAAGACCAAGGGGGCTGGTGTGTTCGGGTTTGGAGACACCGAGGGAATTCGGTTACCTGCTGGTATGTGTTCTTCGTTTTCTATCAACTTTACTCCATGGCGTCAGTGCGGTTTCCTTTCTCTCTTCCAAGACTCCTTGCCACCACCACCCACTGTCCCTGTCCGGTCCCCCGGGAGCAGGACTGCTCCTCTGACCCCTCACCAGGTCCCCTCATGGGAAAACCGGCACCAAAGCAGCTTTCGCCTTCAGAGATCAGGTCTTGGTTGGGTTCCAGCGGGCTGGGCGTTGCACGCAGACGGCGTGGGGTCTGGGGTCCGAGGGCCTGAGCGTGGATCTTGTCCCGCTCCTCGGGGGCCTGTGGGCAAGTTGCTTCCGCTCGGAGGCCTGGTCTCCTAAGCCGGGAAACGACCCAGCAACGCCGGCCTCCCCGAGATAACGCGCACGATCAACTGGCCAACGAGAAAGGCGGTGTGGGCGGGCGAGCACGACGTGATCGGCACAGGGTCCGGCGGTGCGGATCCGGAAACGGGTCACGCTCCGGAGCCAGCCAGGGCCGGGGAGGAAGGAGGGCCGACCTCTCTCCGCTTTCATGTGAAGCTCTCAAGAGCCTCTGGAAGATACGGGGCCCGGGCAGCGGGGTTACTGCCCCGGTGTGCGTGACTCCTCCGTGGGCGGGGCCCGGCTGGCAACGTGGGGTCAAAGGTTGGTGATTTCCTCCGGCAAGTCAGGTGAGGGATCTGCTTTGGGTCTCCTTGGCCTCCCCAGGAACCTCTGAAAGGCCCCCCAGGTTGACGTCGGTATGGCCCCGGGCAGGTTCTGGCCTCGTGTGCCCGCTCTCCTCTCTCTAGCCCGTTCTCTGGGTCTCCAGCACATTCTCCCCACGGCCACCCTGCACCCGACGCCACTGGGGAACTGCTCGCTCTTCTTTCCTCTGCTTCCTCGTAGCTCGAGCCCTCCCCCCACTTTCTCCGGCTCTCTCTGGGCCAGCCACCCTCCATTCTCTGCCATCGCCCCCACGGTTCAGGGCCCTTTGCATGTCGCCTGCATTTCGGACAGTCAGTGGCCCCCTTTGGCTGACAAATATCGAACAACGTCTCTCTTCTCTGAAACCTCCACGTGAGTTACAGCCTCTCTCTGACCACGGCTTTTACCCAGAGAAAGAACGTATTGACCACAGTCATCGTGACAAGGGGCCACCTAGCCAGATCTCTCCCCCATCCTCTGCTCTAGCCTGTGGCCGTGGAGGCCGCGGTGGAAGGGGCGGGAAGCAGATGTGCAGGCCTCGAGACGCCATCCCCCCTGGAGGCTCCTTGGGGCAGAGGCTGTGTCTGTGTCCTCAGAGCTCCCGGTACAGCGTCTGCTCATCTGGTGCTTCTCGTGTGTTTCTTGAGTGAACGAAACCAGACGGAGCCGCCGTTTTCAATTCAGGGAGGGGGGACTGAACGCCTCCCGTGTGCGTGGTGCTCGGGACTCGATAAACGTGAGGCCCAGGGGCGCCTGGGCTGCTCAGTCGGTTAAGCGGCCGACTTCGGCTCAGGTCATGATCTCGCGGTCTGTGAGTTTGAGCCCTGCATCGGGCTCTGTGCTGATGGCTCAGAGCCCGGAGCCCGCTTCGGATTCTGTGTCTCCCTCTCTCTCTGCCTTTCTTCTGCTCACGCTCTGTCTCTATGTCTCAAAAATAAATAAACGTTAAAAAAAAATTAAAAAAAAAAGTGAGACCCAGTCCCTGACCCTGGGGGGCGGACGGCTTTGGGGCGGAAAGAAAACACGCACACATCGATCGACCCCTGTCGGCACGCGTGAACACTACCGCTCCTGGTCTCTCTCCGTCCCCGAAGACGTGGTTGTCATCGCCTCCTCCTGGACCGCGCAGCTGCTCAGGACTGATCTGCATGTAGCTGACTCCCCTCCGCTCCCGTCTCTCCAGCACATCGGGCTGGAGGAAGCTTCCTGAACGAAGCTTCACAGCATGGTCCCCGCCAAGCTTCCGTGCCTCCCCGTCTATTTGTGAGTGCTCCACAAGTCGCCCATTTACTATGGCCCTTTCTTTTAAAAGAATATTTCTTAAAAAACATTTTTTTTAATCTTAGAGAGAGAGAGTGCACACCTGAGTGGGGTAGAGGGGTGGAGGAAGAGAGAGAGAGGGAGAGAGAGGGAGAGGGAGAGAATCTCAAGCAGGCTCCATGCTTAGTGTGGAGCCCAGCGCAGGGCTCGATCCCACAATCCTGGGATCATGACCTGAGCCGCGATCAAGAGCTGGGTGCTCCTCTGAGCCACCCAGGCGCCCCACCGACGGCCCTTTTTAAAGGCCCTTCTTGCTTGTCCAGCCCGTCTTGTACCGCTTTGTCACACAGCCCACAGGGCACCCACCACTCTCAGAGTGTGAAACCATTCCCTCCCCTCACCGGACGGCAATGGCGTTATCGCCTCAGAATCCGATGAAGTTTGAAATTGAACATACATAGGCAAGCCTCACTTTATGACTAAGCCTTTTAAATAAATTTGCTATTCGGAAAATTCAGATCCCCACGGACTTGAATAGTTCTCTGCCCTTTGCTCTCCCCCTGGCTCTGCACTCATGAGACCAATTCTTCATTTCAATTCACGGCTCTGAATCCGGGGCACGGTCATTTTCCTTCTGCCCCTTCTCCTCAATGCTGCAGAAATCGAGCCACCGCCCTGTCCCACCACCGTCCGCCTCTCCCTGGCCAAACGACCTTCCAGCTCATTGATTCCAGAGGCAAGAAAACACAGAGATCTCTGATCTCTGGGTACGTGGTCCTCCCCCACGCTGGAGAAAGAGGCCAACTCTGCCTCTGGGGAGGTGAAGGGAAATGGTATTCTGATGTCAAGGCTGGGGACACATGGTAGATTTCTGTCCCTTCTGTGAGATGATAGGAGACTCTCTGTTCTCAGCTGTAACCACAGGAGGGTAGTTGCTCAATTAGATGGTTCACGGATTCGTTCATTCATTCATTCATTCATTGTTTATTGAGCACTTACTAGGTGCCAAGTGCTGCCATCGGGCTGGGAAAAGTGGTGAGCACAGCTGGCCCCTGTCCTCGTGGAATGCACAGTCCCACGAAGGGTGACGGGGAGGGGGCATTCATCTAAAACCATGAGAGTCATATTTTGAACTGTGGCAAGTACTTCCACAAGGGTCCAGTTCCCGAATTTGGCTCTGTGAGTGAGCGGGTCTCTCAGCATCGTGTCTCCACAACCCTCCTTCCTCAAATGGGGACAATGCCAGCTGCTTGCCTCGGCACTCGGGGTGCTCCGAGGATGGAAAAGGAAGCACACACAAACGGAGGCCTTTCCGCAAAGCCTCTGCCCTTCACGCCCCCCTCCCGCCACACTTGAAGACATCTGCGTTCCTGGCTGGGGTCCCTCTGCGTGGGCTGCAGGCAGGCTGAGAGGGGCCCGGGCGTGGAGCCCCGGCTCAGCGGGACAGTGGCGGGGGACTTGTCTGGTTGAGGCGGGGCTGGGCCATCCTGCGACCGGGAGTCAGAGCCAGAAAGAACAGCCGGGCTGCAGGAGGCAACCCCTCCCCGCTGCCTCTGGGCCCCTCCACACCTGGAGTGTCACCTGCCTGAGAGCCTCGTCCTCAGGCCCCAGGAGGGTCTGACTTCAGACCAGAGAGGGAGAAAGGGAGGAGTCAGAGTGTCTGCGTCCACGCTCACGGCCACACAGCGACCAGAGCCGCATCTGAGACGGAACCGGGCAGGTTTCTGGCTCCCAGATACACGGCGAACCCCCCAACCCATGCTGTGTCTTGGCAAAGCCCCTCCACGCTCCTTTGACTCAGACCTGCCCTAGTGTGTCTCTGGAAATATTGCAGCCGTCATAATCGTTGTTCTAATAAAATACTCGTCTGACGATCTATTAGGAAGGCATATTGTTGACAGGAAATGTGCATTCGCCGTATTTCCCATTATATTGTCTATTTCCTGCCTCATTTTTCTTGGGAGGGCAGGAGTCACTGGAGATAATGGCATATTGACGGAAAGAGAAAGCAAGGGAAAGAGATCGTTGAAAGGGGGGGAATTTAGCTCTACGCGCCCGCGAAGCTTTCCAGCAGGAAGTCCACACTCGCTTCCTGTCCGTTTGCTAAAACGGCATCTGCCCCTTCGTACTCCTTCTCCCCTTAAAACCAATGGTCTCCTGGTCCTGAGACGCTGACTCCCTGGTCGTAGATGCCAAGAGGCCCAGCCAGTTGTTACCGGGGCTGTGGTTAGGGGAGCTTCTTTAAGAATCCAGAAGAGCACGTGAAATGAACGGTTTCCCTTACAGCACAATCAACAGGACCGAATGGAGGAGGGGGGAACAGGAAGGCAGAAAGCACCCTCTTTTCTAGAAACTTCTTGCCCACAGCCGTTTCTGTTTTGATATCGAATTGCAAACAGTGCACCACCAGGAAAAAAAAAAACACTCCCCGGTTGTGCCAAGGCCAGTGGTGTGTGCCCGAAAATGCCAGGAAGCGGTGCCCACGGCTGTGGTTGGGAGTCCTCCTGGGCAGGCGTTCCTGGGAGGGATGACCCCGCCTGCCCCGGGTCCCAAGGCACTTGGGAAGCTCTGGTTTTGCAGAGTCCTTGAGCCTCTCGGGTCCCTGGGAGGAAGGGGGCTCAGATCGGGCTGTGGATTGGGTGCCCTCAGCAGCCTGATGGATGGCAGGAGGGGCCAGAGACTTCCCCAGTTCCCACGGCTTCTGGCTTCTGGCTTCTGCCCGGGGAGTGCAGGTGCAGCCATGGGCTGGGAATGGGGGATGAGGAGGAGGCGGGAGCCACCGAGGGTGACCGGCCGGCCCAGCTTGGCCGGCACTGGCCTGGCTTTGGCACCGAAACCCCTCAATCCCAGGAAGCGCAGGGTGGCTGGTTACCCCACAAATGAGACTGTGTCACAGTCACCGCCATGCTTTCTAGCTCCATGTCACCCCCAGCTGGGTCCCAGTGGTGAAGAAACAGGGTTGGGCACTTATGGAAACGCGATGGAAGCAGCCGTGGACAACCGGGAGAGTTGGCGGGCTCAGGCGGCTCTGAGTCTCTGGCGGGCTGGGGACGGGCGGGGGCGGCCCGCACTCCCGCGAGGACAGCGCCCCCTGTGGCCGGAGGTCCCCTGCATCCGCTCGGCCTGGGCCCCGATGACTGCTGCGTCCCCCCCCCCCTCCCTACCGCGGCCGCTCCAGGAGCGCTGGGGACCCGGGGCAGGTGCGTCCTCAGGGGTCACTGGCGAGGCGAGGGTGCGAGACAGGCCCGGACCCCAGGGGCCCCGGGCGGAGCGCCCTCCTGTTCCCCTTTGGAGCATTTTCCTAGGGAATTTAAATCATTGCTCCCACCGCGTGAGCCAACCAGCGCCCGGCAGACGGCAGGGACAGGCCTTCCGGGGGCACTTCCCTCTCTCCCCGGGGGATCCCGAGTTCTGACTTAGCAAGGTTGTTTGCAACGGATGTCCTGTGTCTCTATCTCTATCTCTCTCTGGCTTTTCAAGGCTAGAACTTGAAAATAGAAATCTTGCTTTTAAGGAGTGCCGCGGACCTGAGAACTGAGAACCGAGGTAAGCGCTCCAGAGGGCCCGCTGCGGCCTTGGCGCTGGGCCGGGGCCGGCCACCCCGGGCGAGAAGGACGCTCGGCCCCTCTGCCTCAGAACGCGGGACAGGTGCACGTCGGAAACCAAACGGGGGGGTGGCCCTCAGCAAGCCGCTCGCTGTGCCCCCCCCAGGGCAAACGCACGAGGAGGCCTCAGCCGAAAGCCTTCCCGTCTGGGGACCCCACTGTGCGCTCCCAGTCCTGCCCCAGCGTGCGTTTCCTGCACCCGCTCAGGGACCGTGTTTCCTGGCCCCGCCTCGCCCTCCCCTAACGCTGCGAAGGTAGGGACCGTCTCCATCTCGGTTCCCTGTTGCAGCCCCAGAATTTAGCACGGTGCCAGGCCGGTAGTAGGCACTTAATGCATACAATAATTACCACCAGAAAGAGCTTTAATTATGCTACCACCGCCTGTGGCAAGCACTTTACGTACAGTCTTTGATTTCATAGTCCCTACAGTAACCCCGTACTTCAAGAGCTAAAAGACAATTGCGGGAAAACACACATAACAGGAAATTGAGCATTTTGACCTCCTTGGGCGTGCCGTCCGACGGCGTTAAATACATTCACGATGTTGTGCGACCACCGCTACCGTCCGTTTCCAGAACTCTCTTCGTCCTCCCAAACAAAAGCTCTGTCCTCACTAAATAGGAACTCCCCACTTCTGGTCCCCAGCTCCTGGAAAGCACCGTTCTGCCTCTCTCTATGAATCTGACTGCTCGAGGGGACTCGTGTAAGTGGAATCATACACTAGTTGGCCTTCTGTGCCTGGTTTATCGCACTGAGCACGGATGTCCTCAAGGTTTATTCACGATGGAGTGTGGGTCAGAATTTCCTCCCTTTTCCTGGCTGCATAACATTCCACTGCATGAAGACAGATGTTTTATTTATCCACTTACCTGTCGAGGGACACTTAAGTGGCTTCTCCCTTTTGGCTGTTATGAATAAGGGTCAGGATGTTTATTTAAGATTTTTTTTAAATGTTTATTTAGTGTTCTGAGAGAGAGCACAAGTAGGGGAAGGGCAGAGAGAGAGAGGGGGACAGAGCATCTGGAGCGGCCCTGCTCGGACGGTAACAAGCCCAACATGGGGCTCGAACTCATGAACCGTGAGATCGTGACCTGAGCTGAAGTCGGACGCTCAACCCACTGAGCCACCCAGGCGCGCCAAGGGTCAGGATTTTGTAAATCTCCATTTTACACACAAGTATATGGCGGCTGAGAGAAAGTAAGCGACTTTCTCTACGTACCTCATGTCACAAAGCCGGTCAGTGGCAGAAGCAGGTCTGACCTCCACGCCTCTCGGCGGCCGCTGTACCAGAGCGCTCCCGGCGCCTTGAACGGATGGATAAGACCCTCAGGAAGGTACTAAGTTGTATTAGTAAGGATGACACCAGCTGCGGTCACAAACAGACCGCTCGATTTCATTTGGCTTAGCGGCGAAATACGAGTTCATTTCTCATCTCTGTCAAGTGCAGTGTGGGTGGCCCACGGTCGGCGGGGGCCATTTCTCCGTGGGGCGATCGGGGGCTCAGAGTTCTTTAGTGTGGCGATTCTCCTATCGCCTGGAGCCTGGAGCCCTCCGCCGCCGGGCATCGAAGGGGAGAGAGACTGCGGAAGAAACACGCCTGCTTCTAAAACACCCATGGCCCGAAGTGGCTCCCACATGCCTCCCTCACATCCCGCTGGTGGCAGCCGGTCCCGTGGCCATGCCTGTGGTGAGGGGGGGGCCGAGAAATGTGGTTCCCAACTGGGCGGACAGCCATTGCCAGAAGCCTCTCTCCTTTCCATAAGGGGGAGGCTGAACTTTTTGTTGTGAGTCTGTCATGCTGACAAGTGTTGTAAAATTTCAAGACGGTGAGGCAGAGAGGGCACTAGAAGAACGCTTGTGTCCATGAGGCTGAGGCGTCAGAGTGAGCAGAAACATAATATATTTTTTAAAGTTTTTTTTTTTTATTCATTTGGGGGCGGAGGGGGGCAGAGAGAGAGGGAGAGGGAGAATTCCAAGCAGGCTCCGTGCTGTCAGCACAGGGCCCAATGTGGGGCTCGATCCCAGGACCTGAGCCGAGATCCAGGGTCGGACCGGAGCCACCCAGACGCCTGGAAACGTAATTTGGAGGCAGCTCTGTCTCCGACGGTTCATCTCCCTTGTCCACTCTCTCAAAGTCACGGGTTAATCCCGCAGGTTATTTCATGTACCCGCCTCGGTGGGGAAGCGCGTTTCCATAGACGGCAGATAAAGATCTCTTAACCTTGTATTTTCCCGCGCGTCGCCATAAACAGCTTATGCGATGTCACTTCAGTGAGGGTGACAGTCTCCACAATGAGCTCCGGAGGCGGCGGCATATCCTCTTGTCACACATAAAGGAGAGTGACAGCATTTCATCGTTTACGGTGACATCAATGAAGTCGGCTTGTAGAGGTTCCCGATCCATCCATTCATAATACCTTTTATGACTTTAGGCTTTTAAACGCGGGGCCCTGGTCTATTTTTCAAAGGCACCACCATTATCGGCTCAGGGACTCATTCTTCAATATTTCATTTTCCTATGAATATCGAGAATATCTTCATTTTTCTGAGGCTTCTCCGCGGGGCCGGCTGTCAGGTGTGCCTTTCACGTGAAGACGGGCTGGGGCGGCAGAGGCTGCCGTCGGGGCGGCTCCTCTCGCGCTCTGAGGACGGTTTCCCGTTTTCTGCTTCCTGGCACGCTCCCCAGACGAAGAGCCCGTAAGAGGTGTGGTCCCCGAGCCCAGCTGTCTCCTCCGTTTGGGGAAGTAGGGGGGTGAGCGAGAGGGCAGCGTGACCCCAGATCGGGCCACAGTGCGGGTCAACCCCCACCCCAGCGGGGCGGCTCTTTAAAGTTCCTTTCAAGGCCAAGCATGGTTCTCACGCCGCCTGCCGGGGGTTCAAGGTGATGAAACGTCCCCTCTGCTTCCCAGGGGGCCCACTGGGATTAGAAGAGCCCTCTTGGTCCCCAAGGAAGTGGCCCCTCAGACACAGGTGGGGCCTTACAAGTGGCACAGTTCCCAGGAGCAGAGTTTCTACCGGGATCTGGCAAGATCAAGGTCGGATCCGGCCCTGGGGGACCGGCAACAACCTTCCTCCCTCGGCGGAGGCCTCGGACAGGCTGGGGGCAGTGGAGACAATCCCGGAAGTGACTTAGATGGGAAGACTGACGACGGCTGTTGGTTTCGGGAAGGAAGGCGTCGGGGCGGCCCGAACCCGCCCACGGCCGGCAATCCGGGGCGCACCGCACATATGCCGGACACCCCGAGGATGAGCACGTTCGACCTAATTTAGCAACGAGGAATCCTCTTCCTCACGCGGACTTCTCTAATTACTAACGAGACGCTGGCAGGCTCAGCAAGGGAAAATGAAATTGATTCCCTGCGCACAGTATTGGAGATGATAAATGTGTTCAAGAACGGGCCTCAGAAGCCTGCTTGCTGATTAGAAAAGGCAAAATAATTGTGAGATAGTGACTAATAGACGGGCGAGGTCGAGGCAGCATCGGCCTCCCGCAAGAAACGCCAGAGGTCCGATGGCTTCGAGATCATTATGTTCGGGGGTCGGTGTTTCGTGTCTACGCTTTGGTCCCTGGGGGAGTCGCGGGGGTCCCCAAGTCAACTCTGCTGCAGTGGTTCTGGCTTTCTCTCTGTCCGGGAGCCCCTCTGTTCTCTCGATGGCAGCGAAGGTGGCCCTTTCCTTTGTCCCCTGGTGCCTACCGGGATTCCTGGCACAGAGGGGGCGTGCCGCACTTAGGAGGATGGGTCTTGACGTCGCAGGTTCAAGTCCTGACTCTGGCGCACACAGCCTGCAACTTCTGGGAAATCGCCCAGCCTCTCGGAGCCCATTTCCACGTTTCTGGAGTGAGTTTCAATAGCATGCTTGCAGCCTGTGGGATGTCCTAGCCAGTGAGTAGAATAAAGCATTGAGTTTGACTTACAGAAAATCGTTGATATTTAACTATTTTTTTAAACTTGCTAAGCAACAATTTATTTATTACTGCAGAAACCGTGGAACATTACCCCCCACTTAGCAACTGAGAACAGCAAACATTCACGATCTCACTGCTCCTGTGGGTCAGGGATCCAGGGGTGGCTGAGCTAAGCTGTTGTCAGGGCTGCGGTTTCATCAGAGGACCCGCCTGGGGTGGACCCATGGCTCAACCACAACGTGGGCTCCCTCCCATAGCGGTCGGTAGGAGCTGATGGAATGAGGGCTCGGCTCCTGGCTGGCTGGTGTCTGGAGCTGCCTGTAGTTCCCCATGATGTAGACTTCTCCACAGGGCTGTCTCGCGACATGGAAGGTGTTGCCCCAGAGTGAGCAACTGAGAGAAAGAGAGAGAGAGAGAGAGAGCCCAAGATGGAAGCCACAGTCTTTTTATTACCTAATCTCAGACGTGACGTTTCATCTCCCCGGCCACATCCTATTTGTTAGGAGCAAGCTTTCAAGTCCAGCCTACACTTAAGAGTGTGAAAACCAGGGGGCGCCTGGGTGGCTCAGTCGGTTAAGTGTCCAACTTCAGCTCAGGTCGTGATCTCACAGGTCGTGAGTTTGAGCCCCCTGTCGGGCTCTGTGCTGTTAGTGAGGAGCCTGGAGCCTGCTTCGGATCCTCTGTCCCCCTCTCTCTGCCCCTCTCCTTTTTGTGCTCTGTCCCTCAAAAATAAACAAACATTTATATATAGACATTGGGGTCTATCTTAGGAGCTTCCTTCTGGAACACGTTACACCCAGCACAGTGTCTAGCACACAAACCTCAAGAAAATGGTGGTTAAAGAGAATTAACGAAGGGGAAGAGAAACAGCATTAGATACGTTTCCATTTGCATCTTAGTTTAATTGGAATATAATTTTTTCCCCTGGTGAAATGAGATGGGACAGAATAATCTGGAATGAAAGGCTGAGGGGCATCAGCCCCAGAGAATCCTTTTCTCATGAAATGCCTTCGGTCTGTGCCACCTTGTAACCTGGCATCTTGTTGTTAGTCGATTCTGATGGTTTGGCATCTTTCCGACCCTTCTGTATTGAGCACATACTATGTGCCAGCCCCTTGTCTTGAACAAGATCTCTTGTAGGCTCACGACAGTGGTAGGAAGGAGTTGTTTCCCTTCGACAGGGGAGGCTCAGAGTAATGAAGGAAATTGCCCAAGGTCACCCAGACTGAGGTTGCAAACCCAAGGCCGTCTGAGGTGTGCAGGGAGGGCAGAACTTCCCGCAGACTCTTGGCAGTGGTGACGCTGAAGAAATCACTGGGGTGTCATGTTGGTACCTGGACTCCCCTCCCTGGAAGGACTATCTTTCCTGGCCGCTTAAAGTTTGAGTTATCTTGTAGCTGATAAGTTGTAACCAACTTAATTTCTACCCGAGAGCATGGGCCAGGTGGGGCTGCGTGGAGAGCGGGAGACTGAGAAGCTTCTGGAAACCGTGGAACCTCAGCGAAGCGAGAACTTGGCTCGTGGCTGGAGGATCCAGGCTTGAATCTCGACTTTTCTTACCAACTGACAGACCCGGGCAGACCCCTGACCTTTCTGAGTTGGCCTCTCCTCATTTCTCTAAAGGCAGCCATCGTCGCTGTTCTGAGGTTGGTACCAATGGGTTTCATTGCCTGTGTAGACTGCTGTGGATAACGGCAGCCTCCTGGGGTCTCGTGCTGGAAGGACTGTGAGTTTTACTGCAGGGTCCGCCGAGCGGGGGGGGGGGGGGGTGTCCGGCATTGATTAGTCATGTCTGCTGCAGGGGAGGAGAGCAGTGGGGGGCACGTACACCTTTGCTTCGGTCAACCTTGTCTGGAGGCTTCCAGTGAGGTGTCAATGTGGCTCGTGTGTGAAAGTTCCTCACGCCTAGTCGTACGCAATAAATATCCAGTAGACAGTAAAACCTTGGACCGCGAGGAACTTGTTCTGTGAGTGTCCCACAAGGCGAGCAAACACTGCTAATACATTTTAACTTGGTAAATGGGCCATGTCTTGGAATGTGAGTAGGACAGGATGCCGAACGTGGCGTGACCACAACTGAGCTGACGGGGTTCTTGAAATTTGCTCTGATATGCGAGTGCCTTGGATTACAAGCATGTTTCTGGAATGTATTACGCTCGCAAACCAAGGTTTTACTGAATTTTTCTTTCGGTTCATTCTGATGCGGTCGATGGTCGGGCTCGCGCCTCAGTGGGAAAGCACCCACCGCTCGTAGTAGGTGCTCAGTAAGTATCCCTGGAGCGCGGGCAGACTGAGAGGTGGATCCAACTCTTTCCGGGCTCACGCCGACGCTCGTCGCCGGTCCCTGGACCGGAGAGCCGGCAGAGGGAACCCACGGGGCAGCCCACGCGGAGAGCCGGAAAAGGCATCAAAACGGCAAAGGTATTAACTTGGTGTATTTACACCCCCAAGTGCCACGCTGTCACCAGGAGCAGCCCCTTCATGAGATATAAGTAATTTGTGCAGGCTGATCCCAGTTTTCTCATTAATATGCAAATGAGGCATGCCAGTTGTTAGGTTAGAAGAAAGCTGTCATGTTTATTGTGACAGATTTAATGGATGTGTTTGGATTGTGCATTCAATGTGTTTTCAAGAGCATGTCTTATCTTTGTTTAGGCAGTAAATCAAAAATGTAAACAACAATTCATTAGCATCTGTCAGAAGCTCAAAGCCACATTGTTTCATTTGACAATCTTCCCAGAGGTGGGGGGAAAAAACACCCTATATCTGACTTATGGAAGATTAGTTGGAAATCGCGCTGGCTTTTCCCCTCTCTCTGCTCAGCAACGCGTAAGCGGTGATGGAGGGGCAGCCGCTCTGCTCGGACAGCGGGAGGGTCGTGGGGACGCCAGCAGGGATCACACGGCTGCGTCCCCCGTGCACCTTGCAGCGGCCTCTAAAACCTGGGGCCTCCGCACACGCCCCGGCCAGCAACGTTCCTGGGGAAGGGTCCTGTGGAGAACAAAACCACTCACAGGCACACTGCCTCGCGCCACAAACATCTGCCTACTCGAAGACAGCGGGGGCACGAAGACACAAAGGAAAAAACCAAAAAATGGAATCGGGGACCGCAGAGGACACAGGCAGAAGGGCGTGGTCAGCTTAAGGGGCGGGGGTTTGATCTGCAAGCCTCATTCTTCCATGCAGCTACTGCTTTGGCCCCCAGACTTCGCGCTGAGCTTCCTGGTGGCCAAAGCAAAAAGGAGAGCATTTTAAGTTTTAAGATTTACTCTGTCTCAGAAAAAGAAATGAAAAGGAAGGCGGACATCCTATTTTGCTAGGAGGCATAAGTCTTCTCGTGAGATTTGGTTCACTGGCTTCCTTAACGGCCATGCTGAGGGGGGGGTTACCCTGGCATCCCCTGGTATCGGATGAGGTCTCAGGTTACCCTGTTCTCGCATGAGCCGAGAACGGTTTTTATGGATGAACCACGCCATCGGTATGACAGGGAACACCGGCTTTGCGCCGCAGTCAAAAAGAATTCCATTCTTCTTAGCAGGCCCGTGCTACCAAACATACCGAACATTCATCAAGAAAACATCTTGTGGAAATTTGTTTCTTCTCCTGGTATATATGTCCTTGTATAATAGCCTTGATTTTGCCTCTTGGCTCATTAAGCCTAAAAGAGTTGCTCTCTGGTCCTCGTAGAGCAAGTTTGCTGACCCCTGGTCTAAACGGCGTTTACAGAACCTGAATCTGACTCTGTCATCGAACACCTACAAGCCTTAGCTGGTTCTGTATGTTTTTTTTCTTTAATTTTTAAATGTTTTTATTTGGAGAGAGAGAGAGACAGAGAGTGGGCGAGAGGCGGAGAGAGAGGGAGACACAGACTCCGAAGCAGGCTCCAGGCTCTGAGCTGTCAGCACAGACCCTGACGTGGGGCTCGAACTCGTGAACCATGAGATCGTGACCTGAGCTGAAGTCGGATGCTTCACCGACTGAGCCCCCCAGGCGCCCCTGGTTCTGTATGTTCTAAGGACAAAATCCAAAGCCTCAGCGGGTCCAGGCCCTACTCCCCACTCCGGCCTCGTCACAGCTGTCCTCTCTGTCCAGCTCTGTCATCAGAACTGCTCCCAGGATGTCAAAACGCTGCTGTTTCTCAGGCCTGCACCCTCCCCCAGGCCGTCCCCTCCCTGACCCGTACGCACTCTCTGCTCCGCTCATGCATCCGTCCTTCTGGGAGCTTCCTCTGAGCCTCTTGGGTTGGAGGTGGGCGCCCCCTGTTATTCCATCGTCTGCCTCCCGGTCACCGCACTGGGCTCTCTCTGCGGTCCTGCTACTCGGCCGTAGTCCCCAGCGGCTGCCCCCATAGCCCATGGGCTCTGTGCAGGCGTGACCGTGTCTGTCCCATCCCCCGCCGTCCAGCACACGGACGGAGATGACCAAATATCCGTTGAGTGGACGAATGGACGAAAGCAAGAAGGAGGGGTTCCGAGGCTGACGCTGACCCAGGCCAGCCGGGGGACTGGGGCGGCAGCCAACCGTTCAGGCAAACCGTGGGTCAAGTTTCCTTGGGTGGCGGCTCACGGACCGGTGGCCGGAGGGTCGGCTCCCTTGACGCTGGTTAGAAACAGCATGAATCGCTTCTCTCTTCCCTCCCACACAACACACGGCCTTTGCTCTCCTCGTTTTGGTCAAATGACTCGGGCGAGGGTCACGATGGCCTCTTCTGGGTTTGAATTAATTTCTTAAAAATCGAAGCATGGTTGACATACAGCGTCGTATTAGTTTCAGGTGTACGCCGTGGCGATCCGACACTTCTATCCATGATGAGACGCTCCCTAGGATAAGGGGAGTCACTGTCCGCCACCACGCCGACTCACTACAGTGTGGTTGGCTGTATTCTGTAAAGCTGTGCTCTACGC
Organism: Paguma larvata; assembly: GCA_030068075.1. Lineage (NCBI taxonomy): Eukaryota > Metazoa > Chordata > Mammalia > Carnivora > Viverridae > Paguma > Paguma larvata. Next base: position 21,105,802 of record CM057837.1, on the reverse strand, counting down.
CCCCGTGACTTCTGTATCTAATCTCTGGAAGTCTGTGCCTCTTACTCCCCGTCAGCTACTTCCCCCACCCCTTCCGGCAGCCACTGGTTCGTTCTTTGTATTTGGTCGTTCTCAGTTTGTTTCTGCTTGCCCCCTTTTTGTTTTTGATTCTACACGTAAGTCGAATTATGCGGTATTTGTCTTTCTCTATCTGACTTATTTCACTTAGTGCAATACCTCTAGGCCCATCCGTGTTGGCAAGATTTCATTCCTCCTCGTGGGCTGCGTAATATTCCACTGTATCGCCACACCACATCCTTATCCGCTCGTCTATCCATCGACGCTTCGGTGGCTTCCACATCTTGGGACACAGCAGTAAATACAGGGGTGCGTGTATCTTCTTGAATTAGTGTTTTCAGTGTCTTTAGGGTAAACGCACAGCAGTGGAAATGCTGGCTCATATGGCATTTCAATTTTTACGTTTTTGAGGAACCTCCACACCGTTCTCCAGAGCGACTGCCCCAGTTCGCGCGCCCACCCACAGTGCTCGAGGGTTCCCTTTCCTCCACGTCCTCACCACCCTCGATATTTTGGTCTTTTTGATTCTAGCCATTCCGACAGGTGTGAGGGGACATCTCACTGCGGCTCTGATTTGCTTTTCCCTGATGACTAATGACGCTGAGCAGCGTTTCATGCGTCGATTGGCCATCTGCATGTCTTCGTTGAAAGAATGTCTCTCTGGTCTTTTGCTCATTTTATATTGGATGGTTTGCTTTTTTTTAATTGAGTTGTATGAGTTCTGTATATATTTTGGATGTTAACATACCATGGCTTATGGATTAAAAGAATTACTACTGTTAAAATGTCCACACTACCCAAAGCAATCTATCGATTCAGTGCAATCCCTGTCAACCATACCGACAGCATTTTCACCCAGCTGGAACAAAGAATCCTAAAATCTGTGTGGCACCACAAAAGATTCCAAAGAGCCAAAGCAGGGGCGCCTGGGTGGCTCAGTCGGTTGAGCGTCCGACTTCAGCTCGGGTCATGATCTCGCGGTCTGTGAGTTCGAGCCCCGCGTCGGGCTCTGTGCTGACAGCTCAGAGCCTGGAGCCTGCTTCGGATTCTGCGTCTCCCTCTCTCTCTCTCTCTGCCCCTCCCCCACTCATGCTCTGTCTCTCTCTGTCTCAAAAATAAATAAACATTAAAAAAAAACTTTAATTAAAAAACAAAGCAAACAAACAAACAAAAGAGCCAAAGCGATCTTGGGAAAGAAGAACAAAACTGGGGGCATCGCAACCCCAGATTTCCAGCTATACCGCAAAGCTGTAGTAATGAAAACGGTACGATGCCTGCACAAAAATAGACACGCGGATCGACGGAACAGAATAGAGAGACTAAATAACCCCGTGCTGGTGTGGCCGATTAATCTACAACAAAGGAGGCAAGGATCTACAACGGGGAAGAAGTCTATTCAATGAGTGGTGCTGGGAAAACTGGACGGCGACACGCAAAAGAACGAAACTGGGCCACTTTCTTACACCAGATACAAAAATAAAATCGAAATGGATTAAAAACTTCCATGGGAGACCTGAAACCATAAAACTCCCGAAAGAAAAACATGGGCGGTGATTTCTTGCACGTGAGTCTTAGCAAGGGCTTTATGGACGTCTCCTCAGGCAAGGGCGACGAAAGAGCAAAAATCAACAACCGGAACTACGTTGAACTAAAAAGCTTTTGCACAGAGAAGGAAATCTACCTACGAGGAGACCACCTACTGAGTGGGAGAGAGGGTTTGCACCCGACGAACTCTGTGGCCTCATCACCGCTGAACCCAAGGGGACTCTTCCGCTCTTGTGTCCCTTGATCTGTCTGTGCTGTTTGAGGCGTGCAGCCTTCTAGAGTGTTCCTTCTCTTGGGCTTCCGCCCTCCCTCCCCCAGGCCGCCCGTCTCCGTGGCTGTTCCTTCCCGGGCTCCCCTCCCGGGCTGGCCCTTTAAAGTTGGGCCCCTCGTGCCCATTTTAAATTTAGGGTAAACGCACAGAAGTGGACATGCTTCTCCTGGCCCCCTCTGCTAAGTCTCTTGGGGGGACCTCCTCCACGCAGAGGAACCCAGGTCCAGGGGGCGGCCGTCTCTTCTGAGACAGAGCATTGCGCTCCCCCAGCTCTGACTCCTCGGACCTGGCGCCCTTCTGTCTGACCCCGTCATCCCCCTGACAGCGTCTAAGAGGCCTCTGATGCACCCCCCTGCCGCCCCGGTCTCTCCTTCATCCCTTAGCTCAGGGTCGCCATCTCCAGGAGCCTCCCTGAACCCCACACTGGAGCCCTGTCTTGACCTCTGCCTGAACACTGGTCTTACTCTCAGGGGTTCCATGACCATCCCCCGCCTTGAGGCAGGGACCTTGCCTCCCAGCTCCACCGCGGCCTGGCACGTGTGGGCACTCAATAACTGGATGGCCGGAAGTTTCCAGCTCTACCCCTCCCCACGCTGCCGTGTCTTCCCCACGCTGCCGTGCCCTCCCCACGCTGCCGTGTCCTCCCCACGCTGCCGTGCCCTCCCCACGCTGCCGTGTCCTCCCCAGGCTGCCGTGTCCTCCCCATCTCTGGCCATCTAAGGTTTCTGCGTCTCAGCCTGGGGGACGGAGGTGCAGGCGGGGCAGAGAAGGTTGTCAGGTGGGCCCTGGGGAGCAGGAGAGGGCCAGTAACCGGGTAGGTGCTGTGCACCACTCAACGCAGAGGGTGTGGGCGCAGCACCCTTCGTGCAGGCTGGCGGGCTGTGGATACCACGTGCAAGGCTGTCACACGTCCTGAGCCCCCGGGCAGAGGCTGAAACTGCATGAGAGGCCCCAAAGGTAAGGAAGTGCTGTAGGGCTGCCTTCTCCCTGATGGCCCCTGAGGCCGGCCTCCCCTCCCCGAGGAATTAGGGAGCCATGCCGGCTTGGGCGCTGGCCTTGGCAACGAGCTAAAGCAGAGGATGGTTGGGAGCCATTATTTCCAACCCCCATCAAGATTTAAAGCAAGCTAAAAGGATGCATTAACCTTCCAGCGCCACTCGAAACCCAGCTCCACATTTACTGGGAATTAAAGTAATTGATGAACTTGTGCTTGAGACATAGGTTCACATAAATAAAGAGCTACGAGCTCTAAAAATAACATTTTTTTTTTAAATAAAGGAAAGATCAACACGCAACACACCTCATGAGGCTCCATGTCAAGCACTTAGGAAGCTGGAGAGAACGGGGAGAGGAAAATGTTGATTCAAAAATCAATATATTTTTCCTAAATGGGGTTCGAGAACCACACGAGTCAAGTCTGGACCTGCCGGAGCCCCCGCGGTCACTCTACGGCAGGGTGGGTTCCGGACAGGAAGGGGTTAAGGTATGGATTTCAACTCAAAGTTGAAGGAAGACCCCTGGGCGAGCCTTTCATTGCGTTGACTAAAAATGTTTTAAAAATCAATATAACAGTGTATAAAAGGATCTTGTAAAGATGGAGTCGGCCCCGTCCGCGGCCGTGCAGGGCTGCAGGGAGCAGTAGAGGAGAGGGCTGTTTAAGCCTCTCTGGCTCGCAGCTAATGAGGCGGGAGGATTTGGGTGGTTCCTGGTACACGTGGAAAAAGAGTTTCTAAAGAGTTCTAATTGTCTCCGCAGGAACAGATCATAAAAAGCTGGACCTTCCCATCAGCGGAGACGGTGATCGCACACTTTCCCTGACCCCTAACGCGTCCAGTTGGTAGGTTACGCAGGGATATAGAAACCATAACACGAAGATTCATTCAACAACCACGTGTGGAACTCATGCCCTAAGTCAGGGGCCGGGTTCCGTGCCACCCGGAGAATTCATCCGGAAACTCCCGGAGGACGGAGCTTTGCCCCCCGGGGAGCTCAGACTCTGATGAGGCGGCGTTTGAACTCTTTAACCGCCGTCTCTCCATCTCACCATCGGAAGAAACACGTCTGACATGGGATTCCGAGCACCTGCGATACTGTCTGGAAAAAAAAATTCGAGAAGCGAAATTCACTTTCGCTTTGTGTAACGCGCTCTGTTTTCGACGCGGGGCTGTTTTATTGAAAAGGAGTAAGTGCTGGTCGCTACCCTCGAAATTGATTGTATGACCCTCTACTAATGCACAGTGACCTGAAGTTTGAAAATTCTGCTCTAGTGCCAGGGCAGAAGCGAGAAGTGATTTAAGAGAAAGAAAGTGCTCTGTGTGGGAGCAGAGAGGTGGGCAGGGCTCTTCTGGCCGGGAGATCAGGGAGGGCCCCCTGGCGGAGGTGGCATTCATGCTGAATGATGGATGGTGCCTGCAATTTAGACAGGCTGAGTTGGAAAGAGTAGTTACACTTGTAATAGTATATACATTATATTATTATTATTATTATTATTATTATTATTATTACTAATGTAGCAAACAGCATTCTCCTACCCAATGGGCTTTTCCACCTATAGCTTTATTGGATCATCCTAGCAAACCCTTGACCGAGTTAGATATTGGCTGCTTTCTATCAATGGGGAAACTGAGTCAGCGAGGTGAAGGATTTTGCCCAAGGACACACAGCCCCTAGACTCCAGCAGAACCCAGTCCGAGCTTGAGTCGGCCTGGATCGCGGCCCCCTCGGGGCCCCTCAGAAAGAAGCACCAGGCCGGGCTCTGTTTCACTTCCGGCTGAGGGGGTGCGGGGGGATGGGAGGGAGGCCACCCACCTTACATGGTTCTTTTCCGCTTTTCCTCCCTAGCTCTTCCCTTCCCCAGTGTTCCTGCTGGTGCCTCCCTGGGCACCTTGGGAGGCGTGTGAGGCTGCGAGCTCCTCCGAGAAACCCCAGCTGGCTCACTGCACCCCGGCCACACGGCCCCTCTTCTGAGGGTCTCCATTGGGAGAAACGGACTTGGTGTCCTCAAGCCTCCCACCCAGACTCAGGGATAACCGTCCCCCCACCCCCGCCCCCGCCGAAACTTCCCTTGTTCTCTGCGATCCTAACCTCCCGGTCTGGAGGCCTGAGCCGAAGCTCCGTCCTTCTGTTCCCCAAGTCTGAGGTCTGCTCTCACCCGGGCACCAGGCTGAACCCCCGGCGTCATCTGTTTGACTTCCCTTCTCTCAAGGAACTTACAATTTAATCAGGAGTCCCTAATAGTACACACATTCTAAATTGCAATCATTTATTGCATCTAGCCTGGGGCTTTTCTGTCTGTTAGAAATATCAGGGTTATTTCCTTTTTTTAAGAGTTTACGCTAAAAAAAACCACCCCAAACTTTACAAATAATGTTTGCTGTTTAATGTTCTCCCCTGAAATATCAATCTGCAGAAATAGAAATCCTTTTTTACAATTCATCTTAAGGACAGAGTTCCAGTTTCTTACAATGTAATGAATGTACTGCAGAGAATGGCCCAATAGTGCAAATGAAAGGAGCGTATAATCGCAATGATAATGGAGCGTATTGTATGGCTTGGATAATAAAATCCATACCAATATGGAAATCATATCTCAAGGCGACATTCCTCTCTTTGATTTTTGTAATAATTGTACGTGTAAGAACGGGGCAGCGAGAAGTGGAGAGAACAAAGGCCTTTATTGCTTCATTAGGCAGCTGGCGTTCCGACGGTCCAGCCTGTCAACAGCCGTCCCCTGATTTCCAAGCGAAGCTTCTCCCCTTTCTGCAGAAATGATTTACGGTTCTCGTCGGCGCCCTCCTCGGCCCCCCTCTTCTCCGCGAAGACTCACGATTAGACTAAACGCGCTGTGATAGCGACTTTGCTCGGCACCTTCTGCCTTCTGGGGCAGCGGGTCTTGCGGTTTGGGGCAGAGGGGAGCCAGGCCCCCCTGGATGCTTCGGCGGGAAGGGAGAAGAGGCCCCGGGGGGCGCCTTATGGAGACTGGGGACTGGGCGCCTTCTGGGGCCCACTGGGTCCCATTCTGTCGTGTCTCTGAACTCTTGCGTTCGGGCACAGGTCATCCCGCCTCTGTTTACCAAGCCTTTGGTGGGGCATTCTACGCACCGGGCGCTGTGGGCATGGGGCTATGTTTGAGGGAGTCTTAGAGGAGAGGGTACAAGCCCCCCGGTCCAAGCAGCTGGTGCACACGAGAGAATTGGTTGGCCTGTTGAGCAATCTGTGGGAAGGTGTCCATTCTGGCGTCGGCCCAGAGTGGAGCTTGGAATTGGCATTGACTTGAGTATGACCTTGGCATTGGCCTTGACGTTTCCAGCCTCAAAGATGGCTCAAGACAGAGCCGGCTTGCAGACCCAGGTCCTTAAGTCCAGGTCCACTGCCTTCTCCATTGTACCCCAGGTTGGCTTTGCCATGTGTGAGTCCGGGCAGAAGGAGCTAGAGCTGAGGGTGGGGGCTCTGGGTGAAAGGTCAGAGCAGCACCCTTCAGAGGTTGGGTGTCGGCAGGATCCCAGTGGCTTTTGGGCTGCCCTCAGAGTCTGCCCTGGCCCCGCCTCACCCCAGATGCTCCTCATTGGTCTCTCTTCTCTGGCTTCTGACCTCAGCTGGCTCTGGTCTGATTGTCTGGGCTTCTACGTGCCCCCGTATCACACTTCTTGTCCCCAGGCTTCAGCTTCAGGTGACAACTCTGCCCTACAAGACCTGTATGGGTTGGTTAGCGCCAGGTCCCTCCTAGGCCTGTGTGGGGTGCAGCTGACAGCAGTAGCCACCAATCTGGGGACACTATCCTGCCTTATCCCACTGGGTTCTTCAATAGCCCTTTCACGCGGGCACTTCCTTATGGCCATTATATGAAGAAAGTGCCATACACATCCGAGTGCGGGCTCTGGTGTAGACACAGCTTTCATCTCCTTTGGATTAATATCAAGGCCCTTGACTGCTAGGTGACGTGGTAAGTAGGCTTAGTTACGAAAGAAACGGCCGAACTGTCTTCCAAAGCGCCTGTACCGTTTTACAGCCCCACCTGCAAGGGATCCGAGTTCCTCTGCAGCCTCGCCAGCGTTTGCTGTTGTCGGTGTTTTGGATTTTGTCCGTCATGATAGGTGTGTAGTGGTATCTCCTTGTTTTGACTTGTATTTCCCTGATGACTTACAGTGCGGAGCATCTTCTCATATGCTTATTTGCCATTCTTTATCTTCTTTGGTAAAATGTTTGTTAAGGTTTTGATCCATCTTTTAATTGGGGTATCTTGTTTTCTTGTTTAGTTGTAAGTTTCTTTGTACATCTTGGATAACATTCCTTTGCCACACGTGTCTTTTGCACATCGTTTCTTCCAGCCTGTGGCTTGTCTGTGCGTTCTCTTAACAGGGTCTTTCACCGAGCAGAAATTTTTATTTTTGATGAAGTTCTGCTTATCACTTCCTTCTTTCCTGCCTTTGGTGTCGGATCTAAAAAATACCACTAAATCCACGGTTTGGTGAAAATCATCTAGGTTTTCTCCTGTTATTGCCTAGGAATTTTATAGTTTTGCACCTCACATTTAGGTCAACGATCCACTTTGAGTTAGTTTTTGTGAAGAGTGTGAGAGCTGTGTCTATACTCATTTTTACATGTGGAAGTCCAATTGTTCCAGCACCATTTGTCGAAAAGATTGCCTTTTCTCCATTTTATTAACTTTGCTTCTTTCTTAAAGGTCAGCTGACTATGCTTTTGTGGGTCTATTTCTCTCCTACTCAGTTCCATTGATCTATTTGTCTATTATTTTACCAATACAACACTGTTTGGATTATTGTAGTTTCATATTAAATCTTTTTAAAAAACATTTTTTTAGCATTTTATTTTATTTTTGAGAGACATAGAGACAGAGAGTGAGCAAGGGAAGGGCAGAGAGAGGGAGATGCAGAATCTGAAGCAGGCTCCAGGCCTGAGCCGTCAGCACAGAGCCCGACTCGGGGCTCGAACTCACAGACTGTGAGATCATGACCTGAGCTGAAGTCGGCCACTTAGCCGACTGAGCCACCCAGGCGCCCCCATATTAAATCTTGAAGTCAGGTTAGTGTCAGTCCTCTGACTTTGTTTCTCTTCCTCAGTATGGTGTTGGCTCTTCTGGGTCTTTTGCCTCTCCATATAAACTTTAGAATCAATTTGGTGACATCCACAACCTCTTGGGATTTTGTTTGGGATTGCATTGAATCTCTATATCAAGTTAGGGAAAGAATTGAAATCTTGGCAATATTTAGTCTTCCTATCCATGAACATGGAATATCTTTCCATCTATTTAGTTCTTTGATTTCACTCATCAGAGTTTTATGGTTTTCTTCATATAGATCTTGCACATATTTTGTTAGGTATACACCTCGGTATTTCATTTTGGGAGTGCTAATGTAAATAGTATTGTGATTCTTAATTTCAAATTCCACTCGTTCATTGCTAGTAGATAGGAAAGCAGTTGACTTTGCATCTTGTATCTGCAGCCTTGCTATCATCACTTATTAGTTTCAAGTTTTTTTGTTGTTGATTTTTTTTCAGATTTTCTTCATAGACAATCATGTCATCTGCAAAAACTTTATTTCTTCCTCTCTAATAAGTATATCTTCTATTCCTTTTATCATCTTATTGCATTATCTAGGACTTTGAGAAAAATATTGAAAAGGAGTGGTGAAAGGGATTTCCTTGCCATGTTCATAATCTTAGCAGAAAAGCTTTAAGTTTCTTACCATTGATTATGGTGTTAGCTGTAGGTTTTTTGTAGATATCCTTTTTTTTTTTTTCTTGAGAGAGTGAGTGGGAGAGAGGGGGAGAGGAAGAGAAGAGAGAGAATCTCAAACAGGCTCCATGGAGCCGAATGTGGGGCTTGATCCCATCACCCTGGGATCACAACCTGAGTCAAAATCAAGAGTCGGACACTCAAGGGACTGAGCCACCCAGGCGCCTTGTAGATAATTCTTTATCAAGCTGAAGAAGTTTCCTTCTACTCCTAGTTGACTGAGAATTTTTATCATGAATGGATATTGGATTTTGTCAAGAGATGCTTTTTTCTGCATCCATTATGATCATACAATTTTTCTTGTTTAACCTGTTGATGTGATGGGTTATAGTGATTGGTTTTTGGGTCAGCCTCACAAATCCCACTTGGTTGTGGTGTAAAATTCTCTTAATATATTATTGGATTTAATTTGCTAATATTTTTTGGAGGACTTTTCTGCTTCAACATTCATAGGAGATACTGGTGTGTAGTTTTCTTTTTTTGATATGTCTTGGTATTAGGGTGGCGTTGGCCTCACAGAATGAACTACAAAGTATGACCTCTGCTTCTAACTTAAGAGACTGTAGAGCATTGGTATAATTTCTTCCTTAAATGTTTGATAGAATTCACCACTGACCCCCATCTATGTCTAGTACTTTCTGTTTCTGGAAGGTATTAATTATTGATTCAATGTTTTTAATAGATACAGGTCTTTTCAGATTATTATTTCTTCTTGTGTGACTTCTGGCAGATTGTATCTTTCAAGGAATTGGTCCATTTCATCTAGGTTATCAAATTTGTGGGCATAGAGTTGTCTATAGTATTTCTTTATTATCCTTTTAATGTCCATGGAATCTGTAGTGATGTCCCTTCTTTCATTTCTGATGTTAGTAATTTGTGTCCTTAGTCTTTTTTTTTTTTTTTTTTTGGTTAGCCTGGCTAAAGGCTTATTGATTATACTGATCTTTTTGAAGAATCAGTTTTTGTTCTCATTGATTTCTCTCTATTGATTTCCCATTTTCAATTTCATTGATTTCTGCTCTAATTTTTATGATTTCTTGTACTTATTTTGAGATTAATTTTCTCTCTTTTTTTCTAGTTTCCTATGGCAGAAGCTTCGATAATTGATTTTAGATCTTTCTTTTTGTCTAAGTATATGCATTCAATGCAATAAATTTCCCTCTAAGCACTGCTTTCCCTGCATCCTACAAATCTTGGATTTGTTTTCATTTCTCTCTGGTTAAAAATATTTTTTTAATGTTTATTAATTTATTTTGAGAGAGAGAAGGAGTGAAGGTGGGGAAGGGAGAGGCAGATGAGAGAGGGAAAGAGAGAATCCCAAGCAGGCGCCCTGTTGTCAGTGCAGAGCCCGATGTGAGGATCAGTCCCACGAACCGTGAGATCATTACCTGAGCCAAGAGCTAGAGTAAGATGCCTAACCGATCGAGCCACAGAGCACCCTTAGTTAAAAATATTTTTAATTTTGCCTGAAATTTTTTTGACCCATGTGTTATTTATAAGTATGTTTTTATTTTTTTAATTTTTAAAAATATATTTATATATTTTTGAGAGAGAGACAGAACACAAGCAGGGGAGGAGCAGTGAGAGAGAGAGAGACACAGAATCCAAAGCAGGCTCCAGGCTCTGAGCTGTCAGCACAGAACCCATCATGGGGCTCGAACTTGCGAACTGTGAGATCATGACCTGAGCTGAAGTCCGACGCTTAACTGACTGAGCCATCCATGGGCCCCAAGTATGTTTTTAAATCTCCACATATTTTGGGATTTTCTAGTTGTTTTTCTGTTATTGATTTCTAGTTTGATCCATTTGCGGTCTGAGAGCAGATATCATATGATTCCTATACATTTAAATTGGTTAAGGTGTGTTTCACGGCCCAGAATGCAATCTATCATGGTGAACGATTCATGTAAGCTTGAGAAGAATATGTATTCCGCTGTTGTTGAATGAAATAGTCAATACACATTTATTATATCCAGTTGATTGATGGCATTGTTGAGTGTCAACTAGGTCTTTACTAATTTTCTGCCTGTGGGATTTACTCATTTATGATAAGGGATATTGAAGTCTCCAACTATAATTGTCGATTAATCTATTTTTTCTTGGAGCCTTATCTATTTTTGCCTCACATATTTTGATGCTCTGTTGTTAGGAGCATACATGTTAAGGATTGTTATGTCTTGGAGATTTGACTCCTTTATCATTATGTAATGCCCTTATTATCCCTGATAACTTTCCTTGCTTTGAAGTCTTCTCTGTCTGAAGTTACTACAGCTACTCCAGCTTTTTTTGATTAGTGTATAGTAACTATACTATAGTATAGACAGTATATATTAGATATATAGATGTATTAGATATATACTTAAGGATATATAATTGAATACATTGTTGCTGTTATTATTTTGCACAAACTGCTATTTGTTAGGTCGGTCCAGCATAAGAAAAATATGTGTTAGGGGAACCTGGGGTGGCTTAGTTGGTCAGGCATCTGACCTCAGCTCAGGTCATGATCTCATGGTTTGTGAGTTCAAGCCCCACCCTGGGCTTTGCACTGACAGTGTGGAGCCTGCTTGGGACTCTCTCTCTCCCTCTCTCTTTGCCCCTCCCCCACTGTTTCTCTCTCTCTCTCAAAAATAAATAAACTTGAAAAAAAGGAAATATGTTTTAATTATACCTTCACTTATTCCTTCTTTGATGCTTTTCCTTTCTTACTGTAGTTCTGGGTTTCTGATATTGTTTTCCTTCTCACTAACAAACTTTTTTTTTTTTTTTTTTGAGAGAGAGAGAGAGAGAGAGAGAGAGAGCGTGCATGTGTGACCTGGGAGGAGGGGCAGAGAGAAAGAGAGAGAATCTTAACCAGGCTCCACAATCAGCATGGAGCCTGCTTGGGGCTCGATCCCACAACTGTGGGATCATGACCTGAGCAGAAATCAAGAGTTGGATGCACAACTGACTGAGCCCCCCAGGCGCCCCTAAAAAAAACTTCTTTAAACATCTTGCAAGACAGGTCTCCTGTCAACAAATTTCCTCAATTTTTGTTTGTCTGAGAAAGTCTTATTTCTCCTTCACTTTTGAAAGATAATTTCATAGGGTACAGAATTCTAGGTTGGTATTTCTTCTCTCTCAACACTTAAACATTTCACTCCATTCTCTTCTTGCTTATGAGGTTCTGAGGAGACGTTGACTGCAGTTCTTATCTGTTCTCCTCCATTGGCAAGGTTTTCTTTCTTCTAGTTTCTTTCAGGACCTTTCCTCTATCCTGAATGTTCTGGAACTTGAAAGTGATATGCTGAGGTGTAGTTTATTTGGCATGTGTCCTGCTTAGTGTTCTCTGAACTTCCTGCATCTGTGGTTTCGTGACTGTTGTTAACTTGGGGGAAATTCTCAGTGATTCTTGCTTCCAATATCCCTTCTGTTCCTCTCTCTCTCTCTCTCTCTCTCTCTCTCTCCTCCTTTTGTTATTTCCATCGTGTGTGTGTTACACATTTGTAGTCGTCCTACAGGTTCTGGATCATTCTGGTCTTTTTCAATCTTTTGCTCTTTGATTTTCAGTTTTGGGAGTTTCTATTGTCATTGTCTCAAGATCAGGGATTCCTTCCTCAGCCACGTTGAATCCACTAAGTCCGTTGGGGCACCTGGGCGGTTCAGTCGGTTAAGCGTCCGACTTTGGCTCAGGTCATGATCTTGCAGTTCGTGAGTTCGAGCCCCACGTCGGGCTCTGTGCTGACAGCTCAGAGCCTGGAGCCTGCTTCAGATTCCGTGTCTCCCCCTCTCTCTGCCTCTCCCATGCTCATGCGCTGTCTCTCTCTGTCTCTCAATAATAAGTAAATAAGAAGAAACATTAAAAAATCCACTAAGTCCATCAAAGGCACTCCTCATTTCTCTTACAGTGTCTTTGATCTCTGGCATTTATTTTTTTTCTTTTCTTTTCCTTTTTTTTTTTTTTTTTTGGTTCTTTTCAGGATTTCCGTCTCTCTGCTTAGATTGCTCATCTGCTCTGGCATGCCGTCTGCTTTATCCATTAGGGCCCTTGGCATATTAATCGTAATTGTTTTAAGTTCTCGGTCTGATAATGCCTGCCGTGTCTGGTTTTACCGCTTGCCCTGTATCTTCAAACTGTGGTTTTTGTCTTTTGTACGCCTTATAATATTTTAACTGATGTTCAGAGGTGATGTCCTGGGTAAAAGCAGTTGCTGTAAATAGGCCCTTAGTGATACGGTGGTCAGGGGGAGGGGGAGGGCTTTTAGGGAGCCGTGCTCTGGGCTGAGAAGTTCACAAGCGTTTCTCCGTTCGTTTCCCCCCTCCCTGCTTCGGTGGGACAGGATGGCTAGAGTGGACTGGACTGGAGTGTTTCCCTGCCCTGTAGGTCAGTTAGGCTCTGAAGAAACCCCAGCAGGGCAAGTCCTGGTTAACTAGTCTCTCCCGAAGGCAGGCCTTGTCACGAGCGCTCTGGCTTATTTCAAAACACTCGATTTCCCCCCTCCCTACCAGAAACACGAGGGGATTTTTCTCTGCATTTACCGCAAGAACCTGGCAGAGCTTCTGGAGGTGAAGACTCACAGAAGTGTGGGAGCCTCCCTATGACCGGGCCACTCTGGGACTTGTCCCCACTGAGCCTCCAAGAGGTTGTCGGTTACAGTTCCCGTTTCCCTCCCACGGCCCTGGGGCTCGTGGCGGTTTCTGCCACATCCGCTGGGATGCTCTGGATCCGCCGTCTGTCTCTCTGGCCTTGGGGGCAGCGGGCTGCTCCGTGACCTCGCTTCTCTTTACAGATCCGAGAAGAGCTGTTGGTTGTTCAGTCTGTTCAGCTTTCGGCTGGTTGTGAGGATGGAGTGGCGACTCCCAAGCTCCCTGCGGATGCCGCGGGAGAGCTTTCTAGGTACTTGTTTATAGAGCGCTCATGTCTTTTAGTTGGCGGTGGTAAAATATATAGTAGCTAAAATTGACCGCTTTCAAATGTACGTTTTAGCGGCATTAAGGACGTTCACACTGTTGTGACGCCGCCACCAGCACCACCGACCGTGTCCAGAGCTCCTCTCATCCTGCAGCACGGAGACGGAGACGCCGGATCGGAGGAACGACACCCCTCCGTGCCCCCCGCCCCTCACCCCTGGCCAGAATCATCCTACTTTCCGTCTCTCCGAATCTGACTCTCCTAGGGCCCTTCCTGTAAGTGAAATCGCACACCGCTCGTCCTTCTGTGACGGCCTTACTTCCCGCTGCGTGATGGTCTCGGGGGTCAGCCGTGGTCTAGCCTGGGCCAGGACTTCAGTCCTTTTTAAGGCTGAATAACATCGACCCCGCCTGTAGACGTCATGTTTGGTTCACTGTTCACCTGTCGATGGACTTTTGGGTTGTTTCCACCTTTTGGTTATTGTGAATACTGCTGCTACGAACGTGGATGGGCAAACACCTGTTTGAGACCCTGTTTTCAATTCTTTGGGAAGATAGAAGTGGAATTGCTGGATCACATGATAATTCTACGTGTGTCTTCGGAGGAGCCGCCATACTGTTTTCCACAGTCGCCGTGTCACGTCGCGTTCCCGCCAGCAGCGGGAAGCACAAAGGGCTCCGATTTCTCCACATCCTCGCCAACACTTGTCTTCTTCCTTCTCCTCCTCCTCTTCTTCCTCTGCTTCCCCTTCCTCTTCTCCTTCTCCTTCTTCCATAATAGCAGTCCCGATGGGTGTGAAGTAGCATTTCGCTGTGGTCACTTGAGATATCGTATAAAACACATTCTCGAAGCCCAGTTCCTCCATCCAGGGCCGGGCCCGAGAGCCTGCATCACTGACAAGCCCCCGGGAGATGCGGATGTTGCTAGTCGCTGGCCCACCTTTGAGTCACGAGAGGGCTCGGGTGATCTCTGATGGCCGCCCCCGTCCCGAACCTGCACGCATCTCCAAAGCTCTTTCTTACGATCGTTTCCCGTGTCGCTGACAAACAGCTGGCTCTTGTGGTTTCTGCTGCTGTTGACACTCACGGGCTGAGGACATTTTTGCCGAACTGCACGAAGCTTTGCGCCCCCAGGAATGCACCTCGCCTGATCCTTTGTATCCCTCAGATGGTCTAGCACAGTGCGGAGCAAGTGACGCGTTCTCGATGCTATTCGTTAAAGGAATCATAACGACGTCCCCTGGTCTGTGGGGAGCCTTCGCCGTTCACAGTCACCTCCACGTGCTTAATTCAGGACCTGCCATTTCTCCTCCGATGGAACCAACACTTCCTCCTGGCCTACCTGCTAGGCATGGTTTTTCTCATGCCCTCATTACCGCAACCTGTGAGTTATGTAGGGCAACAATTTCCTGATCTACTTGCCCGCAAAGAAGGGGAAACTGTCGTTTAGAGAAGTGTTAAGTGGGTCACCCATGGTATCCTAGGGGATGATGGCAAGAATGGGCTCTGTCCCCACTTCCCCGGAGAATTGGGAATTCCCAGGAGCCGAAGTGGGGGCTTCCTTCTTCTCAGTGGGTGATCGCCACGGGGGCTGGCCAGTGTTCCTGACTCCAGCCCTCGGGGGCCTCCCCGCCAGCCATCCTGCCTAGACCAGTCCCAGTGGCACGGATGACGCCTATGTGACTTCCTGCTTTTTGCATTGAAGGCCCTTACACAGCGGAGAACAGCTAGGACATCTGGATTTCTGGCCCAGACTTCGTCGCTTCTGACCATGGGACCCTACGCCAGGCACCGCTGCATCGAGCCTCGGTTTCCTCTTCTGTGAAATGGGGCGACGCTGCCTGCCCAGCTGGGCCCACGGGGCCGTGGTGAGCCCACACCAAGAGCTCTGTGTGAAAATGCTTTGTGCATTGTGAAGAGACATATGTGCTACGCTGTGTGTACATTGTGGACGTCGTAAAATGGAATTGCTTTTTTACTTTTAACGTTTGGGTATTTACACGGAGGCACTCTCATATGCAGGATTGTTTCAGCGGCTCCTTTATTGGTCTTGCTGAGTAAAAAAATAAGACGGGAACCCCCATGGAAGCTACTAGTACGCGTCTTCCTTCTGAAACTTGATTTCCACTGTCATCCTTATGTTTCCCAAGGGTGAGCTGGGGTGGGGTGGGGGCGGGGGGCCATCCCGCGTCAGGAGGGAAGCTCTGAGTTAGAAGTTAATTCTTCTTTACTGTATCAAGGACGCTTAATTCTTTCAGTGGTTTACTCTTCTTTGTAATTATAGATGTGGTGGTTAGAACGTCTTGTCTACTACATTACAGATTTTCTTTTATACAATTTATCCCCATTACTGATTTAAAGCTCTTCCTTTATAAGTTTTTATTCCAGTTTCTGCGCCAGCGTTTAGGGACTCTGGCCGGGCCCAGTGCCTCTATGGGGGCCATTAGAGTTGCTGTGTACATATATAATTAAGGAATTTCAAAACACAAATTACCGCCTTTGGGGCCAATAGCCGGCACAGTTACCATCTATCATGCCAGCTCTGGAGACAGCTCTGTGTGTGTTTGGTGAAGTAAATTAACATACAACAACTTTGCTTAAAATAATGCTGAAATTTAAGATGTAGCAAGAAGCAGGAAAAACAAATAAAGGGATCCAGGGAGAGTCAAAATCACGTATTTAAATGAGGGGAAAATTCCCGCCCGGTGCCTTTCATCACTTGCAGGTTCGCGCACAAAGCCGTCCAGGTACTCCTGGTCCCTCCTCGCTCCTTCTGGGTTTCTGGCCAGATTTCTGTTGGGTTTACAGCCTCTCTGAGCCGACCGTGGGCTTGGAATGGACCTTGGGAGCCTCATCCGTATTTTATCCTTTGGGAATCCATTACCGTAGAGACAATGGAGCGGCGTATTTCAGAGTCTGGAAAACAGTAAGGCCATCGCACGTCACTCTAGCAGCTGAAGACAAGCCATCTCTGATACTCGCCCGATGGGAGGCCTGCTTTTGGCTTTTATGTCCAAGCTGGGACCCTTGGCCTCAAAGCCTGCTTCTGGTCTTGGAAGTTGGTCCCTTCCCAACATTATAGCAATACATTTTTTTTTTTGCGGCCAATAAAACCACGTTCAAGGCTAATATTAATGCTTTAAAGAAATACAATTGTCCTTAGGAGCCCAGTTAACAGAAGCAGATTCTTGAAAACAGATGTGTGTTTGTGGTCCAATGTTGACGTGAACGAGGCGCTGGCTGTTCGGATGGGGTAGGAATTTTCCCGTCTCCTAAGGAGGAAACGAAATGATGGTTCTTTGTGTACAAACCCCTCAAATCAACCACCGTTACGCCTCCCAGCAATAACCACCAGTGAGATTTTGATGTGTCTCTTTTTAGACCTGCTGGAGGTGTATTTTATACACAAAGAGGCATCTTTTAGAAAGCAAACTGGACTTTGTTACTTTTTGGCCCTTTTTCTCGCGCTACTTTGAACGTTTTGCCAAGTCAGCAAACATTTCAGCCTGCGGCTGCGAAAGTTTCCATCGCTCAGCTGAGACCACCATTTTGGAATCTTCTGACCTGTAGTCAGACGCGTTATCCATTGCGCCACTGGCCCACGAGAGACCACCATTTTGTAGTCTTTACACTACTGACGAAAATTGAGACTCTGTCTTTTTTCTTTTGCTAATAAGGATGATGCTTCAGCGAACACCCTTCCGTATGTATCTTTGCCCATGTCTACTATAATTTCCTTAAGATAAATTCTTAGATATGCGGATACTGTGTCAAAGGTTATGCACACGGACATACCATTTGTTCCTCTTAAAAATAGCATTTTCCTTGGTAAAAGAAGCTAATTTCCTTAAGATGAATCTGCTGCCCTCGTGGTATTCATGTGGAACATCTTCTTGGCAAGAAGGGCTAGGGGCACCAGCCCCCACGCCCCAGAAGCAGAAACAGAAAATGACCAAAGGACCCTGGAGCCACAGCTCTCTGGGGAGAAACTGCCCCCTCCTCCCCGAACCACAGCTAATCCTCAGTGCGGAGGGCAGACAGCCAAGATTCTTTATCTGTTGACGGAGATTCAGTCAAGATAGAGTAATAAGATTCAGAGCTTTATCAAAAAAGTGGCTGTTGTGTAGAGACGGTTGTAGTAGAATTGTGGCTGGAATCATGATCATGGAAGGTTCCAGAAACTCTATTCAGTCAGGCAGTTTACAGAGTGTTGGGTTTTCATTGGGTGGGATTCTATGGGATGCCGGCCCTAGAAAGGGAGAACTAGGTTGACTGCAAAGCTTTCTTTTCATTTCACCAGGGAGTAGCTGGGTCCCCAGGAGTAATTCATGAACTTGCCGTGACAATATATTTCTTTCTGGGCTCTCACCTCAACAGGAGGCCATGGTTTCTGCCTTCTCAGCATGCATTCATTGTAATGTAATGTAATGTAATACAATATAATATAAATTATATATACATATGAAAACATATTTTAAAGCAAATTTGATTTGTGTTTCTGCACTTGGATACAAAATTCTTGACTACTATAGTGATACTGAATTTCATCTCTATTTGGAGGTCTAAGTGGGATAATGTAGCTATTGAGCCTATGTGAATGGGCCAAGACTCCTGCTTAGCACTGACTACAGGTGGGTGAATGAGTCCCAGTCCTTCCCTCAAGGAACTTGTAGTCTCGGGCCGGACCTCAATGTCCCACAGACAAGTCAGTGGCAGGATGGATGGCCGGAGAAGGAAGACATCACCTTCGGCCAGCAGGACAAGGACAGGATTCAGAGAGGAAGTGATAGTTCTGACGAGTCTTAGAACACGACCAAGACTTTGACAGGTGGAATTGGTAAGTGTTAGAATTTCCGGTGAGGAACGCGGCAGGGCCAAGTGCTGAGAGGGAAGGCAGACGGTGTCACATGTAGGGAGCAGCTAGGAGACAAAACTGGAAGGAAGAGTGGGGGCCTTGGATGTTGTTTGGATCCTGGATTCCAGGCTGAAATAAAAATGAGATTTCGCCTTCTGTGTTTGAAGGAGCAGCTTTTATCAAACCAACAGACCCACAGAAACAACTAGAAACCCACACAAAATTAAATAAAAACCCAAACCCCCCAAAGCATCTGTTTGAAGGCATCGTGAAGCTGTGAAAGCAGCCGGGACTTGAGGGGAGGGGCCTAGGATGCAGGCATCCTCCAGCGCAGGGCAGCGCTCTCTTGCCACTTTTCCTTTTGGGGGCTTTGTTGATATTTGGTTGTGACAAGAGGCTGAGATGCTTGCTAAAAGGCCCTTGCAGAGAGACAGGGAAGCCAGCAGAAATCTTTGGCAACCCTGCAGGGCTGGGGAAGCAAACATTAGAGTTTGAGATTGCTTAGGCAGCCAGAACTTGCAAGTCATCACAAAGACAAGTGCACAGAAATGAGGCCGATACTCGGTGGCTTTCACCTTTAGGCCTTTACCAAGTCACAGGTACACAGGGCGAGCTGCTAAGAATCAAAGAAGTGGCTGAAAAAATAGCAAATGACGGGCAGTTTTGTGGTAGTGGGGTGAGAAACATCTGTGTTCAGGAGACACGCAGAAGGCGGGGCCCTAGTAAATGTTCCAGACTCCAGATTGGACACCTGGCAGCCTACGCCCTGAGCGGGGGAAACTAGAGTTTTACAAAGACTGTAATCCAGCCTCAGGTCAGCAGAAATTAATAAGATAGAAAACAAACATAGAATAAAGCCATATGTTCATTCTCCAAAAAGACTAATAAAATCGGTAACCCTCTAGCAAGACCGAGAGAGAGCACAATGTACCAAAATCTGGATTGAAGAAAACATCACTATAGATTCTACGGATATTAATGGCAATATGATGAACAATTTTATTCCAATACATTTGAAAGTCAGGCAAAACAGACAACATGTTAGAAAAACAACACGTACTACAAATTACTCGAAAACAAACCAACACTCTGCATGGTCCTATGTATGTCAGAGAAACTTATTCTATAATTGAGTTCTTCCCACAAAGAAAGCTCCAGATTCAGATGGCTTCACTGGCGAATTCTTTCCAACATTCAAGGAAGAAATAGTCAACCAGTTGTATCAAAATTTAGAAAAAGAATCCCTCCCCAACTTGCTTTATGAGGCTAGCATAGTCTTACGACAACTTGATAAAGACATTACAAAAAAGAAAAGTATGCATTAATTTCTTTTGTGACATAAAAATCTGAAACGAAATATTCTAACGAGAATACAAAGATATATAAAAGCTATGCTGGCTGACTCCAAAGTCACTATAATAGTAAAAAATTAGGGGCGCCTGGGTGGCTCTGTCAGTAGGGTGTCTGACTTTGGCTCGGGTTATGATCTCATGGTTTGTGGGTTTGAGACCTGTGTCAGGCTCTGTGCTGACAGCTCAGAGCCTGAAGCCTACTTCGGATTCTGTGTCTCCCTCTCTCTTTGCCCCTCTGCACTTGTGCTCTGTCTCTCAAAAATAAATAAATGTAATAAAAATATTAAAAACATTAATCACTGTGATCACAGTAACAGAATAAAGGAAAAAAAACCTCTAAATGTAGTAAAAGTATGTGATAAAAAGTAAAAATTAAGTATAAGAATAGAAGATAACTTCTTTTTTATCTTTTTTTTTAAATTTTTTTCCAACGTTTATTTATTTTTGAGAGACAGAGACAGAACATGAGCAGGGGAAGGGCAGAGAGAGAGGGAGACACAGAAACCGAAGCAGGTTCCAGGCTCTGACGAGCCATCAGCAGAGCCCGACGTGGGGCTCGAACTCACAGACCGTGAGATCATGACCTGAGCTGAAGTCGGCCGCTTAACCAACTGAGCCACCCAGGTGCCCCAAGATAACTTCTTTTTTAAAAAAATGTTTTTATTTTTGAGAGAGACTGAACACAAGCAGGGGAGGAGTGGAGAGAGAGGGAGACACAGAATCCGAAGCAGGCTCCAGGCTCTGAGCTGTCAGCACAGAGCCGGACGTGGGGCTCGAACTCACAAATCGTGAGATCATGACCTGATCCATAGTTGGAGGCCCAACCGACTGAGCCACCCGGGTGTCCCAGAAGATAACTTCTTAAATCGGATAAAAATCCTATAGTAAATCATCATATTTAATGGTAAAATATAAACATTTTTCTCTCTGAAATAGTCTAAGTGACAAGGATGGCCATTATCACAAGTTCGGCATTTTACTGGTGGTCCTGGCTAGTGTAATAAGGCAAGAAAAAGAAAAAGAGGCAAAAAGAAAGAAAGAAAGAAAGAAAGAGACATAAAACTGTTCTTCTTTATAGATAACACGATTGTGTATGTAGAAAACACAAAGTAATATATAAATAATTAGAATTAATAAATCAGACTATCAAGATCTGGATACAAAGTCTATATACAAAAAAATTGTATTTTTTAATAGCAGCAACAACAACAAAAAAATAATTACATCCTGTAGCATCAGTCCCTTTCACCCCCACCCCCACCCCCAAACAACCAAAAGACTCATGTTGAATTTCTAGGAATGAATCTAGTGAAAAATGTGTAACTCTTCAACACTGAAAAGTACACAATATTATTGAAGGGAATTAAAGATGACAAATAATGGAGGCATATACCATGTTCATGGATTAGAAAAATTAAATACTATCAAGATATCAAATCTTTTTCAAATTAAAGTATAGATTTGAGGCACCTAGGTGGTTCAGTTAGTTGAGCATCTGACTCTTGATTTCAGCTTAGGTCATGATCTCAGGGTTGTGGGATTGAGCTCCATGTTGGGGTCTGTGCTGAGTGTGGAGCCTGCCTGAGATTCTCCCTTTCTCTCTCTCTTTCCCTCTGCCTTCCTCCCCCGTGCTCTCTCTCTAAAATATGAATAAGTAAGTAAATAAATAAATAAAGTATAGATTTGATGCAATCTGAATCCAAATTCTCGGATGATTTTTGTGGAAATTGCAGTCTGGTTCTAATATCTATATGGAAGTGTACAGAGCCCCAAAGAGCTAAGACAATCTTAAAGCAGGGCAAAGTTGGAAGACTTATATCATTAAATATCAAGATATATTGTATAGCTACAATAATTAGAAGAGCACGGCTTTGGTGCGAGGATAAAAAATTGTCTAAAGAAAGAGGATAGAGTCCAGAAATAGACCCATACATATAAAGTTAGTTGGTTTCTACGCAGTACACGGTAAGAAAAGTCTTCAACAAGAGGTACTAAATCAACTGGATATCCATTAAAAAAAAAAAAAAAAGAAGCTTGACTCTTTATCTCATACCACAGACAAAAACACTTCCATTATAGATTTATAGATTTAACTTTAAATGTTTTAAAATGTTTATTTATTTTTGAGAGACAGAGAGGCAGACTGTAAGTGGAGGAGGGGCAGAGAGAGAGGGAGACGCAGAATTCGTAGCAGGCTCCAGGCTCTGAGCTGTCAGCACAGAGCCCAACGTGGGGCTCGAAACCACAAACTGCAAGATCATGACCTGAGCTGAGGTCGGACGCTTAAACGACTGATCCACCCAGGCACCATAAGATTTAAATATGAAAAATAAATTAATAAGCCTTCTACAAGAAAATGCAGAGAATACCTTTATGACCTTTGGGAGCAAAGATTTCTAAAACATGACCCCAATAGCACTAATTATAGAGAACAGGATCGATAAGTTGAACTACATTTAAATGAAGACTTTTTTTCACCACAAGACACTAATAAAGAATAAAAAGTCACACCTCCGAGTAGGAGAAGATATTTACCATATGTATATCTGACCAAGGACTCACACTAGAATGAACGTACTTTTAAAAACCTCACAAACCAATAAGAAAAAGATAAAAAAGTCAATAGAAAAATGGGCAAAAAGATTTGAATAAATGCTTTCAAAAGACCAATAAATATCTGAAAGTTTAAAAAATAGTTTTCAATGTTTATTTATTGTGAGAGAGGCAGAGAGAGAATCCCAAGCAGGCTCTGCACTGTCAGTGCAGCGTCTGTGTGGGGCTCGAACTCATGAACTGTGAGATCGTGACCTGAGCCCAAACCAAGAGCTTAACTGACTGAACCGCCCAGGCATCCCAGGAAATATCTGAAAAGTTTAATCACCGTACTAATCACCAGGAGAATGTATTTAAGGCCACAATGAAATAACCATTTGAACGGTTAGAATTAAAAAGACCTATACTACCTTGGGTTGGAGACTATATGAAGCAATTGGAATCTTTTTTAATGAGTCCGCATTTTATTTTATTAAAAAGTTTTTTTAAGGTTTATTTATTTTTGAGAGAGACAGAGCACAGGAGGAAGAGGGGCAGAGAGAGAGGGAGACACCGAATCCAAAGCAGGCTCCAGGCTCTGAGCTGTCAGCACAGAGCCTGATGTGGGGCTCAAACTCAGGAACCGTGAGATCGTGACCTGAGCTGAAGTCAGACGCTTAACCGACTGAGCCACCCAGATGCCCCTGCAATTGGAATTCTTATTGGTGGTTGGTGGGAATGGAAACTGAGACCTCCATCTTGGAAAACGTTTTGGCATTATCTACTAAATTTGAACATATATGCACCCTGTCACCTAGTGCTTCGATACCCAGGTATATGCTCAAAATAGCACATTTATTCATCAAAAGACATGCATGAGAAAGCTCCCAGCAGCCCCATCTGTGATAGCCCCACACTGGAAATAGCTCAATTGTCCACCAACAATAAAACAGAGACTTAAATTGTTGGCATATTCATACCATGGAACGCTCTACAGGGATGAGAAAGAACAAATTATAATTCTATACAATATGGATAAATCTCCCAAACATGACTTTGAGGGATAAAAGAATCCACACACAAAAGGGAATGTATTATTTGATTCCATTGATATAAGTTTCAAAAGTAAGCTAAACGAATTAGAGTGACAGCAATCAGGATAGTGTTTATCTTCCTGGGTGGGGGTGACTGCCAGGGGGTGTCGGGAAGACTAGGGGTGCTCAGGGGGTGCGTGTTTTGTGAATGTTTACTGAGCCGCGTGCTTTTCGGTATGTGTGGCATTCTTCACAAAAACAGTTACTCTAAAGAGCTTAATGAGTGACCCCACATATGGTCGTGGGAGAGGTGTGCCTGATTCAGTCTGAGGGGAGATGAGGGCGGGGATGCTACTGGGAGGGACCGAGAGGGAGAGAGACTGGAGCGGTTTCCCCAGCCCCGCCCAAGGGACACAGGATCTGGATTTTTGCCCTACTTCTGCCCTCAGGCGATCTTGGCCAGTTGTGATGGTTTTCTGGGTCTCTCTTGGACTGGATCATGGGTTTTCAACCATGGAGCTTCATGGCTGGGCTTGTAGGTCTGTAGATTCTCTGAAGCTGTAAGCCTGTGTGTACGAGCGTTTGGGGGCAGAGGGCCGGAGCTTTTTACCAAATTCTTTTAGGTGTCTGGAATCTAAAAAGGTTAAGAGTCATTCAAAAGACGATCCCCAAGGCACCTAGATGCTTTGCCCGTCATGATTTCCTGGGCCACGGGCCGTTTTATGCTGTGGAGGGCGTATTTTATACTTGGTGGCACCGAGCTGAAAGTCAGGGTGGAGCTGAAGTTGTCTCTGTATCAGAGAGAGAGGGGGTGGGGTGCACTGGAAGGAAGGATGGGACATCTCTTCTATCTGCAATCACAGGGTTATGTCATATCCGGGAATGAGTCGAGAGGCAGGTGGGGCTTTCCGCACCAGAGATGAGTCCGGCACTCTTCTCAGGCGAAACTGTTTTTATGGCTATGATTTCTTTTTCCTGACGGCATCTACTCAACCTTTTGCAGTAAGAATTCTTAGTTTCTGTAATATATAGCCTTGGGGCCACCAAGAAGTTGTCACAATGGATCAAGTCATCTGTGAGCACTGGGGACAATCGGAACTGTAAGACTCCTTCCCAAAAGGGCATCTTTTCTCTTAGGAAACAGGTCACACTAGCCATTAACATCAGGAAGAATTAGAAGCAAGTTTCTGAGGCCAGAGCTTGGCCTGAAGATCAGCTGAAACCTTTCTCTTTGCTTGAGACATGAAGCGATGTGAATTTTTGGTGGGAGACAATCTCGTTGTGGGTGAGAGATAAACACATTTTATTAATATTGATTCATGGCTCCATCTTAGAAGGTTTCCCACTGCGTTTAATGTGGTAATTTCTTTTTTTTAAAGTTTATTTATTTTTCTTTAGAGATGGGGGAGGGGCATAGAAAGAGGGAGAGAGAGAGAGAGAGAGAGAGAATCCCAAGCAGGCTCTGCACTGTCAGCACAGAGCCCAATGCAGGGCTCGAACTCACAAACCCACAAGATCATGACCTAAGTTGAGATCAAGAGTTGGACGCCTGACTGACTGAGCCACCCAGGTGCCTCTTAATGTGGTAATTTCTAATTGGAAACAGGTCTACGGGGGGCCCGGGGAGAGCTCTGGCCCACCTTTTGCAGTGCGTTGGGAGAGGGGGCCACACCGAGCGTGGAGGCGTCAGGCTGCCGCCATGTCGACCAGGTCTTCCTTGAGTTTTATAAGAAAAGAAACCACATCAGTTTCCCTCGACAGCTCACCACACCCTCTTAACAACTGTATGAACTCGAACGTAACACTGAGGTTCTCTGAGTCTTGACTTCTCATCCTTAACGTGACGCGGGTGATTCGGCAGCTCAGGGCTCTTGTGACAACACGGCAGTTGGCCTCCAAGAGAGCCACCAGGCAAGTGGCGGCTGTTTGCACCACGACAAAAGGCATAGCGAAACAGGAGCCTCAGTAGCAAGGACTGTGTGTGGGTCCAGGAAGGTGTGAGTCCTTTCTTCAGGAGAGTCAGCGAAAGGCTTGGGTGCAGGACGCTCGAGACGGACTTTGAAGGGTAGGCAGGATTTTGATGGAAGAACCAGGAGAAGGCACTCGGGCAAAAAGGAAAATCTTGAAAACAGATGTGGAAATGTGGGGATACGTTGGCTATTTTGGGGCAAAGGAGCCGCCTGGTGTGGCCAGAGCCTAGCGTGTGCGGAATGAGGCAGCGGAGGTGGGGGTGTTGGGGTCCGAGCAGAGAGGCTGGGCTACCCGCGCAGGCCCTCCAGGCAAGGTCCCTGGTACCCCATTCCTTGACCCGCCTGTCCCGTCTGGAGACGGGATTCCTGTGGCGCCCCCTAAGGCACGTCACCGCCCCTCTGCTCAGTTTGCTAAGCTTATCCTAACCCCCAAGCCAAGGCTAAATTAGACTGTGGAGGTAAACAGACACAGAGAAAGCCCCCAAATTAAAAATATGAGGGTGGGATTGAGCTGTTAATCACACTGCGGCATTTCACAAAGAACAGGCTGGGTTTCCCAGTGAACCGATGACTCCCGGCATATAAATTAATCTTTTGTATAGGAAGAAATGAAAGTCATTAAATGTCATTGTCTTATTTTAAAAGCAGCAATATCCTGCCTGATTGCAAGTGCTTCGAGGAGGATGATTAAACAGAAACCTTATCTTCACCGCTCCAAGGAGAAAATTGGAGAAAAGTTATCCAATTACGGATGATAAAGCAGAGGGGGAAAAAAATCAGAGACAGGCAAACACAGGTCGGCGGGTTGTAAAGAGTGTGTTTCTTCCCCTGCTCGCTCGGTCCCGGGATCTGCTCGCGGCCGACACCCAGAAACACGCTCAGCCACGAAAATGACGGCGTCTCTTTGGCGTGCCATGGAACGCTCACATCTCTGCCGTCTTTCTGTCTCTAACCCAGTTCCGGGTGCCGAGGGCCGGGAAACGGTTGCTGTTGGGTTCTCTCTCCCCGCAGAGTAAACCACGGATTTCCAAACTCGCCGTGGGAATGTGGGCATATTAGTTATCGGCCCCGAAACGCAGGGTCCTTATCTGTCGCTGGGCCCGAGGGGGACGGACCGCCGTGGGTCTGGGCCGGGCTTTCTCACCCTCCAACGCCTGACACTGTTGGCTGGGGAATTCTAGGGGGGCTGTGCTGGGCATTGCGGGATATTTAGCGGCAACCCTGGCCTGTACCCACTGGCACAGCCTCCACCTCAGACCCCGTGTTTGTGACAACCAAGTGTGTCTCTAGGTGTTGCCGAATTTCCTCTGGGGGTGAGGGATGCCAAGTTCTCCGGGTTGTGAGCCACTTCCGAAGGTAGAGCATTTGGCTTTGCACTTTGCGAAGCCCACACTTGACCAATGGTGGCTACTGTTCCGACTCGGATTACTCCTGTCAGAAGGTTCTTGCTATCAAGCCTAAGGCCGTGTTGCTAAATGTACCCACCCAATGCATGACGACTTAGGAATGATCCCAGATTTCTTTTCTTGTTTTCCCAAGTCAAAGTATTTAACTTCTAAATTAGAAATCATGCTTCAGGTAAATTGTGGATTCTTTTCCTCCAGAGGACTATGTATTTTCCCTAAGTTTTAAATTACACTTTTGGGGGTGCCTGGGTGGCTCAGTCAGTTAAGTGTCCGACTTCGGCTCAGGTCATGATCTTGTGGTCTGCGATTTCGAGCCCCGCAGGGGGCTCTGTGCTGACAGCTCGGAGCCTGGAGCCTGCTTCAGACTCTGTGTCTCCCTCTCTCTCTGCCCCCTCCCCCACTCGTGCTCTGTCTTTCTCTCTGTCTCTCAAAAATGAATAAATGTTAAAAAA
The DNA here is from genome assembly GCA_030068075.1 of Paguma larvata. Lineage (NCBI taxonomy): Eukaryota > Metazoa > Chordata > Mammalia > Carnivora > Viverridae > Paguma > Paguma larvata. Next base: position 21,078,681 of record CM057837.1, on the reverse strand, counting down.
AATAAATTACAGTTTTGGATTCTCTATTTTCCCAGTGAATCAGGTGATGGGGCAGGTACCATTTCTGAAGGGAATACCACTCAAACCATACCTGGTCGAATACGGCATTATTGAGTAGTTACCAATAAAAGGTACCACGTGACATGCGACTAGTCTATAAGAATGTATGCTTTATTAGCTACAATCACGCCAATGTACATTTCAAATAATTGTCAGCCTGATTACGTGGATACAACAATGGGCCAAAGGCCATAGAGAAACACGCCCAGCAAAGGCAGGGACAGAACCATCTTTTCCAAATGTTTACATGTCTCGCTAGCTGGGATTTTATTTCTTGGAGGAAGAAGAGTTTAATCACAATGATCATTTTGCTTGGATAATTTCCATTTCCTTTCGACAGATACCTTGTCACCAAAGGAGGAAACGGAGTGGGGGGGAGAGGGTTTTCATTTGGGTCAATTTTGAGAAAATACCCGTATGAGCTTCCTAAGGTTGCTGTAATCATGCACCATAAACTGGGTGGGTTTACACAGCAGAAATGTATCCTTTCGGGGTTCTGGAGGCCAAAAGTCTGAAGTCAAGGTGTCGGCAGAGCCGTGCTCCTTCCAAAGTGGAGAATCCTCCTGGCCTCTTCCGGCGTCTGGTGGCCTCGGACATTCCTGGGCTCGTGACCACATGGCTCCGTCACTGCCTCTGTGTTCACGCGGGCTTCTCCCCTGTGTCTCTGTGTCTTCTCCTTTTCTCTCTCTCAGGAGGACACTCATTGGGTTTCAGGCCCCCCCCATCCAGGACGCTCTCATCAGGAGACCTCTACCTTAACTACATCTGCAAAGACACTTATTCTGAATGCGATCACATCCCGAGGGGCTGGCGGACGTATCTTTGGGGGGGGGTGGTGCAAACTTCAATCCACTAAAGAATAATTTTTCCAGGTCGAGCTTGTGAAGGCTAATATGGATGGCTGATCACTATTAACACATTGTTAAGTGCCAGCTCTTAGCAAAAGGGGGTCTTTCCCCTGTCCTGGAGCCTCCAGATGTCCTCTCAAGACTGAGGGACAAAGGGCCAAACAGAGAAGAGTATGCAAGCACCCTAGCGCCTTCCTTTGGTTCACTTCTTCACGGAGCTGTGGGTATGAACAGGAACCCTCTGCTGTTGGTTACAACTCCGCTAGAAATGCCAACACAGGACGCTTTCTGCTGTTCCCGAGGCCCTGCTATGCCACGGCAGGCTGGAGAGAGAAAACATTCTTCTTGAAACTCAAGCATTTCTAAATTTGCTAATGGTGGTTAATGAACTCTTCAAGGTGGAAACTTTCAAAATAAACAGCTAACCTTGAAACCAGGAATGTAAACAGAACTGACAGTTTGTTCTCCCGGCTTTGAATATCAGCTGATGTAATCTGTGGCCGTGGAGGCCTCTCTGTAAGCACTTCTGTCTTTGTGGCCGTATTGGAAATTCTTTAGTATATGACAAGCTCAGTATTCTCATGTGTAAAAACGGAGGAGTCTGAGCTTTTGTAGGCCTTTTCCAACTAAGATGTGTTTTGGCGTTTTACAAATCAAATTATAATGGTACTTTAGTCAAGTGCTTTCAATTTCTCTTCAGTTCTAAATTGGCCATCACTGTTTTATCTACACCTCTCTCCCTTCCATTTACCCAACCACCAACCCACCCATCTGCCTACCCAAATATCCCCTCATCCATCTATTCACTCCTCTGTCTACCCATTGTCCACTCACTCACCCATCCATCCACCCACCCATCCACCCATCCATCCATCCATCCATCCATCCATCCATCCACCCACCCATCCATCCACCCACCATCCATCCACCCATCCATCCATCCACCCACCCATCCACCCATCTACTCAACCATCCATCCATCCATCCATCCACCCATCCAACTGTCCATGCAGACATGTCTCCTACTATCCATCCCTCCCTTCCTTCCTCCCTCCCACTCCACCTCTCTTTCTTCATCCATCTTTTTTTAATCCACGTTTCTTCCCTTCCATCCATCTGTCCATCTCTCCATCCACTTGTTCTTTCCTTCCTCCCTCTCTTCTTCTATCCAACTATCTATCCGTTCATGTTTCTTTCCTTCCCTCCACCCACCTCTCCAGTACACAGATTTAAGTCACCTGCTGTGTACCAGGTGCAGTGGTAGTAGGTTCTGAGGATAGAGTGGTGAATAAGGTTGCTGAGCAGAAGAGGCCCCAAGTTTATGTGACCTAAAGCTTATGCGGTTTGGGAGGTCTTCTTTGAAAGAACACACACTCACAAATACAAAATTGCTAGGGCTTTCCCACTGCCTCTGAAGGTGCCCGTCGGAGCGAGAGGCCCTGAAACTTAAGCTTTGTGGGCTTCTCGGCAGCCCCCCTTTGCAGATGTGGCCCCCCCACTCTCTTGGAGCTCGATTCCAGTGTCACCTGATGAGGGCTGAGCCTGTCAGGCAGCAATTTAGGTAAACCTGGCTTGAACCCCTAAGACCAAACCTGTGAGAATATGGAGTCTTCTTCTCAGCTTCCCTCCTGTGCTCCTGTCTGAATCACACCGTGCATGGCATTTCCTTCTCCACCACCAGCACACCAAGTTCAATCTCCTTCGCCAGTTTCCATTAAAGATTCGTTTATACCAAGCGCTGGGTGAATATGGCAACTTCAGAAGTTACTAGAACACCCCACTGCGCTTTGCACAGCCTCTTGCCCCCTTCTTGCCTGCCTCGCCTGTCCTGCCTCTTCTTTTCTTGCCCCCTCCACCCCCCAACAACCACTCTTGTGGGGCAGCTTCACCCCCCTCAGGCTCCTGGGACCTTTGCTTCTGTTCCAATCAGATTTGTCAATTAATCCATCCCAGAAGAGGGAAGTTTCCCTGAGGGAAATTCACATGCTGGCTGCGGAATAGTTTCTCCACCTCGTCACGTGGGTTAACAGCAAGATCATTCTGTCAAGGCGAGAGGGGGCCAGGAAAGGGATCGGCTCTGTGGTGCAGGCTCGCCTCAGTTTTCCCATCCCAAAGAACGGGAACAATACAGGGGAAGCTGTTGGATGAGAACCTGGGGGCACGTGAGGTTCCTCATGGGGTCCCCGGGGTGCGGCCTCAAAAGCAACAAAGGGCTTCTCGTTTCAGATGTTTCCCACGCCTCAGCGTCCAGGGAGCGGATGCTCTTTGGACCAGCGTCCGGACTGCCCGAAGCTCTGTAATCCCTCGATCGCCTGCCGATTTCCCGTCTTCACGCTCAGAGAAGTCTGAGCCATCTGCCCTCCATTTCGCTGGTGTTTTGTTTCATTTTGGTTTTGCTATTGTGTCCGAATCTCCCCACTCTGTTGGGGCAGGACTTACTCTTTGTTTAGAGCCCTCCGCAGGGCTGTGGCGCAGTGTCTGTGTGGCATTCCATAAGTGACAGCAGAAATAACCAGAAAAACTTAGCTCCCAAGTTGCTCTTTTCATCATCAAAGCGGTTTGAAAACATAACTAATTAATAAACAAGACAGAACGCCATAGTCGCTAAGGACACTGTGAGCAGAGCAGCCACAGTGGTTTGGGGTGGGAGCTCTTGGCGGGTTTGCCGACGCTGTTGGGTGGGTCTGTCCTAATGGGTACTTGGCTGGTTCCGGGAGTCAGGCAGGAGCGGGCCCCGGCCGCCCCACTGGGCATGCTCAGTGATTCTCCCTGCTGTGTCCTAGATGGGACCCCTACACCCATCTGCCCTGGCTGCCAGGGCATATGTTTTCATCTCCTGCAGCAAAAGCTGGGAGGTCCCAAACGGGGCCCCAAAGTCTGGAATGAAGGTGATTGCCTCCAGGTTGCCCCTAAACCATACTTCACCCCAGCCTGAACCTCGCCCCAGGTGCTGCTCAACCGGCTCGGGCCCCAGGGAGGCTGAGCCCAGAGCAGACCTATCTGTTTCTTTTCACCTTGATTTACCAGGCGTCCAGTCCCGTTACCTTCCTGACGGGCAATCTGGATCAAGCTTAAGTATCTTCCAGTTGCCTGGAACCACTGTTACCCAGAGACACGTGCGTGGCCTCCGAGGTTACACGTGAGGGTCACCATGAGCGTCTCTACAACCCGGAGGGGACCCACGGCTGGTGGTCTTGCAGCCAGGACGTGGGGGAGGGGCTCCCCTGATGCTCCCCCTTCCATAACTCACTCGGGATTCCTATAGAACACCCCATCGCCACCCCCCACTTTGATTATAAAACAAAACCCCCCCAAAATGCTGCATCTACTCCCCCTCCCCCGAATTTATCACGGAGGCTCATTTCCAGGAGTTTGCTGTGGTGCCACACGCGAGTCAAGACGTGAAAGGGACCATTAAAGTGTTTGCAAACATTCAACATCGGAATCTTTAAAATCTATGTGTAGTAACCCTCGAGAAGCTACGACCTGCATTTTAAAAGAGTGTTATCTCCGCCAAGCATCTCATCCGCTAGACACAAATCAGAGCAGTCTGTACGCTGGGGCTGTTTGTCGCTGGCGAGCTGCACACATCTGCCTCTCCAGATGTGTCTGTCACTCCCACCCCTGGGCGCACGCTCCACTGCAGGGAAACACGCGTCCCTCTGTCTGCGCTGCCCCCCTGCAGAGTCCGCCCTGCCCTCAGCGCCCGGCTGAACGTCCGCGTCCTTGAGAAGGGCTTCTCTGCGCCCCGCGGTCAAGGTCATTGCTCCCGCGCCTGAGCCTCCAGATTCTGCTCCCCCTGTCCCGGAACCAGCCACGCCCCTTTGAGCCGGGCGACCTGTTCGCACTCCTGTGGCTCTTTCTGGATCCGGAGTCTCCTAGGGGCTAAGCCCCCCGGTCTCCTTTATGGTCACCCGGGCCCCGGTGCCACCCACAGGGGCTCAGAAAGGCGGTGTCCTGGGGCCGGCTGCGGGCGCAGTGTCCCTACCCGGTTTCTGTCTCCCCGCGCCCTCGCCCACCCAGCTGGTGGCTCAGATGCTCAGGGCCGTTTTGTCTCACCAGTCCAGAGGGTGAGCTGCCGTTTCCTTGACAACCCTTCGCACGTGGGTATCGGAGGTCACGCCTGCAGGAAGGACGCAGCGAGCCCGCAACATTGACACGTGTGTTTTCTGAGCCTGTGACAAGTTTTGTCGCCGTAACATCCAAAAGTGTATTTGCTGGCTCTCCCGCTCAGGCCACTTGGGCTGCCGTGCGGCCCCCGGATGCGGCGTTAGAGGCCCTGGTTCTAAGGCCTTCTCACTTCTCTCTAGAAAACTGAAGCTGGGTCCTTAAAATTTTTTTTTTTTAAGATTTTTTTTTTTTTTTTTTAAGGATTCAGAAAAGTTAAAATAGGAGGATACCTCCCTGCCTTAGGGAAGCGACTGAATGAGATAGAATTCTACCCTTTCAATGTTTCACAGCACACGCCGATTTCTGGGCCGGGAGGAAGCAGCGGGAAATGGATTTTCCTCGGAAACTCATGCGGAGCCTGCGCCCTCTGACCCCGAGCTTGCCACCTGCCTGCCAAGGAGACGTTCTCATCCCATCTGGCCTTTGCCAGTTTGTTAAAGAGTGACACCCGCAGAGCTTTCAAAGTGCGTCTCTGTAAAACAAACGCTTTCCTAAACCCATGATAAGCTCCGAAAATTACTTTCTCGAGCCGGGGCGTGAGGTTCTTACTTCCCCTGGACTGTGGGTTATGGGGTAGCGATTTCTGCCGCTCGGTCTTCTTCAAAAGAGGAGCGTTCGTGGCTGTCTTTATAAATTTAAATGGGGGTTTTCGAAAGGGCATGAACTATGTCAATCTCCTAAAGGTCTTCTGATCTGAAAGTCAACTTGTGTTCATACCCGTTGCTCACCTCCTATCTCTCTGCGGTCCCTACTCCCGGCAGAACGAGGCCCCCTTCTCTCTGTGGGCGCATCAGCCTCCTTCCTGCCCGGGGGGGGGCTCTTTCTCCCCTCAGTTCTCAACGGGGCTTGGCAAAGAGTAGATATTCCGAAGCTATTTGCTAAGTGATGAGTAGACCTCACAGAATCTAGAGAAGCCCTTGGGGGGTGTGGGAGAGCAAGGGTGCTTAGTTGGCCAAGACCCGTGTTCAAATCCTGACCCCAGCGCTTCCCAGCAAAGTTCTTGGGCGACCTGATCACCGTCACGGAACGTCAGCCGTCCCCATCTGGAAACTCGGATAATAGTACCAGGTCTGACGCGGAGGGGGACGGGACCAATGGGGACTCAAGGCGTGGGCGTTGCAGAAAAGGCCAGGCGAAGGGGAGGCATGTTACTCACATATAACTGAGTTTGAAACCATAGTGAGATCCCTGGGGAAAGGATGAACTGTTGCCTCGTGGACTATATTTCATTTTGGGTTTTGTAAAAAGTAGCTTTCGGGATCGGTGATGGAAAGAAAGTGCCCCTCTTTGATCCCCGCTGTGCAGCAGAGTTGGGCTGGCCGAGCACAAGAAGTGTTCGTTGTGTGGTCCAGGGGTGGTCTTGGGCACTGCGCCTATAGGAGGGGCAGGGGCACCCGGCATCTCCACGTGGCCTGGCCAGCATGGGGCGATTTAGCTCCATCCAGCCTCCGCTGAGTGTCACTTACTTTGTGCTGGGCACTGTGCTCGGCACAGAGAGGTGAGCCTGACCCTCGGTCCGCCTGGGCCTCACTGGGTTGGCGTGCAGCCAGTACACTCTACCTGGCCATACCTGCCAGGGTCGCCCGTGCTGGGGCCATATAGACTGTTAAAGAGGTTGGACGTCACCCCACACGTAGGTAATGCCACATTCTAATAGTGTCAGATACTCAGTGGGAAAGGGGGGCCTGCCAGACCCAGGGGACAGCAGTGTAGACTGGGCAGGGCGGGAGGGGCCTCCTGAGGACAGCACAGTGAAAGGGATGAAAAGACACTACTGACTGTCAGCCAACGAGAAGGACAGGAAGCACCATAATGAAAACGTACATGAAGTTCTATTCCTTGATCTGCCTGTTTGTCCATCCATCCACTTGTCTATCCGGCAAATGTGGTGAGAGGGTCTACTACGTGCCGGCACCATGTCCAGTGTTGATGCCATAAAGACTAAGACTCCGTCCTCATCCTCGGGGCCTCCCAGCTCAGGGGACAGAGGCGATCGCTCACTCGATCTTTGTGAAAACGCCCTCAGAGCTCAGAGCCAGGGGAGACCGTGTCTGTTGCCGAGTGTGTTCATGGGGGCCAGGGAAGGATTTGGGGGCATCGGTGTCTCTGAGAAGAACCTGGAAAGCCAAGGATGGGCAGGATTCAGGTTGTGGGGAAGGGGAGCCATCTATCCCGCTCTCCCTCACTTCACGGTGAGGACACTGAGACACCTGCTCAAGGTCAAACAGCTGACGCCGATGTTTAAATCCAGATGCCGTGGGTTGAATTGTCCCTCCCAGATTCACGTAGTGAAGCCCCAGCCCTCGGCAGGACGGTATTTGGAGATGGGGCTTTGGGAGGGTAACCAGGGTTAAATGAGCTCAAGAGGGTGGGGCACTCACAATGGAATGTGTGCCCTTATGAAAAGAGAGAGAGAGAGATTTCACTCTCTGCCCTGTGAGAATACAGTGAGAAGGCGAGCCAGGAAGAGAAGCCAGGAACCAATCGGGGGTGGGGGGGGTGGGGACCTTGATCTTGGGCTTCTTAACCTCCCAAACTGAGAGAGAACCATCTATGGTTTACACGCCATGGCTTATGGTGTTTTGGTCCAGCAGCCCAGGCTCATTCGCCAGGTTTGCCTGGCCCCGCTGACTCTTTCGGCCCCTTTGGGGCCGCCCCAGGTGGAGGCCCTCAGCAGGTGTCCCCAACCTCCGTCACCGATGACCCCCGTCAAAAGTTCCATCCCTCCTCTTCCTCGGGACGCGCTTGGCCTTGGGGTGCCTCTGAGCTCTTGGACCGCCCCCAGACCAAGCCGAGCACGTCTTTTTTGGCAGCACCGGGAGGCCCAGCCCGGGGGGCCGCCTCGAAGTCCGGCTCCTTCCCTGGGCTGGCTTCCCTCCGGGGCACACACCGCTCTCGAAAGGAACGCTTTCTCCTTGTTATTTTCACGCCAAGGTTATGCGCTCAAGTTTGTACCGAGTAAATGAGGTTGTTTGGCTTATGGATACAAATAGATACTGCTTTTTTGACTTGCAAAATGAATTCTACCGTGACTGGCTCAAACTTAAGTATGCTAATGCTCAATGAACCAGTTGTCTCTTTATTTCTGTTTGTGCCTGCAGACCCATTAGCAACTTTTTCTTGTTTTCTTTTAGAATATTAAACGGTTCCAACATATTCTAAAAATTAGTTGATTAGCTTGTTAGGGCATATTTTAACCGCTAGCTCCGCCGAACCAAAGGAGAAAATGAAGGTAATTTTGTTTGCAAGGAATGTATGATTCGGAGCTGACTGTTGAAAGATGCGGCACGCCAGCGTAATGAGGGAGGGTAATATCTTAGTTTGCATCAATATGGAAATAACCGCGCGCTCTGACAGACCTGACGCTGAAGGCATCACCCGCCCGCTCATTATGCATTCCGGCTCTGATTATGAAAAATAGTGTGTTTTCTTTTAAAGAGGAATCCGCGTTATCAATCAAACTGCACCAATTATTTCAGAACGGGATCACGGTGAAATAGACGCGGGGGCTTTTCAGCGAGGACCGGGCCTGAGAGGCAGGCGGACCTCCGAGGGTGTGATATTTTCATTTCGTGACCGTTGTTCGTATTAATTAGGAACACTGACGAAGTACTGGGTGCCGTGGCACCCAGACACCCTGGCTTTCCCCGCTATCACCCGGATCTTTATGATTTGGTTTTAATGAGCCCTGTCTTAAATAATATCAACGCGCTTCTAATGATACCTCTCATCCAGCCTGATATTCCGATGTTTCTCTAAGAGGGGTGTCATAGCAGGGAAGTAAAGAAAGGAGAGGAGAGAGAGAGAGAGAGCAAAAAAGACAACAGGAAAATCCTAGCCTGTGATGAGCGAAGCCGAAACAGAAGTATGAACACAAAACGACGCTCGTTGCAACGGAAGTGTTTCCCTGAGTGTGCGCGCGTGTGTGCCCACGAGATCTCTCTGCGTCGGTGACACGAGGGTTTGGAGATCCCTCACTGGTTATTTTTATTCCGATCCTGCAGATAAATGAGAAGAAAAGCCCAGTGTCAGAACAGTGGCCTGCGGGCCGTCCTTAAGATGTGCTGTTCTTCACACTGTCCCTCCTGGACCGCCAGCTGCTCGAGGAGGGGGCAGGCGCCACTTATGCCAATTTCCGGTAGGCTTTTCCTGGGACCTCCTTCGAGGTCGGCGCTCAGAATGTGTTTGCTGAACGGATGTTGGAAAGAAAGGAGTTTCTCCTTTGAGTTTAAAACCTGCATTTAGGGGCGCCTGGGCGGTTCAGTTGGTTGAGCGTCCGACTTCGGCTCAGGTCACTATCTCAATGTCTGTGAGTTCGAGCCCCGCATCAGGCTCTGTGCTGACAGCTCAGAGCCTGGAGCCTGGTTCAGATTCTGTGTCTCCCTCTCTCTCTCTGCCCCTCCCCCACTCATGCTCTGTCTCTCTCTGTCTCAAAAATAAATAAACATTTAAAAAAAACCCTGCGTTTAGACACACTTGGAGAGCACACGGAAGCACACAGTTTTCTTGAACAAAACACAGTGAAAAACCAGCGAGAGGCATGATGGACACTGAGTCAGCGGGTGGGAATCAGGTAGACCTGGACACACTTTCGATGTGACCTTGGGCACATGGCATCACGTTTTCGATCCTCGATTTTCTATAGAACGAGCGGGGGTGTGAAAGAGCCCTAGCACAGGGAAGGCATGGGTGGAGGGTGGCCTTCCATCCTGGGCGGGTCATCGCTCGGCACGTGCTTGCCGAATGAGTGAACTGGGGAAGGATGCACACTCCTCTTGGTGATCTTGCCCTTGAACTCCCTGGCACGGGGCACGTCGACTCCGGTGGTTGTGACGGCCGTGTTGTTCTAGCGGCGGAACTGCGGGATGGTCCGGGGTGCGGGTGTGGGTTTGCACAGACGTGCGCGTGTGTCCTGTCACTGCTCCAGAACGGGGCCCGGAGGGAGCCTGGGTCGTCATTTTCACCGGGAGAGAGAGACGCTTCCCAAGTGCAAACCCGAGATGTCTCCATCCATGGATGCCCGACCCCGTCCAGGGCTCCCACAGGTGCTGCTGCCCCCCAATCCTGCCGCTCACCCTCCGGCCCATGCCACGCCTCACCCCGGACTTTCGGGGTCTAGGGAGCTCTAGCCTGTGAATCAGGTGGTGATCCCCCCTCAAACGCAGATGCTCTTCTCCCCTGCATGGGTCATGTGTGCAGGGGATTCCCTGTTCCCGGAGCACTGCTGCTTGGGGCCGGGACACGGGCCAGGGCAGACCCGAGGCTCTAGGAGGTGAAGCCAGAAGGTCTGGGATCGCAGCCAGCCTGGAGAGAGAAGTAGAGACGTGTTTGGGGGAAGCTGGGGCTGAGAGCTGAGCCTTGATGCCCTGGCAGAACACATTCTTCGGGGCCCAGAGACCGAGGCCTGTACTCACTCACATTTTCCCAGATGCATTGGTTCAAAACCTGGGGCGCCTACACTCGGCCCGGAACACACAGGATAAGGCTCGGTTTCTGTCCTTCAGGAACTTGCAGTCCAGTGGGAGGAACAAGACTCACTCGATAATCCAAGTCAGAAATGCTCAGTGAGTTAGAGGGGCCTGCCCCAGTGCTGCCTTGGTTCTGAGCACGGAGCGATCACAGGCAGCCGGGGGAAATCAAGGAGGGCTTCTTGGAAGAGGTGGCATTGTATTCGTTCAACAACAAGCATTTCCTGGGGCGCCTGCGGGGGCTCAGTCAGTTGAGAGTCCGACTTCGGCTCAGGTCATGACCTTGCGCTTCGTGGGTTCGAGCCCCGCGTCGGGCTCTGTGCTGACAGCTCGGAGCCTGGAGCCTGCTTCGGATTCTGTGTCTCCCCCTCTCTGCCCCTCCCCATTCACGCTCTGTCTCTGTCTCTCAAAAATGAAATAAACATTAAAAAAAATTAAAAATAACCCCCTGACAACGAGCATTTCCTGAGCACGTTTCTTAAGGCTGCCTACGTGTCATAAGGCCTGGGCTAGAAGGTCCCTGCCCTCCCGGAGCTTACACGGCGGTGGCGGTGAGGCAGACGACGACCAAGCAAATGGAAAGGACGCTTTGCAGAGAGCGATGAGTTCGGAGAATGAAGACGTCCGGGGCCTTGATGAATGTGCAGACGCGGGTCCCAGGAAAAGGAGGACAGGGCGCTCCAGGCAGAGTGCTGTGAGGGGGCACTGGAGGAGAACGTGAAAGAGTAGGGAGAAGCCAGGAGGCGGGATGCGGGGCCGGAGAGAACTCGAACGCCAGGCTCGGGAACGTGCGTCGCAGCCGGCGAGCACTAGGGAGCCGACGCAGGTTGTTGAGCAGAGGAGGGCTTGGTGAGAGCAAGCGGTGCTCTAGGGAGCACAGCAGAGGGGCAGCGGGTGGGATGGAGAAACTGGAGTGCGGCTGGAAGGGAGAGACCCCCGGGAGGGTGCCGGGATGCCCAGGGATGAAGGAGTGAAGGGGACGAGACCCATGGGCGCCAGGAGCAGCGTGGGGTCACTGGAACCGGAGGGCAGGCGGCTTCTGCCTGGGCAAGGACAGGACAAACGCAGTGGGGGGGCGGGAGTGGGAGGGACAAGGGGGTCTGGGGAAGGTGGCTGAGGACGGAGTCCTGTAGCAGTAGTACCTGCCCGCCTTCCACCTGCCACTGCTTGGTGACCCCCAGAGGGACGGGGCACGCGTGCGTGGCAAGCATGTCTCGGCACGCTTAGGCTGCAGGGCGCGATTCCCAGCACCTTCACCGCCTTTGCGGCCACATCTGCCCTGCGCTTGAGATTACAGCTTTTCGACAGGGTTGCCGGATTCAGCGAAGGAAAGTACAGGATGCTCAGTGAAATTCGATTTTTCAGGGAGAGAAAAAAAAAGGATCATTTTGTAGTATAAGTATATCCCACATGATATTTGGGGTATACTCAGACTGAACTGAATTGTTTGTTTGTAGGAAACGCACAGGTCCTGGATGTTCTGTTATTTTTACCTGGCAACCCTGCTCGTTGGTAACAATCGATATGAAGACGCTGCCGGCTGTGTCCTGAGTGTGTGTGTGTGTGTGTGTGTGTGTGTGTGTGTGTGACAGAGAGATCACGTCTTAGTTCCTGGAATGGAAACATTTCTGAATGAGCTGAACCTGAAGCTGTCTTGACAATATGAACACTGTGCTGCTGTCTCCACGGCCGGCCCGACGGGCCTGGGAAACCCCGCTCACTGGACGGTGTGTGGGCTTAGAGGCCGTGGTCTCTGTGGAACCTTCCCAGGGAGCCGCTGGGGCCACACAGCAGGGTGTATCCGACGAGGTCACGTGCATGCTCCAACTGCAACGGCCGTCTGGCTCCCCTGGTCCAGCGGCCTCATGTGTGTCCACAGGAAGAGACGGCACGTGTGGGGGTCCCGCGTGGCGTCTCCTGCGGTCTGTAATCCGTATGAGTCAGGGCAGGGTTCTCCTGGGCCATCAGCAGTGTGTCAGGGGCCTGGCAAACTGGCCTCGGGGGACACCTACATGTTCTCGGGGCCTTCTGGGTTCATCCCCCCTGGGGGAATAACTTCTGGAAGCTCGGGGTCAGACTTGTTCCGGCGTGTTCCCGCCACTACCGGGGAGACGACGAAGGCCAGCCTCACAGCAGGCCGCTGAGTTCTGGGCGCTCCGACGTGACGGCTCCGGCAGCGGGCGTTGGGGTGGATGTCACCCGGACCGAGGAACTTGGTTTCGTGTTCCAGGGGTGCCCGGGCTGGAGAGGGCTTTCCTTCTGCAGAGAAAAGCCTCCCTCCCATCCTGCTCTGGAACGTTCCATGGCGCTTTCAATGATCCAGTTCGGTCTTCACCTCCCGCCTTGTCCCTTTTGGCCCATCTTGTACCAAATTCTGTTTGGAGTTGGCCGTGGGGGCGCAGAGTTGATACTGAAAGGCTACTGGAGCCCTGCTGAGCCGGGGCACGTGGTTCTGCCCATTTTGCAGTTGAGGAACCCGAAGGAGAGGTGTTCGTTCCTCCGCCTCGTGGATTAGGATCTGGCAGGAGGCACCGACGGGCCCCGTAACTGGGGCGCCCTGGTAAGCACCATCAAAGGGCGACAGAAGGTGCTGGGAGCAGTGGGGGGTCAGGACTGAGATCAGCAGTGGTGGGGAGGCTTTTGGCGGTGGCGGGTTTCAAGCGGGGACTTTGAAAAACCGGCGGAGTGTTGCTGGGGGGAGAAGGGAGGAGGGGTCTCAGATGGAGCACAGCCGCTGGAGAACAGAGAACAGGGAGTGAGGACGTGTGGCAGGAGGGGGCGTCCCGCTGAGCTGCAGCTGGGTGCCGGCTCCGTGTGTGCCTACGTGTGTGCGTGCGTGTGGCTGTGTGTGTGTGCACGCGTGCACAGCAGAGGGGGCAGGGAGGCTGAAGGCTCAGCCGAGCCCTTCGAGCTTCATTCTGTGGAAGCGGTGCTGTCTCCCAGGTGCAGACTCTGAACCTGAGTCACCTTTGGACTCTATTATTGAATCTGTCATCTTTTTCACGAGATGTTTTTAATGGCAGCGAAAGCCTGCCCTTTCCGATCAAGATGGACCAGTGGACTCGACATTTAGCGGAAAACCGAGTCCGGGGCTGCAAGAGAAGGTGAGCAAGATGGCACGTGTTCTGCCCGAGATGGTCCCGGAACTGGGGAGGACGGGTCGGGCTCCTGTCGCGGGGATTCTGTCAGTGCCCGGCTGAGTCTATGTAGAGTTGCGGCCAAGTCACTGTGCACCAACGGGACAGAGCTGGGGAGATCCTGGCGTCTCTGATAGCTTGCTGACACATCGCTCCTGCTGGAGGAGTTGAAAGGACATCTTTGGACGCGGCTGTGACAGAAGGTCGGATGTGCTGTCTGAGAGGTGCAGGTAAAGGGCTGTGGGAGGGGTGGTTGTGTCCCTCTGCGGTGTCAGGGTATGGCTCTGAGGGGCAGGTGTCCCACGCCATCTGGGACGGCCATTCTAGTCAATGAATACAGCTTGAACAAGATTCACTGGCCAGACAGGTGACCGTCAGCCAGCAGAGGGTGGGCACTGATGCAGCAGGGGAGAAGAGAGAGGGGTTGGTAAAGGTCGGAGGCCTGGAGGGCTCCTGGGGGGGGGGTGCTTATCTGGGGCACGGGACGTGGAGCCCTGATCTAGGAGGAAAAGGCTTTATCACAGACTTTCCCAGGCTCGGGATTTCTCAGCAGCCTCTGGGAACCTTGAGAAAAGGGAGGAACCAGTTGGTTGGCCAGGGTGCTCGGGTTACGAGCAATAAGAAATGAACTCTGGAGTTACACAAGAGAGAATTTACTGGAGAGGTATCCAGAATCAATAGGAAGGCTGGAGATCTGGCTCAGGAATAGGCAGAAACCAAGGCAGCTTGTGGGGGGGGGTGGGGGTGGGGGGGGGAGCCATGGGAATAGCCTCATGGCGGGAATGCTGGGAACTTCTCCATTCCCGGACAACTGGTCTACCTGCTCAAGCCCAGCTCTCAGCAAGACCTCAGCTCAGAGCCTGGCGTGAGCCACCTGTCTTCCTCTTGGCTCAGGGAAGGCGGGGCCCTGCTACCATCCCACAGGGAGAGTAAGTTCCCCATAAAGAGACTGGAACGCTGTTAGGAAGGTGAATGGGGGTGGGTGGCCATGAGCCACACCAGAGCCCGCTAGAGGTGCATACTTACCTGGAGAGTCCGGGGCTCACTCCTGGTTGTCTAGAGTGTTGTCGGCAGGGACAGGGTGTCCTTCGCCCTTCTGTGTAACCCTCAGAGTAGCCACGCGCCTCATACCGGCTGGCGGCATGGGGCTCTGGGCAAGGCTGCTCCAGTGCCCCTACGCTACAGAAGGCTCAGGTCCCAGCCGCGGTGGACCCACGTCAGTGGGAGCCCTTGCAGGAGCAGAGGCAGTACTGACCCGCAGTAGCTTCTAAAGAGAATTCCCCAGCCCAAGCCTTATTCCTCCAAGAATACGTGTTTTTCATGAAAACTGCAGTAAACGCTGGGAAAACATGACACGTTATGATAGACTGAGCCCTGCAAAAATGACGAGCCACGTGACAAGATGGTATTTTGGGGTTGGGGATAGAGTTAGAAATAATTACAGTATAACTGAGCACAGCCTTCTCACCCCTCTTGCTGTGCTGCTGGGGTCTCGTGCGCGTGGATGGGAGAGAAGGGGGAATCATTTGACTCTAATTTCAAGCCTTGTTCCTCTAATGGTTCCTTGTGGAATGATGTTCAATAATGATAATTATTACAGAGCCCCGTCCTTTGAGCAACTCTCGTCAACTGCAGCTGGGGCCTGTGGGGTTGGCCATGTCTCTCCGAGCTCGGTTTGTAAGGCCGGTCTACAGATGCGTGCAAATTATCTCCTCTTAAACTTTGTAACTGCGCTTTGGGTAGGTGTCACCAGAGGAGCCCAGATATCGTGCGTTTGGCATTGTATGTCCAGGACCGAAGGCCTTTCATGGTCTCGGAAAACTAGGACTGCAGAGATGGATGCACACTCGACGCCCGGTGACAGTCCACGAAAACGCTATTTGTTCTTCTATCCAGTCAACTCTGTCCCATTCAAAGACAAGTGATGGCCGCTTAGGGAAGCTGTGCTCTGTGCCGGGTGCCCAGCCCGAGGCTGAGGACCTAGAGGGAAACAGGACACGCTTACCCCTTCCAGGAGTTCGTAGAACATGAAACCATTGGTCGTAATAACGGGCAAGGCATTCTAATAAAGACGTGCACGCGGGGCTTAGGAACTGAGAACGGATTCCCAAGCCGGCTTGGAATGGACAGGAATCTAAGAGAGGCTGGCACTTGAAGGGTAAGTAGGAGTCACAGAGCAAGTCTGTTCCAGGCAGGAGGGCCCCGTGAGTCACGACACGGAGGCACTCAGGCAGATTGCAAGTCTAGAGGCAGGAAGGGTGACACGGTGGCTGAAATGAGGCAAGACCCTATTTTAATTTTAAAACAATTAAGTTTTTCTGGTTTGAGCACTAATAAATGTTTAAAGACAACTGCGGTTAAAATGTTTGTACGCCTCCTTCCTCCTCCTCTGTGTCCTCCCCCCACCGCCTCTTCTATGAGTAGGTTTCTTTCTATTCATTTCTCTCTCTCTCTCCAGAACTGGGATGAAATTGAACATAGAGTTTTTATATCCTTTTAGCACTTAACGGATTATGTTATGAACATTTCCCCTATCATTAAATAGTCTTCATAGATATTATTTTTAATGACTTAATATTTCATCATATGGATGTACCATCGGTTTCTAAACTACTCCCTCATCTGGGGCATTTAGTTTTTTTGTTTTTTGGACACTGCAGTGACCAGCAAGATAAATACTTTTGTCGGTATTTCTGAGGGGTTCTCGGGATAAATTCCTAGAACTCTAAAAGTAGACTGAAAGGGTATGAACGTTTCTAAGGTTCTTGGTACACATCATTCATTGCTTTCTTTAAAAAAAAGTTTAAACCAGGGGCGCCCAGATGGCTCAGTTGGTTAAAGTGTCTGACTCTCAGTTAAGTATCTGACTCTTCGGCTCAGGTTATGATCTCTTGGTTAGCGAGTTTGAGTCCCATGTCGGGCTCTGTGCTGATGAGCCATCAGCTCGTGCCATCAGCACAGAGCCTGCTTGGGATTCTCTCTCCACCCCTCCCTTGTGCATGCTCTGTCTTTCTGTCTCAAAATAAATAAATAAACTAAAAAAAAAAAGTTTTAACCAACTTCCAGGTAAAGATGGGAGATGAAACACATTAATTTTGCTCTCCTTCCCCCCAGTACAGTAAGAGTTTTTAAAAAGGCATAAACTTGCAAGAATACAAGAGGAGGATAGCAGCACGGTCTGGGAATCTGGGAACCAGATGGACAAGGGGTAGCTGCTTTAGCAGATTTGAGAAGACTGAATCCCCAGCCAGTAGTGGAGAAAACATAAAACCAATTCAATGCACTCAGCCGAGTCCCCAAAACATGCAGGAGTAGGCAGGTACCAAGTGAGTCTCGGAAGTTGAAAGTTTTCCCAGAAGCAGTTAGAGCCGTAGACTTCCTACTGTCCTCTGTGGGTGGGGCATGGAGCGAGTCCTACACCCCACTACGTCTTGCATGCACTTGGACATTATTCTCTGGAGAAGGTAAAACCAAGCAACGTTGCATTGGGTCCATTAGACGCAGTTGGGATGGATTTTTTTTCATACCTGTCAGTCTAAGTGGACCTAGGCAGGGTGACTGCTGGCACCCCCAGTTCAACCCTCTCCAAACTCTGGGGGCAGGGACTGCCAGGCTGGAAACTGAAGGAATTTCTAAAAAATGTTTACTTATTTTTGAGTAAGAGAGAGAGAGAGACAGAGCACAAGCGGTGAAGGAGCAGAGAGAGAGGGAGACACAGAATCTGAAGCAGGCTCCAGGCTCTGAGCTGTCAGCACAGAGCCTGACGCGGGGCTCGAACTCACAGACTGCAAGACCGTGACCTCAGCCGAAGTCAGGTGCTTAATTGACTGAGCCACGCAGGCGCCCCTGCAGGAATTTTCTTGAGGGAGACTGTCCAGCACAGGAGGAAGGACTGTAAAGATACTAATGTGCAGAACTTTGAGAAACTTCCAGAGATGTTTGTAGTTGACATTCCCTTCCCACGCACGCAGAATTCCTCACGGGTTTTTAGTTCCTCATGTTTAAACACGTGAAGGTCACCAAGGGTTACCAGATATCTGAAGAAAGTTCTAACATGGAAGGAAAGGGCCAAAGCAAACTATCAGAGACACTGGCTTCTACCTCGCCCTGCACATAAAAACCAATCCAAAATGGACCATAAGTCTAAATGTGAAAGGTGCGTAAATCATAGAGCTTTGAGAAGAAAACAGAGGGGAACTGTCATGACTTTGAA
This sequence comes from Paguma larvata, assembly GCA_030068075.1. NCBI lineage: Eukaryota > Metazoa > Chordata > Mammalia > Carnivora > Viverridae > Paguma > Paguma larvata. The sequence goes on along the minus strand of CM057837.1, from coordinate 21,060,785 downwards.
GTAGGCAAAGTTTTTTTTAAATAGGACACACACACACACACACACACACACACACACACACACACCCATTAAGAAATAAAAGATTAATTAATTAGGATTCACTAAAATTTAGAAGTTCCGCTCCTCAAAGGACACCATTTAGAGAATGAAAATGTAAGTCACAGAATGGACTAGATATTTGTATTTCTTATATGACACAAAGGGCTTCTATCCAGATTATATAGAGAAATCTACAAACCAGTAATTAAAAAAAAACTCTTCTGGAAATGGGGGTGTCTGGATGGCTCAAGCGGTTAAGCTTCTGGCTCTTGGTCTCGGCTCAGGTCATGATTTCATAGTTTGTGAGATTGAGCCCGTATCAGGCTCCAATGCTGACAGCATGGAGCCTGCTTGGGATTCTCTTTTTTCCTCTCTCTCTGCCCCTCTCCCGCTCATGCTCGCTCTCTCTCTCAAAAAAAGAAAAAAGTCTTCTAGAATGAAAAACCCAGGGTAGCGATCAGAACAATAAAGTTGAGGCATCTCACAAAAACAGGGTGAAAAGACCTCGGGGTGGAAAATAAAAAAGAGAAGAAAATGAGTAGACCAGTTTAGGGAGTAGGAAGAGAAAAAGAAGAGAAAATAACAAGGGACCTGATCCAATAAAGCATTTCAAAATGAAAGGACCCAGGTTTCAGAATGAAAGGGGCTCACGAATTCACCCTGAATCAGTATAGAGTCATATCATGAAATTCCAAGGCCCTGGGGACGAACTATGAGCTATCACAAGGAAAAGAAATAAAATAAACCCAATACAAGAGAATAAGTCCTATTCGTAGGGACAGATGTCAGACTGGCTTTGGATTTCTTAGCTTGGAAGCTACCTGGAAACTCAAGGACCAGTGAGCAATGCTTTCGTAATGTGGAGGGAAAATGATTCTCCACTCCCTGCTTCTACCCAGCTGACCTATCGATCAGATCTGAAACTAGAAGAAACTTATTTTCATATTCACAAAGTCTTAGAAAATTTATATCCCATACACACATTTCTCATAAAGCTGCCATAGTTTATGCTTTACCAAAATAGCAAAGGGAACATAAAGGAAGACTGGGAGACAGGGAACTGGACAAGCGACAAGAAGACAGACAGGTGGAGGGTGAACGCTGGCCCCGTCGAAGTACCCAACACGGAGGGCCCCCGATCAAAGCCGTGTGAGTTGAGACAAGAGGGAAGGGTTGTCACCACCTTGATGCCTTGTGCTCTTTTGCTCTCTTTGTATTTTTCTGCATTAAAAAGCATTTTAAACATCGTGGTAAAATATATATAAAATTTGCCGTCGTAACCCTTTCTAAGCGTATAATCCAGTGGCATGATTGAGTCTACATTCACGCTGTGGTACAACCGTCTCTACTCTCTGTTTCCAAAACCTGTCATCACTGTCAACAGAAACTTTGTACCCACTGAGCAATAATTCCACATTCTCACCTCGCCCCAGCCTCTGGTAACCTCCATCTGCTTCCTTCCTATAACTTTGACAATTCTAGGGACCAGATACAAGTAGATTCATACAATATTCATTCTTTTGTGTCTGGCTTATTTCATTTAACATACTGCTTCATCCAGCGTCAAGATTCCATGTTATAGCCTATGTCGGACTTCATTCCTTGGTATGGCTGAATAATATTCCACCTGTATGGAATTCTAAACAAGTATTTCATGTTTTGCCCATCCCTGCCTTTGCAGATGCCCGTCCTTGTAAGTCTGATGATGACTTCGTGTGTCTGTCCCGTGTTTGGCTCCTTGGATCACGTCCTGATGAAGTCTCTGCTGCCTGCGTCAGCTGTGAATACTCACTGCCCTTTGCAGTTCAGAATATTCAACTCCCTTCACGGAGGTAATTTTTGACCTGTCCCTGATGGCTAAGGGTGAGTTATGGTGAGCTCAGTGGGAAAAAACAGAGAACAGCCCACTCCCCTTGGCCCGTTCCTGCTGGACCCCCAATATGTGCCCACACCCACACTCTGTTTGATGCCCCTGGCTGGGGTAAAGCCTGCTTCCGTGAAGTGATCATGGCTTTTCCCACCGACATCCCCAAAGAGGCTCTTAACGATTCTCAGGGAAGCTGGAGCCAGACTAACCAGAGACTCGTTCCTCTTACCTTCTCCGGGGAACCTTCATATCAGGTGAGCGGGTGGCCCTTCCAGTGCACAGGGAGCTGTACGCTATTTCCTGCTACTCGTTTTTCATATTTTGGTAACAATTTTTTTAATGTTTATTCATTTTTGAGAGAGAGAGAGAGAGAGGGAGAGAGAGGGAGAGTGCGCGTGCAGGGGAGGGGCCGAGAGAGGGAGACACAGAATCCGAACCAGGCTCCAGTCTCTGAGCTGTCAGCACAGAGCCCGATGCGGGGCTCGAACCCACGAACCTCGAGATTGTGACCTGAGCCGAAGTCGGCTGCTTAACCGACTGAGCCACGCAGGTGCCCCTCATTTTTCATATTAATTGCCATTTACACTCATTCCTGTCTAAGTTGTTGATAAATAAGAATATTTGAGAAAAAAGAAAGATTAAATTAGCCTAAGTCTGGTCTAAGAAAAGTATCCATGTCACCACACAATATACGTCGTTAGTATTTATAGCTTGATGTGACATATAAAGGTTTTATTGTTTTATTTTTCTTTGTGTCGGTTATTAGTGAGACTGCCCATTTTTCTTCTGTTTATTAGTATTTGTATTTATCTTCTGTTCTTTAAGTTTATTTATTTATTTCGATAGAGAGAGACAGTGCTGGCAGGGGAGGGGCAGGGAGAGGGAGAGAGAGAATCCCAGGCAGGCTCCATGCTGTCAGTGCAGAGCCTGACGTGGGGCTCGAACCCACGTCCTGAGAGATCACAATCTGAGCTGAAATCAAGAGTCAGAGGCTTAACCGACTGAGCCACCGCGGTGCCCCCAGGGCAGAAATTTTTAAATTTTGCATGTTGAAAGCAATGCTGAGTGGCTAAGAACAGCCTTTCTAAAGAATAGTTCCTACTTCTTTATGTACTCCTGCCCCACCCATTAGCACGCTCCTGGAGGAGACGGAGGCTGTAAAATGCCACTCACGCACTTGAACCCGATGACGGTCATCAAACGTGCAATGCCGGTTCTCTGGAAAGTCAAAGTTGCCAAAGAAGTTAATAAGCCAAAATGAGGAATTGCTGCAAAACCAGATGGAGCGTTTTCTTCTAATCGTATCCGCAGTGAGCACATGGTCTCGTGAAAGCCAAGTCCCCACCGCTCTGCTGGCGGCCCTCTGTGTCCGGAACCAGGAATGCTCATGGGATGCCAGGTGGGAGTCCCCGGGGGTGCGTTCACCTCCTGGCCTGCAGCCCCAGGAGCCCGAGAATTTGGCAATACTCTGCTGGAAAGTGCTCAAGACGGCACCCACTGGCGGACGGCATAAAGACCCATCTACACCCTCGTCTGAGTGTTTGCCGAGGAGTCAGCGTCTCCAAATGTTCTCTTCCCTTCTCCCCTCCCCGAATGAATTCTCCAATTATCATCGCATGTGTTTAAAGCAAGAAGAAAGGGGCACCTGGGTGGCTCAGTTGGTTGAGCGTCCGACTTCGGCTCAGGTCATGATCTTGCAGTCTGTGAGTTCGAGCCCCGCGTCGGGCTCTGTGCTGACGGCTCAGAGCCTGGAGCCTGCTTCACATTCTGTGTTTCTTCCCTCTCTCTCTGCCCCTCCCCAACTCACGCTCTGTCTCTCTCTGTCTCAAAAGTAAATAAACATTAAAAAAAAAAAGCAAGAAGATAATAGATAGATGGACACATGCCAACCTTTGTGCCACGTTGTTAATAACACCGAAGGTAACTTACGTGTCCAGTGGGGAAATGGTTAAGCTATGTCCCCACCTCTTGAGGGAATATTATACACTTCTTAAAATGAGTTTTACTGGGAGTTTGTAATGAGATAGAAACAGGCTTAAAGTGTGTTGGCAGATTAAAAACAGGACATGCCACTGCATTCCTGTGTTATTATAACTACTTAAAAGAAATAAGCTGTAGGTCAGAGAAAGCAAATCCCGGAAGGAAATGCAATGAAACCTTACACTGGTTGTTCCTGGGGAGTGGAATCGTAGGTGAGAACCCCTGCCCCCATTCCTTTTGTGTCCTTTTCCTTAATGAGAAGATTACTACTTTTATGATGGAGATAATTGATTAGAAATAAGGAATGCGGGGCTGCTAATGACCCTGCCTTCAGTAACACTGCCGGGAGCGCTGGCGGTTTCTCCCAAGGGCCGCCTCCCAAACCGGTTGTGCCAACAGATCTGAGAGCAGAAGTAGGTTCCTCCCCTCTGCTTCCGTTCCCTGCCTAGACACCAAACAATCCACCTGTGTGTAGCCCATTATTGCTCTTATGAGGAACCAGTCCCTTTGTGGTGGCATTCCAAACACTAGGAGTGTTTTTAGAAATGAAAATTACATTCGGGGCGCCTGAGGGGGGGCTCAGTCGGCTGAGCTTCCGACTTTGGCTCAGATAACGATCCTGAGGTTCGTGGGCTCAAGCCCCGCGTCGGGCTCTGTGCTGACAGCTCGGAGCCTGGAGCCTGCTTCGGATTCTGCGTCTCCCATCTCTTCTGCCCTCGCCCTGCTCACACACACTCTCTCGCAAAAATAAATAAACATTCAACATTTTTAAATAATAAAAAAAAAAAATGAAAATTACTCTCGAGAATTGCAGCAAGTGAATCAAGAGTTCTTTGCAGTCCGTCAGGAGGAGGCCGACTTTACATGGCGACTTGCTCTGTGTTGAAAAACCAGCCCAGGTTAAGGCGTCAGACACACGGAGTCTCTGACCCCGCCGGTTGGAGTGTGAATCCTGCCATCCTGCCAGGGGATGGTCTGGTGACATTCAAAAAAAGCCTTGTGATTCTGCACATCCTTTGATGGCACGACTCTGCAAATTGGGGAATCTTCTAAGGAAATAATCCTGAATGTTTGTAAACAGAGTTGTAAGCGTGTCCATGATAGGAGAGCTTATGATAACGGACAACTGAAAACAACAAAAGGAGGCTGGTCAATAGATTACGGTACGTTTATGTAATGGTGTCTGGTGTTTTTGAAGAATACTGAACAAAACGGAAAATACTCAACGTACGTTGTTTCATAAAGTCGTCGGATTATGGAGCAGTACATAATTTTGCCCTGAAATACACGTGCGCTAATTAAAAAATGAAAAAAATGCAAAATTGGTGACTAGAAACTGTGTCCAGACGGCAGAATGAGAGGCGATTTATTCACATTTTTGCCAATAGATTTCTTCATTCAATGCCTCTCGCCCATTTTGCTCCGTGGAGAAGCGTGCGGTCAGCGAGGCGTGTCCTGGAAAAGGCGTGTCCTAACTGAAGTCTGTCGTGCCTCCCTCGAGCCGCTCAGAGCACGGGGTACCGGGCATGCTGAGAATTCTTCAGAGCCCCAAAGTGAATGAGGCAGGCCTTGGGGAAGCAAGTGACACATTGGACTGGGCAGTGCCACGGGGACTTGGAGGTGGGTCACTGCTTGCTCTAAAGAAATTGGAGAGGAAAAGGAAGTCCCTATTCCGGCCTTCTAAAACTAGTGCGCCCTGAAAACTCTTTCAAAAGTCACATTTTTTTCAGTTCCATCCATCTACCCACCCAACGGAAGTGTTTCTCAATCATTACATTTGGAATTAGATGTTCGGTCCCTTGGTACCTGCGGTTAGCTAAGGCCGCTATCAGAGCATTTGTTTTGTTTGGTTTTGTATATGGGAAATACACGAATTTGTTCATTTCACTTCCTGCTTCCTTCCTCAGAGGACTCCAGGCTGCCTCGTGGGTGGTGTTTATCTGTGTCTTCCGCAAGGCTGAACTTAACGGCAGAGATTGTGGCCTGTTTAAGAGCTATGCTTATTCCTTCCACTATTTAACCAAGAGCTCCGAATGGAGGTCTCAGAGAATTTCCCCACATGTTTACTAACCGTAAAGCTTTTTTGAAGTACCTGCTATGGTAGAGAAACTTGGCAGACAGTGCCTTAGCCAAGTGATCAGAGCCGACGTCACCAAGAGGAGGAAGGACATGGGTATCTCGGACCGTTGTCAGCCATACTGCGGTTTTGCCCAACACACGCGGCCTGAATCTAACAGCAAATCCAACAAATTTCAATTGGAGACCACGTTACAACACAACTGGCCCGTTCTCTTTAAAGCAGTCAGTGTCACAGAAGGCAGACGGGCTGCAGATGCGGTCCAGATGAACGGAAACCAGAGCCGCGACAGTGAATGCAACACGTCCCCCCCGGGTTGGTTCTTGGGTCAGAAACACATCGCGCTAAAAGACATTCTTGGAACAATTGGGAATTTGGGTATGGATTCTATGAGAGTGACCTTGGGTCAAGGTAAAATTTCCTGCCTTTGATAATTACATCGTGGTTACATAAAAGAATGTCTTTGTTCTTACAAAATCTATGCTGAAATATTCAAGGGTGACGGGTCACGGTTCTGCAACTTATTCTCAATTAGTTCAGGGAAAAAAATTTCTGTAACACACGAGATGGAGAGAGAGAGAGAGAGACTGGGAGAGAGCGTGCACGTGCAAGCAGATGTGGCTCGAGCGACGAACACAGGTGTGCAGGTGAAGGGTACATGAGTGCTGATCACAGCGCTAATGCAACTCTTAAAAAAAATAGATTCGGCATTTCCAAAATAAAAGGTTATTTCTTATATTGGGCAAGGGGACCAACGCCCTCTCGGGCTGTATTGAAGTCAGGTGTCTTTTCTGGAGCGGCTCCGAAGTTGGGGGACCGGATGCAGCACTTGCCGGGGCGTACTGTCTGTGACGTTAACGAAGGTTCCTCGCACCTGGCCTGCATTGACTTTCATGAGCTTCATAGAGCTTTCTAATTCTTCCTTCAGAACATCTTGTTCACTATCGACCTGGCACTGATTTATCCAGAACCCAACCCAACCACGGGGCCGCTGTTTGAAGTGAAGGTGACGGGTGGCCGTTTTCCAGGGGAGCCGATGAGCTCAGGAGCCGTTCCAGGAGACATCGTCCTGACTGAGACTGGTGTCACGTACCGGTTCTGTTTTCAGTTACTCGCAGATGTAACTCACAGATGTGACTAACACATGTGACGCGCAGGAACTCGGAGTCACTTATAGATGTCTATGCTGATCGGAGTAATGGGATATTCCCCTCTTCTTCACCCCGAGTCTGCAGATATGCTCCACAGGAAGTTTTGGCTCACCGGACAAGGAATTAAGACTAAGGGAAGAAGGGTGGTTTGCAGGGGCAGCAGGGCGGTGGGTGACTGACAATTGCCAGGTGACAGGTGATGAAGCAGAAAGTCCTGAATCCACATGCATCTGACTCTGCGTAAATGCAGTGCATTTCCTGCAACATTTTCTTGGGTAAGACTGTTTTTTTTTTTTTATGTTTATTTATATACTTTGAGATAGAAAGTGTGAGTGAGTTGGGGGGGGAGGCAGAGAGAGCGAAGGAGAGAGAGAGAATCCCAAACAGGCTCTGCGCCGCCAGCACAGAGCCCCGTGTGGGGCTTGAACTCGCAACTCATGAACTGTGAGATCCTGACCTGAGCTGAAATCCAGAGTCAGACGCTTAACCGACTGTGCCCCCCAGGCGTCCCAGTTTTTGAAAACGGAGACGCTTCTCTGTGTCCTGGGCGTTTTGGAAGAAACTGCCCCGAAGAACAGAATTGAATCGAAGGCTGCTTTTCCTTACCGCCAGGATGGCTGGGGCGGGGGGCGGGGGGGGGGTCCTGGGTAGAGGGAGGAGCTGAGCGAAGGGAGCACAGTGAGAAGGAAGTGTTTGGGGGGCTGAGCTGGCACGAGGCCAGGAAGGACCCGGGGTAATGGTGGGGACAACCGGCGTGGCGGGGAAGGAGGAAGACGGCTGGCCAGCCGGGCTCCCGGGCTGCGCCGCCTCCTGGTGCCTGCGCCGGGCCCCGCTCGGTGTACTTTCTAATTCCCATGAGGCCCATGAAGGCAACGTGGAGATTTTTTAGAGGAAAAGCAGAGGATGAACGTGGAGCGAAGGCTGGAAAAGAAGGACCTGGGGAAACGGTTCCAGGCATGGAATTACTGAGTCTGTAAAAGAGGCAGTGTGGAATCTGGTCAGAGAAACCGATACGGTGAGCCACGCCTATTTAGATGTGGGGGGAACAACGGCGAACGTTCTGGGGACAGAGGAGTGAGCACAAGAAGAAGTCGCTCCCACCTCGAGGACAGACTTGATTAGTAGCTCCAGACACGCGGGTCTCACAGTCTAGCGTGATCGAGAACACAAAATGTTAGGCACTGACCTTGAGTTGCCAGCTTGTTCTTTATTCAAGTCAGGAAGACACTGACAAATCCCAAACTCACCGTCTCCGATCACCATCATGCCAGAAAACAGGGGAGTTTCCACCCCCGTAAATCGGGAAGGACTGAACCTCCGAACGGAGGACCAAGCTGTTTGCTGAATATATTTAGTTCGGTACCAGCACACTTCTGTTTCTCTGTTTGCGTCAAAGCCATGCAAACTTGGCCCAGATTGGCAGCCACCCTGGCCTCAGAGACACCTTGGCTCCACAGCCCGGGAGCCCGTGGCTTCAAATGGGGCAATTAACCAGAGGGCCCCCAAGACCCTCACCTGTTAGCTCTGCAGCCACGGAGAGCCCGGGCCTTCTAATTAATAGGAACAGGGACGCCTTTGTCACCAGCTAACAGAGGGACTGAGGTGATTGGAGGCAGGTGACTGTTTCACTTAATGTGGTGATTTGATGCGTGACCTTTAGTCTCCATTTTAAGCAGAAGAATGTACGACTATAATTGTGTACTGTGTTAGTTTTTTCTGTATTTAACCTTCAATATCACCTCCAGGCGGATGCCTGATCTTCCCTGGCCCCAGGAGAGGGCTACCTTGTTTATGCATTTAATTTTCCCTTCTCTCCCTTCCCGAGCTGACATTTTCCGCTGACGTGGAGAAAGGGACCTAAATGTAGGTAAATTGTTAAGTTTCTGTTTCTTGACTCTGAGCTGAAGACTTTCTGTCCTTGTCTCAGAGGATTGGAGCTGGCTATCTGGAACGATCTCAAAATTCTGGCCCCAGATCCTGGAGGCGAGCGTGAGGGGCGCACTGGGGCGACTCCCCCACGTGCGCACCAGCCCCTCGCCCCACGCAGCGGTGAGCCACGTCGGTTCTGGGTCAGGAACTGACCCAGATCAAGAACGGGCAACATGGCGCAAAAGGTAATTCATTCTGCCGCGTCCAGGACGGAGGACTTCTGACTTGAGTCAGACTTGAGTTTTTCTGTGACGGCTCTGGAGAAAGTTCTTTCTCCCTCGTAAGAGAGGCAGGAATTCTGCTTCCCTCTGAAGGTGAGCAAAGAGGTTTGCCGCTCTGCATGCCAGCAGCTAGGAGGGAACCAGCTTGAGGAGGAGACCAGCGACGAAGATGTGGGCACACAGATCTTGGAAGACACCGATCTTGGTGGCATTGGGCTGCCTGGTCAACCATGACTGATGTCCCGTTTACCTGGAGTCTGGTGTCCTGGGAAGCAGACCGTTCGGTTTGTGTAGGGGTTCTGCTTTTGCAGCCCAACGCCTCCTAACAGATACCTCACCCACCTTCCTTCTCCCCACTTGTTTACCTTGAACGGGCGTTCCGCTGCTCATGACTTTGTCCGCATCTTTTCCTGCTTTCTCTAGGGACTTGTGTGTCTGCCCAGGACTGTTGAAAAAAACAGATGAGCGAACTGTCCATTTTATTTCCTGGGTCTCCTCGTTTCTTCTCCCCTCATCGGACTGTCCAAACTCCATATCCTCCGAGACCCGGCCGGATATCATCTTCTCCGAAGGGCCTTCCTGAATCCCAAGAGGAGGGTTGTTTACACCCTCCCTTATGCCCCCATTGTGCAGTGAGTAAGGGGGCGACAAGACAGCTTCCAAAAGGTCAGCATCCTTAGGATGTGGTTTCAGCTATGTATGACAAAGACCTAACACCAGTGGCTGCACCAAGAAGGTATTTATTCTCATGTATGTCAAGGTCTGAGCAGGAACATGGCTCTGCTCCACGGAGTCATCGGGGTACAAGTTCTTTCTCTCCTGTGGCTCCATGGTCCTTGGGGCGCTGCCCTTGTCTACACGGTCCAAGATACGTGACCACTGCATCCTTATTTTGGCCAGTAGGGAGGACAAAGGAAAAGTGGAGGGTTCGTCCCTTCCCTTTAAGGAAACAACTTTACTTTTGTTCACATTCCATTGACTAGAAATTAAATAGCCTCAATTAGCTGCAAAGGAGTCTGGGAAGCGTAGTTTTCACATCCTTGGTGGTCGTGTGCCCAGGTAGAAGTCTGATTACAGTAGAAGGAGGGGGGTGGAGGGATAGGAGTGACTCTCAGTTTCTGTCAAATATCATTGGCATCGATCACGGATCAGTGATTAGTACAAGACTCCTTACTCGACAGGTGAAATGTAACTTGGTTCTAACCTCAGTAAAAGAGAATGCCCGTGCCATGGAAAAATTCTTGCTAGTGCCAACCCACTGAGTGATTTCTGCACCTGGTGCAAGCAAGATGAGGGCAATCTTAGGCCATGCCCTCCAGCTTGAGACCCACCGGCAACAGCTGCCTGGACCCGGCAGTCTCAGGACACCAAAATTCTGCAACCGTCCTCGTCTGTGGCATGGTTCCATTGACCGGGGATGAGAGGTCTCTCCCATCCTCTACGTCTCATACGGTCGAAGAGGACCCCACTCCTTCCACAACGCTTGCCCAGTTTGGTAAATCACAGGACGAACCAGAAATGAAAATCCGCGCTATGGCAATGTAAGAGACGTTCTGCTGGCCGCGAAAGCTGGACACCAACTTTGCAACGTGTTGGGTGAGACTTCTCGGCTCTCTCCGTACAGAACACCACTATCTTAGGACATGTGAGGGACTAACGTCCTCCAGTTTGGGGTCTCAGAAACCTGCCGGAGGCGAGACAGCGCCAAATGAGCCCTAATGTCATGCTCGGTACATGCCATGCATTGCTTACTTGAACCATAAAGAAAAGTAGCGCTGTTCTTATTAACAGAAAAAGGATTTCTTCCGTCTCTCCAACTGTTCGATATTTCGAATGTGTCATTTGGAAGAAGGCACCGGAGAATTAATTAGCCTGCACCCAGGTAGGCCGCGTGTCTTTATTGGATCCTGATAGACTCTGGATTTTCAGTATTTGTTAATAAACATCACCCCAGCCCCGGACTCTAAGATCCTTGAGGCCAAGAATGCCTTCATCTCAATATCCCCGGATGTCGGGGGGACGTGTGTGAAGTCCTGAGTAGGCAGAACACTGATCTAGGCAGGTCGGCATTGGGATCTGGATGAAGACTTCTGTTGGAGAAGGACGGTCATCTTGGGGAAACTAATAGCCCACGTTTGAATTCCAAAGGCCCCGAGAAAGCTTTGCTGTAAATAACTCGATTTTGCCGTTCACTCCAGTGTGTCCCGAATGTACACAATCCCCCCTCTTTGGGCTTATATTTAAAAGTTATCGCCGTGACGTATTTCAAGCACATGTTAAACATAGAGGCCAACAGAAGTACCCTTGTGCCTATCGTCCTGTGCTCGGCCTTAGCAGTTTGTCACCCTGTTTCAGAGTTTTAGACAATTCAGCACCCCGGGGCACCTGGGTGGCTCAGTCGGTTCAGCGTACGACTTTGGCTCCGATCATGATCTTGCAGCTTGTGAGTCGGGCTCTGTGTCTTCAGGCCAGAGCCTGGAGCCTGCTTCAGGTTCTGTGTCTCCCTCTTTCTCTCTGCCCCTCCCCGCTCATGCTCTGTCTCTCTCTCTCTCTCAAAAATAAACGTTAAGGGTGCCTGGGTGGCTCAGTCGGTTGAGCGTCCGACTTCGGCTCAGGTCATGATCTCGCTGTCTGTGAGTTAGAGCCCCGCTTCGGGCTCTGTGCTGATGGCTCAGAGCCTGGAGCCTGCTTCAGATTCTGTGTCTCCCTCTCTCTATGCCCCTCCCTGCTCATGCTCTGTCTCTCTCTGTCTCAAAAATAAATAAACATTAAAAAAAATTAAAAAAAAAAAAGTTAAAAAAATTTAAGGAAAATTCAGCATCCTTATTCACATAACACTTTTGAGGTCATAAAGAACCTCCAGTGGGAGGTGTCGGCCCAACAGGTGGGCTCCCTGCTCAGACTCGGCCCCCATATTTGTGCCCCACACCGCTGCTCAGGAGCCTTCTTGGGGCACCGCCATGGCAACACCATCTTTCCTCTCAGCACCTCCACTGGCTCCTCGTGCTTCCCCCGGAGAGTCTCTGCTTTCCTTCACCCAGGGTCTTTGTTCTCTGACCTCAAGAGGTACCTTCTGAGCTGGGGGGTCCTTCTTGAGGACAGCACATACTTTTGGGCAGAAGCACGTGGTTCACAGCCTGTCTTTTGCTTCTAGAAAGTGTATCCTCTGGCAAGGCACTGCTCAGATGCACCACCTTCGAGATGCTTTTACTGGATCCCCCTCAGGCTCTGCAGCTCTAGAAGCTGATTTATGTCATGTCTTTGTAGATATATGTGGTGTTGTGGGTTTTGTGTTTTTCTTAATCACTGTTGTATTCAAGCCTTTGGAGGTGAGGTCTCTGTTTCCTACAACTTTATCTTCTGTAGCTCTCGGTCCAGGGTACGGCCGTGGTAGATGGTGGTTGAAGGAACCAATGAGTGAATGAGTCCACACAACGGGCTTTCTCTGTGAATGGTCTTGAGGGCTAGGATTTGGAGGTTGGGGTGAACAAAAACCTGTGTTCTATGAAGACTCAGGTCAAATCTAGGTTTTAGCCTTGGAAACTGGAGGAGTGATGGCCCTGGCTGCCAAGTGGGCCACCAGAAGCAGCACGGCCTGGCTGGGGCAGAGGGTGCAAGGCCGACCCTAGACTGATCAGTACGCAGTGATGATAGGACAGCCCCCCGAAGTGAGGATGGGCACTACACTCACTGGTACAGACCTAAGTGACCAAAGGGTTACAAAAGGAGTTTTGGGAATTCCTCAAAAAGTAAAGTGTAGAATTGTCATCTGATCCCATAATTCCACTCCTGGTGTATACCCAAAAGAGTGGAAAACAGGTTTCAAAGAAAAAATTGTACACCACATTCATAGCAGTTCTACCGCAATGGTCTCAAGGTAGAAACAACCTGAAGGTCCATCGAGATATGAATGGATAAAAAAATGTGGTCAATCCATACACTGGAATATTATTCAGCCATTAAAAAGGACCAAAGTACTAATACATGCGACAATATGGAAGAACCTTGGGGACATTATGCCAAGTGAAATAAACCAGACACAAAAGACCACACATATGATTCTGTTTATAGGCAATGGTAAATCCACGGAGACACAAAGTAGATTAGTGGTTGCCAGGGGTGAGGGAGAGGACAGGATGAAGAATGACTGCTTAATGAGTACTCGGTCTCCTTTGGGGATGATGAAAATATTCTGGTGAAGGTAGAGGGGGTCGGCGGGCAACACTGTTAATGTACTACATGCCACTGAACTACATACTTTAAAACCGTTCATTTTATTCTTCAATTTTTTAATGTTTATTTATTTTTGAGAGAGAGAGAAAGAGCATGAGCAGGAGAAAGACAGAGAGAGAGAGGGAGACACATAATCGGAAGCAGGCTCCAGACTCTGAGCTGTTAGCACAGAGCCCAACATGGTGCTCGAACCCACCAACTGTGAAATCATGTCTTGAGCCAAAGTCAGACACTTAACTGACTAAGCCATCCAGGAGCCCCTAAAATAGTTCTTTTTATGTTATGTGGATTTCACCTCAATAAGAAAATAAAAATAAGTTCAAAGGAGGTGGACTTTGGGGATCCTGGCCTGTCAAGAGAGCATTGGAGAAGAAGAAGTGTCCAGGGATCTGGAAGTGACAGGGGAGCCAGAATGGGAAGCACAGGATTGGCCAGAGAAGTAAAACACTGAGGTTCAGGGCTCCAGGAACCTGGGAGTGAGGGATGGATGGGGAGCAGGTGGCCAGCCGTGCTCAGTCAGGTAGAACAGTGGAAGAAAGAGAAGCTGTACAAAAGGTCACTTGGTCGAATTATCCAACGTCTATTTATTGAGCTCCTGTGGTATACCAGGCTCCATGTTGGTTATGGGGATTTCAGTGTTTTTTGAGGAAGCGGTTTTAGTGGAATCCTGGGGAGGGAAGTCAGGTCTTAGGCGTTTCAGCAGGTGGGGATGTGCGCAGAGGAAATGGAAGCACCAGATGTAGAGGGACAAGAGACTGGACGTGGGACTGGACAGGACCTCAGGATTAAGTGAGAATGTCCACGCTAAGACGGTGGATTGAGGGAACCATTGAAGATGGAGGGGAGAGAGCCCCAAAGAGTAGGAGAATGAAGGAGCCAGAGAAGGAAGGGTTAATTGGGAGGGGGATGTCTTGAAGGAAGTGGCAACTAGAGTCTTCTGAACCCAGCCCATGCTATGCCAGTGGGCTCACCTCGGGGTTACCATTTTGGATGAGGTCAGCGGCTAACAGTCACAGCTTTAGTGACTTCCGGCCCAAGGAGGCGGTGGCCCTGAAGATGAGTTGGGCATCGAACACCGTCAACTGCTCTAAGCATCTTTGGGGTGTCCCATTACCGTCTGCCAGCCATGCGTTTTCTCCCCAAGTTATCCAACCAAGGGGCGCCTGGCAATTTGGGACCATTTCTCTCAGATCACGGAAGCCCAGATGAAGCCCAAAGGTTTGAAGAATGTCATGATCGTTTTGATGTCTCCCTGATACCACCCTGCTGGCCAACAAGCGTTGGCATATGTGACTCCATTCTGTCCAAAACTAATTCGGTGCTTAAGAACACGAGTGCTTCCCAAAGACCATCTGTTTACTCTTCTGCTTAAGGAACTCCACTCTCCCGCAGCCTCCTAGGATCAGATTCAATAAATTCTGACACAGAGGGAGAGTTTTTTGGCGGGCCTAGAAACTGAATGTTTTCCAAATGATACATTATTGATATTAAAACCGATTTGTGCATCGCCAGCCATCAAAGAAAGGTACTAAATAATATCTCCAGGAATGAAAAGGAAATTGAAAAGACTGTCCACACACATCTATCAGCAAAAAAACCAGCCCAAACTATAAAACTCAGCAAGAGAGAAATCTATGGATCCCTACATCCAAACAAAAGCTCCGTAGGTATATTCGGACTTAAATCCACCTAAATCCACCTAGAAACACCCAACATCCAACAAGCTGTCCCAGGTGGCCTTGGCTCTGCTTCCCTCACCAGCACGTTGCCACCACGGGATGCACAAGGCACAGATCGAGGAGTGAGGGGAACTTGCATCTGAATCCCCGTCTTCACCTCCCACCTTCCAGAAGTTGTGGTGTGATCTTGCACAAGTTACTCAAACTCTCCAAAACCTCAGTTGCCTCATGAGTCAAAGATCCTTCTCATAAGATTGGGTGAACAGTACATCTTACCTTCGTTTCCTTTTCTATTTATTCTCTGTGCCCCCCAGCATATGTGCAGACTCTGAGAAGTACGTCAGACCAGTACACTGTCCTTCTGTTCGGCCTGCTTCCGCTGGGGCTGGTTTGCTGGCCGCCTGTTTGCTATCTCATGGAGTGTAATTTTCTAATACAGAACACTAAACAGAGTAGATATTTAATCAACCTTTTGTTGAATGCGTAAGGATCACATGCAATATAATTCAGTGAGCGACTTAAGTAAAGCGATGGCATAAATATTTAAAGACTCGTTGAAGACGCAGCTGTAAATCTGTATTGATTGCTGCTGCATGTTTTATTGAACGTGATAAATTTCTGTACATCATCCCAATGAAGAAGGACGGATCTCCCCACGATTCGGAGGCGGGCATGGTTTCCATTGGTCACGGAGAGTGGAGCGTAATATCTGCTTTGTCATCAATAGAGATTTCCAGACTGGTCAAGGGGCTTTTGGTCATCCTCCAAGGGTGGATGACCGCAGCAGATTTCTTCTGACTTTTATAAAACCTAAATTTCAGACAGTGGTTTTCAAGCCAGAATCACCAATGGTATATCAAATATTTATTTGACTTAAAATTTACCTTTAGGATAGATTAGTGACAAGTTTTATAGGACTGTAATTAAAAAAAAGACCCCATCATGTCCACACAAATGTGCCATAGTCCAATTTTAACCAGGTGGGTCTACCAGCTCAGTCACACGGGCTGACCCTGGAGTGAGGCCTCTGGGATCGTTCCTGAGGAAGGGTATGAGCTTCCAATAAACGTGTTTCTGTAAGGGAGAGTGCAGAGCTCCAGTAGCGTTTTCCCGAATCACAGAACCTACATGTCATGCCCAATTAGAGGCTAGGCCAATTCAAGTGCATCCACCTGATACATGCTCCTAGACCACAAAATGAGTCAAGTGGGCCGTTACAGTTTATGCTATGATAATGCTGTCTGATGGTGGTTTTGGAACTAGGGAGTTTTCAGTGTTTACTGTCTGGCTTACGGTTGATAAAACGCGGAGGCAGTTGAAAAGGCAGAAGGATGTATCATCTAAAGTGAAACAGAGAAGAATATCTTCACGATAATGGGTTAGACAGAGATATCTTAGGATACACAGTTTCACAAATACGATCCATAAAAGATTGCCAAATTTGACTTCGTTAAAGTTAAGAACTTAAAAAAATTGGGATACGATTAAAATTAAGAACTTTTGCTCACTGAAATATGCTACTAAGAGAGTGAAAAGGTAAAACGAAGGCTAGAGAAGATATTTGTAACATACACACCTGACAAAGGATTTGTCTCTGGAATATATAAAGAGCCCCTACAAGTCAATAAGGAAAAGACTTGAACAGGTACTTCACCAAAAATAACGTTCGAATGGCAATAAACATGTGAAAAGATACTCAAGATTACTCACCGGGAAATGCAAATTAAAATCATAAGAAGACTTCACTGTAGACTCTTTAGAATGGCTAAAACCAAAAAGATTGCTAATACTAAGTGTTGGTGACGATGAGGACCCGTTGCTTGTGGAGAGTTAATTGCCATAATCTCTATTTGGCAGAATCTATTAAAGTTGTGTAAACACATATCCTATGACCCAGTAATTAGATTCCTAGGTATATACCCAAGACATAAGTGTATCTATCCCCCAAAAGAATGTACAAAAATGTTCATACCAGCTTTGTTTAAAAACTGGAAACAATCATTGTTTACAATACCCAAGACATGAAAACAACCCAAGTATTCATCTACAGATGAATGGATACAGAAGATGTGGTGTATACATACACACACACACACACACACACACACAGAAGACTATTACTCAACCATTAAAAAAGAATGAGATCTTACCATTTGCAACAACATGGATGGACTTCTAGAGGGTATAATGTTAAGTGAAATAAGTCAGACAAAGGAAGGCAAATATATGATTTCACTCATATGTGAAATCTAAGAAACATAACAAAGGACAAAAGAGACAAAAATAGACTCTTAAACGTACGGAATTGGTGGTTGCTAAAGGGGAGGGGGGTGGGGGGATGGGTGAAATAGGTGAGGGGGATTAAGGGTATGCTTATCATGATGAGCACTGGGAAATGTATAGAATTGTTGAATTATTATATTGTACATCTGAAACTAATAGAATGCTATATTTTAATTAAACTTCAATTAAAAAAAAACTGCAAACAACCCAAATGCCCATTAAGAACAGAATGGATAAAGAAGCCAGAAAATCTCAAATAGACAACCTAACTTTACACCTAAAGCAGCTAGAAAAAGAGGAACAAACAAAACCCCAAGCCAATAGAAGGAAGGAAATAATAAATATTAGAGGAGAAACAGGGGCACCTGGGTGGCTCAGTCAGTTGAGCGTCCAACTTCAGGTCACGAACTCAGAGTTTGTGGGTTCGATCCCCATGTCAGGCTCAGTGCTGACCGCTCAGAGCCTGGAGTCGGCTTCAGATTCTGTGTTTCTCTCTCTCTACCCCTCCCCATTTGCCCTTTGTCTCTCTCTGTCTCTCAAAAATAAAAATAAACATCAAAAAATTTTAAAAAGGGATTAGAGGAGAAATAAATAAAATAGAAACTAAAAAAACCCAGTTGAACAGATCTATGAAATCAGGAGCTAGTTCTTTGAAAAGATCAACGAACTTGATAAACCCTTGTTAGCCGGACTCAGTCAAAAAAATTGAGGCCTCAAATAAAATCAGAAATGAAAGAGGAGAAATAATTGACACCACAGAAATATAAAGAATTATAGGGAAATATTATGAAAACATGTATGTTAATAAATTGGACAACCTAGAAGGAATAGATAAATTCCTAGAAACATATAACCTCCAAACTGAATCAAGAAGAACTAGAAAATTTGGGGCGCCTGGGTGGCTCAGTAGGTTAAGTGTCCAACTTCGGCTCAGGTCATGATCTTGTGGTCTGTGATTTTGAGCCCCACATCGGGGTCTGTTGCTGACAGCTCGGAGCCTGGAGCCTGCTTCAGATTCTGTGTCTCCCTCTCTTTCTGCCCCTCCCCTGCTTGTACTCTGTCTCTCAAAAATAAATAAACTTTAAAAAAATTTAAAGAAGAAATAGAAAATGAGAACACACCGATTATCAGCAAGGAGATTGAATCAGTAATAAAAAAACTCTCAACAAGCAAAAGTCCAGGACCAGATGGCTTTACAGGTGAATTCTACCAAACATGTAAAGAAGACTTAATTACATATTCTCCTCAAAAAATTCCAAAATATAGAAGAGGAAAACTTTCATATTCATTCTATGAGGCCAGCATGACCCTGACACCACAACCAGATAAATACACTACAAAAAAGAGAACTACAGGCTAATATCTCTGATGAACATAGAAGCAGAAATCCTCAACAAAATTCTAGCAATCAGAACCCAATGATACATTAAAAAGTATATTTACCGTGATCAAGTGGGATTTATTCTGGGGATTCAAGGCTGGTTCAATGTTCACAAATCAATCAACATGATACATCACATCAACAAGAGAAAGGATAAAACCACATGATTGTCTCAATACATACAGAAAAAACATTTGAAAAAGTACAACATCCATTCATGATAAAAACCCTCAGCAAAGCAGACTTAGAGGGAACGTACCTCAACATAATAAAGGCTTTGTATGAAAAACCCACAGATAACATCATACTCAATGGGGAAAAACTGAGAGCTTTCCCCCTAAGATCAGGAACAAGACAAGGACATTCACTCTTACATTGATTCAATGCAGCGCTAGAAGTCCTAGCCACAGCAATCAGACAAGAAAAAGAAATCAAAGGCATTTGGATTGGTAAGAAAGTAGTGAAGCTTTCACTATTTGTAGATGACATAATACTATATAGAGAAAATCCTACATATTCCACCAAAAAACTACTAGGACTGGATAAATCCAGTAAGGTCACAGGATACAGAATCAATATACAGAAATCTGTTGCATTTGGATTCTGTGTCTCCCTCTCTCTCTGCCCCTCCCCTGCTTGCACTCTGTCTCTCTCTCTCTCTCTCAAAAATAAACAAACCTTAAAAATTTTTAAAGAAGAAATAGAAAAGTTGAACAGACCAATTATCAGCAAGGAGATTGAATCTGTAATAAAAAAACTCTCAACAAGCGAAAGTCCAGGACCAGATGCAGTGGCAGAAAGAGAAATTAAGAAAACAATCTCATTTACAACTGCACCAAAAATAACAAAATACCTAAGGAATAGACTTAACCAAGGTGAAAGACCTGTACTCTGAAAACTCTAAAATACTGATGAAAGAAATTGAAGACACCAACATATGGGAAGATAGTCCATGCTTATGGGTTGGAAGACCAAATATTGTTAAAATGTCTATACTACCCAGAGCAATTTACGGATTTAATGTAATCCCCATCAAAATACGAACAGCAGTTTTCACAAAACTAGAACAAATAATCCTAAAATGTGTATGGAACCACAAAAGACACCAAAGAGCCAGAGCAATCTTGAGAAAGGGCAAAGCTGGAGGAATCAAAATAGTATGGTAGGGGTACAAAAACAGACACAAAGGTCAATAGAATGCAACAGAGCCCAGAAATAAACCCATGCTTATACGGTCAATTAATCTTTGACAAAGGAGGCAAAAACATACAATGGGAGAAAGACAGTCTTTTCCACAAACGATACTGAGAAAATGGGGCAGCTACATGAAACACAATGAAACGGGACCACCTTCTTACACCATACTAAAAAATAAACTCAGAATGGATTAAGGATCTAAATGTAAGACCTGAAACCATAAAAATCTTAGAAGAGACCCCAGGCAGTGATGTCTCTGACATTAGCTATAGCAACATTTTTTCAGACCTGTCTCCTGAGGCAAGGGAAACAGAAAGCAAAATTAAACTACTGGGACTACATCAAAAATAAAATGCTTCTGCACAGTGAAGGAAACAATCAACAAAACAAAAAGCCAACTAACTGAATGGGAGAAGATATTTGCTAATGACATATCCGATAAAGGGTTAGTATCCAAAATTTATAAAGAATTTGTACAACTTAATAATCAATAGTCCAGTTTAAATATGGGCAGAAGAGGGGTGCGTGGGTGGCTCAGTTGGTTAAGCCTCTGGCTTTGGCTCAGGTCATGATCTCATGGCTCGTGACTTCAAGCCCCGTGTTGGGCTCTGTGCTGACAGCTCAGACCCTGGAGCCTGCTTCAGATTCTGTGTCTCCCTCTCTCTCTGCCCCTCCCCAACTTGCGCACACTCTCTCTCACTCTCTCTCTCTCACTCTCTCTCAAAAATAAATAAACATTTAAATATTTTTAAAGAATGGGCAGAAGACATGAACAGACATTTCTCCAGAGAAGACATCCAAATGGCTAACAGACACATGAAAAGATGCTGGACATCACTCATCGTTAGGGAAATGCAAATCAAAACCACAATGAGATACCACCTCACATCTGCCAGAACGCCTCAAATCAACACCATAAGAAACAACAAGTGTTGGCGAGGATGTGGAATAAAAAGAACTCTCCCGCACTGTTGGGGGGAATGCAAACTGGTGCAGCCGCTGTTTCACAGCGGGTTCCTCAAAATATTAAAAATAGAGGGGTGCCTGGGTGGCTCAGTCGGTTAAGCACCCGACTCTTGGTTTTCGCTCAGGTCGTGATCTCACGGTTTGGTTTGTGAGTTTGAGCCCCGTGTTGGGTTCTGCCATGACAGTATGGAGCCTGCTTTGGGATTCTCTCTCTCCCTCTCTCTCTCTTCCCCTCCCCCATCTGTGTGCTCTCACACCCTCTTTCTCTCTCAAAATAAATAAACGAACTTAAAAAAAAAAAAAGAGCAGAATGGACGAATCCGCTGCAGTATATTCAAACACTGGAATACGACGCAGATATAAAAAGAGTAAACTACTGATATAGAAAACGACACGATGAATCTCACAGACATAATGAACGAAAAAAAGCCAGACACCAAAGTGTATAAATATCACGTATCCATTGATAAGATGTTTATGGACAGGCAAAACGAATCTGTAAGGACGGAGGTCAAAACTGTGTGTGTGTGTGTGTTTGTGTGTGTGTGTGTGTGTGCACGCACGCGCATGCACGCATGTGCTGTGACTAGCAAGGGGGCCTGTGGGAATGTTCTAGGGTAATATAAACATTCTATTTCAAGACCAGAGTGGTGGTTCCTTAGGTGCATATATAGTAAAAACCCATCCATCGAGAGGACACTTGAGAGTTGCACACTTTATTGTACGTTTGTAACATCGCAATAGAAACGTAAAAGAAAGAGGAGCCGGCAGCATGCTAGCAAATGTTTCCTCAATTCTCTGAGGGAGAAATTGCCCACCCTGACTTCTAAGCGCTTGCTAACTTCCTTTTGCTAATTTCCCTGGTGTAAATATTCTCACTATATTCTCACCATGCCACTTCCAAGCTGCATTGGTTCAAGAATTGGCAACGAAATTCTGAAAAATTTAATATTCAGCTCTCACCGGTTCAAACTTTCCATCGCCATGGGAACAATTGTATTATGCTTTTTTGATGGCTCTCAAAACCGACCTACTCCTCTTTCAAGCTTTCCAAATTCGTGAGGAGACAAGCTTGAGGTGCTTATGTAAACTGCTAAAAGTCTTCCCATTTGGAGCTACTTCTCTGTTTGACTCAGGAGTCTCTTGATACTGGGAACCCCAAATAAAGAAATTGACCGATTGCTGATGCTGATATTGCAATCTTCATTGATAGCTCCTGGGTTTAATTTTTGTGTGATTATAAAAGTTCTTGCTGTTTTTATGTAAAAGGAATAAAATAGAATAGAATTTATGAAGTACCTATTTTATATATTGAGGTCTGAACTATTTAGAACTCTTTGGGCTGCAAGCCAAAAACACAACTCAAACAAACAAATGAAGGGGAATATGTTTACATTTGTAACTGGGAAATCTTGGGGAGAAATCCGGGATGGCTGGATCCAGGGGTTCAAATAATGTTATCAGAGTTCTGTTACTTTTTCCACCTCTCAGCTTGTTTGCCTATAGCTGCTTTAATTCCCAGGTGTGTTCCTTTCATGCAGCAAATGGCAGTTGGTAGATGAACTTATATTCTCCTTATACCTCCTGGTCCCAAAGAGAGAGAAAAGTTGGGGGAAGACTCTGATGGGCCTGACTTAGATTAAACGTCCATCTTTGAATCAACCACTGTGGCTAGGGATTTGGGGTTCTCTCACCGGCCTCACTGCACCCATCTTGGGGCTCTGGTGGGTGTAAGGGAACAGGGGCCGCCCCTGGAATCACATAAACTGTGCAGGCTATCTACGGAGTGACAGAAAGACGGCTCTGCAGACAGAAAGAGAGGTGGGAGGGGCAGGTAGAGATTTAATACCACGCGGCACGTAAAATGTCATTCGAATAGAAGTTTGGGCCACTGCATCGACTTGGATGGTGAAACTCACAGGCAGAGAGGAAGAAAAACTCAAGTCAGAAGGAAGAAGTCGCATGACTAAAGACACAAAGTTTAGAAGAAAGTTTAGGGTGGGGTGAGGGGGGGTCTCAGGGAGCGGGGACGGCGCAAGCACCTGGGTGCAGCAGGTGGCGTGGGCGCTGTCTCTGTCCTGTACCTTCTACAGACCCACTGTGGGGGCAGGACTGGCTCTGCCTGGCTTCATCTATGTAAGCCTTAGATGCCAGGACGAGTGTACCCCATGCAGGAGACAGAGTGGACGCAGGGAACAGGCGTACAACACGCTAGCTGAGTGACTTGGTTAGGGGGTTCTTTAACCCCTCTGAGCCTCTGATTCTTCAGCCGTAAAGGGAGAATTCTATGCATTTTGAAGACTTCTCGCAAGGCCTAGAGCTCATCTACCACTTATTAGCCAGGTGACCGTGAACGAGTTACTTAAACTTCTCTGAGACTCTTTTTTCTGAATTCACAGAACGGAACAAGTCCTAGCACCACCAGAGTTGTAAAGATTGAATGAGAAAATCCACCTAAACCACACGGAACAAGGCCCGGGACGCCACAGGTAATGACAATAGTAACAATTATTCCAACCAGGACCAATCCAGTAGACTTACTCAGCCAGAAGTCATCGTGGCCCCTCGGAACCTCCGCGTCGTGGGAGAGATGTGCGGCCGTGCCTGATGCCCTGTCCCATCCTCTGAGCTCTTCTAACGTAGCAACAGCCTCTTCCTACCACCGTGGTGTTTTATGTACACTATAAATGTGAGAAGAAAGGAATGAATGCAAGCTCATTTTGATGAAGAGAGCCAGGAGATACGATACCTTTAAGAGAGCGGTAAGTTAGTAACGGGAATTTTTTTGTCTTGGAAAAGCAAACCCTGAGCAAGATCTATGTATATTCAGATGGCTGAACCTCAAAAGATAATTGCAGTAAAAAAAATAAGATTGAGAATGAGGACTATTCCATGACATCACTTATATAAATTTTTCTTTAGTTCAATTTTATTTTTTCCATTTTCTCTTTTTTATGTTTAATTTTAAGAGAGAGAGAGAGCGCGAGCACAAGTTGGGGAGGGACAGAGAGAGAGGGAGGCACAGAATCCCAAGCAGGCTCCAGGCTCTGAGCTGTCATCACAGAGCCCAACACGGGGCTCGAAGCCACGAACTGCAAGATCATGACCTGGGCTGAAATCGTTTGCTTAGCCAACTGCCACCCGGGCGCCCCTATAAGATGTTTTTTTAAAGTAGGCCCCACGCCCAGCATGGAGCCCAACGCGGGGCTTGAACTCACAACTCTGAGATCAAGACCCGAGATGAGATCAAGGGTCTGATGCTTAATTGACTGAGCCACTCAGGCGCTCCCATTTACGTAAAATATTAAAGGCACGAAATGTTTCCTATCAACGGACAGGTCGGTAAGTGCGTCACCCAAGAGCACAATGTTGAAACCACCTGTGGGGGTGTCCCCTCTGGCGAGGTGTGAGGGGGTGTCTGGATGTGTTGAAGGTCAAAGGAGTTTAGCTTTATTTGGAATAGTTTAATTTTTTTTTATTATTTTTTTAAAAAAAAGGACAACAGGTTCATATGGGTTATATAATCTTTAAAAATAATAAACATAAAAAAACGGGGGGCAAATCTGGCTAGAAGTTAATAAGTGGTTACTTCTGGGTGTTAGGAATATGGGGTGGTAATTATTTTTATTATTTACCATGTTAGATTTAGCTTTTATATTCTTTATGTTTAGATTTTAAAATTTACTATAAATTTATAAATTTACTTAAAGTGTCTTATTAACCAAATGATTATTTTATCCACAGGTAAAATGGCCCACTCTACCCAGTCAAAGCTACAAACTATTACACAAGGGAAGATCCTCTACCCCCGCCCAGAGTTTCTCCCTACAGCCAACAACTGTTACCAGTTTCTTAGGAATTTTTCCAGAGATAACAGTCTAAGTTCACACAAGTGTGTTTTTTCGCACAAATGGTAGCATTCTACACACACTTTCCTATAACTTACTCTTTTAAACTTGACAGAGCATCTTGGAGATAGTTCTCTCTTTACATATAGAGAGTCTGCACTTTTTTAAAATAAAAGATTGATGGCATTATATTTTATGAATGTACCATAATTTTTTTAAGCTCCTATCGACGGACATGGAGTACGCTTCCAATTGTTTGCTATTACAAACACCGTCTCAGCAAACACCACGGTCCACACATCTTTTTGCGTGTCTGTGAGTCGATCTGTAGGGGAAACCATTACAGGCAGAACTGTTGGGTCAGAGGGTAGTTCATTTACATTTTTGACTGATACCCACAAACTGCCTTCCACGGAGAAGACTGTTCCAACTTATCCCTCACGACATCAGGGTAGGCGATAGATGTAAAAGTTTTTGTTATTTAAAAGATTAAAAAACAGAACAAAACTCAATCCATAAGTTTCGAGTCCCAGGAACTGCAGACACCTGTAAGTATCATGAATATCTCTTGTTAGAATTGGCGGCATTCACTGCAGAACACACGGCATGTTTCACGTAAATGTTATGGCTAATGAACTTTGTTCTTGTTGGGCTTCAGTCCATGATAAGCCCCCGCAAGACTAAAATTCAGAAGTATTTAAAATCACTGTATGTAGCAAAACAGGAGCATCCTATAAGCCACTCGGTCTGTAAGTTTGTTTTGAAAGTCTTTCTCCCCTTATAAATTTCCTTGTTTAATATGCCATGTATTTTAATTATCCAATTTACAGGGTTTGGGGAGACCTAAAGAAATTGGCAAGCATCAGAACATTCACAACTTCTTTAGCAGTGCTCTTTTTTTTTTTTTTCAACCAAAGGCCAAGAGGATAACTGTATCAAATGCATATTACACATATGATTTCTTAGTGTTTGTTTCTGCTCCATTTCAAACATCCCCATTGTCTAAATGTTGGAGTTTTATTTTAATTAGTCTTAAATTCCAGGAGAGTGATCTTAACGTAGAAGAAGATATTGGCAGTTGACCAATAATAAACCACGAGCCCAGCACCATCAGTGACGCTGACAGCCACACAATGGCCTTTGGGGACCGAGCTTCGGCCCCAGACTTTGTTGTATCAAATCAAGGCCAATAAAACTTCCTGCTTTGGAAAGCAATGGGAAGTCTGGCACTTTCTTCAAAAGTATTTTCTTTTTTTTTTTAAATTTTAAAACAGGGAAAAGGATGTAAGTAAAAGGAAAAAACACGATAGGGGCAGAAAGGACTTTCCACTTGCAATGGATGTCAAAATCCTGGCATGTTATTTTGTGGAGCGCAACAAACTGATTCTAAAGTTTATAGGGAGTCCGAAGGCCAGAAGAGCCAACACAATACTGAAGAAGAACAAAGTTGGACGACCGACACTACTTGACTTTAAGACTGACTATAAAGCTACAGACATATGATATTGGGGAAAGAACAAATAGCTCATCGGAACAGAAGAGAGACAGAAATAGACCCATATAAATAAATAGTCAACTGACCTTTGAGAAAGGAGCAAAGCCCACAGAATGGAGAAAAGATAGCCTTTTCAACAAATGGTACCTGCAACAGTTGGACATCCATATGCAATTAAAAAAAAAAAAGAATCTAGACATTTGCAATGGATGGGACCAGATTATTAGGCGTTAGGGGGAGGAAATGTTAGATGAAATGCCAGAGAGGGGCAACAGAGGAGGGAGTGAGGACTGCTTTCCTGAAATCTCTAAGATAAACAATCCTGCCTAATTGGGAAGGTCAGCAGGGCCGGCTAAGGTTGCTAGAATTCTACAGTATTTTTCACCCCCTGACTAGGCCGTCTTGGCTGCCCTTTCTTTATCGTGCCCAGGGGTGATGCAGGATAATCAAAATGTGTCGAGGCTTATTACACCCAGTCAGGGGCTTCTGGTCCGAGCAAACAGGAGTGCAAAATAAATACTCATTGGCTCTGTCCGGGCTTATCCAAACAGGCTCGTTAATGGGAGCTTCCAAAAAAATATATTTCGCCTCTTTGAGTAGAGGAAAATCAATAATAATATTAGGTTTATGTGAAGGTCAGGCCGCTCAGCACTTAGCTTCTCTCATCCTTGGATCTGAAAGGAAGCGATGAAGGAGCATTATTTCTGACAATCCTGCATGGAAAATGTCTTCACTGAGATTCTTGGACTTAATAAAAGATTTATGGTGGAAATTTTGCGAGTAATATCTTGTTAAAATAACTTCTGTGCTAACCTCAAGTGACAAGTGATTGCTCAAACTTGTTCCTACAGCTCCTGGGCCTTCTCTTTAATCTTTTATTAGCTCTCTTCTCGAAACTTGAAATACAAGGGACGACAATTGTTTGGGTCCATTATCTTTGATAGGAGTGTCTCTTTGCTGTATGCGAAGATGTGTTTTCTTTTTCTGAATTACAAATGAAGTAAATGTCACCATTTGATGGTAACGGATGGCATTTAAATACGCACGGATGTCGCATTGCTTAAAAGTCAAGACCCTTGTGAGCGGTGTTAACCGATAGACAGAGGGTACTTTCTGGGATAGAGAAGACAGTGGGAAGAGTTCACCACCAAAAGCACTGCCTGCCCCTGGCTTTCCGGAAAGTCTGTTGCACCAAGGTCTTTATTGTTAGAAAATGAAAATAAAGGAAAGCACGAGTGTGCGTAGACATAGACTGTTTATTTGGGGGGCGCCTGGGGGGCTCAGTCGGTTGAGCATCCGACTTCGGCTCAGGTCATGATCTCGCGGTCTGTGAGTTCGAGCCCCGAGTCAGGCTCTGTGCTGACAGTTCAGAGCCTGGAGCCTGCTTCACATTCTGTGTCTCCCTCTCTCTCTGCCCCTCCCCCACTAATGCTCTGTCTCTCTCTGTCTCAAAAATAAATAAACATTAAAAAAAATTTAAAAAAAAAAAGACTGTTTATTTGAGAGAGGGACAGCAGCCAGAATCATCTCCCACAATTTGGTAATGGTGGGCAGACAATCCTGGTTGTCTACGGTTATGGACCGAGTTGTGTTCCCTGCTTTTCCCCCATTTATAAGATAAAGTCTGACCCCCCAATGTGACTGTATTTGGAGATGGGGCCTTTAAGAAGGGAATTAAGGTTAAATGGAGTCTAAAGGGTAGGGCCCAAATCCGATTAAGACTGGTGTCTGAAGACACCAGGAGTGCATACGTAAAGAGAAAAGGCCATGTGAGGCCACGGTGGGAAGACGGCCGTCTACAAGCCAAGAACAGAGCTCTTATCAGAAACCAACCCACTAGCACCTTGATCTTGGACTTCCGGCTCTCAGAACTGGGAGAAAATCAATTCCAGTTGCTTATGCTACCCAGGCTTTTACAGCGGCCTCAGCAGGCCACCGTATGTGCCCATCCATGGATGCCAGCTGATCCCCTGCAGCTCAGGCATGGGCACGTGACCCATGCCAGCCAATGAGAGATGAAGGAAAGTCTGCTGGGGGCTTCTGGAAAAGACTTTCCTCTCTGTAAGAGATAGACACCTTAGAAGAACCGCTCACCCCCTTCTTTTTGCTTTTGAACATCGTCCTGTGAGGATGTGGAGCCTGGAGCGGGTGAAGGCATCTTGAGATTCTTTGGGGGAACGCTAGGTATGGGTATGGGTATGGGCCCAGAGCCCCAGAAACTGCTTACCCCTACACTCTTTGGTGTGGGAAAGAAAAAAACCCCACCCCTAAGCTACTCGTACCTGAAGATGCAATGTTGGGTTGGAAAATACGCTAAGTGACGCTGTGATTAAAAAGCACACGAAAGAAGCCCACTGAGAAGTCTGTCACTCTGTATGATATGATACCAGACAGAGAGGCTGTCTCATTCTGGAGAATTCTAATTAACTCAGGTCATTAGAAAGTTGAATCCTCAGCATAGAGGTTTCTCGGTGTTGACATTACCTATTGACTGTGAACAATTATAATGACTGTGTCGTGATTCCAATGGAACTGGGGTGGCTTGACATTCAACAGTTTCTAGTTTTTTCAAATATTCCCCCCGCAGACCGCTAGCATATGTCTTTTCCTCACCCCCTGCACGAGTATCCCGGTCCACTGTCTTGCTTCAACACGGTTCCCATGGCATCCCTTCCTGTCTATGTGCTTATCTTTTACTTAAGAAAATTCAAATCGAAGTAACGTGTGCGCAAGGTCAGAAAATAAAGCCACACAGAGGGATTTATCGTGGGCCCCTTGCCTTGTCGCTTATGCCTCAGCCCTGCTCTTCACAGGCAATCCCTTTAACCATTAGGTCATCGTTGGGTAACTTTATAGTTCTCCCCCCTATAATGATATCATTATTTTTATTTTTTTTTTATAGTTTGCATCTATATACATATACTTATTTATCTATGGTCTGGAAGATTCTTAGAAGGTTAAACATGAATTTACCACATGTCCCAAGAGGAACAAACACCTACGTCCCCACAAAGGCTTGTGCCAGAATGTTCATGGCAGCACTGTCTATAATCACAAGGTGAAAATGACCCAAATGTCTGTCCACTTACGAATGGATAAAGTGTGCTGTGTCCAAACATATTATTCACCAATAAAAAGGAAGTACTGACACATGCTACAACACGGATGAGCCTTGAGACATCATGCCACGTGAAAGAAGCCAGACACAAAAGACCACGTACTGTAGAATTCCACCTGTGCAAAATGCCTAGAAAAGGCACATGGATAGAGACAGGAATGTTAGCGGTTGCCAGGAGCTGGGGGGTGGGACTGGGAAGTAACTGCAAATGGGCACGAAGGCTCTTCCTGAGCTGAGAGAAACGTTGCACAGATTGTCGATTGACTAATAGTCATTGAATTGTGCGCGTCAAGAGTGGATTTTACGATATGTAAATTATACCTCAAGAAGGCTGTTAAAATATACAAAACATGACCCAACTCTCTCTTTCTTGTTCCGTCAGCTAGAAACAGGGCTGTCCACTTCCTTCTTTGTGGGGCAAGACAGTTACCCCATCTCCCACCGCCCCCGCTCTCCCGCTTCCATTTTCCAAACTTCTCCAAATTGTACGTTTACTTTTGCTTCGCAAAGAAGGACAACGTTTTACACAAATATGTACTTTATAGGATTGAAATCTGTAAGGAGCATTTATGTTAACATGATGATGCAAATATTTTTCAGAAAAGAACCCAGTCTGGTACCAGGATTATACTTCCTTCTCTATTGCTCCGCCATCACTTTTCCTGGATCCGTCCAAGGGAGAAAGGAATGTTCAAATGGATTCTCCATCTCTGCATTCCAGCAGTTTCTTGATATCATGCACATTTGACTCTTCTTCCTATCTGAGCACTGCCTTTCTTGTACACCTATACCCTTCTCCTGCCCCTGGATTAAAAAAATAACGTTTCCATGTTAGAGTAGCTTCTAGATTTACAGAAAAAATGTGAAGATAGTACAGAGTTTCCACATACCTCACACCCAGTTTCTTCCCTTATTAACATTTTACATTAGCGTAGTACATTTGTCGCTCTTAATGAACTGATATTGATACATCATTATGAACTAAAGCCCAGACTTTATTTAGATTTCCTTAGTTTCAATGCAATCTTCTTTTTCTGATTCCATTCTGGAAACCACACTATATTTAGTTATTGTATCTCCTCAGGCTCCTGTTGGCTGTGACAGTTTCTCAGACTTTGTTTTTGATGAACCTTGACAGTCGTGAGGAGGACCGGTCAGGTGTTTTGTGGGCTGCTCCTCATTGGAATTTGTCTGATGTTTTTCTCATGATTAGACTAGGGTTGTGGGTTTGAGAAGGAAGATCACAGGGTATTGTATCGCTCTGATTACCATACGGCAAGGGCAGGTAAATGAAAGCGGAACCTCCTCCACATAAATTATCTGGACTTGTGCATGGAAGCTTCGTCTATTCTCCCCATCATTCATTCATTCATTCATTCATTCAAGTAGTATGGACTCATGAATACAGTAGAGGTTTTCAACTTCTCTGAATCTGCGTGAAAACAGAAAGAGAAACTACATAGTGAAATCCCAAATCCATGGACAACATTTACAACAAGACTAGGCGATACTAAATTGTTTCTATCTACCCCAAAAAACAACTGGGTGGGAGAAACACGAAGAACCGTACGACTTGCATGTCATCAGTTCCGCGGGGGAAGGAGGAGGAAAAGATGGAGTAGCATTTAATGAGTCTAAGTAAGGAGACCCTGGAATGCCAGGAAGGACCCACTGGAAAGAAGGTAGGAAGACTAGAGAGCAACAGCTGGAACCAGGAGGGGTTTCTCCCTCTCTAAATGACAGGCAAGTGCAAGGGGCCTGTGGTAAGAAAACTGAAGGGGTCCTACACGAGGGAGAAAATTCTGAGAATATAAAAACTGAGCAAGACAGGGACAAGAGAAAAGGAAGGGAAGGATAGATCCAGATCAAAGCAGGGCAGGGGAACAGAGAGGCAGGAAAGCCTCAAAAACAAGACACGATATTATGGGGGCACCGTGTAGAAAGAATAGAAGAGGTAATTCTGAAGTCAGAAATGCTTTTTTGAATCCCTTAGTATAAAATTTAAGAACGAATTTTTCAGCTCTCTGCTCCTCCCTGTTCGACAGACAGCCGCATCTTCTGGTGCAGTGCCAGCTGCGTCCCCGAGACACGATGGTGAAGGTCGGAGTCAACGGATTTGGCCGCATTGGGCGCCTGGTCACCAGGGCTGCTTTTAACTCTGGCAAAGTGGACATTGTCGCCATCAATGACCCCTTCATTGACCTCAACTACATGGTCTACATGTTCCAGTATGATTCCACCCATGGCAAATTCCACGGCACAGTCAAGGCTGAGAACGGGAAACTTGTCATCAATGGGAAGGCCATCACCATCTTCCAGGAGCGAGATCCCGCCAACATCAAATGGGGTGATGCTGGTGCTGAGTATGTTGTGGAGTCCACTGGGGTCTTCACCACCATGGAGAAGGCTGGGGCTCACTTGAAGGGTGGGGCCAAGAGGGTCATCATCTCTGCCCCATCTGCTAATGCCCCCATGTTTGTGATGGGCGTGAACCACGAGAAGTATGACAACTCCCTCAAGATTAGAAGCAATGCCTTCTGCACCACCAACTGCCTGTCCCCTCTGGCCAAGGTCATCCATGACCCCTTCGGCATTGTGGAGGGACTCATGACCACAGTCCATGCCATCACTGCCACCCAGAAGACTGTGGACGGCCCCTCTGGGAAGCTGTGGCGTGACGGCCGAGGGGCTGCCCAGAACATCATCCCTGCTTCTACCAGCGCTGCCAAGGCTGTGGGCAAGGTCATCCCTGAGCTGAATGGGAAGCTCACTGGCATGGCCTTCCGTGTCCCCACCCCCAACGTGTCCGTCGTGGATCTGACCTGCCGCCTGGAGAAAGCTGCCAAATACGATGACATCAAGAAGGTTGTGAAGCAGGCATCAGAGAGCCCCCTCAAGGGCATCATGGGCTACACTGAGGACCAGGTCGTCTCCTGCGACTTTAACAGTGACACCCACTCTTCCACCTTTGACGCTGGGGCTGACATTGCTCTCAATGACCACTTTGTCAAGCTCATTTCCTGGTATGACAATGAATTTGGCTACAGCAACTGGGTGGTGGACCCTATGGTCCACATGGCCTCCAAGGAGTAAGCGCCCCCTGGACCACCAGCCCCAGCAAGAGGAAGAGGAGAGAGGCCCTCAGCTGCTGGGGAGTCCTTGCCCCAATTCATCCCCCAACACACTTGAGAATCTCCTGACCTCCAGTTTCCATCCCAGACCCCCTGAAGAAGGGGAGGGGCTTGGGGAGTCCTACCTTATCACGTACCATCAATAAAGTATACTGTATCCAGTCAAAAAAAAAAAAAGAACGAATTTTTCATAAAAATAACAGAAAAGTATCAACGCCAAATCCCATACAAAATTACTACTGAAAAAAGAAAGGGAGAGAATAAAGAGCAGAGTGACGCCCTCCGGAACACCTGCAAGAAAGCCATGCCCAGGAAACAGATGGAATCTGCCACCCAAAGAAAGAAAATATGAGCCAAGGATTTAAACCCAGCAAAACTAACTTTCAGGCACAGGGATCACAGACAAATTGTACTGTTGATCCCATGAGCCCCTCCTAGAAGCTGCTAGAGAACAAGATTCAGACACCCCCAATTATGGGGAAATCACCAGGGAAGCATTACACATAATTGCCCACTGAATGTAGACCCACTGAGGGGAAAGAGAGAACACGTCCAGTGTAGAATGGCCATATGCTCTAACAGTACAAACTCCCATAATGGGGGAGAATAGGAGAGCATATAAAATATTTAATATTTTTGGTGAGCCTAGTAATCATATTATTATTATTCTGGGGTTGTTGTATGTATAACACAGGATCAAACAAATCATGAGTTATTGGACACTCTAATTCTATCATCCCCCATGACTTTGAAAGCCAGGGATTCAGTGGGGAAGAAGGGAGAGAGAAATGTAATAGATGAGAGGAAATAGCATGATGTGCCTTTGCTTGTTTATTTTCTAGTTCTGGCTGCTGGAAAGGTCTAGATACAGTGTATTAGTCGGCGAAGCTACCACAACAAAGGACCACAATCTGGGTGGCTTAAATAAGAGTATTTTCTCACAGGTCCGGAGACTGGAATTCTGAGATCAAGGTGATGGTTCCTTCTGAGGCCTCTCTCCTTGGCCTGAGGGTGTCTGTCTTCTCCCAGTGTCTTCACGTGGTTTTTCTCCTTGTATCTTGATCTCTTCTTCTTAAAAGGACACTGGCCATATTGGATTAGGGTCAACATTGATGATCTCATTTAAACTTAATTATCCTTTTAAACGCCTTGTCTCTGAAGACAGTTACATCTTGAGGTACCCGGGATGAGGAATTCAACACACGAATTCTGCGGGGGACACGATGCAGCCCGTAATACGAACCTCGTTCAATAGCAACGGCCATCTCTGCTCCTCAGTCTGGTCCTCTACACGAAAAGAAACAGGTCTTTTGGGGAGGCTCTTGGGGTGCTAGCAAAATGCTATTATTTTGACAGAAGTGGTGGTTATAAGGTGCTCAGTTTATAAGAATGCATTGTCGTCTGCTTATTTTATGTAGTTCTTGGGTATCTGTTTCATTTAATAACAAGGCTATAGATTGAATATCTGTACCCCTGCAGAATTCATATGTAGGAATCCTAACCTCCAGGGTGAT
Source organism: Paguma larvata (assembly GCA_030068075.1). NCBI lineage: Eukaryota > Metazoa > Chordata > Mammalia > Carnivora > Viverridae > Paguma > Paguma larvata. The sequence continues at coordinate 21,026,676 of CM057837.1, read as the reverse complement.
GATATTACGAGGCAGGGCCTTTGAGAGATGATTAGGTCATGAAGATGAAGCCTCATGATTGAGCTTAGTGGCCTGATGAAAGAGACTCCAGAGAGATAGTTTGCTCTTTCCACTATGTGAGGACATCTATGTACTAGAAGCAGGCTCTCACCACACACCGAATCTGCCGGTACCTTGATCTTGGACTTTTAGCCTCTAGAACTATAGGAAATAAATTTCTGTCGTTTATAAGCCACTCAGTTCATGGTATTTTGTCACAGTAGCCCAAGTGGAGTATGACAAATAAAAACATTGATTTTAAGAGGAAAAATGGAATGAATAGCAACTTGATCAAACATGCAAAAATAAGAAAAATGTAAAAGAGGACATAATACTTTAATAAAGACAGAAGGAATAAAATCAACTATATCAGTCATTATATTAAAAATGAATGAACTAAATTCTACCACTAAAGACAGAGGTTGTCATATTAGGTGCTTAAAACCAAAGTCAACTAGGATAAAGAAGGTATATCTATATACAATAGAATATTAGCCATAAAAAAGAATGAAATCTTGCTTTGCAACAGCATGGATGGATCTAGAGAGTATGATGCTAAGCGAAATAACTCAGTCCGAGAAAGACAAATACCCTATGATTTCACTCATACGCGGAATTTTAGAAACAGAACAAGTGAACAAAGAAATAAAAGGGACAAGCCAATAAAACAGACTCTTAAGTATAGAGAACCGATGGTTGCCAAGGGGAGGCGTGTAGGGGAATGGGTGCAATGAAGAGAAAAGGAGTACACTTATCATGACAAGCACTGAGAAATGTATCGAATTGTTGAATCACTATATTGTACACCTGAAATTTTTATAACACTCTAAGTATATGGGAATTTAAAAAATGCAAAAAAGAAAGCCAGCTAAATGCAACGTATATATATATTTAAAGGTAAGTGATAAAAGTGGTTGAAAGTAATGGGTTGGTAAAGTGATACTAAGCAAATGCAACCAAAAGGAAAGCCGAGTGTGTGTGTGTGTGTGTGTGTGTGTGTATGTAGCACATTTTCTTTCTCCATTCATCCATCGATGAATACTTAGGTTGTTGTAACAACAACTTAGGTTGTTACACTTGGCTATTGTAAATAATATGTAATGAACAAGGGGGTGCAGATACCTCTTTAAGACAGTGATTTCACTTTCTTCAGATAAATACCGTAAGTGGGCTTGCTGGATCATACGGTAGTTGTGTGTGTGTGTGTGTGTGTGTCTGTGTTTTGAGGAACCTCCACATTGTTTTCCATAGCGTCTATATCAATTCATATTTTCATCAGCAGTGTAAAAGGATTCCTTTTTGTCCACGTCCTTGCAAGTACTTGCTATCTCTTGTCATTTTTATAATGGACGTTCTAATAGGCGTGCGGTAATATCTCATTGCGGTTTTCATTTGCATTTTTCCAACGATTAGTGATATTGAGCACCTGTTCGTCTACCTGTTGCCCATCTGAATATCTTCTTTGGAAAAATGCCTGTTCGGGTCCTCTGCCCATTTGAAGATTGGGTTATTTGTTTTTTGTTTGTTTTTGCTGCTTTTGAGTTATATGAATTCCTTCTATATTTGGGATATGAACTCTTATCAGATGTATGGTTTCCAAACATTTTCTCCCATTCAATTAAAGATGGCCCTTTCATTTTGTTGATGGTTTCTTCGCCGTGCAGAAGCTTTTAGTTTGATGTAGACCCACTTTTTTGTTTTGGATGCATGTGCTTTTAGCGGCACGACTATAAAATCATTGCCAAAACCGCTGTCAGGGAGCTTTCCCCCTACGTTTTCTTCTAGGAATTTTACAGTTGTCCATTTAAGTCTTCAATCCATTTCAAGTTAATTTTCATAAGTGGTATAAGATAGGGGTCCAGCTTCATTCTTTTATATGTGAATATTCACTTTCCCCAGCATCAATCATTGAAGAGACTATCTTTCCTGCATTGAATACTCTTGGCTCCCTTGTCAAATACTAGTTGACGATGTATGTGAGGGTTTATTTTTGGGCTCTTGATTCTGTTCTACTGCTCCGTGTGCCTGTTCTAATGCCGCTACCATACTGACTTGATTACTATAGCTTTGTGATATAGTTTGAAACCAGGAGGTATGATGTTTCCGGTTTTGTTCTTTCTTAGGATTTCTTTGGCTATGCGGGGTCTTTTGTGACTTCAGGGGATTTTAGGTTTGTTTTTCTATTTCTGTAAAAAATGCTGTTGGAATTTTTACGATAAAAATCATCCAAAAAATTCTCTGAATGGATCAATCCTAGAGGGTAGTCAAGGATACAGAAGAGAGAAGCTTAATGAGGGGAAGTTTGTCTTCTAAGGGTGTCTGAGCATGCAACAAAGGTACCACAGCGAAATCAATATGGTATTTGTTTCAGAACGGGCAAATAGATCAGTGAATCTGAATAGTGAATCTGAAATTAGAGGCAGAAGAGAACTTATATAGGACAAAAACGGTAGCTTAGTTTTTGGGAAAGTACAAAATTATTTAATAAGCCTTGGTGGCACAATCCACCTAACATCTAGAAGAAAAGTGAATCTCTATCTTATATTCTCTTTGATCACGAATTACAGAATATAGAATAAATACAAGAAGCAAAACCTAGCAAACTCTGTATAGTTAGGGGTGGGGAGATTTTCTTTACCAGACTGACAATTCAAAAGCTTTGAAAGAAAAAGACAGGGGCGCCTGGGTGGCTCAGTCAGTTAAACGTCTGACGCTTGGCTTTGGCTCAGGTCATGATCTCCCGGTTTCGTGAGTTTGAAGTTCGGGATTCTCTGTCCTCCCCTCTGCCCTTCCCCCACTTGCATCATCTCTTTCTCAAAATAAATAAACTTAAATTGTTTTTCAAAAATCTCATTAAAAAAAAGAACATATTTGAATATGTAGAGATTAAGAACCTTTGCACAGTGAGTGATGTTATGAACAAAGTTAAACAATATTTTTGAAAAAAGACTTGAATAGAGATGACAAAGATTCCTTCTATCTATTATATACAAAGAGCTCTTACAAATTGACAATAAAGAGTTGATAGGAGCGATCCGATAGAGAAGAGAGCGGATAAAGGATATGAGTAGAGAGTCCGGGAAAGCACAAATCGGAAGGGTCAGCAAACAGGCGAAAGAGGCTTAAGTCGACCGGTGTTAACGGAATTTCAAATTAAAGTAGCGGTGTAATATCATTTAAACCCACAAGACTGTTTAAAACTAAATTAACACAATGCGTACAAAATAAAGTATAAAACCTCTTACACGTGTGTATTTATGCAAATGTGTACTTACATGAGCATTTTTGTGTCTGTATAAGATTTTATGAGCGTGGAGAGTTAATAAAGGCTTTATTGGAGATTGCTAACATAAGTTATTTATGGCGGTGCTGGAGGGAGGTAGGAAAAAGAGAGGGAGAAAACAAAGACAAACGAGAAAGGAAAACCAAAAATAAGACTGTTTTAAAAAGCACTGATGATGTACTCACGTGTGTGTGTGAGATAATTTATCTGTGTACATATGTAGACTTTTTACAAAGAAAACATTTCGTCAGATTCTTGAAATCATTAATGTATTGCCTCCCCATCCCCATTTTATTGTAAATTTTAAAATATAAATAGAAAAATTGAAATAGTACAATATACACCTCGATATACTTTACGTAGATTCAACTGTTGATGACAGGTCGATATATTTGCTATATCTGTAAGTGTGAGTGCCTGTGTGTATATGTGTATATGTGTGTGTGTGTGTGTGTGTGTTTATGTACACACAGTTATTTACAGAACTATTTGAAGGTAAGTGGCACGCGAAATTGTCACTTCACCCCTAACTACTTTAGCATGTATCTTTTATAAATAAGGACATTTCCCCAATATATCCACAGCGCTATTACCACAGCTAAAAGATTTAACACGAATTTCAAAATGTCATCTAATATCCATTCCACACTCAGTTTTCCCCAGCTGCCCCAATGGTATATGCATATTCACTGTCTCTCACTTTTGTCAAGTTTGTTTTGAGACAGAGAAAGAGAGAGAGAGAGAGAGAGAGACAGAGAGAGAGAGAGAGAGAGAGAGAGAGAGAGGGAGAGAGAAAGCAGAGAAGGGGCAGAGAGAGAGAGAGAATCTCAAGTAGGCTCTGCACCACCAGTGCAGATCCCGATGTGGGACTTGAACTTATGAACTGTGAGCTTGTGACCTGAGCCGAAGTCGGCCGCTTAACCGACTGAGCCCCACCGGTGCCCCTGATTTTCATTTTTTGAACCAGGACCCAGTGATGTTTCATGCATTGCATTGTCATTTCCTTTCAGGTTCTTTTCAATCTGCATTTTCCCCCTTGGATCTTGACCTTTGGAAGAGTCCTCGCTAGCTGTTTGGTGGACCGGCCCCGCACGCCATGGGTTAATCCTCCCTCGTGTCACTTGACCACGTGTTTATCTTGAGTTGCCCGGAGTAGAAAGCTACAGAGCGCCCTGAATTCCCCTTCCCCGATACTTTTTGTTCTAGTTCTCTGTTGCGCCTTCCGTCAGGCACAGTATTTCTTGGTCGTGGGCATCCAGGGTCCTCAGGGGTGGACTAGTCCTGCCCCATAGGAGTCCGACCCTGTGCTGTGCTCTTTGCCGTAGTTCTGTCAGCAGTTACCTCCTTGCCATCTGTTCACCATCCTCTGTAAATTTTGTCCTGGTCTGGGCTGAGCAGGGGTAAAGGCTGACGAGCTACCCCTTTACTAGGAAGCGCAACGCCAGGCCAAAGGGCCGTGGGGAGGAGGCAGAACCAGTACAAGGATGTGCTGGCCCATCAAGTTCAGCAGACTGGTCTTGCAGGACCATACCGTGAGGGGTCCGATGGCCCCATCTCTTGTTAGTCAAAGGTTTACCCCATGAGATTGGAACACCCCATTCCAGGTTGTAGAAGCCCGGGGTGCCCGCAGTATCCCATGCCTCAGGGAAGCCGGAGGTAGGAGGTAAGACCTTGTCAGGTACCACCTGCTGGAAACTGGCCAGAGTCCTCCCTGCTCTGGGCTGGTGCTCCCGTGGCTAGGGCGAGAGGTTCTGAAGTGGTGCTGAAGAGGGAGGTGTCCCAAGCACGACTCTGGCCAGTGGCCTGCCTCTTATTCTCTTTGTCACTGACTTACACCCTTTTTGGTTGTTGTTTACCATGATTTAGGAGGGGTGACAGGGGACAGGGAAGATAAATGCACACAGTCAATTCTTCACCACGAAGAGTGAGTATCTTCTTCATTTGTTTTATGTGCTTCCTGAAATATGAAGATGTGAACTCAGTGGTGTGCTGGGGAATGTTGAGTAAGTGGCTCTCTGGGGGAAAAAGCCCTGATTTGTAGCATTCGCTGATTTTCATGGTGCAAATACTGCCCCCATGGCCAATTTCAGGCTCCCAGTGTAATGTCACTGAATGCGGAGTTGGGAAGGGACACAGACAATTAGCTCCCAGGAGCTGGTACAAGCCAGCCACAACACGCTCCCGTGTGTTAACTGAATAATAAGCAACGAAGGACACAGTAGAGGTAGGACGGCTGCTCCATGGTCAAGTTGAGAGCAGCAGAAAAAGTAAGCAATAAACAATTAAAATCAAAAGGGCAATCTTCCATTTGCTGACTCCTTATATACAACAAATCACCAACTCACGAATGAAATATTAGAAAATACCTTGTTCCTGACATGGGGGCTGCTTCTACTTCTCAGCTGTGCCTGACTTTCCGGCTTATAGACAAATCCACATAAAGCATCGATGACAGGAACGACGACAACAAAATAGTTTGAGGAGGATGCCAAGAAGTGTGTCCTACCTGTTGGCTTCACGACCAAACAGACTTAAGATCTCATCTCCACTCCTATCCAAACAATTATAGGCATTCCAAAGGACCCAGCTCTCCCAGGAACACCTAACCTCAGGTCTCTGGGCCCACAAACTTAATTCACACAAGCTATTTCCTAGCAAAGGGATTTTCTTTTGTGAAACATGTCAATACCCCCCTGGTGAGCTTTGCCCGGGCCCCAGTTTAATTAATAAAAAAAAATTCCATCCGAGTTTAAGGTGCCTCCGGGGTTGAGAATCACTGCAGCGTAGGTGTACAAACACAGAATGACTTCGCGGCCGTGGGTGAGACATGCCTTTTGGCGAGTCCTCAAGGAGCAGGACTGGAAAATCAAAGCTCACCTAAGAAAACGCGTCTAATGGCGTCAGTTTTCACTAGAAGGCCCTTGAGGAAATGGCGTGGAGACTGATCCCGTGTCAATACACACAGTGGATGCGTCCTGAGTGGCGTAGAGTAGTTCGTGGTCTAATGACCACAGGCCGGCACTTGCTCGCCTCCCTCCTGTTCTGCAGAATCTAATAACGCGTAGCTCCTGTATTGTCGATGGACGCCAACCAGGTGCTTATAGAACAATGTGCAGGGAGGCTCGTTGCTCTTCTGAGTCCTGGCTGGATGGCATTGGTCCTGAGTCCTGAGAGGTCTTAGCGATTCAGCTGGACTGTCTCCCCACAGCTCAGGCTATTTACGCAGGGCTTGTGTTCACACGGATGCTTATGTTGCTCCAACATTTCAGGATGTGGCATCCAAGTCCACCCTGATCTTATCAATGATATCTATTCTTAATGGATTTTGATCATATTTACTCCCAGAGTTTGCCTGTCTAGACCCAAGAGGCCCCAAGCTTGCAGCCCGTCCTTCCCAGCAGCCCCAGGGTCATTTCTGTGGTCCTTCCGTGGGCGGCCTAGCATAGGCCCCAGAGCCATAGTTTTACAAACACGGAGATAGGTTAAGGCTGTCCAGACTATTTTTTTGGTACTTATGTCAATTGGATGCCAGTTGGTTAGAAATAACTCCAACCAGGAGTGACTTAAACAAAAGAGTATTTATTACTTCATGTATCAAGAATTCTGGAGGTAGACTGGTTCAGGCTGGGTTAATTAAGTGACTCAGATATTATCAGAGACCCAGGTGCTTTCTATTTTTCCACTCTGTCATAACCCTCATGTTGCTCATTGTTCTTAGGCTTGTTCCCTGATGTTACAGACCAGTGCTCCAGTGCCCAGCTCCCTGGGCAGACACAGCGACGTGAGCAGCAGAGGAAGCACCGCCTTCTCCCGCGTGTTTCCTTTTATCAGCAAGGAAGAACTTGCACTGAAGCTTTCTAGAAGTTTCTCCCAACACCTCACTGTCCAGAATTTCATCATATACGCACCCTTAAGTAGTCAGTGGCAAAGGGAATGTATTTACTATGAATAGTTTCGATTAATATTTAACTTTCTGAGCTGCCTCCCTAAAGCACATTGCCATCTCGTGTTCGAGAAAATTGGGGTTCGTTGGCAACGTGAGGGAGGAGAAAAGGTTGTAGGACAAGCGACTAGCCATGTCTGCAGCCCCCCAGGTTTTGGTTACAACAGAGCACCTAAGAAACACGCCTATCCTGAGTCCCAGGAAGCTTTCCGGAATCTTCATTTACACAGGAGATAGTGTGGACTCCTTGTGGATCCAAAGGTACATTTATCTGCCCCTGAATTTCACTGCTGGTTTGGCTGTGAGTAGACTTCTAAATCAAAAGCACTTTGCCCTAGGACTTTGAGGTTTGGTCCACCATCTTCCAGCACTCATTGTGTCTGAAGAGACGTCTGAGGTAAGCCTGACTCTCATGCCTACCTGGTAAAATGTTTTGTTCTCTCTGGAACAGTTTTGAATTTCCTCTTGACCTTTGGAGCTCTGAAACTGCACCCAAAATATCTAGGTGTGGACCTTCTTTCATTCATCCCTCATGGCACTCGGTGGGCCCTGGTAGTCTGAATATTATACCTTCAGCTGCCTAGTTGGCTCAGTCAGTGGAGCATGGGACTCTTGATCTCAGGGTTGTGGGTTCCAGCCCCACCTTGGGTGTAGAGATTTCTTGAATATTACACCTTCACTTCCACCTTTATTTACTCTTTTTTCCCCCCTCTGCTTCTGGAAGTCTAATAAAATATCTTACCACCTGGGCCTGTCACACTTGTCTCTTCACCTTTTCTAATTTTCTGTTTGCATCTGCTCTAAATTGTATGAGGTCTCCTTGGCTGATCTAGACCACGGGTTGGCAAGCTGCAGCCCATGGGGCAAATCTAGCTACTACGTGTTTTTCTATGGCTTGCCGGCTAATTTACATTTTTAACTGGTAGAGAAAAAGAAAAAGAATGATATTTCAAGGCAGTTGAAAATTACATGACACTTAAATTTCAGGGTTCATAAATAAAGTTTCACTGAAGTATAGCCTTGCCTATTTACTTACGTACGGTCTCTGGTTGCTTTGGGCTGTGACGGCAGTTACGCAGCTGCGGTGGAGACTGTAGGGCTCACGATGCCAAAAGTGTTAACTATCTGTCCTTTGCAGAGAAAGTTTGCTGATTCCGGTTCAAGAATACCAGCATGGGTTTTTCCCACGCTCATTCTATTGTTCAGGTGGTCCACTGAATAGTTTCCTCAACAATTATTATTTTTAATTATATATTTTTTAAAGTTTATTTATTTTGAGAGAGAGAGAGAATGGGAGGGGCAGAGAGAGAGACTCCCAAGTGGGCTCCGTGCTGTCAGTACAGAGCCGGACACGGGGCTCACGCTCATGAACTTGGAGACCATGACCTGAGCCGAAACCAAGGTCGGATGCTTAACTGACTGAGCCACCCAGGGTCCCTATTTTTAATTATTTTTAATTTCTAAGAACTTTCTGGTTATTCGTTGTATTGGATCGATTGTTATGGATTTAATATTCACTTTTAAGCTTTTTGTACAAGTACAAAAAAGAATGCAAATAAGTGTGAAATGCAATAAATTTTCACAAAGAAAACACATCTATATAACCAACCAAAAGATAAAGAAAAATAAAATGGCCAACACTCCAAAAACCTTCTTTGTACTCCCATATACCACCAAGCAAAAGGTAACCACTATTCTGACTTCTAATTTTGAACTTTATTGGAACGGAACCATTCGGGATGTATCTTTCTATGCCTAATTTCTTTCACTCAGTATTATGCTCATGAAATCCACGTTGTTGTATGTAGCAATCAATTCACTTACATTTCTAAGTATTATTCCATTATATGAAAATGCCATAGTTTATTTAACAATTCTATCAAAGTTGTTTCCAATTTTGGGCTATTGAAAATAGCACTACGACAAATATTCTTGCATGTGTTTTAAAGAACATACTGTGTACCTTTTGTGAAAGAGAGCGTGAGCAAGCAGGGTAGAGGCTGAGAGACAGGGAGGGACAGAGAATCTCGAGCAGGCTCCACGCTGTCAGCGCAGAGCCCAATGCAGGGTTCAAACTCACGAACCATGAGACCATGACTTGAGCCAAGTCAAGAGTCAGATGCTTAACCAACTGAGCCACCCACACACCCCTAACTTAGTTTTTTAAGTTAAAAAATCTTTTCCCCTCAAAAGTTAATGCTTTTAACTATGCTTACTTTGCAGCCATGAAGATAATTCTGTGTTTTTTTTCTAAAAGCTTTTTTGTTTTTTTCCTGCCACAAGTTGATCGGCGATCAATCTGGAATTGATTTCTGTGAAGGGCGTGAGGTCCTGGCTAGGATTTGGTTTTCCCACATGGATATCCAGCTGACTCGATTTTGTTTAGAAGAAGCTTCATCCTTTCCTATCGCACAGACGTGTCTCCTTTGTTATGAATATAGTGACTGTAAACGCACGGATCTTTCTGGATCCTGTGTTCCACTCCATTGCTCTGTTCGCCTGTATGTGCACAATGCCTTCATCACTGGGGCTTTGTAGTAAATCTTGACCTCTGGTCCCATAAGTCCTCAAGCTCTGCGCATCTTTAACACTATCTGGGTTCTTCCTGGCCTTTCTGATTTGCCCATAAACTTGAAAACCAGCTTGTCAGTTTAGACACACACATAAAAGAAAAACTTCTGAATTTTTATTGGGATTACTCTGAATCTATCATTCGCTTTGGGAATATCTTTATAATACTGACTATTCGAATGCATGAATGTGTCCTTCCTTACTTCCCTCCCTCGGGTCTTTCAAAATTACCATGGATACTGTTTGGCATTTTGCTGTGTGTATAGGTTTTGCAACATCGTTTGTTAGATTTATTCCCAGACATTTTGTTTTCTGATGCTATTGTAAATGATATCATTTTTGAATTTAATTTTCTATGTGTTTGCGGCTGGTGCAATAGATTTCTGTATATTGACCTCATACCCAGTGACGTTGAATTCACTTAGCTGTAAAGCTTTTCAACTGCTAATCACACGTGTTGTCTGTGAATAATGGCGGCTTTTTGCTTTCTTTATCTTTACATTTTTTTCCCTTGCTTTATTGCACGAGCAAAGATCTCTAGTACGATGCTGATAAAAGTGGTGGTGAGAAATCTTGTCTCATTCCTAATCTCAAGGGGGGGAAATTTCAATATTTCACCATTAAATTATGATGTTCGTTATGTTTCTTTTTTTGGTACTCTTTCTCAGTTTAACGAGGGCCCCTACTATCCATAGTTTTGTTACGAATGGGTACTGAATTTTATTAAATGCTTTCTCTGCATCTATGGAGATGATTGCATAATTGGATAAGGTGGTACATTATTTTGATTGAATTTAGAATGTTAAAGCAACTTTCCATTCTTAGAATAAACCCAACTTAATAACGATGTATTATCCTTTTTTATCTATCATTGAATTTGACATAGTTATATTATTTCCTACCATTAGATACCGGTGGTTTCTATTTTCCATTTGTTACTCTTGTTCTTTGCTCCTATTTTTGTCTTCTACTCTTTTTTAGTCTTATGTTTGAATTGGGCATTTTATACAATTCTATTTTCTCTGCTTTCTTAGCATATCAGGTATCTCTCTTTTTACATTTTTCAGAGGTTGCCCCAGAGTTTGCAAAATATACTTACGATGAATCCAAATCCTCTTGCAAAGAACACTATGGACTGTGTGAGGGCCTTACAGAAATGAAATAATCCTCCTTCCCATTCCTTTCATCACTGCTGTCATTTACTTAAATGTAAACATACACCAGTCTCTATGTATATACTAACACAGTATACATATATACGATCTACTCAAAACCAAATATGACTGAATACATTGTGGCTATGATTATTTTGAACAAACTGTTCTCTGATCAGTTAAGAAAAATAAGCGTTTTTATTTTACCTTCACTTATTTCTTCCTTTACGTAGATCCCACATTTCTGACCTATATATTTTTCCCTTCTCTCCAAAACACTTCCTTTTAATATTTCTCGCAAGGCAGAACTACTGCAGAACATTCCCTCGACTTCTGTTCATCTGAAAAGTCTTTATTTCTCCTTTGTTTTTGAAGGATAATTTCATAGGGCACAGACTGCTAGTCTGGTGGTTTTTTCTCTCAGCGCTAAATATTCCACTCCCCTCGCTCCTTCTCTGTGTGGTTCCAAGGGGGATTCAGAGGTACCTCTTTTCTTTCTTTCTTTTTTTTTTTTTTAAATTTTAGGAGCATGAGCAGAGGAAAGGGGCACAGGGAGGGAGAGAGGGGGAGAGGGGGAGAGGCAGAGAGAGAGAGAGAGAGAGAGAGAGAGAGAGAGAGCATCTTAAGCAGGCTCCACGCTCAGTGCAGAGCCCGACACAGGGCTAGATCCCACAATCTTGGGATCATGACCTGAGCCAGAGTCAAGAGTCGGACGCACAACCAACTGAGCCACCCAGGTGGTATTTGTCAGAGGTATTTGTCTTTGGTCCTCTCTAGGTGGGCTGTTTTTTCCCTCTGGCTTCCTTCAGAGTTTATCTTCGATTTTCTGTAGTTTGAAGAGGATATGCCCAGGTGTAAGTTTTTTGGACTTTTACTCCTCTTGTTCTCAAAGCTTTCTGTATCTGGGGCTTGGGGTCTGACATTAATTTGGGGAAATTCTCAGTAGTTATTCTTTCAAATATTCCTTCTGTGCCTTACTCTTTCTCCTTCTTCTAGTATTTCTGTTATGCACATGCTACACTTTTGTATTTGTCCCAGAGTTCTTGGATATTCTTCGTTCTCTTTGTTTTTCAGTGTTTGAGAATTCTATTGATCTCTCCTCTAGCTGAGAGATTCTTTCCTCAGCCGTGTCCAGTCTACCACTAAGTTCATCAAACTCTCTTCATTTCTCTTATAATGTTTTTGATCTCTGGTATTTTTTTAAAAAAATTCATTTTTAAGTTTATTTATTTTGAGAAAGAGCACACTCAGGGGAGAGGCAGAGAGAAAAGGAGAGAAGAGAGAATCCTGAGCAGGCTCCACACTGTCAGTGCAGACATGGGGCTCGAACTCACAAACCGCAAGATCATGACCTGAGTGGAAACCAAGAGTCAGACTCTTAACCATCTGAACCACCCAGGCACCCCATTTTCTTTTGGTTCTTTTTAGGATTTCCGGCTCTCTGCTTAGATGGCTCAACTGCTCTTGCATGCCATCTACTTTATCCATTTGGGCCGTTGGCATCTTAATCATAGTTGTTTTAAATTCCTGGTGTGATATTCCAACATCCCTGCTATGCTTGGTTCGATGCCTGCTCTCTCTTCACATTGTTTTTTTTTTTTTTTTTTTTTTTGCCTTTTAGTATGCCTTATAATTTAAACTGATATTCAAACACGATGTACCAGGTAGAAGGAACGTACTAGGTAAATAGGCCTTTAATAACGTGGTGAGGTGTAAGGAGTGGAGAAGCATCTATGGTTCCATGATTGGGTCTCAGTTGTCTAGCGAGCCTCACCCTCTGGGCTGTGAATTTCACAAATGTTTCTCAGTGTTTTTCTCTCCCATAGTTGGGACAGGATGGCCGAGCGGAGCTGGGTATTTCCTTTCCCCTGAGTCAGTGAGGCTGTAGTTAACTAGTTTCCTTTGAAGGCAGGGAGGAACACAGCACTCTGACATAGGTCAGCGTGGCTCTTTTTCCACCCCCCCGCAGGAAGCCTGAGGGGGTATTTTCCCCTCTGATATTTACCGTGGGAATGTGGGTGAGCTCCTGGAAGTAAATTTCACAATATCTGGGGGGGCTCCCTTCTGACTGGGTCCCCGTGGAGTTTTCAACTTCAGACTTGTCTGCACTGAGCCTTGGGCGATTTGTCACTTAGAGCTCAGGCTCTCTGACCACAGGCCCCGGTCCCTTCTGTGGTGTCTGCTTGCAAATCTCTGCTCTGGGAAGCTGTGACTCGCTCTCGTCGCCTGTTTCTCCAGCACTGGGAGAAGCGTGCATGAGGTCGTCCCCTGTCTCATGGATTCGAGAAGAACTGTTCATTTTTTCACTCTATTTAGCTTTTCAGTTGTTGGGATGGAGTGGCCATTTCCAAGCCCTCGACGCGTGGAACCAGAAGCTGAAAGTTATCCCTGAATTTGATTTGCCATTTTTGTTTAGGTCTTTTTCATTTACGCTCATGAAGGATACCAGCCTGCGATTTTCCTTCCTTGCTAACTGCAGATTTGAAGATAGCCTGCTACCCACACGCTACACCGTGTTTCTTACAGAAGCCCCGTGGGTGGGAATCTGGAGACACCTGCTGGGGGAGCACCTACCCACTCAGCCTTGTGGGTTTGGGTCTTTCAGTAAACTGCGTCACCATCCCGCGGGCCCAAGACAGTATTCATCGCTGGTCCCTCCCTTTCCCTCACCCTCGGTGTCCAATATATTGGCAATTCCTGTTGTGGTACCTCCACCCCAAATCAAAATTCAAAGAACTTCTGGGGCGCCTGGGTGGCTCAGTCGGTTAAACATCCGACTTTGAATCAGGGTCATGATCTCACAGCTGGTGAGTTTAAGCCCTGCGTTGGGCTCTGTGCTGACAGCTGAGAGCCTGGAACCTGCTTCAGCCTCTCTCTCTCTCAAAAATAAACAAACATTTAAAAAAATTAAAAAATTCAAAGAACTTCTCACATCTTCACTACCATTGCCTGGTCCCAGTCATGGTCTCCTCTTGCCCAGACTTCTGCGACTGTCTGTGACTCACCTCCCGGCCTCCCTTCTTGCCCCGTGTCCCCACAACCCACCCAATACTCTGAAACCAGAGAAGTTTAAAAAAAAATTCTACCATGTCATGTCACATCTCTGCTTTTATCCATCCAGTACATTCCCCAGTAGCTAGAATAAAATCCAGTCTACCTAAAGGGTTTCAGAGAAGTGGATAGCTTATAAATCACATGTCCTGGTCCTTTTGTCACTGGGTCCAACCTTCCAAGTACTCCACCAAATTTCGGTGTTACTCTATCTGTAGCACTTATCTGTATAAACAGTAGGTTTGTTCCTATTTTCTGCCCACCTTCCCCACACTCCTTGAGAGCTGGACACTCTGACTGTCCTCCTCAGCACAGGGAACAGTGCTGCATCATAAAAGGTGCTGGGACACACTTTGTGACAACCTGCTTTGTGTAACAATCAATCCAGTCCACGTGCGGCTTATCTTCCAGAGTTTTCACAAACTCTCTGACCAGGTGCAGACTCTCTTTCTTGTTTTTCAAGGCTGATTTTTATTTTTTAAAAATGTTTATTTTTGAGAGAGAGAGAATGAACAGGACAGGGGCAGACAAAGAAGGGGACAGAGGATCCGAAGCAGGCTCTATGCTGACAGCAGAGAGCCCAATGAGGGGCTTGAACCATGAGTGGTGAGATCATGACCTGAGCTGAAGTCAGACACGAAACCGACTGAGCCACCCAGGTTCCCCTCAAGATGGGTTTTTAATTTTTTTTAAATGTTTATTTATTTTTGAATAAATCTCTTTTGACAGAGAGAGACAGAGCATGAGTGGGGGAGGGGCAGAGAGAGAGGGAGACACAGAATCTGAAGCAGGCTCCAGGCTCTGAGCTGTCAGCACAGAGCCTGACGCGGGGCTCGAACTCACAGACTGCAAGATCATGACCTGAGCCGAAGTCGGCTGCTTAACCAACTGAGCCATCCAGGCACCCCAAGACGGGTTTTTTAAAATCTTTAAAATATCTCTTTTTTCATTTCAATGGGAATTTACAAGGGAGGAAAGACAGATGTGTAAATTCAGCCTGTGATTTTTGTCCTCACAATTACATGGTTTTTACCTAGCACTAGCTAATATATTTATTCATTTCACTCATTATTGCATGCTTGCTATGAACCAGGCACTGTACTGGGCTCTTGGGACATACTAGTGAACAAAACAGACAAAGATTCCTGCCTTCAGAGCTGGGAAGACCTACAACAAATAATATAACAAAAGGAAAATTATAGAATATGTCAGAAGGTGATAAGTCATATGGGAAAAAGATTAGAACAGGCTGTGGGGGGGTCTGGGGTGGTGGGTGTGGAGGTGGAAGCAGGTTGAAGTATTTGGTGGGGGGAGGGTTAGCATGGCCTCAGTGGGGAGGTGAAATCTGAACAAAGACTTGGAGGAGGAGAGAGTTAACCAACTAGGCATCTGGATAAGAGTGTCTAGGCAGAAGGAATACCAGCCTCTAAAGAGGGAGCACTTGCCTGGAGCATCTGAACAGCTGGGAGACTGGTGTGACTGGCACCCAGTGCACGAAGGGAAGGGAAGGGAAGAGCCTAAAGAGGTACAGGAGCCAGATCATGTGAGGTCATTGCTAAGGACTGAAATTGTGTGTCCTCCTCCCGCCCGGCCATATGTTGAATTCTAAGCCCAAGGTGGTGTTATTAGGAGGTGAGCCTTTAGGAGGTGACTAGCATGTAAGGGTGGAGCCCTCATGAATGGGATTGGTGGCCTTATACGAGAGGCCCCACAGAGCTCCCTCACCCCTTGGGCCCTGTGAGGACACAGTGGGAAGATGGGCAGCCATGAACTAGGCAGTGGGCCTTCATGGAAACTGTGGCTTCTTGATTTGAACCTCCACTCTCCAGAACTGTGAGAAACCAATGTCCATGGTTTATCAGCCATGAAGTCTCCAATATTCTGTTAGAGCAGCCTCAACAGATGGACACAGTTGTATTTACCATTGCAAGGGCTCTGGCTTTTACTCTGAATGAGACGGTAGCCATCAGAGGGTTCTGGGAACAGGCTGTATGATCAGACTTCTGAGAGGATTTCTCTGGCTGTTGTGTTGGGAGTAGACTATGGGGGGGCAATGGTGGAAATTGGGGATCAGTTTGAAGGCCAGGGCAGTGCTCCCACCTGTCATGTAAACAGGACAATGACAAGGAGGTGATTACGTGTGATCAGGTTCTGGAAATGTAGATTTTTCATATTTTCCAATAGGTTATTATGAGCATGTAAAAAATAGAGAAAAATTGTCCTTTCTAGGTCATCTTTCTCTTGGGCTTCCAAGAGCCCGGTACAGTCACATTTTTCCCATTTCTTTGTCTGTGAGTAATTTTGGATTGTACCACGAAGGTTATGTTGTAGAGTCACTGGGTTCCATTATATTCCTTTGAAGAGTGCTTAGTGTTTTTAAGCAGTCACTTAACTGGGTGAATTCCAGGTGTCAGTTGTCTTCCCTGCCACTGTTGGCAGTTGGTGGCCGATCAAATTTCAGTTCAGTTCCTTTAGCCCAAGCTGGGCCTCTGGAATCTGCCCTTCCCATGTGTGGTTTGGTGTCACTCAGAGACTTGACTTTACATCCTGAATTTCAGGTTTCAGTTTTAGGGTTCTCTCCCTTTTAACCTTTCCCTTCTCATTTTTTATTAGATACGGTTGATTGGGACCCTCTCTTCTAGTTCTTCAAACAAGACTAAAGTTTGGCTATTGGACTTTGAGATGTCTCACCTGGTGTACATTTGAGGCCTCCCTTGGATAACACCCATCAAAAGTAGAAAACTCATCCAGAGTCATTCCTTTCTCCCAGGTGTCTACTCTCCTCGAAAACCTGTCTGCTCTGGGTTGTTCTCTAGTGCCTTTAGGTAGTTATGTTTTTAGATATTATTATCTGCACAAGAGTCTGTCTGATTAGCACTTCTCACAATAACCGGGATTGGATGTTTTTTGAAGTTAGAATGTGGAGCTTGAGATAATTTTGGTTTTTCTCCAAGGAGTTTTCACTGGAAACTGGTAAAGATAGAGTTGGTACCAACTGAACTGGGGAAGACCAGGGATGGCACAGATTTTGGAGGGGGGAAGATCAGAAGTTCGGTTTTGGACACGCAAAATTTGAGATGTTTGCTGAGTAGGCTGTTGATATGCGAATACCAGCTTTAGGAACTACCTCTCAGCAACAAACACATTGTCAGCATGCGAATTTTATTTAAAGCCATGAGAGTAGAAGGTAAGATCATTGATAATGTGGACACAGAGGAGAAAACCAAAGACAGATCCCTGCACACTCCAAAATTAAGTTGGGAGGAGAAGAACCAGCAAAAAGGCAAGAAGCGGCAGTCAGCATGGGAGGGAAACTGCATCCCGAGGGAGGAAGTGTCGCTGCCAGGTGGGGTGGGACGGGCACCGAGAATGGCTTTAGCACGTGGAGGTCACTGGCCATCCCGAGCAGAGAGGTTTTTAATGGAATATTGGTGGTGAGAACCTGGCCGGGGTGGGTTTGAGAGAGAGTATTAGGGGTTGGGACTGGGGGTACTGAAGGGTTTATTTAGAAGTGGCTGGTCAGCACGTGGGTGTAAGGATAAGGACGAGGTATCATCAAGGCGATGTTCAGAAGTACCTGATGCCAAGAATTTCTAGGGATGGAAGGGAAGCCAGAAAGAGACGATTGGCCGCAAGGTCCCTGAACCGGAGAAGAGCCTGCGAGGTGGGATGAAAGAGGGAGAAGGTCAGAGACGGGCCCTGACGTTTACGATGTCCAGAGTGGGGCCATTGTCTGCGACGGAGAGGCCCGGGAGGAGCCCCAGAGAGGCCGGTGAGGAGGACGGAGGCCAGCGGAAGTCATAGGAGCTCTAATGGCCTGAGCGCGCCTGCGGATGGAGCGCGCCTGCAGATGGCGCTCTCGTTCAGCATGTTGGGAAGGTCTGGGGTGCGGAGGAAGAGGGCACCGTGGGATCCAGCTGTCAGCAGGGCACGAACGCGGGCCAGTGAGTGCGAGAGGACATGTGGCCGGGGCGGCTGGACGGGGAGGGCCCAACAGGAAAGGGGTGACCTGAAGGTAAAGGGGTGATGGCTCCGAAGTCCGACCCCGCCATCCTTGTCCCTATGGTGTTGGCACATTGGGCCACGAACACCCCCGAGCGATCAGGGCTTTGGGGTACAGCAAAGCTTCAGCTTTAGTCCTCTTAAGGGGCTCCTGGGGGGCTCAGCCAGTTAAGCATTGGACTTTGGCTCAGGTCTTCAAAATCTCGCGTTGGTTCAAGCCATGCATCAGCCTCCCTATTTCCAACGCAGAGCCCGCTTCACCCACCGCTGTTCCCCTCCCCCCCTCTCAAAAATAAGCATACAAACGAACAAACAGCAGTGGGAGGGGCTCAGCTGGTTAAGCGTGGACTCTTGGTTTTGGCTCAGGTCGTGATCTCACTGTGGGTGAGATCGAGCCCCACATAGCGCTCTGGACTCAGTGTGGAGCCTGTTTGGGATTCTCTCTCTCCCTCTCTCTCTGGCCCTCCCCTGCTTGGGCTCTCTCTCAAAATTAACCAACACTTAAGAGTCCTCTCCATTAACAACATCGTCAGGGGGCTTATTTCTGCCCCATCACTCAAGCCTTCAGTGAGGACAGTCGGTACCAAATACTCTGCAGTCCTAGAGCTACCACTGCTTGGCATTCTGCACTCATAATGTTCTCGCAAACTGATTAATGTTTCGTTTTACTTACCTTTTCAGGGTTAGCGGAAAGCCAAGGAATAAGTGCAAGCCTTTGCATGCCCTTTCAGTTCAAGGTATTACTGGCTCCCGGCTCCTCCCCCGCCGGCTCCCGGCTCCTCCCCCGCCGGCTCCCGGCTCCCTTCAGTCTTTAGTGCTTCAGATCTCAGTCTACTGTTCCCTCCCGAGATAGATAGACGTTTTGTGATCATTCTGGAGGAGTCCACGGCCCTTCTCCCCAATCTGTTCTTTATTTCAGCACCCTTTCCCTTTCTTTCATAGAACTGGCTGCAATTTCTCTTTCTCTACTTCCTTTTTAAACAATCTATTTCCCTCAGAATAAAACTGCAGTGGGAGCCAGGTCAGCCATCCTGTTCACCATCATACTTCCAGTACCTGGAAGAGTGCTTGGCACATAGCAGGCTCCCAATACCAAATATTTGTTGGGCAAATATTTGTATCTCCATTTTATTTATTTATTTAAAATTTTTTTTTAATGTTTGTTTTTTTTGAGAGAGAGAGAGAGACAGAGCACAAGTCGGGAAGGGGCAGAGAGGGAGGGAGGCACAGAATCCAAAGCAGGCTCCAGGCTCCACACTGTCAGTACAGAGCCCGACGCGGGGTTCGAGCCCATGAACCATGAGATCATGATCAGAGCCGAAATCGGACACTTAACCGACTGAGCCACCCAGGTGCCCCTTGTATCTCCATTTCATAAATGACAACACTGAAATGCAGAGAAAGTGACGAAGCCTGGCTTCGGATGCAGCTCATCCAAACTTCCTGTTTCCATAATCCCGCTTGGAATTAGGAAACAGTTGATTCTCTTCAATTCACCGGGATGGATTAGAATGGGCGCAAAGTCTTTATGACATCTCTATGGAGAGGTGGTGTATACTTCACACTCGGATCTGGGGCACTCCTGAGACTGAGTTGACATTGACCAAAAGCATGGCTGCAGAAGTGAAGCTATGCCCGTTCTGGGCTTGGCATCCAAGGGGACCGGCAACGTTGCCTTCCTCCCTCTTAGGACGCTTACCGTTGGACCGCCTAACTGCCTTGTGAGACTGACTGTCCTTCTGGAAAGCCCGCGTGGCAATACTGCATGCACGATACTCAGCTGTCCGACTATTTTGGCAAAACCTCCCTGTGACTCCAACCCGGCTGCCAATTGGCTGCAATTTTACGAGATCACGAGATCGGGTGAGACCAGCGGGGTTGCCCAGCGGAGCCCTTTAAACCTGCAGTACCGTGAGGGATTTGTTTTGTTTTGTTTTTGTTCAGAGAACGAGCAGGGAAGAGGGGCAGACGGAAAGAGAGAGAGAATCTCAAGCAAGCTCCACGCTCGGCGGAGCCCCACGCAGTGGTTCGATTCCACAACCCCGGGATCATGACCTGAGCCGAAATCAAGGGTCGGATGCTCAACTGACTGAGCCACCCAGGCGCCTCCCCCAACCCCGTGAAGGATATTAAAATGGTGGATTTAAGCAGGGTGGGGGTCTAAGGAGGCAAGAAGGCACCTAGGAGGTGCTTGATCTCAGCACCCCCCCGTTGTCCTTTCTTGACCTTGAGAGTGCCGACCTCCTTAGACCTTGTGCCCTGGGGGCCTCACCGGTCTCGCCCCACACCCGGACCCTGGTGGTTTCCCCAGCTCCAGAGAACCAAAACGCTCGCTCGTTGTGCCTTGCACAGAGCAGGGGCTGAGTGACTCACGCTTACCTGATTAATCAGTAAATAACATTCCAACTTCCAAACCAGAGGTTTTCCTAGGAATCCCTGGCCTTGACCTGAAAGTTTGTATCACAGTTTCTTCAACACAATGTTCTTGTAGATTTCCCGCATGTTTTTTCCTGTGGTTCTAAACGCTCGTTGTCTCCACCTCAGCAAACATTATTGAGCCTCTGTCTTGGGCTCGGCACCGTCCTGGCGCTCAGAGATGGGTGGGGAGAGGGCAGGGGGCAGGCAAATGAGTAAGAAAAGTGGACCTACCTTCAGGGACCCCTGCGGGCAGCTGAGACACAGGGAGCCAGCTCTAGGGGACGTGGGGGCTGTGGAAGGGGCCGGAGGCGGTAACACTTGAGCTGGGGGGACGGCAGAAGACTGGGAGGGGGGAGGTTTGTGCTGAGCCCCAAGGAGGAGCAGGGCTCTGACTGGCAGCTGGCAGACAGAACACCTGTGCCCAGTGCTGCTTGCCTTGCTCTTTTGTTCTCTTGTTCTGTCCCCTTCCCCGCCCCCTTTGGATGGATCAAGGGAAAAGCATCGAGGTGTTTCCAGAGGTCTCTCTGGCTCTTACCCCAAGTGGTGGCTCCGCTTGGTGTCAGAACTTCGCTTTTCTGGGCAGGGCAGCAATGTTTTCTTGGCCCGTGGCTGGTCACAAAGTCTCCGTTACCCTAGCCCTGCTCCACTGTCCCTTAATAAAATAAAAAACCAGGCTCCGGTTTGCAGAAGTCCTACGGACACTGGGAGCTGGGCACTGGAAAGCGAACCGAATGTGGGGAAAGCTTATCTGGAGGTGAAGCCTCTGGAGATCCACATTTAAAGGCTCGCTCACGGGCAGGTGCTCTTAGCCGGCCCGTGGGTCAGGCTGGGCCCGTGTTAATGTAATTCTTTACAGTCAGCACGTGGACCGTCTGCAGCAAAGGGCAGCTAAGTGTTTTCAAATAGGATCTTCTCTGTAGGTTAAACATTTGCTTTCGGCTCTGCTAACACAGTTAATTTGCAGAGCGAACCCCCTTTCCTCTGAACTTGGCAACAAACGCCAGCCCGAATTCTCCAGGCCCCGCACCAGCTCCGATGGGGGCAGGCAGGGGCCGGGTTGGGATTTGGCGGAGGAGGTAACTGGTCCCAGCTGGCGAGGGAAGCGGGAAACAGAATCTCTCTGTGGCGACCTGCGTGGGGCCAGGGAAAAGGCTGGGAAAAACCTTCTTCTTCAACCTTTGCGGCCTGCTGGGGCTATCCAGGTTCTCTGGAAAAGGACCCCCATAGCCTGGGAGCCATGACTCAGGCCCAGTGGAAATCCCTTGGACGCTAACTGTTGTTAAAATGTAATGTAAACATGTCGATTAACCTCTTAATTTTTCCGTTCGCAAGACCGTTCTCAGGCTCGAAC
This sequence comes from Paguma larvata, assembly GCA_030068075.1. Taxonomy (NCBI): domain Eukaryota; kingdom Metazoa; phylum Chordata; class Mammalia; order Carnivora; family Viverridae; genus Paguma; species Paguma larvata. Next base: position 21,004,864 of record CM057837.1, on the reverse strand, counting down.
GTCTGACTGAGGTTTGGCCACGAGTGTTAACGGGGACCTGACCGCTGGCCCCCCTCTCTCGTGGGTCTGGGGTGGGCGGAGGGTGCCGGCCTCTTCTCCCTGGCGCAGGGACTGCAAACCGAGGCTTCAGGGGCCAGTCGGGTGCCAGCAATAAGCGGCACATGGAGGGCGGGCCTGTGGCCAAGTGAGGCCCTCAGCTCGCTCTGAAGGGCAGCCTGATAGCAGATTCCCACCTGCGAGAAACACTGGCCCGGTGTTCCGCGTGGTCAGATCTTGAGAAGATGGCTGGCTGTTCTTCTCCTTGACCCTGGCAGGAAAGCCTGGCTAGACAAAACGCAGCGTGTCTGTGGGCCGCATTGGGCCGCCGGGGGAGGGCACGGAGGAGACGGGAGGGCCCCTGGATGCGGGTCTCTAGAGCCACCGGCTGTGCGACGTTGTCCAAGTCACGTCCCTTCCTGGGCCTCATTTCTTCATCTGGAGAGTCACGGGTCTAGAAGATTCCATCTTTAAAGTATTGTTCAGCCTCAGGCTTTTGAACCCCCAGCACGCGGTGTGATACGTACGCTCAGCTAGCTGGCCAACAAATGGACGTGGACTCAACACAAGAACGAACTGCGCCTCTGGGCTTTTTGCGAAGATAATCGGCCTTGGAAAACAGTCCTCGACAAGTCCCTCCTTTTCCCTGACAAATTCCCCATCGTTTTCTCGACCTTCCTTTGACGCCGTTTGCCCCCTAGATTTCAGCTTCCTTTTTCCATGAAACCTCTGGAGAAGCGGACCCCCAGGCTCCTCTGCACACCTCTGGTACGGGAGCCCCGGGCGGGGGGTCCTGGCTGCCCTCCCCTCGGCCAGCCGCTCACGTGGTCCTGATGTGGTCCCGTGGTCACGGGCCACCGATGTGAGCACCCCTTCCTCATGAGCTGGGAGCCAATCTCTGAGAGCGCTGGATTCCCCTCGAAGAAGGCCGCCAGGTCTGCGGGGGCTGCCGTTCGTGGCTCGGCGGCTACAGGGGAAATGGCGGGCGTGGTTTATTTGTGGATCCAGAAGGAAAGGTGATTTGCCCAAGCATCGCCAGTCCAGGTGACAGCATGGCACCTGCACCACCTTTTTATGGAATTCTTCCCTGGGCAAATCCCCTACCCGGGCAAATGAACTCAGCCTTAAGAGGTCAGGATCCCAAAGATGTTATAGACCGATATGGGCTTTTGCAGGATTTGCAGAAGTTTTAAATTGGGAGGGACCCTAGGGACGAGGATGGCTGGGAAGCAAGGCTGGCCTGCTATGTGCCTTCCACTCTCTGGTGACCTTGTATCTCAGCCCTCGGATCACACGATGCATTATTATATGACCTTACCCATGACAGAATGAAGGTCAGGTGAGGAAGGAAAGTTCCCCAACATCAGGGGTGCCCTGGGGGCTCGGTCCGTGAGGCATCCGACTCTTGATCTCGGCTCAGGTCATGATCTCACGGTTCTCGAGATCGAGCTCCAAGTCGGGCTCTGCGCTGGCAGTGTGGAGCCTGCTTGGGATTCTGTCTCTCCCTCTGTCTCTGCTCCTCTCCCCCTCAAAATAAATAAGTAAACTTAGAACAAATGGGTAAGCACAAAAAAAAGTTCCCCAACATCATGTAACTTGCAAAGTGTTGAGTCAGGACCAGAGTCACAACCATGTGGCTCCCGCGTCCTCATTCCTCCTGTGAGGAGGGTAGACTCAGTTTACCCGATTGGTCTCTTTCACCTGATGCCCGCAGAGCTCCCTAGCTTCCCCAAGGTCAGAGGGAGTGTGTCAAACAGCTGTTTCCCCTGTCGGGCGGTGGCCCACAGAGGTCCCTTGGTACTGCGTTCGGCTCTGGGCGCCACCGGCTGCTGGAGGCTGGTTCCCACGCACCAGGAACAGGAACCTCACGCCATCGCTCCCTTTTTCATGGCATCCTCAACTCAAGAGTCACTTTGGATTGGACGGAGCCACTGTCACTTCTGGAAAAAGCCACCGAGATGGTCATCAGAGGCTGCCGTGAATGTGGCTTGGGACACGAGGGCCCGGATACAGGGGCCCCACCCCCAACTCCTCCTCCGCTCCCCCGCCCCCCAGGGGCCCTGGTCCCCTTGTCTTGCCTGGGGGCTGGCTCTTCGGTCACGCGCAGGTTTGCAGTCCAGCGACTTCACTCAGGGCCACGCCACGGTGGCAGTGGTAGGGGTGACCCAGTTCCTCGTTGCTCGCTGGCCTCTCCGCGTCACCGTCTGAGCTGGCCTGGGAGGTTTCTGGGAGCCTCATAATCCCCGGCAGCCAGCCTCTCCTCAGATTCGTTTCGGCCCGCTAAGTTCTCCCGCCGTTGAGCCACCTGTCAGGCGACGCCTCCCACACCAGATGGCCGTCCCTCCTGCCCCTCCACGGCAGTCCGGCCAAACCCAGGCCCGGCACGGACAGAAGAGGACCCGAGTGGCCGCGGCCAAGGTCAAAGTGTCCATCTGGACACAGGTAGGAGCAGAGCGGAGGCGCTGCCACAGAAATGACTTTGGCAAGGGAGACGTCCGCAGGCTTCCAGCTCTCCGTACCCTTTCGGTCTCGCTTCAGAATCAAAAGCTGCTCAGATACACAGCTTCTTGGGCGGGCAGCGGATACCTGAAGAATGCCGTCAGAAACATCTCCCCAGTCACCCAGCCAGGGGCGGCCGCTTTCCGGAACCTTCGAGGACAGGTGGTCTCCCGTCTTTGTCAGAGAGGAGCTTGACCCCATATGGCCCCCCTCTGCTTTTCCAGGGCCTGTGCTGCCTGGCGCTCACGGTCTGTGGTCAGCACGCCTTTCCCTGTCCCCTTCTCCCTCTCCCCTCCCGGTGGGAGAGCCTTGAATTCGGAACTACCTCTAGTGTCGTCTTCCCAAGACTTCCCGAAGCGCTCCGCTTTGACTTCACGCTGTCAAATGAAAATGGGAGGCGATATCGTCGTACCAAGTTGTTTACAAAAATAGCAAGCTAGGGAGGAAACTGTGTCTTGTTTCCTGAGCAGGGAGAGACCTAAGGGGACCTACTTCGTTTCCATTCTCTGGTGTTTCCATGCGTACGCAAGAAGGCCATTGAGATGGCCTTGTAGGAAGCTTGTTTTTGCTTTGAAGCAGACCCTTTACTCCCCCCGCACGCCACTGGTAAGTAACATATTCTGAATAAAAGAAAAATCCCAGTGCCTTCTGAGTTCCCAAATCAACATAACCCATTTCTTACTCTAAACGAGCGAGCCAATGTTGATCTTCGGGCCAAGATGTCACTGTTAAAAAGAATGTCTTAGAACAGAGAATTGTAACACCCACCTTCCAAGCCTGGGCTAGGCTGATTACAGGCATGAGCTGTCGATTACTGAGCCCTCGTGCTTTTTTTTCCTTAGAGATTTTGTTTTTTCCCAAGCAGTAGCTCTGGGAAGCCATCTTCATTTTCATGCCAGGGCGGCTAATACGCTGGATCCAATTTTTCAAAATGGCACCAGGAACATCTTATCAATTTTCCCAGGAACTGGTGGGAAGTTGTAAGACTTAACCATGTTGCGTTACAAGAGACCCATTTGAACGGGCAACCTGGTCGATGCTCGGGCCTGTCTGAGATGCTGGGTGGATTCGGTGTAAGTGGATTAAATGTTGGACCTGCAGTTCTTTGGGTTTCAGGCGAACACTGTGATTGGACCCTGATTTGCTGGCCTTCCTCAAATCACTATTCAGCCACCAGCACCCCGATTCCTGCAGTCTTTTCCATTTGCTTCTTTATGGACAGGACAGGTCATCTGACAGCCGCCGCCTGGATAGGCCTGGTCTTGTCCTTTTGCCATTCCCCGATGCCTGCCGCCGCTCGCCAGCTTCACTTGCGTGTTGCCAGTTCTAGGGGGGAGATCACATCTAATCGGGGCGCCGTTTTGTCCGCTCATGTTACACACAGATGTGAGCACATCTTTCTCTCTACCTTGCTTAAGTATGGAAGCTTCCATCGCAGCTGACTCTCAGTACTGACTACAACAGACAGGCAAGGAGGCAACCCCCACGGCGCCAGGAATAGCTGTCCACGTACCTCGCTTGTTCTTCAAAGCCTGTCATAAACAGAATGTTATGAAATAAAGCAAGACCGGTGGGGGTTACAATAAAGTCACCAAGAATGACTCAAATGTCTCTCGGAACTCTTTGATGTATTCTGGAAGTGTGCTGGGAAGGGGTGGGGGAGTGCGTTTTCTCTGTTCCCAGTTTTGGCTCCTCCAAATGAAATATTAATAGCGTTACTACAGCTGCATTTTGGCAAGAAGAAGAAGCTTCCAGTAATAAGTCGTGCTTGCCGAAGTGTTTGTATTCATTGCAGGTTAGCGGAACCACGATTTATGTAGTCTAATAGGTGTGTATTCCCCGGGCACATAAATTGGTCAGGGGGGTTCCTGAAACCCTTGAGGAGAATTCATTCTCCCAAATGAACGTTCGGCAGGAAGAGGGAACCCAGTGCTGTGTCAGCAAGACCTTGCCGCTGTCTGTCAGGACTCAGTTATTCATCCCAGAGGCAAATGACTTACTGTTGGTGTCTATGCAAATAAATACGCCATTTATTTAGAAAAACATTTTTTTTTCCAATTTTTATTTTGGACAGAGACAGAGCAAGTCGGGGAGAGAGGCAGAGGGAGAGAGAGAGAGAAAGAGAGAGAATCTCAAGCAGGCTCCACGCTCAGCATGGAGCCCAGCGTGGAGCTCGATTCCACAACTCTGGGTTCATGACCTGAGCCAAAATCAAGCTGGAGGCTCAACCGACTGAGCCCTCCAGGTGCCCCCGAATATGCCATGTTGTGAGTGCAAAGACTGGGTCTCCAGGAACACACAATTTTTGTCTGATTGACGTCCATGGTGGTTCTGGTGGGCTCTGTGGAGCGGACGGCCAGGTGGTGCTAGAGCTTGCGGGCAGGAGGCAAACCCCAGCAAGACGGGAGCGTGGAGAGTCAGCTCGGCTGTAGCAAATACCACAGATGGAGGGCGCTCGTATGACGGAGAGACCGAGGCAGCTCATACAACGAACTCTTGTGTCTCATGGTTCTGGAAGGCCAACATCAGGATGTCCGCGTGGTGGGGTTCTGATGAGGCTCCTCTTCCGGGGCTGTAGACGGCCTCTTTCTTGTATCCTTGCACGGCGGAGGGAGAGATCATCTCTCTCCCATCTCTTCTTGTTGGGGCGCAGGTCCCAGTCACGAAGGCCCCACCATCGTGACCTAATTACCTCCCCAAAGCTCCACCCCCTGATGCCATCACACGGGGAGACGGGGCTTCAACATATACATTTTAGGGGGACCCAAACCTTCAGTCCACGGCAGCAAGGGATGTGTAGACGTCCCTTTGGGAAGGAGACGAAGAGGATGACTGTGGGAGCAGTGGGGAGATGAGGAGTGTAGGAGCGGCCGCTCGGATGGGCGGTGAGAAGCCCCACCTCAGCCCTGCTGCACCGAGGATATTTGGAAATGAAAACTCTTTGTCCCCCCAGCTTACTAGTCCCTAAAGTTAAATAGCTAAGTGGAAGTTCGTGATTTCTGGTTCAAAACTGAGGGGGAAACATGATTCACGGTTGAGCCCAAACCCTGCGGAGATTCTAAGAGGAGAGAGTTCTGGTGAGCAGGGGGCAGGCGGGAGGGTAGGGCTTCTCCCTTGCCACTCTGCTTGGCTCAAGAATTTTGGAAAATGGAAGCTCGCTGGGCAGACCCATCGGCAGGCACCTGCTCACCACAAAGGTCACCAGGATTGATGAGATGAGAAACCCCAGTCAGCTCCTCAGATCAAACTCCTCCTCACGGATGGCATCGTTATTCTCATCTACGCGTGAGGTGTCCTGGTGAGGGGGGTTCCTTCTGCATCAGGAGACTTACTTCTTTCAGGATCATTTGGGGTGTGTGCAGAGGTAATTCACAAGACGGAACCGTGGGCTCAGAAACCATTCCCCATCCACGCGCTGCTTAGGCGTTGAGATTCAATAGCTCGTGGTCCCCGGCTCCCTAGTATCTGCCTGGCTCCCTGTCCCACAACCAGAGGCACCGGCAAACTTTTCCTGGAAAGGGCCAAAGAGTAACCGTCTTCAGTGTTGTGGGCCCCACGGTCTCGCAGCCCCTGCTCGACCCTGCCGTTATTACGCAAAGTAGCCCTGGACACGATGTAAACAAATGGGTTTCTATAAAACTTTATTTACAAGAACAGAAAGAGGGCAGGATTTGGCTCCTCACTGGAGTTTGCTGATTCCCGCCGTAGATGATATTGGTTGGTCAGCTGGCTCAGGCAATAAGTTGTTCGTGTGTTTAAGGAACGTTCACCGCGCATCTGCTCTGTACTCCGTGAACTGCCCACAGTTGGAGCTGTCGGAGCTCTATCAGTGAGCAGCACAGGCAAACGTCCACAGACTTCCGTGCTCTTAGAGCTTACATTTTGATTGGGAGACAGACAGCGAACCAAAGTGACAGATTCCCTTCTTTACCGACGTTCCACCCCCTTCTTCCTTCACCCGGGAGAGGCTCTGTGCCCCTGGCGGTCCACAGGGACTGTGTCAACACCTTCTCTTGCGTCCAACTTTCCTCCAGTGGGTCCAGACCCTGAGAGTTAGAGGCAAGAAGAGATTTGATTCCTCCCGCTACTGAGATAGCTGGTCCATAATACCTGTTTGGGTGCGCATCTGTGGGCAGATATCCACAGCTGTATATGTCTGTGTGTTTCTAAGCCCCACAATGTTCTCAACAGGACCTACTGGAGGCCTAAGAGCACAGTCGTGGACGGTATGAAGTCAGCCAGATGTGGGGGTTATTTGAATTGAAGCGAACGAAGTCAGATTTGGGCAACTTCTCGGAGCTTCTGTTTTCTCATGTGTGAAGTGAAAATAATAACGAAACTGCCAACCCCACAGGATTGCCGTGAGTATCAAATGTGGTAACGCAGTGATGCAGGGTAGGGTGCCCGGCACACAGAAAAGCTTCGATAAAGGGTAGCGGTGGTCAGTATGTCATGTGTGGTATATCGCAGCTCATGTTGGTGGGTGAGTTTATTTTTTAAGTTTTTAGAATTTTTGTTTTTGAGAGAGAGGGAGAGACAGTGAGCCGGGGAGAGGGCAGGAGTGAAAATCCCAAGCAGGCTCTATGCTCAGCACAGAACCCAAGGCGAGGCTCGATCTCACAACCTGGGATCATGACCTGGGTGGAAATCAGAGTCGGACGCTTAACCGGCTGAACCACCCAGGCCCCTGGGGGAGTTACTTTAAATATTGTACTTACTCTGAACATGTCCTTTAGTGTCATGAGTATAGAAGATCTGAGAGCAGGAACCTGGAGAGAGAGATCCAGCCGGCTATGGTTTTTGAGCCTGGAGACTCTCTGGAAACTTCTGGGCTGAATGACCCCCGTGCACCCGTTCGTGTACATCTTCTCACCTCCCTCTGCTCTGATTTCACAGCCAAGATTCACCCATCACCTCTACATTCTCTAGAAACTGGTTTAAATTAATCTCCAATGGCTCCCTTTGGTTTCCATCAGTGGTGTGAGATCCTACATTTTTCTTATTCCTTCAATATTATTTTAATGGAGTCTCGGGGGAAAAGAGAATGCTGGGGCTCAGTTTTCACCTGGAAGGCTACTGTTGCGGTTTCTTTTTTAAGCTTCGTTGCTTTAAAAATTTAATTTTTAATTGTGGTCAAATACATATAACACAGAATTTAATGCCTTCACCGGTTTAGAGAGAAGAGTTCAGTAGCGTTAAGTACATTTGCGTGTTTTGGGACGACCACCACCCTCCGTCTCCAGGGCTCTGTCCATCTGGCAAATTGCACCTCTGTCTCCGTTACACAGAGGTTTCCCATCCGGCCCCCCAGGCACCACCGTCTCCTCTCTGTCGTTATAAATTTGATTACTCCAGGTACCTCACGGGGTGGGGTCATGCAGCACGTGTCCTTTCGTGACTGGCTTGTCTCCCTTAGCATAGCGTCCTTAAGGTTCATCCAGAACCTTGTGGTTCTGTGTCAGAATTTTCCTTCCTTTTTAAGGGTGGACAGTATTCCATTGTGTGTCTAGACCATATTTGGTTTATCCATTTGCCCATCGACGGACACTTGGGTGACTTCCGCCTTTTGGCTACTGCGAGTCACGCTGCTGTGAACCTGGCCGTACAAACATTGTCGAATTTTAAAAGGGCTGCTATGCAAGAGACCCTGGCTCCTCACCCCCAAATCCGACGTATTCGTGTGTACATTTCCCATTGCCCTGAGATGGAATGTTCACCCTCATGATCATGCTCATTGTCACCCTCGCGTGGTCACCCATGCAATTCCCCAGGGGGAAGAGTTTTACTTGGCACACTTCCAGAGGTAGCTCAAACAGTTTGAGCTCCAGAGAGATTAAGTGACTTCCCTAAGCTAGCAAGAGGTACAACTAAAATTACCGAGTCCTTCTATCACCATGAAAGGCGTCGTTGACCTGTTTTTGTGCGTAGATGCTACGGGGGGTCGATGAGGTAGAGACAGCTGTTGAATGATTATCTCTAATCTGGTGACTTTAATGCAACCTTTTCTGATGATACAGGCTGATATTACAAATTTCATGTGAAAAAAAAAATCCGGGGCTCTGCCAGCAAAGACAAGACAGGATATCAGAGAAGATTGAACTATCAAAACTATCAAGATTCATTCCTCTTTGTTTTCGTGGAGGGGAGCAAGGTAAACGTTCTTGGGTTGGCGGCACTATTTTTCCCACTTGTATCTTCCTCTAAACACGAGCATTATGTCGTTTATTCATCTCTTAATGACAGCCGATTATCAAACCGTAAATATACATGTTGGATCTAATGGTTTGTGAATGTTAAGCATCAGATGGCAATATTTGTGGGTATTTAGAGAAGTCTACAGCTTCATCCCCATCACTATCAAGCTTGTCAGTTTTCTGTAGAATTATCTGATTCTTTGCGCCGTCAGCTGAATCATGTGTTAGGCAGAAAGCAGAATCCCGCCCCCCCCCCATTACTGCGATTTTTTTCTTCCTGTCAGTAAACAGAGTAAACAAGAGAAAGAAAGAAACGCAACTCTCTTGTGTAATCTAGGCTAGAGATATCACATTTTCTCTATGTCTTTTGGAAAAGAGCAAATGGGATTTCTTAAGGCTTTTCATTTTCAAATCATTTCAGGCACATTAGCAAGTACACGCGCAGAAGGTATTTTTGTGCCGTATACTGGAGAAAGTAACAGATATGAAGATGCCGAAGTTCAAATTAAAGGGCCTTCATCCTTCAGCCCGAAGTCCCATCGCACTTATTTAAAATTAAAAAATATTTGGCCACTAGCGGTTTGTTCCCTGAATGCCAAGATCCATTTATTTATTTTCTAAGCAGAGCCGGAGTAGCCTGGTCTTTCGGCTTCGACAGTATGCTAATGAGTGCTGGAGAAAGGCACACCGTTCCCCAGAGTGCAGCCAGAAGCCTCTGAGAACGTTCCTTAAGATGTCTTCATTCTTCCATTCACCCAGAAAACAGTGATTAAGCACCCACTAGTGCCAGGTCTGCGCTCAGCTGGGGGAAACGAGGTTCTCGAGGCTGGTAGAATGGGAAGCCACATGGCGGGGCCGAAGGGGCGTGGTCGGAACCCAGCCTGCTTCCCCGCGGAGGGTGTGACCTTAACCTCATCCATCCCTTCCTCCTCGGCCAGGAAGGACATGCCCACCCCAGGGAGCTGGGAGATAAACTGTGGCCTGTCCAGGGCTCAGGGCACCGGGCTGCGACCATCTGCTTTATATCCTTCTGGTCTATTTCCATTTCTTTCAGTCCCCTTGACCCTTTCCAATTTGATTTCTGTCCCACACACTCTGCCAACAATGCTTTCTTCTCTGCCTCCATTTTCGCCGTCGGATTGGATCCTCCTGACCCTCCAACTCTGCCTTTCCTCCTCCCCTCACTGCTCTGTTCTCTCCTTCTCTCTCCACTCCCTTCCTCTGTGGGGACTTTGGGATCTCTTTCTCCTTTCTCTGGCTCACTCTCTCTCTTTTCCTTCTCTTTCCCAAATGGTGGATTTTCGCAGTGTCTGCTAATCTACCTCTTGACAATATTACTCGTTGAGCACCGACCATCTCTTCAAATCCTGCTTATTCTTTAGGCATCACGAATGTTCTTTTTTTTTTTTTTAATGTTTTATTTATTTTTGAGAGCAAGAGAGACAAAGCATGAGCAGGGGAGGGCAGAGAGAGAGGGAGACACAGAATTCGAAGCATGCTCCAGGCTCCGAGCTGTCAGCACAGAGCCCGACATGGGGCTTGAACCCACAGACCACGAGATCATGACCTGAGCTGAAGTCGGACACTTAACGGACTCAGCCACCCAGGCGCCCCACGAATGTTCTTTTTTCCTGGCTTCCCTCATCACTTCGTTCTGAATCTGAGGACCTCACGGTTTATATCGCTGTATCGAGCTTTCAACCAAATACCCAACTGGATGCTCCCCTTCAACTCCAAGTCTCTCAAGCTCGACACGGCATCCTTCCCAAACCAGCTCTGCGCTAGATTTTTCTCACTCTTCCCTCTCTGTCATAGCACCATTTTCTCAAGGATCTGCAAAAGAAACGTTAAAGTCAAACTTAACTTTTTTTCTTTTCGTTAACTGCTCTCTCATTTACTCATATGACGTTTATTGATTCTTCTCTCAAAATAGTTCTCAGCAGAAGAGCATGAGATTAAGTCACGGAGCACAAGAGGAACTTTTAAAAACACCTGCAAATAAATTAAAGAAACCAAGCCGCTTATAAAGCAGGACACACAGTGGTATCCCGGTTTCGTTGCTGCTGGGCTGTTTGGGTAGCAGCCTTTCATCTGGCGGCCTAATCCATCTCCAAGTGTGCGTAAAACCCGACTGAAAGAATGTTCAGAAAATGTCGACGTCAGGGGTCCCGCGGTAGCGGGATTCATGAGTGGATTTGACTTTCTTCTTTATTTCTTTTTCCTTTTTTTGCCTCCGGGACTTCTGAGGCCCAGAGGAGGATTGATGACAAGCCTTGGTTTACGACGCACACGCATAACTTGTCTCTTTTATTTACTTCTTTGAATATTTAATCTGAGTATTTACCTGATGATTTTGGCGAGCATCCGTGCCCACCAGCCCGCCTGAGCTCTCGGGCGATAAGATAGGCCTACATTTCCTGTGCCCTGCCCACCCCCACCCCTACCGTCTCCGACATCCTGCCATCAAGGCCCAAGAGACCCCGCTGGTCCACGTTCTGCCAACGCTTTTACGTCCGGCTTCTTAATTTTTGTCAGTTGAATGGGAACCGAATAGCATCTTATCGTGGTCTGGATTTGCCTCGTCGCAGCTCTAATAAAATTGAGTATCTTTTATACATTTGTAAGCTCTATCTTTGTCCTCCTCTGAATTTTCAGGGTTATTTATGTCTTTTCCATTTTCCAACGAGGTTGTTTGCTTTTGTTATATTGATTTGTAGGAATGAGACAAGGATGTCCACTAAGGCCACTGCTACTCAATGCTCTCCTGGAGGTCCTTGTCAAAGAATAATAAGGACCTGAAAAATAAAAAGAAATTAAAGACATTAGGATTGGAAAGAAATACATGACTATTATTTTTTGCAGATGACATGACTGAGTACAGAGAAAACTCCAAATAATCGAAAACAGGGACCTTAGCAGGGCAGCTGGATGTGGAAACAATAGACAAATGCCGGTGGCACTTCTATACACCATCTATACACAGAAAATGTAATATTAAGAAGGCCATTATTTATAATAGCCAAGCGACATTACACAATACCTACAATTAACCCTACAAAAAGGTATGCAAGGCAAAAAACTTAAAAATAGAAAATTCTTCAGAGAGTCACATTCAGAAGATCTAGACGAGTTGAGAGATATTTGATGTTCATGGATAGGATTTGGATCCCCCCAACCCCGCCCCCTGATCTACAGAGGCGGCACAATTCTGGTCTGTTGACTTTGACAAGTTAATCCCGGAACGTGCATGGAGCAGGAGGGGGAGGGCCAGGAGTAGTAACAGGCAGGACTCTTCGCCCTATCAGACCCAAGTCTCGTTTTAACCACGGAATAGTGAGGGTAGTGGAATCAGGGCAGGGATAGGCTAGCTGTGAATGGGGCAGAGCAGAGAGACCAAGAGATCTGTGTATGCGGAACTTTGAGGTACAACACGGGCGACAGGAGAGATCACAGGGAAAGAGTGACCGCTCAGCGAATGAACCTGAAAAGTTGATTATCCGTATGAAAACCCAAACTGGGTCCCTATCAACTCCAAGTGGATTAAAGCGGAACTTTAAAATATAGGTGAATGGGATGCTGGGGTGGCTCGGTCGCTCAAGCATCTGACTCTTGATTTCGACTCAGGTCGTGACCTCGCGGTTCATGGGATCAAGCCCCGATCGGGCTGAGCACTGACTGTGTGGAGCCTGCTTGGGATTCTCTGTCTCCTCCCCTCCCTCCCCCGCCCCTCCCCGGCTTGTGCTCTCTCTGTCTCTCTTTCAAAATAAATAAACATTAAAAAAAGAACGTTAAAAAAATAGAGGTGAACATTGTTCTCATCTTGAGCCAGGATGGAATTTTTTCAACAAAACTCTAAGAAGTGAGCTATAACTGGCAAGAAAGCTAAATCTGACTAAATGAAACTGAAAGCCTTCCTCCTGGTCTTCATATACGTCTTCTTCTTTAACCTGAAACCATTAACAACAACGACGACAACAACAACCGTTTTTTAAAAAGTGAAACAGAAAGCCGCGAACTGCAAGATACCTGCAGTAGAGATTGAGGACGAAGTCTGATCGCCGAGAAAATATGGAAGCCCCTCCAAGTCCTTAAAAAAAGGGTAATTGACCCAAAAGAAACATGTTATTTTTATATTTTTCACAATAAAACTGTACTATGTGTAATACAAATGTATATTCCAAAGACATTGCAAAATAAAAAGAGAAAAGTAAAAGAGAAGTTGTTTTATCCATAAACGAACGCTTTCTCTCCGTGTGGGTCTTCTTGAATGTCTCTCGTCAAAAGGCTTTGTAATTTTTTAAGTTTAGATCTTGTTTATTTCTAATAGATTTCCCTTAAAAGATATAAAGTAAAAAGAGACCCAGTGTCAAAATAATCTATAAATAGTTCTTATGACCTAACAAGAAAAATGTTCAACATGATAGAAAAAATAGGATAAGGGTAAGAAGTCAATGAAAAATATACAAATGCAGAATAAACATAAAAGTGTTTTGCTTTCGTAGCCATTAAATAAATTAAAATAAAAAGCAACAATGAAATGCCGTGTCTTCCATTTCCAAAGATTATGAGAATGAGGTATTCTCATCTACTGAAGTTGAGTGTGTAGAATGATTCCACATTTCTGGGAAGCAATTTGTTGGTATGTTCATACTTTTTTTTTTTTTTTTTGAGAGAGAGAGAGAGGTCCACAAACAGGGGAGGGAGCAGAAGGAGAGAGAAAGAGAATCTTCAACAGCCTGACACAGGGCTCGATCCCATGATCGTGAGAGCATGACCTGGGCCGAAATTAAGAGTCAGATGCTTAACTGGCTAAGCCACCCAGGCACCCCTAAAATGTTCATACTTTTTGACCAAGTAATTCGACTTAAAAAATTTTTTTTTAATGTTCATTTATTTTTGAGAGACAGAGCATGAGTGGGAGAGACACAGAGAGAGAGGGGGACAGAATCCGAAGCAGGCTCCAGGCTCTGAGCTGTCAGCACAGAGCCCGACATGGGGCTCAAACCCATGAACCTTGAGATCTGACCCGAGCTGCCGCCGGCTGCTTAACCGACTGAGCCACCGGTCACCCCAAGTAATTCGACTTTCAAAATCTATGCTAAAAACAATTAGAAACATAGTCAAAGTTTATGAATAACAATGTTTACTATATATCATCTTTTATAGCAGCACAAGACTAGAAACAAAAATAAAATACAAAAGGTAAAACAAAAGGATGGACTATTGTAGAGACTAAAATTTTTTTCATGCTCAAAACAGCTCGTAATTAAGGTCATATAAATTTTACTTATGAGATTAGAAAAACTGGCATCACTAAATGATGGGAAAGATAATGTAACAGGCAGTATCATAAACTTTGGGTGTGAGTTTGAAGCAGCATAGTCTTTCCGGCAGCCCTAATAAAAAATTTAAATACATACACCCAACAGTTTACTTTTGAAAATTTCCCAATAGATACATCTGTACAAGAGTAGAAAGACTTTTGTAAAAAATGTCATCACCTTGTAGTTCAAAACACTCTAGGTGTCTATCGGTAGATGACTAGTTGAGTTATAGTAGATGTATATGCTGAAATACAGTATCAATCACTGTCTCGAAATGAGATCGAATACATGTGCTGAGATGAAAAGACAGCAAAGGCATATGATTAAGAAACAAGGGCAGGTCTCAGTGTGGGTTTCCCTGGAAGCGGAGCCTGAGACGAGGGTGTGGTGCAGTAGGTTCTTTGGGAAGAGACCCCAGGAAGCAGGAGTGAGGAGGCAGGGAGAGGGAGTCAGGGAAGAAGAAGAAGCAAAATCATCACATAACGTGGGGATTGAAGGCTCCATCCACCTAGAACCTCCTGAGAAGAGTGTGGCATGGCTCCAGAAATGTCCCCTGACTGCAAGACAGGAGACGGAGTCTCTGGGACAGAAGATGAAGAGGTGGACAGTATGTGTGAGAGGAGGTGGGGCTCACATACACCTGCTTGCCCCACTTGGGGCTGAAATCGGGGTGGTCCAGGGGACACGATCCGGGGTACCAGAGGAGTCCACTATAGGCTGATTCAATCTGGTTTTAAAAAATAATTGACATCTATAAATAGACATATGCAGGAGAAGCCTCTTAACTGTGAACCAATTAACCGATGCCCTCCATTCCCTTGACGAAGCCTGGTCCACACTTGCATGGAAAGCCTGGGACTAGCAGGTTATTCTCCGGAGCAGTGGTTCTCACAGGAGGGAACATCAGAATTACCTGGAGGGCTTCTTAAGCCATAGACTCTGGGCTCTACGCCCACCCCCCCCCCTGCCCCCCAGCTTCTAATTCCATAGGTCTGGGTCGGGCTGAAGAATTTGCATTTTCACAAGTCGTCAGGGCTGCTGTTGTTGCTGGTGTGGCGATGACTGACTTAGAACATCTATGCGTTTTCCCCGGCGGCTGGATTGTGTGGCCACCTGGAGTCTAACGTGTTAGTCCCCAAACCTGTCGAGGTCAGTTGTCCTTGTTATTGTAACCCGGAAATCTAATTTAACGTTGGTGAATTAATGACGTATGGAGGGTAAGGAAAAGAGACCCGTATCTATAAAATATGAGTGGAATGCTATTAAAAAGATACGATATGGATAAGTCATTGAAAAATTGCTATAGAATTAGGAGCAATGAAGACAATGATCAAAAAAATCACAGTAATTGAAAACCGAAGAGTCACGGTAAGCTAGAAAATTTTAAAAGATCATTTGCAAATGTCTAAGTTCTTGCTCCACTGGGAAGTTCCTTAAAATAAAGACGCATGCCAGCGTGTTAATAGGGTAAAAATTTAGTATGTGAAAAAGACATTGGAAATACATTTGAATACTTTACACGGAAGGTGCACTCGAATATTGTCAAATCCATGTGAATTTAGTTGTTTTCAGCTTTTGAAATGTTTATTTATTTTTGAGAGAGAGAGAGAGACAGAACGTGAGTAGGGGAGGGGCAGAGAGAGAGGGAGACACAGAATCTGAAGGAGGCTCAAAAATAAATAAGAAACGTTAAAAATTGAAAGAATAGCAATTTAGTGTTTAAATTGCACGAACTTGTACATTTTATACACTGCCATTGCCAAGGGCTTTGAGTCGTTACCCTGCCCCAAGTTCACACAGAATAAAACCGAAATCCTCGGTGCGGCATGCAGAGATCTCTTTGACTTGAGCAACGTCTGTCTGTCTCCCCATCACTTCTCTCTTCTTTCCTTTGTATACCTTGAACTACACCTAAATTATCGTTTTTTGCAACTTGTGCCTTTTTAGTGGACTTTTCCTTTGCTCAGCAGTCTAGAGAAATTCTATTTATCCTTCAAAGGACAGCCCACATGTCCCATCTCTGGGAAGCCTTCTCCAGTTCCCTCCTTTACTGCAATAGCTCTTTGTCCATAATCTGTTTTGTTGTTGTTGTTGTTAGAATCTTAAAATGTTTTTAATGTTTATTTTTGAGAGAGAGAGAGAGAGAGAGACAGCAGGAGCAGGGAGGGGCAGAGAGAGAGAGAGAGAGAGGAAGACACGGAATCTGAAGCAGGCTCCAGGCTCTGAGCTGTCGGCACAGAGCCCAGTGCGGGACTTGAGCTTGCGAACAGTGAGATCATGACCTGAGCCGGAGTCAGACGCTTAACCGACTGAGCCACCCAGGTGCCCCTATCCGTAATCTTCGATAGTACCTGTCGGATTGCTTTGAGTTGTTTTGCTTTAGTTTCAGTAGAAACTGTGGAGTCTTAGCTTTCAATGTCGAGGACATTTATAATCTTTTACTGTATTTAACTTACCACTTTCCCTGAGCTTTGTTCCAGTCCTGAACTCAGTAGGGGTTCAGCAGCACTGTCGGAAAATATGAATGGATGAATGAATGAATGAATGAATGCCCATGACCTCTTTCATGTGTACACTTCTTACCCAACCACCTGTAGACATAAAAACTCACTGCAATTTAAATGACAACTTAAGTAGAATACATATTGTCTTGAATCAAATCAGTCTCTTAATGCTTAGCAATTTCTTCTTGTATTCATAACTCAAACCCATCCCTGTTCTAAGATTTGTCTTAAAAACACAGGAGTGAAACTCAAAACTGCTGCATAGCTAAGTAGCTTTATTAAACATGGTAGCTTCAGCATTTTACACCCCACCAGTGAAAATTCCCAACTGGGAGAATGTGCTCAAGCTCGGTCTTATCGGCTGTAAAGTGGGGGCAACAAGAGAATGACCTCTTGGGGTAACGGTGAGTGTTAGAGAGAGCATTTAGGTAAGGTATCTGAAGACAGCAGGGCACCAAGAAATGAACGGACTGCATTTAACTGACCACATTTTTGTTGAATTGAGTTTAAAAATAGTTCGACACCGCATCGCTGTAGAGGGGAGAGTGAACCATATGCGTTTCTTAACTCGGGACGCCCACGCCGAGGTGTCCACCCACTAGAAGAGCCCACGCAGGTGCATCAAAGGACAGGACAAGTGTGTTGATAGCATCGGTCCCCACAATGATCCCCAACTGGAAACAACGCAAATGTTAGCATGAGAACGGAGAAGTCCATCGTGTCCTGTTCACACAACGGCACGCACAGCAACATGAACCAAGGCAGAACTTCGGTGTGAACATGTTTGGATCTCATAAGCCCAAGGCAGGAGGAAGAAGCCAGAGGCAAGAGAGTGCACGCGGTATATGCGATGGCTCAACACTCAAGCGACAAGCAAACCGACCTGCGGTGACAGAAATCGAGAGCGGTTACCTTTGGGCGGGGGGGTGGGTACTGGGAGTGAGGACCCAGGGGCGCGGGGATCCTGTGAAGTCCTGGGTCTGACCCGGCTGGTTATCGGGTGTGTTCACTTTGGGAGACTTCATAAACCTGTTTATGACCCGTGTGCTTTTTACGTATGGGCGTCCTACTTCCATTAAAAAGACAAAGGGCAAAACCGCCTGGGTGATCGGAAACTCGACTTGACAAAGGCTAGGAACTCCGGGGGTTTGAATGGCGGCGAGATGGGGGGGAAAGCAGCCGAGAGAATCCGTCAGGAACATACCCTCGAGTCCCTGCGTGGGGATGACAAACAAAGCCTGTGACAGTAATGACTTGTTTTCTTTTCTCGATGACACAGCAAAAATGCCAGGCATCTGATGAGACGGGCGAGTAGCCATGTGGAAAAGTAAATATAGGATCTAAACGTTACGCGATACCGCAGGATAAATTCCAAAGGAGTCAAAGATTTATATGTAAAACCGAAAACCAGGCATTTGCCAGAAGAAAAACGGGAGAATTCCTTTTTAATTTCGGAGCGGGGAAGCCCTTCCTTTCTAACTACCACACGAAAGCAAGAAAATACAGACAAATTCGACCCCACAATAAGAAAAGCCTCCCGTGTGGCAAAACATCCACAATCGCCTCACACAGCAAAAGAAAGCAAACGAAAATCCTCCGAAGCGAAGCCACAGCACAAGTGAAAACCGAAGGGATGAGTTGTAATTCCTGTTGCTCTCACTGCAGCAAGGGACTAACCTGAATATGTAAAGAGCTCCCAGAAATTGATGATAATAAAACAAAACCTAAAACTCAACAGAAGAATGGGCAAATGATGGGTGGCCCAGTTGGTTAAGTGTCTGACTCTTGATCTCAGCTCGGATCCTGATCTCAGGGTGGTGAGTTCAAGCCCTGCACCGGGTACGGAGCCTACTTAAGAAAAAACAGGCAAATGATACGAACGGTTTACAATAAAGGAAATACAAGTTCCTCTCAAACCTATGAAAAGATGCTTACTTAGCCTCTCTCATAATCAGGGAAATGCAAGCAAAAAGGGAGTCTCCATTTTTCACTTATTAGATTAGAAGAAAAACGTGCGGTTTTTTTAAGAAGTTGGTTGCGTTTTTATTTTTTTAAAAATTTTTAAACATTTATTTATTTTTGAGAGACAGAGAGACACAGAGCACGAGCAGGGGAGGGGCAGAGAGAGAGAGGGAGACAGAACCCGAGGCAGGCTCCAGGCTCTGAGCTGTCAGCACGGAGCCTGATGTGGGGCTTGAACCCACAAACCGTGAGATCATGACCTGAGCAGAAGCCGGATGCTTAACCAACTGAGCCACCCAGATGCCCCTGTTTTTTTTTTTTTTAAGTTTGTTTTATTTTGAGAGAGAGAGAGAGAGAGAGAAGGGGAGGGGCAGAAAGAGTAGAGAGAGAATCCCACAGGGGGCTCTGTGCTGTCAGCGTGGAGCCAGATGCAGGGCTCGAACTCACGAACCGTGCGATCATGACCTGAACTGAAACCCAGAGACGGATGCTTAACCGACTGAGCCCCCCGGGTGCCCCACGAGAGACCCGTGTGATAATATGTGTTGGCGAAGGGGCGGGGAAACAGGTATACGTGTGCGTGGCTGTTGTGTGTGCAAATCGGTGCAAACCTTCTGGAAGCTCTTTGCACTATCTCTCAAAATTTAAAAGGACTATCCCTGTGACTCCGAATTCCAATTCTGGGGATCTGTGTACATGTCTTCCAGCCCACACGCTGGTACGGTGTAGGTGTCAGGTTATTCACTGCAGCACTGTCACCGGGAAAGACTGGAGACAATCCAAGTCCATCAACAGATGGCTGGTTAAACGCATGATGCGTCCACACGATCTCTATTTAGGTAAAGAAAGATCTCCAGGGTACACCGTCGTGTGGAAAAAAGCAAGGGAGAACAGTATATATAGTATGGTGCTTTTTACATAAAGGTATGTGTGGTGGGCGGGGGCAGTAGAAGCGTCTAAATTCGTACTTGCTCGATTTGGGTAAAGAAACTTGGAAAAGTTGGGTAAAGAAACACTAAGACTCTCAAAACAGGTAACCGCTGTAGAGAAACGGGGGTGATTTTAAATTGAGTAGGGAGGGGACTTTTTCCCTGATTACCTTCTCATATAAAACGATGCTTGATCTTTGTGACTATGTTAGCCATCCACACAGTTTAAAACAAACACATTATTACATCGTAGTCTGCGCCCGTATAGTTTTGGGTAAAATGCCCTGCCTCCTTCTTCAGCTGGTGAACTTGGCAAAGCAAGACCAGAGAGAGAGAATTTGTGAAGTCGTGGTCTTTCGTGGGTTTAGCGTTCTCATTAATACGAGAGCAGATGTAAGTCATGCAGTCCTTCAGAATCATAGTTTTACAATGGCTTTTGGTAAAAGAAAGCGATTTAAACGTGTTGCCCGACCTACTTTTGAGACTCCTGGTAAAAGGCAGAGTTTGGGAAGTCTATGGCTGGGCAAGGAGGCTCAACCAACTGTGGGCCGGGTGTTGGAGCTGCTCCTTCCCGGCTTCCCAGGCAGAGAGAAGGTGGATGAAGAGAGGGGGCTAGCTGCAGGGTTTGGTGAAAAATTTCGCTCACTCCGATTTTCCGCAATCGCCTGGATGTTTTAAAGAGAAGTAGCATTTAGGTAAACAGTAATTTTGGACGAGTGTCAGTGATTTCTTGTTTCATGCATTTGGACGGAGAAGTGACTCCAAACCCACTGCCCATCCGCGTCTCGGAGGCACAGGCCCCATCTCAAGGGCAGGGGGCGTCCCGCGCATCCACGCCTTCCCGAGTGAGCGGCGGGGTGAAACCATTCTTTGTGTCCCCAAGCCAGCGGAGCGGGCGGATATTAACCTGCGCCCGGACAGGCCCGGCGAGTGGCTCTCCATTAATTAAAGAAAACGTGAGGCGAAGTCATTCTGCGCAAGTTACAGACTTTGAGAAATTGTCTCAATAAAGGAGAACTTCATTTGGCCTTAGGTAAAAGCCAATCAATAAATTAGTTGGCTGAGGGCAGAGACGTGCAGGGAGAAGGAATAAGGGTCAGGACAGCGATCTGTGTAAAAACAGGATGGCAGCGAAGAGTCAAGGGGGTGGGGGGGGGGCGTGCAAAGCAACTGACGAAGGGCAACAAAGTGGAATGAAATGAAAAGCTGCTCCCACCCCCGCAGGCTGTTGCCCCGTGATGTATGTACTCGCTGGTGCTCGGTGCTCGGTTCCCGGTGCTTAGCCTTGGAGCGGCGGAGGGGGCGCCCGATGGCCACCGCCCCCCAGTCATCTGTCCCCCCCTCCCCCCGGGGTGGTCTCCATTAGGGTAGAGGGCGATCCATCAGCAGCCAGCGGCCCTGTAATCGCGCAGGTGCCCGGGGTGGCAGGGTGAGGGGGGTGGAGGGGGCAGCTGACCCCGCACACCTGGAGTCACGGCGACAGAAGTCTTCCTGGCCCGGGTACGTTACTGTTATTTACCATCCGTCTGCCATCCATAAAGCACTTCCGTGCCCGTTGGTTTGTTATTTCTGACTCTCCTGGGGTTCCGCTGTTGCATTCCCAGTCTGGAGCGGAGAGGGAAGGAGGGATGGCGGGGACGGAAGGAAGGGGGAGAGAGAGAGGGAGAGAGAGTGTGTGCTCTGTCCCAGGCTGCTACCTGCACACGCCACCCCGCCCCCCGGGGCTCCTGCCCAGGTGAGAGGCCCGCTCCCTCTGAAGGGCCTGCCGCCCCCCCCCCCCCCAGGCCCTGCACCTGTCGGTGAGGGGGTGAGGGCGGCGGGGCTGGAAATAAGGGGCCTCACATCTGGCCCTCTCTCCCCACCGTTGTGTTTTATGACTGTGGGCAAATCTTTCAGTGTCTTTTGTGTGTCCTGAGCTGTAAAATGGACAAATTATGATGGTCCCTCCCCACCTCCCTGCCGGATCTTTTGTTTTTCCTACTGTCATAAATCTGGGAGACTAAATATGATGACCGAGAAGAAAATTCACTGAGTTCCAGGGAGGACACGGTTCTACGCTCCCCTGCTCACCGGTGTCCTTGCTGGAAAAGCCGCCCTCTGGGGAGGAGTCCCCAACCCCTCTGTCCCTCCACTTCAGGTCTGTCCCTCCTCTGCTCGAAGCCCTCCAGCGGCCTGATCTCTCATGTGGGGCAAAGCAGGTCCCGGGTTCGCCCCCTCCCCTTCTCCTGCAGCCAGGCCTCCTCTCCTCGCCGCCCCGTCTCTCTGCTCCAGCCGCTCGGGCCTGGCCTCTCCTCCAGCGCACCTGCTGCCTCCGCTAGGGCTGAGGAGGGTGGGGAGCCCTCACCTCCCAGGCTCTGCTCTCTAACCACACCTTCTCAGGGAGGGCTGCCCCGCCCGTCCTCGGCACCCCCCTGCCTATTTTCCCCAGCACCCTCCCTACACCTTTGCTCTTGCCCACCTCTCCAGACCTGACCCTCCCCAGCGCAGGGATCTTGCTGCTTTGTTCCCTTCTGTGTCTTCAGTAGCTTCATTGGCGTCTGACACTTGGTAGACGATAAATGCTTACTGAATAAGTGAACACAGCCCCACTGTCGCAGTTAATAGTGATGATAGTAAACATTTGCATTACAATTTGCGAAGCACTCCGAACGCAAAGCCGCACCCCTGTCTCTTCGTGTACTGAGGGCACGTTTCCTAGTCCCAAACTGGGACGTGCAAAGATGATCGCTTTATGTATACCGGGAGTGAACGTGTTTCCAACCCCCTGATTCCCCCGAGGGCGGAAGACTTGGTCTTGCCCGGACAAGGGAACTCCATATTTCCTTCTCTCCCCGGCTCCCCGGACAGGCTCTGTTGTGCGGGGTCCTCTCTGGCTGGCCTGGCCGGAGAACTGGGAGGCTCTGACATGCCTCGCCCTGGCCCGGGTTTTCCGGGGTGCTCATCGTGGGGAGGGCCACATCCTCCCGCCCCGCCAGGTTGGGGATCCCGCAGGCAGCCTTGCCCTGGAGCCCCATGTGCTGGGGACTGGGCACGGTGCAGGGTCTCTGGCACTCCGTTCAGGTGGGACGTGAGTGTTCGGTTTCCAAAGCCCCGAGGACTTACGGGTTCTCCCTTCTGCCCGGGGTTGTGAGATCGTTACGCTTTGAGGCTCTTCCCTCTCAGAGTGCCGATGGGGAACGATTGTGTGTTATCGAATTTTGAGTCTCCAGATCCATCTGGGGAATCTCCGCCGGGTCTGTGGGGCGAGAAGAGGACTCCCTCCAGCGTTTAGACCCCAGCCCCCTCTCCCAATTCTCTTAGCTTTTCCCACGCATCCTACCCATCCTTCTCTCTGCCGCAGTGCACACGCCAGCCCACCGGGTTTCGACTGTGATGGGCTGGTGTTGATTTTAGAGAACTCCGGAGCTATTTCTCCTGGTTCTTGCAAACCGAAGGCAAGGCTGGCCGTCAAATAATGGCCAGGCACGAACTTGGCAAAAGTCTGTGTTGAAACTCTAACAGAAAACCATCCAGAACGAAAGTATGTTGAATAGTATTTCAAAATATTGTCGCATGCGTATGCATTGCCAATTTATAGTTTACCAAACGTTTCCACCTGCATCAGTGATACAGTCCGGTTGTAGAGACAAAACAGAAGCCTCTCACAACCCCGGGCAGAGCGATCTCACAACCCCGGGCAGAAGGGAGAACCCATAAGTCCTCGGGGCTTTGGAAACCGAACACTCACGTCCCACCTGAACGGAGTGCCAGAGGCCCTGCGCCGTGCCTGGTCCCCAGCACGTGGGGCTCCAGGGCGAGGCTGCCTGTGGGATCCCCAGCCATCGCCATAAGGTGATGAATAACAGTTGGGGGAAATAATACACAAACAAAAGGTAAAAGAAAAAGCTAGGAAATCAGGTGTCCATAAGGAGCTTTGGGAATCTCTGCCATATTGTTAGGAATCTAGAAGGCAATGCACATGTTTAGCGATACACACGTATCCAGGGCTCTGCATATGCTTCGGGAAGGCCTGAGAAGACTCTAAGCTTCCAACTGTGAAGAACTTTGAGGCTCTGCACAAGCAGGAAGTGAGGCTAAGACGGAGTTGTATACCTCCCGACTGAGTGGTGAAGGAGTGCCCGACATGCCCCCCATCGAAGACTAGGAGACTTATTGGTTTTAAGTATTTAAGGAGATCTCTGCCCAGTTATTAGCTGGCCACTAAGCTAACTGCACAGACTTTAGTCACCTAACGAAGAATAAGGCTTTACAGAATTGGGTCAGAAAAGTCAATAAAAAGCCAACAGCAACCACAATAAACCCTGGGGGTGGGGGGAATCTAATTTCCAGAGTTTCCTCATTATATTATTTTAAATGTCTCGTTTTTAGAAACAAACAAACAAACAAAACACAAGACTTGCAAATAAACGAGAAAGTGTGGTTCAAATACAGGGGGGGTGGGGAAACGTCAATAGACACTGTCTCTGAGGAAGCCCAGATGTCGGATTTACTAGACAAAGACTTTAATTCTTTACTTAAAATATGTTCAAAAACTAAAAGGAAATCCTGTATAAACAACGAAATGAAAGTACTTTGAATGATGTCTTACCAAATAGGGAATATCAGATAGGGACAGAAATTATGAGAAAGAACCAAATAGAAATGTGGGATTTGAAAATTACAATAATCAAAATGAAAATTATACTAGAGGGGCTTAGTTACAGATTTGAGTAGCAGAGGGAAGAATCAGAAAACTTGAAGATAGGTCAACTGAGATTTTCCAGTCTGGGGACAGAAAAAAGAAAAAGAAAAAAAAAGAATGAGGAAAAATAAACAGAGATCTGTAGGACTCCATGAAACATACCAAATATGCATACTGAAAATCCCAGAAGGAGAGCAGAAAGAGGGGCAGAAAGAATATTGGATGAAATAATGGCCAAAAACTTCCCAAATTTAAAAAAAGAAAATTTTAAAATGTTTATTCAGTTTTGAGAGATAGAAAGACAGAATGCGAGTGGAGGAGAGACAGAGAGAGAAGGAGACACAGAATCTGAAGCAGGCTTCAGGCTCTGAGCTGTCAACCCAGAGCCTGACGCAGGGCTCAAACTCACGGACTGCGAGATCATGACCTGAGCTGAAGTCAGACGCTTAACTGAATGAGCCACCCAGGCACCCCCAAAACTTCCCAAATTTGACGAAAAACATCAGTCGACACAGTCAAGAAACTCATGAATTTCAAATGGGATATACTCAGAGAGTCACAGCTAAACATATTACAATCAAACTATTGAAAGCCAAAAACAAAGAGAGAATCTTAAAAGCTGAAAAAAGAAGCAACCCATCAAATACAGAGGATCCTCAGGGGATTAATATCTGAGTTCTCATCAGAAGCTATGGAGGCCAGAGGGCAGTGGGAAGAAAGACATAGTCAAGGTGCCAAAAGATAAAGACTACCAAACAAAGATTAAAGCTAGCAAATTATCCCTTGAAAATGATAGAGAAGTTAAAATATTCCGAGAAAAACAAAAGCTGAGTCATTCTGTTGCTAACAGACCTGCTCCACAAGCAATACGAACTTGAAAGCACTCTAGGCAGCAACTTGAATCCATAGGAAGAAGTAAAGAATCGTGGCAGAGAGGATTACACAAGTAAATATAAAAGACAGTAGGAATGGGTTTTTAATTGGTCTTTTCTCCTATCTGATATAAAAGACAACTGCAGAGAGCACTAGTTATACATTTGTGGTAATTGACATGCAGTGTATACAAATGTCATCTGGATACTAACAACCACACAAAGGATGAGGGAGAGAATGGAAGTATCTAGGAGGACAGTTTTTGTATTATATTGAAACTGAGTTGGTATTAATCCAAATTGTTGTAATTTAAGTTGTAAATTAAGATGTTGATTAGGGCCACCTGGATAGTTCAGTCGGTTGGAGCATCTGACTCTTGATTTCAGCTTGGGTCGTGATCTCACAGTTTGTGGATTTGAACCCTGGGTTGGGCTCCGCGCTGATGCAGAGCCCGCTCATGCGCTCGTGTGCGTGTTCTCTCTCTCTCAAAAGAAATAAAATAAAGTTTAAAATATGTTAATTATGATCCTGAGGGCAGCCAGTAAGAAAATAACTAAAAAAAAAAAAAAAAAAAGCTAAAGCAGTGACAATGGAATTAAAATGATACATGAGAAAATATTTAGCATACAAAGGGGGATGATAGAGGAACAAAAAAGACATAAAGATATAGATGAAGCAAATAAGAAAATCGCAGACATAAATCTTACCCTATCAGTAATTATATTAAATGTAAATAGATTAAAATTCTAATTAAAAGGTAGATATTGGTGAAATGGATTTTAAAAAATTCCATTGCATGCTGCCTACCAGAGACATGTTTTAAATAAACACAAAAATAGGTTGAAAATCAAGGGTTGGAAAAAAGATATATCATGCAAACAATAATCCAAAAAGAGCTGGAGTGGCTATACTAATATAAAAATATAGTCTTTATGTACAAAATTGTTACTAGAGACAAAGAAGGACATTTCATAATGATAAAAGTCAAGAAATTAGGAAGATATAACAATAGTAAAAATTCATGCACCTGAAATAAAGTTCTAAAATGCATGAAGCAAAAACTAACAGATTTGAGGAAAGAAATGGACAACTCAACAATGACAGTTGGTGATTTTAATGCCTCACTTTCAATAAGAGAGACAACCAGGCAGGAGATGAACAGGGAAATAAAAAACTTGAAAATGCTGTAATCCAACAAGACCTAACGGACATCTGCAGAACATTCCACCCGGCAACAGAATACACATTCTTCTCAAGAACGAAATAGAATATTCTCCAAGATAGAGCATATGTAAGGTCATAAAACAAGACTCAGTAGATTTACAAGGGTTGAAATTACACAAAATATGTTCTCCAGTTAAAATGGAATGAAATTGGAAATCAAGAACAGAAGAAAATTTGGGAAATTTACACAAATGTGGAAATTACACAACACATTTCAAATAACCAAAGGAACCAACCAGAAATCACAAGCGAAATTAGAAAAAATCCTTTGAATGAATGGAAATGAAAACACAACATACCAAAACTTATATTGTTATATAGTAACAATAGTGCTTACATGGCACTAAATACCTACATTAAAGGGGAAAAAAATATCCTGAATCAATAACCCAAACTTATACCTTAAGAAACTATAAAAAGAAGAGCAAACTAAATCCAAAGCTAGCAGAAGAAAAGAAATAATAAAGATTGGAGTTGACATAAGTGAAATAGAAAGTAGAAAAACAGTAGAGAAAATCAATGAAGACCAAGAAGATAAAAAAATCAAAAATTTCTTACACTGACCACCCCCACCACTAAAAGAACTGAAAAAGGAGAAAATGCCACTAAGAAAAAAGACAGTGAGGTAGTATCATGAGTTATTGTACACCAAAAAAGTCAGATAACCAAGTGAAGTGGACAAATTCCCATAAGGACAGAAATTACCAAAACTAACTTAAAAAGAAATAGGACGTCTGAATATAAGGGGATTGAATTGGTAACAGAAAAACCTTCCCACAAAGAAAAGTCCAGAACCAGACGGCTTCACTGATCATTTCCACCAAACCTTAAGGAAGCATTAACACTGGTTCTTTGCTAAGTCTTCCAAACATAGAAGAGTGGAGACCACTTCTCAAATCATTCTAGAGGCCAGTATTACCTTGATGTCAAAACCCGACAAAGACATCTCAAGAAAGCTATAAACCAATATCTCCTGGGAACACAGGCACAAAAATTCTCAACAAAATATCAGTAAACTGAATCCGGCCACATATGAAAAAGATTGTACACCATGAACAAATGAGATTTATCCTTGGAATGAATGCGAGGATATGAAAGGACCTATGAAAATCAATCAATATCATGCACCATATTAGTAGAATAAAGGACAAGACCCACGTGATCTCAACAGGTGCGGAGAGACCGTGTGTCCAAATTCTGTCTCCGCCACTCGCCAACCTTGTTGTCTTTAGCAAATGCCTTGACATCTCGGAGCCTTAGTTTCCTCAATGGTAAAGGGTTAACTCAGTTAACAGAGCTAGGATGATCAATATATGTTAGTAATTCAGAGTGGAGAACGTGAAAAAATTCTCATACAGTAGATCAGAAGTAGGCTCAGGTACACGTATGCGCATTTAACTAGCCGGTTTTAATTGAAAACATACATGTGTTAATCTAAAAAAATTACGTGGGCATATGTAGTAAAAATCTTCTCCTCAGTGGCAAACAGTTTCAGACATTTTTGGGGGACATTTTCCCACCCTTTCTTCGACGCATGCCGTGGGGTGCCGCTAGGGTGCCTCTGGGTGCCTAGATCGAGACTCACTGAATGCGTGAAACATCTTGGCCCATAGCAGGTGTTCAATGAATTTCATTTCCTCCCCTCTTCTCCTGATACATTTCTCCTGCCTCTGGTATGATTTTATGGAGCTCATTATTATTCACAGTGTTACCAACTGTATGCTCCTTTGGCGGGAAGGGGGGCTGTGTCTCCTGCTTCTGTGCTCACCGCGGGGACAGGCGCACGGCCGCGGCGCAGCTTTGCTTTTGAAAAATACGTTGTTGAGAACATATTAGAATGGATAAGCCAACGGAAACAATGAATTTGCTTTTATTTTCATTCATAAACTTATCTGGAAACGTTACAGTCTGGCAACGGTGCACTGGATACACTATTTCCTCCTTGTAGAGTTTCATCTGCCCTACTGTCTACCATAACCCCAGACTCTAGTTCCATCTAGCAGCGTAATGCCGAGCAAGTAGTTGGTACACAGCAACTGTTGAATAGTGGTGAAATATGGGCTCTCTGTTATTGATGAGAAGAACAAAGGAAAACACAGAACCTGTTTAAGACATGAAGGATGTTAGTGTCAGGATGAGCAATGAGTTCGCACCTATACCAAATGTGCAAAGCAGGTTTTTGGAGGCGAAAACAAAAGGTTATTTTGAAGGCAATCAATTTTGTTTAATTTTAACATGGCCGCATTTGTGCCAAGCGATTAACATTTTCTCGTTAGCTTAGCAACTGTGATATGGCTAAAATATTTGGCAAAACCCTGATTTTAGAAGTCAGATGTTGTGCCAACCTTGCTAAATGATCTAGATATAATTTTTAAACCACCCGACCACTTCGTGATTATTTAAATGGGCCATAATAGCTTTTCATCAAAAGAAAGGTATTTTTCTTCTTGGCGGAAGGAGAGATATTTAAAGGACTGAAGATCATGTCGAATATTAGAAGAAAAGGAACACGTTTGAGGTGTTTGAAAGGTAGAGATATTGGATGTTAAAGAAAAATCACTCCCTGGAGGAATCCGTCACTAAGGTTTTCACAAGGCCAAGAGCGACAGTAAGGTCCCGCTGTTCCCCCCCCCCACCCCCATCCCCACGCTTGGGAGTAGGGGGGAGCGCGCAGTGAAGATGAAGAGTCTGTACTGTTCGCACTGAAATTCATTTTTATTTTGACTTTGCCTTTCGTGTCAATTAGAGACTCTTTGTTAAAATGATTACATAATTTTCACAGGACTGCGTTATTGCAGATTGGAGGATAGAAAGCCTCTTAAACATGACTAATGTACTCACAAATTCCTGCCCAGGGCACAATTTCTCAAGGGGGCCTTCTGCATCGCATCTTTTTAAAGTGCAGCCGCGAGAGATGTAACTGCCCGAGAGAAAAACGCGCGGCTTCTGGCCGAGATGGGGGAGAAGCTCCTTGTTCGCGCAGCCGACAGAGGTTGCAGGCAGCCGCGGCGCCCTTGGCCTTGGACTCATCTCCACGCTCCCTTCCTGTCTTGTGATAAGGTTACACTGAATGGCGCTGGCATCCTTCAAGGTTACTGTTCCAGAAAATATTTGCAAATAATTTGACGTGCTGTCAGCTAGCGGGCTGCAGTGGAGCCTTATAATTCAACATCCGAATGTAGTTTTTCATGCCTTAAGCTATAAGTAAGTTGGATATGCAAAAGTTGCTCTGATGTTTATTTAATAACAATATTTAAAAAATAAATCTTGATGACTCCATCGCGCTCCAGTGGAAATCTTCCCCTCTGATGGTTGTCTGTGACCTCAGGCGGTTTCTTCTTGCCTTTGTCTCGTTTGCTATCACTGAAGAAACATGCTTGCTTTCTTTTCAGGCTTTTGGAAGCAGCACTCTGATGCTTCTGCCTACAGTGCTCCTCATCCGAGTCTCTGCTTGCTAAGTGACTGAACTCAGTTCAAGTTGGATAAACCCCAGCGGGCTGGCGTCTCCGTGGGCGCCATCCGTGGCCGGGGCCACAGGAAGATAAAGCAGGCATCCCCCGACCTGCGGTCCCTGACTCGCAAGAGACCAATCACATCACCAAACGAGTGCCCTCGACTTTGAGAGAACACGGGAAGGGCTTAGTGATCAGCTCCCGGAGGAAGTGGCCCTGAGTGGGACCTGCGAAGAGGTGTGTAAAATGCCACCAGGGGGAGGAACAGAGCCAGGTTGTGGGCAGCGCGACCTGCCTGTGCGGATAGGGAGGCGGAAAGAGGGTGGCTTATCAAGGCAAGACAAATTGTAGTGGCGAGTTTTCTACTGGCGAGTTTCTGGAATGAGGTCATCTGGACTGTCGGGCGGCTGAGGGCCTCAGCGTGGCCCCGGGTGTGCCTTGCAGGAGGCGTCCGGGAACTTCTCGGAGCTGGGTTGTAGCCAGGAGCACCGAGGCAGGTGTCCGAAGCCACAGGATCCCAGGTACTGAAGGACATCTGTCCCTTCTGAGGGTCCAGGCTGTGTGCCCTTCCTCTGGGCTGCTGTCACTGGCCCTAGCGGAGCCTGGCGTCTGACAAGGAAAGGACTCTAAAGAGATGACCGTTCTTCACCCCCACTCCTATGTCATGTTTGTCCCACAAGGTAGGAGCGGGGACGCTGTGGAGTGGCAGGCGCTGGAGGGAGGGAACAGCGTTCTGTTTCACGCGGTCCCCGGGGGTGTCCCCAGAGCCAGGGCCGGTCCTGCCTTTGGGGACCATAGCCATGTGCACAGAGGCAGCCAGGGTGCTGGGGACAGCTGGGACAAAGTGGGCCAGCATCCAGCCCCTCGGGGGCAGGAAGTGTGGCTTCTCTAGTCGCTCTGTCTAGTTTAAAAAAAAAACAACTTGATTGAGACATATGCACACACCATACCGTTTGCCCACTTGCGATGTACAATTTGGTGGTTTTATATTCACGATCGATTTTAGAACATTCGTGTTGCCCCTCAGAGAAACCCCACGCACCTTACCTGTTCCCCATTCCCCATTCCTCTCGCCTTCCACCCCACCCCCGGCCCGCAGATTTGCCATTCTAGACACTTCATATGCATGGAATCGTGTAATATGTGGTCTTTCCTGCTGACTTCTTTCATGGGGCGTGTTTTCCAGGTTCATCCATGTTGTCGCTGGACTATAAGCTCCTTAAGTAGCTGACACACAGTAGGTGCTGATGTGTGTTGAGTGAGGGGCACCTGGGGGGCTCAGTTGGCTAAGTATGGGACTTCGGCTCAGGTCATGATCTCGCGGTTCATGAGTTCGAGCCCCGCGTCAGGCTCTGTGCTGATGGCTCAGAGCCTGGAGCCTGCTTCAGATTCTGTGTCTCCCTTTCTCTCTGCCCCTCCCCTGCTCACGCTCTGTCTCTTTCTCTCTCTCTCTCAAAAATAAATAAATGTTAAAAAAATATATATCGAATGAAACAGTGCCCAGGTGGCAGTAACTGTGGGGCAGCCATGGCCCCCCTTGCCGCCTGAAGAGCCTTCCCCCCAGCTCATCCCTCACTGGGCTCTTCCTTTAGTTACGCCAGGAACATGGTCTCCATGCAAATGCGTTTTGGAAACCGTAATGCACTATCCAAATTTGGGGGAATATTGAGACCAGGGCAGTTAAAGAACACAAAACACGTTCAGCCTGTGGGGCAGAGCAAAATCACGTAGAGGCGCAGATAATAATTTTATGAAGACTTCCCCCTCTTTCCTCCCCCACAATAAAACATACGGATAAAGGTTAAACCAGGCTTGAAAAAATTTTTTGTTGCTTTCTGAGCATACCCAATTTGGGGGGAAAGAATTTACTCACTGTAGTTATACTCTACTAAGCAGAAATGTATCTGCAGCTACGATGTCTTTTTATATTTTAAATAAGTAGACTGGCCTTTTTTTTCTCAAGCAAAGTCATAATTGTATTTATTTTAAATTTATATCCTGTCTGCTTCAAAAAGGAATTTGAAGCAGCCAGGAAAATCATAAGCTATAAAATGAGCAAACTCCATTTTATACTAATAAAATAAAAGTTAGGATCTCATCAGTGAAACAACTTCTCTTTGTGCTGTACTGTGTGCAAATATTTGGATTACTAAAGTGAATTTATGAAGCAATTACTTTTAATGCTATAAGAGGAAATTAAGTACTCATTGATTCTTGATTTATAAGCTAGAGCTAAAGATCATGAAAAAGCAAATATAACTTAATTAAATGTCCCTTGGCTTTGCTACTATTGAGGTCTTCACTCATAAAGTTAGTAAAACAAACCATTCCTAGGACATAAATGTATATTGGTTCTTCCAGTTGGGAAGGCAAATAATTTACTGGTTAAATATATTCAGCAAAGTTAACCCAAGTGAGAGATTTTCCCAGTGTCCTCTGGGGCTGGGAGAGATAAAAGCTATTGTAGTTTTAAGGAAACCATTGTCCTGGGAATGATAGGCACTAACTTGCTGTAAAAAGGAGTAAACAAAAGGGCATCTCATTTTTTTTCTATTAGAAAATATATTTTAATATGCTCGCAAAAGAGACTATAGATCTGTGAAAGAAATAGAGCTTTATAGTCTATTCATTGGCTACGTACTTGTGGTTTATTCATTGCTGACAGTGAATGCATTAACCTGGGATAATTTAATTGAATCTTCTAGTAATGTTGCTATTTTTCTACTCTGAAGTATAAATGATTTTTAAAAATTGGACTCTAAAATGTAACACTTCGAGTGATGTATACGGCAAATCGAGGAGCCAGGGCAAGTCCCCTCTTGTGCTCTGTGAGTTACTGATTAGAAAAGAAAGAGAAAATCAAAGAAAGAAAAAACATAACAGAAAAAGGGTGGGAAGTGGAAATCGGACCCACTGGACACCGGGAGTGCTCGCTGGGAGGAACCTCCATCGGCATCTCCCTTCCCTGAGATTGTTGGTCCTTCACTGCGATGAATGGCGTTGGGGTCAGGGGTTAGGTCTCCTGTCTGGCTGAGTCACAGGAGGATTTATTCAAATGGACCACGCAGGAGCACGTGCAGCCAGAGTTTCTAAGTTTCTCCTGGCCAATGCAGGTTTTGAGAAGTCCTCTTCTCCATCACTGGGATAGATTGGTGTCTCGTCTTCAAGGACATATCAGGCAGGTTTGAGGAGGGAACTAGCAAGAGACTCGGCTTTTAGATTCTAACCAGGAAGTATTAGGATGACAGTTATGAAAAACAGCGTATGTTCACCTCCAGAGGATGAAATCACCACCAGCAAGGACTTGGCGGACAGTTTTTAGGAAGTACTGATGGGCTAGCAGGCTCTCTCTTGGGTTGGCCTTGTGCGAGGCAAATGTTTTTGTCTAGTGGTTGCTTTGGCATTGGGGGCATTCCGTGGCGATGGAGATGTTTCCCTCCTGATTTCCGCCCTGTGGAATTCCACACCAGTGACCTTGGTGTCATTGGCAATATGTTCTTTTTTTAAAAATTTTATTTTGATGTGTATTTGTTTTGGGAGGGGGAAGAGAGTAAGCTGGGGAGGGGCGGAGAGAGAGAGAGGGAGACAGTGGATCCAGAGCGGGCTCTGTGCTGACAGCAGAGAGCCTGACGTGGGGCTCCAAATCAGGAACCATGAGATCATGACCCGAGTCAAAATCGGACGCTTAACGGAAGGAGCCCCCCAGGCGCCCCATGTGTTCTAATCACAGATACTAACTGGCCCCAGTCTGCAAACCGGGTACTAAGAGTACAGTAAGAACGGAAGAAAATCAAGGTGAAGAGACAGCCTAGTTTGCCAGGACTGCCATCACAAGTACCTCAGACCAGGGGCTTAAACAACCGGACGTGCATTTTCTTATAATTCCGGGTCCCGGAAGTCTGATATCAAGGTGTCTGCAGAGCTGGTGTCTTCCGAGGCCTCTGTCCTCGGCTTTCAGACGGCCCTCTTCTCCTGTGTCTTCACATCGCCCGCCTTCTGCGTGTCCGTGTCTTCATTGCTTTTTCTTGTAAGAGCATCAGTCATAATGGAGTAGGCATTACCTCACTACCTACTGAGGTAGGCTGGTTTCCTCTTGGGAGCGTTTGGCGAACAGGATAACCTCAAACTCTGATTTTCATAGCTCCTTGGAAATGGATGGAGTCAGAAAGAAGAATCCCTACCGGTACTTGAAAGCAGCAGTTCTTCCTTAACTGGGGGGGATTTTGCCCACCACGGTACATGTGGCAGTGTCTGGAGACATTTTTGATTGTCGTGGTTGGAGAGGTGCTACCGGCATTTTCTGGGGAAAGGGCAGGGATGCTGCTAAACACTCTACAGTGTATGGGACAGCCTCTCACAACAGAGAATTCTCTGGTCCCAAATGTCAGTAGTGACAAGATTGAGAAACCCTGCTCTAAAGGCTTATCTCATTAGTAGAAGAGTAAAGTAGGGAAGGGCCCATGTGGCTCGGTCGGTTAAGCATCTGACTTGATTTCGGCTCAGGTCATGACCTCACGGTTCATGAGATCGAGCCCCATGTTGGGCTCTGTGGACTGGTAGTGCCAAGCTTGCTTGGGATTCTCTCTTTCTGCCTCTCCTCCGACTCTCAAAATAAATACATAAACATTAAAAAAAAAGAGTAAACGGGAAATGAATCCACTTTTCTCTCATCCCCCAAAATGCAAGTAAAATTATGTTTCTAAAACATCGTATTGGAGGAAACATGCCTCTGTGACAATCGATAAGTACAAGATTTACACCTAAAATTTATTCTGAGGCAAATTTTTCTCTGACAAATTTAAAGGGGTTCCAGGCTGGTTGTCTTCCTAGAAGCTTAGCAGAAGCAAATCTCCTCTCTCTTCTCTGGGCAAATCCACCTTCAGCTTGGGCCTCAACCTAACCCACACATATCAACTTCCTAGAAATATATACATAGTAAAAGCCACAAGAAAATAATCAAGAGTGAAAGCCAGCAGAGAGAGGAGAATCAGATTCCCAAATAAGTCATTGTTGAAGTTATCACATAAAGAATATACAATAAGGAGAGTTCCATGTGTAAAGAAATAAAACGAGTTAATGAAAAGATGATTAAACAATCAGAGATTATAAATAATGACTGTGCAGATTTGAAAAAAAAACAAATAGAATTTTAAAATGAAAACCGAGTGATTAATATTGGAAACTCAATGGAAGGCAATTAGACACCGCTGACAAGAGCCGGTAAAGGAAAAGGCAGGTCTAAAAACTTTCCCAGTGAACCACAGAGGGATTAAGACATGGAAGAGGAGGAAGAGTGACAAGGAGCTGAGCAGGACGGAAGGAGACGGTCCCATCACATGTCTGATCAGAGTTTCCGAAAGAGAATAGAGAGAAAATGGCACAGAGGCAATCTTTGAAGAGACAATAGTCAGTCATGCCCCACAACACGCGAAAGATGCCATGTGCTCCTACATGCCATGTTCCTACATCTTTGAGATGAGGAAGCCAGCGAAGCCCAACCAAGATGGATAAATGAAAGGAAATCCTACACATAGACTCATCACCACCCAAAGCCCAACGGAAACAAAGACAAGCTTAAAAAATACCCAGAGGGAAGTAAATTACCTCAAACGAAGGGCAATTAGACTGACCACTGATTTCTCACTAGGAACAACAGAAGCCCAAGCAGGGAAGAACGGTACTGTCCTCATCCTAAGAGAAAATGACTATCAACCCAGATTAATGTACCCGGTAGAATATCTTTCTAGAAAATGGAGAGACTTTGCTACCTGTAGACCTCTAAGTAAAGGAAATTCTAAAAGATGGATATTCGGCGGAAGGAATGCAATCCAGACGAAGGGCTGGGGTGCAGGAAGGAACAAAGAGCGAAGGAAGTATGAGCACTCAAACACGGACTGAATAAAACAGTATTAGCGATTCTCCTGGTTGGAAACACAGAACTCTTATAAAAGAGCACTAATGTCGGGAGGGGGTTCTCAGAATTAAAGTGGGTTTTTTTTTTTAAGTTTATTTATTTATTTTTTAAGTGATCTCTACACCCAACGTAAGGCTCGAACTCATGACCCGGAGATGTAGAGTCACACGTTCTTCCAACTGAGCCAGCCAGGTGCCCCCAGAATCAAACCGTTCTAAGGCCTTATATTGTTTCAGAGGAGAGTAAAGATAGTCGTGAGTTATACATTTTTGGTAAATTAAATGTGTGTGTTAAAATCTCTCAGGTAGCTATTAAGATAATGAAAATGAGAAGCATCATTTCTTTTTTTAATTTTTAATGTTTACTTATTTTTGAGAGAGAGAAGGAGAGAGAGAGACAGAGCAAGAACAGGGGAGGGGCAGAGAGAGGCGGAGACACAGAATCTGAAGCAGGCTCCAGGCTCTGAGTTGTCAGTACGGAGCCTGATACAGGGCCCCAACTCATGAACTGTGAGACCATGACCTGAGCTGAAGTCAGGCACTTAACCGACTGAGCCACCCAGGTGCCCCTAATTTCTAAACTTATAGAGGCAAGAGGAAAGGACTCATGTACAAAAGTTTAAAACAAACAAAACTAAAATAAATGTTGTTCAGCGATACAAACACATGACACAGCTATAGAGAAAAATAAGAGCGATAAACACGGAAGTCACGATCGTGGTGACGGGGCGGGGAGTGGAAGGAATCAGAAGATCAGTGAAGGACACACGTGACACTGACTGCAAAGGTAATTGACAATTTTTTTCTTAAACTGGGTGATAGGTCCGTGATCATTGACTCGCTATTATTTACATCTTAAATTTAATTCAGAGCCTTTGTATTTAGTCAAATTCGATTACGAAAAACCCAGCGGATTTTCAAAAGAAAAGGATAAAAAAAAGAACTCCCATCCAACACTTTGTACTTTCTGTAGCACTAATAACACTCTTGGAGTCAGAGAGATTTCTGTAAATGGCTCAGCGCCCCCTCCTTCTAAGCCCTTGGTGGGTGAACACATGCCTAGCAATCCTCACATCTCCCTTGGCATGTCACTTAGCACCGTGGACAGAGAAAGTGTTCAACACAGGCCGTTGCGTTTTTTTTTTTTTTAATTTTTTTTTTAATGTTTGTTTATTTTTGAGACAGAGAGAGACAGAGCATGAGTGGGGGAGGGGCAGAGAGAGAGGGAGACACAGAATCCGAAGCAGGCTCCAGGCTCTGAGCTGTCAACGCAGAGCCCGACGCAGGGCTCGAACTCCCGGACCGCGAGATCATGATCTGAGCCAAAGTCAGACGCTCAACCAACTGAGCCACCCAGGCGCCCCCAGGCCGTTGTGTTTAACTGAGTTTATATAAAAGAAGCGATAGCTGTCAATAAGACGACTGTACTTAGAAATTAAAGGAACCCTACCCATTAGTCATCAAATAATTTAAATCAACAAAGTTCTGCATGGCCACTGTCAAAATAGGGTCTTCGATCTCTTCACAGGGCAGTCTTGATTTGGGTTCCCCTGGAAGCAGCTCCTGAGATAAGGATTTGAGGTAGTTTATTTGGAAGGTTATCCCGGGAAATAACTGGTATGGGTGTGAGGAGGTGAGACAGGGCAGACAAGGAAGCCAACAAAAGGCTGAATTCTGGAGCCAGTCACTGGGATGGGCTCAGTCCCTCCCCTCCAGCAGGAAGTCAACCAACCACACCCTGAGGCAGCTGGGTAATTGTTACTACTTCCCTGGCAATGGGTGACGCTGCCTCCCCAATGATCCCTCTTCGAAACTTCTGGCTCATCCAGCCCGCTCCCTGGCTGCAGAGTAAGCCCGTGGGCAGAGCTGTGCTGGGTGCAGTCAGGAAGCCTCCTTCAGCTCATAGAGATAAAACCTGAGGTAACACGGGCAGGACACCTATAGATAGCCCGCACTGGCGGCCTTCTGGGTAGAAAGCTGAGAGGCGTGAGCTCAGGTGGGAGCATGGCACTTGGCCTTTGAGGAAACAAGCTAGAGAAAGGAGATGTTGAGAGAGTAAAGGGGGTTGAAAGTAAAGGGGCAACCGCGGTGAGTGCGATGGTCCCAGAGGCAGAACGTGGGCAGGGGTGCGGGGACTCCCAGGACAACGACAGCCATGACAGTGCTTGGGGCTTCTCCTAACCTGGAGGTGCAGAATTAGGGATATGACAAGGATAAGCATCCCGCCTATGGCGAGGGTAAAATGATCGCTGGTGAGCGTTGAAGTTACCACAGGAGAGGTTAACTTTTTCACGGACAGCAGATGTGTAAAGGGATAGTTTGGGCATATCAGCCATTAGGGTGCATCAGTGATGTGGTTTCATTTCTTAAGGGCACAAACAAGGGCGCCTGGGTGGCCCAGTGGGATAAGCGTCCGACTCTTGATTTTGGCTCAGGCCAGGATCTCAGGGTTCGTGGGTTCGAGCCCCACATCAGGCTCTGCGCACTGGCAGTGCTGGGCCTGCTTGGGGTCCTCTCTCTCCTTCTGTCTGCCCCTCCCTCCCAAATAAATAAATAAGCTTTAAAAACTAAATAAAGAACATAAATAGAAAAACATACTGAAACATAGGATATAGGATAGGCAAAAATATGGCAACGGAATGAGTAAAAATGGATTATGGTATGAGTATCAAATAAAGAAAAATTCAAGGAAAGAGGCATTGAATGAGATAATTGCTATGATGTAGTTAATGCTTGTTGATTGCTTTTCCAGAATGTTTTTTCCCAATACTGTATTGTCCTGATCCCCCCTCGAGGAATTTAACTTTCGTCCATTATTAGTCAGACGGACTTTCAGCTTTGGGATGAGATCGTAAAACAATAGGGGAGTCTGGATGACTCAGTTGGTTAAGCATCCAACTTCGGCTCAGGTCATGATTTCACAGTTCATGAGTTGTGAGTTCAAGCCCTGTGTCCCGCTCTGTGCTGACAGTGCAGAGCCTGCTTCGGATTCTCTGTCTCCCTCTCTTTCTGCCCCTCCCCCACTCTCTCCCGCTCAAAAAATAAACAAACTAACAAACAAAAAAGAACATAGATACTCCAAAAGAGATGAAAGAGGAAGAGTAACCAAGATCTTGGTGGTCTCAAATGGGGTTGGAGGATCAAGTCTCACCTAAAGCTTGATTTGTTAGTTACGAGAACCAGAACATTTCATTTATTGTTCAAGCAAGTTTGAGCTGGGTTTTCTATCATTTGCAATGTAAACAGCTTTTATTAACACAAAGGGTATAGTATACAATTAAGATAGAATCGTCATAATCTTTCTTAACAAAATAAAATCTATCATTGGGAAAAACTCGAGAAATGCAGGAGAAAAAAAAACTAGAAATAAAATTTTAATGGAAGACCTTAAAACTCCTCTTGGGGGGGCATCTGGGTGGCTTGGTCAGTTAAGCATCTGACTCTTGATATCAGCTCAGGTCATGATCTCATGAGATTGAGCTCCATGCTGGGTGTGGAGGCTGCTTAGGATTCTCTCTCTCCCTCTCCTTCTGCCCATCCCGTACTCATGTTCTCTCTGACTCTCTCCCCAAAAAAAAAAAAAAAAAAGATTTCCCAAAGCTTATAAGCTTAGAACAAAACCAAAGAACCTCTACTTTAGGGACCAAATAGGAAACAAAAGTGGATATGCAGAAATCTGAATAATATAATTAACAAGGCAGATCTAGTAAATATATTAACTTTACACAGTATACTTTTTCAAATGCCAATGGTACGTTTACATGTTTTCACAGTTAAACCATGACAAAAACTTGATGTGTTCCCTAAAGAAGAAAAAGTACTACGGTCCCTGCCAGATATTCTGGGAGCTAACAACAAAGGTGGAAAAGAGACTCCAAAAGCCTGGAACCCAAACAAAATCCCTCCCTTTTATCCCATTTTTAAATCAAAAAGGAAATAAAACCTGTAACTACATATAGAATATCTAGGAAAAATGACAATAAAAATACAATTTTAAAACCTTGGAGATATAGCTGAAAGTGGACTGTACGGGCATTTTCTAGTTAGCACTTTATTAAATAAAAAAGAAAAATACATCACTCAAGGATCCAATTCAGATAATAAAAAAGAATCTATAGTCTGCTCCATTTTGCCGTGAACCCAAAACTGCTCTGAAAATGAAAACCTATTTTA
The DNA here is from genome assembly GCA_030068075.1 of Paguma larvata. NCBI lineage: Eukaryota > Metazoa > Chordata > Mammalia > Carnivora > Viverridae > Paguma > Paguma larvata. Next base: position 20,965,100 of record CM057837.1, on the reverse strand, counting down.
AAAGAGAGGGCGCAAATTTCAAGAAAATAGGAGTGAAAAACAGACTTGAAGTTACATGTTAATAAATTAGAAAGTGGTGTAACTAAAAACCACAAGAGATAGTTCTTTGGGAGGTCGGGGGATAATTAATGCATTATATTAGTTTATTAACTAGCTTAGTCAAGATCCGGGAGAGAAAGCCCAAGTATACAAAAGTAGGCTTCACACAGGGAAACCAAGCAGAGATATTGATAAAATTTGAAGGACTCTAAGACTGTACTTTGCTTATTTCTATACTAATCAACTTAAACACGAGGATGAGGTAGATGATTCTCAAGGAAAATACTCAAGGTTGTAATCAACTGAGAGGTAACTAGCAAATCCAAATGGGCTAATAACCAAGGAAAGGGCTGGAAGAAGTTCAGAAGTCAGAGTGTCAAGCTTTTTATCCAGAAGTTTTCATGGCCAGCTCCTTCAAACCCTCAAGGAACAGAGAATTTCTGTGCCTCGTTAGCTCTTTGAGAGCACAGAGAAATAAGGAAAGCCTCTAAAATCTTGTTTGAATGCCAGAATTTGTAAAATAGAGCATGCAACAGACTAACCAATGTACTGACAGACAAACAACAGGACAATCTCGCTCAAAACAAGCTTAAAAATCAGAATCCTCTATTGAAATATAGAGCCTATGATATATTAAAGGTATACCAAGACGGAGAGGAGGTTTTAGTAGAAGAGCAAAACTGATTTAATAGTAAGAAATCTATTAATATATTCAACTATGTATCCTCAGTAGATTCCAGAAATTTAATTAACAAGCTTCAGGGTCTACTCTTTATTTTTAAAAAGCCCACGGTGAAACAAAACTAAACAGTACTTCCTAGATAAAATTTTATGTGTGTGTATGGTATGTGTTTAAATTATGTCACACAAACAATAGCCAATTTCTGCTTAATAATAAAACACTAGAAACAATGCCCATTAAAGTCAATAAGAGACGAGGGTGCTGGTTATTATTACGATGATCACAGTTTGAGGGTTACCCCCAAATTTCCATGCAACAGGTTGGAGCAATTTATTCTCCCATCAACTGAATATGAAAACACCCGTTCCCCTACCCCTTTGCCTACGCTGTGTATTATTGGTCTTTTAAATCCCTGACAACTTGACACAGAAAAATATTTTACTGTAGTTTTAATTTTCATTTCTTTTTGAGTGTTAGCAAGCTGAATTTTACACATTCAAACACCACATGTACTTTTGTGAGTAACCTATTCTAGTCCTTTACCCATTTTTTCTGCTCGATAGAGTCGTCTTTGTTAAATTAACAATGTTAGTCCTTTGCCATATATCTTACAAATATTTTCTCAGTTTCTTGTTTGTCCTTAATCTTGATGGTATCTTTTGACATAAAGGTTTTCGAATAATAAAATATTCGCTCTTTAAGGTTTTCTGGCCTGGGTGTTTATATCGAGGAAGTACTATTGCAAGAGCATAACAGCCTTTCCCCACTGTTTTATTCTAACAGTTTTAGAGTTATAGTTACAATTTTACATTGAACCCTTTGATCCAACTGTAATTTATTTGGGTATAAGGACCAAAGTGGGGATACAAATAACTAGTAAGCTTCCACTTATTAAATAATCCATCTTTCATTCATCGATTGTAGGCATCATCCTTAAATACTATTTTCTTCTCTAACCTCGGCTTTGCTCATGTCCATTCCATTCTATTTCACTTGTCTGATTGTTGCTGTGCCAGGACATACTGTTCCAGAAACCAGCATTACGGGTTCTGGCGTTTGCCAGGGCAAACACTCCATAATGATTCTTCTATTGTAGAATTGTTCTCGTTATTCTCACGAGTTGGTTCTTCCAGATAAGCTTCAGAATGATTTTGTCAAGTTCCAAAGCAATCTCATTAAAACAACCACATAAAGGTGAAGAAAGCAGCAGTATCCCCCATCTCCTTCTGAAGTGTTGTATGTGTAACACACAGCTGTGCTTCTGCGAGCGGCCAGCACCTACACTGAGCCGGCCACTATCTGTGCAAGACAAACCGAAGCTCGGCCATGCGTTCCGCGGCTGTGCGTCCTGACAGGTGGCTCACAACATGCTCTCAGCATATGACATCACCGGCGTTGGCGTCGGGACGATTATTCTGTAATAAGTAGAAGGATCACATCCTCTGATGAAGAATAGGCAGCAACGGTAGATCAATTTCTTAAAAAGATTTTCTCTTTATTACTGTCAAGGGGTTAGATCTAGGATAGTGTAGCGTACAGATAGTAAAGGTGAAATACAGGATACTTTGCAGATAGCTACTAGCCACTTTCTTTTTTCTGACAGTTATGGAGGGAAAGGAAAACCACAGATGTCTGATAAGACCCGGAGACGTCCTTTGATTATGTGTCTGAAGAGATAGGAGCAGGGGAGAGGAGAGCGGAAAGAGACATCAGAAAAAATTAGGAGGGTAGAGGAAAAAAACAGAAGAGTCCTGTATCATATGGGTGGTTTCTGATTCCTGCACATCTGTGGACAATATTTGAGATTTATTGCCCCTCTCTGGGGATTCCTTTGCTGGGGTAAAGTTGACGTGTGCAGCTCTGTAGAGCTTCTGCAGAAGGGTCCCTTGGCAAATTAAATTCCACGGTTTTGTCTTCATTCATAATCCATACTTTATACACGTCTGCAAAAAAAAAACCAAACCAAAACAAAACAACAAAACACTGGAATTCAAACTAGAAAGCGACAAAATGGTCCCGGCTGTGGGTCTAAAAAATATTGGAACATTTGGCTCTTTTGCAGTCACCCCCGATCGCTGATGCTTTAATACTAGACTCGTCTTTTCCCATTGAACTGGTCCTTTCCTCGCTGTTAGGATTAGCGACAGTGAGGAATGGAGACAAAGACGCCACGGCACAATTTCTCAAAACAAGTCTCTACGCTAACAACGCAGAGACTTGAAAATAGGAAGAAAATTACCATAAACATTCAAAGAAGAAAAAAAGAAGGAAAAATATCATAACTACCCGGCACTCCCTCCCCATATGGGCCTGGCCTTGAGAACACAGTAAAAGTCCTTTATGAGTGACCACGAGTAAACATGGGCAGTTTCTAGTTTTTTAACAGAATTTAACCCGCGGGTCCCTGTTAGCAAATTCTAGATCCCAAAGTAGTCCAAAGACTTGCACCCAAGCAAGCCGGCAAATCCACCCACCCTTCAGTGGGGTCACTGAAATACAAGCATACCGTGATCAAGAATCGAATTCGGGGGTCCAACTGACCAACTTTCTGGTCAGTTGGGAGATCTGAGAATTGTCTAGATACCCTTTAAGTTCAGGTAAAAATTTGTTCTTTTCCTGTAGTTACTTATGAGGGATCAGCCCTGGGACTGAGAGAGAAATGAGAATGTAGATTACAAAGAAACGATGAAACCGAGCCCATGAAAATAAATATATATAAATGTAAGTGTAACCGAGTGAAAAGAAAAAGGAAAACCATTACCCATAATCACACCATCCTAATACTACTATTTTTAGCATTTTAATTCTTCCCCTCCTGAACTTTTTTCCTGTGCGTGTATGTATGTACAGTTTCTTTTTGAAAAATGGTCAAAGTCTCATTGCGATAAAATGTGTATCTTGATTTTTTTTTAATTTAGCATGATATCATAAGCATTGACAAAGTTCCTACACAGTCTTAATAATCTCTTTAGTGGATATGCTATAATTGATTATTCCCTATGAGTGCCTGTTGTGTCTAAAAGTTGTGTGTGTGTGTGTGCGCGCGCGCACGCGCGCGTGTAGAATGTTTTCATGCACATGAAAACATTTCCCTTTTTTTCTTCCTTGCTCCTGTTTTTTTTTTAACCTTTATTTTCTTTTACTCCGAGTCCCCATCATTATTCCCCTCCCTGCCATAGGGAACAATTCAAATTCAAGGTGTGTGTTTTTGTTTGTAAGGGTTTTTTTTTTTTTTTTGAAAATGTGCATCGTTGTCTGTGTGCGTGCGTCTGTATTTTACAGAAATGGTATTCGGTTATGTATCTCACTCTGTTTCTTCCCTTCTTGGCTGAGCACTCAGATGAAGGTCCATCCACGCCGCTGACGGTCATTGCTTCTCCTGGCCGTCGACATGCCACGGCTGGCCACCAGCCTGTGTCAAGTAAACCATCCACCCCTCCCCCTCGCCCCATGGCTGCCTATCTCGTGCTTGTAAATGCTCTTTTTGGGAACATCCTTGTATGTGTCCCTCTTCGGACCTGCTGGCGAATTTCTTGGGGACGTATATTCGGGGTGAGATGGTTGAATCATAGGGTCCATAATCCTGACTTTGACTACGAAGAGCCAAAATTGTTCTCAGAACGGCTGTAACTTTTTACATTTTTACCGGCAGCTCATGAAACTCTCCCATCTCCGCGTCCCTTCCAGTGCTTGGAGTCAGCCCACGTCCTAATGTTTGCCAGTCTTACCGATATCGACTGATACGTCTTCACGGGTTTCGCTCCCCTTCTCTGAGTACGAACACATTTGAGTGTCTTTGAATTTGCCTGCCAGCTTTTTGGGATTCCTCTACCGTAAGTCACCCTTACGCATCTTCCCCCCATTTTTCCGTTGGGGCCGTCCTTGACTTTTGGGTTGTGGGACTTCCTTGAGCATTGCAGCTCTCTCTTGTCTATTCTCTGTTCGTTGGACTTCTGTCTACTGGTCCATCATCAATTACCGAGAGTGGAATGTTAAAATCATTCACTATGTTTGTTTCCCCTCCTCTTGTCTCCAGCTGTTTATTTTGTAATGTGTCCTTGTGCTCTGCGATGGGGTGCTAGCACTTTCAGAATTGCTATGTCTTTTTGATTAGCGAGTCTTTTATTACTAACCCCCCTCCCTTTATCTCTGGTAGTTCTCCTTACCTTTAATCCCGTGTCTGATATTAATAGAGCCACAGCAATTTTACTATAATTTGGACTAATAGTAAAGATTATGATATATCTTTTCTGTCTTTTTTACTTTTAATGTGCCAATGCCTTTATAGCCTTTATATTTAAAGTGAAACTTTCATAGAGAGCAAATAGTTCTTGCTTTTGTTGTGATCGTTTTTTAAAAACCGAGTGAAATTAGGCTAAGAAGAGTCAGTTCAGAATCAAGAATTCATTACACCACGATGGGTCCAGGAAATTCGCAGGAAAGGGGGAATGGAGGGAGGGGTAACCAAGAGGTGCCTGGTTAATTTGGAAGGGAGAACATTCGAAACTGAATTATCCAGGTGGCTTGCATTTACTCAGGTATTTCTTAATCTCTCGTATCATGTTTCCTTGACAGTTGTGATTCAAGAACATATTATAGGAGGAAGGAAGGCACTTAATTTCAACCTCTCAGGGGAAAACGCGACAAGCAAATTTTCAAACCAGAAATTTTTGATCGTTTCTCTTTAGAACTCTGCCCATTACTGAAGATGCGCTCACCAGATAATTAAGTACCCCAGCGATAATCAGGGACGTTAGGATGCTGGAGCAGAAAGAAGAGATTTCATTATTTTCCAATAACCTGGAGTCTTTAGGCTGTGACGCTCCTAAGATCAATATTTTTATCTCTGCGAGGGCAGTGAACATTCATTTTGTTACACATCTAGCCTTTCCAAAGAGGCCATTGTTTCACACAAATGGAGTCAGCCCTGTGCTCTGTGGTTATAATGAATCCTCCTCCAAGATGCATGAAGTACTCAGAAAATGGCAAACTCCTGCTTTAACCAGCGTGAGTTCCAGCAGTTTTAATGAATGTTTTTTTAAAGAAAAAAAAAATCACCCTGACAACTAACAGTTAGGTTCACCATCTCTGCCACAAAGCAGTAAAGATCTGACTGTTCTTCAGGTAATCAATTTCTGTGAATTACTAATAACAGTTCTAAGATCCAGCGAGTCTCCCAGGCTCCACGACTCAACAGTTGTGTGTAAGCTGTAATTTGCATTAAAAATAGTTCTCTCACGACACAGATCCTGAGACCACGCTAACAGCCAACTTTCATGCGAGAGAAACGGTTTGTTATATATTTAACATGCACTATCCTGGAAGGCACCTAATTGCACAATTAAGGTTTATCACAGAATTCTTACATAGCAACTATTTTAATTTAACCTCTGAGTTTAGTTTTTGAGCTCTCAATCTAAGGTGGAATGATGTTTTAAAAATTCACAGTCGTAACATGTGACACGGTTGTAGACTGACCTTTTTGAAGGCGTTTGCTGAACAATTAGAAGAATACTATTCTTAGGGGTGCCTGGGGGGCTCAGCGGGTTAAGCGGCTGATTCTTGATTTCAGCTCAGGTCAGGATCTCACGGGCCCCAGGTTGGGCACCGCACTAGGCTGGAGCCTGCTTAGGATTCTCTCTCCCTCTGCCTCTCCCTGTTCACATGCTCTCTCTCTCAAAAATAAAAAAATAATGAATACTAATTTTAAATTTGGGCTTCAAGAGACATAAGTTGGGGGGCGCCTGGGTGGCTCAGTCAGTTGGGCGGCCGACTTCAGCTCAGGTCATGATCTCACGGTCTGTGAGTTCGAGCCCCATGTCGGGCTCTGTGCTGATGGCTCAGAGCCTAGAGCCTGCCTTGGATTCTGTGTCTCTCCCTCTCTCTCTCTGCCCTTCCCTTGCTCACGCTCTGTCTCTATGTCTCTCAAAAATAAAAAAAAATCGCTAAAAAAAAAATTAAAAAAAAGAAACATAAGTTGAAATACTGTTTACAAAACTTTCCCTGACTCATGTTAAGGTTTTCTCGATGAAATAGGTTCTCTGCCATGCTGTCTTTGAAATCTGGAAGAGAAAGATTTAGTCATGAGGGTGGTTGTCTTCTAACTACGTATTTGTATTACCTCTGACTTTTGTTCACTCTGCTCTGTGAATCCGAACGATGTGACGCTTGCTAGGACAATGGCCGAGGTCCCTCTTGGTAGCTGAAAATCTAGATCGTGAGTCTTGATGGAGAAAGATGGCGTTCCATAAATACGTAATATGTCCTTAAGCCAACAGATCTATCATTTTGGCCCTGTTTGTCAGACGCTGAGGAGCAACGCCATTCTCCTGAGACGCTGGAGCGTCCCAGCTGGGGCACCCTTCTGGAAAAAAGACTTTCACAAGAAGCTGGCCTGAGAACTGTTTACTCCCTGGTTGTGTTGCCAAAAGGTCGTCCAGCAAAAGTGAAAGACAAAGGACCATTATTTAAACTGTACAAAGTGGGTGTGCCTGGGTGGCTCAGGCAGTTAAGCGTCCAACTTTGGCTCAGGTCATGATCTCCCGGTTTGTTGGTTTGGGCCCCTGCGTCAGGCTCTGGGCTGACAGCTCGGAGCCTGGAGCCTGCTCCAGATTCTGTGTCTCCCTCTCTCCCTGCCCCTCCCCTGCTTGTGCTCATGTGCTCGCTCGCTCTCTCTCTCCCCCCCAAAATAAACTGTTTTTAAAAAATTAATTAAATAAACTTTTCAAGGAGAAAACCCCAACAATGAATCCCAGCTACAATCCTAATCATTTTGATGGGTGAAGCCGAGAAATTTGGGTAGAAGGCGGTTGTAAGCATCTGTTTAGTTTAGGGGCAAATCGTACTTTTTTTTTTTTTTAATATTTATTTATTTTTAAGAGAGAGAGAGAGAGACAGAGCATGAGAGGGGAGGGGCAGAGAGAGAGGGAGACACAGAATCCAAAGCAGGCTCCATGCTCTGAGCTGTCAGCACAGAGCCTGACGCGGGGCTCGAACTCATGAACCGTGAGATCGTGACCTGAGCCGAAGTCGGACGCTTAACGGACGGAGCCCCCCAGGTGCCCCGATGCTCTTTTTAAAAAATCTACTGTGTGAATTTCACCTTTTGCTATTGGCTATAATTATAAACCACAAGTCAGACCTGGAAACTTGGGCTGGGAATCATTTCTCCCTTAGCCTCACGTCATGCCTGACGCCCAGACATCGAAGCGCGTCGAGAGAGCAAGCGTGAAAGGCGTGGCGTAACGTTTTAAGGCTCTCCTGTGAAAACGATTGCACGTGGTGCCAAGCAACTACAGCTTATGGTCCTTGGGGAAAACAGGAGGAATGAAATTCTTCGTGAAGTCAGATTTCAGATGGGTATCAAGGGCCCGTAGGCGAGAAGGCGACAGGCAAAAAGCACCAAGTAGACGTGACCTGAGGTTCCTTCATCCTCCGCACGCCTCCCGTGTTGCGCCTGTCCTGGGACGCCCGGGGGACTGCGCCGTGGCCATGACTCCGTTTCGTTCGGGGAGGTGATGCTCTTTGCCACCGTTTGTGTTTGTGACTGTGCCGAGGAAAATTGATGAGGAAAGTGGGTATTGGGTGACGGGAGCCTTCTAGATGTGTCAACCGGAGAGAAAAAAAGTTAGAGCATGAAAAGATAGACAATCTTTCTGAAGGAAGATCATGTCTATTTTGCTGTTCACTAATGAACGTTGGCTACCGCGGGTTAGACCCGCTTCCAACAAATGTTTTTATGTCTGTGAGTTTCGGAGTCTTCCAAGCTAGCAGGGAGGGAGGGATCCCGGAAGGTGTATAGCTCAGGTTCCCCTCGAGGCAGGAATTTCTTTTTTTTTTTAATGTTTATTTATTTTTGGTAGCAGGGGAAGGACAGAGAGAGGAGGAGACACAGAATCCGAAGCAGGATCCAGGTTCTGAGCTGTCAGCATGGAGCCTGACACGGGGCTTGAACTCACAAAGCGTGAGATCATGACCTGAACCGAAATTGGACACTTAACCGACAGAGCCACCCAGGCACCCCAGCCTCGATTCTTTTCAATCAAGCAGTTGACATCAGGGTGTTTTGCCTGAAAACCGAATGCCGGTGAACTGGGGTTGACTAAGGGCCGTGGGTGTGCTGCAGACTCCACGTGACGCCGTGTGCTTGTTGGCGTCCCGTTTTCCTGGGGAGAAGCAGCGTGGCCAGCATCACGTGTTAACCGAGCAGGAGACCCAGGGACTGTGAATTTTCTCCTTCCTGTGACCGCCTGTGGCAGTTACACAGTCACCATCAGAAGGGCTACTGCCGGCTCCTCCCGCCGTGTCCTGTACTCTGGAGTCGACTGTAGGGATGCGGGAGTCTCACCATGACCGGTGAGAGATGATTTATTCTCATTTCTCAGACGGGGTAAAGGAAGCCTCTGAGAAGGTAAATCACTTGCCCAGGGTCACGGGGGCGGCTGGGTTCAGGGCCCAGTTGGCCAGGCTCCCTGTTACCCCAGCCAGTGCCCTTGCATCTACACAAAGCCGACTCCCACCTACGGACCCATCGAACTGAATCGTAGTCTCCTAAAATAGAATGACGAGCGCCACGTCCTGGCCTTCCCGTTAGCGGTCTAACGCCCTGTCTTCACGCTCACACAGGCGGGTTGGACGCCCCAGGAGTGAGTCCTTTACTGCTGGATCCAGAGGAACCAGGGGCGCCAAAGGGGAGCAGCAGCCTTTGCAAGGAGAGGTGATGCTCTCCCCCGGGGTGGGGGATGGTTCTGGACTCTCGACTTTGGGGGACCAGGTGACCTTCCCGGAGATTTTGTTCAGGGTCCAAGAATATAAACTCCTGCCCCCGAATGATTGGAGCCCTCACACTGGGAACACATCAAATCTTACAGAAAACGGATTTTTTTTTTTTTTTTTTTTTTACGAAACCACATTTTGCCCGTGGCCCCACCCCGAAACACGCGAGGATGCCAGCCAGCTCCGGAGGTGGAAAAAAAAAAAGCACAAGAGGAGACGCATTAGGCCGGCAACCAGCTGCGTGCGGCTAATCTCTGCTTGCGCGTGTCTGATGCCAGGGTGCGTTCGGCTGCGGCAACGGCCGCTCCGTGTTTATGCCCCTCGCTCTCCTTTCTGACCTTGAGGACGCGCGGAGACATTTCCCTCTCGGCCGCTACGCTGAGCTTCAGCGATGAGGTTCGTTCCCCGCGAGGAGGGGGTACTGGCCGGCCACACTTTTTGCTGGAAGGCCCTGTGGCGATCGAGTCCCCTCTGAGACCTGAAGCGTGTCCCGGAGGGGTTGGCCAGAGACGGGGCAGCAAGCACCCCCGTGGGCTCTGCAAACAGCTGGAGGCGACATGACCGGGGCAGCCAAGCAGAAACCGAAGCGCTTGGGGCGCCGTGGACAATCTCGGAGGGAACCTGGCCTTTTGCCTTTTACAGGCTTGCCTCGGCCCAGCCCCGCACGGTGCAGGACATTTGGGGCCTCGGTCGAGGTGGGGCTCCTACCAGGAAAATAGGCGCGAGTGGGTCAGGCGGGCCCCCGGACAGGATGGCGCTCCTGCCCGTGTGTGGCCCCCGGCGCACCTCGGGGGCGGGGGGGGGGGAGTGAGCGTCGCCACCGCCGGCCGTGCCAGCCTGGCCTCGGGGCCGCCGTGCCCAGCGCTGCTTCTGGACGCCCGCCGAGGCTCGGAGGGTGTGATGAGTAACCTTTCGGGCCAGCCGGAGTGGGCCACGGGCTGCCTCGGTGGAGCACGGTTTCTGGGTGTCTGCGAGGGTGCTTCTGGATGAGATGAGCCCTCCCATCCACGGGGGGCCCGGACCCAGCATGGAGCTGGATGGATGGGACTCCTCAGCCTCCATAACCACGTGAGCCAGCTTCTCCTTATAAATATCTGCCTATTTACCTACCACCCACCTACCATCTATCTGTCTCCGATTGGTTCTGTTTCCCTGGAGAGCCATGACCAACACAGAAGGAGCACTGCCAGGGCAGGGCATGTCCTAGAGTCGGGGCTCAGACCTGCGTCAAAGACACACGAGGCCAGCGCTCCTCTGACGGCCACGGGGTCCCAGAGCTGGGAAGACGGTGATACGACAGGGTGGTGTCCACACCGGCCGGCAGGGTTCTGCAACGGCCAAAGAGGTGGCTGAGCCTCACGTACAAAGGCGCCCGGACAGTTTTAGTGGCACAGGCTAGACAATAGTTGCCCGTGGACGCACCCAGTGACAAAGTTACTCAGAGAAGGGGTGGGGGATTCGGAGAGGAGCTTTAGGGAGCCCAGAGCTGGGGACCCATGTTTGCGTCGCGGGGAAAAGGCGCTCCTGCCAACAGCACTCCCTGCAGCAGGGAGGCCGCCCCCAGGTGCTTGGATCCACTTCCTGAGATGGGGTGGGGGCGCTGCCACAGGGCCCCTGCCGCCCCTCACCCTGCGGAGGCTTCGAAGAGGAAGGTCGGTCGGGTGTGTTCAGCTCCTCCACCGTCGTGGGGCCACGGCCAATGCCAGTTTTTCCCCCTCACTCACTGCTTTGCTTGGCCTTTTTTTAAAACACAAGGTCATTAAGGCAAAACTGGCGTATAACAAAGGACACACATGGAAAGTGTGGAGCCCGATGAGGTTTGACGGGCCTCTGTACCCATGACTCGCCCTCCACGCTCAGGACAACAAACCAATCTGTCTTCCCCAGAGCTTCCCGTGCCCCTGAGGAACCTGTCCCCCTCACCCTGTCTGCACCCCCATCCCCAGACATGGCTGTTTTATGTCATCATAGATGCGTGTGCTTCTCACTGACTCTAATACAGACAGACTCATCCAGTATGGACTCTCTCTCTCTCTCTCTCTTTTTTTTTTTTTTTTGCCTTGCTTCTGTTAGCATAATCATCTTGAGATCCATCTATGTCGTCGTGTGTATCTGTAGTTCATCCCGTTACACGCTGAGTCCGTCGTCGGGATTTCCTGTAACTTGAGCACGTGTTCACCTGGTGACGGACATTTGTATATTTTTCCGGCTATTAACTATCACCAGTAAAGCTGCTACCAAGGTTTGAGTGGAGCCTTTGTTTTCTTAAGTTTATTTGTTTATATTGAGAGAGAGAGACAGAGAGAGCAAGTGAGGGAGGGACAGAGAGAGAGGGGGAGAGAGAATCCCACGCAGGCTCCACGCTAAAAGCGCAGAGCCCAAGGCAGGGCTCGAACTCATGAGCCAGGAGATCATGACCTGAGCCGAAATCGTGAGTCAGGCGTTTCACCGACCGAGACGCCCAGGTGCGCCTTGCGTACAGTCTCTGTGTGGGCAGATGCCTCTGTTTCTTCGCGGTGAAATGCCTAGGAACGGAGCGGCTGGATCGTCTGGTAGGCACATGGTTCATGTTTTGAGACAATGCCAGGGGGCGCCCGGCTGGCTCGTCCGTAGAGCATGTGACTCTTGATCTCGAGGTTGTGGGTTCGAGCCCCACGTTGGGTATAGAGATTACTTAAAAAAAAAAATAAAATCTTTAAGAAAATGCTGAAAGGTTTGCAAAGGCAGTTATATCACTTCATCTTCCAACGGCGTGCAAGGATTCGCCCCAGCTCTCCTAAATCCTTGCCAGCACTTGGTGTGGTCCGTCCGTTTCCTCCTAGCCCTCGTGGTGAGTGTGTAATAACATGCCGTCGTGATTTTAATTTGTATCTCCTCGCCGAGGAGTAATGTCACGCGGTCTCTCGGGTCCTTATTTGTCGTCTGTCGATCTTCCTGGATAGAGTGTACAAATATTTCCCCAAATTTAAATTGAGTTTTCTTCTTATTCAGTTTCAAAAGTTCTTTATATCTTCTAGATACAAGTCCTTTGTCGGATAAACTTTTACAAATATTCTGTCCCAGGTTGTGGCTTGCCTTTCATGTTCAGAACTGAGAGTTTTAAGAGCAAAAGTTTTAAATTTTAATGAAGTCAAGGTACCGATTTTTTAATTATGTAGTTTGTGCTTTTTATTTTTGTTATATTTAAGGAATTTTTGGCAAATCTGCATCATTAGGGTTTTCGCCTCTGTTTTCTCTAAAATTTAAAATTCAAAAAAAATTTTAAAGTTTATTTATTTTTGAGAGAGAGAGACAGAGCATGAGCAGGGGAGGGGCAGAGAGAGAGAGAGGGACACAGAATCGAAGCAGGCTCCAGGCGCTGAACTGTCAGCACAGAGCCCGACATGGGGCTTGAACCCACAAACCATGAGATCATGACCTGAGCCAAAGTCAAACACTTAACTGATTGAGCTATCCAGGCCGCCCCTAAAATTAAAAAACTTTTAGCCTCTACATTTAGATATGTGATCTATTTCATGTTAAGCCTTGTAGACAATGTGAGGTAAGGGTTGGGGTTCTTTATTTGTTTTTTTTTGCATATGGAAATCCAATTGTTCCAGTCCCATATGCTTTTCTCATTAAATTACCTTAGACCTTTTATTGAAAAGCAAATGATCTATCCTTTGATAAATATATTTGATATATATACCTGGGTTGATTTCTGGAATCTGTGCTGTTCTACTGATCTCTATGGGCCAACCGATACCACACTCTCTTGAGACAATAGCTTTTCACTAAGTCTTGCGATCTCTATGTTCCAGCTTTGTTCTCCTTTTCCAAGTTGTTTTGGGTATTCTGGGTCCTTTGTATTTCCATGTAAATTTTGTTTTATTTTTTTAAGTTTATTTATTTATTTTGGGAGAGAAAGAGAGAGAGCAAGAGCAGGGGAGAGGCAGAAAGAAAGAGAGAGAGAGAATCCCAAGCAGGCTCCGCGCTAAGAGCGCCGAGCCCAACGTGGAGCTCGAACTCACAAATCACGAGATCATGACCTGAGCTGAAACCAAGAGCCAGATGCTTAACCGACTGAGTCACCTAAGTGCCCCCATGTAAATTTTAGCATCAGTTTTCCAGATACAAGCAGCCTTTCTGCAGGAGAGGACGCCAGGCAGTTTTGCTTTCCTTGGGCACCTTGGAAAGGTGGTGAGTGCGGCCCCTCTGTGTAAAACAACGGTGGAGGGAAGATGTCGTGTGTCTCTGCCTTCCTCTCTCTCTCTTTCCCAGGACCCCTAACCCCTAACTTGCTTAATTATTCAGGAATCCTTCTGGCAATTAAAATTCTTATTATATCGTCATGGTCTATGTCAAACACGTCTTCATGGTTGAATCTCTTTCTCTCATCTGGATGCCAGCAATCAGGATTCCCGGTGCAGATGAAGAGGGTGGAACACTTATTTTAATAGGCTGGAAGGCTTCCTGGCATGTTCGGAGTAAATTGTGCTACAGTCAGGCAGAACCGGATTAATGTCTGTTTTATAAATAGGGTCCAAATGGTATCACTTTGCAAAGTGTGGCAGCCGGAGCCACCCGGTTACATCCCCGTCTGCTGTGTTAGGGACCGTTCTTGTCCCTCCTCTTACTTTTGCCTCGGATGTAGAGGGAAAGGACTTTAGGTGACAGGGTGTAAGAGAGCTTGGTATGACAGCCCAGAGCGAACGAACACAGGGTCCAAGTGCACCCGCAGTACGGGACGCAGGGCTGGGTCTGGGGTAAAGACAGGCAAGCCTAGAGCACAGAACCAAACCGCCGGGGGACGGCCCTGTGACTGAAAGCCACGGGAAAGGTGGCAGCTGGGGGCCTCCTGTCCTCACCCGCAGGGGGGGGGCCAGGGAATACTCTGAAGACCGCAGGGTTCTAGGTCATCAAGGACTCGTTTTCAGCCTCGGGTCATGCGTCTCCTACATCCTTTTATATTTTTAAATTTAATTTAATCTAATTTTTAATTTTATTTTAAAGGTGATTTATTTATTTTGAGAGACGGAGACAGTGCGATGGGGGAGGGGCATCGAGGGAGGGAGACAGAGAATCTCAAGCAGGCTCTGTGCTACCAGCGCAGAGCCCCACGTGGGGCTCGAACCCATGAAACCGTGAGATCACGACCTGAGCCGAAACCAAGAGTCGGACACCCAACCGGCTGAGCCCGCCAGGCACCTCCGTCTTTTTACATTAATTAAAAAAAAAAAAAAAAAAAGACCTTGGCCTCCCTGTGCTCCAGCCGCCTCCCAAAGCAAACCAAAACAGGAAAAATCCCCACTTCCTGAGTTGAGTTCACCGGGTGGGTTTTAATTAACTTGGTTTTTCAGAAATCAAACCCTTCCCGTTTTGGGGGGTGTTTCTACTTTGTGCCAGCCCTGGGCCACGATAGGAAAAGGAGGAGTGGCCACTGATCTCCAGGGGGGCCTGGCCTCACGGAGAGACAGATTAAGCCATAAATCATTCAAGGCAGATGGGAGTTAGAAGGGGCTACAAGGGCGGGGGTGGCGGGGACAGGTGCCTGCCTCGGCTGCTTGGGGCAGGGAGGGAGCCACTCCGCCTTCAGGGAGAGCCTCAGAAGAGAGGAGGCATTCGAGCTGGGCGTGGAAATGAGTCCCCGTTGGTTTTCTCGACCGTTAATGGTAACCAATGACGACACCACCACCTCACAGGCAGGGAGCGTTTTATAGGAGCCAGGCGTCTGTGGGGGGCTTCAAGGAATTTCTCCTCTAATCCTCAAAACAGTCTTGTGCTAAGTATATGTAATCATTATGTTATATATAATTATGTATGTCTTATAGTTCTAATATGTGAAATGCATTGCCTGTTACTCCCCTTTCACAGATAAGAAAACTTAGGGAGAGGCGAGGTCCTTGGGCGGAGGTCTTACAACTAAGAAGCAGAAGAGCCAAGACTGAACCCAGGCTCTGGTGTCGGAGCCCAAACGTCAGCCGAGAAAAATCTTCCTTTACATCAAATGGATTCATGCTAATGTGGAAGGGAACTACTTTGGCTCTTTTTGTTTGGAATGTTGCGATATTTCAGCTTCGCGGGGTCGAAAAGGCGCGGCTCGGCTCCGCCCCTCCGCGGGCAAGGGCACGGCCACCGACGGGTGCGCGCTGCTGCGCGCCGCCCTGCGCCCCTCCGCGCGTTCGTGGCGCTAAATGAGACTTACTGGCTACAATAACATCCGTCAGTTATCTGCGCTGTAGTGTAAACAATGAAACTCTTATTATGTGCTCAGAATCCACGAAGCCATTTCCATGGAAACTCTGTTTTCATGTCATATCTTTAATGAATAGGTAATGAAAGACGCCCCGCTTACAACTTCATTACCAGTTCAAAAAAGAGAAAGCAGAGCGCACGCGCGCGCGCACGCGGACCCAGCCATGGATTTGAATTCTGGCCGCTGTCGTGTCTTAGAGCACGGTGAACCTCACGGAGGAGTTTTCGAGGCTGTCGTTTTGGATTGAATGAATGGAAAAAAGACAAAAATACGTTTTTGTATTGCCAGGACCCTACGGACCAGGCCAAAACTTCGAGTGTTAGCCTCATTCTGGATCTCATTACGATTTTAGTAATTTTGGCACAAAATAACTACCCCCCTCCCCACCTCCTCCATAAACAAGACTTCGGGTGCCCCAGGTGACCCGCCTCTGTTTTTGAGAGACTGGGGTCCGGTTTGCCTTTAAAAGATCGCTCGAATGTAGCATGAAAGAGTGTTGAATCATGGCCTCTAGTCACCAAGGGGAATCCATTCTTGTGACGTCACAGTAAGTATCTTAAAAAGGACATTGATGAGAATTATCAGCAAAGAGCTCTGTGGCCTCCATCCCGATGGTGTGATCAAGACACGTGAGCAGGTCTGAAGGGACAGCAAAACAGCCACCACACGATAGGGGAGAGGAAGTAGCCGTGAGGCTGTCTCCATAGACGCACCCACCCACCGTCTTCTGGAAGGTTCTCCTGCAGACAGGTGGACATGTGCTTCCCTGCTGATGGCCACACCCCTCTTGGCTCCATGCCATGAGTAGGGTACAAAATCTCCGTGGCAGAGAGGTCAGCAGAGAAAAATACTTAATACTTATGCCCATTCCATCAATCCATCCTGTCTCTCCATCCTTGCAGGTCAAGGGTCTGCTTGCCCAGAAAATGTGACACGTTTCCCTGCGTGGTCATGAATGATCATGCCATTCAGCGGTGGTGACGTCTAGTTAGTTCATGGGACATGAGGTTCTCGTTCAGCAGACCCTGTCATTTGGCGTTTGTGATGGTCTCCACTGTGACTGGGCTGAAGTCACCTTTGTTCATTCCCGGAGAGAGTGTGCTAAGGAAGTCCAGGGGGAAAGCAAGAGAGCAAGGAAGTTATGGAGATTGCTTTTGAGTGCCCTTGGGGAAAAAATGCCCATTTGTCTACAAAATGTAACTTCTTAAAATTATTAAGATTCTTTCCCTAAGAGCTTTGAACAGGTGATAATTTTTTTCAGGGTAACTCTAAGTACTTGAAAATAAGGTTGCATTTTTTTTTTTTAAACAATGCTCTGTGGATGAGAGGCTTCATGTGATAACGGAGAAATGCACCGTCCGAGCTCCCTTGTGAACCAGCCGTGTGGCCTTGGGAAATGCGTTCCCCCTGGGCTTTCGTTTCCTCATTTTTACATTGCGTGGGTGGGACATTGCGAGGGTTTCCCAGGTTTAATATTTTCCGAATTCATGTACTTTTCACTGAACCTCCGCCGGAGCCCCCACCTCGATTAGGCTGAAGCCCAGAGTTGCCCGCCTGATGGTCTGAGGTCAATACTGCCTTTGGGAGCATCCTCGGGGCTTCTGACTTGGCCCGTGTCCTGTTGGTGGTCTCTGTGTATGGTGTCACTACAGTCTTTGGATGGAGACACAAGCCCCTGGTCAGACCTCAGCTTGGGCTTCCCTGGGGGACATCGGTCTGTGCGTTTGTAGACCCTTCTTGTGAACTTGTGTGGGCTACATTGCCAGTATCTTACGTGAGCCCATCCTTAACACGCCCTTCAAATCCGGGGACCGTCCTTCTAACGGTTTCTGTGTGGTGAGGTGACAAACCAGAGATGTACTTGAACGTTTCCTCTGCGTGGGGGAGGTGGGGGAGGGGAGAGGGCTGGGGCAAGGGGCCCAGCACCAGCCTCGCAGCTGGACCTTCTGGGTTTGGAGTCTATATGTGTGATCCTGGGCAAACCATTCCAAACTCTGTCTGCAAGTGAGCACACTAACCCTACCTCTTGAATACCTCTCTGGGGGGGGTGTGTGTAAGGACCCCTCCCCAAGATAATGAGGTGACATTGGTCTGTAACCTATTACGTGCAATACAAAAGCATTACGAGAAGACCAGAGCAGGCTCCGCTGTCTCCCTCTGAGAACTCTCCAGGCTTCCCAGCTCCTGCCCACCTCTCTGCTGACGCCTAAGGACCCTCCGTACGCCCTCTAGTCAACACTAGGCCACGGTTATGTTCTTCCATGTTCCTTCATGATGTTTGCTTACAGACTAGTCTCTTTGTTCCTTGTTTGTACCCACGGCACCTTCCACAGTGTTGGCAGAAGGGACTCCAGGGGAGCCCGGGTGGCTCAGTCGGTTGAGCCTCTGGCTCTTGATTTCAGCTCAGGTCACGATCTCACGATTGTGAGATCAAGCCCCGGTTGGGCTCCGTGCTTCAGATTTTCTCTCCCTCTCTCTCTCTGTCTCCCCCCAACCCGGCCCCCCCAACACAGATAAGAAAGGATTCCATATTTATAACCCTGTATATATGGTTCGGTCATTTGATGATGAACAGTTAAAGAATGTACACAAAATACAAAATGGTGTTCTAGAGGAGAAATGGGGAAGCCGGAGGGGCTGTGGGACACAGGTGGTCTTTCTCCCCGGCTAGGAGCTGGTAGAGGCCAGTCATGCTACTGGGAACAAAGAAAGAGGTGCTGGTGGTTCAGGAGACGGAGGACAAGCGCGTCTCTGAGAGGATGTCCAGATCAGAGCAGGGCACCCAGGGCATAGTGGGCAGGCACGGCTGGGCTGGCGGCGCCGGTCACGGGAAGACGGTGACACAGGAAAGTTCTCATGTACGTGTGCGTGCTCGCGTGTGTGGTTTCAGTATAGAGAAGTGACAAAGTAGGGTTATGCCAAGTGCCCACTAGGATTGTCGCCTGTGAGTTCTAACCACACCCGGCCCCCCCCAGCACAAAAGTGAGCTCTCTGCAGGACACCCCGCTGCTCATGGGTGAGCCTGGGGTGAGCATGGGGAGGGAAGGAGGATGGCCACATGTGTAGAAAGCCCAAGCTAAACAGATGGTGACGCGATGCACTAAAACACTCATGGTCTTTCGGCGGTGAGACCATGGTTGGTACTTTTTATTCCTCCTTTAAATTTTAGGTGTCTTCCACATAGCCTATATGTATTTATTTAATATAATTTATTGTCAAATTGGCTTCCATACAACACCCAGTGCTCATCCCAACAAGTGCCCTCCTCAATGCCCATCACCCATTCTCCCCTGTCCCCCACCCCCATTTTCCACGTATTCTATATGGAGCTTTACTAATAGTTGAAAATTTAATGATAGCTCATATATATATATATATACACAAATATATATCTATCTATATGTATATCTATCTATCTATCTATATATATATATATATATATATATATGTTTATTTATTGAGGGAAAGAGAGAAAGCACTCAAGTAGGGAAGGGACAGAGACAGAGAGAGAGAGTCCCAAGCAGGCTCCACACTGTCAGCACAGAGCCCGGTGCGAGACTTGAACCCACAAATCATGAGATCATGACCTGAGCTGAAACCAGGAGTCGGACGCTTAACCAGCCGGGCTGCCCAGATGCCCCAAATGATAGCTTTTTAAAGGAAAAAAGAATATGGAAGCAAAGGTGAGGGTAGTCACAGGTCCCTCCTTGTCAGATACTTTATCTGCCAGGGTTTCTCTGTGACATTTCAGCAAAGCATTCCCGTCTAACTGGAGAACATTTCCAATTAGCCTTTTTTTTTTTTAATTTTTTTAATGTTTATTCATTTTTGAGAGAGAGAGACAGAGCAGAGCGTTAGCAGGGGAAGGGCAGAGAGAGACACACACACAGAATCTGAAGCAGGCTCCAGGCTCCCAAAGTGTCAGCACAGAGCCGGACGCGGGGCTTGAACCCATGAACCGTGAGATCGTGACCTGAGCCGAAGTCGGACGCCCAACCGATGGAGCCACCCAGGCGCCCCCAATGAGCCTTTTTTAAAATCAGATTTTATTTTGGGTAATTTGAGATTTCGAGAAAAGTTGCAAAGAGAGTACAGAGAATTTCCTTATACTATTCACCCGAATTCCACAAACTGACAGCTTCTTACAGGAGCGTGTTAGATTTTTCAAAATGAAGAAGTTCTCACTGATGCATTACCATAAACCAAGCCACAGGCTTTCACTGGGTTTGCCAGTTTTTCCATGAACTTCCTTTTTTTCTTCCAGGATCTCGTCTGAGATACCACATTGCATTTATCCAATTAGCTCTAAAAGATTCCTTGGCCAACGTGCAAAAATTGTGAACAGTATCGACCGCGTAGGGTCACTGTGAGAATTAACTGAAGTAACCTGTCGGGAAAAGCTTGGTAAACTGTAAACGATATTGGGTGATGACGATAGAAACTTCACATTGGGGCCAGACCCAGGGGCTGAAAGCGAAGGGGAAAATGTTCGCAGGCACCTGCTTGGAATGCTTGGAAGTCTCGTCTGCTAATAACGAGCTCCCATATATTGTTTACAGATATGTCGAGCTTAGTCTCCAGGGCCGTTGGACCAAGTGCCACAAACGGAGTGGCTTCAGACAACAGAGATTCCCTGCCTCGCAGTTGGGGAGGACGGAAATTCAAAAATGAAAGCGTCAGCAGGTTTGGATGCTTTCCGGAAACTCTGAGATAGAATCTGTTCCGTGCCTTTCTCCCAGCTTCCGGCGATCGCCAGCAATCCTGGCGTTCCTTGGATTGTAGATACGTCTCTCCAGTCTCTGCCTGGCAGGACAGGTGTTCTCCCTGTGTGTGTGTGTGTCTCTCCGTGTCTCTGTGTCCAAACTTCTCATTTCTTTTAAGGACACCAGGCATTGAAATAGAGTGCTCTCTAATCGGGCACGAGCCTGAATTCTCGGGGGACACTAGTCAACCCGGCATAGAGCTTCAATTCATTAGCTCTTTTCAAACGACTTATCAGACTCATGAGGCAGATATTTTTATTAAATCTCAGCTTACAGACAGAAACACGGAGACTTAGAAATAGCTTGCCTTAAGTCTGATGGCTTAAGTGGCCGTGCTCAGAGACTGGTCTTAAGCTCCATATTCTTCTTCACTAGCCTGTGTGTCTCTCAGTAGAGTTCAAGGTCATATTCTGGGGATGCCTCTAAGTCTTAAGAATAATTCACAAAATGTTGTTCTTTTATTCTGACAATACTTATCTAAAAAGCCAGGTCAGCTATTACAGAGCCTTGCCGTGTGACCTGAGGGGCCCCCACCCCTGCTCTTGGAGCTGTGGCCGGGACCGTGTCGGGATCAGTCCGGCCACAAAGCACGGAGGACCGTGTACACCAAGAAGCCCAGAAAAGTCACGGTGCGCTGGACAGACAGGATTGCTGCGGGTTGAACTGAGAGGAGCTTCTGGGGCAGACAGAGGCGAGGATGGCATCCGAAGGAGACGCTGGGGGGGTATGATTCACAGAACTCTCCGGAACCCGCAGGGAAGCGGCGGGGAGGAGAGCCACACTGCAGAGATTTAGTTCTGGCACAACATCATCTGCCACATTAAATCCATGCTTTTAATTGGACTTTTATAGGTTTTATGGTTTTGTTTGTATTTAATCTTTAAATTTGTTTTGGTTTTTATAGATGTATAAAAGCTATAAACCTAGGGAGATTATATCTAATTTATGTTTGCGCATATTTGAGTAATGTCATAATAAAAAGAATTAAGGTCAACTTGAGGAAGTCGTGAGATTTTTCTCTGGTTGGAGAAGCACCAACCTTTGCTCTCTCTCCCCCGCTGGCCTCGCTCTTGCCCGCGGCGGGCAGAGTACGGTGGGCTGCAGGGGGCGCTCTGCCCGGCGCTAATGGGGAGGACACGTAGTCTCAGGGAGAGGAGGTGACTTCACAAGTGGTGTCGCGCAGGTGGTGTGTGGGAGCGCCATGGGACAGGACCCACCAGCCACTCGGGACTCCCACCTGTGTGGGGCAGCAAACTCCACTCAAACCAGCTGAAAACTTAAAGGGAATTTCTTGGTGTGACTAACTCAATCGGAGGTAAAACTTACTTTGGGCTGGTTTCTATTCGAGGTCCAGGACCTGGGTTCTCTCCTCCTCTTGGGACCCCCGTGACTTCTCAGGTCACGGGGTCCCCAGGCAGCCACAGGCACCTCCCAGGACTCGGTGCTTCTCCGTTCAAATCCAACAGAGCCGTGACAGCCTGGAGAAGACCCCTGCACATACTCCTGGCTCTGCCTGGCCTACCTTCCCTTCAAAGCGTCCCTGGGCCTGCGAAAGAGGTGAGCTGGTTGGTTTACATGTATGTCACGTGCTTACCCAAGAGCTGGTGGCACAGCCCCCACACCAGGAGCACATGGACTGTTTTTTCCAAGGACATCGGGTGAGGTTACTGAGAAAAGAATGAACGGATGACCAATACGAACAAGACAGACGTCTGGGAGGCAAAACACAGGGGTTACCATTGCAAGCTCTTACCTGAGTTTTTTTTCTCTTTAAGTTTACCTATTTATTTTGAGAGAGCGAGAACTTGAGAGAGCGTGTGAGCGGGGGAGGGCAGAGAGGGGGAGACGGAGGATCCTAGGCAGTCAGTGCGGAGCCTGATGCGGGGGTCAATCTCAAGAACCGTGAGATCATGACCTGAGCCGAAATCAAGAGTCCGACGCTTAGGTGGCTGAGCCCCCCCGGCGCCCCTTTCCCCTGCGTCTTTATCCCGCCTGCACCGCCATTCTCGCTGTACCACCCTGAGCAGTTTCTTAACCTCTTGGGAGCTCAGCGTACTCAGCGGTCAAGTAGGGATCATGGGAACCCCTACATCAGAGAGTTTGGGTTCGTTTGTTTGTTTGTTTTGGTAAGAAGCCAATCAGATAATACACCGAACACGATGGGCCTAGCATCTGGGACACAGGAGTCCTCACCAGAAGTTGGGTGTTATTCCTAGCAGTTTTTGATTTGCTGCCAAAGCACAGAGGTGAATAGCGAGAATGATGTCTGGGGTGGCGGTTGGGGCTCGGCTCGGGCTCGACCAGGTAAAGATCCTGTGCTCATTTCAAACAAATATCCCTGGCTCATCCCTTTGTCACAAAACCTCTTAAAAACGGGACTGGGGCGTCTGGGAGGTTTCGTCGGTTGAGGGCCCAACTTCAGCTCAGGTCATGATCTCGCGGTTTGTGGGTTCGAGCCCCGCGTCGGGCTCTGTACTGACGGCCCGGAGCCTGGAGCCTGCTTCGATTCTGTGTCTCCCTCTCTCTCCGCCCCTCCCCTGCTCCTGCTCTTTCTCTCTCTGAAAAATAAATATACATTAAAAAAATTAAAAAAAAAAAAACGGGACTGGCGGTGAGGTTTCCTTAAGGGTGGAAAAGTTCAAGTTCAGGGATGTCCAGTATCAACAAAGCAATGCGTGCACCTGTGTGCATGTGTGTGCAACATGTGTGTAAGGATACGACACGTGTGCATGTGTGCAACATGTGTGTAAGGATATGACACGTGTGCGTGTGTGCGTGTGCGTGTGCGTGCAACATGTGTGTAAGGATATGACACATGTGTGCGTGTGTGTGCATGCGTGTGCAACATGTGTGTAAGGATATGACACATGTGTGTGTGCATGTGTGTGCAACATGTGTGTAAGGATATGACACATGTGTGCGTGTGTGTTTGTGTGTAGGGGGATTTGGAATAGTGATTTGAGTTCCTCAGACCGAGTCAGGTTTAGAACCATGCGTGAAAGCTCAGGGTGTCTGTGGGGACAAAAGCCTGTGAGCCCGGAAGCCTCCTGAGGCCAAGGCGTGGTTTAAGCCCCAAGCCTGGCCGTTCTCCCTCCGGTGAGGCCGGCCGTGCTCTTGCTGCTGCTGAATTTGGTGCAGGAACCAGGAGACACCCAGGTGTCAAAACTGTCCCTTACACCAAAGCTCACGCAGAGACTGGGGACGTTCTGTCGGCACGTGGTGGGAACCTGAGTACGAAAAGGCGAGGGAGTAGCAAGAATTCCTCTGTTTTCCCTGGAACTCAGGCAGGACCCAGCTGGGCCGGGCAGGGGATGAGGCAAGTGGGAAAGGCCAGAAAAAATGTCACCCCCAAACCACACGCACGCCTGCCCCCAAACAAAACCGAACCGAACCAAACCAAACCAAACAACAGGGGCCTCGCTGGGACACGCTGCGTTTCCTCAGCTCCGGGGAGCAGCTCTGCTGCCCGCCACCTTCTGAATCCGTAGAGCACATGCCAGGTGTGTGTGTGTGCGTGTGTGTGTGTGTGTGTGTGTGTGTGTGTGAGAGAGAGAGAGAGAGAGAGAGAGACAGAGAGAGGGAGGGAGAGACAGAGAGAGACATTAGAGAGACTCTTTGGCCACCCAGCCAGGGGCATTCCTCTCCTTCCTTCTCTGCTAATAGCACAACAAACAGCCCCCCGGCAGGCACTAGGCGGGCGGGGTGCCAACGGGCCAATATTTCTCAGGCAGGACAGGGAACACATTCAACCTTGTTTATCTGCAAAGAGGAACAAATCCTACAAATGTTCTGAGTTTGCTCCAGTTTTTTTTTTAGTGTTTGTTTATTTATTTGAGACAGAGAGAGAGAGAGAGAGCGAGCCCACATGAGCAGGGGAGGGACAGAGAGAGAGAGAGAGAAAGGGAGAGAGAGAATCCCAAGCTAGCTCCGCACCGTCAGCGCAGAGCCTGACTCAGGGCTCGAACCCATAAACCATGAGATCATGACCCGAGCTGAAGTCAAGAGTCAGACGCTCGCCCGACGGAGCCCCCCGGGTGCCCCTGAGTTTGCTCCTGTTGATTAGAAATCCACCCAGGTGACTGAGACATCCTAACATTCTTTAAAAAGTTTTGGTTTTCAAGACAGGGTTCTAATTCAAGACGGTGTTGACTATTTAATACAAAATCACGGGAAGTAAACCAGGGAGGGCGCCGCTCACGGGAGTGCGTTGCTTTTCTCTCGCAACGGCAGGGTTTCTCCCGGATGGGCGGTTTGGCGATTTGCCACAGGAAGGACTGAGAATCAGTTTAAAAGATGAAGCCGCCAAAAAGACATGCGTATCGATGCCTTCACAGACCGGGTGATTCACAACCAGCAGGAAAACAGAAAGACGTGGTCAACCCCGTGCGTCCGAGTGTCTGGGCAGAGAGGTTCATCGCCGGGTATTCAAAGCACCAAAAACGGGGAGCCCACTTAACTTTCAAAATCAGGGCCATGGTTACAGCATGTTGATTTCACAGTCTGGACTTTAAAGTCGTTCTTAAAAATCGTATTTGAAAAATATTTAATGACAGGCAAATACCTGTGACTCACTGCCCAGGTTTAAAAAGGAGGGTTCAGGGGCACCTGGGTGGCTCAGTCGGTTAAGCGTCCGACTTCGGCTCGGGTCATGATCTGGCCATTTGTGAGTTCGAGCCCCGTGTCGGGCTCTGTGCTGACAGCTCGGAGCCTGGAGACTCCTTCAGATTCTGTGTCTCCCTGTCTCTCTGCCCCTCCCCTGCTCATGCTCTGTCTCTCTCTGTCTCTCAATAATAAATTAAAATGTTAAAGAAAATAAAATAAAAAGGAGGGTTCAAAACCCTGTACGTCGTATGATCGCAATATCCAGAATATGTTAAAATGTACAGAGAAAAGACTAGAAGGAACTCTTCCAGTGTGGTAACAATGTCGGTGAAAGGTGTGTCTTCATGGCTGGGGGTGAGACTGGGGGGATTTCACTTTCTTTAGATTTTCTTTTACTTTGAAATCTTTTGCAAGTGGGCGTCTGGGTGTCATCAGCCCATAGATCTCTGGAAATTGACGAGTACAAGACAACAGGAGGCAAACGAGGACCCCAGGAGCCTGAACATGTAAGAAGCAAATAGAAAGGTGTTAACGGAACGAGCTAGAGAAGAAACGCCAGAGAGGCAGGCACAGAAACCAAGAGCAGGTGCTCGCACGCGTGCACACGTATGTATTACATGTATATGTGTGTATCCCATAGTGTGATATAAATATTATATTATATATATCGCATTTATAATCAGGAAGCAATTTTGAAGATGCTCGAACCACAGGAGGTAAGAGACACCAGGACCACCAGGACACATCACTAGTGGGTTAAGAGCCTGGACGGCGACCTCGAGAACGCTCGCTGAGCTGCAGGAAAATGAAAAAATCGAGGCTTTTCTGTCCTAAAAAAATCTTCCCCTCACTCTGCTTCTCCCTGATGACTGCGGACTCTCTCCGTCCTCCTTCCTTTTACGTCAGCCTTCTTGAGGTTTCTACGGATGCTCTCTCTCTGTGCACCTACGGTTGTTTGTCTTTCATGGTAAGTGGACCCCCACCCCGTGGCTCCGTGGACCGTGCTCACCTTCAGACTAGTAAGGGCCCCCGGCGGATGACTCCTCATCTGTCCCAGTGGCTGGGGCTGCACTGACAAGTACCGCAGCCTGGGTGGCCCAAACAACAGGGGTCCCTTTCCTCACAGTTCTGGGGGCTGGAAGTTCGAGGTCGAGGTGCTAGCAGGTTCATTTCTTTAGGGGCCTCTCTCTCTGGCTCCTACACGGCCCCCTTCTCCTTGTGTCCTCACACGGCCTTTCCTCTGTGTACGCACACACCCTGGTGTCTCTTCCTCTTGTAAGGACCCCAGACCTCACCCTTAAGATCTCATTTAGCCTTAATTCCTTCCTCGAACACCGTGTCTCCAGATACAGTCACACGGGATCTCGGGCTTCCGTGGATGGATTTTAGGGGGACACGGTACGTCCATAACACCATCCCGCCTGTGCCGACAAGTCCACAACCACCCCCCTCCGCTTGGATTCCAGGCACCATGCTCTTGGCTTCTGTGCCTACCTCTCCAGTATTTCTTTTCTAGCTCACTCCGTTATACCTTTTTATCTGCTTCTTACATGTTCAGGCTCCTGGGGTCCTCCTCTGCCCTCCTGTTGTCTTGTCCTGAGTGACCTTGTCAATTTCCAGAGTGGTCTGTGTGTGGACGAATCCCAAGTCTTCATCGTGAACCTGCGACTTCTCTCCCCAGCTCCCATCGTATTTTCTTTATCGCCTACACCAGTCACCCTTAACCGGGGACAACTCTGCTCCCCAGGGGACATATGACAATGACCGGGGATGTTCTGGGTCATCATGACTGGGGCGGGGGTGCTACTGGCCTCTAGTGGCAACTGTTCAACATCCTACAGCACACGGGGCAGAATTACTCAACTTCCAGCCAGTAGTGCTGGGCCGGGAAACCCTGGCCACGTCCCGGCTGGAAGTGTTCCCATCTCCTCTGCTGCCCGTGCAGGGGGCTTCTTTTCTATATTGTGCCTCTCACCCCTACGTCATTCAGATGAGTTCCCAGGCCCCACCCCCTCTTCCCTCCACTGCCTCAGCCAACGGCTCCTTCAGCTCTCCTGCTGCTGACCATTTTTCTCTCCCGACTGCAGACCATACTATGGTCGGAGCTGCCCCTCTGCGATACAGACCTGATCATTTGGTCCTCCCACTTCCAACACCCGTGGCTTCCGGGTGTCACTTCTGATGGCGTCACACCACGTGCTCTGGAATGGTGAGCCTCTATCTTACCTGGATGTGCCAAGGACCTTACGACTTTGTGTTTCTACGCGTGCCAACTCTTGGGGCCCAGAACGCCCTCTTCTACCCTTTGACCTGACGAGTCCCAAGTAATCTTTTCTTCTCCTGATACTTATTTATTTTTAAGAGAGAAGTGAGTGGGGACGGGGTAGAGGGAGAGGGAGACACAGAATCCGAAGCAGGCTCCAGGCTCCGAACTGTCAGCACAGAGCCCGACTCAGGGCTCGAACTCATGAACCGTGAGCTCATGACCTGAGCCCAAGTTGCAGGCTCAACCCACTGAGCCACCCGGGCATCCCAAGTTCCAATCAATCTTAAAGGCACAGTTCAAATGTCACTTCCTCATGGAGCCTTCCTCATCCTGACCCAGGAGGAGTCCGATGGCCCATCCCCCCGGCTGTCACAGCCGTTGTCCCCCTCTCCGTTCTAGGCATAAACATGATGGCCCAGCTTCTTGTGCAGCCTGGATGCTGGGAGCTCCTGAAAGCCAAGACCACCTTCGAGACTCAGACGTCCCACAGGAGTGTTCAGCACATAACGGACATAGTAAAAGAGGCTTGTAGACGAAATGCATGCCCAGGTGCGTGCAGGGTTCAGGCTATGGTGTATGTGGGCCCTCAGCTTTGCAGATCCGAAACCCCCAGGTGAAAAGCCGACTATCGAGAGGCACGCACAAACGTTTGGGTCACCGCACACACCACGACGCTAAGTCTTGAAAACAGGCGAGGCCAGCAAATTCCTTGGGCTCAGGACTCCTTCCACGCTCCACACTATTTTTCTTCTTCTGGGAGCATTTTTGTTTGGAATCTCCAAATGCATGAAAGGGTACGCAGGAAAGAAAAATCCTCATCACCTCGCCCTCGATATGGAAAGTAAAAAGTGACTGTTTTTCCCTTTTCAGTCCCTCTAATTCCCCCCCCGGAGAGAGAATCATTAATAATAGTTTGCAGCATCCCTCTTTCTGAAAGGGTACAAATGTGGAGACACGTATACTTTTCAAAACAAAATGTGATTTTGCTGTATGTATTGTCCTACAAATAGCTCTTATCCCTTAGAAATATATCATTTCCCCAGGTGGTACATATATACCTCTTCTTCATTCTTTTTAACAGTTGTGTAGCATTTTCCCACCGCCTGGATGTATCTTTGTACTCCTGTAATACTACAAACTTTTGCAATGTGAAATAACGTATTCATGACTAATGTTAATAAATTATTTTGAAGGAACTGCACCCCCAATAAAGAGTCATGGGCCTAAACCCTTGGCTGAGTGCAAAAAAAAAAAAAAGTGTCAAAACGCATTGTCACTTGCAAAACATGCTTTGCGACTGAAAACGAAGCCTTCCCCCCTCCCCTCCGCCCACCCGGACTTTTGTTTAAACCCATGAGCTATCTGTTGGAGATGACTATGGTATTTTTACATTTATCCACTAAGTTTACAAAAGCTTAGAATAAGAAACGCTCTTCCTTAGGGGCCCCTGGGGGGCTCAGTCGGTTAGGCGTCCAGCTTCCGCTCAGGTCGAGATCTCGCGGTTCACGAGTTCAAGCCCCGCGTCCGGCTCTGTGCTGGCACTTCGGAGCCTAGAGCCTGCTTCAATTCTGTGTCTCCCTCGCTGTCTACCCCTGCCCCGCCTCACTCGAGCTCTGCCTCTCTCTGTCTCCCAAAAATGAATAAACATTAAAAAAATAAAGTAAATCGTTTGGGAAGTTTTGAGTTATGAGTCCCTGGCACAGGCAAATATACTACGAGTAAGTCGCCAAACGAGGAAGAAGGGCTGGGACTCATTTACCTCCAGGCGTATTTGTTTGTGAACAATTAGATTCAGCAGAAGTATGGAAAGATATTTTTGTTCTATTCTATTGAATGCAACAATAAAGTTTGGTGGGACAGAGAAGTCCTTGCTCCGTATGAAAAATAACAAAAGCTCAGGCTACGACAGCACTATGTTTTTCTTACCACGATTCCTGGAATTCGTGCGGTTTACGAGAAGAATATACTACTCTCAGTTCATTTATAAAGTCGGCATGCACAATTTCAAGACTGAATTTCTTTTGTTGATGATGTACATGGGTGTCATGGAATATCAGGGACCAAAACCAGCCAATTAACTGACCCGATCTACATGGTGCATACAGCTGAGCCAGGAAATGCCGATGGGATTTGGATTATGTGGTTGAACCTAAAGAATCTTTTAGGCCAATCTCTTCCTCTTGCTCTGCTGGCCTCCTGGAGCTACGGGGGAAATCTAAGCAACATGCATTGGATGGGGAGCAGTCTGAAAACAGGTGACTGCAAGTTAGATAATAATAAGTGTGCAGGGGCAAGCTGTCTTCAAGACATCAGTTGATGAAATGAAATCTTCCCCGATCCCAAGTGTATACATATGTATTTAGAGTTTATTTAGGGTTTATTTAGAACTGGAAGGACTCTTGGGGGTCACCTGGTCCCACCCCAATGCCTGACTCTCCAAATGGGAAATCTGGGGGCCAGCATGGCCGGAACTCAGAAAGTCACTTGGCTGCTCAGAGGTAGAAATGAGGCTTGGTGTGAGGTCTCCTGAAGCAGGTTCGGGAGTCATCAGACGCCAGAATTTGAACTTGGCAGAGAAAACTGGGAGTTTAGGGGACCACAAAGAGGAGGAGTCCCAAAATCTGAGTTCAAACTATGTCTGAATCCTCAGCCGGTCACTGAACTAGGCAAGCTGTTCTTGTAACACTGGGTGCAAGGGCACTAGGCTCTGTTACTCCTCATGCGTGCCGTCGCTCTCTTGCTAGCTCAGCTCGTGGGTCGGGTGGGCAGCAGCCAGCTCTGCAGCTCCGTCGGCTCCTGCTAGGTCCTTTCAGCTTCTCTAACTCCTGGTCCAAGCTCATCATGAGATGCGGAAGCAGCAAATGAACATATATTAACCAATGTGCTCCCATAATTACACAAAGTCAGATCTCTTAGATAAATTGCATATTCCCCATCATTCCTAATGGTTCTCATTTTTTTTTAAGTTTATTTATTTTTGAGAGAGAGAGAGAGAAGACATGAGCAGGGGAGGGACAGAGAGAGGGAGACACAGGATTCGAAGCAGGCTCCAGGCTCTGAGCTGTCAGCAGAGTCTGATGGGGCCTTGAACTTGCAGATCGGGCGCAAGATAATGACCTGAGCTGAAGTGGGACGCTTAACTGACTGAGCCACCCAGTTGCCCCTCTCTCTGTTGTTTCTAATATCACACCCTGATTGATACACCATTTGGAAGGAAAGAATAAGAAAACTGGAGTGACTACGTCGACAATAGATGAAATAAACTTTAAGTCAAAGAGGATCACTAGAGACCAAGAGGGATTATTCGTAATGGCGACAGGGTTATTACAACAGGATGATACAACCATTATAAATGCGGGTCCATGCAGTGACAGAGTCGTGAAATACACCAAACAAAATGGCAGAACTAAAAGGGGAAATAGGCCATTCCATAATTATAGTTGGAGATTTCAGCTCTCTATTTAAATATTGATTTAAAAACCAGTAACGGGGCGCCTGGGTGGCTCAGTTGGTTAAGCGTCTGACTTCGGCTCAGGTCATGATCTCGCAGTTTGTGGGTCCAAGTCCTGTGTTGGGTGCTGTGTTGACAGCCCAGAGCCTGAAGCCTGCTTTGGATTCGGCGTCTCCCTCTCTCTCTGCCCCTCCCCTGCTGGCACTCTGTCTCTCTCTGTCTCAAAAATAATATAAACACTTAAAAAAATAATAAGTAAATAAAAAAGCAGTAAAGACATGGGACGACTTCATCAATACTATCAACCAACTGGACCTAGTGGACATTTATCACATCTAATAAAAGCGGAATGTACATTTTTTTCCAAGGACATGTGGAACACTCACTAAGGTAAACCATATGCTGAATCATAAAACAATTCTCAATAAATTCAAAGTTTGAAACAGCATATTTTATGTTTTCTGATCACAACAGAATTAAATTAGCAATCAATAGCAGAAGGGTCTCTGGAATATCCCCTAAATATTTGGAAATTAAACTAATACTTCTAAATAACCCATGGAGGGGTGTCTGGGGGGCTAATCGATTGAGCGTCGGACTCCTGATTTCGGCTCAGGTCATGACCCCAGGGTTGTGGGATGGAGCCCCGCATCGGACTCCGCACTGAGTGTGGAGCCTGCTTAAAGTTCCCTCCCCATCTCTCTGCCTCTCCCGCCCTAAAATAAAAATAAAAATAAATAAAATAAGTAACCCATGGGTCTACAAACAATTTCAAGAGAAAGTAGAACCTATTTTAAATGGAGTGAAAATGAAAACACAACTCTTAAAATCAGTGAGATGCAGTTAAATCAGGGCTTAAAGGAAAATGAATACCTTTAAGTGCTTATGTAAAAAAAGCAAAATGTTCTCAGATAAAGTAATCTAAGTTCCCACTTTAAAAATCTAGACATAAATGAGCACATTAAACCCATAGTAAATAGAAAACAGGAGATAATGAGGAGAGGAAATCGATGAAACTAAAAACAAAAAACATAGACAAAATAATTAAAACCCAAAGTAGGTTTTGAAAATATCAATAAATTTAATAAACTTCTACCTAGATTGATCAAGAAAGCAGAGAGAAGACCAGATGTACCGATATCATGAAGAATGAGAGAAGAGACGTCACTAAAGATTCCACAGGTATTAAAGAAACAATAAGGACTTCGTATGAACAACTTTATGCCCAAGAATGTGACAGCAGGTGAAAGGCACAAATTCCTTGAAAAGCACAGATTACCAAAACCTCAAGAAGAAATAAAAACATGAATGAAGTTAAATTCTTGATTGAAATCAGTCCTGCAAATAAGATTCGAGACATTCATGAGTTTACCGATAAATTCTACCAAATATTGAAGGAAAAAATTATGCCAATCCTGTAGAAAGTCTTTCTGAAAATATAGGACGATGGCACACTTCCAAGTTATTTTACGAGGCCAGAATTACCCTGATATCAGTGCCAGACGAAAACATCTAAAAAAAAAGAACATAAGAGCCAACATTGTGCATGAGCATATAAGCAAAACTCCTTAACAAATACAAGAAAATCCAACAGAGTAACAAACAAACAGACAAACAAATGAACCCACACATACCAGGAATGCAACATTGATTTATAATTAGAGAATTAGTCACCATAAATGATCATATTAACAGAATAAGAAGACCATAGGATCATCTCAACAGAAGCCGAAAAAGCATCTGATAAAATTCGATTCTTGAAAACTCTGCAATTCAGCAAGAGAATGAAACTTCCTTAAACTGATAAAGCGAATTTATGAAAAACCTACAGCTCGTATTATACTTAACGATAAAATAGCGACTACTTCCCTCTGAGATCAGGAATGGTCAAAGGATGTCCACCCTTACCACTTCCATTCCACACCATACTGGAAATTCTAGCTAGCAGATTGGAAAGGAAGAAGTAAAACCATTTTTATTCTCAGAACGCATGACTGTGTATGTAGAAAATGATTCCTAAGGAATTTCCAAAAAGGTCCTAGGACTAATTAGTGATTTTAGTAAGATCCCAAAACAGAAGAGTCAGTATAAGAGTCCATGATATTTGTTATGTACTAGCAATGACCAATTGGAAAATGAAATTTTAAACTATCATCTACGGTAGTCTAAAAATCACAAAGCCTTTAGGAATAAATTTAACAAAACATGTGCAAGACCTGTACACTACAAAATTTTGATGAGGTAAATTTAAAAACACAAAGAAAAGACAAGATATATCATGTGCGTGGATTGGAAGATTCAATATTGTGAGGACATCAGTGTTCCCATGATTGATCTACAAATTCAACAAAATTCTGATCAAACTCTTAGCAGGTCTTCGTTGTAGAAATTGACAAGGTGACTAAACTCTATATGGAAATTCAAAGGTCCTAGAATAGCCAAAATGATCAAAGTTGGAGGATTTTCACTACCTGATCTCTTTAGTATAAAGTCACAGGAATCAAGACAGTACAGTATTGGCATAAACATAGACAAACAGACCAAGACTCTTATTTATACGGTTAATTGTTTTTACTTAAAGGGACCAAGGCGATTCAATATGAACTTTTGGTCTTTTCCAGGAACAATCGGATAATCCTACAGAAAAACGGAACCTCAGCTCTTCTCCCTCATCATCTACAAAAATTAATGTAAAATAGATTGTACACTTAACTGAGCTTAAAACCACAAACCTCCTAGAAGTCAATATCAGAGAAAAACTTTGTGAACTTTGGTAGAAAAATAAAGATTTCTTAAAAAGGAAAAAAAAAAAAACCTGAAAGAAAGAAAGAACCCTTATGCTCTTCCTCAAAATTAAGAAAATGAAAAGCCACCGCCTGGGAAGACATATTTGTGAAACACATCTCTGGCAAGGAGGGGTGATGTTCAGAATATGTACTCTTACAACTCAACCACTAAAAAATAGAAAGATAAACAACCCAATTTTTCTTCGAAAGACAACAAAAGATCTGAACAGATGTTTCAGCAAAGGAGACCTATGAGGGGCCGATAAGCAAATGAAAATATGCTCAGGAAACCAAGTAAAAACCACAATGAGATACCACTAATGAACCATCTGAATGGCTAAACATCTGGGGATACCAAGTATTAGAGAGGACACAGAGCAAATGGAACGTTCATGTATCGCTGGAGAACACAGAAAATGGCAAAGGACTTCACTGAAGTTGAACGTATACTTGACAAATTACCCTAGCAATCCACGTCTAAATATCCCCTCAGGAGAAATGAAGTATGTCTACACAAAGACTTGGATATGAATGTAGCAGCATTACTCTTAATAGCCCCAAGTTAAAAACAAGTCAAATGTCCATCATACGGTGAAACACATTGTGGTTTATCCATTCAATAGATATTACCCGGCAACGAAAAGGTAGAAGCCACTGATATCGAAACAGCGCGGATGAATCTCAAAAACGTGCTAAATGAAAGAAACCAGACACAGAAGACTCCAGGCTGCATGAGTCTGGGGAATGGGCAGCAGCAGAGCCCAGGGGACCTTTGGAGAGATGGAACGTTCTGGGTCGTGGCTGTGGTGGAGGTGATGTGACCACGCACATTCGCCCCGAGTCCTCCAGCCACGCGTTTTACAAGTGATGAGTTTTACGGTGTGTCCCATTATATTCTCCAAATGCATCCAGAAAAAGGAAGTATAATTTCCAGACCAATAGAGAATTTAAGCAGGACGTTTGCAAAACATGACCCGTTCTCCCCCCTTGTACATCCATCCACTGTCTATCGCTTGGGAAGTGATAAGCTGATTCTTGCTTAGGACAAGAAACACCGGTCAGAATCTATTCATCTTGCTGTTCCACGGGATTTGTGGGGCTTCTCCCGTGGATGGCCCACAGCCCCCTACGGCAATGGTGGCCCACTTTCCCTTCTCTTCTCCGACAGCTGCAAACCTCCGCCATCTTGTTTTAGAATGAATTGCCTGCCTGCATCTCTTCCCTCTCGTCTAGAACACCCGAGGCGGGACCAACCTAGGAGACCATTGTATTCTAGCAGTTTACCAGGGGGCGTCTGAACTTCCTGTCACTGCCAAGTCCTCCTTATCCGCTCCAAGTCCCTAATGCATCCTTTTCCTCTCACGCCCTTCATTTTCTTCCCTGAAAGGCAACGAAGCAAAGCTGATAACCACCTTCTGTAAAATAACCTTTCACACCCTTGAGGAGAACCATTCAATCACACTCCATCGTCACACATTCGTGCCTCTCATGTTCCCTGTGTCTCTCCAGAGAAGGGCTTCCCGGGCTCTGGCTGAGAGCATGCGGCGGGGAAAGGCACCGTCTTCCAGAAGCCCAGGATCTTGTGCTCCAGGAAGTAGGGAATGAGTTCTGCGACTCACTCATCACGTAACCTTGCGGTAAGGGGCCTCTCTGAGCCTCAGTCTCTCCATCCGCTTATTGGCTGTCACAATGCGAGAAGTGCCAACGAAGAGCAGATGGTCACCGATTCGTTTCCTCCACCCTTGCTCCCCAATCCAGAAACCTCCTAATTCCCCCTGTCCCTGGGAAAGTGTCCCTTGGAAAGTGCTACGGCTGAACTCTACTTACCTAGGTGATTAAGATATTGCTTAGACACCGTATTTTTGAAAATTAATGAGGCAAGGTAATAATACCTGGTATTGATACAGTCTTTTAGTGTGTTATCTTAATTACGCTTTATGAAGCTACTATAAAACTGTTTAGTAAGATTACTGCAAATTAATTAATATTTATTATACTCTTGGAAGCCAAGTAGACCCTTTCCATTAATCAGGTACAGTGAACTCAAGAAAATTCTTCCTGAATTTGCAGGATCCAGTGCCACGGAGGCCGTCGATCCGCAGCTAAATTAACCCTCCAGCGTTGCTGAAATCCACAGGGACCCCTGTGTGAGAGCTGATTTGAGGGCCTCTAGCCCATTGCAAAGCGACAATAGCGACAACAGCGACAACAGTGGTCCCTTTTCCCTTTTATGCCCTCACTTTGCTTTCACTCTTGTTACTTACGCATCTGTCAGCTATATCTGTTCTTTCAGGGGAAGGGATTGGAGGGGGGAGCAGGGGCAGGGAGGGAGGGAAAGTGTGCAAACTCCGGGCCACATGTAGCTCCTGACTTACCGAAGCAACTTTTTTTTTTTAAGTTTATTTTATTTTATTTTAGAGTGAGAGCGAGCAGAAGAGGGTCAGAGAGAGAGAGGGAGAGAAAGAATTCCCAGCAGGCTGCCCAACGCCAGTGCGGGACTCAAACTCAAGAACCGTGAGACCGTGACCTGAGCTGAAATCAAGAGTCGGACGTCCCACCACACTTGGATTTTATACACTGCCGCCGCCACGTTTTGTTTGGCTGGCCTTGCGTTTCACCGCGTGGCCTGGTAACATCGGTGATTTGGTGACTTAATAAGTGAGTTGAAATATTTGGTGTTGGTACCTGCTTTCAGTCACAGATGCCTTTGAGAAAACGTGGACATGCTTGGTATATAGACTCCCTCCCGCTTATCATAGATTTTCTGTTGAAGTTTATTTCAGAATTGGTTCACATTTAATTATCTAATGGACTATCTCGACCAATTCAGAGAGAGAGAGAGAGAGACTGGTTATCCTACAACGAAGAGTTACCCCGGGCCCAGTATAGGCGCACTGTATGTGTGTGTACTCATGGGCACATATAAATCGCATATAAATATTTACATAGAACCATATGCACAAACCATATTTCTGGGAGTCGTTTGCGTGTTGGAATTTACCTACATCGTGGCGTAGGGGAAGGCGGATGGCATTTAGGAGAACAGGCCTGAGAGCAAGTCCTGGCTCTTGCACGCACAGGCGGCGAGGCATTGGGAAATCGGGGTGTGTGCTCTCTGCCTCAGTTTCCCCATCTTTACCACAAAAACAATAACAACACCACGGTAGCGATCCCACCCGTCCCACCAGTATTCCTTATTCTATTTTGCAGGCACGCATACCAGGCATCTGGAAGTGTTTGGTAAACTGCGAAATTCTGCCCGAGGCTGGTTATTGCTTCTAGATGTTGTGGAAATATGGATATCCGGATTCTCAGGCCGGAACTGAATCGGCACAACCTGAATACGAAATTTCTCTAATGATTTAAAAAGACATAAATTCCATGCTTTTCCACGGGTTTCCACCTCCTACCCATTAGAATGGCTGGTATAAGTCTTAGAGAAAAAAAAAGTTCCCCAGAAAACTACAAATATTGGTGAGGCTGTGGATAAATTGGAACTTTTATGCATTGGCTGGTGGGAATATAAAATGGTACAGCTGTTGTGGAAAACGGTATGGTGATTTTTTTTGTTTAATTAAACATGGGGATGCCTGGGTGGCTCAGTTGGCTAAGCGTTAGACTCTTTTTGACTCTTTTTAAAAAAATTTTTTTTAACATTTATTTGTTTTTGAGAGACAGAGACAGAGTGTGAGTGGGGGAGGGGGAGAGAGAGAGAGAGAGAGAGAAAGAGAGAGACAGAATCCGAAGGAGGCTCCAGGCTCTGAGCTGTCAGCACAGAGCCTGACACGGGGCTTCAACTCATAAACCACGAGATCATGACCTGAGCCGAAGTCGGCCGCCCAACCGACGGAGCCACCGAGGCGCCCCAAGTATTTGACTCTTGATTTCGGCTCAGGTCTCCATCTCACAGTCTGTGAGTCTGACCCCCGAGTTGGGCTCTGCGCTGACGGTGTGGAGCCTGCTCAGGATTCTCTTTCTTTCCCTCTCTCTCTGCCCCCTCCCCTGTTCTTGAGTGTGCGCTCTGTCAAAATAAATAAGTAAACATTTTAAAAAATTTGAAAAATGAAACAGGGCCTTACCCAGCAATTCCATCTCCAGGTATTTACTCAGAGGAATTGAAAGCAAGGACTCGAACAGGTGTTTGTGAACCTGCGACCATCGCGGCGTTATTCACTACAGCTGGAACGTGGAAGCTGCCCGTGTTTGTCGGCAGATGATGGGTAAACACAATGTGGTCTGTCCCTGTGAAGGAATATTACTCAGCCTTAAGGAGGAATGAAATTCGGATACATTCCAACACGAAAGGAACTTGAGGGCCTTCTGCTAAGTGAAAGAAGGAGACACGAAGGGACAAAGATTGTAATTTCACTTCTAGGAGGCAGCCGGAATAGTCAGATTCATCAAGACAGGCAGACGGTAGAATAGAGGCTCCTGGAGAAGAGAAAGACAGAGTGCGTTGAACGGGCACAGAGTTCCAGTTTGGGGAGGATGTAAAGGTCTGGAGAGAACACACAGCGTGCCGATGAACTCGGGGCCGCTGGACTGTACGATCAAAAATGACTAAAAACGTGGATTTCACCTTACGTGTCTTTTACCACAGTAAAAAAAAAAAAAAATTCCCCCATGCTCCCTTTCCCCTGATCTGGCTCCTTCGATTTAACTTCTGGTCTTTTAAATATCAAATTTCAGTTTACCCAGCTCAAAAGGCCCAGGAGAAACTGGTTGACCCAGAACTTCCTGGAGCTTGACCGTGGTGACGCAATCTCCTCCCTCCCATAAGGTGCTAAAGAAATGCTTTGGCTCAGCCACGGTAGCTCTTACTTTAAAGCGTAGCCGTGATTTCACGTCTGCTTATCTACGTACATATATCCGCGTCCGTGGTATTTCCTCTACCCTAACCCACACCTTTTTGCAAGGGGTTCATTTTGTTTTTGCGCCGTACTGAACTCGTACTGACTCCTGACTGCTCTCCGTTAATTTATCGTGCGTCAGTTAAAACGCAACCCTTCACCTGCATCGTCTGTGCAGACAGCCTTGGACCTGCCTGGTTTCCTCCCAAGGAACTTCTAACTCACCGGCCGCCCCTCATCTGGGATGCTTACCTGCCTTTTCTCTCTGATGTTGGAAGGTCCTGTCTGCCTCAACTAAGACTTCTTCCACAATATTCCACCGATAGGCCCCTATTCACCTTTGGTGACAGCATTTTCCCATTCCTGGGGGCATTTCCCTCCATTCGTGTGTGTGGTGCGGACACACAGACTCAGGGGGACGCACAGACTCAGGAGCACATACGGGCTCAGGCGGAGCCCCCACCACGTGTGCGCCTGGGGGTCAGGATCTCTCGGCTTCCCTTGCCGGGATGTCTCTGCCTTACACCTGCCTCCGTCTCTAGTTCGCTGTCATCTCCCCGTGCTGCTGCCGATCCTTTACGTCAAGTTTCTAAATAGGAGATTGGAGATTTGAGAATGTTTTCTACCTTCTTTTTCAAATGACACGGTAGCATGAAAAGCATCTGACTGCAGAGAAAATCTCCGGATTTTATGACGGTCTTCCTCCACCGTGGAACTAAACTCGCTGTCTTGTCATCACCTTGGCATTTAATTGTGTTAGCCTTATTGTTCCACGAGATGAACTCGGTCTCTGCCCTGCCTTATTGGCCCCAGTCTCCAGCGGCCTTCGTGAGACTGCGGGTTTGAACGTGGCTCTGGGCAGGGAGGCAGGAGAGCAGGGGACCGACTCGGCTCAGCAGTTCGGAATGTGGCTCTGAGCCAGACGTGGGAACTCGGACCTTCCACCCACCACTTGCTGGATTGTTTAGCTCTGTGAACTCGGGCAGGTAAGGCGACCTCTGTAAGCCTCTGTTGCCTGGTCTGCAGCGTGAACGGTCTTTCCAGTATCTGATTCGCTGTGGGCGTCGATGAGCTTTCATACGTGAGAGCGTGGCACAGTGGGCAGTCATCCCCCGCGGCACCTCTGGGCCTGCGACCCTCCCGCCTGGTGCAGAGGGGAGCGCGGAAGGAGGCAGCGGGGAGGGGTAACACGAGCGATGCTCTGCGCGTGCGCCGGGAGACTCCAGCACCAGCCCTTAGAGACTTCTCTGACCACGCCCTCTCCCCAGTGGGCCCGGCTTCGCGCGCTCGTGCCCACAGCGGAAACACATCCCCCCTTCCTTTCCGGTCTCCTTTCGGTTCTGGAATGTTCCTGATCTTCAGAGAGCCTCGCCTCTCTTCCACACTTGGATGTCCTCAGACCTCCCTGCGATCTCATCCAGGGAAAGCTCGCCTCGGCCTGCCCCATCCCACCCCGGTCCGGGCTCCCGGGTGGCTTAACTCCTTCACCCTTCCTATATGCCCCCGTCCCTCCCTAAGAAAGGAAATCTGTGATCTGCCTTTTCTTCCTCCCTCCCTCCCTCCCCCCTCTCTCTTCCCTTCCCCCTTTTAGTTTTTAACCAGCACTTGCGTTTGGCCACCACGCCAGCCTTCATAGTGAAAGTCTTGTACGTTATTATAATATGATTTTAATAACACAGGGGCTTCCAGCCTTGGAGGAAAGCCTTGTCCCACTGTAAAACGCGTCCTAGCCACTGCCCTTCCCGCGAAAGTCACAGCAGCGCTCAGGCTCAGGTGCGGACAGCCTGGGTTTGAATCCAGCTCTCCTCCTCTCCTGCTGTGTAACCTTGGGGAAGTTACTTAGCCTCTCTGTGCCTCATCTGCAGAACAGGGATAATAATAGCTTCCACAGCTTCAGAGCTGCGAGGATTAAATGAGATAGCGCCTGTAAAATGCCTCATGTTTGGAGCGCAGTAATGTCCCCAGTGAATATTTTGGTTAGACTCCTCCCACAAGTAGACGTCTCTCCATGTTTTCCTATTCCTGCTTTTACTCAAGCCCAGGGGCCCAGAAACTGCAGGGAGAAATTGAGTCGAGCGGAACTCACTTCCGGGTCCTGCACTGGTCTGCCTCCGCGTTCCTCTGGCTCCGGCTCAGGCCGAAGTGGATCGGAACACCAGTTCGAGGGCTGATAACCCCTCCCCCCCCCCCAAGAGCAGAGCTCGGTCCTCAGCCGCAGGCCGGCTCCCTAAGCCCCCCTCCCGCGGAAACTCACCTCCCCAAACTGCCGGCCTCCTCCTCGGGGGTAGAGCGTGCCCAGGAGTCCACCCCGCAGGTGAGCAGAATCGCTTCGAGAAGGAGACGGAACCAGAGGGGGGCTCTCTCTCTCTCTGGGCTCTCCGGTCCCCCTCTCCGCTCCCTCACTTCTCGCCGCCCAGAAGTGACTTCCCTTTGGGAACTCGTAGAGGGGAGAAGTGGGCCCCTAAAACGATGGGACCCACCAAGGCCTGGGGGGGCTCCCCTCTGTCCTCCGTGGGTGTGTGGGCGGCACAGCGTGCACCCCTCTGCACAAGCTCTCTCTACGGTGGGAATTCCGGCCGCTCCTTCCAACCCCGAACCGCGGCTGCCAAGGCCGGCCGCCGCGCGGCAGGTGCAGGCGTGTCTGTGTAAGGCTGCCGGAACGCGTTTACGAGGAAGAACTCTATAAAGGAAACCGAAGGATGCCCTCGACTCTCTCGAAGGCACCTCGGACTCATGGTCCTTGTCTATAACCAGGTGCTGTCTCAGCATGGCCGGTTTCGGCCAACGTCACACCAGCCACGCACGTGGGAGCCACTCCTAACATCTCCCCTCCCCCCACCTCCGCCTCCAAGTCCCGCCCGTCTCACCTCCTAAAGGTCTGCAGTCTGTGAGCACCTTCTCCTCCTCCCGCCAACCCCCCAGCCCCCCCCACCCCCCGCCGTGTCTTCCCTGGACTCCTAGAAAGCTCCTGCCTGAGCCAGCCGCATCCCGCCTCCAACTCCCCCAATCCGTGACCCCGCGATTCTTGTCCAGTTAGAGCCCTGTCCGTGTGTCCGCCACTCGTTCCCTTCTCGGGCTTCTGTCTGCTCCCGGGATGAAGAAGGACCGGTGGGGCGGTGTGATCCCAGCCCCCCGCTCTGCTGGTCCCCACGCTGCCTTCCTCTGTCCCCACTCTGCCCCCCATCGTCCGGGGCCCCCGTGCATCTTCTGGGAGACTCGGCACCCACGTTCGGCCCGGCGCACCCTTCAGATCGCGGCGCACAGCGGCGTTCCCGCAGGGGCCCCGGGGAGGGGGCGGGCACACGTCCTCGGGGCTCCCTGTTCCTAGCCAGCCTGAACCACGGTGTGTCACGCTCAGTCTCTGCCATCATTGCCATCATTCTCTCTCTGTCACCGGCTCACAGTCTCCCTGAGGAATGTTTTTGCTCACTCTGGTCCCTCCAGGGTCCAGGACAGTAGTGGAAACGCAATATAAATTAATGAATTCCTCATCATTAATTTAGAGGCCGTCAAGCAGAGACCTACCACTGGGCTCCTTACGTGCGGAATTTAATGCCAAATTCTTATGTAATTTTAAACAGTTCTTTTACTAAAATTTGGGGGAGAAATGTCATCATGAGAGCCACACGGGGGGAGGGAGACGTATTTTACATTTACTTGCAGAAGTGGATGTCTGTGTAAAATGACATTTTCTGCAAAAGTTCCCAGACTATTAATATTAACCCCAGGTCAAATCTAGAAGCCGTTGCCTCCATGAGGCTCACTCAACTCCGAAGCAAGGCATGAGGCTGGGGCGTCGCCTCAGAGACCTCCAAGCGTCTCGTGACTTTCCAAGAGGAGAAAGAAGCAGACACGAGTGATGCAGAAATGCGCTCGCAGAGGCCGCTCGGACAAATTCATTTGCGGGTCTAAGACGGCGCAACACAGACGCGGAATCGGGCGTATCTGTCATCAGGGCGCTAATGAGAAAACACATACACGTCACCTGCAAGATGCGGTGGAAAGAAATCACCGTATCGCTGGAAGAAACGAGAAATGGAGTCATCAACATCAAGCCAATCTATTGTTCCCAGGCTGCGGGATTGAGG
Source organism: Paguma larvata (assembly GCA_030068075.1). Lineage (NCBI taxonomy): Eukaryota > Metazoa > Chordata > Mammalia > Carnivora > Viverridae > Paguma > Paguma larvata. The sequence continues at coordinate 20,922,563 of CM057837.1, read as the reverse complement.
GATTATTCCTACCGCAAGTCAGAAGGACGCCCGTGTGCATTTGTCAGCAAAACGGCCGCATTTGACACCGTTCACATTTGGCAAGACGGAGCACCCTCCATTAGCTAATCTGCAGACGCCTCCACCTCGGGTTCAGGAAAACAAAGAACAGCACGCTGCTGCCTCGTCCCCACCGAGCCAAAAGGATGAGCTAAGGCCGCATCTGGGTTACAACTCAGGTGAGGCGGCGGCATGGGGGGTAAACGGAAAGGTTCGTTAAAACGACTCAGGATATGGTGACTGCTGGAAAAAATGTCACCAGGATGCGTGAAATGTCAGGAGGTACTCAGGCGGGGACCACTGGCACATTAAGATATGCTTGGGGTGGGGTGCCTGGGGGGCTCAGTCAGTTGAGCGCGCCTGACTTCGGCTCAGGTCATGATCTCGCGACTTGTGGGTTCGAGCCCCGCGTCGGGCTCTGTGCTGATAGCTCAGAGCCTGGAGCCTGCTTCAGATTCTGTGTCTCCCTCTCTCTCTCTGCCCCTCCTCCACTCACGCTCTGTCTCTCTCTCTCTCTCAAAAATAAATAAACATTAAAAAACATTTAAAAAAAAAAGATATGCATGGGGTGGCCATAAAGACGGAGGGCATAGCAGTAAATAAACGCATCGCCTCCCAGTAACTTATGTCTCAAGGATGGTGAGTGGGTATCATGCATTTGGCTCCGACGTCTTCTTGTGAGCCCCCAGGGCTGGGTGCCGGGTGCTGGGACCTACTCCCCACTCCCCGGCCTGGCTTTCTCTTGGGGATGTGGCCACGTGACAGTGGCCTTGAGTTTCGGTCCTTCTTGGCGGAATCTAGCCGACGGCTTTCCCAGCTGGCCTTCCGTATTCGAACTTCACTGGATGCCTGGGAACTCGGGTCTGGCTCACAGCCACCGTCCACCCCTTGGCCGCTGGATATTTTCTCCAGGGAGAGAAGCCCTCACAAGACGCTGCAACACCAAACCTGCCTGACGTAAGACTAGATGTGGGCGAACGATGAGCGGTGAACCCCTGAACACAGAGGGTGCTCCTGACGACTTGAGGAGGTTCTCCAACAGATCCGCGAATTGCCGGACACTAGCAATCGGTCCCCCAATTTCCCTTGATAAATGGATTTCTCGAGTCTTATAAACAGGAATCTGAGAAATTATTTTGAAATAGAAACACTCCAAGATTCATCAAGGGAGGATCGTAAGTCAGAATTTGTGCTGCCACATCATGGGTTGCTTGAGTATTTATTGAACGAATGACTGAAGGAATCGTGACCCCAAGAACTGGTGTGCTACCAAGGAGCGAAGTAAGCGTTCCATCTTCATACTCAAACTGTCCTTCTAAGCAGAAATATGACAAAAACCAATCCCCACGAAGCGCATAACTGTAGGGCTCTGGGGGCAGAGCTGCCACAAACATTTGTTTTTTGCATAAAGATCAGTGACCGTGGAAACGGGGAGCCGTCAGTGTAAACAACCCTCAGTCAGCAAACACCCGGCACCGAATGTGTCCTAGTAGAACAGCTGACGGTGGCCAGGACCGGGCTAACATCCAACTGGGACCCTCCAGCCCAGAAGACCACACCGAGGTCCTTCTCCAGGGTGGCCCCTGCGATCAAACGCCAGACTGATCCGAGCTGGTTTGCCTTTGTACGTCCCTTCATTCGCACACGCGGTACCTCTGGGAGGGGGGTGGGACACACCTCGTCCTCGGTCGTGAAGATGGAAAACCGAAGGTCCAGGAGACTCCGCAGCTTGGCCTCGGTGGCCGAGGGGTCGAGGGTGAGTGGGACGGAAGCCCCGCGCTCCTCCTGTCAGCTTTGGCCGATCCTAGCGGGAAACACAGTTCCACCAGGACAACACCTTCTTCCCACTTTGGACTACTTGTCCGCGTATTCGCTCTGCTTAGAAAATCACCCTTCGGCACCCGCTGATATGTTCCGCGGGTGGAGAGCTTCACCTCTCGGCTTAAACAAACTTTGCAGAGAGGTGCCCCATTCAAATATGTCTCACTGTCATGTCCTTCTTGGACCCGATCAAGCTTCGTAATGACATATCTATCTCTGTGTATGTTTACTAAGGCCTGCCTGCCTCGGGGGCCCTAAGCTGCGCGTGGGGACAGAGACCCTTTCTGGTTTGTTCCCCGCTGGAACCTGCTGCATTGTCGGCATCTCATCCGCACAGTTTCCACGCCCCAACCCCAGCCTCTGCACCCCTCCTCCAGAGATGGGGGCTGAGCCTCTGCAAACACCAACTCTCCTCGGCCAGCTGCTCCCAGCGGGGTGCTCGAGAGGCAGTCTGGGGGGGGGCAGGTCCCGGGGAGCAGCGATTCGCTCCTCTCTTTTTGCTGGCTCTTCCTTCCAGTTTCTCCAGCAGTTTTCAGGGGTTTTTCTGTTCCACCTTCTCAGCGTGATCCCCGTAAGCCCTCACTCCCCAACTCAGAGGCTTAGGTCCCACCTCAGCAGAGTATCCCTGCCAAGGTGTATAATATGTAATACATTGTATGTATAATATACACAATATATATACCATATGATGTACACCATATTATGTATACTATATGTATATACCATATTTTATATACTATATATTATTACATATAAATGTAGCATATATTATATATAATATAATAATAGTACATTATTATATATGTAGTTATATATAATATATAACATAATAATATATTATTATATTAATATATTATTATACACATTCTATATAATAATATAAAATATATATTATTATTGTATATGATAATATATATAATATATAATAATATATATTATTGTTGTATATGATAATATATATTATATATTTATATTCATGTATTCACATAATATAATATATTTATATTATATATCTATATTATATATTATTATTTTTATGTAGTTATAAGAATAATATATTGTTATATATTTAGTTATATATAATAATATAACAATATATTATTATATATGTAGTTATACATAATATATAATAATATAATAATATATGTAGTTATATATAATAATATAATATATTATTATATATTTAGTTATGTATAATAATATAATGATACATAATTATATATGTAGTAATATATAATATATAATAACATATATTATATAGTAGTTATATGTAATATATTGTTTTATATATAGTTATATATAATATATAATATAATATAAAGGAACATATTATTATATATGCACCATATATACATGTTGCATATATGGTACACATGTAATAATCTCAGTGGTCCCCCAGCCCTCGCTCGGTGGTGGCTGCTCTCTGTAGTTACTATCTGTGTTCCCATTTCACTTCCTTTGTTCTCCACTGCTTTTTAAAAACAGTTTCTCATACTAAATTCTCTCTTAAAACAACTGGCGTAGCTTCTGTTTACTAGGCTAGGCCCCCGCTGAGACAATTGCCCTAGTCGTCATCGTGGTGGTTAACATCTACTGAGTGTTTATTACACACAGCGCTGTTCTGAGCGTCTGACGCGGATTCATCGAATTCTCCAATCCTGTGAGGTTCGCAGACGGTTCCTGGAAACTTACAAAGAGCGATGGAGGAAAAGAGAGTTTCAGAGGGTTGCCTACGATTTCACGGCCAGTGCCAAGCTGAGCTGGCCTGCTTCTGAAGGAATGAAGGAATGAATGAAAGACCCAGTCGAGGACTGCAGCCTCCCTACGGGCTACCATCAAGGCACACCGCCACGCAGACGGTCCTTGGGTCCACTTTCCTGGGCTTCGAGGCCGTTTAGCTCGCTTCGGTCTCCAGTCTGAACACTTACAGGTACTGGATGTCCGGCTCGGTCTCAGGGAGTGGCCTGCGCCGGACGATGACACTGCCTTCCCTAAACCTCGGTTCCTCCCCCGTCCTCACCTGCCCTGGTCCTCAAACCCCACGAGAGGCGTGAGCGCCAGCGGCCGGTAGGAGCGTTGCCAGGGACGACCTCGGGTGGTCCCCACAGGGATGCGGGTGTCTGTCACCTAAATCCCTGGGCTGCCCTGTCTTCTGCCTCGCGAGACCCCAGCGGGCCACCGGGAGGGGCAGAATGCTTACCGAGGACACACTCCAGAGGAAGGAAGCTTCGGCGTGTCGGTGGACGCTGCCACCAGCGAGCAGCGACGCCTTCGGTGTGGCGGCTGTTACAGTCTCCAAGCCGCGCTCCGGCCGGGGTGCTCGGGAGCGGAAGAGGCTGTCTCCCACTCTGCAGGCTAATTACTTCCATCTCCCTCCCTCACATGGATGTTTGATTTTATAACATTGTTATTGGGCCCGGAAAAACTCCCCCCAGAGCCCATTATTAACATCCTGAAAATGGAAAGCGTAATCTCAGAACAAATAGCTAAAATAATATTGTGCCGGGGTTTTATTTTTGCGTCGTGGAGAGGGACCACTGAACAGTTGCTCTGTCCCTTTTCGCTTGCGGACTTCGGTGTGCTAGAGTGAAGTGCTTTAGAAACCAAGGAAACTGAGGCCGGCGGGGCAGGGGTGGGGCGGGGCTGGGGACCTGCATTCCCTTCCAGCCTCCGTGCCCTTTGGAGAGGGGTCCCAGCCTCTGCACCTTGCCTGGGTGCTCCGGGGTGACGTTGGGACCCTGGACTGCACCCAGAGATTGGCATCTCTTGGCCAAATAATCTCCCCTCACATAATCAACTTGTTAGCGCACCGCGCTCTCTCTCGGGCCCCGCCTGGCTGTGTGCCCCACCCACATGATCTAATTTTCTGGACCTTTGTACTGACCAATGGTTTGGGACCCAGTTTCTCGGCGACCAGACTGGGAGGTTGGGTCAGCCCAAGCCCAGGGCCAGGGGCGGCTCGGTTCACACACCACCCTGAAAACAGAGGCGACGACAGTAGCTTTTCTGTCTCCAGAGCCCCCTCGGCCTTTGCACTGCGGTGGGACCCACGGGCTCCATGGGCATCGCTTCGTGGATCACCGTGGATTTGCCGTGGGGCTTTCCGGGCCCCTCGGAGCAGGGGGGCGCTCTGCAGCCCTGGCCCCTCAGGGCCGGACCCGGGCGCTTGACACATCCCGGCCCCGAAGCGGCTGGCATCTCGAAGGACCGCGTAGATTGGTTTATTGGTACAGGAAGCTTTCCCTCCGGGACTTTATTCAGAAACACGTCTTAACACCACAATCCAGGAAGGTCATTTAAATTGTAAATAAATGCACTAAACGGCGCAACGTGAACATGGTTCCGATGTGAGTTTAGGGGGCGAGCGGGGAGCTTCTAAGGACGCAGCAGCCGATCGTTGGGCACAGAGGCCGAGAGAGCTGGGCTGACCGCGTCGCGGGGACAAGGGTCCCAATGCAGATTCCCGGCCCAAGGCCCCCCGCCGGAATCTACACGGACATGTCAGATGCTGAGTTAAAGAGCCCCCTCCGGAGAAACCCCCCTCCCTCCTGCCACGTTCCCCCTCCTCCCCCCTCCCCTCCCCAAAGCCTCTTCCGCACACGCTTCAAGCTTTATTTCATCCGCTTAATGCACTCTGCTCTGTGCTCAGGTACTTAAAATCTCCCATTACTATCACTCTGGCTCTTTTACGGCCTTTTTTATTTGCTCTATCATTTCACAGTCCAGTTGTTCTTTTCGGTCAGGTGGACTATAAAATACTCCGATAACAAGTTCACTCTAGGAGCCGACGCCGGGCTCGCCCGCCATAACCGCCGCAGACTCTTCTAGCACAAGTGCGTCCCAAATCGGCCTCCCGCCCAAAGAACCGGTTTCCCACACTCTTCCGTTGGCTGCTCCAAGGAGATCTCCTTTCACGCTAACAATTTTTCTTTTAAATAACCCGGGCCCTTTTCACCCTGACTTTTTAATGACCTCTCTTCTCAAAGGGCATTGCAATCTATTGCTGTGCATTTAATATTTTTCCCTCTACGTGGGCATTTGTAAATATGAAATAAAATCGGTGACGTCGCTTGCTCTGCGGGGTGTCTTCATTAGCATGCTACCGGTGTCTGCAGCTTCCTGGCACGCCTTTGCAGGCTCGGTACCCGGGTGGGGAGGGGCAGTGGCCGGGAGCATCGGCCCTGTGGGTCCACCTCACGCCATCTGTTCCATGACCTTGAGCCTCTGTGAGCCCGTTTCCCATTTCGTCCGTGAAATGGGACTCCTAAGAGCTCCTCCTGATGACCGAGGAAGCACCCGGCACGTGCAGGGCTCCCCGCCACGGGGCAGATTGGAGCGTCCCTCTCCCTGGGGGGCCCATCTCAGAGAAGAACGGCCTTTGCTGATCTTGGCTCTGTCTCCACCGGGAATGGCCCAGCAAATTTCACCACCCACCATGGCTGCTGCCTGAGCCAAACCGGCGCCTGCCAACGTGGCTGGTCCTCAGCATTTACCCTCCACGCCAGCAAGTCTGGGCATCCCCTCACTAATTCCGTTCCAACATGACCTTTAGGCTTGGGTCGCTCCATTTGATTAGCCCAAATTTGCTCTAGAAGATTATTTTCTAAAAACAGCTCCATGGCTTAGAATATCAGTAGGAATCAGGTATCCACCAGACCAAGTTCCAGAGTATTATTTTTGAGATCTTTCTTTAAAAAATCATGTATGACCTGTATCCCAGGACAGAGGTGAGAGGGGCAGAGCAAGTACTCCTAACTTGTAAAACCCTGCAAGGTGGGCCTCTTGTTTCCACCCATTTTTTAAATTTTTTTAACGTTTATTTATTTTTGAGAGACATAGAGACAGAGTGTGAGCAGGGGAAGGGCAGAGAGAGAGGGAGACACAGAATCCGAAGCAGGTTCCAGGCTCTGATGAGCCGTCAGCACAGAGCCCGATGCGGGCTCGAACGCACAGACCGCGAGATCATGGCCTGAGCTGAAGTCGTCTGCTGAACCGACTGAGCCACCCAGGCGCCCCTCCACCCATTTTACAGAGAAGGAAAACCGAGGCCGAGAGACTGAAAGTTCTCGCAAGGTCATGCAGATGGAAAGCAAGCGGCAAGGGGTGTGAGCCGAAGCTGGCCTGACTTCGGCCCCCGCCTGCCACCTCCCAAATCTGCCCCCTGGGAGAGATCTGCGTCTCTTACGTCCCACAATCCCTTGTGACTTCACCCAGGCCGGCCCCTCGCTTCCCACAGCCGCCTCGAGTCCTGAGACTGTGGGTCAGAATGTGCCAGCGGGTCCGAGCAAAGTGGTGGAGAGGCCGGAGCGTCAGCTCTGCAGTGTTTATTATCTGCGACCACTCTTCCCGTCGCACCCCTGCCGTGCTGACTCTCGGCTGGAACGGAATACGGCTCTCTCTAATGACAGCAGTACATTCGTACCACATAAATCTCATTTCGCATAAAATTTGGGAAATTTTTCCTCTTAAGTCATCTGACTAAAAATAATAATCTAAAAAGGGAGACGATTCTCTCTTCCGTCTTATTTGCCTCCCAGATATATATTGTGTCCTTTCCTGAATAGAAAGCACCTTGAAAATAATGCATGAGTTTATCAGTAGGCTGCGAAATCTACTTATTATCTCAGATAACTAAATTTTCTTATAATGGACCCCCATCCGTCTCTAAAAGTTATTTGAGGTGACTTATGGAAACAAATATACAGACGCTGAGATCATGACAGCAGGTAAAACGAAATGTGAAGGCTGTGGATATGGAGAGGAACAGATGGTATTCAGCCAAGTGAGCCCCTCCCGAAAGGTCAGCGTCCAATGGAGGTTAGTCACGACAGTGTCGGTCATGACGTCTGCCATTTGTTAGCGCATGCTCTAATGTGCTCTAATGCGATTTCACTGAAGCCCCTCAACCGGGTTGTAGGTGGGTGCTATTGTTCTTGGTTTCAAGATGGAGCGACTGCCCAGTGGTTATGGTATTTTGCTTTGTCTCTTAACTTCCAAGAGTTTGAGGAATGCTCTCTGACCGTGGCATTGGCTGACTCCAGCCTCACAAAACTCTCCCTGGCACCCCCTGTCCCCCACCTCCCAGAAACTCTCCCTTTCCAGACTCCATTTCTTGGCCCACTTGCTCCTTCCTCTGCTTGCTCCTCACGGCTAACCCGTCCCCTCGGAGCCTTTGTTGATCTTCCGCCCACTCCTCTGGCCTTGCCATTTTGGGGTCTGTCACCCTTCCTGTCCTGGCCTGGTTCCAGAAGCTACCATTGCCTCCTTTGGTCACGGGACAGTTCTGTCCTGCAACTCCCCACCCCTCCTCTGAGCTGGTCTAATTCTTGGCACCCAGACCCCCCTCCTGTCAGCCCCCACCGCCCTGAGCAGGCCTGGTCTAATCCTCAATCCACTCCTAGCCATAGCCTGATTTTATGGACTCAACGTGTTTCCCCAAACCCTCAATTCATATGTTGACATACTAACCCCTTATGGGATGGAATTAGGAGGAGGAGACTGGGGGAGGTGGTTAGTCATGGATGGCATTAGTGCCTTATAAAAGAGACCCCAGAGATGTCTGTCACCCTCTCGGTCATGTGAAGACACAATGAGAAAATGGCCGGCTGCCACCAGAAGAGGTTCTCATTGGAGCCTGACTGTGCAGGCCCCGATCTTGGACTTCCTGCCACTAGAACTGCGAGCGGTAAATTTCTGTTGTTTCTGAACCACTTAGTCCGTGGTGTTCTATTACAGCGGCTGAAGCTAACACACCGACCAACCCACCCCCCTTTCCACGGGGCCACCAGCTCTCCACCGTTGCCCCCGGGGGGCTTGCTTATGGGAGATAAGTGAGCATGGATGGACTAACTGAACGACCGAATCAGTCGGTGATGGAAATGAACGGATGACTGGCAGAAGCCGTAGGCTCTGCCTGGAAGGGCCCATCAGACACCCAAGATCGCACCTCTGAACCCAGATCCAAGTTCCTCAGTCTCTAAGCTTCGGCTCTTTTCTCCGCACCCTGGCCCCGCGGCATGCCATGACTTCCCCGGCTACACACAGACCCACGGAGCTCCGGGTGTGACGCACAGGCCCCCGTCCATCCTTGATCCCACGGGGACGGTGCGGCCTGGAGCAGCGCACAGTGGCAGCACCATCCTGCCTTTGCCCCTCCCACGTTTCTCGCAGGCTCCCTGGCAGGAGAAAAGACCACCCATCGCCATTGTCCAGAAGGCTGGGCACACCCCCGTGCCCTAAATCCTACACAGGGACGCACCTGCTGAGGCGCGGCCAGCCTGTCCTCTGCGGAAGGCCACAGGGCTCAGCACAGGACCAGCCCTGGCTCTCCCCAGGTTTCAGAGCTGTCTCTGCTCCGGCAAGTGACAGAATATTCCCTGAGAGTCACACTCGGCTTCCTTACAATGCCCACTCAATACACTGGTTTGATGGAAACATCACAAATCCATTTTGTGAAAGCCAATGATATTTGCACCCAAGAATTCAATAATAGGACATGAAACTCAGGGAAAGAAATAATCAAATTGTCCATCCAGAGCGGAGTTAAAATTGTCATAAACATTGATCCTTCGTTGCAGGGAACAGAAATAATAAACAGTTCCTGCAATTGCATAGCTGCAGAGATTTCATTCTCTAATTGTCAAAAAGCATTAAACATCAACTATTTATTTTGCAGCACAAGAAGCGAAAACAGACTTCGGTGCATCCCTTCACCAGAGGTTGCCTCTAATTGTCATGCATAGATCGCGGCAGAGGTTACTGAGAAAAATTGTTTGCATTTATTAATCAAAAGGAGTCAAAGGCACACAAGATATCATCAGGCCTCCCTTGTGCCGGGGGGAGGCCGACTCCTAACATTCCTGATGAAGTGTTTGCAGAGTGTTTGCAAGCTGTTCCGAGCCTTTTTTCTTGGCAGGTGCAAACCTTTCCATCGGAAACATCAAAGACACAATTGAAAATTAAACATCGCAAACATTGCAAAACGGGTTTCCCTCTTCCACTTTTTAAGACAATGGGAGAGGGGGATGATTAATTTCAAAGCAATATTTGTGTTCTTGGGAAATTCGTTTGTGCCCATTAGCATTTCGCGGGTTGGGTAGGGATCTCTGTTGCTCCTGTCTCCTCTCTTTGGCCCCTTTTGTTTTTTAAAAATCAGGAGAGATGGCTTTTGCTCCCAAGCATGCATGCATAGATAATCATCGTGCTTGGCCTGTTCGATCAGCAGAAAAAGTCAGAACTGCTCGGGTGAAGTCGGTGGTGGAAAATAGATTAAGAGAAGAAGCATTCCTTTCTGGTAACGGTGAGAACTTTAGAAGCAAACACAGCCTCCCCGAATTTTGCTACTGAATAATGTATTTTCATATACTCATTGTAGGTATCTTTTAATATGTTGGTTTTCTGTAATTGCTCTCCCCGCCTCCACTCCATTTGGTTTTAAACTCCTCTCCACGCAAGATAAATTAAATGAAAATACAGCCAGCATATATTATTTTGTTTGAGCTAAATGTTAGAAGCATGTTTTTTTTATATTTTGTTGTTAACCAGTATCTGGCTTTGGGGCGTTGTATTCAACCAGTGATATTTCTTGCATCATCTGAGTTACATACTAATAACCTTTTCCCTTAAGGTCTATTAATTTTATACATCCTGGATAGGTGATCGACTTTCTCAAACAGAATGCAAGGTCGCTCACGTTGATAGAAATATAACCCTTTATTGTGCTCCGCAAAATGGCAATGCAACATGAATTCTGTACTGGCGTTTTTAGTAAATAATCACGCGAAAGGTTTTGATTGGAAATATTTATCGAGTTACTCGGTTCCTTTGTCCATTATTCAAGTCTAATACATATACGACTATTCTGTTTGTGTTTTACATCCTTAGCTTACGTGGCTCCAGTGGGTGGGGAATGGAATATTTGCTAGAGAAAATTCAGTATGGAGGAGACCAGAGGGGGCTTAACCTTGAGGGTTGCCTTCAGCCCCCACGTGCTGGGACAGCCATATTCAATGCTTGTTCTGTACACGTCAGGTGCGACAGGACAGGGATGGCCCTCGGTCTACCTAACCAGTGCCACGTCCACAAGTATTGGTGGAATGTCTGTTGAAATGTGGTCTGGGATATCAGTCTCCTCTCTCTGCGGGAGCGCCCCCTTCCAAAAGCAAGTCTGGACGAACAATAATTTATGTTAAAATCTCCATTGACCTTACAGAGTGTTTTCGAAAAGCCATACCTGGAAATCCAGAAGTATTTTCTTTGACTGACTTGAAAGCAATGATACAGGACCGCTCCTGTGTCCGCCTCTTCCCCCCACCTTCCCTCCCCCCAACTCAGCCCAGAAATGGCGAGAGGAACTGCTATTGCAAAATACAAAGTGTCGCCAAACTGGGAACCGTCCACATAGCCCGTAGGTTGCCTGGACCGAGAGTCACAGCCTTGGAGACACACAGCCGCATGTATGTAGTTCCTGGGCTTCTGCTCTCAGATTTGGGGACGTGCTATTGTCTCTGACCGTACCCTTCTGCGGATCTCAGCTACAGAGATCCCAGGGAACACGGGCAGAGTTAGTTAGCAGACTCGTGGTGTAAGCTCCTACCCCAAGGGAAGGAGGAGAAAGGCTCAGCTAGTGACTAATCCTTCTCTCTTTGCTTTAAATCTGGTCCATTTCTTTAGGTTGAGAACGTGGCCGACTCGGAACGAGAATGAGCGTCAGCGTTTTGGCCTTTTCATCAGGAAGAGAAGTTTCAGGCTTCTCCACCTTATTCAGACAGGCAATGACTTTGAGGCTTTTTCTTTCTGAAAACCAGTAACAAGGTTTGCGTTCCCCCAAGAGTAGTTCGAAAGTGCCTTCTCTCGTCTTTTGTTGCTTTTGCTCTCCCGGCTATGATCTTTTCACACGAGGCCCCATGTTGTTCGAACAGCACAAGGAAAGCAGAGAAAATCCGCGACAGGACCGAAGGGTCATTTTTTAAAAAGCTCACTTCATCACTTTGTTGTAACTTCCGACCAGGAGCAGTGTTAACTTCGCAGCTAAGGGAAGGCCGGGGTCCTATAAAATCGCGGAAAAACCTAAAAGAAAAATCTTCAAAAGAGCGACACGTCCCTTCACGTGTGCGCCAACTGCGTGTTGCCTGCCTGACTGCTCGGATACCCCTCGCTTGAAGTCCGCGGGCTCCGCCGACTCCGGGCCACTTCTGTCTTCATCCAACATCCCGATGAGACACCGATGAGGTCACTTGGAAGAGCACCACCAGTTCCAAACGGTCAGCCTCTCAAATCCCCCGGTAATTTACTCGTTCGAGATGTCTGGAGGCTGCGTCCTGATGCTGGAGACGGTAGGCGGAGAGCGCAGGTTCAGTGCGGAAGACCTGTCCTGGGGAGAGGGCCCGACTGGAAGGGCATTTATATCCCAAGAGGCTTCCCAGACAATGTGCAGCCTTCAGGTGCCCGGTAATGAAGGTTAAGTCCAGGGCGGCTCTGTGAATTTGTAGGTTAAGAACTTCGGTGACTTCTTTTCAAAGACTTCCTTCAGCGGCGCCTGGGTGGGTGGCTCATCTGTTAAGCGTCTGCTCTTGATTTCGGCTCAGGTCGTGATCTCACAGTTCATGAGCTCGAGCCCCACATCAGGCTCTGGGCTGGCAGTTCAGAGTCGGCTTGGGATTCTCTCTCTTCCTCTCTCTCTCTCTGCCCCTTCCCCCCCCCCAAAAAAAAAAAAGACTTCCTTTAGAGAGGAGAGAAGTTCTGGCCAGATATACAGTTAAAGTGCATTTAGTGAGAAAGGCTGTGTTTTTCTTCTGAGAGCCTTGGGCCCCTGATGGATCAAGAAATACAAATTCCATTTTACGAGGAGCACGGTGATTTGAGTGGTGATGGAAAGTCAAAATGTAGAGCTTCCAAACATTCCGTATGCCTCCTGAGACTTGAAAATGATTAAATTCTGGAGAGATTAAAATTTCTAACTACAAGAACACAGGATTACTCCCTTTTCATGGTTATAAGATGATTTGCTGTGTGACCAAAGGGGAAAATGTTCGCCCGTCCGTTTGTTTTGTAGGAAATCGTAACTGAGCACCTACTGTGTGACAGCCCTGGGCTAATTTCTAGAAGTGAAAATGAAAACACAGGGTCTCTCTTGACTGGCGTGGGTCTCAGTGGGGAGACGAGAATGCAGCCAGGAAGACACTCATTTACAAGTGTCACTGAGCTTCAGGCAAAGTCCCCATCATGCTAGGGCACCGGGGGACTGCAGGGGATGAGAGAAAGCATCTCTGTCTTCACGGGGCACAGGTGTCCTGCAGGAGACACCGACACGAAACAAAGGGTTATCTAGTTTCTTAATGATGACCGTGGCCTGCGCTGTGAGCCCACGGCACGGGGCGTCCATCCTAGCTCAAGCTTTGTGAAAAAGTGACACAAGTGACAGCAAGAAGAAAAAACATTGTATAAGAATTATATTGTTTCGTGCTGTCTTTGTGTTTCCTTCCGATTCGCAAGCCAGCACCGTTGGTGTTACAGTGTTTTACGCCTCTGGAAGTCTCGCTCTGGTTCTCGGCTGGTCCTGAGAAGGCATGGCCACTGGGATCAACTTGAGGATTCTGAGCATTGCTCTGGGGCCGGAGGAATTTTAGGCAGCTGAGTGGTACTGTCAGATATGCATTTTGGAGACCCCCCCCCTTTGGTGTGTCTGGGGGAGGTGGGGTGGGAGAGGAGAGGAAATGCATGGAGACCTGCGAGCAGGCTCCACAAAAATAATAATAATTGACTACTATTTACCGACTACTCCCTCTAGACATGGTCCCGGAGGAGGAAACAGGAAGGGCTGCTCAGTGCTGGTGGGAAAAGGTCAGGGGGGTGGGTACGGGCAGGAGGCACCGCTGGGTTTGAAGGCTAAATAATGAGTTGTGTTTGCAAGGTGCGATGTTGGAGGCAGGACTTTGTAGGCAGAGGGAGAAGGGTGTGAGCCGGGGGCACGGCGGGGACGGGAGGGGTTGGTGGTGCGGGGCGGACCTGGGGGAGCGTGGAGGGAACTAAGGCTGGCCGGGCGGGGAACTGCCGGCCGCGGGAAGAGCTGGGGGATGAGATTTGGTGAGAGGATCTGGGTGGTCAGAAAGCTCACTCTGGCGGCAACGAGGAGGCTGGGAGGTGGTGACCAGGACAGCGGCCGTGGGCTGGAGTTGACTGCCGTCGCCAATAGCCTGAGGGGAACAGCAGATTTTACAAACAGGACTTTGACAAAGTGGGGACAGGTCATCTTCAGTCATGGGCCCCCACCTCCCTGGCCCTCTCTCACGAGCCTCTGAGCCTCCCGAGAGCGGCATGCTCACTGATACATCCCCCACACCTAATACACGGGCAGCCACCTCATTTGTACTTACGAAAGTGAAGTGGGGGCGCCTGGGGGGCTCAGGTGGTTAAGCGTCTGACTCTTGATTTCGGCTCAGCTCATGATCTCACGGTTCGTGGGATCAAGCCCCACGTAGGGCTCTGTGCTGACAGCACGGAGCCTGCTTGGGATTCTTTCTCTGCCCCTCCCCCTCTCCTGCCCATGTGTGAGCACTCCCTCTCTCTCTCGAAGTAAATAAATATTGGGAAAAAGGAAGTGAAGCTTGGCCCTGCTGATGGGCAGGCGAAGATGTTCCCGGTAAACACAAGCCGTGTTTCTAACAGGTCGTGACAATATCGGATTAATGATTGTTCTACCCAGGGTCGTGGTTGAGTCCAGAAAAGACTTCCGTGTGATGGTTCTAGGGGATTAGTGCCCTCTTGCTCATGACAGCCCACTCCCCACTTTAGTCCTCCCACCTTTCAACAAAGACCAGTGAGATCTCCACCTCGAGGCGACTGCCTTTTCCCCAATCGCTCCTTAGGCCATCCAGCACGAACTTAGCTCCTCCTCTTGAGATATGCCCAAAGTTCCTTGGGAATACATCTCCCTCGCTGCGTCAAGCCAGACAGACCTAGACCTGGTTTCGCAGACTACAGATGTGTCCTTGGTGACCTAGGGCTGGTGGCTCTCACACACTCAGTGGACAAATGCCAAGGAGCAGGACATTGTGCAGGGGTGAGCGGTCGGCCAGACTTGGGTCCAATTCTTTTTTTTTTTTCATTTAAAAAAAATTTTTTTAACGTTTATTTATTTTTGAGAGACATAGAGACAGAGTGTGAGCAGGGGAAGGGACAGAGAGAGAGGGAGACACAGAATCTGAAGCAGGCTCCAGGCTCTGAGACATCAGCACAGAGCCCGACGCGGGGCTCAAACTCACAAACCGTGAGATCATGACCTGAGCCGAAGTCGGATGCCTAACCGACTGAGCCACCTAGGTGCCCCACTTGGGTCCAATTCTATTACTTACCAGCTGGCGAGCTCTGGGTGAGTTATTTGACCTCTCTAAATTTCAGCGTCCTCATCCATAAAATGGGGATAATACCTTCCACCTGGGGTTGGTAATGAGGGCAAAACGCTGTGACGCACTCACAGAGTTCAGCACACGGCTCACAGCGAGGATGCTATGCTTGGTAAGGGGTAGTTCGTGGGACGTCGTGCTGGAAGCGCCTTCACACCTATCGTGGCTCCGAAATAAGTTTGTCCGCATGAAACAAATTTTTTTCAGGTTTAGTTTGGAGACTATTTGAGTGGCATTTTCTGGGCATCTAGGCACCCTTCACCCCAAAAGACTCAGTCTTTAAGACCGCTACAAAAAACAAAGGCACCCAACAGATAAAACAAAGGGCGTTTTCGGCAAGCCATGTCTTGTTTTGGGAATGGTTGAATTCCTGAGTGATCCATTACTACTGCCTGGAAAACCCTTTCCAGACAGGACCCCGGACCTCCGAAGAAGTGCCTCCGCTAACAAAAAGTGACATCCACCTTACCGCATGTGGCATGGAACGATTTACGAGGGCTCGGTTGGAGCTGAGACAGGTTCAAGTTCTCCCCACTCCCTGCCTCCTCCCCTCCTCCAAAGTGAGAAAGGGTTTGGGCCACTTGGAGACTCGAGATTGTCACAGGTCTACAGAATGGACCACATTGGGCTCCCTGGAGCCGGCGTGCTTCTCAGCCTGTTGAAGCTGCTGTGTTGAGAAGGAGCCATGTCTTTGACGTGTGATGGAATCCCTGCTTCTGGGAAGAAAGTCTGTTATGGACTGAATGTTTGCGTCCCCCCCACACCCCAAATTCATGGATCGAAATCTGACCCTCAGGGTGATGGTATTAGGAGATGGGGCTTTGGGAGGCGACGAGGACACCTAATCACCAATGGGACGAGTGCCCTTCAAGAGGGTCCTCCTCGCCCCTTCGGCCACAGGAGGACACAGCCACACGTCGTCTATGACCTCGGAGGCAAATTCTCACCCCTGCATCTGTGGGCGCCCTGATGTTGGACTTCCGGCCTCGAGAATGGTGAGAAATAAATGTCCGTTGTTTGTGAGCCGCCCCACCCCCACCCCCAGCCTGTGGTGTTCTGCCACAGCGGCCCGAACTAAGACAGTCTCTTCTAGAATCCAGACCAACAGTCATAGATTTAAAAGCAAGCTGGCCTCCCATCCCTGTTTTATCTCACACTAACTCGTAATTAAAATGCCCAGTGACACTACCCACTGAAACTCAACAACAAACGTGCCACCTCCTATAAAGGCAACCAAGCTCTTCCAGACTTTTCGCTGCGTGTCACCACACTGGGGTGGACATGTCTGGAGCTACACAATATTGGAGTCCCAAATATCAAATACTCTTTCAACCGAGTTCTGATGCGCGTGAGACGGCTTTTCCGAATTGCAGTCCCGGCCACAAAAAGCCAAGGTATAAACACCAGCAACGGAGGCAGAGAGAGAAAATGCCGGAAGACTCCTGTTTGCCAAGTTCCATGGAGACTGTTTTGCAAAAAGCGTCCGTACTTCCAGATCCCCATTTTTTTCCTTCGGGGTATATTTTCAGAATAAAATTTATTATTTCTTTGATCATGAAATAAGTCACTCATTACTGAAGATTTGAAATACAGAGTAAAATAGAAAACAAAGGAAAAAGAGTCACGGAATTCCTGTTTTGTGGGTTTTCCCCCACTTCTTTTTCTGGTTTTTCTTCCATTAATTTAGATTTTATTCTGTGTGCAAGTTTGCATTTTCTTTTTTTTAAAAAAACTTTTCTTTTCTTTTAAAGGGAGACAGTGTGCATGAGCAGGGGAGAGGATCAGAGGAAGAGAAAGAGAGAATCTCCAGCAGGCTCCATGCTGAGCCCCACGCGGGGCTCAATCCCACGACCCTGAGATCATGACCTGAGCTGAAATGAAGAGTCGGACACTCAACTGACTGAGCCACCCGGGCGTCTCTGCATTTTCAGTTAACATCACAGGATGTAATCCTATTCTAGCTGTTGTGCGTTTTTCATAAATATCATTTCAGACCTTTCCAAAAATTCCTTCGAGTGGATGCTCTATAGTTTATATGAGCGTTCTCTTATTGCTTTAGACTTAGGTGGCTTGCTGATTTTTTTTCCTATTAAATGTACACAGCACCTTACTTGTGCGTTAGGAGGTTTTATATTTTAAATTCTTTGCTTGATTCAAGGATGAAATATGGGATTACTGGCTTTAAAAGTAGGTGAGATCTCAGGGCTCTTGAGACTTACGGAGCATCTGCAGGTGTTTGTCTTGTAAATCACTACCCGTGGGCAGCCGAGGCGGCCAAACGCACTTTGTCACATCGGCCACCCGATCGGGTCCGCCGATGGCTGGGTCTCTCCACGGACGGCCCTGTGCTAAGCTTTGGGAGAGGAAAAGAACTGATGACACGCTTCTCGACCTCAAGCGGCACTCACTCTCTGAGCTGGGCGTCACCGGTAGAACGTTCGTGTGTCACCGTCACCTTCGTCATGCCCACTGTTTCCTCTGGGGCTGGTTCTCTCCCGCTGCTCCCCCCAACCTCTTGATCCGTTCTGTTGTTCTTTGACCGCTCTGTGGCCCGTGAGTCTGACCTCTGGGAACTGGACTGCCTGGGGTTCCCTGGCCTCTGATTTGGGGTTGGGTCAACGGACAGCATGGTCAGATTGGCGAGTGGTAGAGGTAGGAGAGCCCTCATCGCAGTTCCGGTGGCTGCTGTTGGAGGTCCCTCTTCCAGGCTCTTGCTGGGCCCTGGTAGCATCATTCCCTCCCTTTGCTCCTCTGCTCCAGGGCCGGGAATGGTGTTTTTACCACAGCCCGACTCTGGGCTCCGGAAGTGGGTTCTGTCCTCAGAATCAGCGCATGACACCGCCCCATGATCCTTTTCCGAGCGTCCTCGGCATTGCGCCTTTTCCTCATATCCCAGTAGCCGCGTTGTACCCCTCCTCTTTCCCCGGGCCCCGCAGCCCTCCTCTCCGTTGGTCACTGTGTGCTGTGCCCTCTCTGCTCTCCTCCGTGCCTCTGGCCTCAGCCGCTGACACCCTCCCCCGTGCTCACCGGACTGTGACTGCGTCGGTTTTCCCTCCGATCCTTAAAGGCATCGAGCTCCTAACTGGCCCCCGCCCTGAGGAAAGAGCCGCCCTCCTGTGTCCACCAGCTGACGGGCCTGCTCCTCGCACTGGCCCGCATGCTCTGAGCCTCCCCTCTGACACCAGGAACGCAGCGTCCCTGCTTCTGCGCAAAGCAGCTCCTACCTCGCGTCCTGCCTTTTAGCCCCTTTCTGTCTGGTCACGCAATCCGACCCCCTCGCTTCTGCAGCACCAGTCTCTTCCCTCCCCTGGTCATCTGCACGAGCATGTGAGAAGGTTGGAGTGTCTGCCATGGTCAACGCTACCTCCCAAACCCCACCCCTGGCCCCCCGGACCCCTGCTCTGCTCACGTGACATTAAAGCTTCTTGGAGGTGCTGGTGCGGTGGGCACTTCCTCCCCTTCCATCCTCTCCCCACCGGGCTCTTGCCCCAGCACCCCCGAAATGCTCTTGCCGGAGTCATCAGCGACCCTCCAAACCGCCCAACACAACGGTCTTCTTCTGTCCTCAGTTCATTCATGCTGTTAGCACGTTTGAGACGCCCTCCTTGAAAGCGTCTTTCATCTTCTCTTGGCTTCGAGGTTGCCCTGCTCACTGCTGGCTTCTCCCCAGTCTCCACCGCTGGCTTCTCCTCCTCCGCTAGAGTCTACATGTGTGCGGAGGCCGGTCTCAGCAAGCCAAGACTTTGTCTTTATCTGGGTCCCCCTTTTACGAATTTCGATGGCTTTCAATGCTACCGGTGGGCTGATTAGACGCCAGGTGTATGGGTCCAGGCCCAACCTCTCCCTTGGGCGCACGCATCAAGCTGTTGGTTCACCAGATGTCTCCGGGCACCTCCGACTTCATCTGGCCAAACAAACCTTTTTTTTTTTTTAAATAAAGTTTATTTATATTCAAAAGAGAGACAGAGACAGATCAAGGACGCAAAGGAGCAGAGAGAGAAGGAGACACAAAATCCAAAACAGGCTTCAGGCTCTGTTGGCTCAGAGCCTGACGCGAGCTCGAACCCATGAACCATGAGATCATGATCTGAGCCAAAGTCAGACGCTTAACCGACTAAGCCGCCCAGGTGCTCCCCAAACAAACTCTTGATTTTACACCTGCCTTTCCTCAATGCAGGTATCCAATCATATCCTGGGGGAGAGACGTGGGTGTTTGTCCTTCAGCCTTTCCCACTGCAGCGTCTTCCACCACCATCCGCCACTCTCTCCACTGAGCTCCTCATTCTCCATCCCTCTTTTGTCCGCCTCTCCCGTACGGATGGCCCCACCTCCCAGCTGCTTCCTCAAACCATGCACATCCCTCCGTCTCCTGCTCCCACCTCATCCAATGTACGTTTACGTCTCACCTGGATTGGGACAATCAGCCTCCTAACCAGCCCCCTCCATGTCCATCACAACAGAGGGGTTCAAGGGATCTTTAAACGAAATCTTCCTACGTCGTTGCCATGTGTTAAACTCTCCACCAAATTATATCCCCGTGTATTGGGAATAAAATTCAAACCTACAGTTTGGCCTGCAAGACCCTATTTGCGCTGCCGGCACCCACCCTCCTGTGACTTCAGCTACCAGCACGCCCCCCAACCCCTTGCTGCCCATTTGCCAACACCACCCCTGTCTTTCTTCTCTTCCTCAGGCGCATGAAGCTCCTCTGGGCCTCCGCACCTGTGGTCCCTCTGCTGGGAATGCGCGGTCTTCGGAGCGTCTCAGGCTGGCTCCTTCCTGCCGTTCAGGTGACGGGTCAGATGGCGCCTCTTCCCTGAGGCCCTCCCTGACCAACTCGCCTGCTCTTGTCTCTGCCTTCCCACCCGGTGCAGGTTCTGTACGGCACTTATTCTCTGACCTGACCTCATTAACTGTGTTCGTTATTTGTCTTATCTGCCGTCTCCTGCCCCACGAGACCGTGCGCTCCAGAGAGTGGAGATCGGTTTTGTTTATTCGCAACCAGGCCCCCCTACCCAGAACGGTGCGGGGCAGACAGCATGTGCTCGAAACTGTGTGTTCACTAACACGTGAATTCAGCAGAAATCTAAATACCTGTAGGTTTTCCGCTACAACATGCGGAAGGTAAGACACGTGCTCTGTGCCCTGGAAAGGAACTCGGGTAGATTTCAGCTCTGAGCCAGCCATGGTATGTAAGGCTCTCAATGAGACTGGGAAGGAGAGGTGGTTATCCCCATTCTACGGAGGAGGAAACTGAGGCTCACAGAGATTGAGTCATTTGCCCAGGGTCACACAGGGAATAGCAGAGACGGCGCTGGCCTCAGCAGTACTGTTTCGCTATGGCCCAAGTCCAATTCTGACCTGGGGTGGCTGTGACATCACGGCTATTAGATGCCCCTCACCTCTGTGATAATTTTATGTGACAAGATGACTGGGCCACGGTGTTCAGATATTTGGTCAAACTTTATTCTGGATGTTTCTGTGAATGCATTTTTCAGATGAGGTTGGTATTTATTTAAATCAGTAGACTTTGGGGCACCTGGGTGGTTCAGTCTGTTGGGCATCCAATTCAGCTCAGGTCGGGATTTCACGGTTTGTGAGTTCGAGCTCTGGATTGGGCTCTGTGCTGACAGCTTGGAGCCTGGAGCCTGCTTCAGATTCTGTGTCTCCCTCTCTCTCTGTCCCTCCCCTACTTGTGCTCTGTCTCTCTCTCTCTCAAAAATAAATTAACATTAAAAGAAATTCTTGGGGTACCTGGGTGGCTCGGTTGGTTAAGCATCTGACTTCAGCTCAGGTCATGATCTCATGGTTTGTGAGTTCAAGCCCCACATCAGGTTCTATGCTGACAACTTGGAGCCTGAAGCCTGCTGCAGAATCTGTGTCTCCCTCTTTCTCCGTCCCTCCCCCACTCATGCTCTGTCTCTCTCTCTCTCAAAAATAAACGTTGAAAAAAAATTCTTCAATCAGTAGACTTTGAACAAAGCAGATTGTTCTCCGTGATGTGGTGGGCCTCGTCCCGTCAGTCGAAGGCCTTAGAAAAACAAAGACCGACCTCCCCTGACCAAGAGGAGATTCTCTCAGCAGACTGCCCCTGGACTCCATCTGCAACTCCTCCCTGCGTCTCCAGCTTGCTGGCCCGCCCCGTCTGAAGGGAAACTGGATTCGAAATACTGATTTATAGCACTTCAGAGTCTGCACTTTCCCCCTGGGCCATGGTGCTTCCCACACAAAAGGGAAGAAAAGGGCACATGAGCAAGAGAGATAGAAAGATGTGTAGAGGTTCAAACAAGGGGCGACTCCATCCTTCTGCGGTGGCGGCGATCGGGGGGACCGGGCTCTGTCCTGCCGTGGGCCCGACGTGCTGGTCAAGTTGCTGACGAGAATTTCTGTGCCCACTGAGGGCTGACGGTGTTGATTCCTGACAAGGGTGCAAATGGGCAAAAATGTCTTGCTGAAACCCCACGTTACGAGCTGATGAAATCCGACACGGCCACGTCCTGTGTTTCCCAGCATGACCTGGAGCCGTCTGAGGACCGACCTTCAGACAAAACCCGATCCCGAGTCAGGCAAAAGGGGGGCTTTGATGAGGTTGTTGTCGCTCGAATTCCCACACAGTGTCTGTGAAGATCTGGCCTAGAGGCCCTTCGTTGAGAGGTACAGAGTTCACAACCCGAATAGTAACTCAAGCCCTTAATGTGCTATTATGTCCAAAAATGCTTTTATGTCGCCACAGCTTTTAATAGAAAGATGAGAACAGAGATAGTTGATTAAATATTTATCTCATTAATAAACACAAGATGATGACTGCTTTCTGTTTTGCACCGACTTTCCCATTTGGGTTCCATGCGCGTGGCGTAGACACATTCTTTTCTCTGGCTGTGAAGGAACTTAATCACAAAAGCGCGGTTGGACTTCTTCTCGGTGAAGAGGAAGCAAATGGAATTGCTTCAGCCCCACAGAGGTCGTTGTCATGCAGAAACACAATCGGAGAGGACAGTTCTCCGCTACCCAGGAATCGTTTTTGGGTGAAGTTTGGGGATTACGGGCCATTCCACGACAGTAAATTTTCCATGACCGCTCCATGGTCAAGGACTGATTTTAAAAGGCAGAGGAAAGCCTAAGTACAGAATAAAGAGAACCACGGTAATGAGCGTTCCTGACACCTTGGTTACCGTGGTAGAAGAGACGGCGCTGCATCTGCGTGTCGGAACTCAGTAGAATAGGAAACGTGCAGCTGAAAGCAAACGGTCTGTCAGAAAACCGTGTCAGGGAGGCGGGCATCTTTTTATACCTCCTTTGCCAGGCCCCCAATACCCACTCTTCCTCCCTCTTCCTCACTCTCCGGCGGGATAAGACGGAGTGGAAGATGAG
The DNA here is from genome assembly GCA_030068075.1 of Paguma larvata. Taxonomy (NCBI): domain Eukaryota; kingdom Metazoa; phylum Chordata; class Mammalia; order Carnivora; family Viverridae; genus Paguma; species Paguma larvata. Next base: position 20,899,929 of record CM057837.1, on the reverse strand, counting down.
GGAACATGGCAACTGGCCGCCTGGCCCTGTGTGACGCCCGGGGAGGGGGGGGACGGACGTGGCTGGCTCCTGGCTGGGTCCCCCAGTTCCGAGAAGATCGGTCTGCAGGTGGCTCCCCCCGGCAAGAACCACGGCCCAGGGACACTGCCGAAGGCCTCGTGGGCTACGCCTGACACAATGGCAGCGGGCGGGCGGAGGTGACGTGGGCAAAGTTCACAGACAGCGGTGAGATCGGAGCCCCTGGAGATGGGCGTTGGTACATCCTAGTCCCCAAACCAACCCCTCTGGCTGGCCTCTGGGACCTGCCCTTGCGGCTCCTTATCTCCAAATGTGTTGGTCCTTTTTAGCATCCAGCCGTAGAGCCCTTTGCGCCTGGGTTGAACTCTGTGTTTATGCAGGTCCCGAGCCAAGGCGCTGCTCCCTCCACTGCTTTGGTTGGCTCAGGGATCTCTGACCAGGCTTCTGACTCAGTTTCTCTACTTCGTGACAGTTGACTGTCCTCCATAACCCCATTCCTCAGCCCATTGCTTCATCTTGCTAAACCCCTCTCCCAGGGGCTGCATCCCACCCTAAGCCCACCTTGGACCTCATTGTCAGATCTTCTGGAACAACACTACTGACGGTGGGACTTCCGATTTGTCTCTGGATCCCATCACCCTGGCCAGATGCCCAAAGATTCCAAAATCTGGGATGAGCTGGAATGGTTGCCCTCTCAGACACACTGTTGGGGGTTGTCTGGCTATTCTCTTTATGTGACCCCCCCCCCCGCCACAATGGCGATGGGGCTCCTATGACCTGGCTTCCGTCTCATTCTGGGAAGCGAGTGAGTCCCCAGCCGATCCGGTATGCTGCTCCATCTCTGACAAGTGTCCCTCGAGAAATATTTCAGGAAAGGATTTTATCTGATCACTACAGGCAATGATCAAAGAAAACTAATTCCACTGTGTTTGTTACAACAACATCAGTGAAAGAAGTCAAGAATATAGTCTCAGAAGGAGCATAAAGTATGCAATAAAGGCCAATACATAATTAATGAACATCGTGTCTCTAACACAGCGTTCTGCAAAACTAAGCGCACAGTGTGTAATTATTCCTCACATCATCATAAAGTACGGAGTGGGCAGGGGAAACGAGAAAAACCAAACAATTTTTCCTAAGGAAACCCACTAGAAATTAGAATCGAAACCCGACAATCTTGAAACCCAGTTGTGATGCACTTCATATGTCAGTACGAATCTCCATATACATTTCTAGTCGTCTAAGGCAATCACTTGGTATATCTGACTTATAGCATCTGCTGTTGAGAATCCCTGTGCAGCCCCCAGCTCCACCCAGTTTGGGGGTCACGCAAGAAAACCAGTCCAGTTACTGACAACTGGCCGCGGGATACAATGGGTAAGAGAGTGAAATCCGTGTCGAGGTGTTTCTGTGCCAATCCTAGTGTACTACCACTTAAACAGCCCTTTTGGAAGATTAATTAAAATCGGTACGTAGATAGAGAGTTGATGATGTTTTGAGTAATATGTGTGCCTGGCATATGGTAGCAGTATATAAGCAGCAGCTCTTACTATTATAATATGATCACATTTCGTTTTGACCCCAAATGGGAATGAATTACCAATCTCTATTGCCCTCGTAATTCATCACAATTGATTGGAAAGATCTCTAATTAGAAAACAAAAAAACAAAAACAAACATATCGTCTAAGTTAGAGAAATTGAATATATTCAACAGAATGATGCCACAAATTCCCAAGGTATTATTAGACTTTTCTGAAGGGCCCACAGACTCAAATGTCTCCAGGCGGGCTGCGTGAAAGGGAGACGTGAGGGGTGTAAGACAATGGGATAAACTCGAAGGAATATGGGCTAAACAGAGCATCCTTCAGGTGGTGCTCAGGGTGCCTTCGTTTTGATGGATTTCTCTGCACCTTGTTTTGGTATCTTTATCAAATCACTGCTTCTCTCCCGCTTGTAAAAGAAAGGTTTGAATATATTTATGTATCGTCTACACAGACCTTTCGGCTGTACACTCTAAAGGAGCCTGTAGCTGATTTTAGCTGAATTTATGGAGCTGGTCCCCTTTGGTTTGGACGATTCTAATGATTCCACAACTCCTCAGCCCGCAATCGGTGAAACATATTTGTGCCTATTTATGTAAATCTAATTTGTGTTCTTGGGAATCTGGGGTCTCTTTTCCCCGTTAGAATAAAAATTCCTCCAGTGTAAAAACCGTCTTTCTCCTCCGCCTGATAATCAGACATATCTATTAAGTGCCTAATTGTATCCAGTGCTGAGCTAGGCAAATAGGAAGGGATTTCAGAGCCTCGCCTCGCCTCTCGTTCTTATTGTCTCGGAGGTAGCTCACGGCTCACTGAAATCTGCCACAGGGCTGGGACTACCTCCACGGAATAGTTGCTGAGGGGTTCTACCGTGTTGGATCTCTTCCGAGTGCTTTATTATTTCACCGAATCCTTCAACAACCCTAGAAGGCCCTCCCTGTGATTATCCCCGCTTTACAGATCAGGAAACTGAGCAGAGGAAGTGAAATACCTCGCTAAGTAACATAGAAGGTCAATGGAGACTTTGGATAAGAACCCCACTCTAGTTCCCGGGGGAGCCTTCGGCACAGCGCCTGTGTGCACAGCCGACCTGCCGTGAAGGCAGCACCGCTGGAATTCTTGTGCAGACCTTTGTGCCCCCCAATGCAAGCACTTTCTAGAATGTGAATTTTTGGACACATAGAATAGTAACACATGAGCAGGCTAATTTAGGTTGGGTGTTATGCATCTCTCCTTCCTCCTACATCCAAGCCCTGGACAGTAGAACACTTTTTTCAAATAACTTTTTAAAGGTTATTTATTTAGTTTGAGGGGGGAAGGGCAGAGAGAGAGAGAGAGAGGGAGAGAGAGAATCCCAAACACCGACAGTGTGGAGCCCAGTGTGGGGCTCGAACTCACGAACCATGAGATCGTGACCTGAGCTGAAATCAAGAGTCGATGCTCAACCAATTGAGCCACACAGGTGCCCCAGGAATTTTTTTTTTTTAATATCGACATTATAACACTGTGGAGACAAAGAAATTTTCGTGGTTTCCTGGATACAAGGAAGCAGAGGGGATAGGATTCATGGAGAAATGAGAGTGGAAGAAATCATGGCCACGGGAGACGCTTCTCGAAAACCTACGGATCAAATAGACCAAAAGAAAAGTGAGGCCATGGAATACTGGGATAGCACGATTTATAAGCTCAATCTAATCGCTATATAGAATTTCCTCAACCAAAATAGAGAATAAACATTCTCTTCAAACATCCATAAAGCAGTCACAAAAACTAAATATGAATGCTGCTGAAAATACAATCTCAACGAATTCTCTGCAGCAAAAATCTTAGAGGCTCCCTTTGCTACCAAACCAGTACTACAGGAGAGATAAGGAAAAAAAACAAACTTCGGATCTGAGAGTAAAGACACAGCCTTTTAATTTGCTCCATGTTATTCACAAACGGTATTTCAAATGTGCGCCAAGCACCACGTATGTGATGAGTAGCAGACATGCAGTGAAGGTAGCTTGACTAGGGGTGTGGAGTGGACGGAGATGATAGTGGGCTAAGGGCAATCTAGAAGCAGAACTAACGGACCTTGGGAATGGATTTGACCACCCCCCCTCCAGGCTCTCGAAGCCTTGCTTTGCCAGAGTAAGAGCTTGTCTGGCTTGTTCAGCACAAGGTCCCAGGACGGAGCACAGAACCAGACCCAAGTCGAGGGATTCACGCGGCTTCGGTGAAAATTTTTATGTAAGTCTGTCCCCGCAGCGTATAATCCCACCCCGAGGGGGTGCTGACATTTAGTTACAATCCTTCCCCGTCTCCACCAAATCCTGTGCCTGGCCAAGCTTCGAGAGATAAAGGCCACCTTCTATTTACATACACTCTGCAACTGACAGAACTCTTCCATGTAAATTACCTACTGTCGATCCCACAACAAGGTTACTATTCCCATTTTCCAGATACTGCAACCGAAGCCCAGCTTACCCAAGGTCACGGCTGCAAGTGGCAGGGCTAAGATTTGGACTCAGTCTAAGTGAAAATGGAAGAGTCTGTGAAAATAAGTAAATCAGCTAATATTTGTTTATTTCTTGAGTGCCTACTATGTGCTAAGCCTTATAAAATGATTACCTTACTCTGTCCTAACAAGGACTTTGCAAGGTATTTATAAGCTACATCCATTTTCTGTACCGATGAGGAAACCAGAGAGGAATGTGCCGAAGTCAGGAGGAGAGGAGCCGGAATTTGAACCCAGATCATGGGTTCAAGGCTCTCGCTTTTTTTCCAAATGTATACTGCCCCTTATCGGTCCCCTCGGTTTCAGTGTAACCATCAGCAGGGCACTGATGAGTAGAACTTTCGATGCAAGTTAATTCTGATCTAGGAAGATGCTGCTTTTTTAACAGCAAAGTGATGCTTTATGAAACTAACTAAGCTTAGGAACTGTTTGAGAAAGTGAAACGCTATTGATTACTTAATAGCTGCTGCATAAATCACCTTGGACACAAATCGTCTATTACTCTTTAAAGGGCAGGAACCCAATATCTGGAAAAAGCTGGATAAATGTAGCACAATGTGCATTAGAATCTAGTTAGAAAGACCCACAATAAAGGTTTATAAATATTTCATGGGCTCACTAGTTATTTGTCCTATAGTTTTAGTTTTTAGAACCATCATAATTAGTTACTTTTAGGAGAATATCTGGACGGGAGCCTTAAATTCTGACAGGTAACTCCAGCAATATTATAAAAAGCACAAATCATCTGGATTAATTTTATGTGAACTGTAGTCTAAGAGATATCAATTTATTGATTTAAGAAATAGGTTTGAAGACAGAAGCAATTCTTGGATACCTTCATAGAGCAAAACGAATAGCCCTAATTACTGAGTGCGACACCCACATTGTGTTTGCTACAAATCTGAGAGCCATAAATTTTAAAGCTACTTAGTGTTCCATATTCTTTAAGTGTTCTGGAATTGGGATCAATGTCCAGCCGCACAAGAAAATCATCCTGGAGGAATACACTTCGCGTTCCCACTTTCCAGAGGGAAATGAACATACTGAGGAGTTTATGTTAGGACGTAGAACAGGCTGGTAACTGGCCGAATTTTATTCATTCTTCTGCTCGTGCACAAGTTCAAGGAGCAATTGTGGGATAGTTACATACCTGTAGGTTAATACTTTGGGGGAAGGAGGTCAGGTTTAGGTAAGCAGGGGTAGCATACTTCATTGATTAGTGTCCTTTACAAAAACTTTATTGACAGGTACCTGGGTGGCTCAGTCGGTTAAGTGGCCGACTTTGACTCAGGTCATGATCTCATGGTTCATGGGTTCAAGCCCTGCATCAGGCTCTGTGCTGACAGCTCCGAGCCTGGAGCCTGCTTCAGATTCTGGGTCTCCCCCTCTCTCTGCACCTCCCCCACACATGCTCTCACTCTCTCAAATAAATAAACATTACAAAAATTTTTAAAAATTCCATTAAAAAACTTTATTGAGATATAATGGACATACGACGAATTGCACAAAGGGCACAGGTTGATGCATTTTGCCGTGTATGTATACACTTGTGAAGTCTCATCACAATTAAGATAATGAACGTATCCATCACCCCCCAACTGTCCTCATGCCTCTTTATAATCCCTTTCTCCCTCCGCTCTCCACAGCCCATACTACCCACCCCCTGTCCCCCCAATTCCCCAGGTCCCCACTGATCCGCTTCTGTCAGTATAGATTAGTATGCGTTTTGTAGAATTTCACATAATTGGAATCAGCATGCACTCATTTTTCTTCCTTCTGTCCTTCCTTCTTCTCTCTCTTTTCTTCCACTTCTTTTCTTTCTCTTTCTTTCCCTCCTTCCTTCTTTTCTCTCTTCCACTTCTTTCTTTCTTTCTTTCTTTTTCTTTCTTTCTTTCTTTCTTTCTTTCTTTCTTTCTTTCTTTCTTTCTTTCTTTCTTTCTCTTTCTTTCTTCCTTCTTTCCTTCCTTCCTTCCGTCCTTCCTTCTTTTCTCTCTTTTCTTCCACTTCTTTTTTCTCTTTCCTTCCTTCCTTCCTTCTTTCCTTCCTTCCTTCCCTCCTTCCTTCTTTCCTTCCTTCTTTTCTCTTCCACTTCTTTTCTTTCTTTCTTTCTTTCTTTCTTTCTTTCTTTCTTTCTTTCTTTCTTTCTTCCTTCCTTCCTTCCTTCCTTCCTTCCTTCCTTTCTTTCTCTTTCTTTCTTTATTTTTGTTTGATTCTTTAACTCAGCATAATTATTTTAAGATTCGTCCATGTTGTCACATGTATCAGTAATTTATTCCTTTTCTCTCTGAGTCGTAGCCTACGGTGAGGACGTACCTCAGCTTACTTCACCTGTCGATGCTGTGTGGTTTCCAAGCTGGGTCTGTTACAAATAAAGCTGTAAGCTTTGTGTACAAGTCTTTGTGCAGATTTAAGCTTTCACTTCACTTGGATAAATACACAGCCGTGCAAAGGCTGAGCCATATGTAGGTGTACGCTTCCCTTTGTGAGAAACCGCCGAGCTGCTCCTTACCTGGTTGCACCATGTCACACGCCCCCTCCCACAGCGGCGAGAGCTCCGGTTTGCTCCTCATTCTCTCCAAACACCTTCTTGGTCAGTCTTTTAAATTTTAGTCACACGTGATTCGCAAATATTTTTTCCAATTCTGTAGTTCATCTTTCCATTCTCTTACTATTATCTTTTGAAGAGCAGAAAGACGCATAGAGTAGGGTGGTCGTTTTTTAATCCAGTCACACATCCACCATTTTGCTGTTTTCTATGTTTCACGGGTTTTTTGGCTCATCTGATCCTTCTTTACTGCATTCTTTTAGAGTAAGTAGATATTTCTTAGTATTCCATAATAATTCCTTTGTTGGGTTTTTTAAAAATTATTATGAGTGATTTTCTTGGTGGTTGCTCTGAGGATCGCTATGTACATATTAATTTATAATAATCTACTTTAGATTAATGCCGACTTAATTCATGAGAACGGAGACACTTTTCTCCAGTATAGCACCGTACCTCCTCCCTTCTCTGGGTGGTGGTTGGCATGTACATTTCATCTATGTATGTTACAGATTCAACAATACGGTTTTGTAGGCATTGCTTTTTACAATCTTATGTCTTTCAAAGAAGTTAGAAGAAGAAAGAAGAAAAGTGTATGTGTGGAATCTTTTCCATTAACCTACACCTTTATCATGTTGGTATTCTCATTTCTTCCTATAGATTAGAGTTACCATTTGGGGTCGTTTCTTTATTCCAATATACTTGCCTTCCCTACCCCCACCATGGTGCTATTATTGTCATGTATGTCATATATTTACATGTTATCAGCTCGATATTACAGTTTTATAATTATTGTTCATGTAATTGTCTTTTAAATCCATTACCAGAAGAAAGCATATATTTATACTTTTATAATTACCTACGTAATGACCTTACTGGTCTGCTCTATTCCTTTGTGCAGATTTGAGTTACAGCCTGTTGTTTCTTTTCAGCCTAAAGAGTTTTCTTTCTTAAGCACAGATTTTTCTGCAATCTACCCCCAGTGAAGTCTGCCTCTGGGCCACACCCGGGGAGAAGCACTGAACCCTGGAGCCGGCAGGGGAGGAAGGCAGCCACCCTTGGCTAAAATCCACAAGCTCCCATGGTTCCTGCCCAGTTCAACAGTTTTTCTGAATGACTATTTCTCAATCTGTTGTTTGCCTTTGCTCCATTTCTAGAGTCCCAGAATGATTCCTTTTGACCATTTTGTCTAGTCGTGTGCTGTTTCTTTTAGGGAGAGGATTTGCCGAGATCCTCGCTCTGCCGTTCACAATCTAACCCAACGATCTTGATGGTGTCGTTGCCATTCCAACAATTCTTGGTTCTCTCTTTCCTCTTTTTATGCCTTCTTAGGATGAATTAATTCTGTTTTCAAATTCTATTTTATCTATTTCGTTGATTTATTAGCTATGACTCTTTATTTTGTTATTTTAGTATTTGCTTTAAGGTTTATATTAGACATACATAACCTACAGTCGGAACCTTCATTCCTCTGGGTCTTTGTGCTACTGCCGTCACACATTTCACTTCTGCAAATATTATAAGCCCCATAATGTTGTGTTAGTTTTTGTTTAAATTGTTGATTATCTTTTAAAGACACTAAAATAGTAAAAAAAACAAAGCAAAGCAAAAAACACCTTTACATTCATCTGTGTAGTTACCATTTCCGGTGTTCTTTGTTTCTTCGTGTAAACCCATCTTTCCATCTTGTAGCAATTCTCTTCTGCCTGAAAGACTTCTTTTAATATTTGTTATTGTTCTTGTCTGCTCCTGCTGAGTCGTTTCAGCTTTCGTCTGCATATCTGTGTATTGCCTTCATTTTGAAAGGCGTTTTGGTAGGTAAAGGTTTATAGGCTGAAATTTCTTTTTTCTTTTTTCTTTCTTCATATGTATGTGAGGTCTTTTTTCTCTATTTCTTATTAAGATTTTTTTCTTATCGCTGGTTCTTTCTTTTTTAAGTGTACGGATTTATTTTGAGAGGGAAACACACGTGCGTGTGTTTGCACACATTTGAGTTGGGGAGGGACCGAGAGAGAGAGAATCCCAAGCAGGTTCCGTGCTGTCGGCAGGGAGCCCAACATGGGGCTCGATCTCAAAAACCGGGAGCTGAAACCAAGAGTTGGACTCTCAACCAACTGACCTGAGCTGAAACCAAGAGTCGGACGCTCAACTGACTGAGCCCCCCAGGCATCCTGCTTTTCGTTTGTTTTTAAGCGATTGAATGATGATGTGCATTGGTGTAGTCCTACGTTTCTTTAGTTTGTGTTTGTTGAGCTTTTTCTATCTATGGACTTATAGTTTCCATCAAATTTGGAAAGATTCTGGCTATTTTTCCTTTCTTGGTCTTTCCTCTCCTTTAGAAACTCCAATAGGTAAATTAGGCCCCTCGAGGGGCAGCTCGTTGATGCTCTATTCATTTTTTGGTCATTGTTTTCTCTCTCGTGCTTCATCTTGGATCGCTTTCTACTGCTGTATCTTCAAGTTCACTCTTCTTTTCCTTCGAAATGTCTGATCTGCCATTAATCCCATTTACTCTATTTTTAAATCTTGAGGAGCATAGTTTTCAATCCTAGGAGTTTGATTTGCATCCTTTTTTTTTAGCAATTTTTTTAAAAGTTTTATTTATTTATTTTGAGAGTGAGACAGCATACAAGCAGGAGAGGGGCAGAGAGATAAGAGAGAGAGATAGAGACAGAGAGAGAATCCCAAGCAGGCTCCATACCATCAGCACAGAGCCCAATGCAGGGCTCGAACTCACAAACCGTGAGATCATGACCTGAGCTGAAATCAAGAGTTGGACACTTAACCAAGTGAGCCACCCAGGCGTCCACTTGTGTTCTTTTTTATATCTCCCATGCCTGTAACACATTCACCTTTTTCCTAGCTTCTCAATATGGAGTATAGAATACAGTCATACTAATTGTTTTAATCCTTGTCTATTGATTTTATCATCACTGTCACGTCTTGGTGAGTTTCAATTGATTGGTTGTCTGCTGCTCTGTATGCCTGGGAATTCTTTATTGGTTATTCATTCCCCCAAAATATTATTGAGCTTTGATCTGGGATTCAATTATTTAGAGACCATTTGATCTTTTTGGTCTTGCTTTTAAGCTTTGTTAGGTGGAACCAGAAAAGGGCTTAGTTTAGGGTTAATAACCCCATCACTGAGCCAAGAGCCTTCATAGTAATCTAATACTTCATGAATTATGAGGTTTTCCACGCTAGCCATTACAAATAGGTGCTATTCTCTGCCCTACGTGAATTCAGGCGCTATTCTCTCCAATCCTTTTGGGCAATTTTCTTTTGTCTTTAGTAATTTCCTCATACGGATATGCTAATAAGCATGCAAATGAGTACTTACCTGGACCTTCTGCAGCTCTCCAGAGCTCTCTCCTCTACAGTATTCTTCTTTCTTATCTCTCAGCTGCCTTGGTGTCCCAGGACTCCCTGCTCTCTCTCTCCGACTCAGGGGTCCAGTCCACTGGGCTCTGTCTGCATTTCCTGTTCCAGCACCATGGCCTGGAAACTTTCTCCAGGCAGAAAACTGGCGCAATTATAAGACTCATCTTGGGGTGCCTGCATGGCTCAGTTGGTTAAGTGTCTGACTCTTGGTTTTGGCTCAGATCATGACCTCGCAGTCCATGGGATCAAGCCCCAGGTCTGGCGCCGTGCTGACAGTGCAAAGCCTGCTTGAGATCCTCTCTCTCTCCTCCTCTCTGCCTCTCCCTTGCTCACACCTTCCCTTTCTCTCTAAGTAAATAAATAAACTTTATTTTAAAAAAAAGGTCTCATCTATTAGTTCCCCACCACTCAAGAATCTTTTTCTTTTGTTGCTTGATGAGAAATGTCTTAAGAACCATTGTTTCATAGAGTTTGTCTTGCTCTTTAGATGTTTCTGGTAGAATACTAAATCTGTAAAACCTGTTTCTTCACCTTGGCCAAGGCAAAAGTCTGATCAATATTCTTTTGAAAGAACTTTTATGACAACTTTTTATTCAATATCCACCACGTGCAAGGCACTGAGCCCACTATTTGCATGGTTCTCTATGGGATTGTTTGTTTGTTTGTTTTGTTTTGGTTTTTGTTGTTTTTTGTTTTTTTGTTTTTGAGATGGGATGGTAGAGAGAGGAAAGGAGGTAGAAGGCACCAGTGGTAAGACAATATCATCGCCCTCAAGGAAGTCAAGAAACAAGATGCTGTCACAGTTCAGAGTTGAGATAACTAACACTCACAAAGAAGGCAAGGATCCCAAAACATTTATTCAAAAGTATATAGTGAGAGCCTGTTCGAGTTGCTGGGAGGTGAAGTGGTGAACGAGACAGACACGATCCCTCCCTTCATGAAGCTTACACTTTAGTGGGAAAACAGACAATAGGCAGATAAGTCAATAGATGTAGTCTTAGGAAGAAAGAAGATCAAGAGACGAAGATTAAACAGGGTAAGGGGGCAGAGGATGGCTGGGGTGCTATTTTAAAAGGGGAAGCTTTTCTGAGGCAAGGCCATTGGAAGGGAGACCTGAACTCAGTAAAGCAAGTAGTAAGAACAAGTGACCCATAGATTTCAAAGGAGGAGGTTTCCTTTCAGCTATGGTAGTCGGGGAAGGCTCACGAAGAAGGTTGCGTTTGAATTTCCACAGGATTTTCACGAAGAACGATCCACTGCTGGCGAGAGATAGTGATAAGAAAGAGAAAGGTGGGGCGCCTGGGGAGCTCCGTTGGTTGAGCGTCTGACTCTTAATCTCGGCTCAGGTCATGATCTCACGGTTCGTGAGTTCGAGCCCCGCATCAGACTCCATGCTGGCAGTGTGGAGCCTGCTTAAGATTCTCTGCTTTCTCTCTCTGCCCCTATTCAGCTCATGTGCTTGCTCTTTCTCAAAATAAATAAGTAAACTTAAAAAAAGAAAAAAAGAAGGAAAGAGAAAGGCATTTTTGTAGGACAGGGAATAAAGATGCTTGCCTGAGGTGACTTTTTGGCAAGGAGTGTATGAAATAAGTGGGAGAGAATCTTAGCGCCCAACCGCAGAAGACCGAAGCAGATGTCCTAGGGAGTGTGGTCAGCTTTGTAGGAGGTGAAGCCATGCATCCTTTGGGACGACCGCTCCAGTCCCCGCGGGCACGGGAGGAATCAGACACGGCTTCGGGGTAGAAGAGGCAGGCGGCAGCCAGCCCAGCAGAGGCAGCGAGGGTCGGCGTGTCGGCCTAGAGTGGAGGCAGAGGAGGCATCAGCAGTGTTTGGACACCTGGGGGGACGGTGGGCAGCCAGGGAGTCAGGGGTCAACGATGCCACCGGGGTTAAAATTCACTGCAAAGGCTGACACTTATAAAAGACTCCAGAGTAAGATGGTAATATAGGCTTTCTGCAAAGAAAGACCCAACTTAAACAACAGGACTGTTGATTTTAAGCTCGGTTTTCCCAGTGCCTTTTCTTAATCCCCCGCTATGAGGGCAGCGACGCCAGCGGGCTCTCGTGCCGTAACAGACTGGATTTGCAAGTGAGCAGCTCAAACCCAGCATCTCTGAAAGTCTGAAACATCCCACTTTCGCTGCCAACCGAAGGCGATACATTAAAAAAGAAAGATCACCAGTTTTCAGAAAGTCTTTTTAGTTTTCCCATCAGGACAAGGGCTTCTGAAAAGACAGAGGAAGCTTCTTTAGACACCACATAAAGCAAACTACGCTCGAGGGACAATTGCAAATGAACTAAGGGAAGCCGCAGCCAAATGAAATGCGACAAACAACTGTCATATTCCAAACGGTCAATCAAAAGCTGGAACGGCGTGAATGGAACAGAAGTCCATTATGATGAAAATAATGATCTCAGGACAAGGGACACTTAATGATTTGCAAATTTAAGTACAAGATAAATATTCATCCATGTCCAACTGGTAACTTCCAAGTTCTAACTATTTTGTATGGCTGAGAGTATTTCACCTGCAACCGTGGGAGCACTTTTAAAGTGAGAGGGGAAACAAATAATTCATCTTCATTTTCATTTCAACACAATGGCCGAATACTGTGGTACACGAGAAATGCGAAGGATACACTGAGGGGTATCTTTTTTTACATTCCAGAGCATCTCACTGTTTGGGCAGAATGGTTCTCTTGCTGGAATTGCTCACAAAGCAACCTATTATATGTGAGAGGTACCCTCCGGGCACCATTGAAATTAATATGAAAGGAACAATCGAGAATGCCAAGTGCAGTGCATAAAACGCAGGTAGGTGGTGGGAGGCAGATAAGCAGCCAGAGGTTTAAGTTGCAGAATCTGAGGCTGCAGAGAGATGTGTCACACAATTTACATTACAACCAGTCCCGATTTCCGAACGGGTAATGAAAAGCTCACAGAGTTAAGTATTGAGTCCATTAAAAAAAAACCAAAAAAACAGAAAGAAAACACAAAAAGCTTCACAGCACCAGGGAACGAAATCCCGGGTAAATAGACAAAGGAGATAATTAGGGGGAGGTGGGGGGGGGGGAGAAAGCCGGACTTGCTTTTACAAAATTTCTCTGGTTTTGGCAACTTCGCCTGCACATCACACCCAGCGCTATGTCTCTGCCTGGGTTATTTTAAAAGAGGGTTTTTCTCAACCTTGGAACTAGTGATGTTTGGGTCCAGAACATTGTTGTGGGTCCGTCCTCTGCCTCCTGGGGTGTTTAGCAGCAATTCTGGCCCCTTACCCCCTCTTAACCCTCCCCCTCCCCCCCCCCCCCCGCCCCATCCCGGCCGGATGCCAGCGGCACCTGGTCTCTCAGCTGTGACAACCAAAAATGTCTCCGGACATTGCCGAAGTCCCCTCGGGGACAGATCTGCCCCCATTTGAGAAAGCAACAACATAAACTACTCCGGTGAGCTACTTACCCCTCGGATCCGATGCGCTCCAATCCTTTAAAGAGCATTACTTACGATCAAATGTTAATTTTGGTTGAAAAAAAAATGCGCACACCAAGTTACTACGGAGGGTAACCTAACAGTTTAAAATGAACAATTCGCATGGGTTCTAGAAATCTTTTTACTGACATCCCCCCACCTCATTCTACCTTAAAACAACGGGGAAAAGTGTTTGGTCTCCTGTTCATTCATGTAGTGAGCAGTAATTTGTCACGATAAAACCACAGGCTGTTACCCTCCTAAGGCATAGCAGCAAAATCGGAGTTCAACACTTTCTCCACTTGATGAGATGCAAAAAGAAAGCCAGGTGCACTCAGTGGATGAGGGAGAGACACCGATGCAGGAGGAGAGGTCTCCTGGTCACCAGACTAGATGAGGGGGCCATCTTGATTTTTCCCTAGCAAGTTACTCTTTAAAATTGCACGCCTGCGACATGGTTATTGCTGTGAATTAAACTAGTTTTCATTGTGTCTTTTCCTAATCTGGAAATAGAGCTAGATTATTAACTCCACGAGGGCAGGGACAATACCTGGTGGGCCTTGCTCAACACTGTATCCGTTACACCCAACCCAACACTTGACCTATTGTCAGCACCTAACAGACATTTCTTAAATAAATAAAGGAACGAATGAGGAGAGAAATGCTAACCTCTAAGTAAACAGATTAAGATGTCAGTTCCTTATTCTTTTACTTCTGTGCCACAGCCAAACTCTGTGGTTGGTGGTTAGCGCCTGGCAGGTGGTCAACAAATGTTGGGGGAACTCATCTGAAGGTGAGGTCTCTGCTTATGTCTCTTGGGCAGTAAAGCCCATCTGACTGAGGCCAAGACAGGTGTGCTGCCTGAATGTGGTGGCCACGCTCACCAGTTCAGTCGTGTCCCGGTATGACACAAAGACATATTCCGCCACGGAGACCCAAGTGAAGACATTTTGGGTGGAAAGATTTCAATTCGTGCTTCGCGAAGGGACACTGTCACCCTCTTTAAGGGCCGAGGAGGCAGATTCCCTCCCTCAGCACCCTGATCCTATTCTTAGAGGCTGTCTACGGGGCCACAACGGGCGCCCTCACGCAGGACGCGACATTACGGGCCATGCCGCAGTCCAGGAAAAGGCTTGGAAACATACTGTGCAAATGAAATCATCACAGGCATCGAGGAGTTTATCCTCATCTCAAATGGCATTATCTCTCATACTGAAACTTTAACAACTCGTCTACAAGGAAAAAATCAAAAGTGTGCCAAAAAGCAGAGCTGCTGGAGGAATAATGATGCGGCTCTTGGGGAAGGTGCCGAGATTCTCTCTCCAAGAACAGAGGGCCCAGCGAGTGGCAGGCTGGAATACGCGTTCGGCTGGGAGAATGACAGTGCCCAGAAGCTACTGTGAATGGTAATGACAGGCAATAAAATACCCCTTTACAAATCCGGCAAAAGATAAAGACAGTAGATTGTAGCAGTGCTTCAATAACCAACCGTTAGTAGATTAGCATGGGCACGGCGAGAAAACACAACTAAAAATTATTCAATCATACCAAATGCTTGCAGGAAAACTGGGCCAAGAAAGCAATCAAAATCAAATAGAAGCAAGGTGTGTTTATATAATTCAGTAGTTCAAAAACACTGAGAAACGCATTGCAAAGATATTTCAAGGGTTTATAGCTCCGGCTTAAGAAAAAAAAAATTGACGAAGCCTTCGTTAACGTGAAGAAAGAAGAACACAATTCTCTATTTCCTGCCCACCCCCTCAACCAGGGTTACTAGGAGACGTCATATTCCGTGTGAGAATTCCAGGACGCGATCATAAAATACAACACACATTTCTGCAATTTGCATTAAGTTTGGTTCTACAACATATGTGGCAGACCTCTTGAATTAATTGCATTCAATGTTTTCAGTTATAGAGAGAAGATTCATGACTCGTAGATGCCGTAAATGAAATACGGCATACAGGTAGTAATTACTCAAATTGCATTCTTGAGTCTTTGGAGATAAATTAGCCAACAATGAGAAATTGATAGCTAACGTTGCAATTAGCTCCAGGTACAACAGAGTGACCTGTAGAACTTCCTATTTGAAAAAATTCTAAAATTTACACGGGTTAATAGCCCAAAAGATTCTTCATTGTTACTGGGGGCAGAAATGCGGTTCTGTAAATGTGCCAGCATGGCCTCCTGATGATAATCGCTTAACTCTTCAGACGGGGGAGGAAGCACTCGTGTTCATTCTGAAGACAAGAAAGGCTCAGATTAAACCGACATTCCCTGAACGCTACTGGGTCCTGCATGCTTGGACAAACAGCATCTCATTCAATCTTTCCATTGGTCCCATGTGGTTCGATATGCTCTCATTTCACAAACAAGGGAGTGGGAGCAGGGGTGGCATTCACGTGGCCTTCCCAAGGCCACGCGTACCGTGCTCCGTGGCCCTCTCTTCGGTGGGCTGGGGTTGGGTGTATCACGTGAGATGCCTGTCAAAGCCTTCTTGCTGAGTCAGCAGCTGGGGTTAGCCTATGGGAACCTGCATTTGCCTGCAAACATCCTTCTTCTAAGGAACCAGCTCTCCCTCAGTCCCTAAAGATCTTTCTGGGTCTCTGAGGTTTGAGTGGAACTGACCTCTGAATCCCAATCCGGGAAGGAGCACATGGCCCAGAGGGCCACTCAGAGCACCAGAGAACCTATTCCCTGGGGTCTTAGGCTGACAGGACCACACGGGCCTGAGCCGTAGTGGTCTCGTTGCTCTGTGTAACTCTGTCTACGGAGAAATGGCCAACACAGGAAACAGGAGCTGGAGAGACCTAACGTTATCATTTAACTGTGCTCCGAAGTCCACTCTATCTCTTAAAATGTTTGTTGTTGTGTGAACTCCATTCTCTTTTCCAATTTCATTAGTTTGTCCCCTGATGTCCTGTCTGTTCCAGGATCTCATCTGGGACGCCACATCACATTAGCCATCAGGTCTCCTTAGACCTCTCTGGGCTGTGACACTTGCACAGACTCCCCTCGTTTTTACTGGCCTTGACGGTGTTGAGGAGTACTGGTCAGTACCGACCGCTCGGCAATATGCCGCTCAGTTGCAATATGGCCACTCGGTTTTGGTCTGTCCAACCCTTTTCTTGTGGTTGGAGTGGGGTCGCGGGCTTTGGGAGGAAGGTCACAGAGGTTAAGCGCTAGCCTCGTAGCGTGATACCAAGGGTACATATTTATCCCTGATGAGGTTGTGAATGTCCTTCATCAGCGACCACCGAGGACACCTGCAGTTAAAGGAGTTGGGGCCATCCCCCCGCCCCTGCAGTGGGGGAGCGCATATCCAGTGGGGACCTGTGGGTGTCTCAGCAGGAGGGGGTTAGAAAGAAAGTATGACAGGCTTTGGGGGGGGGCTTTGGTTCGGTGATTTGGGGGTGGGTCTAAGCAATCGGGGGTTTAATTTAGATTGCTGTCAGAAAGCAATTTTATGATCGGTATCTCAATAAATCTCATCTATAGGGAAAGGAGACTAACACAAGTTCTCCCCTACCCCGCCCCCCATAATCGAACTCTATTGAAAAACCGACACCACATAGGAGATCACAGGTGTATACCTTACAAGATAAAATGTAATTAACGTTACCTGGTTAGATTTCCCAGAATTGCTGAACGGACGGGCCTCTCTGTGACAAAACACGAAGTCAGGAAGGTGTGTGGCGGCCAGCACGGCTTCGCTCTAAGTGGACCTTCCTAATCGAGGCTGGCTTCTCCTCCGGTAGGTCCGCTCGGCGCTGTTGAAATCCCGCACAAAGACGCACCGTCCGAGCCCGGCCGTGGACCCTGGCGATTCCCGCGGCAACCGGAACGCTCCACATCTGTTCACCGAGTGGGTTTTGAGGCAGCTATTTCTTTTTATGGTTTCTCTTCTCCTCTTCCAAAGACGGACACAGCAAATCTCTAGCCAGAGGCACGTCGCTCCTTATCTATATTTATCTGGCTGCACATAGACAGATGTCCTTGTCTCCATCCCGTTGGTGGGCAGGCGAGGCTAGCAGGAGAGAGAGCTGAGCCTGGTGAGGAGGTACAGTCGCTCCTACGTGGCTGAGAGAGGGAGTGTTTGCTATTTCGTGGGTGGCATAGTGACCTCGTTTTTGTCTGTGCCTTGACAGAGGCACAGGGTGGCCTTTCTTTGTCTCATTTTATCACGCTCTCGGGATAACTCTGGGCTTGATATTCCGCGAGATGGTTCGTGTCTCATCAGCTGTGAGAGCCAGACCGGCCTCTGAACGCCTGGGGGCATTTTCTTTCTCAGTGCTCGCCCTGGTCACCCGTGTCCCCAAGTACATCCACCACAGAGTAACTTTCCTGCGTCTTGCTGTATTGTCCTCATGGGAGGAAGTCACGTAGCGCAGCTGACCATCATGGGGCCCTAGTTATGTTCTGCCTCCCTGAGCAGCTGTCCTCGAACTGGCACGTCTTCTTTTCACTTAAGCTGGTTTGAGTCAGGTTTTGAAGAACCGCTGATACTCCTGACAAGTGTTCTCAGGCCTCAGGGTCTTTCCTGCTATTAGGACTCCTGTGCTTATTTCGGGTCCTCTTATTGTTGTAGTTTTATGTTTATTTATTTTGGAGAGAGACAGAGACAGAGCGGGAAAGGGGCAGAGAGAGAGGGAGACACAGAATCCCAAGCAGGCTCCAGGCTCTGAGCTGTCAGCACAGAGCCCGACGCGGGGCTCGAACCCACAAACTGTGAGACCGTGACCTGAGCCGAAGTGGAACGCTCGACCGTCTGAGCCACCAGGTGCGCCTCAGGTCCTCCTGTTAACGAAACCCTCGAAATGAAGTCACCAAGGACATTTCTTGGAAGACAGGTTAAGGAAGATGATCTGTCTACATCGATGCACTAGGTTCTAGGTTTTTCCAGGGATCCCGGCGTGGCGGGGACAATAAGAAATGTATTTCCGGGAGCCCAGAGCGTCCGCCCCAGTCCAGATAAGAATTTAGTCTGAAAATCCAGCCTGGACAGAGAACCAAATGCTCCTCGAGGTTTCTGTCTGGAAACGAAAAGGCGCCATGCTGCGGGGAGAAGAGTTTTTCTAACGACTGAACGAAGCCTCGTTCCGGCCCTGAGCTGGGATGGTCTGAAGAAAACAGGTTGCTCTTTAAAAAAAAAAAAAAACAGAAACAAAAACAACAAACCAGGAGCTTTTGTTCTGAGCTAGAAAAGATAGAGTTCTTTCCCGTCAGCAGCCACAGCTTCTATTCACCGCAAGCTTTTTTCTCCTGTGCAGGAAAATCAATAAAGACAATAAATAAATGGCAATCCCATTGAGGGCTGCTTACTAAGTGATTAAATGTTTCAAACCCCAAATACTTGCATGCTTCAGGGATACAGAGCTGAATGAACGTATGTAAATGGAATTAATGCTCAAATAATTTTCTAGTTACTTAGCACAAATGTGCAATTATTAATACCGCCGTAATTTATGTTTGAATATTTATCCCCGTTTTCCTAAGCGTAAAACCTTTAATCTACTTTTCTGACATAATTTGAAAATAGATATGGGAATCTTTTTAATCATCTTATGCTCTTTGTAGAGAAAGGGAGAAGACGGAAAGAATAAATAAATAAAAGCCCAGAACCTAGTGCCTCTGACGTCTCCGCTCCCCCCACCGGAAAGGGAAGCAAATGGTCTCCCCAAAGCTGTGATGAATTTGGTACGAGGATCTCGGGGTCAAGTTTACTCTTTGTTGCAAGGACCCCGACCACGCCAATAAGGGTTTTTACCTCAGCTTGAGAATTACGATCCTTTAGATGCCACCCAAGAGTGTTTTAAACTTTGATGCAGGACGGAGAAGGCTAACTTCTTCACTTAACCTTCTGCCCCTGCCATCCACACGGGGTAGGGGATGGGGGGGTGGGGGCCAGATACGGAGAAAGGTTGAGTAGACAGGGACATAGGTTCTCCTATCTGCATCCTTTTCATGAGAGGGAAGCCTGGCGTTTGAATTCCAATTCAGCACTCCCTCACTGGGTAATCTTGGAAAAAGAAGTTCTCTTGGAACCTCTGTCCCACCACCTGTCAAAGAAGATGGAGGGTGAAGACGGAAGAAAAGAAGAGGGGAGGGGTGGGGGAGGAGGGCAGGAACTAAAGCTTCCTTCCAAACTTGAGAGTCCAAGGCTCTGAAATTCTCAGACACGTCTGTCCTTGTTTGCTATGCCTTCTACCTCCCGTATGTCCTGCCGGCCTCATCTCTCCCACCGCCTGGCGGCATGATGCTCGTGGTCCTGCTGTCCAGGAGGGTCCAGCGAGCTATGGTTGGCATGCACGACCTTCACCGTCTACAGGCCTCCAAGGTCCCAGGCACCTAGGGATTGGAGGAGTGACTTGGGTTCAAATGTCATTGAGATCAACGTATTTCTAGTTTAATGAAAATTAAATTATATGATGTCAGGGGATATCTTTGACCTTGATTTTAATAATAGAAAGTGGATGGGGCACCTGAGTGGCTCAATGAGTTACGTGTCCGACTTCAGCTCAGGTCATGATCTCATGGTGGTTCGTGGGTTCGAGTCCCACGTGAGGCTCTGTGCTGACAGCTCAGAGTCTGGAGCCTGTTTCGGATTCTGTGTCTCCCTCTCTCTCTGCCCCTCCTCTGCTCAGACTCTGGCTCTCTCTCTCAAAAATAAACAAACATTAAAAAAAAAAATAAAAAGAAAGAAAATGGAGAACCAAGTAAGAAAACGAATACTATAAAAAGTTGGTTTGTGGGGCATCTGGGTGGCTTAGTGGGTAAGCGTCCCACTCCTGATTTCTGCACGGGTCATGATCTCCCAGTTCCTGAGTTCTAGCCCCGTGTCAGGCTCTGTGGTGACTGTGTGGAGCCTGCTTTGGATTCTGTCTCTCTTTTTCTCTCTGCCCCTCCCCCAGCCTTAAAAGTAAATAAACATTTTTTAAAAGTTGGTTTGGCTATAAAAATAATACAGTAAATAATACAGTCATATATGGTAAGCCCTAATTTATATTTTATTACTACACGGAATCTTGTGATTCCTGAAATCCATGCTAGATTAAATTGTTTAAATTTTAAAAATATGTATTTATTAGTATTTTGAATTAGGCGTTTCACTCGCTTTGTGAAAAATACAAAACTTTCCAAGTGTATGTATAAGGAAAAAGTCTTCCTTGGTCATCCAGTTCCCGCCCCCGGGGGAAACAGTGTTCCTAGTTTCTTACGTATCCTTGGTGAGAAAAGTAAATATACAGATCGAATACATAGATGATTCTTCCTCCCTTTCTACACAAATGATGACCCCCCTTAAGTTGTGTATATTTCATTTCATTAAGAAAAGGTCAGCAGGTCACCTAAGCTCACCCCTCATAAACTTAAAAAAAAAGTGGGCATATTTTGATTGCCATTAACTGTATTATTTACATATATAATAAATATATATACAGAGCTTGCAACACGCCAAACATGGCTCTAAACTCTATAAGTGTTAACTCACTTGATACCCATCTACCCTGGGGCCTATTAAAGGAATCCTAAAAGAAAACTCAGTTCATTCGAACAGTAGTTCTTTTTTTTTTAAAGTTTATTTTTTTATTTTGAGAGAGAGAGAGCAAGCACGAGCAGGGGAGGGGCAGAGAGAGAGAGAGAGAGAGAGAGGGAGAATCCCAAGCTGACTCTGTACTGTCAGCACAGAGCCCGATGTGGGGCTCGAACTCACAAACCACGAGATCATGATCTGAGCTGAAACCAAGAGTCGGACGCTTAACCACCTGAACCATCCAGGTGCCCCTCAGTTGGTAGTTCTCAGGAAGCCGTACCGCCCGCTAGGGGGAGTTTTCGAGATCCGCGGTGGTAGGTTCTGGTTGTCACAGTGACTGGCGGGCACCACCGGTAGGTGTTTGGTTAACACCCTGCATGAACGGGATAGTCCTACACGACAAAGCATTATCCTACCTTCGGTCTAACTTTGGAATGTTCCATTGCACATTATCATCATCCAATCCTAAAACTTAACTCTGTTCAACATAAAAGCACAAAATACTTTTTGCATGGCTTCTACGTACACTGAATTTTCCCAAGATGCAACGATGATGTAAATGGAAGGAAGATGGTATTTTGCTTCATTGGGCATTTTATCATGAACTTTCACCATTTCGGAAAATCATGTTGCTGACGGCAATCTCGCCGTGGGATTGGAGTCTTTGGTGCGATACCTCTGTATTAGGGCAAACCATGCCTTTGCTAATTCATCAGTCTACGTCACCAAGAGGCTTGGACTCACTTACCTGGTTCTAACTATGATTTCAAATCAGGAGACCTAGAGATGGATGTTAGGATGTGCTTTCGAACACCTGTAAAAACTCTCTCAATGCATTAGACCACGATCGCTACTGAAAATGAGAATCACCCAAGAACTCTGGGACATGTGTGTGTGTGCGTGTGTGTGGCTGTTACCTTGGACGGTCTATCTTGTATTGTTCCTGATCCTGTTTCACCTCTAGGCAAGTGGGAGCCTGGAACTCGGTACAAGCAGGACTTCTGAAGTGTGGGATGGGGAGGGACTCCTCGAGTCTGTATCCGAGGCCAGAGCTGGCCCAGAAAAAAAAAGAAGGCCCAAACATCCAAAACAAGCGGGGTGGGGGGCGAGGGAACAGAGACAGTGGAATCAAGAAGCAGAATCTGGAAGATTCTTAGAGAGAGTGAGGGCAGTGGGATCTTTGTGAAAACCAGAAGGGGAGCCAGGAAGCAAGAGGAGGTACAAGGACCCGGGGGTGGTTCCCCTCCCGGAAGCAGCTTGGGGTAACAACCAATGACAAGGAACACACGCAGCAACTCTCTCTAATGAGCTAACGCCAAGATAAAGGACTGTACCCTCTGGGTTGGCAGATGTGATGGTGACTTCGTTATCTTCCTCCACGTAACAACACAGCTGCTTGGATTTGAGGAAGCAATGGAGAGAAAGGAAACAAACATCTAACATAAGCAGACTCCGGGAACATGTTCATTGACTCTGGCGGGATTTAAATACAGGACGGGCCGTTTAGCCAGCACTGGGTACATATTTTTGACAAACACGTAGTGTAAGACTGAAGATGAAGTCGGCTTCCCCGTTTCGTGTTACGCAGGAAGGACTGGGAGGAGAGAGAGCCTGTGAGTGGAGAAGGATCATGAGCACAAGGATTTGAAGGAGCAACTTTGCAGGAGCTTATTATTATATCCAGTGTTTTGCTTGGGAATGTAAACACCACATCATTAAATTTAACTTTTGGTAAACTGTGCACGCTATTGGTGTCCACAGTTGAAAATGTTTTCAACTAAACAGGTTATACCACCCCCCATCCAACCTTCCATCTTTCCCTTTTCTTATTTTTTAGTTTCTCTGTTTCTGTTTATTATAACATCGTTGACCGTGCTTTCTAGCTTGTCCACATATGATTTGAGGACAAGTTCCAAAACACCTTCCTTGGAGTCTATTCTATTTGTTCCTTCTTTGATGTCCTTGCTGTTACCTTTCTGTAGAGCCTGAGTACTCTTTTTCCTTTTTTGTCGTCCATCTGAACATAGTTGACATTAATCTTCACCAAACTGTGCTCATAAATTGTTCTTCCACTCAAATATTCCCCATCATCTACTCTATCAGGATGAGACTTTCTGCTTCTTTTCAACGTCTTCTAAAATCTGTTCCTACATTTTTCTTCTCACATTCGCTTCCACCCTTTACACTCCCGTTAATCCATTCCTAAGTCCTACCGATGCTACCACTGAAATATCTTCTGAATCCATCACTTTTATCCATTTCCTCTGTCATCACTCTAGTCCAAGCCACCATAATCCCTCACCAGGGTCTGTATGCCAACTGGTACCATCATTTTCTCACGTCCCTCTCCAATCCATCCTCAATGTTCAGCAAGACTGAATTTTTAAACAAGTACTTTAGACCATGTCCCTGGCTTAAAACTATTCAGTGGTTTTCATTGGACTTAGAAGCAAAACCAAATGTAACTCCTTAACGTGGGCTGTAGTTCCTGCACAATCTGTCTCCTCCTTACCTCTCAATCCCCAAACTGTGCTACTCTTTCCCTCACTCGCCATTTCCCATTTATATAAGCAGCCGTCACTTCTATCTGTATACTCCATAAATGTTCTCAGCTTTCTTCCACTTGTGCCCTTACCATGCTATTTCCCCACAAGTCCCTACCTTTCACCTGGAGGATGCCTTCTTATCCTATAGGTCTCAGCTTGCATGATAGCATCATCAGAAGTATATACATTCTCAAGGAAATTAACTAAAACAGGATCCTCATGAAATTCAAGATCAACAGTGAGATGATGAAACACAAAAATAATACAAAAAGAGAGCAGAGAAAATTAGAGATTGAGGGCAAAATAAATCCGAATGCAGAACTAATCGATCCATGACGAGGAGAAGAGAATGTGGCTTTGTAGAAAACGGAGTCAGAGACACAGAGAAGAGGCTTGAGAAAGTCGAACAGAACACGGAAAGAAACAGCACTGAAAAGATTAGAGGCATGATGCCAGATGTGGAGGGGAGGGAGCAGAGATGGATATTCAAATAACCAATGTTCTAAAACAGAACATATCAAAAGGAGCAGAAAAATATATTCAAAAGATAATGGGGAAAAAAAAAACCTTCCTGAAGTGGAAAACCCAAATCTGCCTGTATTCGGCTCTCCAGAGACACAGCCAGTATAATCTACAGGGATATATATGTGAGTTATCGTAGGGATTGGCCCACGTGGTTGCAGAGGCTGAGAAGTCCCGTGATCTGCTATCTGCGAGCTGGAGACCCAGGAAAGCTGGTGGTGTCCTTCAGTCTGATCCAAAGGCCTGAGAATCAGGAGGCCAATGGTGTAAGTCCCAGCCCAAGTCTGAAGACCCCCAAACTAAGAGCATGACGTCCAAAGGCAAGAGCAGGTGGATGTCCCAGATCAAGCAAAGAGCAAATGTGCCCATTTTCCACATTTTTGTCCTCTTCAGTCCTCAACAGACTGAGTGGTGCCCACTGGCGTTGGTCAGGGCAATCTTGTTTGCCCAGTCAACAGATTTAAATGCTAATCTCGTCCAGAAAAAAAAACCTCACACACATACACATCCAGACAGAGCGTTTTATCAGCTATCTGGGCATCCTAGACCAGACAGGCTGACACATAAAATCAACCATCATATGTCCCATCCAACGGGCTCACCAAATTCCACAAATAAACAATGATCGAAATAGGAAGATATAGCGTGGCAGAGTCATTGAACTTTAGAAATAAAGACCACGGCACGCAGCTCAGAAGACAGGACATGTCCTTTGAACGGGAGAAATTAAGCCAGCCTCACACAGAGTTCAGCTTGGCAATATTCAACGGCAGCAGACAGTGGAGCAACCTTTATAGATTCTGAGGAGAAAGAAAATGACCCAAGATTCTACGTGCAGCCAAACTATCAATCATATGCTAGGATGACACGAAGACATTCACAAGTGTGCAAGGGACTAAAGAGACACATCGCTCTTATGCGTGAATCAGAAAAGTCTTCATGGGGGCGACTGGGTGGCTCAGTCGGTTAAGTGGCCGACTTCAGCTCAGGTCAGATCTCATGGTCTGTGAGTTCAAGCCCCGCGTCAGGCTCTGTGCTGATGGCTCAGAGCCTGGAGCCTGCTTCGGATTCTGTGTCTCCCTCTCTCTCTGCCCTTCCCCTGCTCATGTTCTGTCTCCATGTCTCTCAAAAATAAATAAATGTTAAAAAAAATTAAAAAAAAAAAGGAAAGTCTTCATGAAGCCATCGAAGGAGCTCAGAGAGGATATAAGACAGGAGAGCCATTGTTCTAAAGGATTAGAGATGAAGACTGAATCCACACCAATAAAGGCAAAGAACTATGGGGGTTATGTTACTCAAAACAGAATGTGAATTTATATGAAAACCTTTAAAAATGTTTAATGAAAAAGTTTAATAATTTAACAAAACTTGTTGTTACAAAGAGAATGTAAATGCTTTGTGCAAAAATAAAAACATAATGATAAAAAATTAGAATTGAAAAAATATACGTATACCAGTTAAATACATCAGAATATACCAATGAAAATTAGGGGAAAAAAGAACAAAGCAAGAAAAAGAAACGTAAGGGCCTTAATTTCCTCATGTTTAATTTCCTAAATTGATAAACGGAGAAAGATTTAAGAATATTGTTTAAAGTTGTAAAGGTAGCCCATTAGTTGGAAATTAAGACAGTCTATGTATTTTCCATATGCCTCCCAAAAAACAAGCCAAAATATATAGTGAAAGAAAGAACACACACACATACAAATCAAGAAGACAAAAGTTACTACATAGAATTACAAAGTTGAAATGAAATATAGGTATTACAAAAATCAGTGCAAATGAGATAAAAAAATTAAGTCAGCTATTTGCTCTTAGGGACAAACTTTGAAAGTAAAACAATGGTCAATGATGTACCAGGCGGTCACAAATAAAAAGAAAGCAGGGTTTGCAATATGAATATTAGACACAGTCGAATTCAAAGGGGAAAGCATTATAATGCTAAGGTATAAAATTCATAATGAAAATGCATACTTATCTTTATATACCAAACAATATAGCATCAAATAGATAAAAAGTAAAAATTGCAGGTGGGGCACCTGGGTGGCTCAGTCGATTAAGCATCTGACTCTTGATTTTAGCTCACGTCATGATCTTACGGTTCGTCAGTTCGAGCCCCATGTTGGGCTCTGCGCTGACAACATGGAGTCTGCTTGGGATTCTCTCTCTCCCTCTCTCTCTGCCCCCCTTCCCCACTTGTGCTTTCTCTCTCTTTCAAAATCAATAAATGAATATTGAAAAAAGTAAAAACTGCAGGAAATAAAAGAATAAAGTATTTGCAACAAAATAGGATGAGGAGACTTTAAAACACTTGTCTTAGTCACTAATGTCTTCCATAGACTAATAGTAAGTAAATAAGTAAACAGACAAAAAAATCCCAATAGATCTAATATAATTAATAGCCATTTCTTTTCAAGTGCCCATATATATTTTGCAAAACTTGGATAACAAATAAAACCTCAGTTGATTCTAAGAAAATATAAAAGGTACAGCTTTTCTGACCACAATTCAATATTAAATAGCAAAGAAAGAAAAGTAAAAATAAAAAAATCTCCACTAGCAGTAAATGCACAAACATCTCCTAAACTACTCTTAACCCGAGCTAGAAATCGAAACCATAGGCAGAGAGTAACTGAAAGTGATAACAAAAATAATACACATTAAATCTTAAAGCTGTACTCAAGGAAAACATCAGTTTTAAATTCCTTGACTAACAATCTTTAAAGAATGAAACACATGAACTTGACATCCGAATCGAGTATTTAGAAAAATAACACTCAAATAAACACAAACAACAAAAAAGGAATTAATCAAGAGAAACGCAGCTCTAAACGAATCAGCGTACACAACTGGCAGAGCTCATACATAAAATCAGAGCTGGTTGAGGGGAAAGAAACCAAGACGCAGGGTGAAATCAACTACGTGCTAGACTCGTCGGGAAAAAAAGGGAGAAAAGGCAGAAACACAAAATTAGAAACAAGAATAGAAAAATAACCATAGATACGAAGGGAATTAAAAGAATTCGAGACAGTATTTTGCATGACTCTAGCTAATACATTGGAAAACCTGGCCGAAAAGTCCGTTATTATATTTCTGTTTCCCGGCTTCCCGGCCTCCCTTGCGAAGGGGTCTCTGTTGGGGGGCTTTTGGGAAAGGGCATGTCAGCTGGGGGACAAACGCAGAGGCACCTGCTCGTCCTGTACTCCCAACGCTGCTGCAGTCTCCTCGCAGCCGCGACGGAGGAACTAAGAGCCTCACGGCCGCCACCAGGGCCCGGTAGAGCCACAGAATGAAGGAACACCCTGTGTCCCCAGCCTTCCTGTTATCGGAGGAGAAGGAATGTTTTACAGAAATCTTTATTACTAAAGTTTTCTGGCTTGGACAACAAAATGAATTTCTGACTGGAGCACGCACTTTGTTACTATGACAAAGACAGCACCTCACATTCGTTTTAAAAACAGGAACAAGCGAGGACGCCACGCTCACCACTTTCCTTTATCATCGGGCTGGAAGCGGTAGCCGATACAAATAGACGAGAGAACTAAATAAGAAGTATAAACAACACACAGAAGAAGGCAAAGTATCATGATCTTAGATGCTATGGCTGATAGAGTACCCAAATGGATAAACTGAAAACCATTATGGGGGCGCCTGGGGGGCTCAGGCGGATACATGTCTGACTTCGGCTCAGGTTTGTGGGTTCGAGCTTCGCGTCGGGCTCTATGCTGACAGCTCAGAGCCTGGAGCCTGCTTCAGATTCTGTGTCTCCCTCTCTCTGCCCCTCCACTGCTTGCTCTCTGTCTCTATCAAAAATAAACATTAAAAAAATTTTTTAAATATGACTTAATGAGCTGGCTAGCTACACAATTAATATACAAAAATAAACAGGCTTTACTATATAAATATAGTCACTAGTTAGAGAATATAATGGAAGAATAGATCCCATTTATAATAGCAAAAAAAAGATAAAATAACTAGGAACATGCTTGGAAAAATGGGACTTTTTAAAAAAATTAAATCCAACTTAGTTAACATATAGTGTAATAATAATTTAAGGAACAGAATTTAATGACTCATCACTTACATAGAACACCCAGTGCTCATCCCGACAAGTGCCCTCCTCAATGCCCCTCACCCCTTCAGCCTATCCCCCTACCCGACACCTCTCCAGGGGTCTCTTGTGGTTCTCTTATGGTTTGTCTCCCTCTCTGCTTCTATATTATTTTTGCTTCCCTTCCTTTATGTTCATCTGTTTTGTATCTTAAATTCCACAAATGAGTGACACCATGTGACAGTTGTCTTTCTCTAACTGACTCATTTCTCTTAGCATGACACACTCTAGTTCCAACCACGTCATTGCAAATGGCAAGATTTCATTCTTTTTCATTGACAAGTAATAGTCCATTGTGTGTATACACACACACACACACACGCACACACACGCACACACACACGCACGCACACACACGCACGCACACACACGCACACGCACACACACGCGCACACACACACACATACACACACGCACACACACGCACGCGCACACACGCGCACACACACATACGCACACGCACGCACACACACGCACACACACACATACACACACGCACGCACACACATACACACGCGCACACACACGCACACACACACACACACATACACACACACACACATATATACACCACATTATTTTTATCCATTCATCTGTCGATGGACATTGGGCTCGCTCTTTCTATACTGGAAAAATAAGACTTAAAACCCAAAATCTACTTGTTCTTCTAAGGTAATGCTTACCATAATGTTAGCTTTTTCTCTCTGAATTATACACTCAATACAATCTTAACAAAAGAAAGCTGGAGGGGCAATATTAAAGTAAACCAAATGCAAACCATGAAAGGAAATATTAAATGGAACAAAAAGGGATGCTTGAACTTGGTCAAGAAGCAATCTCCTAAGAAGAGAAAATCATTATAAATTTTAATGTTTTGAACTGTGTAATGCAAAAATTGTTAGAAGAATCAAAAGGATAGTATTAAAAAGAAAATAATAGTGAGATAATTCAGCACAATTCTCTTAGAAATTGAGAGATAAATGAAGACATGCTGATTTGAAAATCATAATGAACCATCCTAACTTAGAAATGTATGCAGAAATGAATGCCCAACCAACAGAAATTAGTCATCCTATTCAAAACCATTTAGCATCCCCAAATGTTTATATATGTGTGTCTATACACACACCATAATATATACTACATAGACTATAAAGAAATCCAGTTCCTAAAGGAGAAATCATAAACACCACTTCTTTTAATCATAACTCAATTAAACTAGAAATTAAAAATTCCATTTACAAAATTTCTTCTAGGTAACACATGTTAAAAAGAAAATAAAAATGATAGAATATTTGGAAAGTGATTAAAAAATCGAGGCACTACAACCCAAAGTTATTGAGATGTGCTCAAAATAATATTTTTAAAAATGTAATGCCTGAAAGTGCATTTATTGGAAAACAGTGAAGACTAAAAATTAAATAATTAAGCATGCAATTCAAGAAGTTGAGAGACAGAACAATAGCCTAAAAGGAAAGGCTGATTTATTCATATCCCATCTCTCGGATAAAATCAGAAATTACTGTGACAGAAAGCAAAATGGGAAACTTGATCATCATAATCGATAGTGGCTTCTTTTAAAAGAGCTGATAAAGAAGACAAAACTCTGGCAATTCTAACCTCGAAAAAAATAGAAAAAGCATACACAAAAACATTAGAAAAGAAATATGAGACAGAATTAAAGTCGTGGAAAAAATTTAAGAAGAGAATACGTGCATACTCTCTCTCTTCTACAAAGGTGTCTTAAGAAATCTTATAAATTATGTGAAGAGACGTATAACTGTTGCCGGGCAGAGGAGACACGGTGGTGGCCGCCATTGCCTGCAAGTGGCGGAACTTAGCTTTGCTTAGAAGCTCACTGTGCGTCCCATTTCTGCCTCAATAAAGTCATTTCCCCTGGTGAAAACACAAGCATTTGAATTTTCGGCTTAAGTTTAGACACTCTGGGGAGGCGTAAAATATTTTTAAACCTGATTGCATTGACATGAAGCACCAAGGGAGTGGGGCTGTTGTGTTCGGGACCAGCTCCTAAGTCTAAGGAAGCTAAGGCCTTCTCCACACCACCGCAGAGGCCGGAAGAGGCATCCCAGCAGTGCGAGAAAGGATTCCACCCTCTTCTGTTTCCTAGAAGAGTCCCCCAAATTGTTGGAAAGTTCTTGCTATGAAAATAACGTAATCGACATAGCCAAGGGAGGCTATCAAATGAAAAGAAAGCTGAAAAAGAAACAACACCTCGGTTGTTAATTGCATTCTCCCATGAAAGGAACCAGGGCTCTTTGGAGAAACGACGGAGTCTAGGACTGGGGCAGAAAATATAACAGATGATCCAGGAGTCTGCTTAAGACTCTCTCTCTCTCCCTCCCTCTGTCCCTTTTCCCCGCTCACACTCTCTCTCTCTAAAATAAAAAACAATTTTAATTAAAATAAAAAAGACTTAGGTAAAAACTAAAGGAATCTAAATTAACGTGATCTTTACTAATCATGTATCAATGTTGGTTCCTTAATCGTCACAAATGTACCATACTAATGTAAGATTATTAATAATAGGGGAAACTGGGTACCAGCTATATGGGAATTCTTAATTTTTCTGAAAATCTAAAGCTGGAACAGAAAACAAAGTCTATGCCAAAGAAAACATGGGTAATTGGTGGGGCTAGGGTACGGTCAGAGCAGCCCGACTCTACAGCCCATAGTGTAAATAAATAAATAATTTTCTAGAAAAATTAAAATTATCACAATTTTCTTAAAAAATATTTTTTAATATTTATTATTTTTGAGAGAGAGAGAGACAGAGAGCAAGCATGGGAGGGGCAGAGGGAGAGGGAGACACAGAATCCGAAGCAGGCTCCAGGCTCCGAGCTGTCAGCACAGAGCCCGACGCGGGGCTCGAACTCACAGACCGCGAGATCGTGACCTGAGCCGAAGTCGCCGCTTAACCGACTGAGCCCCCCAGGTGCCCCTGCAGCAATTTTCTTAACAAAGAGAACACAAAACTAAAGAGAACAGTAAGTCAAGATAAATGCAACAGGTTGCAACAGCCCCAGATGGTCGCAAACAAGTTTTTCCAAAGGAACCGACGACTCCTTTGATATAGATGCTGTTCCAGAGAATAAAAACACTAAAAAAAATTTAAAAAGGGATGTTTCTCAACTCATTCTACAGAACTAATATAATTCTGACAGCAAACAGGACAAAAAAAAACAGTACACGCGCACACACACACACACACACACACACACACAGAGTAAGCCAGTGCTGTTTGTGAATATACATTTAAATCTGATGCAATCATACATTTTATGCTGGGGAAAGTCGGAGGAACCCAAGTGAGTCACCAGAGGCCTGGGAGCCACGCTGACGATCCACTAGGACGGAACTAGTTCAGGGTTTAACGGCTTGCCTGATGCGTGCTGGCTGACTGCGGGCCCCGGTGTAAGCTATACGTGCTTCCGTATGTGAGCGTTCCTGCATTTTCGAGTCTGTGAATATACAGATCTGGAAGCACACTGACCACATTGTTTGCAAGGGCGAGAGAACTGACCAGAGCCACAGTCGGCTTTAAAAAGGGGTGGGCATTTTACCCAACTATCTTCTATTATTTAAAAAAATTCTTTGGTTAAAATAAGATACATATATTCAACCCACCATGGGGTGAGGGAAGGGGAAAAAAAATAGTTACAAACAGAGAGCGAGGGAGGCAAACCATAAGAGGTTCTTAAATACAGAAACCCAACTGAGGTGGGTGGGGGTTGGGGGAGAGGGGAAAGTGGGGCACTTGTTGGGATGAGCACTGGGTGTTGTATGTAAGTGATGAATCATGAGAATCCACCCCCAAAACCCAGAGCACACTTTCCACTCTGTATGTAGGCCAATTTGACAATAAATTATGTAAAAAAAGAAATAAAATAAAAATAATAAATGAAATAAACAAAAAAAAGATACATATATTCAATCCAATCTAATCAAAATCTTAATGAAAAACTTTTTGATAACGATGATATGATGAAATGAATTGAAGACTCATCTGTGGAAAGGAGCATATGCAAATGGCGAATCATGAAGTTGGGGAGAACGAAATTTGCCCTAAACCGACAGTAAAATAGGTTATAAATCTCAGTGTTTTAATAAGTGTCCTAGTGACTCAGGAATAGAAGGAAATGTCAACAGATTATGGTGTCCAGAAATGAACTCAAGTCTATGTAAATTTAATGTATGATAAAAGTGACATTTCAAATCAATGGGGAAATAACAGAGGGGGAAACTCAGGTGTCTCGCCATTTGAAAAACATTAAGTTAAATCTCCATCATACTGTTTACCCTGAACTAGGCTGCAGGTGTGTCAAAGATTTAAATGCAGGAATCTAAAACTACACAAGTACTAGAAGAAGACACGAGTGACCTGTACAGCGTTGGCAGGGGAAAGCTTCTCTGATGTGGCAAGGAGAGTAGAAACCACACAAAGCCTCACCATTAGGCTCCCAAAGAATACTTTTGCATGATCAGGATTGCTGTAAGTAAAGTCAAGATAGAAGACGAGTTAGCGGAAATGTCTTCCACGTGTACAGGATGAAAATTCATATCCTTTGTAGAAAAATAAGAAAACATGAAAAATCCCAAGACAAACCAGAAAAAGAAGCAATGAAAAGGGAAACAGGAAACAGCAAAATCCTTATTCAGTGCCACGTAGCAATTCTTCCTCACACCAAATGTGCACCCTCTTTTAGCCAAGACATTCCACTCCTAGGATTCCATTCTCTAGATCGAATTCTCCACAGAAATTGGAGTAGTGTTTGCAATAAGAGAAAAATCTAGAAAATCCAAAGTACACTAATAGAGTAATGGTGAAATACATTGTGGTATATCCATATAATGGAATACTCTACAACCATCAAAAATGAAAAGGTAAATCTAGCGGCACTGACATGGAAGTCTCCGAGGTAATGTTTTAGTGGAAAAAAGTTGCATAGCAAAGTGATCACATTTTCGTAAAATAATTGGAATATGTGCAATTGCATAATCATAGGAAAGGAACTTGGAAGAACGTATACTGATCTGTTACAAGGACGACTTCTAAGAAGTGGGGGGAAAGTGAAGTAGACACATCTCTATTCTCTTCCTCACATTTACGTGTAGTTTCGATGTTTTGAAGTTTGCATCCTATAATCAAGAAAAACGAGACTTAAAATTCAGAAAGAATTTTAAAATTGTTAAGGTTCTCTTCTCACTTTTCTGTTCTGCGTTTCCTAGCAAAATGAAAATTTCTAGAACAGCAACAACAAAAAAGGCAACCAACTTGATGGATAAGCCAGCTGAATGAGTTTGGCATCACAGGCAATTTCAAATTTTCTGCCAGAGCGCTAGTTCATTTGTAAAGAACATTCGAAAATGGGATGATGAGAAAAGCCCCACAGAAAACCGTCACAATCACTCCCGCTAGTCCTTCACTCTCCTAGCGGCCAGGCGGTGGCGTCAGCCAGGCACAATGACTGACGAACAAACAGCTTCAGATAAGAAGTTGCCATTCCAATGGGAAACTTGGCCAAGAACTGAATCAATGGAAACTTCGTGACCTGAAGAAGGCCCCCCCCAAATGGGTGGAACACTGGCGGCAACTGTGGTGGAGTGAGGGAGCCCTGGATTTGAGAGTCCAGAAACTTGGCTTGGAGATCTCCATCGAGATCGAGTCGGAAAATTAGCTCTCTTCTTGGAGCCTCATTTTCTTCCTTTGAAAAATGGGAGTAATGAGACCTATTCTCATAGGGTTGTGGTGAAAAATCAAATTTTGGGGCGCCTGGGCAGCTCAGTAGGCTGAGCATCAGACTTCGGCTCAGGTCATGGTCTCATGGCTCATGAGTTGAAACCCACGTTGGCCTCTGTGCTGACAGCTCGGAGCCTGGAGCCTGCTTTGGATTCTGCATCTCCCTCTCTCTCTCTCTGCCTTCCTCCACTTGTGCTCATCTATCACTCTCTCTCTCTCTCAAAAATAAATAAAGATTAAAAATTAAAAAAAAAAAGATCAAGTTTAAGCACGTGTATGGGACTCTGTGGAAAGTGAATGCGTAAGTTGTTACTATACTACTTGCGGAATGCGGTAGCCAGTAGAAGGCAGCAGTGAGACCATAACTCTCAGCTCGTGACTTCGAGGCACCGTGATAGGGCTAGGGTCTCTGGATAACATACAGGATGCCTAGTCAAATCTGAATGTCAGATAAACAATAAATAATTTGTTAGTGTAGTCCTATGATAACGGAGCGCAAGTTAGCACTGAGTTTCAACTATTTTCTATTGTTCTCTCATTTCAAATAATTTAGATTCATCTCCCCGACTATTTTGAAAGCTCTGTGGGAATACAGATCGTGTCATATGTATGATCACCTATTATCCGGGTATGCTTCGGGATGCCCCAACCCTGCCATGCTCATAACAGACACTAAGTAAATGAAAACGGGAACAAGGATTTGGTCTGGGTGTCGTTAGTCCCTCTAATACCTTTTCGGGGCTTGAATAAACTTGCTAATATCTACGGGGCGCTCTCCTCTGGCTGCCCTGGAAACCGATGAAGAATCAGTGCTCAAGAACTCAGATATTAGCCATTTTCTGGAAGTTAAGGAAAGAAGGTCTCAGAAACCGAAGATGACACTCATGCCTGTTTGCTCTCCTACCACTGTAGAACTCAGGGTGCTTGAGTCACCCACTCTTGGCTTAAAATCTTAATTTCCTCCTATACTCCGCTTGAGTGTTGGTACATGGCTATGATTCACTCAGAGATAAACAAATCTTTGGAGTCTATTTGATTTCTTAAAAAAGAAGAAAGACAATTTGCCCTTTTAAACATGGAAACTAACTCAGGTTTTGCTGGGTTTCAGGCTACCAGATTTTGAAAAAAAAGACAGCATTTTAAAAGCACTGGTCTCTATCATTCTTTCTTACGTGGCTCTTTCTCGCTAAACTTCTCAGTGAGGTTTCGGAGCAACCACAAATATCCCTGGGTTAAAAGAACATATTAACTCAGTGCTTGGTTAGAAGAAGGGAGAAAAACCAGACTGTTAAGAGTTACTCTACCCAGAGGCAAGACAATAATCTAGATGTACTATGCACGATACGTGGTGTATTTGTTTTTTTTTTTTTTTTTTTGAGGGAAGATACAGGACTTTCTCAGAACTCTTTGATGAAATATATGCTTGAATCACACACACACACACACACACACACACACACACAAGAAAATGTGACGAGCAAATACTTTGCATACTGAGTTGTGCCCATGGTTATGGAGGAGTGTACACCATTTCCAATGAAACAAAGAAATAGGCAGGAGAAAACACTTTTTCAAACACCATGAAGTCTCTTTGAAAGAAAAGCAGAATTTGCACTCTACCTTAGTCATTAAAGTTAGAAACTGCCATCCCTCTAATGAGCAGCCCGAGGGTGGAGAAAGTGTCTTGAATAGCTATATTCCGAGGAACACTTGGCATCATCACTGCAACATAATGTGGGATTGCGATTGTGTGGGGGTTTTTTCCCCAGTGAATAGGAAGTGATCAAAGATAACATTGCCTGAGAAAGAATTAAAATAGTGTAACATTGCATCAAGTTACCGCCAATGCCAATCATTATATGGATGAATGAACAAGATCCTTTAAATAATGGTATAGACGTGCTGTGGCATTCAAAATATAATGACCGACTTCAGTGGGGTTCAAATAAAAATGCAAAAGCATGTGCCCACTCATCTGGCCAGAACAGTGAAGTATAAGCACGTCTCTTTAAATAGATCCGTAAGCCACATCCTTCACTGACATCATCTATAAACCGCTGGACTATAGACAGTGGATTAATTCAAAAAGGCTGCCTTAGGAATTTTATTTTAGCAACGGGAAATGCTATCTGCTAGGAGGATACTAGCAAAATTAGAGGCACGATAAGAAAAAAGAAAGCAAAAAGGACTTCTGTAATTATGGCGTGATCACCTTTCCCCCCGTGAAGGGGCAGGAAAGGAAAGGCACAATACAGGAATTGAAGTCATCATTGTGTATGAGAGTTCCTGGCATATAATGCCCGACAGAGCTATTTACTGGAAAAAGTGTTGGTTTATCTACATGCTAAACAGCACCACCTTCTAGCTTCGGCGACTGACAAATAACGGCACAGCAAGGAAGAGAAAGAAAAGGCAATCTTCCTTCTTTCAGAGAGAATCAGAACAAGACAGACAAGGGACTGCCACAAATCCAAACATCGTGACCCCGTCATTATGAAATGGAGTGCCCAGCCTCTCCAAACGTCTCCGAAGAGATAATCTTTGCGTTTTCGGGAACAAGAGTCGTAGCAAGGAAACTGGACTCTGCATCCAGAAGAAGAGACGAGAGAGAGGGGGAAAATAATCAATATTTGCCTCCATCTGGGAAATCTCCAAAGCACAACTCTTTCAAAAGATAGGAAAAATAGAATTTAGTCTTTGTCAGAGGACTCACAAACAAGGCTAAATGCGTCCTTGTGCACTCGATAAAAACAAAGGTGAAAAATATCTGATTTGATGAAGAAAGACCGGGCCAATGATTGGAGTGAATCATTTTAATACAGTAAACAGGAGATGAATAAAAAGATCAAAGGAGGCCAGAGAGTGTAATGCACCCACAATTGCGAGTGCTCCCCAGGGAGCGCCAAGAATAAAATTGGAAGATTTTGCTCAGAGAGCTACAGCCACTGATTTTAATGTAGTTGTCTATGCTAATCAAGGCACAGCCTTTGAGCTTTCTCTCAAAGTTTTCACTTCTTTGATTTAGAAAATAATACTTGCACTTGCAGTTGGTATATATAAATTCTGACGGATACTAAGAGGGGAAACAAGGGCACTGAGCAGGGGAAACAAATAAAATATACGGGATGTTGTTCTAGTCTTGCCCATTCCTTGGTATGTAAGCTTTGGCAAATCATTTTATCTTTGGGCAACTATTTCTAAATTTTGTATGCTCACCTTATTCTAAATATTTGTGTTTAACAATAAAACACGCTCTTTCTCCGCGCTCCCCTCCTTTTTTGTTTTTTTTAACAAGTAAGACTGGGGGGAGAGAAGTTAGTAAGAAACCGTATTGACAGGATATCCATATTTTTCTTTCCTCATCTGACACTTTACTGAGTGGGATGAGGTATACAACAAAGTTATCTGTGTACTATCTATATATTACTTTAAAATTTATTAACAAGGCTACAGTGAATTAGAGATGAAAGATAAATGTCAGCAGGATTCCGTTTGATTTTTGTGGTGCAAGGAATGGCAGTAAGCTCACGGTGGTGCAACGTTTGGGAAGGCGGTGATGAAAATGGAGGGAAAAGGGGGGCTGTGGTCATTAGCAGCCTAGAAATCGGCCACACGATCTTCCCAGAACCAAGAGTGTCAGTGTGCTCAGTGAGGCTTCACAGGTGGTGAGCACACACCGAGGGCCAGGACTAGGCTTGGCGCTGGCCGGGGCCCAACAGACAGAGCCAGCAACCAGAGCCCATCAGCCATTGCCCAGAAGTCTTTGCCCAGCAGCCATTACCCAGCAGTCCTTGCCCCGCAGCCATTACCCAGCAGTCCTTGCCCCGCAGCCATTACCCAGCAGTCTTCGCCCGCACCCACTGCCCCATCCAGTTACCTGGCACCATTACCGGGGAGCTGTCGCCTGCTGCCATTATCCGGCAGCCACTGTGTGTGTCCCCAGCGACCCAGTACGACGCCCAAGCCGCGGTCCTGCAGGAGGCTGCAGCTGCGCACTCTGCCTCCCTGACCCCGGAGTCCTCTGAAGCTGGAGGGCTCGGCCACCGCGGAGTGTTCAGGCCCCTGGGGAGGGGGAGGCATCCTGGAACCTGGGGGGTGGGCTCCTCGGGAGGGGGAGTAAGGGACTCCTCGCGGTGGGAGAGCCCGAGGCCGAGTACAGCCTACCCACCTGGACGCTTGTCCAAGGCGCCAGCCTGCGAGAGGCCTAAGGACGTTCTGGAACCTGGAACCCTTCCGGAATTCTAAAGAGAGTCGGAGACTGTTTCCTTTACTAGACGCGCCTGGCTCCAGGGTTGGAAGACTTCTTTAAGGCGCCGATTTGGGTAAGATGAATTGCCTCAGTGAGTGGGTTAACTAGAAGCTTCTGCCTCGCCTTACCGGACGTGCCCTCGGCCTGCCCAGCCCCGTCCGCCGCGGTTGGCCCGCCCCTGGCCCGGCAGCGCCCCGCCCGCCCCGCCTCGCCTGCTGGGAGATGCAAGAGGAAGCCAGGAGAGGCTGTGCTCCTCGGTGGAGCGGACTCGCCTGTGGCTGCGGTGTCGCCCGCACTGAACCCCAGCCCGGGGCTTTAGCACCGTGATGCCAGAGGGGTCTGGCTGGGAGAGCTTGGCCTGGAGGAGGGCCCCGAACAGCAGGAGCCGTCCCCCGCAGCAGCTGCAAGGGATGAGCCGGAAGTGGGGGGTAGAATTAGAGAAATCTGTTTTCTGACTGGCACACGGCTGCCATCTCCCCGGCTGTGTGGCCTGGGAAACGTGGCAGGCGGAAGCTGCTGTGGCACCTCAGCCCTTGGACGTGTGACAGGCACTGGCAGCGAAGACTGCCGGCTTTGGGAGGCATTCCGTAAACAGGCTCCTGTGGTGGAAGTGTTTGCGGAGAATGAGCGACTTGGGTCGCAGAACCCCGGGGCCCCGCCGAGGCCCCACCCGTTTCCAAGCTCGATGAATGAGGCCGCCGGGCAGCCAGCAGGGGCAGAAAGACTTCTGTGAAGGGGTCAGCAGAAACTGGATTTGTTCCTATTGATGAAATTTCGAACTTCACGCTAGACCTAAATACAAATCGTGGCCTACCCCTATGTCCTAGGACGGCATAAAAAAGAGAAACGGGGGCGCCTGGGTGGCTCAGTCGGTTAAGCGGCCGACTTCGGCTCAGGTCATGATCTCACGGTCTGTGAGTTCAGTGTGTGAGTTCGAGCCCCGCGTCGGGCTCTGTGCTGACAGCTCAGAGCCTGCAGCCTGCTTCGGATTCGGTGTCTCCCTCTCTCTGCCCTCCTCCTGCTCACGCTCTGTCTCTATGTCTCAAAAATAAATAAACGTTAAAAAAATTAAAAAAAAAAACTTTAAAAAAAGAGAAACGGTTTTGGGCAAAATATGGCAGCTCCCTTCTGGAAACAAAATTTCGTCTTGGAAGCTTAAAGTTCAGGCTTTAAACATTAAAGCTGCAAGCTTTTCACAATATTTCCAGCATCGACTGGTTATGCAAGTGAAGCGATGACTGTACCATTTCGTTTCGGAAAGAGAACATTTCACATCATTTATACACTTTGGGTAAGATCAGTTTTTTGTCTTTTGTTTTTTTTTACCTTTTCAGAAGGCGTTCTGGATGAAAAAAATTCGCGAGGAGAACCACAGAAGCTGCAGTCCCCAAGAAGGCCAGTCTGCAGGCTACAACTGTAAAACAGCGTGCCCGACAATGTTATTTCTTAACTCGGTATTCCCTAAAGGTGGCGATCTTGAAGCGGGAGGAGTGACAGAAAAAGGGGAGGGGCATGTCGGAATTGCCAGAGTAAACTCCATAGTGTGGTGAAGAAAGACCATTCTACAGACTATTTCCGTAATACCAATTAGAGACGTCAAACCTTGACAAAATCTCTTTGACTAGTGGGGGATATGCAAGGTTTAAAGAGGAGAAGTTAATTAAAGTAAGCTCGCCTGTGTGGGACTTGAACTCGTGACCCTGAGATCAAGACCTGAGATCAAGAGATCAAGAGTTGGATGCTCAACGGACTGAGCCACCCGAGCGCTTCTATACTAAGTTAATTTAAATAAAAAATAAAGATTGGGAAACTTTCTTAATATTAAGCTGGTAATAAGGTAAAGAATGTATCTACTAAGAAAGGACTTGGGTAGAGGGGCGCCTGGGTGGCTCGGTAGGTTGAGTGTCTCACTCTTGGTTTTGGCTCAGGTCATGATCTTACTGATTGTGGGCCTCAGCCTGGGTCGGACTCCACACCGACAGTGCAGGGCTTGTTTGGGGTTCTGTGTCTCCTTCTCACTCTCTGTCCCTTCCCCACTTATTCTCTCTCTCTAAAAGTAAATAAGCTTTTTTTTTTTTTTTTTTTTTTTTAAAGAAGGGAGTTAGGTAGAGAAACTAATCACATGAAAGCATAAAATACGGTATAGGCTGATGGAAACTTCCTAGCTGAGTGATAGCTGAATTCAAAATCAACATTGCATCAGAAAACTTCAACTTTAGGCAATGAATGATAGACCGTAGATTTTCAAACCTGAGGAACTGAGATCATGAAATTCACCTTTCATTTCTATATTTAGACCCAAATAAACTTATATTTAAATTTGAAAGCAGACAAGTATTCAGATCCTTAATACTGTGATTTTATTCTGAATAATTGCCTTTTATTTTCAATGCCTGTTAGGTCTTTACAGTACCTCATGTCACAATTTAATCTCTCTTTAAACTTAATTTAATGCCCAATTTAATCTCAATATGACAGCTAATAATTAAGAGAACTCATGTTGTGTAGCATAATGTTTGGTTGTGTTGGTCATGTATACGTGTCATGTACAATACTGTTTTGTACCGTGCAATTTAACGAACAGTACCACTTGATATATTAAGGAAGAACAAAAAAAACCAAGCTACCATCTTTTGAGAGCCAAAACATAGGTGTTCATGGTGATGGTGTGAACAGCAAAAGATTTTACATGCTACAGGGGTCCTGGGCGGCTCAGTTGGTAAAGCATTCGACTTCGGCTCAGGTCACCATCTCAGTTTATGACTTCGAGCCCCGCTCTGGGTGGAGCTCGTCTTGCTCCAGGCTCCACATTTTCTCTCCCTCTCTCTCTGCACCTCATGGGATTCTCTCTCTCTCTCTGCTCCTCACTCACTTTCTCTCTCTCAAAAATAAATAAATAAGTAGGGAAATAAATAAATAAAATCTTTAAAAAAAGATTTTACATGTTACAGAGACCTACCTTTAGGATTTGCTCATTACATGTATAAATGTACAAACCTGTAGGTATGTGTATCTTCCATGCACAAATCTAAACTTACTATATGTAAGTATAGTATTATGTGGATTAACAATTTGTGTTAGGGGTTTTCATTCTTTTCCCCCTTTTTGTCATGAAATCTTTCCAAGGAATTCTTACTTGGAAGCCCAGTTTGCAAAACAGACACAGGTATCTCATCTCTGATGAAGGTGTTTGTGAGGGCTGGGCTGGGGTGGAGGGCCTAGAGGCAGCCTTGTAGGGTCACTGTCAATGGCTTGCAAGCCGTTTCAAGGAGCCCCTAGATCTTCGGAGCACATTTTGGAAACCGTTGTCATCTATGGTGCCCTACGTCTGCAGTGCACTTTGAGATGTGCTGTAGTACTATCCCCACAGTGTTCAGGGTTTCCTCATTTTATGGGTGAGAAAAGAGGGACTCGGATCGTTCGTTTTCCCACTGCCACATTATCGAGTGATTAAATTTAGGGCTTGAATTCAAATCTTGTGTTCTGACTCGTGTTTTTCCCCGTTATTTCATACTGTCTCTAACAACAGCAAACATTCTCAGGATGTTTTCTAACATCCAACTAGGACGAAGTAGAGTTTATGTAAAGCGTGAGTGTTTCTTAACATCCTTCTCTAGCAGGAGTGAGTGACCACAGTCACGTGGATCACAGTCCTGTGATTTACCCAGGTCACCAATTGCAGAGATGCATATAATCCCCAGCCTGTAAACCCGGGCCTTTCTTTCCCACTTGAGAAAGCATGTTGGAGTACAGGTCACGAGGGCGAGGTTATCATCGGAGTCCATTTTTGTCCAAGATGAACAGCTCACAAACTTCACTGTCTTAATTTTTAGTGGAAACAATTGTTTTTCAGCTTCCTGGCTGAGAGACAGCACACCTAAAGAAGCGCCGTTAGTGATCAGCGTCTCGAGAAATATTATTAGACTTTAATGTTAAAATCAAAAGTCACTTCAGCGGGAGAAGAGACAGTGAAAACCAGAAAATTAGGAAAGAAAAACAAACTGCTTGGGTGTAAGATGGGAAGTGTTTACTGAAACTGGAATTAATGTAGCGATCAGAATTGTAACATTCCCAACACCCATCTCAGGAGCCAGGCCTATCAAAGAAATGCAAATCGAAACCACAAACTCCCACCTGTTAGAATGACGTTATGGAAAAGACAAGAAACGTGTTGGTAAAGACGTGGAGGAAACAGAGCCCCAGCGCACGGTGGATGGGAGCGTAAGTTGGTGCGGCCATGATGGAAAACAGCACGGGGGCTCCTCAGAAAGTCAGAACTAGATACATTATCTGATGCAGCAACTCCACTGCTCGGTGTTTATCCAAAGGAGATGAAGATACCAACTGAAAAATATATACGCACCCCCATTGTCCACTGCAGCATTTATAATAGCCAAGTCACAGAAGCAACCTAAATGTCCATTGTTGGATATGCTGTGGACTACTACTCAGCCGTAAAAAAGAAGGAACTCCTGCCGTTTGCGACAGCGTGGATGGACCTCAAGGGTATTATGCCAAGTGAGATAAGTCAGGCAGAGAAAGGTGATGCCACTTATATATGGAATCTAAAACAAAACACAACACACCTGAACCCATGGACACAGACAACAGACTGGTGGCTGCCAAAGGCAGGGGGAGGAGGGTACGAAATGTGTGAAGGGGGTCAGAGCATCCAAACTTCCAGTTATAGAATAAGTCCTGGAGATGTAACGTACCGCAAGGCGACGATAGCTAATGAGACTGTATTGCCTATTTGAAAGTTGCGAAGAGAGTAGGTCTTAATATCAAGGGGACTGAGAAGTCTTGTCCTGAAGACACATACTTTTCAACATTTCAGTAGGTAGTAAATATTAAATATTGCCAGGCACTGTGCTCAGTGCTGCTCAGGGCCCGGAAAGGAGCCTTCCCTCCAGAGCAATTAGCAGGCAGGGTAAAAAGTCATACCGTAGAAAGGGAGTAACTGATCTTTTTCTTTCTGGACAAACTGACAAGTAATTGACAAAGAAAAGTTCTTATCTTTAAAGCGGACGCCATGATGACATGCCTACATTTCGAAATGGTCACCACAATCAGCTTAATTAACACCCATCACGTAATTACCTTCTATTATTATTTTTTTTACTCTGAAACACTTCACGAGTTTGCACGTCACCCTGGCACAGGGGCCATGCTAATAATCTCTCTATCATTCCAGATTTGTGCCGCCGAAGGGACACTAGTCTTCATTGTTAGCACAAATCTTAAATCCCCTGACTTATGAAGGAATGGAAAACTCTTCCGTGTGGTAGGCATTTACATCTCCACCCTCCAGTGCTGTTTTCCTTTGCCGCCCCTT
The DNA here is from genome assembly GCA_030068075.1 of Paguma larvata. Taxonomy (NCBI): domain Eukaryota; kingdom Metazoa; phylum Chordata; class Mammalia; order Carnivora; family Viverridae; genus Paguma; species Paguma larvata. Next base: position 20,856,428 of record CM057837.1, on the reverse strand, counting down.
CCCAGCCTCCAGTCCCATAGAGGAAATTAAAGACCCTTCCTATTTTAACTTCAAATTCATGTTTCATTGTACATATAAATGTGACCATCTCTAAGGTGCCCTGAACCTATTTTTAAATTGATTGGAAGGAGAGGTAGGAAAATTTCATATTAACGTGTGTATGGTTGGTGTTTTTTTTTTACAGTCTTTTGGGGTTACCTTTTATTTCTTAATTGTTTTCTTCCATATTTCTTTTTCCACTTACAGCTAAATAACAAAAGGAAATGAAAGCGGAACTATTAAAAAAGAAAATAATTAACAATTAGATATTTACAATACTTAGAATTTTGCTTTATAAAAATATCGTTAAAGCTATTACTCATGTTGAAGTTTTAGCGTTCATTAATGCGTGTATTTTGTGCAAAATCAGCAAATTCCACACTCCCAGTTTGGCTGTTATACACACAAATTAATGAATGTACTTTAATGAATTTGATTAATATGTAGCAGCTTAAGATCCATTTTGTATTATTAGCCCATGAAACGTTCCTCATTGAATGCTGCTGAATCAGAATGCTGTGTTTGTCTGGGAAGGCTGTCTCTCTCCCTCTCTCTCTCTCTCTCTCTCTCTCTCTCACGCACACACACACACACACACAGATGCTCTTCACAATGTAAAGCTAAGATTTTCATAATTATCATAATTCACTCATTAAGATATTAGCAAACTGTCACAGCCCCAGAAGATTCCCTATGCATGGAATTCTCCATCTCTTGCCTGCACCCGATATACACGCAGTGCCAGCGCCGGAGAATGTTAAATGGAAACCTTCCTTCTGCATTTTATTAGCAAATTTCGCAAACTACCGACAGCTTGAGTGTTGTATGAATTTATAGTTGTACTTGCACATTTGCGATGGTGGTTTTCGGCAGGGAAGTTTTATCTAAGAGCTTTTACTTAGAACTGCACAGAGCAATTCCAACACCTCAGAAACTAAAGGAAAATAAAATTGAAGTGCCTTTACAATTGTGTGATTTATACATTAAAGTATTTATTTTAAAACAAGATTAAAAAAAACCTGCAACTCCCAGAAACATTCTCTTGTGGTAGAAGCCACTCAGATGGAAAATTTCATCTCTTTCAAACTGATTTTTTGCCTGAATGACTCTCACATATTTTCCTAAGACCTAGTCATGTCAAACGGTTTATTCTACCTTAATAATACTGTGCAAGTAGCCAGGAAGATTCGAGTGCTGAAGTGGTAGAAGGCCGGTGGCCAATTAGGTGCTCAACTATATTTTGATTTCCTGTGCTTAGACATACTTACTCTCTTCTCATCTTCTGATCCCCTACTCAGCAGCACTTCTAGATAAGAATTTCTGCATATTTCTATCCTAGGAATACTTAACCAAATTTGAGTCATAGATTGCATTTTAGATCAAAATCTCAAATACAGATGAGGTAGTGAAACCCACTTCCCCAGTTTAAGAGGTCATAGAAGGAGCTCAATATGGCAGACAAAGGGCACGTGTATTTTCAATGTCCTTCCCAAGATGCCCCCGAGCCCTCTTCACAGCGCAGTACCATCTGTGCCATCACAATGCCTCTAGTGACAGGGATGCCCTGCATCTTATTAAAGATGACTGGCCTACGACACAGCTACCCGGTTGCAGTATAAGAAGTCATGTTTCAATGAAATTGCTGATACTTTTTCTTCAGACTTTGCTCTCAATTAGAAAATTAGTTTTTGCTTCAACTGCTATTGTCCCTGACTCACCACCCTCAGTGGTGACATCCATTATTTAAAAAAAACAACCTGATTTTAAAATAGCACGTAACATTTTCTTAGAGAAACCATTGCCAGGCAGGAAAGTTAATCGGAATGTAAGCTCCAGATGAGTTCGTGTCATGATCTTGAATGAACGAGAACAGGAACGTGGCGTAAGTCTTAATTTATGATCTCAAGGAGGATGTGAGAAAGCTAGGGAAGTAAATTCAGACTTTGAGATTTGGGATTTTCTTTGCTTACAGGGAAAAGATGACAATACTAGCAATGGCTGGTAAGTTTTCTCAACTAGCTCTCCGCTATTTGGATTTTACTAAGCAAATCAAAGAAGCCATCATTTTTCTAAATAGCAGGACTGAAAAAAAACCCAACATTCTGGACAAGATTCTTCCCTTGATCCACTCACACTTCCACTTTGACGGAAGGAGTATGATGCTTCCCATGACAGCACCGGGCGATCTATAGAGAAAGAGGACCTTGGCCAGTTAAGCCTTCCCCAAGTGACCATGTAACTCGTTTTCTGATAACAGAACATTTAAAAGGCGTAAGTCCCGGGCTTTTTCCCTTGTGATGCCCCATTTGGAATAAAGAGGTCATCAGAAAAATGGATTCTTACTCGCTAACTGGACACATGCTGTCCAAGGATTAGATGGAGATAGTTTGTCAATACTGTCACCCAAATGCTGCTGTAGTCCTATCTATATTATTTAGGTCTATTTTCATTTTTCCCAATTCCAAGACGTTTGTTTAATTAAAATGAAAAAAAAAATGGAATTATCATGCTCCTTGATAGGTCATTTTGTCTCCTTCCAGCTGTTCAGTGACATACTTTTAACTTTGTAAAAGCACTTGTTTGTCATTTCAACTAACGTTCAGTTACTGCACGGCGCAATTACCTGTATGTAGGCGCCAATTTGCAGTGACAGAAGAGAAAGAGAACTCAGTACCACTAAGTCTTGTGAAGAAAGCACGACCCGCCCCCAATTTTGGGAATCGTATGTTGTGAGTGTATCGGTAAGGGTTCTGTTGTAAATGATAGGAGGCATTTTCACCATTTTAGGCAGAAAGGGTGCTTTCCAGGGAATTCGGAACTTAAACGTGAATTAGAAGATTTAGAAGGTTCGGAAGAGCAGGGTCTCCACTGACCTCCAGGAATGACTCCCAGGACAACTTTGCCGAAGCTGGCTTCCAACGGCACTGTGAATCAGGAAGCCGCGGTAGGAACTGCCACCCCCGGGGTCATCGCAGACCTCTGACTGTAGCTGCTTTCCAGGCATCGGGAGGCCACCACTGCGGCTGTTGGCTCCAGGAAGTTGCCGCCTCGGCTGCAGACTGCTGAGGAGGGAGCGCAGCCCAAACTCTTTGGGGCCATGCTGAAATCTACAAGAGGAAAATGGATGCCTCCTGCACCTGCTCCTGCCTCCCCTCCCACACACGGGTCTCCCGAGCATGCAACTGATTGGCCAGACCTGAATGGCTCCTTTAACTGCATGGGAGCCTGGGAAATGGACGTTTTGGTTTTTTGTTTTGGTTTAATTTTCTAGTGTTCTCAATCCAGGAAACAAGCCAATAGGACGTTAGAACGGAGTTGAGGTAGTTACCAGATCTACTCCAGTACCCCTAGACTCATTTTCTACTACTGGTTAGCCATGCATAAATGCCTTCACAGTCCCCGATTTTGTAAAAATTGGTGTTAGTCCTTTTATCTTTTTGGGGACCTTATACTAATTTTCTTAAAGTCTTTTCAGATTGTTCTATCACTTCCGTCAGGTCGGAAAAATTTTTTTTTCTAATTTATTATTTTTGAGAGAGAGAGAGAGAGAGAAAGCACATGAGCAGGGAAGGGGCATAAAGGGGAGGGGAGAGAGTATCTGAAGGGGACTCTGTGCTGATAGCAGAGAGCCCAATGTGGGGCTCAGACTCCCAAACCGTGAGATCATGACCTGGGCAGAAGATCGCTTAACCGCCTGAGCCACCCAGGTGCCCGGAGAATTAAGGTTGTTAATCAGCTGACTTTAAGACATTATCCCGGCTTATCCAGGTGGCCTGGTGTAATAGCAAGGGTCCTTAAATGTGGGAGAGAGAAGGAGAAGAAGAGTTCAGAGTGTTGCAGTGTGAGAAAGACTCAACGCAGTGTTGCTGACTTTAAAGATGGAGAGGAGCCACGAGCCAAGGAATCCAAGGAACGCAGGCAGCCTCTAGAAGATGGAAGGGACAAGGTAATGGATTCTCCCCAGAAAGGAATCAGCCCTACTAGCACCTAGATTTTAGCTCACTGAGAGCCAGTTCAGACTTCTGAACCACAAAACAGGAGCAATAAATCGGTGGTGGGGTGGGAGGGTTTAAGTTTCTTTTTATTTATTTATGAGAGAGAGAAAGGGAGAGAGGGAGAGAGCAATCACAAGTGGGGGAGGGGCAGAGAGAAGGAGAGAGAGAATTCCTGACAGGCTCCACCCTGTCAGCGAAGAGGCTGATGTGGGGCTCGATCTCACAAACTGTGAAGTCATGACCTGAGCCAAAATTGAGTCAAACGCCTAATTGTCTGAGCCGCCCAGGCGCCCCAGATGGCTATTGTTTTAAGCCATTACGTTTGGGGCAATTTGTCAAAGCAGCAATAAGAAAGTGATACCTCTGATAACCGACCCCGCTGGCCGCGTTTCTGACTGCTACTTTGTTCTCATGAGCTTTGACATTTTAGCTTTCGGGTTCATCTTCAGTGGGGTTTTCCCCTGCTCTCTGTACTTTCTTCACTTTGTCAACCCGTCTGTGGACACGAACAAGCTCCCTGGGACCCCAGGTTGTAACCTGGTAATTCCCAGTCCAGTCCCGCAGTGATACTGGTGCTGCCCCAGGGTTAGCCGGGGGACCATTGGGCAGTCTAAGGGCTGCCACGTCAGGGAACAGCAATTGGAGATTTTTCTGGCTCCTTTGACATGGTAGAAGCATGAGCCGCCCTTGGTCGTCTGTAGGAAGTAAAGCTGCGGTTCTCAACTGTACACGGGAGACGCCCGTCCAGGCTGCCGCACAGGAATCAAATCCTCACCACCCTGCCCGATTCAGTGTTAAATCTCTGTAAGCCTCCGGCTCATGATGCACTTTGCTTTGTGGTTCTGTTTCTGTTCCATCAGGATCTTTAAGTAAAAAAAAAAATTTTTTTTGAGCATAGTCATACTTTTCAATGTATATGTAATATATAATATAATTTGCCCAATACGTACAAAATACCGGCTGCCTATTTTGTCACTGCTGCTGTTCTGAGCAGAGGGGAGAAGTGCCAAGCGCTCCCTTGACCACAAGAACTGCCGTATGTAGGATGTCGGATTAACACTTCACAGAACACCGCGTACCGGGTTTTCACCCCGTTTTAGTGGAAGAGAAAATAGAGTGAGTGGTTAGATGTTTCTGTTGCCATCAGTGATTTGCTTTCTGCGTTCCCAGGGATGTCACTTTCTTCGACAAATAATACCCTACTGGCAAAGGCTTGGCTGGTTGAAAATTACAAGAGAAAGTTTCATTGTCTTGCACTTTAAAGTGGCTGTTTCAGAAATTCATCTTCAAACTTGCTATTTCAGGAAGCTGGCTCAGCGCCTCCGCTCTCTCTGGAGCCCATCAATTCCATAAATTGGCTAGGCGTTGCTCGAGGACGATCGTCGGGGTCAGGAGGGGGAGGAACAGAACACCAGGTGTTACATTACAAAAGGTGGCCTGAGTCCCTTGTTTAGTCATGTACTTTAAGAGTGTGGAAAATGGCTGCTCACAGTTAACACCCGAAGTGCTCATTAAACTGATTTTCTGTTGGGAATGATTCTCCCAAAATGTCTCAGGCTATCAAGTAGCTAAAATTCTATCAGGATTATGATACCCACTGAGTTACAAGTTATAAGAAATGATACTTGAAATAAAGGCTTTGCAGGCAAATTAAAATAGTAATAATTTCAGTTAATGTAATGGTATCTTTTTTTTTTAATCCCTTAATATCATTCAGCCAAAATTACATATTTGGGAAAAAATGAGCTACTAAAGAAGATTTCCTAATTGTATGTACTATGCCTGAAGGCATATTGCGGATGTAATTCAGATGCCTGGACACAGAGGGGGATGGCTCTGCCGATGATAGTGCGCAACAGAACTACATTTCGGTCCCCGACAGGCATCGCGCAAAATGGCTTCCCGGAGAAAGGAAGCCGGGAGAATGTTACAGCTTCCTCAGGAAACTCAGGGATCCTGGCCGCACTCCGGAGATGGGATTTTCACAGGCGCAGGCTGCTCTGTGTGCTCCCGAACCTTCCAGATCAAATTTTGACATCTAGCCTCCCAGTAGTTTGCAAGCGATGGCACTTATTTTCCCGAAACTCGATGGAGTCTCTTGCTCTCTTTGTTCTGTTGATGCCAGTGTGGCGTTCTCTCCGCCAGTTCTTTCTGGCTCCCCCTGGTCTCCTCTGCAGGCTAACAGAACCCCAACCGCTGCTTCTTGAGGTGAAAGACTTACTTAAACCAAGCACGAATCCTTTTAACTATTTAGAACTAGAAGTAACTGTCTTAAGCCTTTTTTTTTTTAATTTTACATTGTAGTGCTACAAGTTGTTGTCAAACAATCTATCGATTGAAGGTTTTATGTTTGCTCTAGCTCAAGGGCCAGAGTAGCTTGCGTAGAATTTCCTATCGGTGCACATGTGATCTTGACAAGTGACTCAAACTATATTCTGAGGTGCGATCTAACTCCAGTGAGTCAATTTAGATTTTTTTTTTTAATGCTCGAGCAGGGTTCACAAACCACACTGGCCAAGGCTCATAGAAAAGTGGGTCTCGTGGTGGTCCCTCCACCCCTCCCCTCCCCGAGTCCCATGGTTTCTTTCTTTGTCCTTGCTGGCTTAGGGGTCAGCTACTGTCATCTCTGATGTGTCGATTTTAGTCTTCCTGAGGTAAAGGCTCAAAACCCATCTGGGCCGTATTGTTGCGAGCTCTGCTTTCCCATCAGCCTCAGAGGCATGACGATGCCTTCTTCTTCAGCAAGGTTGGCTCTTTTTCCATCCTCTCTTGTTTCTTTTCTGCTGGGCTCAATGCATTCCACTGGGGCGGCTGGGACAATGGATTCCTCTATTAGTCCTGGTTGGCTTCTGGGATAGTCGTAACTCCAAATAGGCTTCTTGGCCGGTGAGTCTGAGCGCCGGGTTCAGCCCCCCTTCTAGGCCTGCAGTCGATTTATGCCTATCTCCCCAAACCCTCGGAGCCAGCTTCATGATGGTTTTTTAATTGGATCTCGGCACTAGCAAAGGACAGCTGTGGGCTTTAGCCTGTCATTTGGCCAGGGTTGTCACTGGGTTGGGCTTAATACAGCCACGGGAAAGCCCGGAGCTGGGAGAGCAGGAAGGAGCAAACAGTCGTTTTTCCGGCCCCGGTCAAAATCTCTTGCACCGTTTCCAAACACTTGGTGAGGCGCTCAGTGTTCAGGAGCAGCTCAGGCTCAAGTCTTTCCAGAACACAAAGGAAGACGAAGGCCCGTTCTTCATATCAGGGTGGGTGTCGCAGGTGGCTCTTCACCTCACTGCAAAGGCTGGGCAAGGTGTCTTCAGAACGAAAACGGTCCCCTGCGTTTGTTTGTTTCCTAGAAGAACCCACTGAATAATGGGGCCATCTTGGCTAAGAGGAGAATATGGCGGGCACCAGCTGGCATAACCGACATCGGATACTGTGTGAAAATCAGGCTTTGGCTTTTTTCAGGTGCCAACATTATGCTTAGACTAAGGTCAAGAGTTAGGCTAATCTGGGTTGATACAGACCACACCCGACCTCTTACCCTCTCGTGTTACCACAGAGCTGCCTTCCCGTCTTTGCCCTCTGTGTGAAGTACAGGTGGTCAGTATAATCTCTTCTCCCTTCCCGAGAGAAGGAGTTTAGGCAGACATTTATTTACTTGGTTTCTCTTCTTGCTTGGTGAGCTATGGGTGTGTGGCCTTCCACCTGCCATGGGGAAGGAAAGAGAGAGACGTTCGCGTCATGGAAGAACCTTTCGACTAGGACTCTGGATATGAAGGATTCGCTTTGTCACTCATGAGCCAGGGCTGCTTAGTTCTCAGTTGACTCTTCTGCGAAGAGAGTTGACATATGTAAAAAACAACTCTAAGGGCTTCCCAGTTTTGTTGAGATGGGCAGATCAGAAAACGGCTGCAGAAAACGGAAGAAGTCTACCGACAAGTTTTCTGAACACCTAGTAAGCAGCAGACTACGTGCCAGACACTGCTGGTTTCTACACACTAGAAATGCAGGAGACACCGACCCTGTCTCGTGGAGACCGGTGCCTTCAGCCACTGAGAAGTAACGTCCCAGCCCCCAAAGCCAGAACATCACTGTATCGGCTTCAGTTAGGGACTTTGACTCAGTCTCCCGTGTTGCTGCAGGTAGCTTCGTTCCAAGTCACCGTGCATAGGTTTCTTCTCCTCCACCTCTGCCTAATTTTTTTTCCCTTCTATCTTCTTCTTCTTCCTACAAAACTGAAGTAGTGCTGGGGGGAAATGAGGGGCGGTTGGGACTGGGAAGTATGTCAGGGATCGGGGAAGGCTTGTGAGGAAGGGACATCTTAGTTGAGCCCTGAAGTTCGAACTGGATTTGGTGAGGCCCAAAGGGGAGACGTGATGGAGGGAGGAGCCCAGGCTGAGAGAAAATAGCGTGGGCGAAAGCCCAAGGATGAGAGAGAACCGTGGACGTTTGGAGGAACGAGAGTAATTCGAGGTCATCGTAATAAAGCGTCTAAAGGATGGAGGGGAAAGAAATGAAGAGGGCGAGTGTTTCTGTGAGCTGGATGGCAGGTGTGTGGGAGAGAGGCTAGGTTTGCTCTGCGCAGCAGGCTGGCTCCAGGGGCACGACTAGAATCCGAGGGTGGAAATTCCAGGGGAAAGGACGCTGGCTACAAATTAAACCCCAATAATGGCTTCCACTCAGTCCTCCCAATATTCCAGGTACCACGTGAAGGATTCTATATCCGTTATCTCATGGGATCCTCACAACAACCCTATGAGGTAGTTTCATGACAAAACAGACTCAGAGAGGTTAAGTTAAGTAGCTTAGGGTCACACAGCAAGGACGAGGTAGAGCTTGGATTCCAGAGTTGCTCCTCTCAGTCACCGCCCTCAACCTGCCTCCTTGCGAGGAGGGTGTGGTTACAGAAAGGATGTATGGCTCTGAGAGTTTCCCATCGCCCCTGGGACATCAGAGAGGGCCCAAGCATCGAGAGAATCAGTAGCCTTCTGAGCATCTTCCCATCATGCGATCCGGGGACTCGGTGACACGTCAACGGTTGTTAGATACAGAAAACGACCCTGAGAGACAACCACCTTCTGCATCTTGGGCAGCTTTATGTCGTGTGTAATGGGCCCTCCCGGGGCCCTCCTTTCAGGGGCGGCGTTCTCAGGCTCCATCATTGCAGAAGGGAGCACGGAGAGTGAGGCAGAGTGAAATGGACCGAATTAGGGCAGCCCGGGCCTCCAATAAAGACATGCATCTTTCACAAACATCTGCTTTAGCTAATGCTGGCCTTGGGCAGTATTAAATTATGTATTCAGCTCTTAAACTATCACAGATTCATGTTTCAAGAACATAACCATGAGAAAATATTGCACCACTAGCAGAAACAAAACAGCTCTGCTCATTTTGCGTTAAAATTTTTTGGGGGCAAGTTTCTATACTAATTCTTCATTCTCTCTCAAGTTAAAGGGCATTGTGGGAGACCGAATAGGTTAGAATGCATAGGAATTTTTTTTCTTTTATTGACTTATTGAAAAAAAGAAGAAAAAATTGCCTCTTTCGCTCACCATTCAGCGAAGGGTATCCAAATGGCAAATAACAATAAATTACACGATGAATTTGGGCGTGTTAGAGGTAGAGAGACCTTCGAGAGCCTTCCAAGTGTGTTTTCTAGAACTGCCTCTTATTTATAACGAAGTGCTTCTCTAAGGCCAAAAATCATGGCCGTCTTGAAATATGCCCCGAGTAGGCTGGCTCCCACCCCCGTCCCAACATGTTCCTAAAACACGAACAGACGCGGACTATCACAGTATGAGGACTTTCCCTGTGAACTTGAGAGAGAGAGAGAGAGAGAGAAAGGTGTTGGGGGAAGGGAGGAGGACTCTTTTGTGTCACAACCCCGACATATTTAGTCATTAGTAGTCGGGAAATAGTATTTGGAGTTCCTCACCATGCGTGCTTCTCAGAAATCTCAATAAAATAAAACCTTCAGAGTCTTCGACAAGGGTGTCCTTTGTGATGGCAACCCAGGACCCTTGACCCTGATGGAAGACATTTTCCATTGTGACAATGAGTGCAGGTGACCTTCTGAAGCCAACTCCCAAAGTGTTGATTGTCCTCGCCCTGTCGTGGGGACCAGACATTTCATTGCCTGTCCCTTTCGCCTCTGAACACATAGTGATGCTCACAGCTTCTAAGTACCTGCTCAGTCAAAACCCTGCGTTCCGGACTCCTTTTGGTTCTTTCCCTTCTTGCATGAAGGGGGAAAAATCCCTCCCATCTAGGTATTAACAACATACGCAGAGCATACACCCTTAAAAAGTTGTGATAGACCGCATTTTTGAAAATCACAGTCAGAGGTGTTACTTTCACCACCATCGCTTCCTACCTTACTCCTTCCATAAATATTTAAATGCATTTTTAGATCATTCTTCTTTAAAGAAAGATATACCGACAGCCTTCTTAAAAAGGATCTTTCTGGCAACTTGAAAATGTAGTCGTTTACAATAAATAGTAAAGATTTTACAGTGAGTGCCCTGTAAGAATATCTCAGCCGGAACCATCGTGTCAGGGAGCAGGCAGGTGGGCCGGTGATTTTTCTTAAAGAGAATTCAACCCGCTAATGCCAGCCGGGGTCTGAATCAGGCAACTGCCGTGGGTCAAGGTGGGGGAGACTGAGTTGTACGAAGACAGAGCTGCAGTCAACTGAAAACATCTCTGCTCCTTTCCTCTCTGGTCTTGAAGCGCCCAGGAGAGGCACTGATCTTTGCCAGCCAATCTTAAACACAGTCCGTAAGAAGCAGATGAATTAAACTCAGCAGAAGCGCGCGTGCTCCCCGGCCGCTGGGAGGCGGGAAGGGTTTGGTGTGGGGGAACACCAGGACCGACGGTGTCTGCAGGTGGGTAAGTGGAGGGAGGCTGCTCTGGGCCCCGGAGGTCATCCGAGGTCAGGACTTCCAGACCCGACCCCACCCAGACCCAGCAGGAAGCGTCTCAGCATGGCGGTCCAACTGGCAAGGTCTTTCGGACACCTTAATGCCTCCGTCCCAGGGATTGAGTGGCTGGAGGAGATATAGAAACCAATTTGAGGTTCTTTTCGACAATGACTTTTCTCTCTAAGGTCTCCGACTAGTCCAAACGACTGCTGTATCGCACGCATTAAGTCAAGCTGTCCAGACTCGCACGAGTGTCTTTGTCAGACGCGCTCTTCCTCCAAGTCGGCGCAAAATTCGAGATCCGTAGGATGTCCTGCCAATATTTTGTCTCCTTGTTTCTCCAGAAGCCATTTTTCAGGTTGCCTATTTCTGTCTGTGTGTTCAGACTGAAGATCTCTGTCAAAAAATGTCTCATTTGGTATGGTTTTCGTGTTTGTCTTTTCAGGGGTAGGGGAATGCTTTATTTTCTTGGCTGTTTGTCTTCCCTCATCTGGCAAAGGCTGAGCCGCCCCATCCACCCCCAGTGATTTAGAACAGAGAGGAAATTAATATCAGGGCCGGGTTTAACAGCAGCCCTACATCTGCCATTAGACAACTTTTACTTCCTCTCCGAGCAGAAGAGAAACTGTCTTTCCTCAACCAAAATGTCAAAGGAGCAGAGGCCTTAAATAAGAACGTGAATTTGACCTTTACCAGATGTCTTTATTCTTCAACATTTTTCAAAGATACACGCTAGGAAAAGTGAAGACTCGCTGGTGCTCGGCGTGGATGGCGTGTTGTCTGCTGTTTCCAAGATGCCAGGGGCTTTCTCGCGTGAACCAAATGCCTATTTCCGTTGGAATGGAGCACAATTATTTATCCACCTAGCGGAGCAGAGGCCATCGTTTTTAAACTAAAAACACAAAATGGGTCGTCTCTACCGCACACCTCCCACAAAAGCAGGAATCTTACTTCGTAAGTAGAACCAGACCCTTAACTCCATTCTCTGCCCAGCAGAGAAATTACATGGCTTTTAGCTCTAATGGCCTTTTAGGCTTGGCGCCAGAAGAAGTTCCAGAAAAACTTCTCTGGTCCCCATTTGCCCTCTCAGCCCGGCTCTTCGCGAGCAGGGAGGAGAGCTGCCGGAGGACATCCAGAGGCGGCTCGGTGAAGCGGAGGCCAGAGAACCACTCGGCACAGTCGGCGGGAGAGCGAGAGGAGCCCCGTGGCCACAGCGAGCCGGCCTGCAAGACAGCGAGCAGGTTTGAGGACGGTGGGCGCGGCCTCGCTGACGGAGCGCCTCGTCGGCACGTGTGTCACCGGCCTCCTACAGGTCAGCGCGTCCCGGCGAGGCGGGGGCTGGAGGAAAGCCCGGGGGCGTGGCGGGGGGCCCTCTTCTCCCATCACTCCGCTGATCTCCTCTTGTTTCCGTCTTCGAGAAACAAACATGTTTGTTTGTTTGTTTTATTAAAGACTTGAGCTTTTATCTGAACAGTTCATACCCCCGTCCTGGGTCCAGGTTGTGAAGCAGAGAACACCTCTCTAATTCCTCGTGGGATCTTGAAGCTAAAGGGATTTCAGGGAGCTTCTAAGAACATTCGAGAGTGATATCCGCCCTTGCTTGCCTACACATTCTCCTCTCCATTAGCTCCGATGAAGGATGTGCATCAGTTGCCCACGTGATAGCTCCATTGTCCGTTGGTTTTCCTCTCCACAAGGCTAGGTTCTCTCCTCATTCATCCGACGGCTGTTTACGTGCTACTGGGAACGCTAAGAGATCCCAGGGCTGAATTCCATCCAGTACCTGACCTCAGAGAGCTTAAGGTTACCCAGAGAGGTCAGAAGAGGGCGCAAAGGATAGCGGTGGCCATCACAATTTGTTCAAATTGGTGAGGGTCGCTAGGAAGGCCCCGGGGGGACAGCGGTTCTGTGGTGGTCTCAGATGGCTCCAAGGAGAAGCCAGCGGTTCTGTGGTGGTCTCAGATGGCTCCAAGGAGAAGCCTGTACCTGAGCAAGTCTTGAAGGCCCTGTGAGTTGAGATATGCAGAGGCTCTGGGCAGGCATCCCAATTTGAGCTGACGAGGAAGTGTGAAGAATTGTTTTCTCCTCACTTCCTCCAGTCAGGTCGGTTCCTAAGGGAGCTGGAAAATGCTTCAGCGATGCCGGTGGCTGTGCTCCAGGCACTTGCTTACCCTCACAGCCAGCTAGGTTAAAAAAAATTTTTTTTACAGCTGGCACAAATAGACAAAAATAAAACAAAAACTTAAAATGAGCTGGATTTGAAGAACTTAAAAAAAATTTTTTTTTTAAACCAAGAGGGAAGCGTGCATCAGTACATAATTTGGCTGCGTTCTCGATCATGCCTAGATGATCTCTGGGCCCTGCCTTGGAGTTGTTGCTAGAATGTTCTGTATGTCTGAGAGATTCTCAGACGCAACAGGAAGACCAGAACTCCTCCCTGGAAGCCTCTGGAGATGGAGCTTGTGTGACTGTTATCAAAATAAAAGATGATTCCTGAGGAACAGACACCTGCGAACACTGTGACAAACTTACACCTCGGATTTCATATGAACAAATCCAAACCTGTGACTGGAATGTTCTCACAGTTATTTAAGCTCCCAGAGTGTGGCGAGTCTTCTCCTAACCATATCATTATTGTTGAAATGTAAGAAAAGGCCAACCGAGAAATGATATCCTTCTGAATAAGTGTCAGGGAGCCAAAAATGTAACAGTCCAAACACAGGCATTTCCAACCTCCCAAATATCAGACAACACAGTTAAATCATTTTTACTACAGGCATAAAATAAAAATTAGTATAAAATGTTGAATGTTTACGAGCCTGACTCTGCTTTTAACAATTTCTAATTTAGACAGGATGAAATAGCAATCAAACTTGTCCCATAATTACTCTCCTAGATACATGAGGTTCACCCAGTTTCACCTTCAGGCATTTAAGGGCAGAAGGCCATGGTATCTTGAGCCAGAGTTGAAATATTAGATCTCTAGTCAAGCAAACTCTTCCACAGAGGCCTTTCCTTCTCTGTCCCCTGGTCTCTAAATGGTGCACAAGAGGACAGCAGACAGGGTGGCAGCGGACAGAGAGTCCAGTTCCATTTCATGGCGCAGATGTCAGCTCCACCCCGGAATTTCTGTTTTTAGCAGAACTTAAGAAAGGATGGCTTGGGGAAAGCCGGGATTTGTAACGGAGAGGGTTTTGAAGGTTACAGAGGCCCTTCTGCAGGCTTCGCAGTGCCGGGGAGCAGCGGATTCCTCACACTTATGTTATAGAAGTGTCCGTAGCGGTGACAGCTCTCACTGGGGCAGGCCAGGCGGAGCAGGGGAGTGGACGGTCCCCTGCAGGCCATGTTAGGAGGTTCCGTGAGCACCACCCCCCTTTCTAAGACTATGCAGCCCCCAGAAAGTCCTCTTAGATTACAATATCTCACTAGGGCAGTATGGACCGGGAAAGAGCTTGATGGCAACCCAGTCCAAAAGCTGGTCGACAGGCTCGAGCAATCTAGGCGTCTGTCATGAGATCGATGGAGCCCAGAGCAGGGGTCTGCCCCTGGCTGGTGTGAGTAGGCGGGGTGTCCATGCTTTGGGGAAGGTAGCTGCCCAGTGCAGGATTTTGGGGTGGGGAAAGTAAGGCATCTTCATGGTGGGGAGATAGAGATAGAGATAGAGAGATAGAGATAGATAGAGATGGAGATAGAGATGGAGATATAGAGATAGAGATGTAGGTAGAGATAGAGAGAGAAATATCAGCATAAACACAAATATGTGTACATATTCCCTAGATCTGATCATCAAAATGACCTGGAAGTAGAGACTCCTCAAGTGCATTGAGCACCTCTAACCCCCAGATACTGCTTCCTAAATACCATTCTTCACTAAAAGAAACCAGAGATCCTTTGAGAAATGGCTGATCCCGTGGCCGGCACAGAGAAAGAACAAAATGAACTTGAAATTTCTCTTTGTGCCCCCAAATGAGAAAGTGCTTAAAGAACGAGGCCAGAGGGACACAGGAACCAGACTGAAGGGGCTCTTACTGGCTGAATCTGGTACTGTTGGGGTATCAAACTACATAATTTTAGTGATGAATTATAAGCCATTGAATAAAAATAAGAAACCCACACTGACACAAAGAAATGAATGAGTAAACTGAAAATACGGTGAGGAATGGGATGTTTCCATGGTCGCAACATGCCTCCCCACAAAATACTTAGTAGTTACAAGTGGAAATGGAGAACCGACCCAGTGGGGAAGCCGGGCAGATTCCACCGTAAACAAAGGATCAAAGTAGTGTCAGTAACGGGACAAACTGAGATGGTATGCCACTTCAGCATCTGTGCTGTTCCTGCCCCGAACACACAGTGTGAATCCAGTCACAAGGAGGGAGATTTCACACAATAACTGGTCTGTAATCTTTAACGTGTCAAGGTCATGGTAATCAGGGAAGACCAAAGGGATTAAAGAGAAATGACAACTAAGCTCAACATGTGGTTCTGAACTGGATCATTTTGCTATAAAAACACTATTGGGAGAATTAGAAAACCTCGAAGGCCGATGAAGGGTCAGATGGTAGTATTATATTAATGTTGATTTCCTTCCATTTTTTTTTTTTGGTTGAATTTTATTTATGCCGGAGAACATCCTTGATAGTAGGAATACACACTACATACGAAATACTTGGGGATGTTGGGGCATCAGGTAGGCAACTTTCTCTGAAATGGTTCACAGAAAGTTCTTTGTACCATACTCGCAATTTTCCCACACTTGGAGTTTGCTTGTTTTTTAAAGCAGTTAATTAGTTACGCCCCCCTTCAATGAACATGGGCTCCCTTGATGAAATCAACCACGGTTTGCCTGATCAAGATTTGCACAATCCAACATTCTCAAAGACACATGTTCGGGGGGAAAAATGGAGTTTGGGAAACATTAGGAATAACTGTACAAACACTCAATTTCTTATTACGGCAAACGGGTATTCGATTTTCTTTGTTAATCTTACATTCTCTCTGTTTTTTAGAGATCGCTATATTGGAAAAGTTGTCAAGCTAACGATCGTGTCCAAATGAATGCTTTGTATGACATTGAATATAATTCTTCAGTAGTGCCTCAACAGGGCCTTTTTTGAAAAAGGATATACTCATGCAAATTATTTAATTACACCATTATGAATGGGTCTATCTTCTTGATTTATAGAACTTCCAGTATAAATTCTCCAGGCTCATGGAACCTAGATGCGTGAGCTTTAGAGCCTGGTACGCCCAATGAGTAAAAACTTCTTTGCAAGCAGACTTGCTAGCCATTGACCATCCCTTTCTTTCTTTTTTTTTAATTCAAACTGTCATTTCTCTTAAAGCTATGTTATAGCTTATATCCTCAGGAAAATCTTTGAGCCACAGAGTCACCCCCCTGCCTTGGAATTTTTCCACATTCCTATTGTGTTATATAATCATTTCGTTACTCTGCAAGCAAGTAAACAGTGTATTTGTATGAATAATTAATAATGTAACAGCTTTCGAGTGAGATAATTACTCTTATTTCTATGGTATGCCTGCATTATTTTCTCAGTACATTGTATACACTCATTTTATGTTGTTAGCAAACAGCATTCTTAATACTAACAATTTCATTTTTTAAATTTATTTATCTTGAGCACGAGAGAGAGAGAGGGAGAGAGACAGGATCCCAAGCAGGCTCCATACTGTCAGAATAGAGCCCGACGCGGGGCTCAATCCCATGAACCGTGAGACCATGACCTGAGCCAAAATCAAGAGTCAGATGCTTAACCGCCTGAGCCACCCAGGAACCCCCTAATAATTTCATTTTATTAAGATTTTAAATATACATACAAAGGATCATATTATGCACATATTTCTGAGTCTTGCTTTTCAAACTCAACGAAACCTCGTGGAAATCTCTCTGCAACAACTCGTATAACTTTCATTCGTTTGAAAGTGCTGCGTAATATTTCATAATGTGGATATTACATGATCTAGTCAATCGTTCTCCTACTGATAGGGTTTAATTTAATTTCCTCTTTTCGGGTAAATAATGCACAAACATCGTCTTTGTATGTCCTTATGCTCTTCTGCCTTTATTTCTGTGGATTCGATTTCTAGGAGTTAGAAACACAGTGTGTTAAAAAAGTCTGTAACAATTTGCAATGTATGCAAACCCTTTTATGTTCATCCCTAACGATACTAAGGATTAATGTTATTTAAACTTGTTTCTAGTCTAGTGGCTGTGATTCCTTCACTCATTTAACAAACATTTATTGAGCATCTTTTCCATACCAGGCGCTGTTGCTGGCAGCTGTATACACCTGTGAACAAAGGACATCAAGACCCAGTGTTCCAGGAGCTTCCATCCTAGAGAGGTAAACTGATGGCATACAAGTCGTGAGTCAGAGGGGACACGAAGAGAATGGGACAAGACTGACAGAGGCAGGGAAGCAGGCAGTGCTGTTTGAGACAGGGTGCCCGGAAAAGGCGTGTCCGAGGTAGCACTGGAGCAGAGACTTGAAGCAACGTGGAATCGAGTCACAGGAAGAGGGGACGGCCAGTGAAGGATGGCTTTCAGGGGGAAGGGGCCAGTGCGGCTGGCTGGGATCTCCACCTCCACACCTCGGAGCTCCTTGGAAGCCATGCACAGAGGTAGTGCCGCTGAGGCTCACAGGGGGCGGCCCTGCTGAGCGTCCTGCAGATTCCTGGCCACCATGCATAGCGGAGCACGCTCGGAACACTCTAGAACCAGGAAGGAAGGCTGCTTTCTGCCCCAGTTTCCCTCCAGGGCCTCTACTGGCAAAACTGACACCTAGTTATATGACAAATAGTTTTGCAATAGTTTTTGTAATAATTTATATTACAGTCTTAGAAATATATTTTTTCCAAAATTCTTCACGATAAGTATTTTTTTCCAAATTTCCCATTTGTCTGTTGCCTTTGTACAGAGCCCAATTTCTCTCCTAAGAGTTTAAAAATCATGTCTAGTCATAGACATCCTTTTTTTTTTTTTTTAATCTATAACTTCTAGGTTTCCAGTGGAGGTTAAGAAGGCCTTTTCAGCCCCTAGATGGTGTGTGTCCACCCCTAGGTTTCCTTGAGATTTATAAAGTTCTAGTTTTTTACATTTAAATCTTCAGCCCATGTAGATTAAGTTTTTAGTGTGATGTAAGTAGGAATCTAATTATGTTTTCTTCAGGTAGCCCTGTACTGACACTATTTATTAAATAACCTTCTTCCCGCTGCAATGAAACTTTGTTATCTGTTATATTTTTCTATTTGCTGGGATCCAGTTTTGGACTCTCTGTTCAGTCCCACTGATCTATCTGTCTGTTCCTGAATCCACGCTGACTTGACGGCCCACCCGCTGCCCTTTTCCATAACTCTCTTAGCTATTCTGCACCCACTTATGCTTCCACGTAAGTTTCAAGACCATTGCATCCAATTTGGAAACAACGCATTGAGATTTTAATTAGAATTGGATTACTTTTAAGCATTAATTTGGGAGAACTGACTTTATGGCCTGTTTTCCAATCCAAGGAGCACATCTGTTCAGATCTGGTTTTATGCGTTCAGGTCAGGGCCTTTGGTTTCTTCTTTTAGCGATTGCACTGTTCGGTTAAATCCATTTCTAAGTATTTGTGGTTTTTGTGGCCGTCGTGAGTGAAATACATTTTCTGGTTTTTACTTCTAGGTGTTTGTGTCAGTGTCCCCGCAGGAAATGCATGGTTTGGGATACTGAGAAGTGTTTTAAAAGAAGTTATTTGTACAGGTGTGGACACAGTACGGGAAATCTTTCATGATGGAGAAGCACACCGGGGCAAACCCAGGTGGGACAGCGAGGGTCAGCAGGGAGCACTTTACAGACTTGGAGGGAGCACTGCAGCGGCAGGGAAGGACAGCTGGCCCGGAACCTTCAGTAAGGAGGCAGCCACCGCCCTTCCCCAGTGTAGCAGAAGGGAGATACCTATCTCTCCCACCTCCTGCCAGGGCTGCCCAGTGGCTGAACCCAGCCGGAAGTCAGAGAGCAGAGAAGGGTGGGAAGGGAGGACCGGGAAGGCAAAGGGAGACAGACTGTCCAGCGCCATGTCCAAATTTAGAAGAGAGGAAAGCTATCGAACTTTTGTGCCTTCGTCTTGCGTTAGGCCACTTCGCATATTATTTTATTAATTCTAGTAACTTAAGAAAAAAACAGATCTGTTTGGGTTTTCTGGCTGTACAGTGATGTTATTATTTAAAATGTTTACGTCAATTATTTCATCTGTTGTATCAGTCTGCGAGGCCTGCCACAACCAAGTAGCATAAATCGAGGGGCTTAAGCAACAGAAATGTATTGTCCCCGGGGGGTTCCGGCAGCTAGAGGTCCGGGCTCCAGGAGACGTCAGGGTTGGTTCCCCCTGAGGACTGAGGGCGAGTCTGTTCTGTGCCCCTCCCCCAGCTTCTGGCGGTGTGCTCCCATCTTCGGTGTGTTTCTGGACTAGCAGATGAGTCGCCCCGATCCCTGCCTTCACCTTCATAGGGCACGCTCCCTGTGTATCTGTGTCCAAATTTCCCCTTTTGTAAGGACATCTGTCATGTTGGATTAGAGCCCACCCGAATGATCTCATTTTAACTTGCTCAGCTGCAAAGACCCTATTTCCAAGCAAGGTCATACTCCAGGTACTGGGGGTTAGGACATCTTTTGCAGGGGGTGGGGGATATTATTATTAATTATTAAGATAGTGCTTAATAATGACAGCAATGGCAGGGATCACTGTCTAGTTTCTAACTTGGAATTATTTTGAGTTTTCCTCTTATGAGATATATTTGCTGTTGATTTCGGGGTAAATAAATCAAATAATTTAGTGAAAAATCGTTTAGAAACAAATAACAGTTATTAAGTTATTAGATGAAATTTTCTCTTTTTCCATTTGACTTAAAAATTGTTTAAAAGTGTTTTCTTTTATTTTGAGAGGGAGAGAGAGAGAGCGACATGCAAGTGGGGGGAGGGGCAAAGAGAGAGGAACAGAGAGAATCCCAAGCAGGCTCCGCACTGCCAGCACAGAGCCCCGCATGGGGCTCGATCTCATGAACTGAGAGATCATGGCCTGAGCCAAAATTAGGAGTCGGATGCTTAGCTGACTGAGCCACCCAAGCGCCCCTGACTTAATATTTTTATTAGTGATGCGATTACCACTACATTTGTTCATTTGCCTTTCTAGCGTCTTTGATTTGATCAAGCGCCTTTACTTTTTAAATTTATTGACGCAACGCATTATGTTGGTAATCGTAGAATTGTTGAATCTCTCTTGCCTTTATGTAAAACACTCTTTTCGATAAAAATGTATTATTCATTTGATATATCGATGGGTTCCATCTGCTAATATTTATTTAGAATTATTACATTGATCTCCGTAAGTTAAATCAGACCATGCTTCTTTTTTGGCAACTCTTTATCAGGTTTTGGAATTAAAGGTATGCAAACGTCATACATTTAATGGGGAAGATTTCTTTCCTTATCTCGGGCCTAGAATAGTTTACATAATTGGATTTATTTATCCGATCTTTGAAAGTTAAGTAAATTTCAGCTGCGAACCCACCTTGTTCTGTATGTTTCTTAATGATGTATCTTTAAGCTGCCTTACCATTTCTTTTATGGTAATTGGTCTACTCAAGGTTTCCACTTTTTACTAGGTCAATTTAGTTAATTTGTTTTTTTTTCCCCTCTACATGTTCAATATATTTGCCTTAGTATTACATGTAACACTCCCTCGTGTTTTTTTTCTAAGTCATCTTTTATCTGTGATTCTGTCTCTTTTCTCATTCTTAATCCCGCATATTTTTGCTCTCGCTCTCTTTTCCTTCATCAAACTTGAAAGGAATATATCTTTTTCAGTGTTATTTGCGAAGAAACAGCATTTGGATTAATTTATCCTTCTACTGTCTTTGTTGCTATGGTTTTCTATTTCATTATTTTTGTCTTTTAAATGAATGAGTTCCTACTTTCCAGCTTCTCTGTCTTTATTTTATAGTTCCTTTTCTAATTTCTGGTTTCTTTATTTTTAATATTTTGTCTTTTAAAAAATTGCTATAATTTTTTCCTTACTTTTTGCCTTCGATAGGTAAATACTTAAATCTATAGATGCTCTAAAGCTTTCCGGTGTGCACCAGAGGTTTCTAGAATAAAACGCTCTCTTCATTATTTTCTGTGGTTTGCTGTTTCCCTTTAATTTTCTTTGTGTATGTGTTTATGGTTTAGTGATTTATTTTTTTAATTGAGGTAGAATTGGTACATAACACTGTATAAGTTTCAGGTGTACGACATTGTAAGTTGACATCCGTGGCACTGCCAAGTGATCACCACCGAAAGTCTGGTTACGAGCCATCACCATGCAGCTGACCCCCTTCACCCATTGTGCCCAACCCCCTCCGCTCTGGTGATCATGAGTCTGCTCTCTGTATCTATGAGTTTGTTTTGTATTGTTTTGTTTGTTTTTAGATTCCACATACAGGTGAAATTATATGGCGTTCGTCTTTCTCCATCTGACTTGTTTCACTCGGGTCATGCCTTCAGGTCCGTCCATGTTGTCACAAGTGGCGAGATTTCCTTCTTCCTTATGGCTGAGTGGTATTCATTCATATACACCGCATCTTCTTTATCCATTCGTCTGTGGAGGGACGGACGTTTAGTGTCCTTCCAGATCTCAGCTATTGTAAGTGATGCTGTCGTGAACATAGGGAAGCATCTATCTGTTTGAATTAGTGTTTTTGAATTCTTTGGACAAATACTCAGAAGTGGGATCCCTACATCATATGGTAGATCTATTCTAATTTTTTGAGGGATATCCATACTGGTTTCCATAACGGCTTCACCAGTTTACACTCCACCGGCCCTGCAGGGTGGTTTCCTTGTCTCCACATCCTCTCCGGCACTTCTCATTTCTTGTCTTTTTGATACTAGCCTTTCTCATAGGCGTGAGGTGATACCTCATCGTGGTTTTGGTTTGTATTTCCCTAATAATTAATAACGTTGAACATCTTTTTGGGGTGCCTGTTGGCCCTCTGGGTGTCTTCTTTGGAAAATATCTGTTCAGATCCTCTGCTCATTATTTTTAGATTGGGGTTGTTTTTCAAGACGGGTCGGGTGGGTGGCTGACACGGCTTTCGTGCGAGCCCCTGACTCGCGCACGTGTTAGTGGGGTTGTTTTTTATTGTTGAGTTGTATGAGTTCTTTGTATATTTTGGATATTAACCCCTTATCAGATATATAATTTACAAATATTTTCTCCCATTCAGTAAGTTGCCTTTTCATTTTGATGATAGTTTCCTTTGCTGTGCAGAAGCTTTTTTGGAGTTCGATATAGTTCCACTTGTTTATTTTTACTTTTGTTTCCTTTGCCATTGGAGTCAGATCCACAAACCTATCACTGAAACTGATGTCAAGAGCTAACTGTCTATGGTTTCTTCTAGGAATTTTATGGTTTTAGGTCTTATGTCCTGATGTCTTTAACCCATTTTGAGTTAATTTTAGTGTATGGTGTAAGATGATGGCCTAGTTTCGTTCGTTTGCATGTGGCTTCCCTTTAATTTTCTATTTGACCTAATGATTAGCTAGGGCTGTGGTTCTTCCTTTACAAGATTTTTGGTCAATGTTTCTTTAATGATTATTTAAAAAAAAATTTTTTTTTGGTATAATAACATGGCCTTGGGGCACCTGGGTGGCTCAGCTGGTTAATGTCTGACTTTGGCTCAGGTCATGATCTCACAGTTTGTGGGTTTGAGCCCCACACTGGGCTCCGTGCTGACAGCTCAGAGCCTGGAAACTGCTTTGGATTCTGCCCCTCCCCCACTTGCTCTCTCTCTCTCTCTCTCTCTCTCTCTCAAAAATGAATAAACTTAAAAAAATAATAATAAAAATAAAAACAACAACAACATGGCCTTTACATGGCTATTTTTCATCCTTCTGTGTCCATGCTTACTTTGGATTTTTCATTATCGCTTCCTCTTTCTCCTTTAAAAAATTTTCTTGTTTGGTCAAGTGATTGATTTTATTTCCCCCTAACTAATGTAGAATTTTAACTGAACATTTTTCAATAAATGGTTATTGGACTTCCCCAAGAACTCTTAAACAGAAACATATTTCTAAATTTCTCTTTTTTTCTAATAACGGAAATTAGAAGCTTCTAATTTCTATTATTTTTAAAGTTTTTATTTATTTGTTGAAGTAATATCTACACCCAATGTGGGGCTCGAACTCACGAGCCCAGGATCAAGAGATGCACATGAGCCAGCCGGGCACCCCTGCAGTTATTATTTTAAATCAAGATACTAAGTATTTCCCCCCATGGGATGCACTGTTTTCTTTTTTCTTCTGGCCTATCCCAAGGAAATCAAACCATTTTCAAGACGGTCTTGAAATTTTATTTTGGCAACTTGTAGCATCGATTTATTAAATTTTTTTAGAAACATCAACAGGCCCCGAACTAAACAGGAAATTGAGATTGTGTTAGAAACTATATTAAGTAGGTTTTAAGGAGCAGTGGCATTTTAAAACATTTTCTGGATCTGAAAACATGATCTGTCTCTATTCATTAGGATATAATATCCTTCAGAAAAGCTTTGTCAATTTTTTATGCTAGAGTTATGCCTATATCAAATTCATTTTCCAAATATTGTTCTTTTCATTGCTGTTGTGAGTAGGATCTCTGTTTCCATTATATTGTCTGGCTGATCATCATTGTAATAAAAGAAAGCGATTGAATTTTGTATATTCATCTTGTGAGTATTTAGAAAATCTGCAGCTTCCTCAATTCCCAAGTTGATTACAACAGTTATTCATTTGATTCTCTTGGGTTTTGTAGATAAAGGATCGTATAACCCTCTAATAATGATGATTTCCAATACGTGTTCCTTGAACTTCCTTTTGCTTGTTCTACTGCACTGGCTCAAGGTCCCACACAGGGTAGACTAGTGGCTCTGAGAGAAGATACTCTGAATCCTAACTTTAGCCCGAATATCTTTATTTAAATATCTTTTAATATTATTTTTATAGTCTAATATGTATTCTATATCATTTTAAAAATTGTATTTTATACCGATTTCCTCAGAGTCGTGTCTTTTTATTTAAACCCAGAATAAACCTGAAATTTTGTGGGATGTCTCAATGTCTCCTGAACCGATCACGAGACGTTTTCTTAAGCTTTCATTGTAACGATTTTCGTGAATAGATTTCTTAAGAGTGAATTCTCCGTTGCATTCTTAATCTATTTTAGACCCTGTTGTAATTTATTTGCTCACATTCTCTTTCAGTTTTGCATTTGTGCTCCTGAGTGAATGACCTTTAGTTTTCCTATCTCGGCTGCTCTTGTCTGATTTTGATATCGGGAATACGTTAGTCATTTAAAATGTGTCTGAAAGACACTCCCAGTGTGTTTTTACAAAAAAAAAAGAAAGAAATAGGAATTACATCTTAATTGTACTGAAAAGCGTCCGTCATAACAACCAGCTCTTGAAAAGGAACGACTCCATGCTCCGACGGTTCTGGGAAGCATGTCCGTCTGTTAGAGATTCACGATACACCAGGTCCGAAGGCTTTGGAAATTCCTGCTGGGAAGAAGCCTTTTTCTTCAACCCAGCCTTTCCAAACTAATTTGAGCACAGACACTTCCTTTTTTAAGCTTCCCTATTAAAACATTCTCCACGACATCCTTAAAGAGACATCAGTTGGGGAAATGCTGCTTTAAGTACAAAGCTGTTTTCTTGCAAATTATTTACAATAGCAAAGATTAGAAAGCCACCTAAGCAAGAGGGGATGTTTAGGTAAGTTATGGTAGAATGGAACATTATGCAGTCATGAACTGCTGTGGGCAAAGATTTCATAAAAGCATGGAAATGCATTCTTTAATGTTACGTGGAAAATCAGGATAAAAATATACCATGTCATCCCACGCACATTAAAACCAAACGAAGAAATGAAAACAGAGAAAATGATTAAGAAGAAATCAGATAAGATTCATATCGTCATCTCGGATGGTTGGGGTGTTTTGTTTGTTTGTTTTTTCCTGTTTCTACAAGCATGGATTGCGTCTGCATTTTGGGAAAATGGAAATACCAAAATCATAGAAACGCCCTGATTTCTTCCGTGGAAGTGGAAGTTGGTCGGCAGAGGGGAGAATGTCTAGGAGAAGGTGCTGGGTGCCAGAGCCTCTGCCTAATGTTCTTTACCTCCTGCCTGGGGAAGGGCTTCCTCGGGCTGGCCTCATCCCTGGTATGGATTACAGTGCGAGCAGCATCTCATATGCACCAACGCCAGGCTTTGACTTCGCAGAACAGGCTGCTGCAGCATGCATTCACTCTCCACTCTGCTCCCTTCCCGTCCCATCCTTGTAGTGACCGTCTGTGACTCTCTGTCCCATTTGACCTAAGGCTTCTCCAAGGACGGGGACGGGGTCTGATGGACCTCTGAGTTCCCTCTGGGCCTTAGGCACGACACATGTCGACAAACGTTTTTCCATATTCTAAAATAATACAAGTGGCGCCATGCTCTTTACATGCTCCCGAATCAATCCTGCTCAGCAGGAAAGAGTGGAGAAGGAAGCAGAAGAATTCCGCGACTCCCGGAGGAACAAGTGATAGAGGCACAATTAGCTCTCCACAGTCGCCGAGGCCGCGCGACGGTCTCTCCCTCCAAATTCGTTCTCTCTGTTCGTGCACTTGGACTCCCCCCTTCAAAGTAGGGATTTTCTATTTGGCATAATGTAAATGGATTGATTTGAATTGATTACAGATGACTGTTCGCCAACTTCAGAGTAACAATACAATTTTGGAGATTGGACAATCACCTAGTGAGGGGCGTCTTCTTTCATGACAGAGACAGAGTATTGGGGTGTCTAGAGACAGCTCCAACTCTGACTATTTATTAATGGTCTTCCGATTCTAGTTAATTGCATGACAGTTTACATAATTCCTGACCTCTTCTAACACAGAGAGCGTTTTGCTACGCCATTTTCGAAGGCTAAGGATACAGCAGCTGCTATAAGGGCTGAATCCACACACAGCCCTCCACTCGCACGCAAACTCAAGAGCACGTTTTTCAAGTAGGCTGGAGGAATCTTTCTCCTACCTTCCAAAATCATGTGCAAACTAGAATCTGTCTGGCCACTACCTCGCTCAACATTATTTTTCACTTCTCTGCCAGATAAGATAAAGCCTCGCTTTCCTAGGATTTTCACACAGCTTTGACAGTGACTACTTAATACCAAGAGAGCAGTGTGATCGTAATAGCTTTCCTGGACTGAGCGCCTCCTCTGAGCCAGACACCAGGGGAACGTCACTCTTTTCATCCACAGAGTCCCCCCCTTGGGTTTTAGCTTCTGCTATTGCAGGTGCACAAGCTGAGGCTCAGGGAGGCGAGGTCACTACATACAGTGGTGCAGCTAATAAATGAGCAAAAAAACCAGGGTTTCAGGCACGGGTCTCAGTTTCTCCAAAGCCAAACCATTTGTCTGTAACAGCTTCATGGGAAAATTAGAATTAGCATATGAAATAGACAATACTCCTATGGTAGGACAATAATAGAAAGAAACCCCCCAACTGGCTAGCCCCTAAGCAGCACTCAGTATGCACCAGACACTGTCCTAAGCATTTGTCAGATAGAATTCACTACCTTCTCGGTATGACCCTAGGAGGTAGGCACCATGAGTATCTTCAGTTTATCGGTGAAACCATAGCGCTGATAGGTTAGACAACTTGCCCGAGGCCACGCCCCTGGCTGCAGCAGGGCAGAGCTGGGACCCCAAGGGGTCGGCTCCAGACCTGAGGCAGGAGCCACTACTCTATGCTACATGGGAACTCTCCTCTTAGCTGTCAGTCATCTCTGTTAAAACTGATTAACTCGGGGTGCCTGGGTGGCTCAGTCGGTTAAGCATCCAACTTCGGCTCAGGTCATGATCTCACAGTTTGTGAGTTCAAGCCCTACATCGGGCTCTTTACTGACTGCTTAGAGCCTGGAGCCTGCTTCGGATTCTGTGCCTCCCTCTCTCTCTGCCCTTCCCCTGCTCATGCTGTCTCTCTCTAAAATAAACATTAAAAAAATAATAATAAATAAATAAACCTGATTAACTCAATGCTTGCCCGCTCTCCTCTGCTTGAAGAGACTTCTGGATTCTCTTTGGAAATCAGCAAGACATGTTTGTTCTGGGCCAGACAAGCTATCCTCAACTCCTGTCGACAGAACGACAGAACGTGTGTCTTCAAGCGCCCTTGGGGGCAAACAAGCAGTGGGAATAATCTGGCGAGTACCTCAGTATTTGTTAAATCCGCACGGCACTTTGGTAAAAATTGGGCTTCGGGCTGCTTGGCTTTATCGGATGTCTATAGCCTGGTGTGTGGAAAGGGAACGTCCTTCAGGTTTTCCAGAAACCATCAAATAATAAGATGGTGGGGAAGAGAGAGGAAAGTTCTGGAATTCCCATCTTACTCTGCCTTAGAACTCCATTAGTGACCCTCGGGAAGCTTTATTTTCTCAAGAGAGTATTGTCAGAAGAGTGTCTCAAGTTAACATTTTCCAAGAGCTTCCTATCCCCTTCGTATTTATTATTTTGGCTTCAAATTACCTCAGTCAATAAAATTACCATTGTTGGTTCGCACCTTTCAGAAAATTTGTGTGCATTAAACACTTTGGCAATATTTATTTATTCTGCCATCTGTCTCACTATCTACACGTTCTCAACAGTCTGGCCTAGAAAGGGCCCAGAATCACCTGAGCATCGTAAAATTAGTCCACGGCTGTCAGCGTAACGTGCGGAGAACGCAGCTGCTGTCCTGCCGCCTGATTTAATGAGGTTCCAAAAGTATGTGGACAAGGATGCTGTCCCTTGGTCGCCATGGAAACAGGACGGGCTCTCAGAGCAGGTGTCAGCAGCATCGAAATCAAGATGCATCAGCTGATGTCTCGTCATCTGTGGGAGGCGTCGACCAAGCCGTGGTGGCTCCGGGCCACCCGGAGCCTCCTGCTCCTTCCTTCGAACTCCAGGACAGAGACCCAAACTCCGCCCAGACTTTATTCCCAACAGACCGTGCTGCCATCTAAGCTTTGTGCGTCTCAAAGGACTTAAACTCTGAGAATCTCAAAATTCGGAACGTCCAGATCCTAATTAATTGGGACTCTGTTCCTTCAGATCCTAATTAATTGGGACTCTGTTGTTTAATTTGAAAAAAAATAACCAAACAATGCATGACGCACCCCCACACCTCCCCTCCTGCCCCATAAACTCGAGTTTATGTGATTTTTTTTTCCAAGTCAAACTCGTCTCAGGAGGAAACTTTGTATTTTAATGAACAGAAGAGGATATCCAGTGTGTCTGGCTAAACTCACCGTTTCTAGGGTCAGAGGCTTTCTCCGGAAAGCTGGTTTTCATCCTAAATTATGTTGTCACGAGCGAAGCAGCTTAATTTATACACTTGAGTGTCAGCTCCATGAGTCACTTCACAGAGCCCACGTTGCTTGTAGAGAATGGGGTACTTGAAAGTAAAATCATTCTTTCCGATGCATCCCGTAAGTATGGGCTATTTTCAGGTGAGAAGCTATGAATGGAGAATGGGGTCAGCTAAACTGAAATCTCCCCGGAGCGGTGAGGACACGGTTGAACACCGTTGCCGGGAAGGTCCAGTTTGGCCCAGAGAATTAGAGCCGAAAAACCTTCGGTAAATATATATCTTCCCTTCCCGACTTGTGCAAAGAGAAGGAATCTTTAACTTCTTGGCTTCGCCGCCTTAAGATTTCTCTCCGTCTTTGGACAGGGCCAAACAGAATCCGCTAGCCAATTAGCTCAGGGAAAATAAGGCAGCAGAGATGCTATTTCATGTAGAAAAAGAGCAAAGTGTTCAATTTTTCTGCTTTTCGGCTGAACTGACAGAGATTCTTTGTTCTCTAGGAATGTGATGATTTAGGCCAAAATTCTGCTTCCTGAATGATTTAGATAATTGCCCAAGCCCCCCACACTTCGCTGGGGTTGGGGAGATTGGACTTCAAAAGGCAGGTGATCAAATTAAAATCATGTTTTGACGGACCTTACTTGGAGCTCTTTTTGAAAGAAAGAGATAGATAGTTACTGCCTAATTAAATGTTTCTGTGTATTCTGAAAACACGAATGAATCCCACAAATACCGAGTGTTATTAGTCTCATGTTAAGTGGCGAGCAGTGCAAAAGCTCTTTTGAAACGGAGCTTGATATCCGAGACTTGGTTCCACGAGAATCATCCAATCAGATGTGTTTGTCGAGCAGATGTTACAGGTTCGATGTTGGAGGAGACAAAGCGTTCGTCCCGGCTCTCGGGAGTCGTGTCCGCAAGGTGATGCTTGTTACCCGGCTCTGCAGCTGTCCGTCTGCCGCACGCCACTCCGCGCCGCCGTCCCGTGCTGCCCACGGAAGACGGGAGCCCACGCCGGCCAAGCTCAGCGTTCCCCGGGGCGCTGTTGACATCCGGGCACCCGGCATGCACAGAGAACAGAGTTACCAGGGAGGAGAAATTAAATAAAAAGGTGTCACTGAAAGCAAAGGGATGGCTGTCAGAGTCGCCTCTGGAAGTAGAGGAAGAGCTTCGTTTCGGCCTCACGATGTGATTGTTTACTCACCGTGTGGACGTTTTCTCACGCCCTTGGAAGATGCTACTCCGCCGGCAGGGTTTGGGGGGAGCCGTGTGCCTGCCCCGTCAGAGCGGGGTCCCTGCCTGGCCCTGGGCCTGCTCCCTGGACGTGTCGCGTCCCGAGCAGGCGGGAGCCTGTACTTGGTGGGCCTCAACGCTGCCCTCTCCAGCTCCCACCCCAGGCCATCTCGAATCTTGGCCCCTCCTCCAATGTCTGCCCGACCCTCTCGCCGTGGTCCCTCTCAGCCTCGCCCCCCTTGCCCCCAGTTCACAGAGAACACAGAGGCCCTCAGGGAGGAACAGGACCGGCCCTGTGAGCTCACCTGGCCTCACCCCTCCTCTCCTCATTTCTCCTGTTTGACTAATCATGTCAACCACGATAATGCCTATGAAGGGCTTACCCTGAGGTCCTGCCTGTGCTCCTTTACTGAGCCCCCAAGGGACCCCCGCGACGAGGCACTGGTCTCATCCCCATTTTGGAGATGAAGAAGCTGAGTGCAGAGAGGTTAAGACACCTGCCCGGGGCCGCACACATGGTCCGCGTCAGAGCCGGGACGTGACCGCCGCTCAGCCGCTGTGCTCAGATGGACGTCAGCTTTTCAGCTCAGGCCAGTTCCTCTGCGGCCTCGGCTCCTGTCCCATCCCGCCTTCCGAGGAATTCTCTCCAACAACCGTCCCTGCCCGTCTCAGACCATCAGCCTCTCCCTTCTCATTGGCCCGTCCCCATCAACAATTAAGTACACTCAAGCCTCCTACTCATCTCCCCATTAAAAAAACATCCTGGATCCCTCTTCTGTCTGTTGTCTTCTGTCTTCTCCCTCCCTCCCCCTTCCTCCCTCCCTCCCTTCCCTCCATCCTTCCTACCCTCCTTTGTCTCTCTCACTCTTCCCTTTCCTCTTCTTCAAACCCAAGCTTCATGCAAAAGCCACCAGTACTCATGGGCCCCCTTTCCTCACCTTCCACTTGCTCAGCCCGTGGCTAGCTGGCTTCTGCCCCGTTGCCCTACAGAGATGTCCCTTAGGTACCAGTGGCCTCCACTGTGTTGTTTCGGTCATTGTCTTGGCACATAACTGACCTTAAACGTTTGCATAGGGGCACCTGGGTGGCTCAGTCGGCTAAGCATCTGGCTGCGGCTCAGGTCATGATCTCACAGTTTATGGGTTTGAGCCCCATGTCGAGTTCTGTGCTGACAGCTCAGAGCTGGAGCCTGCTTCGGATTCTGTGTCTCCCTCTCTCTCTGCTCGTCCACTGCTCTCTCTCTCTATCGAAAATGAATAAACTTTAAAAAATTTTTAAAAAGAAATGAACAAATGGATAAACAAATAAGTGAATATGTAAAATCTTACAAGAAAAACTCACTTTATTTCTCCCCACGCTGTTCCCCATCCCTCTAGCAGTGCCCCTCTGGAGCTCCCCTGCTCAGTTTAAGGTCCTGGGCCACCCGCAGGGGAATCTCATGCCCACTCCCTCCCAACTCCACCTGCTAAGTTCCGATTGTCCGGGCGGGGTCTAGTACCTGCATTGTCAACAGATACCAGAGTTAAAACCCAGGCACATGGCTGTTGGAAGACCAAAGCTCCAAATCTGCCCTTTTGTCAATTTTTATGATTCAGGGATCTCCCCTTAAACAATTAGATTTAAAACTCTAAGAAGGGATGATGCCTGTGAAAACATTCACAGTTACAAAGGAAAAATAATGTTATCTTTGGCATTTGGTAATGCTTGTGGAATTTCATTGATCCTTGCTGTTGGCTTACAACACTTACCCTTTTCATCAAGGCCGTTATTAAGGGTTGCCACAGCAGAACAGTCGCGGGAGCGGTCAAGGCGCGGCCATGGCTCCGATCAGCTTACGTATGGGAACTGACATCTCAGAGACCGACGATCTGTTTTCTCTGCTCCCACTTTTTGGGACAAGAAAACCTTCTTGAGAAGGAAGAATTGCTTCTCAGACAAACGCAGGCAAGGGAATACTTTCGCCCTTATGTGAAAAGGCTCAGTGTTTTTCATTCCGTGCCATCAACAACTCTGCTACTTCCTGCTTAAACGTTAGCTTGCCACTCGCATACACTTCCGGTAGTGTCGCCCATTTTACTCTAACAGCAATACAGAGAAATGGGCAGGGCCTTCCAAGCCTCCTTCCTTCCACAGATTCCTAACAGCAGGTGCCCGCCGTGAGCCTGACACAGCCCTGGGTTCCAGGGGAATGCAGAAGAGGCTCTGACTTGGATGCTGCCGCCGTCTGGTACTTTGAAGGCTGATGGAGGAGATAAGGCTAGAGGCACAGCAGCTAATACAACCTAGAAGGTACCTTGAGAATAGATTGTAAACACCCTGTAGGCAAGAACTTACTTCTGCACCAAGTAGAGGGTCTGGCGGGAGTCAGTGTTCACTTAACTTGGTTAAATGAATGAGAACCATCATTTGGAAGTTTGGAGCTGGAAGTTTGAGCTGGATTGGGATTAGGGGGTGGATCGCTTCCTGCCTGGGGTGGGCCGGTGGACTGGGGCTTCCTGGGGATGTTGGGACCCAGCAGCTCCTGCTAATCTGTAGAACTTCAGAAGATCTCGTTCAAATCTTTAGATTCCATGTAAATTCATGGGAAAGAGAAGTTACAACGTCAGCCTGCATATTTTACAGGTCGTATTTGGGCAATAGGGCTTCTTTTCCCCAAGTGCCCACCTGAATTCAGTATTCCCCGACTTAGTGTTGGCTTCGAAGACTTTTCTCCTGTTTTGTTTTTGAGTTTGTTTTTACTCTATTTTCTCATAAGAAGAAAGCAACGAAATCTCATAAACATCTTGGAAAGTAGAGACAAGTTTGAAGAATTAGGGGAAGAATCACCCATAATCCCATCACCTCGAGGCAACCACGAGTATTATTTTTGGCATGTTTCCTTACTGCACACATACAGATATGTGTTTTTAACATTGATAAACACTATTAAAAACACAATGTCGAGTTCTTTCCACTGACAGTAAAACTCATAAACAGCCTTAAATCACCATGGGAATGAGACCTCGTTAATAACGCTGTAACTTAAATTTTCGTCACGTTTGGCATGTGAATTGTTCCAATTTTACGTTAATATAAATAAAGCTGAGATGAAATCTTTATAAAGTGTTGCCCACATTTTGGATTATTTGTTTAGAATCGATTTCTTAAAAGGGAAATTATAAAATTATGGAATCAACATTTCCAAGATTAAAAGGGAAATTATGGAATCAGCGGAATTATGGAATTATGGAATCAACATTTCCGAGATCTTAAATTAGATACATATTATCAAATTGCTTTCTAGAGAGCTCGAATTCGGTATTCTCCGACTGAGGCTTAGCTTCGGGGTGTGCCGCCCCCAGAGGGTTTGGTGCTGTCCACACCCCAGTTCCCCGGCTCTTCGGTGATGCACTGTTGCAGAACAAACTATCCCCGAAACAAGCAGCTTAAAGTTACAGCCCTTTTATTATCTCTCACGATTTTGTGGGTTAGGATTCCAGGCAGGGCTCAGCCGGCTGGCTCTTCTGCCCCGAGTGGTGCCGACTGGGGTTTCTTGGGGGATTAAGTTGGCAGCTGGTCTGGTCCAGTCTGGAGGGTCCAGGAGGGCTTCTCCATATGCCCTCACCTTGGCCCCATCAAATCCCTCCGCTTTCAGGGGAAGGCCCTTTCACCTGGCCTCTCCCACATCCTGGGGAGTCGGACTCATTACAGGGAGCCACAGGGAGCCAGCATTCCCCAAGAAAGGACGTGGAACCTGCCAGTCTCCAAAGGCACAGTGTCACTCCTGTCATATTCTGTTGTCAAAGCAGTAGCAGAGCCCACCCAGCATATAGGGAGGGAATTCAAGCACTACTTCTCAGTGGAGGGAATGTCAAAATAGTTACGGCCACTTCTGTTTCTCCGTAAGACTATCGAGTATTATTAGCTTAAGAATTATTTACTTGAGGGGCACCGGGTGGCTCAGTCGGTTGCACTTCTGATTTTGGCTTGGTCATCATCTCGAAGTCTGTGGGTTCAAGCCCCGCATCGGGCCCTGTGCTGATACCTCAGAGCCTGGAGCCTGCTTCGGATTCTGGGTCTCTTTCTCTCTCTCTCTCTGCCTCTCCCCCACTTGTACTGTCTCTCTCTCAAAAAAAAATAAACATTAAACAAAATTAAAAAAATATATTTATTCGCTTGCTCACATGCAAGATCTGGTTAGGTCAGAAAGTGGTGCTTTCATTAGAATGTATTCATCCCAGCCCTGGACTTTCCATATGTTTATTGCCAGCTGAGTTCTCCCACCTGTGAATTGCTTGGTCCTGCCCTTGGTCCGTCCTAGCTCGGCCATTTACACCGCGAGGACAGTGGACAGGTCATTTAAGCCCTCCACGTCTCCACGTCTTCATCTGCAGGATGGGGGTGATAACGGGATCTACCTGAGAACCTGTGAGCGTCTCCACGAAGGAATCTAACGAGCCGGTTTGGCACCAGGCCTGACCCGTGACAAGCGCACAGTACGTGCTAGCGACTATTGCTAATCGTGTCGTTTGTTCAGGGCCCTGTCCTAACCCTCACGTGCCAGATTGAGGACGTGCATATGGAAAGATGCGGGGCCCCGGGGTGCCGGGGGCACCACGCGACTTTAGACGGAGAAAATGCCAGGCGTCCTCTGTGCTCTGCTCGATGCCAGTTTACAGCCCCGATTCCCTGGCACCTCTGCCCAAGGGCAGGGAGCTGACGGCTCGTGAGTGGGCACGGTGCCATCCTACGAGACGGGAACGAGAGCAGGCAGCCAGGGGAACATGTATGTGTCCTGCCGTGTTTGTTAAACAAACCGTTCCCAGCCGGGGAGCGCCGACACAGCTGTCAATCCTGGTCTTACAGATCCTGCTAAGAGGAGCCACGCGATCGTCGGTCCAGTTCTGGGAAGAATTACCTTTCAAACTTTTTTTTTTTAAAGAAACAGCGTAGTACACCCAGCACATACAGAGAAGTTGACTTACGTCTCATCCATCAAACTGAAATAAATGTTATTCCGCGGAACCGAGGCCAGCGCTCTGAGACTGGAGGGAGCGCATTCATTTGCGGGGCGCTGACGGAGGGGTGCTCACATTGGTCACTTCCCCCTCTTGTCTGAAGGTGACACTCTGCGCCTGGCCACCAGCGGCACAAAGCTCTTTTAGTGGCTTTTTCTCCCTGCTTGGCGATGATGGGCTGTGTCCTGCCAGGCACACACCCCCTTCCTGATGTGAGCCCAGAGGGGGCCTGGCCACGGCCGGTAGCCTCTTGGGGGACATCTTGGAACACAAGTACCTCATACAAATCAAACCTTGCTGGTCCTTGGCCCCTCGGGGTGTTTCAGGCGGGCGATGGGCCTGGACGGAAGCCGGGCAGGTACTGGATGTGGTGGCGAGGGACAGGGGGGTGGCGAGGACCCAGAGGGCAAGGACTCCTCCACCACCTACCAGTCATGTCACATAGGCTTCCTGAGTCTCGGTTTCTGCAGCTGCTAAATGGGATACAAATGCCTGTCTTGCCTACTTCACGAGAAGATGAAACCACACCGAACGAAAGCCCTGTTGCCAAATGAGATGTAATCATAGCTGAAGCAAACACACGCATCCTTTCTGTATTGTTCTTTTTACAAATTTTTTTATGTTTATTTATTTTTGAGTGAGAGAGAGAAAGAGACAGAGCATGAGTGGGGAGGGGCAGAGAAAGAGGGAGACATAGAATCCAAAGCAGGCTCCGGGCTCTGAGCTGTCAGCACAGAGCCCGACGCGGAGCTTGAACCCACGAACCATGAGATCGTGACCTGAGCTGAAGTCGGACGCTGAACCGACCGAGCCCCCAGGCGCCCCCTCTATATTGTTCTTTTAAAAGGACTTTCACATCTCTTGTATGTTTCGTTCTCTAACATCTTTGGGAGGATTTAATATTATGTTTCCATTTTATCGAGTGGAAAACTAAGGTGCGTTGAGTTGGACTATTCAGGTCATAGAGTAGAGCCCCTGCCTCCCGCCCTCCACAGTCCCTGCCCACCGCATGTCTGCGAGTGGAACAAGGGTGAGGCTGGGTTTCCAGGGCCTTGTTTTCATGCCCCCACGGGTCAGTCCTAGCCGGGCCACAGCGAGTCCTAGTCGGGACTCAGCTTGTGTGACTGCAGATTACTCACCTGGAGAAATGCATAGACACCCATCCTTCATCTTTCTGTCAGTCCTAGGACGTTGGGTGGGGAGCCCCGCGTCACTGGGAGCGAACTCAGTCTGGCCGTGGGGCATGAGTCTTGGAAAGGCCAACGCCCGTCTGTGAAGAGGCCAGACTTGTCAGTCGGGCAGAACTGGGTTTTAATCTCTGTGCTTCCTGGTTGAGTAAGCGACTCCAGCTCTCTGTGTCTCCGTTGTCTCAACAATTGGAGAGAACATAATCATACCACGTGTGGCTGTTGGGGGATTAAATAGCGTTCAGCGTGCAAAGGACCGGGCCTCGTGCCTGGCACAGGGGAGGTGGACGGGTCTTCTTCCCTCTTGCTGTATCATCTCTCTTATCTTCCGCTGTTTCTTCCTTCCCTCGGGGTCTTGGAAATACCTCAGAGATGAGCCACGCACCCTTGACCTTGGAGATTCTTGAGCGGGTTCTGCAGATATGCTAACACAATGCTGATGGTCACAGAGCTTGGAAGGACCGGGCTCTGAGGATGGAGACAAAGCAAGACAGAGGTGGTCGTTCATATGATTTAGTCCATCTCCTCCACTCTTCCTTCCTGGGCACACAGCTCCTCATGCCCTGGGTTACTAAATCACCGCAGAAACCCTCGAAGCTGCTCTGTCTGACATTTCCAAGGCGAACATGTTTTACCTGCATGAATCCCGAGGTCTGGATGACCAATTCCAATCTCCTTGGAAGAATATCAGAGGAAACCCGAGTCATAATATCTAGAAACACTTCTGAAAACCCCTTTTCCTTCTTTCCTTTTTCCCCCGCTTCTGACGCAATTCCTGCAGGGACTCTCAGCTTCTGAACGTTCCACTCTCAGAATTCTGCTTCCGAGCTGCCACCTGGGCGGCCGGTAAGTCCATTCTTCCTGTAGATTCCCTCTTTCCTCTTACCATCCAGCCCCGTGTCCTTTGAGTCATTTCGTAGGTTTGTGTCTCAAAAGACTGGCGGTGCGTGGGCAGAGGAGGCCATGTCCTCGGAGCACAGAGGAGGAAGAGAGGACGAGCCACAGAGTTGGGGCATGGGGCAGGTGACAGGACAGGCGCACCCCACATGAGTACCTTGTCCCGCTGCACACGCCTGTGGACCCGCAAAGCCCCCTAACTCGTGCCGGTGGGGAAAGCCATGATGACGGAGTGGACGAGACACCCGCTGAGCTGGTGTCCCCTCGCCAGAATCTCCTAGGGTGGGTCGCGTGGGAATGGCACGCAA
The DNA here is from genome assembly GCA_030068075.1 of Paguma larvata. Lineage (NCBI taxonomy): Eukaryota > Metazoa > Chordata > Mammalia > Carnivora > Viverridae > Paguma > Paguma larvata. Next base: position 20,819,464 of record CM057837.1, on the reverse strand, counting down.
GGGTCTGTGTGCATAAAAGGGGGGAGGTTCCCCGGGACTATGTGGACACATCCCCATGCTTTTTAAAACTACCCGAGCCACCAGGAACCAGTGAGGTAAGTTCCACTAAGGCTTAGTTAGATACACAAGTTTCCGATCCAACCAAAGACCATTCATTTCGATCTCCCCGGACGAAATACAGTGAAATGAAACCTGATCACATTTCGGGCTGGAACAACAACAGTCTTTCGTCTGCTGAATGACTTGTAATTTCACCGGGTGCTGCGCCTTGTGCTAAGTACTTACCGCCGCTGCAAACTGTTGCCTTCCGCATTGTTGTTCTTAGGCTGCTGGGCTTGGTTTCAAGAACGTCGGCTTAGGAGTCCCCCTGCCCTTTCATTCAGCTTCATGGTCAATGAGCCTGTGTTTGAGCAATCCTTTCTGGAAGACGGTGGGATATTGTGGCCCTAGATATTTTGAGAATGGAGATTTTTTTTTTCCTGTAATGTAGACTCTTTGATACCAATTACGACACTTAAGTAACATAGTGTATTGAGAGTGTTGTGTCGTGTGTTCCTGGGTGGCATGCGTGTGTGTGTGTGCGTGTGTGTGTCCACGCACGTGTGCGTGGGCTGGAAGAACGAGCAGGGGGATGGGGCTTTCCAGCTCACGAAGTCGTTGTTCATTATTGCAGTTTCTACTAATAATGCCTTCCATCGCTTCCGTTGCTTCCATTGCCTTCCATTGTGTTGGACCTGTTATCTCGTTTAGCTTCCCCCAAAGCCCTGAGGTGTTTCTGCGGAGATGCTCTGTTGCAGGAAGTTAAGAGGTTTGAAGTGGTCAGGCTTTGGAGGGGGAGTGCTGTGCTTCATGATCGAGGCACATGTGGCCCCACGGAACTTTCAGGTGAGCCTCCGCTCCTCCCGCCGGAAGGGGCTCTTGTGAGCCCCTCCCCCTCCCCCGACAGCCAGGCGGCTGCTGTGGCCGGAATCATCGCGTGGCTCCCTCTGCCTGTGCCCTTCCCGAGAACGCACTGGATCCTGGAGCGTTAGAGCCGGAAGGAACTTTGAAGTGCTCTTCGTCGAAAGCCTGGGAGACCACATGACTTGCCCTAGGTCACACTGAGCGTTGGTGACAGGGCTGGGACCAGGTTCCCACTGCCCCGAGTGTCTTCACAGGAAATGCACGGGAGATGCCTTTTCAAAAGAACTCATGATCACACCTCTGGAGACGTAGGTGCCCCCCTCCCGCCCCAGTTCTAACCACTGCCACATTTGGGGACATGGGTGACCTTGGAGAGTGTGTTTTTATTCCCCCCGCCTCGGCCCCAACCTCATCTCTTTATCTGTTTTCCAAAAGTCAGGCTGGCCAGGCTGCTAGCAGACCTCAGGCTGTCACAGTCCCCGTGTCTCCCCAGCCCCTGGAGCTGCGAGGGCCCTGCATCTACGGCGCCTGCTTCTCCGGCTGCCCCTGCCGCCCCAGCTCCCCTCACAGCACTTTGCGTCCAAAGGAAAAAGGAGAGCTTCGCCCCAGGGTCCCCTCGTCGCAAACATCCCTGTCCTGATGGCAGAGAAGTCTGGAAAGACAGGTATGCTGGCGGGCACCGCTTCCACATCCTCGCGTCTGTCCAGCGCCCTCCTCTCCAGCCTCAGGACCCGAGTCCTGCTGGATGGTTTCTACTCGCCCACTTCTCCCCACCCCCCGTCTCCCCATCAGGCTCGTCCCCGGAACCCGGAGGCTCCCTGGCTCGGTCGGGTCTATGCGGCCCTTTCTCGCACCCTCCGGGACCTCACGGGCACCCGCCCCTGTCCCACGCTGCTTCCTCTGAGCACAACACTGTTCCCTCCCCTGTCTCCATCCAGCCGTGGTTGACACAGCTCAGCACCAGCTCCTCCGGGAAGCCCTTCTGATCACCCTCTTCCACTGCAGCCCCACGTGGTCCGGGTGGGGACTTCCTTCCTTGTAAGGACTCTCATTCGGCAAACGCCTATCGGCTCCCTGCCTCCTGTGTGTTGGCCACGTGCGGGCATGAGGGACGGGGACACAAAGACAAACAAGACGTGGCGTTGACCTTCAGGAAGCTGACAGTCCGCTGCTCAGAGCAATGATGTCGGGGAGACAGGTCGGTGCCCGTGCTACACAGTTTTCTTCCGGGACCAGCATAGGCTGCTGTCTTTGTCTACTCGTCCGTCTTCCCCGTGGTGCGCCCGGGAGTCCTGGGAAGGGTCAGGACTGTGTTTGTATCTCCACCGAGCACGGGTTCTAGCACACACGGTCCTGTGCCCTCCGTGAACGCAGGAGCGCGTGGCTGGGCGAACAGATGGACTTGGCCGTGTAGGCACCGCGCAGCACGAGACGCTACCTTTACGCTGACTGTTATAGTAAGACGTTGCCAATAACCCTGTTGGGCAGACGTGTTGAAGGAGCAGTTGTAATTTGGAGTCCCCTGGGCGAACGCCGTGGCAGAGAGGCCAAAGGTACTTGCTTCCCGTTAACGTGCTCTTTCTCGCAAGCTGGAGTCGCGTGCTAGGTTCCTGCAGGACCAGATTTCAGGTGTGAGTGATCCGCAAAGGAAGCGCTGCCAGAAACACGGGTGGGAGTGGGGTCGTTTCAGCCTGATCCCATGGAAAGTTCCGCAGCTTGAGTTACGCCGTGACGGCTTATTTTATGCGTCCACTTGGCCGGACCAAGGGATGCCAGAGAGCCGGCAAAATTTTATTCCTGAGTGTGTCTGTGCAGGCGTCTCCAGAGAGGCTCACGTTCGAATCGGTCCGCTAGTTAAAAGACGGGTGGACATCACCCATTCTGTGGAGCGCCTGAATCAAACAAAAAGGCAGAGGAGGGGCAAATTCTGTGTGTGTGTGTGTGTGTGTGTGTGTGTGTGTGTGTGAGAGAGAGAGAGAGAGAGAGAGAGAGAGAGAGAGAACTGGGTCATCTCCCACCCTTAGCCATCAGCACTCAGATTCTTGAGATTCTAGACTTGGAAGCTTCTGGAGGCTTCCAGACTATACCACTAGCTTTCCTAAGTCTCCAGATGGTAGACGGCACATTGGGCCACTTCTTGGCCTCCATAACCACATAAGTCAATTCCTACAATATAGGAATACTTAATATATTAATATGTATTAATATATAATATATACATCTTCTTCTCATATTGATATCTGTATCTGTATCTTTATCTATACTATTGGTTCTGTTTCTGAGAGAACCCTGACTATTACAGCACCTCAAAGCTGATCCAGGGGAATAAGACCTCGAAAGCCCTTTGGCTCCAGTAGCCCCTGGAAGGGGCCCGGCTGAAGGGATGGGACAGGAGAGACCAGGGCTGGAAGCTGGGGTTTCTGGGAGGAACATCCACACCTTGTAGGGACAGGAATCCCCAAGACCCCCGCTCCGTTATTTCTATTTGGCCTCAGAGTTTACGTCTAACCGAGACATGCCAACCGCCACCCTCGGCAGGGGCCTGCCCTGCGATCACCTTCTCCAGCGGGAAGGTGAAGGTTGACGCCACGGACGTGGGCTGAACCCAGACGTGGGCTCCTTGTCCAGGTCTAAGAACGGCTGTCTACCTGTGCCCTCAAGTTCTTTGCTAAGGGCTTTATCCTGCTGTGTTGGGGGTGGGCAGCGTGGGTTGGTTAATCCAAGAAGGCAGAGAGAGATCTTCCTCAAGATCAGAGTATGCCCCTCGCGTCTCCGACAAACGGGTGGAGAGTATGAATGAGAAGGTAGCCACAGACGCCGCAAGGCGGAGCACAAAGAGATCGGAGCCCACCTTCCTGCCTCATCTTGAGTCGATTTCCAGAAAACACCACTTTAATAAATACCATTAAACGCTATCTCCGTGAACTCCACGGCCACGATAATTTAGCAGGACATAGTGTTAGCACCTTACTCCCTGCTGGCTCCAGCTCTTAGGAACGAAAGCGTTTTCTCCAGAAAAAACTGAAGGCTGATGTTAGAAGTGCTTGGGGAGTCACACCACTTAACTAATTTCCGAAGCGTTTCCAGCAACACAGCCTCGGTGGAAACTTTGGAGGGAAAGAGGGAGCCTTTCAAAGCCTTTATAAAAGGCAGCGGCACCCCCTCTGACACCGGGTGGAAGGAGGGGGCCCCAAATAAAAGAGCGTCTCAAAACTCAAAAGGAGGAAAGGATAGCTGGAGGGCGTGAGGGGGGGCAGAGAACACATGAAAAAAGACATTATTCCCACTTTGCTGATTACAGAGCCCCGTCAAATCCTCCCACGCCGGAAAGAACAAAGCGCTCATTTCCAGCAGCTCCAGAACACAGGAAGGGGGCATTGGCAGAATCCCTTCATATTAAGGAGCAATTAAGGTATTAGGAGGTTTCAGAGAAGTTCCAACGGAACAGAGCCTTTCTCGTGCACCACAACCACCTGCGAGACCCGACGAACTCCCAAGATATGAGGCTGCTGTGTTACTTCGTAATTTTTATTTTATATATATTTTTGGCTGTTATAGTCACTCATTCACCCAGCGAGCATTTTTGCCAGGTGACTTCTATGCACAGGTCACGGAAAACGATTTTAGGGACCCGCCAACGTCCCGCAGAAGAAGGCACCGGATCTGGAGTTAGAAACGCCTGGTAGATGCGAGTCACCGCTTCGCCACGCGGGTGCTTTGTCACACGCCTCTTAAACTCCCCGGCGTCAGGTTTCCCACCGGCAAAGTGATCTTCTGATGACACTCCCCAGGGCAGGCGAAAGGGCTCTGTGAAGGGTGAAGTCCTTTGGAAAGCCCACTTGTCACTCTTTCTGAAAAGTTCCCGGCCGTGATGGGGCGACACACGTCGCGGTTTGCCCAGCACAGTCAGAGCTTACACCTGTTTGCCCAGCCCCGCTTCACTCTTCCGGGTGTCCCAGTTTCCGGACGAATGACAAGATCCCTGACCGGCGGCATTGCCTGTGCGGGAGAAAGTGTGAGGGGAACACCAGAGCGCCGAGCCGACGGCTGTGCCGTGGGACATTCTGGTACCTCGCTAGCTGCTCGTGGAAGTTCCTTCCTGCCTAGCGACACCTGCTCTCTGTGGAGCACCCGTCCTAAGTGTGGACTCCGGGCACGAGGCTCCCTGCACAAAGGCCTTCTTCGGTTCATACACTGAGATTATGATCATTTATTTCCAGGCATTTCTGCCGCTGGGCTCACCAACAGGCACAGAGCACCAGCTGAGTCTGGCAACAGCCGAATCCCGGGAGATCTGGGGCCTACCACGGGGAATGAGGCTGCAGGGGTGTGGCTGACGGGGAGACGCGCCCGAAGTTTGGCTCCTGGACTTCAGCTCTCAACTCTTGCGCCCTTGGCTGTCCTCCTCAGTCTCGCCCTCCTGCTGTCTCCTGACACGGGAAGCGGGTACGACTAGAGCACTTACCTTCCGGTGCCGTTGTGAGTGGGGAGGCCAATGCACGCGGAGTGTCGAACCCGGCCCCTGACACATGGCAGACTGTCAATCCTGTCTCCATTCTGCTGCTCCCGACGGAGGGCTCTGTGGCGGCTCGAGAGCGTTCTCGTGGTCACCGAATACATGACAGAAGTAAGGAGCCAGCCTCCACCCATAGCTTCTCTCCTTTGGCCTTGTTTCCAAGTTTCCAGAATTATCCAGAACGCAGACTTCCCAATGTGCTTAGTGAATTTGCGTCCCGCCTGTCTTAGCTGGCCGCTGCCACAATAAGGCTGTGTAACAAACTACTCTACACCTCTGTGGCTTACCAACACTGATTTAGTCTCACCAGAGTGAAGGTCAGCCGGTGTCAACAAATCTAGGCTGAGTTGTACTTCGGACGGCCCTGGCAAGGGGGGATTCCGGAAGGAGCTCTTTGAGAACTTGTCTCCTGTCCTCCATCCTCCTCCCACACCAGGGGGCCCGCCCAGAGGGTCCCCTTCTCAGGACAATGGCAGGGGCCCTGGAGGACCAATCACTGCCACTTCTGACTACATATCACCACCCAAAGCAGGTCACACGGCCGAGCCCAAAGCCAACGCTCTCCCAGAAGGGCCATGGCAAGGATGTGGAGGGAGACACAAGAAAGAACGGGGGCCAATTCACAAAATCTCATCTTTTGCAGACAAGGATGAAACAAATTCTGAGCGCCTCTTAGGAACTAGGACGTGTGTTGGCTTCAAGAAACCCTATGGACCCATTTTGCAGATGAAGAGGCTGAGGGCTAAGGTTGAACCATCAGCTCTTGCTGGGGAACAAAGCACTCCCAGCCCGTATCTGAGCGCCACCGTGTATTTAGCTCACAACGCCACCCGCCAGCAGTTTGGGCTGGATGGACTCTCCAGTGCTCTCAGCTGAGACCGCTGTGCGCCTCCGGTCAGCCGCAGGTCGGCTGGAGGCTGGCGGATTTGAAATGGCCTCGCCCAGCTGTGTGGTGGTTGGCTGGTCATCGGCTGGGCGACAGGGACCCCTGGGCCACGCACGTCTCCACAGCCAGCACCCCAGCCTCCGTTTGTTTACGTGCAGATGCCCCGTATCCCGGGGTGAGCCCTGTCATGCAGGCACTTTCCCCGCCTTCTCTGGCTCGTTTGCTAATGTCCCAGTGGCCCAAGCAAGACATAAGGCCAGCCCGCAGCCAGCGTGGGCGGCAATGACCCAAAGGGCGGATAGAGGACGTGACACAAAAGGTGGCCATCCTGGCAGTCGAGGACAGGTACGTTGCTCGGGGCACACGATAAACACATGGCAGACTTCCTTTCTCGGTTCTTCGGGCGGACAGGCATGTGGTAAGCCCAGCCTGCAAGTCATCGGAGGCCTTGACGTGCTCCCAACACGCGGCTCCCTTCCCACAATGGCCAGGTAAACCTCCGGGTCCTCGCGGGACTCCCTACTCCTACGTTACCTCAAAGCCTTACATCTCGGGCGTTAAATAGAAATTAACAAATAAATGTCTTGTATGACCATCGGGAAGTAGCAAAATTTACTTTCAGAAGAAGAGAAATCTTGGTTATGTGATTCTAGATTCATTCTCCGAAAGCGTTTTCAGAAGCGGAAGTGGGGGATTCGGTGCCTTGTGCCCACAACGGGGCGCCCACCCGTCAGGCTATCGCTGGGTCCGGTTTCTAAGAAGTGCCCAGGATTTGCGAAGCGTTGCCGAGGTCTCAGCATCTGAGCTTTTACTATGTAAATACGCTCGACCGCTTACCCAGTTTGCATCGTTTATCTGGAAAAGGGCAAAATCATTTTCCAAATTGGACCAGCCGGGGCGGGGGGGGGGGGGGGGGGGCGGGGGGAAATGTGTTCGGTGTTACTGCAATTAGTCACGCTTTGGAATATCCTGGGGATGGTCTACTCTTGAGTTATTATTGACATAGTGAAGTGGAGGAGGTTAAAAAGAAGTCTGCAGGCACCATTAATTAACCTCTCCATTATTTTTATTTCCCTGTGCATTTTTCTGACGGGAGGAAGACCCCGGGGTCAAACCCTACTAGAGCTGCGGGCATCCCGGCACTCAGGCACCCACGGAGCCCCCGCCTCCTGCTCTCCGGAGCCGGGGGCGGGGAGCTGTTAGCAAGTTCCACAATCGCAGCGGGCTATTGGGTGGGCACAGATCCTGGTCCCACACCGCTTGGGAGCTGGTCCTTCCTCCTAATCCTACCTTCCCTTCGCAGAAAGCCTTCCCAAGTAAGGATGGATTTCTCCTTCCGTGACTCGCAGCCCTGTCTTAGTGGCTCTTTGCAGTGGATGCTGGGGATTTCTGTCCAGTTTTCTTCTTTGGGATGAAAGCATTCACCCCCCCCCCCCAACCCCGCCCCAGCTGCTCATAGCCGCAGCCTTCTTCGGCAATTGCCTTTTGCCACAGGGAATAGACTGGCCCGAGGTGAAACCGTCGGGGGAGCCCGCAGCCAGGGCCTGGCTAAGGCAGGGACAAGGAGCCCAGCCCGTTTCCCTAGATTGGGGCACATGGAGGCCTCAGAGCTCTTGGAGGATCGACCGGGGCTCATGCCTGTTGCACCCGCATTGTAGATACACTTCGCCGTCTGCTCAGCTCTTACTTCCTTACAGGCCCGCCTCCCCACGCATCCGCGTCTCCCTCTCAGAGTCTGTTCTGGGGAATTGGAACTGAGGCGCTCTGTGGCGCCCTGTGTCCAGTTTTGTTTGTCACCTGCTCTGAGGCCGAACTCACCATGAGGGATATTTTTTAAATACCTCGATGGCTAAAAACGAGGGAAGCCGCAGTTTTCAAGTTGCTCGCGGTTTCCTCCTCAGCGAGAGATGGAGGCCGGCCTCGTCCCTGGGAAAAGGCTACACATCTCTTTGTTTGGCGGTGGGAGGGACATTTAAGTGTCCTTGTAGTCACACAGAGTGGAGCCCCAAGCCTGCTCTGGGATGGGGACGGTGAGGTCACGACACAATCAAGCACTGTGTGCTAACGTTCCAGGCTCTCTCTGCAAGGCCAGGAGTTCCGTCTCGTCTGGGAAACGAGACACGGCGGAGGGGCTGAGAGGAGGCGTGGCTTTGAATCAACTCTGGCTGGAGGGATGCAATGAAACCTGTCCCCTCGCTCCTGGGAGGAGGTGGCTGGTCCTGGCGAGGGAGGACGTCTGAGAGAGAGCCAAAAGGGGACCCTGGCGAAGGGCGTGGCCAGTAGACTCTAGCAGATGTGAATTCTGGAATCTGTTTTAAAAGTTTCCTCATTGGGGCACCTGGGTGGCTCAGTTGGTTGAGTGTCCGACTCTTCATTTCAGCTCAAGTCATGACCCCAGGGTGGTGGGGTCGAGCCCCATGTTGGGCTCTGCGCTGAGCATGGAGCCTGCTGAACGTTCTCTCTCTCCCTCTGCCCCTCTCCCCTACTGGCATGCTCATGCTCTCACTCTCTCTCCTCTCTCATTTACACCACAGCCCCTGATGTTACCCCAGCCTCCATGGCCATGCAGACGGAAGGAAAGTGCCCATGTGCACAGTTGTCATGTAGAAGAAGAGTTCCAGCAGCCTGGACAATGAGGGTGACAGAACAAAGGAGACACGAGGTGATAAACTGTACTTCTGTCAGATTCATGGGAAGAAAGCATTCTTGAGAGACTCAGAAACACTCAGAGTGGGGGAAGGGGTTGTGAGGAAAACAGGGCTTGTTGGCCGAGGGCTGGAGAGCAGGGGCTCTGAGGGAGGCACGTCTGTGGACTCTGGCTGGTGGGCTGTCTCCCTGCTCCCCTCCTGAGAGGAAGGAGTTAACAGATTCTTTCCAGCTGAGAGTGCACTGGTGTGTACCCAAGGGCCAATGGTTCCCAGCCCACGGTCGTGGGCAGGACGCCAAGATGGCTCCCACTCTCCTGTAAGTCCTTCCCCTGCGTATGGTGGGCAATCACTCCTGCAGTCAGGGGACTGCTGTCACTAAGGTTACGAATCAGTTGGCCTTCAGATAGGGCTATTACCCAGGTGGGCCCAACGTGATCAGAGACACACCAGCTGGCGGCAGAAAGAGAAATCAGAGATGTTTGAAACACAACAAAGATTCGATGCATCATCGTTGACTTCGAAGGTGAAGAGGGCCCCAAGCAAAGCCTGGAGAGTGGCCCGTAGGAGCTGAGAGGCCACCAGGGTGCCAGGGCACGGGGACCTCAGTCCTACAACCACAAGGAACCGAAGGCTGCCAACAACCTGAAAGAGCAGATTCTTCCTCAGAGCTTCAGGTAAGAGCCCGGCCCGCTGACACCTTGACTGCAGTCTTGTGAGGCCCTTAAACCAAGAGCAGCCAAACCCGGGGGACTTCTACCCACAGAATCGTGAGGGAATCGATGTTGTCTCGAGTCACGGCGTTTGGGTTAATTTGTTACACAGCAATGGAAGACCGCTACAGTCTACTTTGAGAGTTCTTTGCAGTAGGTTCGCGGGCACTATAGAGTGTTGAATTCCTGATCTTCTTCTTAGCTTCACCACCTCCGAGCCTCAGTTCCCACACCTATAAAGTGACGGATATAACACCTGTCTTTCAGGTCTGTCTCGTTTACCAGAGTCTGTGATCGGTGGATGTTCTGGGGAGACTTCCATACTCATGCTGCACCTCAACCGTTTCCTTGCAGCAAGGGCCTCATTATACTTATCATATCATTGTTCTAAAGACCGTATCAGAGGCGATAGCGGAGGCAGGGCTGGCACCAGTCTCTCTTATTTACACCACCAGCCTGAGCACAAACGGCACACATCACACACCCAAGAACAGGTCACGAAGGGCCATTTCCTGCAACCGTATCGCCAGGCCCTGCCATGTTTGTGTAGCGCGGGCCCCTCCAATTAAGAAATGTAGCAAATGCTCAAGAAAAATTGCCTAGAGGTTATATTATCCTTTTAAGTAGCCAAATATCTCCATGCGGCATTTTATTTGCCTCAGAAAACAGGATCCCATGAAAACTCGCCAGGAGAGATTTTTGCCCTAAGTTGTCAAATCACAAAGCGGGATGCCATCCATCTTCTCATTCGGATCCCACCCCATGTTGTCCCATAGGGAAAGCCCCTAACTGAGACACAGGAGGGCAGTAAACCGGAAGAAGGCGCCCACGCATCCGGCCTGAAGAAGTCACGTGGCCGGATGTAACCGTCTCCCACACTCGGCGGCGCATCTGAGCGCCGGTGATTCACGGGGGCCCTGATCACAGGCCCCGCGTTACCTAATAGATTTCTGAAGTTTTCCACCAGGCATTTTATTTTAAGTGACAGTTATTTCTATTAATGGGTGGGCCCTGTCAGTTTCCTGACCTCGGTCGGGAAGGATATTCTTCTGTTCAAATGGCAGTCATCATTTCTGTGAAGCCATGCATGTAAAGGAGGCAGCCAGTGCAGGGCACCTCACACAGGGCTGTCACTCAAGTTGACATCTCCATGTCGGAGCGTTTTCTCCAAGTTTTCTCCGTGTGACCTGCAAGTTAAAGATCAGGGGGCTCCCTTCATCCAAGCCATCCAGGTGCCAATCATCCTTACCTAAAAATGAAAGTTACAAACAAGCCCGGGCTACTATTTATACCCTTCCGCCTGGCCCATCTTTTTCCTGTCAATCTCACCCCCTCATTACGGACCCCGGTGCCTCTTCTCCCCGCCGCAGCACGCATGAGCGGCTCCCGCCCCTCCGCTGTTTGTCTTCCCTCACCTCCTGTGACGCTTCGCCAAACAGTCGTGTCCACCGGGCCTTCCTGCCGTGGCTGCCTAAAGGAGAAGGGGACATCTTCCTCTCTTCGCCTTTTCTTCTCTTCCCTCCCTCCTTCCATCTGTCCTCTGTCCCTCCTCCTCTGTCCCTCCTCCACTCCCCACCCTGTCCCTGATGTCCTCCCACAAGGAAGTTAAGCTGCGACTCTGCCCTGCCCAGGTGCTTCTGCACACCCCGCCCCAGCCCCTTCCCATCCCAGCCGCCCGCCTGAACCCCTGGCTCGCCTACGTCCTGCCTCCTGGCCCCACTGAGCCATCCTGCCGGACCCTTTCCTTCCAGCCCCTCCTCTCCACATGGGGCCTTTGCCACCCTTCGGCCACCCTCCAGCATCTTCCTTAGCGTCCCCTGTGAAAGCGCTGCTCTCCCTGAAGACCTCATTCATTCATTCAACAGCTTTTCATTGAGTGCCTACTACGCGCCAGACTCTGTAGAAAAACTATGGATTCTGTGGTTGGCGAGACAGTCGCAAACCCAGCTCGCGAGACACGTGAAGCCCAATAGGGAAAACAGACGCCAGCCAAATGTCTACCGAACTCAGTCTTCACGATGGCCGTGTATATGTCACCAAGGAAATCTGCCATCGATCAACAGACAGACCGTGTGCCTGTCTCCCGGTCAGGACCCTGGGCCCTGATGGGCACTCAAGCTTCGGCCCCTGGAAAAACACTTTCTGCTCTAGAGAACTTCTGGCCCCCGGGGATGGAAGGCGGACGCGTCCTCAAGGGTGGACATGGCCTTCCAGGCTTCTCTCACTCTTCAGGCACTGGGATGGGGAAAACCACTGGACTGTGGTCCCTCCCCGGGGACGGGGACGGAGCTTGGGCCCGTGCGCCTGCCCATCTAAGTGTTTCCGGCGGCCTCAGGCGTGTTCTCCAGAGTTTTATTCTCTCACGAAGCACGAGCGAGTTGTTTTCAGCCTTCCGTTCCATGCAGACCGCTGCTTCCCAGCCCTTGCTCGTTGTCCATTTGCGTCCACACGGCGGAAGCTGAACTGTGAACTCGAAAACACAAGCGTGCGTCCTGAGCTGGGAGCGCCCAGAGGAGCCTGTAATACAAAGACGCGTTTTTGCAGAACGCAGGAAAAAAAAAAGTGTGAGTCTTAAAAGGCACAAAAGGAGCAAAGAAAGAGAAAAAAGTCATTAATTCACGTCTTCAGCCTCAGTTTTCCCTCGTGTGGTGTGGGATAGCCATAGCGCAGAGAGATTTCCAAAGCATGGCGCACACCCTTTGCCCCAATAATTGTCCGTCCCCTTTCCCTGATATAAGCCATTTAAAAGTCCCAGTTCTGAACCCAGCACTGACACAAACGAGCGTGGGAAACTCTACGAAAGGCCTCGGTGTTCCTGGGAGTGGGCTCTGGAGGTCCCCCACCGGGAGAGGAACCTACGGATCTCAGCACGGGACCAGGGAGGGACAGTGTAGGGAGAGCAGACCTAGGTCGCTTCCCTTGTGGATTGTCACATGGAAGGAGGTGAATGGGGGTAAACTGAGGAACTTGGCTGAACGGGAGAGACTGGGCCCCGCGGGGCGGAACTGAGGTTTGCTCTTTGCAAACCAACATGGGTGTCTTCCGCGCAGACAGTGGCAACCGAGGGCCCGTGACAGCTTCGTGAACCTTCCTACGAGATGTTCCCCGAAATTTCAGAGAATTCGTATATGCGCAGAACTGAACGGAGGCAGACATGGCCAACCTAACCGATGAGGTGTCATCGGGAGATCGAATGACTTTCCCCGGAGGACTGGGTTGAGGAAATTAGGAGTTAAAAAAAAAAAAAAAAAGGCTACTGTTAACTTTTAAACTAAAACAGCAACTGAAAGTCAGACAATTAAGTGGGGAAACCATGCACAAATGTCACACAGAGGAAGAGATCAAAGGAAACTTCGATCTCGGATAAAGATCAAGAGGGACAGCTCAGATTTTTACGGCGTCCGCTGACAAATGGTTGAAGTGGAAAAAAAAAAAACACTCAGTAACTTGATTTCTCAATATGCTGCAGAGATCAAAGGCTAGCCTCCGAAGTGAAAGAGCCCGGGAAATGGCACACCCTTTGTTTTTATTATGATTCGGGGGGTAATTTGTATCTCAGAACCGTAACTCAGGGCCTGGAAATTTATGAGCCAGTGTCAAGAGAGGTCAGTCAGCTGGCTGAACGGGGCGGGATATTGCGCTTGGAAATTCTTTTCATACCTTCTCCTCCTGCCCTCTCCCTAATGAAGCAGGTGAGCCGAGACCTCTGTAAATTACGCGGTGTCTCCACCAAACCCTCTGATGTCCCAGAACGCTGCTTTCCCCGAGCTCGCGATGTGACTGCACGTGTCAGATAAAGTCCATCACTAGTACTTTCTGGCATTTTATCTTGTCGGAACATATCCACCATCCCCTGGACTTTGCTCCCGCGGACTTTCTCTTCAGCATCATCTTTATCACCTTTGGAGTCCGGTCTTCCCGGAACTGTGTGTGGTTACACCTGTTTCCCCAGCACTGAAAACCAACCTCCTCCCCGATCTGTCCGAACGTGGAGATATTTGACAGCGGGAAAATAAAGCATCCGGATGTGTGACTGCTTCCATTTTCATCTGGAACTTTCTCATGATGTAGACATCTCGCGGACGCAAGCTAGCCCGTTCTTGTGATTTTCCACATTTGGTTAGCATCATGTTGCTACTTATTGTTATTTTTATATAATTTACCAGTTCCCCTAGGTAGCCATTGACAGGCATGCTAATATGGTTAATTTTTTGCACAAACTATTATCCTTCAAATGTAAGTTAGTAAATGGATTACGAAGGAATCCAAGAATATTTTGGCAAATATCCCCGGAAAGCTGCGCTGGGACTAAAGCCATGGTAACGAAGCGGCATATTCTGGCTGGGGAATCGATGATGTGTTTGAGAAGCTTAATAAAACATTAAGAGCGTTGATACTGTTGATTCCAGGAAGGTAGACAGAGCAGTTTCATCAGGTAATGGGCAGGTAACTAGAGGACATAAATAAAGTAGATCAGAAATACATGTCTTACAATCAGTATTATTTGCATCTCTCCCAAAGAGAGTCACACACAGTCAGGCTAATGCTCAGATGATTGTAATGTGTTAGAGGAGCGTGAGAAGCAAAAAACATGCGCCACCTTCTGTCACGAAATTCCTCGCAGATGCGGTCCAGGGTCTGAGCGGCAGCCCCGAGCCCCCTTCTCCCCCTGCCCCCGGAAGTGACCCATGTGGTAAGCTTGTGCGTCTGCCCAGGCTCAAACCTCCTAAATCCCACAGGATGTTCCAGAAATCCAGATCCCCGATAGTCTCCCTCAGTGTGGCTCTTGCTAAGAGACCTGGGTTCTTTTCTAAGTTACTTTATATTATAGGAAATAGCCAGCATTTACTAAAACAGGGCAGCATAATAAATTTCGATGCATCCTTCAGCCTCCATTATTGGCAACGTTTTACCAATCTTACAGAAGACATTTTTTATTGTGGCAAAAACATTACATAAAATTTACCAGCTTAGCTCTTTTGAAGTATACAAGCTCCGTGGTAAGTATATTCACATTGTCGTAAAACAGGTCTCCAGAACTTTTTCATCTTGTAAATCTGAAACCCTATATCCACTGAACAACTTCCCTTTTCTCCCCGCCCCAGCCCCTGGAAACCAGCGCTCTGTTTTCTGTCTCTGGGAATTTTACGACTTCAGATACCTCGTCTTAATGGAATTGTACAGTATTTGTCTTTCTGCGACTAGCTTATTTTATTTAGCCTAATGGCCTCAAGGCTTATCCCATATTGTAGCATGTGACAGGATTTCTTTCCTTTTTTTAAAGTTTTTTCATTTATTTATTTTAGGGAGAGAGGGAGTGAGGGAGAATGGGGAAGAGGGGCAGAGAGAGAGAGAGAGAGAGAGAGAGAGAGGGAGGGAGAGAGAGAATCTCAAGCAGGCTCCACACTCAGCATGGAGCCCAACATGGGGCTTGATCCCACCACCCTTGGATCATGACCTGACCCAAAACCAAGAGACGAATGTTTAACTGACAGAACCACCCTGGTACTCCAGAATTTCCTTCCTTTCTAAGTCTAAGTAATATTCCATTGGATGAACGGACCACATTTTGTTTATCCATTCATCCGTCAACGAACACTTGGGTTGCTTCCATCTTTTGGCCATCGTGCAGAGTGCCGCTATGAGCACGGGTGCCCAAACACCTGGATGCCCAAGATCCTGACTTCAATTCTTTTGGATCTATACCCCCAGAGGCGGGATTGCTGGGTCACACAGCGGGTCTGTTTTTCATTTTTCATGGGACCTCCCCAGCAGTTCCATCACGCCGATTGTGCGTAAGGTTCTAATATCTACATCCCCACCGACACTTGTCACTGTGTTCTTTCGGGGGGTTTAATAGTAGCCGTACCAAGGGACGTGGGGCGATATCACACTGTGGTTTTGGTTTGCATTTCCCTGATACCGAGAGATGTTGAGCTGCGTTTCATGTGTCCGTTTTGCCATTTGGATGTCTTCTTGGGAGAAATGTCTAGTCAGGTCCTGCGCCCACTTTTGAATCGAGTTATTAGATTTTTTTCGTTGCTGAGTTGTGGTTTATTCTTAAGTAGAGACGTAAAGAAGGTTTCACGTTTTGTCTTTAACCATAAAAATTGTCAAAGAAAAAATGACTAGATTACTGAAATGAGGACCCAGATATTTGTATAGAGGTGGTTTCCAGTGCAAGCCAGATAGCACTGGTGGCTTACTTTGAACTATCCATACGGCTAATGTAAGTCAGTATTCAGTCATCAAACTTTTACTGGCACCCTTCTGAGCCAGCCCTGCTACATTTGAGATGTGAGTGTGTAAAAGGCCCGGCCTCTGCTTCCAAAGAGCTTACGATAATTTGGAGAAAGGCAGATTTTTGCTGTAACAGCTTTATTGAGATATACCTCCCATATCAAATAATTTACCCATTTAAAGCATATAATTCAATGGGGTTCTACATGTTAATTTTTGAGATGATAAAACATATGTAACATGAAATTCGCTAACTTAACCATTTTTTTTAAGTTTTTTGTTTTTTTTAATTTTGAGAGAGACAGAGACAGTGTGAGTGGGGGAGGAGCAGAGAGAGAGCGAGGCAGAGAGAACCCCAAGCAGGCCCTGCACTATCAGCACTATCACCCCCAACGCAGGGCTCGATCTCATGAAACTGTGAGATCATGACCTGAGCCGAAGTCAAGAGTTGGATGCTCAACCGACTCAGCCTTCCAGGCGCCCCTAATTTAATCATTTTAAGTGCACATCGGGACACGAGGCTTTGGTCTGGGCGCGCCACAGACTCTCCAGCGATGTGCCAAGTGACCGGGTTTCTTCCGCGGCCTCAGGCTGGACAGTCGAGCGCTCTTCTTCAGTTGCTCGCGAGAGATGGCAAACATATTAGCCCTTATTTCTGCCTGGAATATTCCCTTGAGTTAAAGGAATATGAAAGAGAAGCCAGTGGGGTATCTAAATACGGCCTTCCTTCATTTAGCCCCTAATCACCAATCCTTGGTATGAAAGGTTTTTAATTAAATAATTATTTGGTTTTCATGCCACGTTATTCATTCATATGGTTCAAACACTGAAAAAGCCCCAAAAAGATGGTAATTTCCCGTGTCTCCCAACGGAGGATCAGGATTCCTAGATTTTTGTTTTTGTTTTCTTTTTCCTTCCAGAGACTTTAAAGCACTTCCAAGCCAATGCGAATATATCTTATCCCTCTACCTTTATCATAAATGCTGGTGTAGCAGATCTCTTGTTCTGACCCTTGCATTTCTCACTTACCAATATATTTGGAGAGGTTTTTGATGATGAATTTTTGAGCATCGCAAAGACTAAGAAATCAAGACTTGGGATGGGAGTAATTTTTGCAAAGTATTTGCTTATTACCTGATGACTCGTGTGTGAGTCACTTATAATCGGCATCTACCAGAGTGCACCAAAGTTCGCAGCCTAAACCACCTCATCATCTAGGTGGAAGGAGACCCCGTTTCCACCCCTGACTCATCCGGCCAATTGCGGTTGATGAGGGGGGGGGAGTCTCAAAATACATGACCCTTGCCCGTTTCCCCGTGGGGGATGCACTCTTTAGTATTTTGATCCTAAGTTATTTTAAAGATCAGCATAGCTGGGCCTTGACTCGAGTTGATTCACTGATGCTTCAAACGGGAGGCAGTGGCTCAGGAAGGTGAGAAGTGGCTAAATGGAAGCCATTTTATATTCTGGAGCTCCCACAGAACATTCTGAGAGTTAAACAGCACACCTAAAAGGTGAAGCCCATTCACCAGAACGCCAGGTTTGGCAGGCCGCGAATCAGAGCTCACTTCCTCCAAGCAAACAGCACCATTAATCCAAAGGGAAAGAGAGCCCCTTGCAAGAGTGGTATGTGTTGCTGGAAATTGGACTCGACTTGAAAGTCGGCCTCGTCACCGCAGGTGGGCTCTTCTCAGCAGAGGCGCTCTTGCTAAGCAGCCGGAGAGCTCAGGCCGAATGCACCGTGAGGGTGGGTGGAATTAATTGCATCAAAAGAAACAATGGAGCACAGAGAGGGGTTACTGAGTATTTAAAAGAGATTAATTTTAATACGCCTCGACTGATGAAACTTTCCTCTCGACCTTCTGTGGGGAAAGAAAACGAGGCGGGAAAGCGGGGAGGCGTCATTCCAGAACAGTCCATCTGTGGGCCTCAGTGACCATATTCGCCTTCACCCCGTCCGATTATCCTCTTCTTGCTAAATGACCATCCAGGCCGGACCACCAGCTCCCTTATCCCTACCCCCTTCGTCGCTCATGGCCTCAAGCCTTCAATCCCTTTGAAGCAGGTGTTTCCGAAAGGCCCCATCTCCGTCTGACCGATGGAGGGAGCAGGCTGCACCCAGGTGTGTGCCCAGCCCGAGTCCCGAGTCTCCCTCCGCCTCTGGGTAAGAAGTCCCCTGCCTCCTCCTGCAGCCCGGCCGGCCCCTCCCTCTCTTCCTCCGCATCCTCAAGAATTTGGAGAATTTTAACATCTTCCCCAAATGTCCCATGGTGGTGCCAATACAATGTTTTAAAAATAGGGGCGCCTGGGTGGCTCAGTGGGTTAAGTGACTGACCTCCACGCAGGTCCTGATCTCAGGGCTCGTGAGTTCAAGCCCCACGTCGGGCTCTGTGCTAACAGCTCGGAGCCTGGAGCCTGCTTCGGCTTCTGTGTCTCCCCCTGTCTCTCTGCCCCTGCCCCACTCGTGCTCTGTCTCTGTCTCTCAAAAATGAATAAACGTTCAAAAAATTTTTTTTTAATAATCTCTATTTGATTTCATTAACTCTGTTCACAGATTTATGACTTAGCATTTCATGTTTAGCACCAACGTGTGGTCTTTGAACCAGAGAAAGTTGAATCGCTGGAAATCGTGGCCACAATCATCCCTGAACCCTGAGGGAGAGAGAGAGAGACGCTGGTGGTGAGGCTGGTGGTGAGGCCCCGGTGTACCCTCCAGGGGATTTGTACCGCCTGCCCCCCCCCCCCCCCCCCCCCCCCCCCCCCCCCCCCCCCCCCGCCCCAAAGCCAGGGCCCGGCAGGAGGGAGGCATATCCTGGGGTCTGGAAGCGCATTGTTTTGGAGAACGACAAGGTAGCAGGAGGCTGTTATTTAATAACCAGCTGCCTTCTGAGCTGGGGACTTAATCACTACCATTAAGTAGTGATCACTCCAGGTGAGGACGGGAGCCGGCTTCACAGTAGGTAAGGTTTGGAAGTCGAAGAGCAAATGGCTGATGCAGGGGAAGACCGCCTTCCGTTCCAATATGGTCCTGCTCCGGGCCTTGCTTTGGTTTGTCCCCCCCCCCCCCCCCCCCTCTCTCTGGAAATTAAGATAAAACAACTGATGCTGGGAACTGGCCCTTTCTGCTTTCACCTATCACGTTTGAAAGTTTTACAATGAGCCTGCATAATTGTTGTAATTAGAAAGAGCAATTGACATTCTTGGAAACAAAAGAAAACAATGAGCTCCTTCATTCTCCTTTTTTTCAGAGCTCAGTCTTCCCAGGACAGCAGCAGCCGCCCAGGGTTCAAGGTTGTTTACCCAATTGGGGTAAACAACAGCCGATTTCTGCTTTTGCTTTCGGACTCTGAGAACTGATGTCAGGGCGCACTGTTTCCAGGGAACACGGCAACGTCGAAAACCACAAAGAAGATGGAGATGAAAATGTTCATGTTTCTATCCTCTGAGCCGCGTCTTCTTCTTGCCCTACGGCTCCTGTGAGAAGTAAGGGAGAAGATTCATTTTCAGAAATACCAGAGAAAAGCTGTGCTGTCTAGTTACCAGTAGCTTTACAACCTATTAGAGATATGTGTGAATCCCACCCCCCACAATGGAGTCCCAACCCCTTAGACACTTCACTTCCTGGTTTTTCGTCCCCGCTCCATTTTGGGGGCTTACTTTTGCAGACTTTGCGATGAGCGTGCGCCGAAGACCTGAAGTTTCTGCGTCACCTCAAGGAACTTACATTTGTTCCAATCAGACTACATTTTGCCTTCCACGGGCACAGGTGACTTCCGGGGAAGGCTCTAACCTCCCTAGCGCTCAGCCAATGAGGAGCCAGGGGAGGGGCTTGCATGCTAGGAGATAAAGTGTCTGCTGTAACTGCCTCCAGTGTGCCTGCCCATCAGACACCCGCTCCTGTAAGAACGTTGGTTAGAGCCTCCCTTCACGGTGCTCGAGTCTGCCTCCCTCCTTTGATTGGGTCAGTGGGCCCGTTTCCCACACTCCACAAAGCCATTCCATGCGCTCTTCCGGTAATCAGCTGTGGCATCAGGAGCCAGAGAACTTACTATAAGGGGGCAGGGGCGGCGAGCCTCATGAAGCCTCAATTTAGCCGTTACCGACTCTAAGACCCGCCGCCCAACCGTGCCTGCAGTTTTAATCACCTGGAGAGCTTTCCGAGACCCCGATCTCAGAGCCCACCCACCCCCACATTCTCCAACGAGATGGCTCTGGGTACAGGCATATGATTGTGTGGTGCAGCCAAAGTCCAGAACCTTCCCCCTTCTCTCAGGTCCACCTCCTGCTTCCCCGGAAGCCCTGCTGCATCCCGTGTGGTGCGTGCAGCGGAGCAACGGCGGCACCCGACAGCTCAGCAGAAATCCAGACGCTCAGCCCGGGCCTTGCGAACCAGATCCTGCATTTTCACGAGAGCCCTAGATGCATCGTGTGCGTGTTAACACTATCCGCGGCACCGACTCAGGCCCCGGTACCTCTTGCCGGTACTCATCCGCCGTCTCCCAAGGGGGCTTCTTTATTTCCTCTCATTTCAAGGCAGTCTCCGTACTACTCAGAAGCAGCCACTGAAAAATTATCTTGAGTTGAAGGCCTTTGTGATCCTGAAATCTCTTTTCTGCCTAAAAGCAGAGCCTTCCCCCAAAGAACTCGGCGGTCTGACATCCGCTCTTCAGGTCAGCAGTCTCTGACCCCTACAGACGTTGGCACCTGCCATCACCTCTCCCATCCATCCCCCTAAGGGACCATCGATCTTTCCAAAATGCTGTTTGCTTTTCCATCAGTGACCTCTGCCCTCTCTTCTAAGAAGGCATTCGTTCTCCCCAAAGTGCCCCTCTCCGTCCTCATCCCCCATTAGATGGGACGGAAGCCCCAGATTCTAACCACCTCCAGAGTCGCATTCTTTGTGAACTCTGGTGTGCGTTTAATCTGGTTTCCTGTCCTGCTGTCTCTCTGTCGTCAGTTCCCCGTGCAGGTCCCAGGCCCTGGGAGGAAAGGTTTCCCCCCTGACATGACACACCTCATCCCGTCACCCGATGCCCTATAGGATGAAGTACCGATTCCTTCCGGGCAACAAGGCCCCTCGAAACTAGGCCTCAGACCTCTCCAGAGGGGTTGTGGGTCCCTGGCCCCCTGGAACCCTGCCCTCCGGCGGCGCGCACACCAGGCCGGCACAGCCCTCCGTCCATCTGCATTTGCACAGACTGTTTACTCTCAATGGTCTTTCTCCCTCTTCTCTCCCTGGTACTCTCTCTAAGAACAGCCCCGCTGCCGCCCCATCCACACAGCCTTTCCAGCTTGCTTTCCCCAGAGGGCTCTCGGTGCCTCCAGTCGGTGACTCCAGCACCCGGTACAGTACCTGGAACATGGGAGCCACTCAAGAAGTAGTTTCGTTTGGGGGTGTCCGCCCTGCTGGCTCAGTCATCAGAGCACTCGACTCTTGATCTGGGGTGGGGGGTGTAGGTTCGGTCCCCACGCTGGGTGTAGAGATCACTTAAAAAATAAAGTCTTCTAAAAAAAAAAAAAAGGTAGTTTAATTTGGATCAATGGAGGGAAGGCCTTAGCTGTGGGTTCGGAGCCTCTGAAGGCTGTGCGGATCACAAACCACTCAGCCAGTGGTGTTGCAGAGCACACACAGGTGCCGCTGTCCTGCGGGAATCCGACAGGCGGCGCTACCTGCAGCCCCAAACATCCGCTCATGCAAAAACCGCTCAGACCCCAGAGAAACACTTCTCTATGTCTCTGGCCCTGTGTCCTCGAAGCAAAACCTACCTGAGCCCCGAGGCCGTGAAAGCTTGCGGGTTGTGCTATGGATGTCACAAATAGACAGAGCTTCAGCAGAGGGGAGGATCTGAGCAGCAGAAGTGCTTAGGTAAGATAAATGACTAATTAATTACCTTGTCAAACGCATCTGCCTCGATAGGAAGAACACAAGAGATTCTTGCAGAGTGAAGCATTCTTTGTGATACCGAGAGCCCATTTTCTTGCTTCTCTTTGTATTCCGATTTGCGGCCCAGCTGTCCTAAGGAACACTTAGCAAACAGCTAAATAATTCGTATTGCTCTTACGTTGGCATGCCCGTGGATCCAGATGCGACACGCGTGAAGCGTGGTACCAGCTCCTGTGGCTGCGACTAGATGGACCCTGAACGCTAGACAGGAAAGGAATCCTATTTTTGTAAACTACTTAATAGGATTAGTGAGACTTTCAAAATTAAATACAAATTCGTCTCTTAGAAAAATAGCTTCCCTCTTTATACTTGTTAATGATATTTTCTATTTTTCCTTTTGAATTTCATGGATATTAATATTGTAAATGGAAGTAACTTTTAAACACATGAAAAATAGGAGTGCCTAGGTGGCTCAGTCAGTTAAGCGCTCAACTTCAGCTCAGGTCGTGATCTCACGGCTCAAGCCCCGCGTCGGGCTCTGCACTGACAGCTCAGAGCCTGGAGCCTGCTTCGGATGCTGTCTCCCTCTCCCTCTGCCCCTCCTCTGCTTGCTCTCTGTCTCTCTCTCTTTCTCAAAAATTAATAGACATTAAAAATTAAAAAAAAAACATGAAAAATAATGTCGGCTTTTTGTCAGTTTGCTTTTGTAAGGGCAAAACGAGACTGATTCCATTTTGCTTAAGGGCAAACTGGGACTGACTCCATTGTGTTTCCTGTCTTCCACCCTGAGTCCCCAGTGCCTGCTCAAAACCTGCAACTTCCCGGTTCCAAAAGAACCACGCCCAGTGACCTATGGGACAGGACCTTTGACCCTTCCTCAGCCAATCGGCTAGGGTCACGACCATCACCCCTCCCACTGCCCCTAGACCCCTTTAAAACTATTGTGTTTTTGGAACGGGCCCTCTCTCTCGACCCACTGCTGCGTCGGTGCGGTAGGAGATTGAGCTCGAGCTAGCTCGATTAAAGGCTCTTTGTTCTTGCATCGGACTCGGCTCCCTGGTGGTTCTTGGGGTCCCCGAATTCTGGGCATAACACTTTCATTTGTTTTTTGATATAAAAATATTTCAATTGTATTTACTTGAGATACAACTACCTTCCATTTTTAATCTTTAAATTACTGAGAACAAATATAAGGCAAGGTCATGATAGGAATAAAAGAACGCAGAGCTCAGAAAAGGAAAGAAAACTGAAAAAGAGAAACATAATACCTTCAAATAAGTGATCTGCATAAATGTTTTAAAGCTAGAAACAATTCACGTGAGAAGTCTATGTCAGGCGTGACCCACATAAAATTTGCCAGTAAGACGCTAGAAATTCGATATTTAATAAAGTTTTAATTACTGATCAAAACAATGAAAATGAGCAAGAAAATGATTCTAATCAAACTCACAGCTTCGAGAGGTCCGAAGAAATCCCTGGAACTTCATATTTTCCACTACACATAGATTTAATTACTGATCAAAGCCACGAGAATGAGAAAGGGAACCGTTCGTAACGCGTTCACCACTCAGAAGGGGCAAGTGCAACTCTGGCCTGTGTGTTGGAAGATGAAGAATAATCCATTCACGGGTCCCCCGGACCTTCCCTCGTTTATCGTAGGATGATCCTTAACATGGCGTCAAGACCTCTTGGACAGCAGGAGAACGTTCTAGCAAAACACAATCCGATCCAAATCAGCAAATACAATTTTTCATTGGATAAGCATGGCAGAAAACTTGGTATTTCACTTTATACCAACATCCTTTCAAATGGAGAAAGAACCTCTGAAAGCAGTTTTTCATCTTCCAAAGTGAAAGACAGAGTATTTTGTTACATGCGTTATGTAATTCACAACCAATTTCCAAGATCGGCTTTGGCCAGAGATGTTATTTGAAGCCAGAAATACTTGGATTTTTTACTGAAATAACACAAAATGTCCTTTGCACATATATGAAAGAAATACACATGCAAGTACTAAAAACGTAATCATAGGATGAATAAATAACAAACCACTAACGGTATTCAACAATGATGAGTAAATGCCAGTGTACAGCACTGTTTTGATGTTCTGAAATAATATGTTTTGGGCTCAACATTTAGCCAAGAGTTATGGTGCTTTTTACGGTACTGAAACCCCCATAGTTACAGAAAGCAATAAAAATGTTCTAAGCTTAATAGAAATAATCCCAATTTTTAGGCTAGGACGGCCAAGAATGTAAGACGGATAAAAGCAATAAAACAAACAATCACCATTTAGGATGGAATGATTCAAAATGAGATGATTCATTCAGGAGGTAAGAAAGTGAGAGAATCAATTCTACGTACAATAAAAACATAAGTAAACATTACTCAATGCAACTAGATGGTACCACAGACAAAAGTCATGTTGGACAAAAAACATTGATGCATATATTGTTGGAGAAGAAAACAAGAGGGTATTGCATTGTTTTTACACCTAGAAGTTGTTTTTTATTCAAGTGAAGAACTGGAAAAATAAATTTGAGGGCACCTGGCCGACTCTGTCAGTAGAGCGTGGAGCTCTTGATCTTGGCGTCGTGAGTTTGAGCCCCACGTGGGGCGTAGAGATTGCTTTTCAAAATGTTACGAGCTGGTTGAGAATAAGTCTATGAAAGTGGCACAAACGTAGTAAAGGAAAAAGTGTATGACCCAGAATTTTCTGGCCAAAAATTCAGAAGCATCCACGCATAGCTCATAATTTGACTTTGTTACCAGGACATATGGTCTCAGGTTGGCCCCTAGTGATGCATTCTTCAGAATAATTAAGCAGGAATAAAGGGTAGTTTCTAGATCTTCCCAAGAAGGGAGCAGCTTGGTCAAACATACATCAAATCTGACCTTACCAACCTCTCTAAGACTTAAAATGGGAATGCCAAGGAAATGCTGTTCAAGCGATTAGACCTAATTTAAACAAGACAAGAGAAGAGTTAATTAAGCAAAAGAATAGAAGATCCACAAAAAAAAGTGAATGTATGGAAAATGAAGTCAATTTTGAATCTGCGTCGTCCACTGTTGTTTGGTATATATTGTTGCTTGCTCTTAACATTATCGGAAGCTGCCAAAAGAAAAAAAAATTATGTTAAGTGTAGCTACTTCAGTTTTTAATTATGAAAAGGTATTTTGGGAAATTTGAAGGAAAATGAGTTTTCTTAATCAACAGGAAATACATGCAAAGTATGTGGCATCCCATTAAAATGTAGAGAAATTAGAACAAAGAAATGGAACTAATTGGGTAACTATGAAGATCTGCATGAAAATAATTCCCAAATTCATTTCTGCAGAGAATATTTTCTGGTCATTATGGATCAAGGAATATTCTCAGCTAAGATGTGAAAAAAATGAGTATTTTACTGCTATTTTTGGCTTTTTTAAATAATATCCCAGCACTGAAAAATTTGAAAGAAGAAATTAAGAAATGTTAACTCAATCTAGATATCGTTTTAAGAGATGATAGTGATTTATATGATAAAATTCTATTTTAGAATATTTTCTAAAATAACGTATCATAAGATTTCATTATAACATGTGAGCATGATATGTGCAATCATGGCCCATTTTGGAATCTAAGTATTAATTAAAGGAGTGTAGTGATGGCTTCAGTAGTTATTAATGCATAGAGCAAATTTTCTTTAATTTGAAATTAATAAAAGCTAAGAATTATGATAACTCGAGAAATGTCTAAGTTGACATTATTCCATATTATATGTAAATTGTGTGAAAATCTTTCTTATGACAACATAATAAGTAATTTTGCTGAAATTCGAGTAAGAAATATAAATTTCATGCAATAAATATATGATTTATGAATTGTGCATTTTTTTCTAACCCATCCATCACCGACCCGTCAGTAAAATGTATAGACATACACAACAATAATTAAATTTTGAGGGCGCCTGGGTGGCTCAGTTGGTTAAGTGTCTGATTCTTGATTTGGGCTCAGGTCATGATGTCACCATTCTTGGGATTGAGCCCCACACCAGGCTCTATGCTGACAGCCTGGAGCCTGGTTAGGATTCCCTGTCTCCCTCTCTCTCTGCCCCTCTCCAGCTCACACAGGCACACTCACTCACTCTCTCTCTCTCTCTCAAAATTAATAAATAAACTTAAAAAAATGGAATTTGGTTACCTTCGATATTTTGGCCAATTTTCGGTTATGTAAAAACTGTAGTCAGGGGCGCCTGGGGGGCTCAGTCGGTTAAGCGTCTGACTTCGGCTCAGGTCATGACCTCTCAGTTCATGGGTTCAAGCCCCACCCTGGACTCTGTGCTGACAGCTCAGAGCCTGGAGCCTGCTTCCGATTCTGTGTCTCCCTCTCTCTCTGTCCCTTTCCCCTGCTCATGCTCTGTCTCTCTCTCTCTGTCTCAAAAATAAGTAAACATAAAAAAAAACTAAAAAAAACCTATAGTCAAACATATTTTTTAACATATTTTAACATTTATTTTAATGTGTTAATATTTAACATATGTCTACATGTTTAACATATTTAAACATTTTTATCTCGTTCTTATGAAGGTATAGGTCTCAAGTGAGAAAGATGGAACATGTTTTATTTAAGAGCTTGTGAGATTGGTGTTATTTGTGGTTTTTGTTGTTTGTTTTTTATTTTGGTTTATTTTTTATTTATGTATTTATGTATTTATTTATTTATTTATTTAAATATTTTATTTTTGAGAGAGAGAGAGAGTGCCCAGGCGGGGAGGGGGCACAGAGAGAGGGCAACGGAGGGTCTGAACTGGGCTCCGCTCTGACAAGAGAGCACAATGTGGGGTCCCAGGACATGAACCGCGAGATCATGACCTGACCCGACATCAGGCGCTTAGCTGACTCAGCCACCCAGGCGCCCCTGGCTTGGTTTTGTTTTTTTTTAAAGATTTTATTTTTAAGTAATTTCTACACCCCACGTGAGGCTCGAACTCGCACCCCGAGGTCGAGTCACGTGCTCCAACTGACTGAGCCGGCCGGCCGCCCCAGGCTGGTGTTATGTGTAGGGATCTCCGTGGACATTTGGTCTGAGGGCTCCCACTTGGACTCTGTCCCCTCGGACCCTGGGAGGACACGTTTAACCCCTGCTCCGCCAGGGACCCCCAGGAAACTGCAACCACCCTCTCCCTTCTCCTCACCTGGCCTAGTTTCAGCTCAGCCGTCCCCGAGGTGGACATGGGAGCGGGAGGACAACCCAGCCTCGGCCTTTCCCGAGCACCCCGGGGCCCACGCTGCCAGCGGAGCGCTCAGTACCCCCCCGCGGGCTCTTCGGCGGATCTCCCCCAGCGCAGGCGCCCTCTGTCCCCAGACACCGTGTTCCCGCAGCCGTGGTCCGAAGGCGGCCCGCCGGCACCACCCCAGAGGGGCTGCCTCGCCCCCCCAGCAGCCGGCCAGCACCCCTGTAACCGAGACGTGGGCTTGGAGCACCGCGGCTGACGCGTCCGCTGACCCTCCCCGCTGCAGCAGGCACCGGGGCTCCCTGCCAGGAGGAGTCTGCAGCCGGCCTGCAGCTGCGCCTCAGCGTCTTGGCCCAGCCCAGACACCCCACGGCTGGAGTCGGCCCCCCTCCCTCTGTCCGGGTTCTTACTGCTTCTTGCAACAAATGACCACAAGCTTGGTGACTTAAAACAGCACGAATTTATTATCTTCGGGTCGCGGAGTGGGAAGTCTGAAACGGACCTCCCTGAGCGAAGGTCAAGGCGCTGGAGGCTCTCCGGTGAGTCCATTTTCTTGCCTGTTCAGACTTCCGGAAGCTGCCTCCGAACCTTGTTTTGCGGCCCCTTCCGTCTTCAAAAGCCAGCGACGGCGTGTCGAGTCTTCCTCCCATCCTGTCGCCCTGACCGTCCTGCCCGTCTTTCTCTTCCGCTTACTAGGACCAGGGGAAGGATGTGGTCAGCCCTGGCTTGAGTCCCACGCCCATTCCTGAACTGGGGTCGGGGAAGGGAGTAGCATGACTGGCTCCGTCCAGGTCACATACACTCCGTACCTTCAACCCAGAGGGTGGGATGCAGCCATGGGCAGCCGCACGGGGCAGACACAGAGTGTAAGGTTATGAGTCTATGGAGTGTAAGGTTATGAATAAAAGTAAGACTGCCAAGGCAAAGTGAGGTCTGAGAGTACACTTTATTGCAAGCATCCTCAGGCGAGGTTCCGAGACTCTCAAGAGAGGAGTCGGGGAAGTCGCTCCCGAGATTGGGGTTAGGGGTTTTTAAGGGGTTTGACGCTGAAGTTGGCTACATAATTCTTTCTTTTTTTATTGGAGATTATGTCTGCTTGCCAAGGTCCTATTGGTCTGCCGGAGTTTGGGGTGGAGGTTTAGGTCCCTGTTAGGTATCGGATTTCTCAGAGTGATGTGTCCCGTCTTTGTGGTTTTGGCGGGAATGTCGGCCATCTTGGGTTGGTTTCCATTGTCTCCTTTGTGGCTTTGGCGGGAATGTCGGCCATCTTGGGGTCCCTTCTTCAGGGTTTTTGGCGGGAATGTCGGCCATCTTGGGTCGGTTTCCATTGTGTGGAGCCTTCCCTCTGCCCTAGCCCAACACAGAGGAAGAAGTTCTCTGGTTTCTTTCGAACGAATGAAACAGTAACTATCTGCTATAAATGCTTGTGCTTTTAAATCATAGAAAAAGATTAAAAACTTAGAGCAAAAACATCCCCCATCATCCCATCATCCCAGAACGTCGTGGGGTGTTCGCTCCAAGCCCTTTCCCCTAGGCACAGGTGCACGCTGAACGCGGTGTTCCGTAGCACGTAGACGATTTTGCCTCCTGCTCTTTTTACTCGAATGATGACAGAAGGCTTTGCTCGTGTACTTCCTTTGACTCAGCGC
The DNA here is from genome assembly GCA_030068075.1 of Paguma larvata. Lineage (NCBI taxonomy): Eukaryota > Metazoa > Chordata > Mammalia > Carnivora > Viverridae > Paguma > Paguma larvata. The sequence continues at coordinate 20,790,812 of CM057837.1, read as the reverse complement.
CCTGCAGAGGTCCACTTCCTTTCTCACTCCAGCTCTCGGGTGGAAGAATGTGCAGCCCGCACAAGTAACTGGAAGGAGTGGGGGTTTTTTTTGATTTAGGGGAGTCTGAGCAAAGGAATAAGAGGCAAGTCTCCATGGCCTTGGCCTTGCCGAGAGGAACAGATGACACATTACATGTGAAGCGCTTACACGGGTCGTAGCCATTCTTCACCAGATGCATTCTTCCCCGATTTTTTAAGTAATTAAGTTCACAGGACAGTCCCCCGGGCAGTGGGAGGCTGTGGTCTCCTGCCACAGGGTCCCGCCAAGAAAGGAGGGCGTTCCCAGAGACTCCACAAATGCATTGTGAGGTGTGGGTGGTAACGGGTACCAAAGCGCCCCCAGCTTCGGGCGAGGACAGGGTGCTGTTCAGAGAGCTGCTGATAACATGTTCATCGAAACCCACAGACTCTGAAGCTGCTTCATCGAAATTCACATCCAAACTGCATTCTGGTTCAGCTCAACTTGACCGCTAAGGCTGGTGAAAGTCAGTCCCTGGGTCCCACAGGGAGAGTGTTGGAGTAACGTTTGCTTACTGGCCCAGAAATGACATTTCAACTGGAATTCAACTGCCTTCACTTAACGAAACTAAATTTTATGTCATTCTCTGACTCAGATTTTTTCCCCCAAGACAACACAGACAGAACAGACTCAGAAGAATTGGTTCTCCGTACGCCGCCAAGTTTGGCTATGGGCGTAGTCGGCAGACATGGGCACGGCTTTCCTTGAGCAGAACTGAGGAAAGGTGGGGGTGCCGTGTTCACCATCCCCTCCTGCTCTTCTCCTGTTTATCGTGTCCAGCAACGAGAACTGCCTGAAAGGAGGGTCTTTCAAAAACCAAAACTTTAAGCTCACAGCTCAAAATCTTCACCGTGGCCCACGGCCCTGTAAATAGAATGGCTTTCTGGCCCACTCCCTCCCTCCCTCCCGTTCCCCACACGCTGCGCCCCGGCCGCTCAGGCCTCCCTTCTGGTTTCCCAGCATCACAGACTGGTTCCTGCCTCTACCTGAGCTGCTTCACCGGCTCATCATCACGCCAAGGGTTCTTGACCATTAAGCTCTTGACTCAAAGTCCAGATCTTGGGGCATCTGGGTGGCTCAGTCAGTTGAGCATCCGACTCTTGATTTTGGCTCAGGTCATGATCCCAGGGTCATGGAATTGAGCCCTGAGTCGGGCTCCATGCTGAGCGTGGAGCCTGCTTAAGGTTCTCTCTCTCTCCCTCTGTCCCTCTCCCCAGCTTGCTCTTTTTCTAAAAAAAAAAAAAAAAAAAAGTCAAGATCTTTCTCAGTGAGACTTCCCTAGCTACTTCCCATTTTATTGCAATTCTAGCACATTCTTGGGAGAATCTCGTTTTCTCACTCACGCATGCTTATCTTCTGTCTCCCCGACTCAAAGGTAAGGTCCTTCAAACCAAGAACGTTGTTGATCTTAGTTAACACCACCTGTTAAGTACCTTCTGGGTACTTAATAAATGTTAGTCGAATGAAAGTATGAATGAAAAGGCATGTTTTCTGCGCGGCGTGGACGATGGAATGTTGGAGTATCAGTTTCGTGCCAGCCAACGTCCCCTTGGTTTTTGCCACTAGCATCCTACACATACTGTACTTGTTCCTCTTCCAGCAACGAGGGAACTCCCTTAACATTCATTAAGGTCAGGCAAGGGAAAGTCTTCTTTCTGGCAAGAGAGAGCAAAAGCATGAATTGAAAATGTCAATTGCCCTAAGGTGTGAAAAATATTTAAAAATCTCCATTTGCTCTTTTGGCGTGGTATCTTTTGTCAAAACCTTTTCTCCAGATTATATTCATGCCTGATGAATGGAAGAGCATTTTCCCAGAATACCATAAAACACACCAGCCAGAGAGAGTTTAGGGGTTATATAAGTGCCTACTCCCAGTTCCTGGTGGATGGGAAGGAAAAGCAAGGAGGAGGGAGGAGAGAAATCATTGATGCATGAGTCAGAGACTGATAGGGAGGGAGAAGGGGGAAATTTTAAATTTAGAGTCCAGCAGCCCTCAGAGAGGGAAGGATCAAGACCCCAAACCCTCGTCGCCCTGGTTCAAATTGTCTGAAGCCTGCCTGCTCTTTGGGGTGGCCCTGGCCAATGTCTGAGGAGAAGAGCACCCAACCACTCCTGGAAGCTTCACACCCCCTCTTCTGGGAGCAGACCCCATCCCTCTGATCATGGGTGGGCAAATGACCCATCCTGAGCTGGTCATAATCCTTCAGCACCTAGACTCTCCAGATTGGTCCAGGGATGTCACATGAGCCAGCCAGGCCAATCAGAGTCCTTCCCTGGGACTTTGCAGGCTACAGCCAGGAGAGAAGTCCTCCCTGATCTGAATGGACACGAGCCTGGAAGGGATCACGATCTAGTTTCCTGAAGACAACCCCCTGGCTGTCAGAGAGCGCCAAACACCCAGCAGGGGTAGATGGAGGAGATACAGAGTCTCCACGGCCTCTGGGCCAGAGCAGAAAGTGGTGGCACCCAGGCCATAGCACGTGGCCCACCTGGGTTCTCCAGCTTCCCGCCTCAAGTCCCAGGGGCTTACTTCTTCTCTGCCGGTGCTTTCTCCAGCTGACACGACCCAAAATACTGGGAAGTTTGGGTTCCCAAGGCAGCCTTGAAGTGGCAGGGGAAGGGAGTCGGTGGGATAGCACCCCCCCCTACCCAGCCTGATTGGACGATTCTGAGACTGGCTTCTCAGACGGTCCCCACCAGACAGTCCAGCTGTCCACTCACAACTCTGACACATCTTCATGGCTGTCCTCAGTTCCCTGTTCCACTTTCCCCTCTAAGTCTTCACTTGGGCTTTCTGGAAAGACCTTCTGAATAAAGGTGCTACCTACGAGTCCTTGTCTCAGGCTCCATTTTGGGGGAACCCAAATGAATCAGGAGGATCTGGCTGTGATCGTCCCGAAAGCCAGTTCTAAGACCCTTTGGAGGCTAAGCTGCCTACACCTAAAACCCCTTTTTTGCCTAAACTGGTCACCTCTAAAGAGTCCTGAAAAAGAGTAGGCAAGCAAGTCACTGCAAGACCAGGCTTTGGTCACTCGCTAGGAGCTGTGGGGTGGTAGACTCCCCACCTCTTCCAGTCTCATGCACCCCATTCCCTGCAATTGAGTGAGTCGCAGCAGCCCCAAGAGCGTCACTGACTGGGCACATACTTAGTTGTTGGGGGGAGGGGAATTGCTGTGGGTCCTGCCACCAGGGAGACCTTCAGCCGCAGCGGCAGCAGCAGGATTGGGGCCTGAGCCCCGGTCCCAAGGCTGTGGTGACACATGCTCTGCAGGACAAACAGGGTCTCCCCGCACTGTGACCCCAGTCCTGCAGCTCAGGGACAGAGTAGAGCGTCCAGCGGGAGTGCCCTCTGATGAGAAGGTGTCTGAGTGAGGAAGCGAAGGGACACAGCCACAGGCCAGGGAGGTGGCCGGCAGGCAGAGGGTGGTACCCTCCGGGTCACCACTGGGCCCGTGTTCTCCATCCTTAGGGTGGGAAGCTGGGCCCCAGCTGCTGCTGCCTCATCCGAGGGAATGACCGTGGCTGGCACTTCTGTGCTGCCCGTAAAACACTGTCGCTCTCAGCATCTGACTCCGTCTCCTCAGCCCTGAGCCTGGAACTCAGACTTCGTGCACATTTCCCAGAGAAGGAAGCTAAGGCCCTGGGAGGAGAGGTGGCCGCCTCTCCTGAAGCGGGGGCGCATGTCTAGAAAGATGAAGAAACGTCCCCATGCCCCAGAGCACGGCCAAGTCTCCAGGGCACCTTGCTCACTTCCCACTCGGTGCTCCCATTCAGCTGGATGCAAAGCGCTTACAGACTGGAATCGGTGACCAAACACAGTAGATTTGACTATTTATTTGTGCGAAGTCGATTATTTAATTAGCTGCTTAAAAGTGGAGCTGAAAAGAAGGGACCCGGTGGTGCACACACCTAGAGGCACAAATCCATTTGTCCGTTCAGACAATCAACAAATAAACCCTAGGAATTTCTGTGGATTAACAGCCCAGAGTCTTCTTGAGATGTCATTTTTCAGAGCTTATTTCACTTTGGGTTGCTAGGAGATAAATTGGTTTAAAAAAAAAGCAATTTGCATAAAGACCAGGAAAGCATTTTAATAATGTCAATATATAGCCAAATGGACGAAAGTGCTAAAGTGACTATTTTTCACTGGATAATTAAGCCTCCAAATTTAAATGTTATAAAAGAGATAGACTTGTATTCCGTGGAGGTCTATTCCACTTAAGTAGCTAATTATTTCTCAAGAACAACACTGAGTCATGTTAGACATCTTCTTGCTAATCTAATAATATTAAGCTGCTCAGAGACGGCCACCGCATCATCAGGAGTGGAGAGTGGGAAGGGTTTTAATTGCGGAATTGTGAGAAATTCATTTTTTAATCACTGGCACAAATCTGACAATCTGTCCAGCAGCCAGGAACTAAATTAAAGAAGTTTTCTTTCCCCGATACGTAGGCTGTAAATTTCACTGATTCAAATTGATGGAGAGGAAGAGCCAATCTATTTTGGTAATAAATAAATAAATTATACACACACACACACACACACACACACACACACACACACATATATATATATAGCCACTGGAGGACTTACTTAATACTTTTTTTAAGGTTTATTTATTTTTGAGAGAGAGCGAGGTGGGGAAGGAGCAGAGAGAGCGAGAGAATCCCAAGCAGGCTCCACGCTGTCAACATGGAGCCCAACGAGAGGCTCGAACCCACGAGCTGTGAGGTCACGACCTGAGATGAGATCAAGAGTCTAACCCCTGACCGACGGAGCCACCCAGATGCCCCTACTTAATACTTTTTAAATTCGTCTTTCGAGGCGCATGAGAATCTTGAGTCCTGCACAAAATGACCGACATGAAAGTATTGCTCGTGATTATTGTCTCAATATACGTACACAGACTAGAAGAAACGTGGAACATGTCTTGGAAACAGTCTGGTAGCATGCTTTCCGTGTTTGCAAGGAGATAGCGATCTTCTGTCCATCCCTGTAGACCAGCCAGAGGCGGGATCTGTCCCCCCCGCCCTTGAATCTAGGCAGACCTTGTGACTTGCTTTGATCAATCATTTGGGGGCGGAAGCAACATCATGTGAGCTTAGAGCGTGGGCCTTAAGAGGCCTTGCAGCTTCGAGGTCTACCATCGCGGAATGCCACTGTCATGTAATAAAGCCCCAGCTGTCCTCTGCAGATGAAAGACCACTTGTGGGGAGGGGCCCAGGGGACGGTCAGCGCCAACTGCCAGATATGGGCCACCGGAGACCGAACAGCCAGGAAAGGCACTGGAAGGGCTTCAGGCAAACTAGCGGAACTACCAACCAAGCCCAGCTGCTGACCCACAGAATTGCAAAAAAATTGCTGTTTGAACCCACTAAGTGTTGGGGTCATCCTTAGTGCAGCAACTTATAGCTGGTACAAATGTGGTTTTTCAAATAAAAGTAGAAAATTCAGGAATCAGAGTACAAAAAGAGAAAAAACATCCCACCGTCTTACCTCCAATATTAACTACTGTTAATAGGTAGGTATTTTTCTTCCAAATGTTTTCTTTTATGTTTGTTTTTTATAAGAACTAAAACGTATCGTTTTATAAATGTGGGTTTTTGTTTTGCTTTTTTTTTTTTTTTTTTTTGAGAGAAAGCAAGCAGGGGAGGGGCAGAGAGAGAGGGAGATAGAATCCTGAGCAGGCTCTGCAATGTCCGTGCGGAGCCCGATGCGGGGCTCAGCGTCAAGAACCGTGCGATCATGACCTGAGCCAGAAGTCAAGAGTCAGACACTTAACCAACTGAGCCACCCAGGCGCCCCTAAATGTGCTTTCTTATGCGTCCGGTGTGAATGTTTTCCTGTGGCCTAGAAGAGTCTCCGTTCGGTGTTCTCTTATGTGCCGGTCAGTCAAGGATAGCCACAAGAGGAGACACAGGAGAGGCTCAAGGAAAGCGAAGTTCATTACACTCCCAGGCGCTAGAAACAGGAGGCACACCAGGCCGTGCAGGGTCACGTGACGGGGAAGCGCAGGGCGGGCAGGAGGCAGCAGGGGCAGAAGTAAAGGGAGACGCCAGGCCTTGCTTTTATTGGAGCCTCCTTGGGAAAGGGAAGGGAAGGCAGGAAAACAGTCTGCGTTGGCTAGTTGGAATAACTGGGTCAGGCTCTGGGCGCCGGGGACCGTCTCTCACTGTCCGGACCTGGCCCCTGGGGGACAATCAGAGAGGAGGACTACCTCCAGGGGTCTGCAGGACAAAGGATGTACGGCTCCGGATTACTCAGTTTGCACGCTAAAGGTACACCCCCAGTTTAGCCATTGGCTACCTCCAAGAATTTACCAGCCCTGGGAGGGGCAGTCTCTCCCCTGCCAGAAAGGTTCTTAAGATGTCAAAACCTATCATACCGTAGAGAAAATGAACAATGTATATAAACAGTAGGCTTAGTATAATGTCTTAACAGGAATCTTCCGGAAGAGACAGCCTGAGGCAAGAATCGAAGTGCTGATACTTTATTTGGGAGGTGCAGGCCCAGGGCCTAAGCAGTAAGAAAAATAAAGAAAAAATACAAGGAAAACACAAAGCAATGCCCTGTGATGAGTCACCAAGCTGGCGGTGATTTCGGGACAAGCTCCAAATAGACACGACAGGTCGTTCAACAGACACGCTCCCTTGGCATCAGGAGGGATGCGGGGGGGGGGGGTGGGGGGGGACATACCACAGCCCAGCCCCCCAAGGGGAGAACCAAGATGGGATGTATCGGCCCAATTTCCGAGAGGTCGAGGGTCACCGCCATCAGGAGCTAGCTCTCCCACGCTCGCAGGGGTCTCACTCAGTGCGTTGGCGCTCGCTCGGAAAGCCCTGCCCTGTGGTACTTTGTCTAAGTTCGGTAACAGAGGGTGACCGAGCAGGGGAAATGTGAGCCCGCAAGGCAGAAATGGGCGGGCTGTCTGGGGACTCTGAGAAGGCACAGGAGTTGTGTCCAGTGCACGTGTAGAAAGCATAATTCATTTACTCAACGTTTCACTCCTAACACTATACATATAGTCCATTTCCAACGGACCACTTTTACAGGCTGGATTGTGCTAAACATTCTCGCCAGCTAACCCTCGTTTTATATACAGTTTTGAGGATCGTGATAATATCTGTTACCCCAGATAGCCACTAGTATACATCACATAGTTTCGGGTCCTGTGCATTTTTTTTTTCTTTTAAAGTTTATTTTTGAGAGGGAGATAGAGCGAGCATGCAAGAGCGGGAGACAGAGGATCCGAAGCGGGCTCTGTGCTGACGGCGGAGAGCCTGACACGGGGCTCGAACTCACAAAGAGTGAGATCAGGACCTGAGCCAAATTCGGATGCTTCACCAGCTGAGCCGCCCGGGCGCCTGGTGTCCTGTGCGTTTCTTCTCCCATGCAGGCCTCCAGATTCTATTTTGCGTCCGTGACTGTTGTGAAGAGGGCCTTATTCCAATACAGCCTCTGCCTAGTTAATGAATATGACGGTTCGTCAAAAAGATTTTCATTTTTGTTTGAGTTCTTTTTTTTTTTTATCATTTTCCGAGAAAGCGAGCAAGCAAGCAGGGGAAGGGCAGAGGGAGGGAGAGACTCTGAAGCAGGCTCCGTGCTCAGTGCAGACCTCAAAGCAGGGCATGACCCTGGGATCGCGACCGAAGCCGAAACCAAGAGGGGGACGCTTAACTGACTGAGCCCCCCAGGCTCATAGACATTCTTTACCGTTCTAAAAGAGATTTCCATTTCCCAGCTTACTGAGACTGTTACTAGTGTTTTTGAAAAATATGATCCATACTGGCTATTAAATTATATTAAATATATTTTCAGAATATATTCAGATAATCATATTTTTTTTCTTTGCGTATAACTCATCATATCAACAGATTCCTAGTCCCAAACTAAGCTGGTATTCCCAGAATGACGTGTTTCCCTTATTTAATAGAATGCCAGAGTCCATCAAATCCCAAACCCAAGTATTCTGTTTGGGATTTCTGCATCTCATGTGTATTCACATGAGAAGTTACTGTCTGGTTTTCTTTCTGATAGTATCTTCGTGAAGTCTGGGTATCACAGCCTGCTAGGTGGCTCTTGAGCAAGTGTGGCCTCTGAGCGTCAGTTTGCTTTTCCAAGTCCACGCAGGTAAGGGCTCATTCCTCACAGCCACCATCCCCTGTCCCCAGAGCGGCGGCAGAGAATCCACTCATAGGCATCACACGAGCTCAGGGGAGCTCCTCCACATTGCTCAGTCCCATTCTCCTCTTTTATTTAAAAACCGGGAGGGTTGGGGCGCCTGGATGGCTCCCTCAGTTAAACGTCTGACTCTTGATTTCAGCTCAGGTCACGATTTCTCAGCTCGGGAGATGGAGCCCCACATCAGGCTCTGCACTGACCATGTGGGACCTGCTTGGGATTCTCTCTCTCTCTCTCTCTCGGTCTCAAATTAAATAAATAAAAACTTCAAAAAAATTAAATTGGGGGAGGGTAACTAATAGTACTGTCTCATGGTGGCGGCATTTTGTAAGGATTAAATGAAATCATGTTTGTAAGGGGCTTTATGGCGCAATGTCACAGAGTCAGTGCTCCAAAGGTATCAGATATTATTATTAGCATTTACTAATAATAGCCATAAGTACCAACGATATTGCATATTAATCATTAACATTAATTTTAAACCGCTCAAATAAGACATACGCACGTCCGTGGGAAACAAACGTCACGTCTGCTGTCGGCTGCCATCGGAGCGAGAGTCTGATGAAGAAATGATTCACGTTGTGCTCGCCTCTTAAACAACGTGGTTTGCGGGAGACGCTGGCCTCACACAGAGCTTCGATGGACAGAAATACTGGGCTTTCGGGAGGCGCACGCCGCTCGCCAAGTTGCTCTAAGGGGCACTCTCTCCGGGTCTGCAGTTTTGTTCACGTCACTCATTTTCATGACGTCACCCTTCCCCCGCCCTCCCCACGCCCCTCCCACGCCCCTCCCCCTGCCAGAGGTGCGCAGTCCCAGAGCGGGCCGCCGGCGGCTGGAGTCTAAGCGTCTCCTCCACCGCGTCTCTGTGCAACTCCGGGCCAGCGAGGATCTCCCCTGCGTCTGTCTCCACCTCTAAACCGCGAACGACGACGACACTAGAAACCGCCTCTCTTGGCAGTGTGAGCACTTAAAAATGAGCCACTGAAGGGGCGCCTGGGTGGCTCCGTCGGTTAAGCGGCCTACTTCAGTTCAGGTCGTGATCTCACGGTTGGTGGGTTCGAGCCCCCGTCGGGCTCTGTGCTGATGGCTCATCAGAGCCTGGAGCCTGCTTCAGATTCTGTGTCTCCCTCTCTCTCTGTCCCTCCCCTGCTCACCTCTGTCTCTGTCTCTCTCTCTCTCTCTCTCAAAAATAAATAATGAAACAACAACAAAAAAGAAGTGTGCCTGGGCGGCTCAGTCGGTTAAGCATCTGACTTCAGCTCAGGTCATGACCTCGTAGTTCGTGGGTTTGAGCCCCGCATCGGGTTCTATACTGTTGGCTCGTAGCCTGGAGCCAGCTTCGGATTCTGTGTCTCCCTCTCTCTCTGTCCCTCCCCTGCTCACCCTCTGTCTCTATGTCTCTTAAAAATAAATAAACGTTAAAAAAATTTTTTTAAAAAAGTAGTCACTTAAGGTGAAACGTTTGCATTGTACCTGCGCCCCCCTCCCCGGGGCCCCAGGTGAGGAGACTGTGCTGCCATTCAGGTCACTTTTATGACCTCTCTTGGTTCTCAGCAGGTGGTGTGTGACAGGAGGTTTGAGACGCTGTAGACAGCCGGCCTTCGTGGGAGGTCCCGACCCCCAAACTCCAGACATCCCGACAGCGTTGCCATTTAGTTCTACCCATAGTGACTGGGAGGTGGGGGCGGGGGCAGGGGTGGAGGCCCCCCGCCGCACAGAGTCATCGAGAAGTCCTCTCTTGCAAGACGCAACCGGTGGCCCTCGCTCTGAGTGCAGACACGAGCTGGGAAACCTCCCTGAAGTCGCCGCGCGTCCGCCCCGCTTCTCCCCACCCTCCGAGTCACCCAGGTCAGGTCCACGCAAAGTCCGTTCTCCTGCAGCGAAGCAAATCTCCGCCCTGGTGTCAAAAGGGTGAGTAAAACGCTGGCGCATGCGCACGGAGCTGCCACGGGAGAGCAGAAGACCCCTCCCGCTCGGAGGACCCAGGAGCAGGTGCACCACCGCGGCCAGGTCGCTCAGCTCCGGGCAGCTTGTCTTTGTTTACACGGACTTCCCCCAGCTCGCGACTCACGGTCTCGGGCCGTAAGCTCGAGCCCCACGCTGGGTGGTAAGAATAGAATAGAATAGAATAGAATAGAATAGAATAGAATAGAATAGAATAGAATAAAAATAAATAAATAAAAACTGACCTTCTCGGCCCTCATGAAAATCATCAGTGCCCGCGGAGGCTGACCCCTTGCCCGTCACGTGTCCCCAACTCTGGCTTCTGCGCAGGGTCCCGGGCTCCCCAGGTTTTTTTCCCCCGCAGGGCCAGCTGCAATCGAGCCCTCAGAAGTGACCGTCCCGCACGACGGAACTGCCAGTGACTCTCCGTGTCGAGCGAGCGTATTGTTCCATCTTGTTTGCAAACACGTGCACAGTGAGATCTCGACCATTTCCGAGCTTGGGAAAACAAGCGTGCCTTCCAGCCTGTGTGAGCGCTGGGTGGCTTCTCCGGCTCCTGGAGAAACGCCCAACCTTTTTGGAAGAGCAGATCTTGCGCGGCCTCAACCCTCCCTCTGGGAGAAAACCCGGATAACGACGGCAGGCCTCAGCAGCGCGAGCGGGAGGCCGTCGGTGGAGAGCTTGGACGTGAAGACACATCCACGGGAGGCACCCCTCCCCTCGGCGGCTCTCCACCAGCGGCTCTGCCCCCCACTTCTTCTCTCCCCTCGCTCGGCGCTCTCGAAATCCACGTGGGTCTCTCTTCACTTCTACAAAACGTGGTTACCCCAAACTTCGGGTTTAGATTCCAGAGGAAAGAAATCATCCCCACCTTCTGCCAAGTGGCCGGACTCTAGAATAGAGACTGAGAGAGAGGACGGCCCAGGCTTCTCCTCCTCATTCGGCCCCCAGCTGTGCGACTTCACCCAACACGGTTAGCTTCTCTGAACTTCAGTCTCAGGAATCGTCATGAGACCATTCTAATTCGTTAGAAAATTCTTAGAAGGTACGAAGCCTCGCACAAAACATAAGATACTAGTCTGCACAGCATCCCGCGAGGTTAGCACTAACATTCAGAAAATGAGCAGACGCACGAGAGGACGAGGACTGTGGGGTTCCTCTTCTCCGAGGCACCGGGAGGAGGCAGATTCACGGAGACAGAAGTAGAACGGAGGCGTCCCTGGGGGCGCGGCCGGAGGGGGATGGGAAGCCAGCGTTCAGTGGGGTCAGCTTCTGTTGGGGAAGATGGAAGGATTTGGGGGTGGGTGGTGGTGAATGAATGTACCTCAGGTCACTGAAATACACACTCAAAAATGGTTAAAATGGGTAACTTTTATGTTAGATAAGTTTTCCCACAATACAAAAAAAAAAAAAAAAACCCCAACAGAAATAAATGAGCAGATGGCGTAGGGAGACACGGGATTCTTTACAACAAGGAACTGGATGGACTCACATCGCGTCAGAAAGAGCCGTGTCCGTGTGTTGGCCGCCTTCTCTTCCTCTGCCCAGACTCTGCGCGGAGCCAAATCCTCATCAGAGGGCATCTACGGGACTGGTCCCACGGCCAGGGCGACCCCTCCTTCCTTGGACGCACACGGACAGACGCTGCCAATATTTGCTCACTCTCCCCCTTTCGCTTGTGTCCAAGCCACGTCCCCTGCACGGAAGAGCCTCCTTCCCTTAGACTGGTTATAACCAAAGCAGGGAGAGCGCACAGACTCCCTGCTCCCGGATGACCACAGCATTTATCCTCCCAAACAAGGTGCTTTCGAGAAAGGGGCGACCACAGCCGTAAGTGGGGACAGCCCCTGGGAAACCAGGATGCAGGATCTTACTGATTCTCTCCCGACCCATCGAGGCTGCTCCAGCAGATACAGTCCTGGCCCTTTCTTTCCCCTCACTGTCACTCTGTCCTCTCTTGGGCAGGGGAGAAAACAGCGTCCAGGGAGGGGACGCAGCTCTTTGATAAACACCGTGGAACAGAAGCCGAAACTCTCCCCGGGAGTGGGACCGAGGGTGGCCGATGAGGTGGAGCATGTCTGTTCTCCAGGGAAGTGGGGGGGGGGGGGAGGCACGTGGGGCGAGGCCAGCAAAAAGGCAGGAGGTGGCCGGTGGGTGGTTAGAGCACCCCGAACACACACAAGATGTTGGGCGAGGTCCCGGGAGGCCTTCGGTGCCCACGCGGGGGTGGGTGTTTGGGGAAACCAGTAACGATGCTGGCTTTTACCCACCGCAACGCGGACGTGCCCCAGAAACACGATGTTAAGTGCAAAATGCCAAATACAGAGGCCTCGTGTCGCACGATTTCATTTACGGGAGTTACCTAGACTAGGAGAGCCACAGGAACGAGAGCGCAGCCCAGCGTCGGCCAGAGGAGCAGGGGGCGGAACGGGCGAGGAGCTGCTGCTACAGGGGTCTGGGGTCAGTTGGGGGCAATGGAAATAACTTGGAGCTAGGAAGGCGTGCTGGGTGCACAACACCGGGTATACACTAAACATCCCTGTTGTTCACTTGAAAATCATTCATTTTCACGGGCGCCTGGGGGGCTCAGTCGGTTAAGCGTCCGACTTCAGCTCAGGTCATGATCTCACCGTCCATGAGTTCGAGCCCCTCGTCGGGCTCTGTGCTGCCAGCTCGGAGCCTGGAGCCTGCTTCGGATTCTGTGTCTCCCTCTCTCTCTGCCCCTCCCCTGCTCAAGCTCTGTCTCTGTCTCTCAAAAATAAACAAACATTAAAAAATTGTTTTTTTAATCATTCATTTTATGTTACATGGATTTCACCTGAATTTTTTGAAAGCTGTGGTCTTCCGGGTTCTGATGCAGGCATAGACGGCAGAGGAGCACAGAGAGGAGGCAAGCCTGGCTGGGGGGGCCAAGAGTCCCGCACAACCGGATGTCCCAGCAGCAGGGCCCCCGCCCCCCCCACCCCCGCTGCCATCTGGATCACATGGGGAGGGGAGAGGGCTCGCCTCGCTACAGCCCACACTGACTTAAATTTTAAACCTCTGGTTTCCAGCGTATAGTAGCCAACTGTCTTCTCAAATAAGTAGAGCCATAGGCTGTTTACCGGACACACGTTTCAACCAGAAAAGATTGAAAATAAAGATATGAAAAAGAGACGTCCCAGCTAAGTGAAGACGAAAAGAAAGCAGATGTAGGAAAGTGAATACCAGACAAAATTGAATCCACGGGGAAAATCACTGAAGGAAGCACCGGGGATATTTTATATTGATGAAATGTTTAAGCCCAAGCTTGCATACACTTGACAATGTAGCTTCAGAGTCTGTAAGGCATTTGGAAAGATCAGACGGGGTCGATGAGCCTGCATTATACACAGCTTAGCACACCTCTCCCTGACACCGATCAAATAGACCAAAAAATCTTCCCCCCAGATTGCCTCCAAACCCCCATTTCTAGAAATTTTAAACACAATACAAAATAAAATATAAAAATCAGCACACTAAATCATGATTTAGAGGGAAAGTCAGAATCTGAATTATATATCTTGGAAAAAAGATTAAAAATGGATAAACTGACTTCAGTTAGCGGCACGATCACAAAGAAAGCAGAAGGAAGGAAATTGTAAAGCCAGCAAGAAACGAACGGAATAAAAGAATAGAGAGAATCCTCAAAACCGACATTATTTTTTTCAAGAGACCCAATTCAATAGACAAATGTTGGACAAGGTGGCGTGAAGAAGCAATAGAAGGAGAAAGAAAGAAGGCAGAATGCAAACAGTTAGGCACAATTCAGATTTTAAAAATCAGAAGAATAATTTGATGTAAAACTTTAAGGGGCACCTGGGTGGCTCAGTCGGTTAAGCGTCTGACTTCGACTCAGGTCATGATCTCGCGTTTCGTGAGTTCGAGCCCCGCATCAGGCTCTGTGCTGATGGCTCAGAGTCTGGAGCCTGCTTCAGCTCTTGTGTCTCCGTCTCACTGCCCCGCCTCCACTCGCGCTCTGTGTCTCCCGCTCTCAAAAATAAACACTAGGCAAATTGTTATACAAAAAGAAAAAAATTTATACTACAATGTTTGAAAACTTAAGTAAAAATAAGTAATCTCAAAATATGTTACATTAATGTGCCTTTAGAAAAAAACAGAAAGTCAGAAGAGATCTATTAAGCAAATTGAATCCGTCAAAAATCTCACACCAAAGTCCTCCGATCTAGCGCCCGACAGGCGCGTTTCACCAAACCGACAGGTAATACGCAGGTTACCTTTCGCTTACATAAATCGTTCCCTCTCCAAATTGTGTATATTAGTAAATAGAGGGGGAGTTCCCCTGCCTCGTTTTATGAAGCCAGCATCATGTCAATACCAAAATCAGACAAGAACACCGAGAAAAAGGAAAAGTGTCGGCCACGCGTCTGCAGTAGCCTCCTGGCTAATCTCACCCTTGCTATCCTCACCCTCCTGCAGTTTATTCTACGTGCAGCCCAGAGTGATCGATTTGAAGTCAGATTATGCCAGCAGCTACCACTCTGGCCCTGGCCACCTCTCTGCCCTATCCTCTGCCTTGCCCCCTCGCTGTTCTTCAAGCACACCAAATACTCCTGCCTCAGGACCTTTGCACCGACTGCTCTTTCGGCAGCTACCGCTCTTCTCCCCACATTCACACAGGCGCTCTCCCCACCTTCTTTCAGCCTCTGCGCAGGCCTCGGAAGGATGAGGAAGAAAACGCGTACCGGTGAAGCCTTCCAGTCTGCGGGATTGCGTTCTGGCGGCCCGAGCTGAAACGCCTCGTATACTGAATGCAGGTTTGTTCTTTATTGCTGTTTCCCCCTTGGGAGTGTAAGCTCCTCAAGGCAAAGACTTTGTCCATCTTGTCCCTCGTACATCCCAAGTTCTTGGAACAGTGCCCGACACATCATTAAAATATTTGTCCAACGGGGGCGCCTGGCTGGCTCGGTTGACGGAGCGTGTGACTCTTGATCTCAGGGTCATGAGTTCGAGCCTCAAAGAAAGAATTCTCATGATGTTGGATGTCGAGATTTGATGAAAACATTAGCAAATTGAATCCAGATATTATTTTAAAATACAGGTGACACGGCATCATAATTCGGTAGTGTTGACCTCAGGAAGGCAAGAATGGGTTACCCTGACTAAGCGTGCAGCTATAACCGCTCTGGGCGAAATAATACCTCCCCCCCCCAACAAGATGATCGTGTCCTAATCCCTGGACCCTGTGAATGTCACCATATGTGACAAAAGAAACTTTGCAGGTGTGATTAAGTCAAAGATGTTGAGACTGGAACGTTATCCTGGATTATCGAGGTGGGTCTGTGAGCCCAGTATAGTCACGAGGGTCCTTAGAAGAGAAGACAGGAGGATCAGAGAGAGGGCCTGAGGACAGAAAGAGAGACAAGAGAAGAAGGGGTGGGTAGAAAAGGGGGGGTGGGAAAAGGGGGGCAGGTGCAGGGGAGGGAGAGGAGAGGGAGATGAATATTTGGACCTGATACACTGTTGGTTTTGGAGATGGAGGAAGGGACCACGAGCCAAGGAATAGGGGCAGCTGGAAAAGATGGAAAAGGAAAGGAAAAAAAAAAAGATTATTCCCCCAGAGTCTCTAGAAGGAATGCAGGCCCCACCCGAACCTTGGTTTTTAAGAGTTCTGACCTCCGACCTGTAAGATACAGCAAATACGTGTTGTGGGTTTTTTTTTTTAACTTTTTATTTATTTATTTTGTTGGGGCAGGGGGAGAGGCAGACAGACAGGGAGAGAGACTGAATCCCAAGCAGGCTCCGCACTGTCAGCATGGAGCCGGACGTGGAGCTCGAACTCATAAACCATGAGATCATGACCTGAGCCGAAATCGAGAGTCAGAGGTCTAACTGACTGAGCCCTCCGAATACGTGTTGTTTTGAGGCATAAACATAACTGTGTTTATGTTACTTAGTTAGAGCAGAGATAGAAAACAAATATAGTAACTCATGTTAGCAACGAAAAAAAAAGTCATCTCGATGGATGATGAGAGAGCCGTGAGCCACCCGCGTGTGACATGGGGAGAGTCTCCGCGCTCCAGGCAGGGCCAAGGCACGCCGTTCATCGTGGGGCTCAGTGTAATGGAGACCCAGGGACATTCCTGGGTGAGAGCCTCTTGGCTCACGACACAGATGTGTACATGTGGACAAGTGACGTAATTTCTCCCATTACTCTTCTCGGGTGTAAGGAACCGTAACCACTTCAAAGAGCCACGGTGTATGATGCACGGGGCATGACCCACACCGCGCGGCCAGCGCCGGGCCTGAGCTCAGGGAGGGCTCAAGCCCTGTCTCTCCATGAGCTGCCTGCTCGGGGGTAGAGCCCTGAAGGTTTGGGGGGTGACCACGTCACACAGTTACCTTCACCGTCCGTGGGACCGCCGAGCGCTTTGCCGTCCGGCCGTCGTGGGTGGGTGTCTGGACCTCAGGCTCAGACTCTACTTCCCCTCACCATGCGAGTCAGTCCATTGTCCCATCAGTGAATCCCCCCCGAGCCGACCGCCTCCTCAGGCTTTGGGCCACCTGCACATTTGAGTCCAGCCTCTTGTTCAGCCTCAGCAGGACACACGGATTTCCTACCCTTCCCCCATGTCCTTCCGGCCCCCTTCGAAGATCCTAATGCCAATAATCATCTAATGATGACGGTGATAATGAGCATTGGTTGAGGTCACAGTCCAAGGCGGACCTCGCCTGTCTGTTACCTGTGAGCTCACAGCAACCCTGGAGTGTGGCAACAGAAGAGGAAAGCAGGTCGCACTGGCTGAGTTAGTGGGCCGGCTAGTTAGTTAGTTAGGTAGTTAGTTAGTTAGTGACCCGGTCTCCTGGCTGATGCCTTCAACCCCGCCTTGAGCTGGCTTTGCACAGCTTGGCCGCCGCTTCCCCTCACCCAGAGGAAGGGGAGTCCTCGGGAAAGCCCATGCTTCGGGCCCGGGCAAGGCCACTTCTCCCCAGATCAACGGAGCCCAGGGCTGAACACCTATCACTGGACTGACCTAGTCTTTGTGCCGAGACACATGAATTCAGAAAGTGCCCTCCTGCCCTTCTCGATGCTGCTTTTAACTCCATATTTTACTAATTGGTAGATTTTACTGATTTTTTACTTGGCGGTTTTTAGAGACTCAGCAGATTGGTCATAGGAAATTAAATCCATTCGGAGGGAGTGACCCAGCTCTGTGCATCACTGGGCAGGCTCAGAATTGTTTCAGCAGTAACTTACTTTACCTGACTTTAATCGTGCCTTTTCTGTAAGAAAAGAATGTCTACGATTGAGTGGTCTTGAAACTTCCATACCATTGTTGGAAACCCTAGTCCAAGATTACATCCTGGGTCCCAATGATTGGCCCTTTCATAAATAATGTGAAGCTAAAGATGAACTGATCATACCAGCCATGGTTCCATAAATGGGAAACTCCCTGTGGGGTCTTACCTTTTTAGACCATGGCCTTGCTCCCCTTCCCACACACTCTCCCTTTGCTGCTTCCCCAAATCTCTCACTAAACTATTGAAAGGTATACTCATCTTGGATACCTCTTCTTAAAAAAAAGGAAAAAGGGGCGCCTGGCTGGCTCAGCTAGAAGAGCGTGCGACTCTTGATCTTGGGGGTGTGAGTTTGAGTCCCATGTTGGATATAGAGATTACTTAAATTAAAAAATAATAATTATAAAGGGAAAAAAACATTCTTTCATTAGAAAATGTAACCACAATAAAGAACATTTGGCAAATGGAAAAGGGAAAAAAAAAAAAAAACCCACCCATAATCCCAGAAAACTGAAACAGCTAATGGTTTACGGCAGACGTCCACAGTGTAGACCTTGCAGGCATTAAGATTAAAGTTCCTCTCAGTGTGTGACTGTGAAGAATCATGTCCAGGGTTTTGGGACAGGCTGATGACCACGTGACATGGGGGACAGGCCACCACACCTTCCATAAGAGAGGCAGGCTTCTAGAACATTCTAGAATGTTCTAGATGTTTCTAGACCATCTAGAACATTCTAGAAACTTCAAGTTTCTCCTCTGTGTGGCTTCTGTTCACGCTCATCCCTGTTCATTTTTGAGTTTTGACCTTGTTTCTGTGTTTCCTTCCAGGACAAGTTCTTCAAGAGATGAGTTTTTCATTACATGTGTTCTCTAGTTCCACAGACACAAGGGGACATGGATAAGTAGCAAACAGAAAGTGGCCGTCTGCTCGGGGAAAGATGGGTCATCAGTGCACCGAGGTTCCTTGCTCCAAGGGCCACATATCTCACCAAAACCGGTAACATGTCATGGCTTCGAGCTACTTGCTAGATAACGCTGCAGTAAAATCTCCACTTTGTAGCTCAATATTTTGGGATGGGGGCCGTTTAGAGGCTCCAAAAGTGTCAGTAGGTCCTAGTTGTGATCTTTCATAAGTGGCTCGCCCTCCCTGAGCCTCAGTTTCCCCATCCGTAAACCTAGGAGGTCCCTAAGGACGCCTCAGGGGGGGCTTTCCCTGGTTCCCTGGCCACCACAGCCCTCCTTGAAGGGAGCTGTGATACAGAGACACCCCCACACCCCCGGCTCGGCCCCGCTCCAGACCCCAGGACCCGTGCTGACCTGAGGCAGAAGGGACATGTAAAGCTTCAGCCCCTCGTCTGGGATTTGTCATGTGACCCGGTCCTGCCGTCCCTAGCCCAGTTCAGGAAACCGGGCGTGGGTCCAATTTACTTAGGCAGCAAACACAAATGAGCCCCCACTCAGAGCTGGGCACTGTGCCAGAATATACACAGGAGTGGCACTGGTCCTGCCCCAAGCATCCCCCAGGAGAGGCAGACCGGACAGCACAACACCGTCCCCAAACCAGCGCCCGGCCCAGTGAGCCGATGTGTCTGGGTCCCTGCACCTGAACTTCGACCGGGCCTGCACCTGTGACCGGCCCAGTAGCCACCTCACCCCCCTACTCTCACCCTCAACTGAGCCTCCCTTCCATCCGTCTCAGAGTCCTGCCTGAGCTTGGTCTGAGGGCACGCGGCCAGGATTTCTAGGAACTCACTCCCCCTGCATTCCTGACTCTGGGCTGTCCCCTCCCCCTGAGACCCCAGCACTCAGGGGTAGGTATCTCCACAGGCTGCAGGGCAGGACTAAGCTGAGAACACCCCCGCACCTTGGGGCATCTGCTCGGACCCTCTCTGTTGGGTGCCCCCAGCAGCCACCGTCCCCTGCTCCCTCTGCCATAACTGGCTGACCTAAGGGGGAATGTGTGGTCCAGGTCAAGATTGCCAGAAAAATGCCAGACCCCAGCCAGGTCTGAATTCCAGATAAACAGTGGCTCACCTTGTAGTATAAGTGTCACCACGCAATATTTAGGCGTCCTTTATTTTTATTTGCTACATCTGGCCACCCTACCCAAGGTTGGCCAATCCGATTCTCATGAAGGACTTTGAACCCACGGTCCAGCAAGACTATAAGATAATAACGCGGGGTGACAGGGGGCCGCTAGATCCCACCAGGTAGGGACAGAAGACAGGAATTCGACCCGCTGAGAGAATGCACCTGAAGAGGGTCAGAAGCAGGCACGTCCGTCTGTGCCACGTTCTGGACTTTTCCTAGGAGCTGCTCTCATCCCTGGCGTCGGCGCCCTAACGCGCCCTGACGTCCTCATCATTAATTCCTCTCTTCGGGTGAGGGTCTTGCCCGGCACGCCTGAGCCCCTCCCCAGAAACCCGCTGGGGAGTGCTGTTTTCTCTGCTGCTTCCCTCCCCGAACACACATGTACTTGGCTATAGGTCCCTTAGTGTCCCGGGGTCACCCCAGACTCCTCTCTCCCCTCACCCCCCCCACATCCAAATCCTGTCAACTCGGTGTCCTGTCCGCGCCAAGGCCACCGCCCTGCCTCCAGCCCGGGTTGTTATAATGGCTTCCTACTTTTCTCTGGTATTGTCTACACTCCAGCCAAAGCACTTGTCCTTAACATAAATCTGACTTGCCTCCCCACCACCGCCTGAAACCCCTCAGCAGCGTGCCCTCGAGTGGTTTCGGGGTCCCTCTGCGATCTGGCCTCTGCTGTGCTCTCCAGCATCATCACGCCGCCCACCTTGCACCCGGGGTGACAGGCTTTCCCACCCCCCTCCGGACCCCCGCTCACAGGAGGGCCTCTACACCTGCAGCCCTTCCCACTCCTCTTCCCCTGGCCCCTCCCTCCACCTTGGGGACTCGGTGGGTGGCCGGGAGGGACCAGCCTGTCCTGACCCCCTCCCCCCACTTCCTAGCAGGTGGGTTTAAGTGCCGCTCCTGCACCGTGCTTACCCGGCCCTGGTCCCTGGACGGGCAGCAGCACCTGGGAGCCTGTTAGGAACGTAGGCTCTCCCGCCCCCTCTGACTTCCTGAATCAGAAACTCTGGGGTGGGGGCCCCGGCAGTCAGGGCTCCGACCAGCCCTCCAGGGTTCGTGCTGCTCAGCTCACGTTTGCAAACCGCCGCTGTATCGTAATTGTGTCCTTACTTCCTGGAAAGAAATAGCTTCGCAGCCTCGAGAGGGTGGGAAAGACCGCGGCATCTTCGCCGGCCAACATAGGAACTGGTGCACCACAGGTTCTTGGTCACTGTCTGTGGGCGGAAGGAACGGGAGGCCAGGGGAGAAACTGGAACAAAGGGGGAGGCAGAGAGGAAGGCAGGCAGGCAGCACACTTTGTCTTTCCGACCTTCCGAGGGCTTCTAGACACGGCCACCCCCTCTCAGCAGTTCCCTGGCGCTCCCCTCCGGTCACTCTAAGTTTGGGCATGGCGACAGCACAGGACACGGGGACTGTGCGCCTGTCATTGCTGGTCCAGGGGGCCAAGGAGAGGGAAGACGACAGGCTTCTCCCAAGTGTCAACACCTTTGGGCAGGTGGGAAGCAGGTAGGGAGTGAGGGTAGACAGGCCATGAACGCAGGCCTGGTCTTCGGTTATTTCTGGGCGGGTTCTGTACTGCTTGCCTGCCCAGTGGACAGTCCCCACTCGCAGGCCTGCTGAGGACAGGGCGTCCTCCCCTCCCTACCCTGGGCCACCGCTGACTGGCCCACAGCCTGGCCATTGATCTCAGGGGAGTCCGTCCACAGGCTCGTCGGTCACATGGACCCGTGTCGTCTGCTTGAGAAGATGAACGGGGCCATTCCGACTCTTTTCTCAAGGGGCCAGCGTGGGAAAGTAAGAGACAGGGCAGCTGCTGTGGGGCTCGAGGCCCAGGGGTGGGCGACGGGCCATGGGGGGCTGATGACAGAGACTGGGAACCTGAGGGAGGGAAGCACAAGATCTGGGGAGATGCGGAAAGAGATGGAGATGAGTCCCCGGAACGATGGCCCGGCTGTCCCACCACCTTCCCCCGCTCCTGTGACAGCTGCTCTCCGGGCCCCGCGGATCCGTGAGCTCTCCTAGCTATACTCAGAGAGGACCGTGCTTTACTCCAGTTACTGCTGTGGGTGTTTCTTTTTCTTTTTCTTTTTTAAATTTTTTTTAATGTTTATTTTTGAGAGAAAGACAGCGAGCAGGGGAGGGGCAGAGAGAGAGGGGGACACACAGAATCTGAAGCAGGCGCCAGGCTCTGAGCTGTCAGCACAGAGCCCGACACGGGGCTTGAACCCACAAACCATGATTTCATGACCTGAGCCGACGTCTGACACTTAACTGCCTGAGCCACCCAGGAGCCCCACTCTGGGTGAGTTTCTATCCCCACCTGAATGACGTAAAGGCAGTGCTCACATCTAAGCCGTATTCTGCACTCATGGAAACCAAGGGCCACAGCAGCCAAGGAGCCTGCCCAGGCCACCCCGTGATGCCCAGACGCCCGGTGACAACCCTCAATGCGACCGCCTTTGCATTACGGTGCTGCAGAGGGCAGCGCAGGCTCCCGGCTCTACGCTAAACACACATCACCCCGTTCCTCAACGCAGCCCCACGGAAGGACCTGGAAACTCTTGTGGCATCATCTCATCAGCCTACCAAGGGCGCGTGAGGCACCGACTATAGGAAAGCAACGTTTGATTTTGTACCTAGAAGATGCCGAATTTCTGTTCGGGTCTGACCTAAAACCGTACTAATAGCAGAAGCCTGTAAGAAACAAAACAGATGAACACAGGTAAGGGAAAAAAAGAGAGAGAGAGAGAGAGAGAGAGAGAGGAGGCAAACCATAAGAGACTCTTAACTAAAGAGAGCAAGCTGAGGGTTCATGGAGGGAGGTACGTGGGGGGCGGGCTACATGGGTGGTGGGCACTGAGGCGGGCACTTGTGACGAGCACTGGGGGTTGTAGGGAAGTGACGAATCACTGAATTCTACACCTGAAACTGATTTTACCATGCATGTTCACTAACTAGTATTTAAATTAAAACTTAGGGAAGAAAATAAAAGCCTGGCTGATGACCTCAGCCAGTGCGAGCAATTGTTAAAGACGACAATGTCTTTGCCAAGTCCCAAAGCAATTCTGTTTTAGCTTTCTCATTTGGCCAGGGGAGCTGGCACGTCTAAGTGTTGATTCAATTTGGCTGTCTGGTTGAAACAGAAGAATTGGGAAAATTAAACATATTGGTGAAATCTAAGCATACTTCTATTAATGCCCACATCCTAATATTTTGGGTTTGATTCTCAGTTAATAACAATAGCCAGCACTTACTGTGTGCTCACTAGGGGTAAGAAACTTCGCATCAAGAGTCATCTTTAATCTTCACAGTCACCTACGAGACAAGCGCGTTGTTTTAGAAACTAACAATTATGAGATGGGGACTTCCCAGGAGCCTCTCCAGGCCGCGCAGCCAGGAAGTGGCAGGCCACGTCTCCCCCTGGGAGGCTTGCCGTCAGCCTTTCAGCCCCGTCACCCGCGGAAGGTGAGCTAAGGAAACAGATGATTGCTTGTTTGTTTGAGGTACAGACAGAGAAGATAATTCAGGAATTTGTAATTGCTCATCCCTGCTGGGGGATATTAGCTAGACATTAGCCTTGACACGTGAATCATGACATTTGTTTCCGGCTGACTTATTACCTATGCACAATGGGGCTCACCAGCTTGCCAGCTTGGTTTAGAAGATGCTGGAAAAAGATGGTCCTCACTGCTCCCAGACGCTGCCACTGTCCATGGCTCCAACAGGAATTTGGGGCTCCGGGCTGCCCCACGCCCCCTCCCTGCCACATGTTAGCCTCAGTCCCTGGCCTCAACCCTACATCTTCCTGCCCCTGGTTATCTCCTATCTGCCTTTTAGAAGTCAGCGCCCAGGCTCCCAGTGAAGCCCCCATCTCTGGAAGCCCCCTCCCCCCTGGAATTCGTGCTCCCCGGCGGGGCGTTCCATCGCTCCGACTCCACTTTGAATCGTTCATTCACTCGTCAAACACGCTGAGTGCTTGCTCTCTGCCCGTGGACGCTCCGCGGAGGGACAGAGAAGAAAAGGAGGAGGGGCCGGGTGGCCAAGCAGGTGCACAGGCGCAGAGGTGCGGGGATCAGCCTGCGTTCCTCCCCGACCTCTGTCTGCCTGGTGTTTTCATTCTTGTTTCTATTTCCACGCTGTATAGGATTTCATTCCGTCTTTAAATATTCACATTTTTATCCTTTCCAAGGAAATGCCTGTTCAAAATGCACCCCTTGTATGCGGCGCCAATGAGCGCTTGGCGCGGCGTGGGGTCAGCGAGGCGCGCCGAGTTTCCGGGCCCGGGAGCCCCACCGCGGGGCCAAATGTGGCCCAACCTGGGACAACTTCTCAAGCTCAAGGACCGCCGAAAGGGTAAGGCCTGGCGGTCTTCCGTTCTCAGCCCCCAGCCCCCTCCAACTACGAGGGCTTAAATAAAAGTACCACCCTCCCCACCGTCCCCCACCCCTTAGACGCTCCAGAAGGAGCCGGTTTCCGCTTGGACTTCTCCGACCGCCAAGGATCCCCCGGCCCATCCCCCACGCCGGAAACCTGGGGGAGGCCGCTGCTCACAGGAAAGCCCTCGGGCTCCCCCACCCCCTCCCCGGCCCACCCTCCCTAGCGTCCAGGGTCCGCCCACCTCTCTGCCTCTGATCTCGCCCTTGCCCCCCCCCAATTCCACTCCCCCCACCGCTCCCCTCCACCCCTCCTTGCTCTGCGGAGCCCGCAGTCCTGCCCTCTACTCTCCCTTGGCTCCCACCTCCGTTCCCCCCTCCTCCCAGCCGCACCGCCCCTGCGCCCTCAGGGCTTTTGCGGCCCCCAAACACATTAACACTCCGACTGCAGCCTGTGCACCGATGGGGCTGTGCCATCGTTCCTGCCTCTAAAATGTGGCCACGAGGCTCACAGCCCAACTGAGGACCCGCTAAGCCGCGGCCGGAGCGCGGCAGCTGCGGAGGCGGGTTCTGGGGGGGGAGAGGGGGCGCGGGGCCACCTGCTTGGACCTCGGCCCACCGCGGGGGCGCGCGGGCTTTGGGCTGCGGGGCAGGCCTCCTCTCCTCCTTCCTCTTGAAAGGACGGCGTATCCGCGGCTCCCCGCCACATCCGAGGGTTGAAAACCGCAGTCCCCTCCCTCCGCCCAGCCTGGGAGACCACCCGAGAGCAGGACCCCAGGGAAGAGTGGGCGGAAAGGGGGGCGCTGCTGGGGCCAGGGGACGCAGAGCACGCAGCGCGCAGCGTAGTGAGAACGGGGGGCCCCCCGGGGGGTGGGTGGGGGGACGCGCTGCGCCTGGCAGGTCTCTGGTGGCGCCTGGAAAGCCCGGGACCCGGGTCGATGTGCTGGGGTTGCCCAGTGCGGGAACTGGGGGCGAAGCGCACGGGGTGGGCGGCCCAGGTGCTCGGCCAGGCCGCGCTGCGTTCCTTCCCCTCCCGTGTCCACCTCTCACTTGATTTTCTCCCAGACCAAATTCTGAGGTGGGACCGGGTCTTCCAGGTCATCTCCGTATCCAGCATACGGCAGTGATGGGTGAGTGCTTAATACATTTTTTGTTGAATGAAGGAATGAATGAAGGAGACTCTCCGGGTCCAAGATGGGTCTTATTTTACGTTCTAGTTACAAAAACAAAAAACAAAAACAACACTCTATCTTTCTCCTTATCTATCAAAACCAACTTGGTACCTTAAAAAAAAAGATGTATTCAATTCATTCATCTTACCAAGCTTCTTTTTATTTTTGTTTTTTAAGTTTATTTTTGAGAGAGAGAGAGACAGTGTGAGCTGAGGTGGGGCAGAGAGAGAGGGAGACACAGGATCTGAAGCAGGTTCCAGGCTCTGAGCTGTCAGCACAGAGCCCCATGGGGGCTTGAACTCACACATGGTGAGATTATGCCCAGAACCTACTGTACAATTTTTGTACTTGGGAGTTTATTGGCCCTGAAGGAACTCTGTATCTGAGAATATCCTTAGACTCTATTAGTGCCCTAAAACTCAATTTCTAGAATCCCAACCGGTGTATAACTAGGAGTAAGAAAGAGACAGTCCTTCTGACTGACCGCCCTTGTAGGATTTTTTCCCCCGTAACGAAATGTATTCAAGAATGATGAGATGCGACTAGATGGCTGAGTTTTCGAGCATCTCTCCGAAAATGCAAACCCCGGGCTGCCTCTCCCCGTCTGTCCAAACAGGTAATTATACTTTGTGTATTAAAGTCTTCTATCTTTGACCTATCCAGTGCACAAAAAACAGTTTAACCTTTATACCAAGTCATGTACACCGTTTTACTCCTAGAAAGAGGAATTTCTGTTATTCCGTCAAATCAGCATCCTCCTGACCTTTAAACGCATCCGTGTTTCTTGGGAAAATATTATGGCTGGGGCGCCTACCGGACTAAACAATATGAGCTGGTCCTCGCCGGCGCTGAGCCATGCTGCGCGTCGGAAGAAGAGGGTGCAAGGCGGCGGGGCCCAGAGCTCTCTGGCCTGACTCCCCCTCCCCCCTCCCCAGGATATGAAGAACAATGTAGATGCACCAGAGTTGGCAGCCACACTTCCGCCTCACTGTGCCGGAGATAACAGCTAAGGTGAATCATTGCCCACCACCCACCATTCCAAATTATTTCAAATTCTGAAGGGACCCTATTTATTTCATTGGTAGCTAGCAATTTACTTAGCCGAAGATCATTATATTTATGCGTCTGCGAAATCTTCACAATAATTACACATTTGCGCTGTCTCGGCTGTGCTGTACGTATTCTCCTCAGTCATATACTTGGGAGGAGATTGCCCCGTTTTTGCGGCCGCCCTCGCCACGCACGCGGGAAGCGCCCGCCTGGGTGTGAACTTTGCTTCCCTGGGTTTCCAGCATCTCCGATCCATCACACAGCGGGGCCGCCTGCATTCACATGCAAATGCGAGCAGAATGCTAGGAAATTGTCTTAATTTCTCTCTTCTCTCCGTCGCTTCAGCGCGACGGCCCTGGAAGATATTGTCTTGGGCAGCAGGGAGAAGAGGCCTGGCTGAGATCTAAAATTGCTTTAGAAGCTTACCAGAAAGTTCCATAATGGGAAATATTTATAAGGCAGTGGGCTCCTTTCCCAATCGTAAAGTCACCGAAGGGGAAGCACGAGCTGGGCGTTTGAAATTGCCAGTGTTCAAGCGAGTGTCCTCCAGGCTGACTCTCCGACGGCATTGGCGAGGCTGGTGGGTTTACCCGAAGGTCTAGTTCTCCGCTTTAAAGTCACAGGCTATTCGAGGGGACGGCCCGCCTGGTGGTCTTGCCTGTTTCTGCCTTCCGCGCGTTTATTTCAGAAAGGTCCACTCTTACCATAAATGAGCTATTCTCGGAACATGTGTAACCTTGATAGCAAATAACCAGGATGGGAGAATGTTTCCCACCCCCAACCCCACCCTCCACCGCCCCGACCAATGGAGTCCAAGAAAACATGACGATTCACGTGTCAGAGACGGTTTCAGGACGGCTATGCTCATATAATTTTGCGCGATCCTTGTATTTACATGTGAGCCCCCACTAGGTGGGGGACCGTGTCTGCTTCCGTTCACCCCACATCCTCGGCACCCGGCGCAGCGCCTGGCACATAGCGGAGCCTGGCACGCAGGTGCTCAATAAATGCTTGTTAGATATGGAGAATACTGGGGGAATTATCCGGACCAACTCTGTTCTGGACCTTTCCCCTTTAAAACATTTTTTTATGTTTTGTTTTATATTTGAGAGAGAGAGAGAGAGAGAAGGAGCATGAGCAGGGGAGGGGCAGAGAGAGAGGGAGACACGGAATCTGAAGCAGGCTCCAGGCTCTGAGCTGTCAGCACAGAGCCCAGCGTGGGGCTCGAACCCACGAACCGTGAGACTGTGACCTGAGCCAAAGTCGTCTGCTTAGCAGACTGAGCCCCCCAGGCGTCCCTCTAAGTCATCCTTTAATAAGCTGCCTTTAAAAACGAAAAACAAAACCTAAAACCTTAGAGGCTGGAAACAACAACGGTCGTCGGTTATTCCCACAGACACTGGGGAGTGGGGAGCAGGAGAGGAAGGACAGGAAGCCAAGGCTGAGGGCAGGGTCACACGGAGGCCCCTGTCCTCATGGGCCTGGCGCCTGGGCTCTGGGCTGGGGAGACGAGAAGGTTAGCCTCTCCATCCGCACATCCTTGTCGAGCGCCTACTGTATGCCAGGCTCTGCGGATGCTACGGATTTAGCGCTTAACCTAAGAGACCAGTATTCTTGCCCTATGGGAGCTGATGGTCCAGAGATGGAAGAAAGACAATAAATAGTAGTAACAAGTAAATCAATGGTCTGCTCAGGATAAAACAGTATGTTAGCGGGGGGGAAAACTTCAAGCAAGATGAGGACTGTGGTGAGGTGGAGGGGGGAATGTTCTTGGTGGGAGCGGCGCCTCCCAGAGTTGTGCTGTTAATGGTCCCGGTATTTTCTTTGTGCCAATGTGATAGTGTAAAATGGTATCTTTTTTTTTTTTAATTTCTTTTAACGTTTATTTACTGTTGAGGGACAGAGCATGAGCAGGGGAGGGGCAGAGAGAGAGGGAGACACAGAATCTGAAGCAGGCTCCGGGCTCTGAGCTGTCAGCATGGAGTCTGACGTGGAGCTCGAACTCACGAACTGTGAGATCATGACCTGAGCCAAAGTCGGACACTCAACCACCTGAGCCACCCAGGCGCCCCAGTATCGGTTTTAATGGCATTTTCCCGACTGCAACATCGGAAGTCCCAGGTCGAACACCGCAGAGCCTCCGGCAGCCCGGAACCCTCTAGGGCCTGTGAGGACCAGAGCTTTGCCCCTCCTCCCACCAGGCTGGTCTCTCCGAGCAGGAAATAAGCTTCCGTCGTGGGTGTGGGCTTGGGGCAGAGAGCCCGTCCTTGCTGATGCGGGTTTAGTGCTCACCCGATTTCTCTCCTCTGAGGGTCACCTGCTCAGACCCTCTGCCACGCTGAGCGTGGGGTGTTTATTCTGTTTTTACTTCCCCGCAGGAGTCCTTCACTTCCTTGCCGGGCAGGCTGTATCCGTGGCCCAGCAGGGTGAATTTCCCCCGGGGCCTTGCTGGAAGTGCGGCGTCTCTGCCCCCAGAGCGGCTCCCGCAGGACTTGCCTTTTAAAAAGCTCTCCGGGCGATTTTCGTGCCCAAGGAAGTCTGAAAAGCTGCTTCGGAAGGTCAGCCGTAATGCCTCGTCTTTACCTGTGCGTTGTATTCATTTACTCCCGTCCGTCCCCACCTTTCCACTTCTTTTTGGTTCTCTCTACTCCTGTCCAAATTTTTTAAAAATTTTGTTCACATGGGAGTATGTCCCGAAATTTCATTTTCCTGCTTGTCTGTCCCCTGTGTGTCCTAAGAGCTCTCTGGCTCCGGTCGTACGGGTATCAAGCTGCATTTTCTTCTAAAAGTTCTGAAGTTTTTCTTTTCCCAGATTGTTCTTCCACCTGGAACGCATGTTTGTCTGTGATGTCTCGTAGGCGCTCATCTTATTGCGTGTGTGTGTGTGTGGGGGGGGGTAACAATTATCCATTCGCCGAATTAACCGTCCATTCTTGATGGCTCTGTCCTGCCACCCCAGTCGTAGGCTGTAAATCTAGGCTCCATGCACATGTGGCTCGTATCTCTGGTCTCCCCATCCAGATTTTTCTGTTGGGTAAACTCCCCCCCACACACACCCCATTTAACCATATATTTCAAACAATTTGTCCACATCCTGAGGTTCGCTGACAGTGAACTTGAGCGGCCGCCTCGTAGCCTGCCGTAAGCCATCCTGTCCCTTACCTTGTTTGGGTTTATTTACCGTAAATAAGGGGGGGAGGGGTGAATAGGCTTCACACAATCTTCGTGCGCATGCGTGTTGATTTAAAGTAAATTCCCTGAGTGAAATTGCCAAGGAGGCACATTTAAAAAATTTTTTTTAATGTTTTATTTATTTTTTTAAATTTCTTTTTAATTTTTTAAAATTATTTTTTATTTTTTTTTTTACAAGGAGGCACATTTTTAAAGCATTTGATAAATATTACCAAATTGCCTTCCAGGGAAATCGTACCAACGTATATTCCCACCTGTTTCCTGCCGCCTCGCTTAATGTTGTGTGTCCTAAGAAGCTCTCTGTCTCTGGTCGTACGGGTATCAAGCCGCATTTTCTTCTAAAAGTTCTGAAGTTTTTCTTTTCCCAGATTGTTCTTCCACCTGGAACGTATGTTTGTAACGTATGCATTTCAGTCCCTGCCAAGATCCTAAGCAAAACAGCAGACGTGCTATTGCTGTCACCTAAAAGGCTGTGCCTTTTATGGCAACTGAAAACACACATTTT
Source organism: Paguma larvata (assembly GCA_030068075.1). NCBI lineage: Eukaryota > Metazoa > Chordata > Mammalia > Carnivora > Viverridae > Paguma > Paguma larvata. Next base: position 20,760,966 of record CM057837.1, on the reverse strand, counting down.
TTATATGGTTTATCGGCCTTTTGTACTTACTTTAACATATGTAGCCCATTTGTGCAGCCCACTTAACTCATCCGAGCCCACTTATGTAGGGGTGCACGTGTCTTTTTCTTATTGATGAATAAATCTCTTTACATATGAAAACTGACAACTCTTAAGGTACGTTCGCATTTTTTGGCAATTTGTATTTTACCTTTTACTTTTGCTTACCATGTTTTTTCATTGTGTAGAAGCTTTGAACGTTGATATGGTAGAATCTAGCAATGTTTTTTTTTTCTTTAGCATTATACTATAAGAAATAAGTCCTACCCCAAAATGATTGCTGTATGATTTTTTGTTTGTTTTTCTTTTTTGTTTTTTTGTTTTTGTTTTTTTTTAGTTCTTTTACATGTTGATTCTTACATTTTACTGTTTCATTCACTTGTTAATTACACTCAACCCTCGGGTGGTAACTGACTTCTCCAGCCAGGTAAAATCCCGGTTACAGGCTCACAGAGCACCCTGGTACCTTCCTTCCCTCTGAGCACTTTTCGTGATGGGAGGTGGGAATGTTTCACGGGTGTGTGAGTCTTTGATGTCTGCGTCATGCCGTAGCACACAAGCCCCCTGAAGGTAGGGGTCTCTTTTCCATCTTTTTATTCCCAGCGCCTGTCAAAGTGGCAAGCACCTGCCTCCACTCATGTGTTACCCCGTCTGCTTTTATTTAGGACACCTGTTTCTATCGGCCCTTACCTGTATCTGTTTAGCTCAGCTCAGAGGCACATGTAAATATATGCAGGCGCATACACACATATAGATGTGTGTAATTATGTAGCTACACAGCAGGGTCCTATCCAGGCTTTTTCTGATTTTGCAGCCTCCAAGGGACCGGCTGGGCTCGTTCGGCCAAGCCATTCTCTTCTTCCCTGGCTCGATAATCCCCCTAGGCTTTATAAACACGCAAACATAATACCTAAAAATAATTTAGTCTGTCTTATTTCTACCAGTCATAATTCACATCTTTGATTTGTTTATTGCATTGGCTGAAACTTCCAGAACATGTAGTTCTTTTATATGGGGGAGGGGGATGGGGGCGGACATATAAAGCCAAAATAGAAGATTGTACTTAGGTTGTAATTTTTTTCAATTATAAATTTCAAAAGATACCCCGATGGTCCCCTGATGTGCACACGAAGGTGATTTTCATCTTTCTCCTATCAGCACTGAAAGCAGCCGCCATCCACACGGCCCCCCAGCACCCCGCCGCCCCCAGCAGCCTGCCCTGGTCTCCTCGTGCACCACTGCTGTGAGATAAGTGTTCCAATGGGGTACAAGGGTCACGTCCCTTCCAGCAGCAGGGTACAGGTGCACCACCTGGGTGTCGGGAAAGCTAGGACACAGTCCTACCTCTGGCCGGAGGCCAGGACGCTGTCTCCGACGAGCCACTGTCCCTCTGTGGTTCTCCTATCCCTGCTTTCCGATCGAGCTACCTGCCTCCCCCTCCGCAGTCTAGGACTACAGGCTTCTGCCAGAATGACCCTCCAGGCCCTGTGGGTCCCCCTCCCTCCCAGACCTTGATCTCTGAGCAAGGCGATCCTGCCAGAGCGGATAGAAGCCAAGTGATGATTTAAATAATCCCTGACTTGAAAGCCTGCTGCCGTGAGGGTATTAAGGAGATAAACCTTGGGGGCTATCCTATATCGGCTGAGTTGAGCCTACCTATATGGTGGAGAGAATAAGCCCTAAGCACTGTCAGCGGATCGCAGGAGCAGAGTGCCCAAGATACCAGGAGAGGACCAAGTCTGCAGGAAGCACTACCGGCAGGTCCAGAGGAGGCAGCCAAGGGCTCAGACCCTTCCCCTCTCCCGGGAGCCCTCCCTGGTCCCTCATCGCCGCCACGCCGGCGCTCCCCCAGCGGCTCGGTAGATGTCTTCACCACCTCGCCCAGGCTCCTTGAGAACAGGAGCCTTGTCATTTTCGCCCTTCCCCGAGCGCTTGCTTTCTCCACGCTCAGATGGTGACAAGGCTTTTACTCTTGTCAACTCAGATTTTGTTTCAAATTCCGAAAAGATCAAATGGTTGTTTTAGAATATTTAGAAGGCAAAGAAAGGGACAGGAATATTCGCGATGACCACCTCATCCAGAAATCAGAATGTTGTATTTCCTCTCGGAGGCTGGTTGCTGTTTTTTCTGTTTTTTTATGAAACCGATCTCATTGTCGGCATAACACGTGCCTATATTGTTGTAAACGTTTCTTCCATCAGTAAACATTTTTGCGAAATATGACTTGTTGATAGCTATATAGTTTTACATCTTGTGCCCGAACATTCTCCATTTGTTAGATGTTTAGCTTTGGTCTTCGAGCTCTTGTTATGCCCAGAATTCGGGGACCCCAAAAACCACCAGGGAGCCAGGTCCGATGCAAGAACAAAGAGCCTTTATTCGAGCTAGCTCGAGCTCAATCTCCTACCACACCGACGCAGCAGTGGGTCGAGAGAGAGGGCCCGTTCCAAAAACACAATAGTTTTAAAGGGGTCTAGGGGCAGTGGGAGGGGTGATGTTCGTGACCCTAGCCAATTGGCTGAGGAAGGGTCAGGGTCTTGTTCCACAGGTCACTGGGCGTGGTTCTTTTGGAACCGGGAAGTTGCAGGTTTTGCGCAGGCACTGGGGACTCAGGGTGGAGGACACGGAAACACAATGGAGTCAGTCCCAGTTTGCCCTTAAGCAAAATGGAATCAGTCCCGATTTGCCCTTACACTCTCAGTAACAACTCCGCGATAAGTATCTTTGCCCCTAAATCTTTGTCTACATATCTTGTTGATTCCTTAGTATGTGTTCTTAGATGGGGGATTATTGGGTCAAGAGATGGGAAGTTTTATAGGGTTGTTCATAGGTACTACTCCAGTTCCTTATAAAAATACGCCATTTCTGTCTGAAATTATCCATCTTGACAAATCCTTGCCAGCGTCAGGTATTTAAATTATAATAATAAATATCTTCGCTCATCTCATAGTGAGAAATGGAAACTCATTGTTGCTTTAATGGGCTTTTCTTTGATTACTAGTGAAGCTGAAAATTTTCTCATTTGGTTACTGTCCATTTGTAATTTATCTTTTGTAGATTTTCTATTCGTTCCTTCTTCCTTCTCTCTCCCGGTCTCCCTCAGACATTCGCCAGACCCTGCCCAGGGGCCGTGGTGGACATGGGTCAGGAAGACACAGTCGAGGACTCAGCGTCCCTGGCGTGATACACACCCCAGCAGAATGCTACCGGGCACGCAGTGACCATTGCTTCGAGGAGGCGACCTCGCAAAGGTTTTTAAAATTGTGGTAAAATACCCATAAGATTTACCTTCTTAACCATTTTTAGGTGTACAGTTAAGTATTGTTGAAGTGTATTCACATTGCCGTGCAACCAATCTCCAGAACTTTCCATTTTGTAAAGCTGAAACTTCATACCCGTTGAACAACTCCTCAGCCCCTCCCCCAGCCCTTGACAATGACCATCCGATTCCCTGGTCCGATGATTTTGACTATTCCGGGGGGTTTATGTAAGTGGAAGCATCCAGTGTTGTCCTTCTGCAGCTGGCTTATGTCACTTAGCACGATGTCCTCAAGGTTCATCCGTGTGATAGCATGTGACAAGCTTTCCTTCCTTTTTAAAGCTAAATAATATTCCTCCGTCTGTATGTCTATATGTCACACTGGGTTGCTTCTACCTCTTGGCTATTGTGAGAAATGCTGCCACGAACTGGGGGCACAAATACCTCCCTGCGACTCTGTTTTTAAATCTTTAGGGTGAACACCCAGAAATGGGATTGCTGGGTCATCAGGTGATTCGGTTTTTAATTTCTTGAGGCCCCGCCATACCATTTTCCACAGCGGCTGTGCCGTTTGTGTTCCCGTTAACAGCGCGCGAGGGTTCCAATTTCCTCACATCCTCGCCAACACTTGTTGTTTTGTTTTTCGGGGCGTCATCCTGACGGGTGTGGGCTGATAACCTACCGTGGTTTCGATTTGCGTCTCCCTGATGATGAGCGATGTTTAGCGTCTGTTCACGTGCTCGTGGGCTCTTCGCGTGTCTTCGCCGCGGGCAAGTTTGGACGCTGCATTCGCCGCCGTGGCGTGGAGCAGAGCAAGATTGGAAGACGTTCATTTTTCTGCGGTCGCCCATTCTTTCTCAGGAATATCTTTAATGTGAAGCTCACTTGAAATCACCCCTGTGATCTGCCCATTTCTAAATGAGGGGAAAATGCTGGGGCAGCCCTGATGGACCAAACCCTCTGCACTGTTGAAACTTGAAGGCCAGAGGCCCTGTAAGGGCGGACAGATGGGTCCACAGTACTCTAGATACGTGTGAGAACCGGGTTGTCAGTCCACCTTTTTGCAGCCTCGCTGTGAATGTTCTGTCAACAAATACGTACCCAGAAATTTAATAGCACATTTAAGAAAAGACTGGAGGCCAACTATTTTGAAGGGCTGTCTATACAGCTTTTTTCTTTACAAACAATATTAAAATTATTGTAAATTACAAGTTGTGAAATTCGTAACATTTACAAATATTATTGAAATTATTATTTACAAATAATCAGGTGCCTCTTTGCTTTGGCTCTGGAGGCACGACCCAAGGGACGTATTAATGGTGGCTGTCCTGTTCTCCCCTCCGAGTGGACGTGTTGTATCAGCCGGATTCGGGACGTGCGTGGGCAGGCTGAGAGGTCTTCTAAGGCGTTGGTTTCTCCCCGCAGGTAGTTTTCAGAACTATCTGCGCATCTTTTTTGACTCTAAGCTGGACAAACGGTAGCCTTGGAATACTCCTCCCAGCGCGAACCGTTGGAGGCTTCTGCGAAGTCACATTAAACAGCGTCTACGGGTACAAAATGTATTCTGGCGGTCGCGTCCCCTCGTGTCTCCCCTGGACCCTCCGCTGCCCGGCATCATCCTAAGAACTTCCTGGGATGCGGGGGTGGTGCTGGGTGCTCCTGTGAATCTTGGCCGGACGCTCAGTGCCCCTCGGAGCCCAGGCCAGCGCTGGGGGCAGCGCCGCGAGTGGGACAGTAAAGGGGAGAAACCGAGAGCAGGTGGCTGTGTGTCCTGCACTCCTGAGCTATTCGGGATCTGAACTGAACCACGGGATTCGGTTCTCAGCACCGCCGAGGAAAGGGAAGGGGTGGGGTGGGTCCTTACTGGTCAGCTCTTTCCGAGCCAGGCAGCGGGTGCCACTAGGGCCCTGAGCTGCCCCCAGCTCACTGTGTACCTCGTTACTGGGGGACGAATCTTAGTTGGAAGTTTTAAAAAGTGAGATAGGGAAGGAACTTCTGTGGGCAGATCTGATACTCAGGAGACGTCCTGCGGTTCAAAATATAAATAAATAAAGGGGCGCCTGGGTGGTTCGGTCAGTTAGGCGTCCAACTTCAGCTTCTGGTTTGTGAGTTTGAGCCCCACGTTGGGCTCTGTGCTGACAGCTCAGAGCCTGGAGCCTGCTTTGGATTCTGTGTCTCCCTCTCTCTCTCTCTGCCCTTCTCCTGCTCGCACTCTGTCTCTCCCTAAAGTAAATAAATGTTAAAAAATTCTAAAAAATAATTTAAAAAAATAAAGAGGCAAGAAAGCAGTAAGTGACACCGTATGAATTTAATGGAGCAGCGTCCAGGGAACCAGGCAAAGGGGGTTGGGGACAGGAGGCTCAGGCACAGAGGATGCCGGGGAACGCCTCTGTCCCTCCAACAGCAAGCACAGGGATCTAAGCGCAAGCTACCTTTTTGCGTAGGAAGATAAGGAGAAGAACACAAAGGCGACAGTACGGCTACAGAAAGGCAAGAGCCTCGAACACAGGGCCCCGGGCCGCGAGGAGGCCAGGCTGGCCCGGCCTGGGGAGGAAAACAAACACAAGCAAAATGAGGTTTCCGGGCAACACGCCAGGAAATGCGCAGGTCGATGGCAATCTCTCCAAATCTGGCAAGGGAGCACCTGTTCCAGAAAGTTCACGCTGATCCTTGCCCTGTGTGTCCAGTTTAGCCACTGACTTAGCTCCTAAATGGGCATCGGCCTCCCACCAACTGGGGCCCCTCCGCCTTCGTCCCGGACACAGTCCCCGGCGGAGCGGGTACGCCGTGAGGGCGCGGTGGGAGGGACTGAAAATGGTGCCGACCCCCTCCCCCCCCCATAAAAGTGTTTATATGTTCCTTCGAGTGACAGGCAAACTAATAATGGGCTAACGCGGAGAATGGAGAGGTGTCCACGCTTAGAGCGAAGATCAGGTTTGTTCCAGGGAGAATTGTGTTGTCCTGGCTCCGTTCGTAAGTTAGCGTTAAAATGACTCGTCTCCATCCGGGGGCTGGCAGAATTGTGTGGTAAAACCCCACTGATGTGTTCCCTTCTGAAAGGAGAAGTGGGAGGCCGGCTGGAAGGTTAACCGGGACACATTTGTTACAGACATTTAAAATAATTTGAACAGCGTTATGGAGATGTAATTTACATAATGTATATAGAAAAGGCGGTGTGTCACGAGAGCACAACTCGGTGTCACCCCCACACCCAGAGCGAGAGACAGAACGTTGCCAGCACCCCAGAGGCCCTGCCCTGGGCTTCTGAGGGTCTTGGCACCTGGCCTGGTACAAGAGCCACTTTGGCGGCAGCCTCTGGTGTAGACACTAGGCCGTGTGTTCCTCACTGAAGCCCGTTTTCACTACGGGTGAAGGATTTGGCAAGCCCAGCCTCCCCGGCTCTGAGCAAGCTCCCGTGGGTCAGGGATTCCCTGGGAGCCGGCGTAGTGGCCGCTGGGATGCCCTGCCCAGACCCCGCTAACACGCACCTCCACTCAAGGTCACACCCCTTCCTGGGGCAACCCACACCCCGCGTCTGATCGGGGCAGGGGGTAGAGGGCAAGCCGTCATGACCCAAGTCAGGACCAGTCCGAAGGGCTGTCCTCGCTCGGGGCTTCCCATGGGGACAGCCAAAACTGTCATCGGGCCACCAGCATCACAGGCCACCTCCTCTGGCCGGTGCCAGGTCCTCCCCTCACCTCCGGCCAGGCCCGAGGGTTCTATGTAGTCTAGCATCTTGCCTACTATAGTCCACTGAGTCTGCCTCCTGGGCACCCAGCCTGCAGCCATGCCCTCCCCTCCCCGGGCTTCCAGCCTTCGCTTCTGAGTGCCGGCTCTGACCCAGGGCCAGGGCCCGGGAGCTGATGAATATAAAGAAAACGGTCGTGACTGTGCTTCACTGTTCATAAGCCGCTCTGCTGGTGCAAAGCTCCTCTGTGCACATATCCGTGCTGCGCACCGTCCGTGCGTTTTCCGCTCATTCATTTGCTCGCTCATTCGGCCCGCTCATTGGCGCCTGCTCATGCCAGCAGTGACCAGACGGTGAGGCGCAAGACCCCCCCCAGCCCTCCGAGAGCTCAGTCCGGTGCGGAAAGCAGACGCCCGGGCGGAATTCTCTGGATGCTGAGGGCCAAACAGGACAAGCCACAGAGTGGGGAGAAGAGGGCCGGTGAGGGAGACATGGCCTCCAGGGAGGTGAGGCTGCCCGGCGGCCGGGGGCCTGCAGAAGCGGTGAGACCGCAGAGTGCGAGCAGAAACACACGGCCGGGCCCCCGCAGTGGCAGAGCCCTCACACCGATCCAGGTGCCCTGGGGTTCCCATGAGCTGAACCCAGGTGGCTGGGAGCGCAAGAGGCCCGGTGGGCTCTGGCTCTCCGCCTCACACTCAACACCGCCGGTTGGGGTCCAAGCAGTCACAGAGCGGAGAGCGTAAGGAAGGGGGGAATTTGGAGACACTGAGTGCCGGGTGGTGGGATTCCAAAGAAAAGAGTGATCCCGGCAAGTTGTCCCTGGTCCCACTTCAAGCACGAAATTAACTTCAATCCTTCTTTCCAGAGTCAACAGGACTTGTTGAAATTTGCATCTCCAGTAGGGGCAGAACCTTAAGAGAACAAAACAAACGACGACAACAATAACAACAACCAAAAAAACACGCAAAGTGAGATATTTTCACTGATCTGAATTTAGGGCATATCGACACTTTAAACATAACTTAAATGCTTCATTGTGGAGCCAGACACACGTCTTTAGAACATCACTGCTCAGAAGAACAACGACCATCGGTTCCTGCTTTTGGATGTTACAAAGATGAAAACATAGCTTACCTCTTTATGAAATTAATCACCCGAAAATCTAAAGACAAACGGGATTCCTAGGGCAGTATTTAGCCAGTAAGTTAATACCTAAGTTTTTCTGATCAATAAACCATTCGCCTGTTAGAATATTTAAGTCCTGCTTAAAGTCATTCGGGGAAAAAAAAAAGATCTATCAGCTTAAGTTCTTTGAAAGCATGTCTTAATTAAATGCCATTTTTTTTTAATTTATGCTTTGCCTTTTGCACTATTATAAAACAGTACTAAAAAAGTTAATAAAAATACTTAAAATTTTTTTGAATCAGAAATGTCATAATTTATTATGTCATTTATTTAACCAGTATTTGAGCGCCGATATTATGTGTTGCTGCATCGCACAACTCCAGGGGGCGCAGCTCATGTCGCGATCTCAGGAAATGGTCCAGGTGTGTGTGAGGCTCTCGAGATCCTCTTCTGGACAGCGTGTTTGTGTCCTCCCCAAATTCATACGTTGAAACCTTAACCCCACCCCCCCTAGTGTAGCCACTCTGGAAAACGGTGTGGAGTTTCCTCGAAAAAATGAAAATAGAGCTACCCTATGACCCAGCAATAGCCCTGCTAGGAATCTACCCAAGAGACACAGGAGTGCTGATGCATAGGGGCACGTGTACCCCAATGTTCATAGCAGCACTTTCGACAATAGCCAAATCATGGAAGCAGACCAAGTGCCCATCAACTGACGAATGGATAAAGAAGATGTGGCACATATATACAATGGACTACTACGTGGCCATGAGAAAAAATGAAATCTGGCCATGTGTAGCAACATGGATGGAACTGGAGGGTATTTTGCTAAGTGAAATAAGTCAGTCAGAAAAAGACAGATACCGTATGTTTCCACGCATAGGTGGACTTTGTGAGACTAAGCAAAAACCAGGGGGAGGGGAAGAGGGGAAAGGATAAAAAGACACAGAGAGGGAGGGAGATAAAACATAAGAGACTCTCAAGACTAAGAACAAACTGAGGGTGAGGGGGGTGAGGGAGGGGGGAGAGGGGGTGACGGGCATTAAAGAGGGCGCGTGTTGGGAGGAACACTGGGTGTTCTATGGAAACCAATTTGAAAATAAACTATTTAAAAAAAAAAAAGAAGCCTTACCCCCCACTGTGATGGTGTTTGGAGATGAGACCTTTGGGAGGTCATGAGGGTCGAGCCCCCGTGGTGGGGTTAGTGGCCTCAGAGGAAGAGTCCAGAGCTCCCTCGCTGTGACCCTGCCACACGAGGATACAAGAAGACAAGAGTCTGCCGACCAGTAAGAGAATTTCACTGGAACCCGACCATCCTGACTTCTCAGCCTCTAGAACTGTGGGAAATACACGTTTGCTGTTTAAGATGTGCCAGGAACTTTTGTTCGAGCAGACGGAACCAAGGCAGATACCATGGTGACAAGACACAGTCCTCGTCCTCTTTAAACAGGCGGTAGAGTGTGGGACCGACCAGTGAGGAGAGCAGACCCCTCCGGGGCCCAGAGAGAGCCCCAGCCTCACCACCATGGGCTCCGGGAAGTGCCAGGTGCGACTCCTGGAATGTTAGAACCACAGAGAGTCTTCGAAGATTCTCCAGCCGAGAGGTTAAGAGATTTGTCCAGGTTAGAGGTTATGCAAGTTATGGGTGCCTTAAAAAAAAAAAAAAAACACCTTGTGGGGTGCCTGGGGGGCTCAGTTGGTTGAGCATCCAACTTCAACTCAGGTCGCCATCTCGTGGCTCGTGAGTTCGAGTCCTGCATCGGGCTCTGGGCTGACGGCTCGGAGCCTGGAGCCTGCTTCGGATTCTGTGTCTCCCTCTCTCTCTGCCCTCCCCCACTCACTCTGTCTCTCTCCCTCTCTCTCAAAAAATAACATTTAAAAAATAGGTTAAAAAAAACCACTTTGTATTGATATATTTCAGACCATGTAATGCTAAGAAACATTTGGCACGGGAAGGGAAAGAAATTCCCGTGTGCCATTGCAGAACTCTGCCTTATAAAAACATCGGACTCGGTGTGCTTGATCTTGGAGGAGGCCAAGTTTGAAAGAACTCCGCGGGGATTCAGAGGGGGAAGCAGGAGACAGGCTGTTTTAGAAACTGCCACCCTTGTGCTAGACCGTCTCTGCCAACGTCGAGCGGGAAAATGGGGTGGAAGGCTTCCTTCGGGTGGAATTTTTCCGAATAATAGCTGGACTGCAGGCGCAGTATAGAAGCATGGAAAGGGGCATGCGTTCCGGAGGAAGCTTTTGGAAGCCCTCGGGGAGGCCATGGGTTGCACACAGCCAGTAAGGGAGACATAGCACTTTCTAGCATCCTTGTTTCAAAGCCATTTTTAAAGGTGGTTATAGAGCAAAAAGCAGGGCGGTGAAAAGTGAGACCGGCCAGCTGTCTGCCGAGCGCCGGCCGTCCCAGGCAGCGCGCACACGTTCCCAGGTGCGGGTGATCACAGCGCGCCGGGCCGTGGTCCGTTCTTTCGGTCCCCGCAGCATCCTCTGGAGAGAAACAGAAGCGTGGGCCCATCTCACAAATGGCAAAGCTGAGGTTCAGAGAGGCTGCCGAGGAGCCCAGGGTCCCACGACTTACGCATCCAAATTGGCAGCCGCTGAGCTCCGCGCCCCCACCCGCTGGCTCCGATCGGTGCAGGGGCGCACTGCAGGGGTGGGGGGCGCAGTTCGGCCTTGGATGATGCATCACTACCGGTTCCAGAGCGGCGGTTACGCAGCCCCGCAGAGAGAGGCGCTGACTGGCCGCCAGGAGCACTGTCCGCGCAGACGGTGAGAAGCACTCAGGGGGCGAGGCTACCTGGAGCTTATGAGAGACGTTTTCAGAAGACAATTTGTAATCAGAAAAACCCCGGGGTCTGAGAAGCCCGCTTCCTCATCTTTCCTGGAGAAATTGAGCCGACTTTAAATTACCCAACAAATTAGTTCATTTTAATGTCAGGATGCGTCGAGGGGGGAAGGGGTTCCGAGGTGCAAGAAAAATAAGTGTAATTGCTTCTTTTTTCGAGATCACCATATTACTCTGTTCATTATGAAATAATGAAGCATTATTTAATCCCATTATGAAATAAATGAGATTGAGTAAATAGCACATCTGCCTTCGTGCAGCGAAATAAAGTCAGGAAATGTTTATCCCACTGACATTTAAAAATAGCAGCTCAATTTTTCTTCGTAATGAAATTGTAGGTGTTGTCATTACAAAAATATATTTTATGAGAAACACAAATACGGCAATTGTTAGATGAACTGTCCGGGAGCCTCTCCGACGGAACCCTTTCCTGGATGGTTGGGTTTTGAAAGGTAGGTTCACCTCTTCGCAATGAGGCTGATCTGTGGGCGGTGGTCGCTGTCAAACAGGATCATCGGTAAAATGCAAAAGCGGGGGAGTCAATACGAGAGAAGGTGACGTCCACGGAACCCTATTTCGGCAGGCACACCTGCCCTCTTGTGGTTTCCATCTGCATGGTCGCCCACCGTGCACGTTTAAGACTATTGGAAACGGGGCGCCCCAACCAGCCTCCTAGGTGGCCGTGTATACTCCTCCCCATGGAGCCCCGTCCCCAGATCGTTCCGATTCCTTCCAGCAAGCGCTTGCCAGACACCACCTCTGCTGGGGCTTAGGGGCTCCAGGTGCGCCCACGTTTGGTGACAGCCACGCTGGAGCCCAATCCGTTTCGCCGTCTTGCTTCAGCGGCTGGGACTGCCTCACCAGTGACCCCAAAACTGTACAGACACAAAACAAGCGTTCCGTGAGCCAGGAATCCGGACGGGGGCCGGTTAGTCCGGGGCCTCTCGGAGCCTACTTAAAGGCCACGGGGTGGAAACATTCGAAGGCTCGTTCACTGTCCGGGGGTTGAGGCCGGCTGCAGGCTGGGGAGTTTCTTCCGCAACGTGGCTCTTCACGAGGGCCAGTTTGGGCTTCTTCAGAGTCTGGTGGCCGTGTCCCAAGGGCGAGCGTCCCCACGAGAGAGAATGCCAGGCAGAAGCTCTGTCCGTTTTTATGACCCCGCCTCATAAGTCAGATATGGTCTCATCCACCATATTCTGCTGATCGCAGGGGGCCAGCCCCGATTCGGTGTGTTAGGGAACCAGACCGGGGCTTGAACACCAGGAGGCAGAGATCGCCGGGGTCCGTCTTGAAGACCGACGGCCAACATTTTAATAACGAACCTGTACCGTGTTTGATTTTTCAGTAAGGTATGACAGCCTTCGCTCTCCGCGCGGGGCCCTAGCATGCTCTCCATCTCACCGGCCTGTGGCACCGACGTCCCCTCTCCTTCCTGCTTGAGTGTCTCTGGGAGAATGATGACGAGAGATGTCCCGAAGAGAGTGAATCATCCAAGGAACCGGGCGAGATCTTCCGGGATCTGGTTCTGGAAGGAAGAAGGGAGGGCAGAGGAGGGACGACGCCAGCACAGACGGGGAGGCGGTGGTCAGGCTGAGGGGCGGGGGAGGGAACGGGGACTTCTCTCTTCTCTCCTGAGACGTCTCCCTCCCAGACCCCCGTTCTCCACCCCCACCTCCATCTGCAATTTAAGAGATTCCATCAAGGACTTCTGGGAGAAAGAAGAATGACTAATAAACATTAAAGGAAAAAAACATCTCGGTTTCACTAGTAACCCTGGAAACAGTCATCGAAGCCATAATCAGATACCCTGAAGGAAGGGTGGGGTCAGAACGCTTTCTCAACGAATGGAACCTCATTTAATCTGAAAATCGACTGCTGCCTATAATTATCTGAATGTAACTCAAGTCTTAACTCAGATTTTCCATTTTTAAAAATATCAGTGTTTTGGGTTCTGAGAAAAACCTCACCTCGTTTTCAGGAATACCACACGCTGGTATCGGGTCACTCCCCACGAGCTATCTCAGGGGACAACGGTGTAGCCAGAAGCGCTCCTGGGGTGGCCGTCAACTGTGGGGCAGGGAACTCACCCCTGGTCTGGAACATTCTGCATTGCGGTCAGAAAGGAGGTGACCAAGGGCAGGGCTGGAGGAGTGTGAGGATGCCGAGAACACGGGGCTGGAGCCGAGCCCGGAACAACAGGCGAACAGCGCCCAGGACCTCCTCTGTGGGGCGTTTGGGAGAGCACTGTAGGCAGAGGGAACGGCATGAGCCAAGGGCCAGTCTGTCAACCGGAGCCAAATGCCTGGGAAATGACAGGTACCAGTGTCCTGGTTGGTGGCATATGGATGTTGGCATCGAGTAGTCAGGGGCCTTGGCAGGGAGGCTGACCTCAGTCCACTGAGGTGAGTCGTCAGCGTTTTTAAGCAAGGGCACCAGCACGTGGGTAGCGTTTAGAAGAATCCCGCGGTGTACAGTGGCCATGGAGGGCTACGAGGGTGTGCCGGAAGACGACAGCAGGCAGCCGAGAGGCAGGGGGCTGGGGCGGTGGTGGTAGGAATGGAAAGAACGGAAGTACTGGAGAGACCTTTCTATTTTTTAACGTTTTATTAATTTTTTTTATTTTTTTTATTTTTGAGAGACATAGAGTGTGAGCAGGGAAGGGCAGAGAGAGAGGGAGACACAGAATCCGAAGCAGGCTCCAGGCTCTGAGCCGTCAGCACAGAGCCCGACGCGGGGCTCGAACTCACAGACCGTGAGATCATGACCTGAGCTGAAGTCGGTGGCTGCTTAACCAACTGAACCACCCAGGCGCCCCTGGAGAGACCTTTCTAATGCAGATTGGCGGAGTGCCAGGGGAGAGGCAGGGAGGCGCTGGGGTGGGTGGACCCCCAGCCTTTGGCCTTTTGGTGACTGGATGGATGGTGGTGCCTTTATGTGGAATATGAGGAAGGGGAAGAGTCAGTCTCGCAGAGACCTTGAGCTTCAGTCGGACCTGCTGAGTGTACATGCCCAGGAGACCGCCGGGGCCCGTGCAATCATTTCTCCTCCCCGCTGCCACGGGCCTTCCAAGAGGGACGCGACTCTTCTTCGTGTCGTACCTTCGATGCCTGGCGTGGGGCCTCGGAATAAATGGCCGTCCGCATAAGTGATCGGCCAACAAAACGCATGCAAGAAAGAGGAGAGGGAAGAGGAGGAAAAGGGGAAGTTTCGGGGGGGACGCTCTGAGGACCCCCGTTTGAGAAAGAGTTGAAAAAAGGCAGGGTAAGAGAACCAGCCCACTGATGGAGCGTCCCCAGCTCCTCCCGTGTCGGCAGACCCAGGAGCAGCCCAGCAATGGGACCCTCAGGTGTGGTCCCGGGATGAAACACTCATGCTGACTTGCTCAGCCTGACCGTGTGGGCTGGAACGGGTCAGAACTGGTTCTGTCCATTTCTGTGCTCTCTGTAGACAGTTCATGTGAATAACCCAGTCAGTTTCCCCCCATTTTGTTACTAGACATGGAACCACACACCCAGGTCACGGTCTCATCTTCCCATGTCATATTTACAGACGGGAAAGTTTCCTAAATATCGTTAAGTCCCTTCAGGAATTCAATCAGTGGCCGGAGCTCCTGGGCGGCTCAGTCGGTTCAACGTCCCAACTCTTGAGTTTGGCTCAGACCATGATCTCACCAGGTCATGAGATGGAGCCCCGTGTTGGGTTCAGGCGCTGACAGCGCAGAGCCTGCTTGGGATTCTCTCTCCCTCTCTCTCTACCCGCCCCCCATCAAAATAAATAAATAAACATTAAAAAAAAAAAGAATTCAATAAGAAGAAAGACCTAAGGATTACTTTTTAGTAATGGTAGTCACTGCAGATACCTGCTCAGGAGTCAGCAGCCCCTCAGGTGAGAGAAAGCTCAGAAATGGAATCCTAGGACGCTTGGATGAATTTCTCAGTTTTCAGCTGATGTGCTTAACATCGGAGGCCTCAGGTGATGATCTTGTTCTGAGTGAGGGCACCTGTTAAACGATTCGCTAATCATTTTGCTGATCAGTTTGGATTTTTTTGTGGCTGTCAAACGAATCGAGGCGCAGAAAATTTAGAAACGGGAAAGCGATGTCGCGGAATCCTGCCCCGATCACGAAGGTCTGATCGCGCGCTTGCGCGGTTCCGGCGCTTAGCCCACAGCGGATGGTTTTTGAGCTGTAAACACAGCTGCACTTTGTGTCCTGCTTTTTTTCACTTCACGTTATCTGATTCCTTTTTACGAGCAATGAAATTTGATACGAGGCGGCTGGCCACACGGTTTTTTGAGAGACGTTGTTGGAAGGAGCGGGGAGTATTTTCTCAGCCCTACCGACTTCAGGGAATCAGGAAATTAAACTTTTTATTTATTGGTCTTTGACTTTCCCATAAATGGACACGGTTCCCCGTGTTTGACTGCACTGTTAAAGCAGACACTGGCGGAACAAAGGCAGGCGGGTGAGTAATTAGGCGTTGGGTGGAGGCCGGGCGGTGCTTTACCCGGCTATCAGTAGTCACTCAGCTGCCTTTAAGGTTCGAGTCTGCTTGGACACTAGTTACCATTAGTTTCTTTGATTTTCAGAAACTGGGGGGTTTTTTTTTGGGGGGGGGTGTCCAAATGTTTAAAAATGATAAACTGACTTTTGTACAGTCTTTTAAGGGAAAGGATAAAGGATGTGCTTTTTTGGAAAAAAAACAGTTTCTGAGTCTGAGTAAGGTTGTGTAGCACCTGAGTGCTTGGGGACTTCAGCTATAGATGGTTCCATCCACCCTGCAGAGCCCGTGAAAGCCGGCTCCCTGCCTTCCTGTCCGGCGGAGGAGGGGGTGTGCTCCCCCCCGCCCCCCGCCGCCCCATCCTCCACACGGGGAGGCCGTGGTCTGGTTCCACGCTCCTCCGCCGGCCCACCAGGCTGTGAGTCTTGACCAGTGTTCTGGGGGAAAACTGGTTTTTGCTGCGGGCACTTCTCTGGGTGAAGTGCATCTCTGCGTATGTTTAGTTCAGAGCAGAAGTGGTTATCACAGCCATTCAATAAATAACTAAGGGGGATTTATCTGCAGAGGGGAAAAGCCAGAGCGTTCTTTTCCAGAAATGTGGCCTCGGCAAAACACTGTTCTCTTTTGTAGAGCTATCTTTACTCACCGGCCCCAGCTCCGTAGAGCAAAATGATTGTTGCCGTTTCTAGAATGGAATAAGTCCATTTTGTTAAAAAATCATTAGGTTCGTGGCGCCTGGGTGACTCAGTTGGTTAAACGTTGGACTTCGGCTCAGGTCATGATTTCGTGCTTCGTGGGTTAGAGACCCACGTCGGGCTCTGTGCTGACAGCTCAGAGCCCGGAGCCTGCCTCGGATTCTGGTCTCCCTCTCTCTCTCTGCCCCTCCCCTGCTCATGCCCTCTCTCTCTCTCTCTCTCTCTCTCTCTCTCTCAATAATAAATAAACATTTAAAAATTAATAAAAATAAAAATACCAAACGGGCCCCAGCACAGGGACCCGACGTAACTGAGCTGGGTGGGGCCCAAGCCTCAGCGAGTTTCAGGTCCCAGGAGGTCACGGGTGCAGCCAGCTTCAAAAGCCCTGCCCGAGGCCTTCCGGTGTCCATCTGCTGGGAAATCCCAAAGCGGGACCATGCCCTCTGGACATCCAGGCCGTGTCCCCAAGGCCCGCGTCCCAGCCGTCACCAAAAGGGCAACGCCCGCCCCCCACCTTCCACAAGGCTCTGCTTTGGGTACCTCGTTCTGGGCTGCAGCCCTCCCCCCTCCTCCCTAGGACCCAGCGGTCACTCCAGAGGCACTCAAGTCCTCCCTCGCCCTTGAAGGTAGCTCTCCGCTCTTCCACTCCTGCCAGCTGAGCCTCGCCCAGGGGCCGGCCTCCTCCGGGCGCCCGCCGGGCCCTGCTCCAGCCTCACCTCCCCCCCTGCCCCCCCAGGCAGTCTCAGTCCCACCACGTTCCTTCCCTTCTCTGCCTCGCACACCCTCCTCTTTCTGTGTTTACCCAAAAAAGGCGGAGAGGGAAGATGATGGCCGAACCGGGCCCTGTGGGGAGGACTCGGACCCACGCCGGCCCCGAGGAGGCAGGAAGGGGCCTCCAACCAAGGTGGCCCCAGACCCCAAACAGGGAAGGGAGATGGCTTCTCCCCAGAGCCTCCGGGAAGGAACGCAGCCCTGCCCACACCTAGATTTCTGTCAGGAGACCTATTCTGACTCTGGGCTCCAAAACTGTAATAAATTTGAGTCATTTTAAACCAAAAAAAAAAAAAATCCTGTTGACCGTCCTCCTCCATCGAGTTGTCACCTCCTCACCTCCTCGCAGGTCTGGACCTCTTCCTGAGCGAGACGCCAGCGCCAGGCTGTCCGCTGGAGGTTTCCTCCGCCCCTGCCCCCCCACCTCCAGCCGCACGCTGCTCCCTCTCTCTCTCTCTCTCATCACCTCTTGCCCAACCCAGTGTGACTGCTGTCTGCTGTCTCCCCGCACAGCCCGCCCTGCGGGAACGGGGCGGAGCACCGCGACTTCATGTCCCAGCCACCGGTGGGCACGCGGACCTCACCCCCTCTGCCGAATAAACCCACGGGGCCTCCCCATTACCCCACTCTTAATTTTCCCTATCATTAGGCTTTCAGTGAGTAAATAAATGAAACCCAAATAACTGCTTATATCCATAAGTAATCAAAATGTATTTAGCGCTGTAGCAAATAGTTTGTTTTTCTAATTTTCCTTTAATTAGCAGGGAAAGAATTAAAATCAATTTCTCATCCAGCAGATAAAAAATTAGGCTCCGCTTCTGCCCTTACAGAAATCCGAATTTTCATGTACACAAGAAACACAATCCTATGTATCCAGTATTAAACACACTCCTATGACATTTATCTTCTCTCCCCGATCACAGCTTAATAAAATTATAATTGTGACCTTTCCAAGTATTGTTGCCCGATCCACATTTAATCGGCATTCTTGGCTTGAAACCTCGACTCATACAAGGGGGTTGCTGCGTCTCCTCGGCTGACAGGGAGTCTGGACTCACGCTCGGAGAGGGAGGGCAAGTGTGTCCCTGCTCAGCCTGTTCCCCAAAGCCCAAGGCAGAGGCTGGAAAAACAGTCGTTGAGTGATGAGTAAACACGTGAGGTGTGTGGGCATGTCTTGCATTTATTCAACGGGTGCCCACGAGAACGTGGCTCGCAAGGCCCAAAGGGAAGGGGGCAGGACCCTATCAGGAAGGAGCAAGAAATCAGACCAGGTTGAGTTGGCAAACATATCCGCTTTGATCAGAACCGTCCCGATCGGCTAAAGACACTGAGCTCTCCAGTGACCGTGGGCTCGCAGAGCCAAATCCTTCCTTTTAAAGATCCCGGATGTGACAGGTGTCGGGCATTGGTTTGGTTAGGCTTTGGCGTCTGTCTGTTCTCAGGGGTACGATCGATTTCTCCCGTGGGATGTTGTTGAGACTTGCCCATCCTCTCCAGGGGCTGCCATGGTGGGCGTGGAAGGATTGCACATGCCGCTCGAGGCTGACCAGGGTCCTGGATGCTTAGACCAAGGTTATAAACAGCAGGAGAATATTTGAGACAGTTTCAATGTTTCGCCTTCAGGCCTAAGGGGTAGCGATTTGTTCTTGGGCAGGGAAGGCCAGATGCTAGTGCGGTCGCTTATAATCCCGTGAACGACTGTATGACCCTGGGTCACGAATGCACCCGTCCTCTCTGCTGGGAACCAGCGTGTCCGCTACAAGCGATGTGACCAGACCAGGCAGAGCTGAAATCATGCTTCTTAGATCTGACTTTCTGATGCGGCTCCTGTTTGGGCGGGCGGAGGGAAAGAAGGGAAGAAATGTGATGTGTGCTCTTGTGCCGGTATTGCCCGATTTGGAAACCTGCCTGTCTGTTTGATTTCGACTGGGGGGAGAGACTACAGCGTTTGAAGTTATTTTGGTTATTCTGTGCAGAAATCACACGCGACACCTAACAAATCTGACAATTTCATAGAGCCGCAGTCAAGCGTGTGAGTTACAGTTTTATTCATTCCATTTATTCGGTGAGTCAGGCTCTGACAGGGGGTTGATTTGTTGTTTAATATTTGGGGGGGATTATTTTGGTATCTTCGCAACGTGTTTACTTAAATACTGTGTGTTAAATGAGATGTTTTCATTTGTTTTGATAGGTACTTATAAAGGCAACGTACAGCATTTCACACTTACACAGCGCTTTCCGAGTCCTCTGCGCGGCACGGGGACTCGAGAATGACTACCCTGTGTGTTTGGGAAGTGCCAGCCTCACTGCACCCAGAGAAAAGCAGGACTTGAGCCGTGCCGTCCAGCCACCCAAACCAGAACCGAGCTAAAGGGGCTCTACCCAAATCGCGGGCTCCCAGTGTCACTCTAGGACCAAAGATTGCGGGCAACAGCAAAGAGCCCAGAGGAGGAAATGGATTCTTCGTGCTTGTTTAATGGTTCTTAGGGTGTTACCATAACAGCATGGATTCTTTCCTGAACTCAGCAGAACATATGGGAAACCTATACTTAGCCTGTCATTTCAAGCCCTTCCTCCCCCACACACAGCTCCCCACCCCCCCCAAGGAGTCCTCAATATGGTACCAGTTCTGTAGATTAAAAAAAAACAAAAACGTTCCATTGGGCGAAGCGTCCTTTCGTCTTGACCCATGGGACAGCAGCGCCGCGTCCTGAGCTTTGATTAGGGCTGCCGTTGACCGCTGAAAGGCCGAGCAGACGTTGCTCCTGGAATGACTAGCCCATCGGCCCCCGGCGGGAACGGCGAGCCGCCACGTCGGAACCTGGTGCGCAGCCACCAGAACAGAGATGGCTTTGGCCACAGACAGCGACGGAATGTGCAAAACAAAGAGACGGCACAAGGCGCTCTTTAAAAATAGTCCTAAGTGTCAAAACAGACCAAATGAGAACGTGCTTCTCTGCCTAAAAATAGACAGTGTTTAAGAGTGGGCTTCATATGGGAAATCATCTCTCTGCTCTTTTAACTCTCGTCTTTAAGGGTCTGCGATCTGATTTTTATAAATGAGAAAGCTGGTCGCTAGCACATGCTTACAACATGCACAGGAAGTAACCGAAGCTCCCTGGTAGGGCTCTAGGACGGATTCGAGGCAGCATCCCTCCGAAAGAGTATTACCGAGCCATCGGCTGTTCTTTTAGCGTCTAAGTCGTTTCTAGGATGGCACAAGCCCAAGTCTCCTTCGTTAAGACAGAAGAAATCTATAAACACCTGCGTGTAATTGATTAGTAAACTGGGGTTTCTTTAACTGGCTGTTTATTCCTCTGTTCAAAACAACGCACTAAAACAAAGAACCAACGGTGGCAAGCCATTGACATCGTGCCAAGTTATTAGAGACTTGTATTTCGGTAAAGCGGGTTATTGTATTTGGGGAGTCCACCGGAGTCCCTGAGAGCTCCCCTCCCATGAAAGTGCTGTGTCCTTTGTTCTCGGTTCACCGGATGGAGACCAAAAGGTGAGGTTGTTGGACAGTGGTATTTACATTTTATGGAGAAAACAATTAAATGAGAAAAGACTGGGCGTTTAAGGGCAAGTTATCTCATTGGTGCTTCTGTGGGTGGTGCACGTACCCCCCAGTCTTCACTCCCAAAGAGCAGACATTGATCCTCAGCCGTCACCGCGTCCCTCCTTGACCCAATTGCAGATTTTGTCCTGCAAACCTTTCTGGCGAGTTTGTGAATTTCATCCCTCGTACATTGAATTTGGGGTAACTCCTGTTGGGAGGTTGTTGGCGTTTGGGCAGAGATGGGTGAGGCGAGGCAGGAGGGAGGCAAGTAAGGGTTTGTGAGGGCACCTGGGAGTAAGGGGTCAGGGGAGAGGAAGTGGGAGGAAATTCGCCCTGAATCAGGCTCCTTGCTGACAGCAGGGAGCCTGCTTGGGATTCTCTATAGTTCTTTCAAAATAAATTGTTTAAGGGGTAATTACACATCCTTTTCAAACACATAGGACAGTTACAAAATTGACCGTGTGTTAAGCCTCACCACTTTTCACCTTTCAGTTAGCAAAAACTATACAGATCTTAATTACTGACCACAGTGCAAAAATTAATCAGTTAATAAAATACAGACAATGAAAAATAACAAAAGAATAAATGGAAAAATACGGTTCTTTCTTTCAAAGTTTGTATTTATTTCTTTGAGAGAGAGAGAGCGCGCTCGTGCGAATGCAAGCGGGGGAGGGGCAGAGAGAAAGAGAATTCCCAGGCAGGCTCCGCTCTGTCAGCTCAGAGCCCGCCTCGGGGCTTGAACTCACCAACTGTGAGATCACGATCTGAGCCCAAATCCAGAGTCGCACGCTGAGCCAACCGAGCCACCCAGGCGCCCCACAGAAAATACACTTCTTAATCATTCTTGGATTCAAAAAGAGAATTACAAGCTGCTGAAAATGGATATACTCTCCTGCTTTGTCAAAGATTAATTGGCCATACAGCTGTGGGCTCATTTCTGGGTTTTCTATTCTGTTCCATTGGTCTGTGTGTCTGAGAGGCAAACCGAGAAACAGACTCTTAACTGTAGAGAACAACGTGGTGGTTACGGGGTTGGGGGGTTGGGGAGGCGCGTGGGGGGGCGTGGAGATAGGGGACGGGGAACCAAGGAGAGCACTTGCAGGGTCGAGCACCAGGCGTTGTAAAGAAGTGTTGGGTGACTACAGTGTTCACCGGAAACTAGAATCACACTCTATGCTAGTTAACTAAGTGTAATTTAAATAAAAACTTCTCTAAGAAGAGGGGGGAAAGGCAAAAAATAATAATAATAAAATGAACAAGTAGAGGAGTATGATGGATCTACTGAGTGGGATTCGAACGAAATCGCCTGGCCTCCCTTTACAAGACCCCAGGAAAGGCTGCAAAGAATTGAGTTATGCTTTCACCCTGAGAAGCTAGAAAAGATACAAATAAGCCCAAGAACGGGATACAGCCCCACGAAAGCACAGATCGGTAAGACCGAAAGCAAACAACAGCAACAAAAATGTAGATTTGGTAAACGGAGCAGAGACGTGTGAACAACATTTAACGTGTTGAAGGACGGGACGTAACTTTAAAGCATCGAAGAGAATAACTATATTAAATGCCCCAGTTCAGAACTCCATAGAACACAGATGATTCCCTCTTCAAATTATAGTAAACCAAAATTCGATGGGGACCCCTGGCTGGCTTCTTCGGAGGAGTATGTGGCTCTTGATCTCGGGGTTGCGAGTTCGAGTCCCACGTTGAGTGTAGAGATCACTAAAAATAAAGAAATGAACAAATAAATAAATAAATAAATAAATAAATAAATAAACTTTAAAAGAAAGTGACCAAAATGAGAGAAAAAGAAAAAAGAGAAATAGATATTACAGACTAATCTCCACAAAATACATTGAAAAGCTGCTCGGAGATCTGTACCCAAAACCTGCACCAGGTCCAGGAGGTTTTGTAGCAAACTCTGTAGACACTTGCAATTCATACGCGCAGCGCCAGGGCAGAGTAAAAATAGATTTTAAAATCCTTTTAAGATAGGCATATCGAGGGGCGCCTGGGTGGCCGGTTGAGCGTCCGACTTCAGCTCAGGTCATGATCTCACGGTCTGTGAGTTCGAGCCCCGCGTCGGGCTCTGTGCTGACAGCTCGGAGCCTGAAGCCTGCTTCACATTCTGTGTCTCCCTCTCTCTCTGCCCCTCCCCCACTCATGCTCTGTCTCTCTCTGCCTCAAAAATAAATAAACATTAAAAAAATAAAATAAAATAAAAAATAAAATAAAAAATAAAAAAAAGAAAAAGATTGGCATATCGAATCCTGAATTTATCAAAAGAATAATACATCGTGTCACAAACAACTACGGTTCGTCTCCAGGAATGCTAGAAAGGATTAGAAAATCCTGAATATACTTTACTGCATTCACGGATTAACATAGAAAATTTCTACAATAGGTGCCGAAACATCACTTGCTAAAGTGTCACGCCATCTGTTAACAAGGGGACCGACGACAAAGTTGGGGCGCATGGGTGTCTCCGTTGGTCAAGTATCCAACTCTTCATTTTGGCTCAGGCCACGGTCTCACGGTCATGAGATCAAGCCCCACGTCGGGCTCCGCGCGGAGCCTGCCTAGGATTCTCTCTCTCCCTCTCTCTCGAAATAAATGAATAAATAAATAAATAAATAAATAAATAGACATTAAAAAAACTACAGCAAGCTCTTAGAATTTTTTCATAGTCTCAAAAGGATTCTCTCTCTTCCTCTCTCTCTCAGAATAAATGAATAAATACACAAATAGATAGACATTTAAAAAAAAACAATACAACAAGCCCTGAGAATTCTTTCATAGTCTGAAAGGAAGCATGCCTTCCTGAGCCAGACATGAAATCCAGAAGCCATTAAATAGGAGTTTCTTATCTTTTATGACATGAAAATACGTGCAGAACTAAAAATGTAGCGTGTACCACCCCTGTGCAAGATGTTAACAGTAGGGGAAACCGTAGTAGGTGAGGAAGGGGGGACAGTGGATGTATGGGAACTGTGTACTTCCCACTCAATTTTCCTGTAAGCCTAAAACTGCTCAAAGAAATAAAGTCTATTAATTAAAAATATATACAGTAACAAAGAGGGACTAACCAACAAACTAGATAAATGCTTGCAACACATTTGATATGAAAGCCCTCAATATCTTAGTATATGAAGACACCAGGGGTGCCTGGGTGGCTTGGTGGTCAAGTGTCACGGTTTGTGAGTTCGAGCCCTGCATCAGCTCTGCGCAGGCAGTGGTGGAGCCTGCTTGGGATTCTCCCTCTCCTCTCTCTGCCCCTCCCCTGCTCGCTCTTCCAAAATAAATAAATGAACTTTAAAAAAAGAAATCATACAAATAATTAATGAGACAAAAGAACCAATAGAAAAATTAGTGAATGATACAGAAAAAGAGTTCGCAGCAAAAGAAACACCAACGGCTTTTCAACAGCCACACACAATGAAAGAGATTCGAATTAAAATATGATACCATTTTTTGGCTACCAAATGGGTAAATATAAAAAAACTGGTAATGCGAGGGTGTGGGAAAATAGAAGTGCCCGTATCCTGTATCCTGTTAGTGAAGCGGTAAGCTGGGGCATAGCCCCTTTTAGAAAACTTGATCTTAAAATCGTTTAAATTTAATGTCAACTAAAATTTAAAGTCACACATTCTTGGGTTGAACAAGTTTATTTTTATGAGTTTCACCCCGTAGAAATGCTCGGAGATGGATGCAAATATTTATCTATAAAGGTGTTTATAGGAGGACAAGACAGAAAACTGCATAAAAGTCTGTCAAAAGATTCCAGGACCGTGACACACCCACGTAATGAAATACCGGGCAACCATGCTTTAAAAAAGAAGCAGATTTGTTGATCCTGATGCTTACTTTGAAACTTCAATGATACATTCGTAAGTGCGGTTGTTAAAAAAACAGTGGAATGGTATCCACCATTCATGTTTGTTAAAGGGTGTGTGTATGAGAGAGACAGAGAGAGAGAGAGAGAGAGAGAATGAATCTATACAGCCTACCTAGAAAAACAGGCATATAAAAAAGTATCAATAGGGCTGACACTGGGAGGAAAAATGGGAACAGAAGTCAAGGATATCAGGGAAACTATATTTCACTGCGTAATTTTCTTTTTCCCATGTGAAAACCTTACATGGACTTTAGAAAAACATCTTCAGGGAAAACAACAGGAAATAAAGAATAAGAGATCATTCTGGCTCAGCCAGTTAAGTGCTGGACTCTTGATTTAGGCTCAGGTCCTGATCTCACCACTCGTGAGATTGAGTCCCGCATCGGGCTCTGTGCTGGCCGTGCAGAGCCTGCTTGGGATTCTCTCTCCCTCTCTCTCTGCCCTTCCCTCATTCATGGGCATGTGCGTGCACTCTCTCTCTCTCAAAATAAATAATAAACTTTAAAGAAAAAAGAATAAGATCATTCTTAAGTAGATACGGATTATCTGTCTAAAACCTACAACAACAGTCAAACTTCAGAGCGACACCTTAGAAGCAGCCCCGTTAAGTTCGAAAATAAGGCTAGGCACTGTCCGTGCTGAGATTCAAATTGTACCCCATGCGACAAAATTGGGGAGGGGGGATGTATAAATGTTAAAAATGATATAAATTACCATTTTCGCAAGTGATATAATTGCATTGAAAATCCAAGAAAATCTACTGAAAAAGTCTACTGAAAAATTATGAGAACTTCCTAAAAACTTTTTTTGGAATATTTATTTATTATTAGAAGTTTAGCCAGGTGTCAAACACTAGATCCACATACAGAAATCATTAGCTTTTTTACACGTAGTCGAAATCAACCTAAAAAGGTAACTCGAAAAAAAAAAAAACATTGAAAAGAGGCACAGAAGTTCAAAACACACGGCAATAAACATAAGAATCACCATGCGGGAACTATGTAAAGAAAGCTATAAAACTGTACTGAAGAACATAAAACAAGATTTGATAAACGGGGAGGCTCCCCGTGGTGAGTGGATGTTAATTCTTGTATAAGATATTATCCAAATTTGCAGAAATTTCTATCGAATTGCCAATGAATTTACTCGATGAGTTTATTCTAAAATTCACCTTGAGGAAAAATATCCGAATACAAACAAGGAAGTGTTGCTATTCAGTGCTGGTGATCCTGGCACGTTGACAGGAAGGGGACACAGAGGACCACTGAGTGGGAAAAGACGCTCGCTTCACCAATCATCAGAGAAATGCAAAATAAGAAAACCAGTACCAGGGCGCCTGGAGGGCTCAGTCGGTTAAGCATCCGACTCTTGATCTCAGCTCAGGTCATGATCTCACGGTTCCTGAGATCGAGCCCCACATCAGACTCTGCGCTGGCAGCTCAGAACCCGCTTGGGGTTCTGTCTCTGTTCTTCTCTCTCTGCTCCTCCCCCACTTGCACTCTCTCTCTCAAATAAAAAAAAAAAGCATTTAAAAAAGAGAAAGAAAACAATATCTAAAAGAGAATTTGGCAGGGAGAGACAAATGCAGGTACCGTTGGTAGGAGTTTAATCGGTCCAGTCTCTAAGGTAATTTGAGAGTACTTATTAAAACTTTAACTGTGCGCGCCATCCAGTCCAGCACTAACAGGATAACTCTGCAGATATTACCCCAGAGACGCGTAAACCCACACACCCAAAAAGGTAGACCGGAATGTTCCTGTAACACCAGGCCTGACAGCGAAAAAGTAGAAGCAATTCACACGTTCGTTAATAAGACAATTTCTAAAGACATAGTACGCCCGTATCGGGGAATACGGCGCAGGAGTTTCAAAAGCAAATCGGTCCATTCATACTGACGTAGCAAGGACTCCCGAGCTCCGCTGTTAAATATCAAAAGAAAGTTATAGAGTATTATGAGCTGTATAACAGTTTGTGTTCAAAATGTATGTGTAGTTAGACATTATAAGTGCACAGAATAAAAACAAATGGTTAACTTACTTCTGGGGCCGGGACAAGGATTGGAGATGTGACGATATCAAGGGGGACTTCTGCTTCCTCTGTATTGTTTGAACTTTCAAAAGAGAAATGTAATCATATATTAATCGCATAATTTTTAAAACGTCACCCGATGTTAATGTGGCAATTTTAAAGTTCATTTAAATACATTTTTGTTTAAAATACTTTCATTTAAATATGTATATCTTCACATATCTTTATTTTATAAGGACTTGAATGTTTTTCAACATTATTAAAAAACAAATATTTTTAGGTGGGGAGTGATAACATAATCTGTAGCTTTTCTAGTTTGTCAACATAAGGACTTTGATCTCTGTTTATGGCTGCAAGAATACTTCACCTCAGCATAAGGCATGTACGGTCTCTAACCTCTGACTTAAATCCTATTTCATCTAGTGGTGCTGGACCAGAAAACACATACTTTTACGCAGTGCAATACCAATATTACAAAACTCATCAACAGTCTTTTGGAAGGATTAGGGCTCCTGAGAAGAACCAAACATTTGTCAATAGTGAAACTTACTTTTGGATTCTTTTTCAAAAACTCTGGATAGCTTCTCTGAGGAATAAATTTAAAAGAGTTCCATATCTCATTATAATGTCTTGGGAAGCGTCTGAAAATTGGGACCACCACAATTTCTTGACAGACATAAGATATTTGGTTATTGGAAAACCCATCAAGATGAGATGGTACGTAGTCACATGCCCACAGATTGAAATTCCTTGAAACGTGTTGCCTTTTCTCTGGGGAGATCTTCCGACGTCCCAGGCCCTAGAGAATTATAAGAATATTAGGAGAGAAATATTCGAGGTGACAGAGTTCGGCGGTCTTTAATAAAACCAGCAACATGACACCCTGTGTCTTGAGGCACAATATGGCATCCGCTACGAGAGGTATCATTTACCAACCTATAAATCAACGCTCAAATCATGCTGCTGGTGTTTTGTCATTGTTCTTGTGACCGTCCAGTTCCACCAAGGGGACTGGTCTTCTAGAGACGTAGAGGGCAGAACCAGAGAGACCACAGCTGGAAATAGCATATTACGCAGCCTAGACTCCCGGCACCCTGGGCGGGTTCTCTACACCCAGGTGGCACCTCAGCGAATCTGCCTCTGGCTGCATCCCAGCATTCAACGGGGTAGGTGTTCTCACTCCGAAAGAGGCTGAACTCTTTCCCACTCTGGAAGCAACATCTTTGGGGCTCTACTCACAGGATCGATTCCTCGTTAACCCTCAGGACCTCACACGTGAACCTGAGAATTGCTCTGTATTCAGAATTGTGCTTTCTATCTGATCCATAATTAGGAGAAAACACGAGGCTTAGACAAAAGACGAGAAGAAAATAGACACGAGATTACCCAGACTTCATGTTATAGCTCATCCTGGATTCGTGGTGGAGTGACATCTGACAAATCCCCGGGAAGTTGGAAAAATCGCAAGTCAGGGACCCTCTGTAGCAAAGTGAAACCCTTTGTCGTTTCAGAAGGACCGGTATCATTCAGAGGGACAGCAGGTGGCACACTGAAATTAGGGTAATATGAAGAAGAGAGTTTCGTAAAGGGACTATTTGTGGGGAACCTCACGGGGACAGTGTAGAGGCTCTAGGTCCAAGGGGTTTGAGGAGGAATGTAGTCCCCATAGATGGGTCCCTGGTGCTAGGGCAGAGAGAATGGGAGAGGCTGGTTCTAGAGACACACAGGGAAGATTCTGCCCAAGCACCTTTCTCAAAATGTACCTGCAGACAGTCCAGGAAAAAAATAATGAGATAAAATAAAAGAAGAGACAAAATGAGTAGGGGAAAGAGTTACAAGGAAAGCTTGTCATTAAGTCTAAATACTTACTGATAATATAACTGTGAAATATATTGAAACTGCAAGTCAGAGTCCACGAAAATGAAGGAATGGAGGGGGAAGGAGCAGGGGGAGGAGGAAGAGAGAGACAAATCTGGAACTGAAATTTGCAGGATTTCAATTTGAAGCTTTGAACCCCAGGGGGTGCCACTTAACATTATCCCATGAAAATGGCGCCCCCCTGGGTGGGGACAGTACATCCTGACCTCCAAAGTGAGGAAGATGGGTAGGCTGAAGGACGTGCGTATCTTTCACGGGTCTCGGGGGTGGGGCAGGGGGTACCTATAGGTATTACATTTTATATTCATAGAATAATATCATATCGATGTATTTCTCAAACATGTATACTTAAGGGTAACCACTAGTAGACAATAGAAATCAGAAGGAGCAAATACATTTCAATCTAGTTAAGTCAGGAGGGGGGAAAAGAATCAAGATGCAAGCATGGTAAATAGGAAACATACAATGAAACAACAGAAATAAAACCCAAAACATAAATTATCATAACGATGCAAATGGATGGAATTCTTATACAAAGAAACAATGACCCTTAGATTAAAAAAAAAAAACATGCTCTATTCTATCTACAATTTAAAACAATACAAAATGACTAAAAAGTATAAAGACAAAGAAATAAACCATAATATAAGTAACGAATATTAGCAATGGGAAAGTAATAGTGGCAAAGCTAATATTGCAATTTAGAATTCATGGCAAAAACACTAAAGTGTGTAAAGAGAGATATTTCATATTGACAAATAATAGCCACCAAGAAAAATTAAATATGATTTAAATGTTGTAAAGTTGAAAGAATTATACAAGGCTAAAAGAATTTAGAAACTCAAAATAATCTTAGGAGGAAAAATTGAGAGATCAAGACAAAAATTAAGAAAAGGTTATGAAGGATTTGAATAACATAATTAATGGTCATTAATAAAATAAAGAACTTTGTAGCCAACTTTGTAAACACTCATGAAACACTTGTTAAAATTAATCATGTACAAGAAAACAAAGATAATCTTTATAATTCAAAATTCATAGTCTATAAAACTTCTATAAACCACAGAACTAGATATTAGCATCAAAAGATGATCAGAAAAAATCCTAGCCATGTATAAAATTCATAACATTCTTCTAAATTATTTTTAGAATTAAAAATTAAATCATAGACTATTTGGAAGCAAATAATAAGGAAACTCTAGTTTTAAAAAAAAGTTCAGATGTAGCCAAAGCAATAATCTAAGGAATATTCATAGTTTTAGTAAGTTTACTAACAAAAACAGTTGCAAGTAGATGAATTAAACATGCAACCAAAAAAGACATAAAACAACAGCAGAACAAGAGTATTTTCGGAGATGTTACACCAATAAATTTGGGAACAAATACATTTTAGGCACATGTCAACAAAATTTACTCAAGAAGAAATAGAAAGTTTGGGAGCACCGGGCTGACTCAGTTGGTGGAGTCTTGACCTCGGGGTGTGAGTTCAAGCCCCACATTGGGTGTAGAGATTACTTAAAAATAAAATCTTAATGAGGCACCTGGGTGGCTCAGCTGGTTAAGCATTCCACTCTTGATTTTGGCTCAGCTCATGATCTCACAGTCATGAGAGGTTGCGAGATGGAATCAGTGATTCTCTCTCTCCCTCTCCCTCTGCCACTCCCCTATTGGTATGCTCAATTAATCAATCACCCTGGGGCACCTGGGTGGCTCAGTCGGTTGGGCGGCCGACTTCGGCTCAGGTCATGATCTCGCAGTCTGTGAGTTCGAGCCCCGTGTCGGGCTCTGTGCTGACAGCTCAGAGCCTGGAGCCTGCTTCACATTCTGTGTATCCCTCTCTCTCTGCCCCTCCCCCACTCATGCTCTGTCTCTCTCTTTGTCTCAAAAATAAATAAATATTTTAAAAAAATAAAAATAAAATAAATAAGTAAATAAACCCTTAAAATTTTTTAGAAAAGAAAAATAGGAAGTTTGAATAGATTAATAATCAACGGAGAAATTAAAAAAGTAACACAGTACAAAACAAAAACAAGTTATCAAACTTGAATAATTTTATGGGCAAATTCTACCTAAACCTCATGAAACTGAAATTCCACACTTTATATAAACTATTCCAGAACGTAGAGAAAGCTGGAAATCTTCCAGTGTTTTCCATGAGACTAACATAGCTCTGATCAAATACATGTGATACAGTCCTGTTTATATCATTAACAAGACATAGGCTTATATGTGTATCTTAACATGTGGATTGCAAAAATTTATCAAATTTTGCCCACCAAACTGTTATCTGTGAGTCATCAAGGTAGGATTGTGAGGAGGGAAAGGAAGAGTGCCAATTTTTAAGAAAATTTATTTAATTCTGTATTCTTGGAAGTTGTAAAGGACATATGTTACTTTGATAATTTCAAAAATGATGCTAAACATTCCATTTAGAGAGGTAGGCAGAGCGGATGTTTTCATTCCATTCTCGACATGCCGCCAGGGAAAACCCGATTTTTTTAGGTTAAATCACTTCAAAATTAGCTTAAAGATGGTAGCCTGGAGGAAAGAGTAACTTCCGGCAACCTTTGTAGCATCTCTGTTCTCAGGTTCCTCGTCTCTAATTTGGGGATGATGAGAGCAATTAGCCGGCATGTTGTGGTGAGGATTAAATGAGATAGTAGGAGATGCTAGCAAGTGGCAAATGCTTTACAAACGGTGGGTATTCTTTGTTTTTCACCTTTTTTTTTGAATAATTTATTGTCAATTTGATTTCCATACAACACCCAGTGCTCATCCCAACGAGTGCCCTCCTCTGTGCCCATCACCCACTCTCCCCCCTCCCACACCCCCCTCTCCCCTCAGTTTGTTCTTATTCTTTGAAATTCTCTTATGTTATGTCTTCCTCCCTCTCTGTGGCTTTTTTTTTTCTTCCTTCCCCTCTTTGCCTCCCCCCTGGTTCTCTGCTAGGTCTCCCAAAGCCCACCTATGCGTGGGAACATATGGCATCTGTCTTTCTCTGCTTGACTTATTTCACTCAGCATGATACCCTCCAGTTCCGTCCATGTTGCCACACATGGCCAGATTTCATTCTTTCTCATTGCTGCGTAGTATTCCATTGTATATATATACCACATCTTCTTTATCCATTCATCGGTTGATGGACACAGTCTCTTTCCATGATTTGGCTATTGTCGAAAGTGCTGCTATGAACATTGGGGTACACGTGCCCTTATGCATCAGCATTCCTGTGTCTCTTGGGTAGATTCCTAGGAGTGCTATTGCTGGGTCATAGGGTAGCTCTATTTTCATTTTTTTGAGGAACCTCCACACAGTTCTCCAGAGTGGTTGCACCAGTTTGCATTCCCAATGGTGGGTATTCTTAACATTATCATCGTCGTTATCACCACCACCACCATCATCATCGTGGACTTTCAGATTTGGTAAGGATTCTCAGAGATCACTTGATCCAACCCTCTGCCTCAGATATGTTACCCCTCCCCTGTCTAGTTCGATAGCCCCTGGTGGTAGGACCACTACAAACGTGGGTATTCCAAACTGAGAGTTACCACAAGTATCAAATACAAACCCGATTTTAAAGACTCAGTTTGGGGAGTGTAAAATCTCTCTTTAGTAAGGTGTATATTGATTACACTTGGAATTGACAATTTGGGGAATTATGGAGTTAAATGAAGTATGTTATTAAACTTAATTTCACCTCTTTTTACTTCACGTGGCTCCTAGAAAATTTCAAATCGCCTATGCAGCTCATGATATATATATATATATATATATTTCCACGGCGCAGGGCTGTGTCAGCCACCACTCAGGGCTATCAGACTGTATTTTCTCTACTGAGGGCAACTCACCACCTCTAGGGAAAAGACAATTCCAGTTACGGGGAAGTCCTTTGTACTTTGTAAGCTCGCCTCCCTCTGACCCGTCCTATGGGGCTTGGTTTTGTCCACCAGAGACGCGCACAGGAAACCCCTCTTTCCCGTTACAGAAAGCTCGTGAACGAGGCCGTTCATACTCTGAGAAGTACAAGGTGCACACAAATGCGGGCAGAAGGCTGGGACCGACTTCGAAAGCTCCGTGGAACTTCGAGAGCCATGCGCGTTTTTTGAAACCTGTTGACGATGTGTGGATTCTGACCTTGTTCCAATTTTGAGGACAGTTTTCAAGCGTCACGTGCCTCTCAGAGGCACTCCCAGTGTCCCTAGTAATTTGGAGAGAAATACTCACAGAGTCAAGGTGGTATCCAGAGCTCTGAAAGCTGTAGCGATTGTCGTGGATGGAGAAGGGGAAGTTGTTATCTACGGCTTGCTAGAAGAGATTGGAGAAGAATCGAAAAGAGACACATCAGCACCCCAGCATGCTTTCAGAAGGTGCAGACAGAAGCACACCCATAGGACACACGACGGCAAGGTCATAGGTGTGCACGTCCACTCAAGACTTTAGAACTCAACCTCATTGGTGACCTTGTGGAAAATCATAAAAATTCTCTTCAGAACACCTTCTTTGGAGGCAAAGAAGGAAAAGTTTATAGCCTCGTAGAATGAAAAGCTGGAAAGGCCATCAAAACCAAACTTCTTGAATAAGGATCCTGGCCCAAGGTGGCCGCGTGAGTTAGCTAAGGGTCAAGTCTATACTTGCTCCCCTCGGAGGCCACTCCGTGCCCCTGAAGTTGCTCGTGAACTGGCCGGTGGGGGGGGGTGGTGCAGAATGTGCATGTTAATCATCTGTGAGCTGTGCCCAAAGGTGGTGTTTTCTTGTCCACCAATGAGCCCACCTTGATTGTCTGGCCCAGGAGCTAGTTCCTTCTAGGGAGCACCTGGGGTGTCACAGTGCCCAGGGTAGGAGGCAGGATGCTACCAGCATTTAAGGACCCAAAGGTGACCAAAGAGTGGTTCCTTCCAAGGAAGAACTGACCGGTCAGAAATGCCAAAGGTGCCACCCCCTCGGAGAGCCGCGGGGACGTGCGGCTCCGGGCCAGCCCTCTGGACTCACCTTCTCTCGAAACTTGTAGATTGGTGGCAACTTCCCCTCGACCTGCCGAGACAAACGTGGGCTGCGGCCTTCTTTTAACGTAGCACTTGTGATGGATTCTGGTGTCTTTTGTGTGAGTCCGATCTGAGGGAACTGGGAAACCAGCACACGTCGTGATTAAAACCAGACACATCCGAACCTCAAAGCCAAGTATGGGGGCTTCCTCCGTAACACGATTAGAATGCAATTTGGGTGCTTCTGGTGTGCGATGGAAATGGCATAATTTTCGTAATTTGCGAGTATTCTTTCCAAGAGCAAAAAAAAAATATATCGTAATGGCCCAAGGCCATCACGGCCGGCTGTTTCAAGTTACGGGGGCCGCCCCTGCCCTGCTGGAGCCTGGAACTGTTTCCGTGGCCTGGCGAGGGGGTGTGGACTGTGAGCAAGGGCTGATACGCTTTCAGAAGACAGAAGCGTATTGAGCTCTTCCTTCCTGTCAGGGCGCTCCCCGTATTGGGGCGAAGGATCCAGCCCACATTCACGGGGGTGAGCCGACCTCCGGCAGGTGGGAGGTGGAGAAGAAACACAGTTGCCTCCGCACCGAGAAGGCAGAATGGGAGAGGGGAGAGCGGGAAAACAGGGGATAGGATACAGAGCAAAATAGTAAGACTAATAAAAACAATGAAGATTATCTGGAGAGGCTCTTGGCATCTCCTTGTGCGCAGGAAGGAAGGAAATAGGACGGGGCAGAGGGAAGAGGTCCCAAGAAAGGCCTTGACCCACCCGACAGAGAGCTCTGGGCATGGGATGGCCTCTCAGAATCGTCCGGAGATAGGGCGAGGGGACCGGGCCTTTCCGCACCCTCGTTGCTCGGTCACCAGGTGTGGGTCCATCTAGGAAGAGGGGGTGACCTTGAGGAGGCCGCTCTCTTCGGCTAGGGGTTATCCCCAGGGCCAGAGCACCGAGGCCTCCCAACAAAGGGAGGAAGCCTACTTTGGTGGCTGGGTTACAGACCGTGGATTCGAAGTTTCTGAGGCCGACCGCGGCTCTCCCACGAGGTCAGCCTTACGCAAGAGACTTACTTTGCCAAGCCCCAGTGTCTTTGTCCGTCCACTGGAATAAAAATGCTTGTGTGACAGCGTGGACGTGATTGAAAGAGAAAGCGCGTGCCCCAGAGAGCGCTCGATACCTGTTAGCAGGTGATATTTTTGCTCACCGCTGTCCCCCCCTTGAGCCCCAAGCCCGCCGCCACGCCTCAGGCCCGTCCTCCTTCCTTTCCGCTGGATCGGAAGGAACTTGGCCAACACCGCTCCTCTCCCCCGTTCCTTCTCTCGTCGCAGCCCAAGTGCACGCTCAGGGGGCTCCTGTTCACTGCCTGCCCGAGGGTGTTCGGTGCGTTACTGTTTGTGTAAAAAGGCGGGGAGGTTGTGTCCTACGTGTTGTGTATTCGGCGGGGTGTTCTCGCAGCAATGAGGAGCAATGGGCCAGGGGACACTCAGCCGCTGAGCGGCCTTCGAAACACAGTGCCAAGTGGGAAAAAGAAAGAAGCAGAACGAGATCTGTGACCTAACGCCATTTATGTGAATAAATGATCCATGCCCACAAGGCAACAACGCCTAACTTACAGAAGACATCCGAATCAAGGAACTCTCAGGAAACACTTGAATGATCGCACGTGGAGCAAGGAGAGAAGGGATAGGGGTCAGCGCGGCGCCCGGCCAGCACCCAGCCAGCACCCAGCCAGGAGCCACGGCCCAGCCAGCACCCAGCCAGTGCCCGGCCAGCACCCAGCCAGCCAGGAGCCAGGGCTCAGCCAGCACCCAGCCAACACCCAGCCAGTGCCCGGCCAGCACCCAGCCAGCACCCGGCCAGCACCCAGCCAGGAGCCAGGGCCCAGCCAGCACCTGGCCAGCACCCAGCCAGCACCCGGCCAGCACCCAGCCAGCACCCGGCCAGCACCCAGCCAGGAGCCAGGGCCCAGCCAGCACCTGGCCAGCACCCAGCCAGCACCCGGCCAGCACCCAGCCAGGAGCCAGGGCTCAGCCAGCACCCGGCCAGCGCCCAGCCAGCACCCAGCCAGGAGCCAGGGCCCAGCCAGCACCCGGCCAGCACCCAGCCAGTGCCCGGCCAGCACCCAGCCAGCGCCCGGCCAGCACCCAGCCAGCACCCAGCCAGGAGCCACGGCCCAGCCAGCACCCAGCCAGTGCCCGGCCAGCACCCAGCCAGCCAGGAGCCAGGGCTCAGCCAGCACCCAGCCAACACCCAGCCAGTGCCCGGCCAGCACCCAGCCAGCACCCGGCCAGCACCCAGCCAGGAGCCAGGGCCCAGCCAGCACCTGGCCAGCACCCAGCCAGCACCCGGCCAGCACCCAGCCAGGAGCCAGGGCCCAGCCAGCACCTGGCCAGCACCCAGCCAGCACCCGGCCAGCACCCAGCCAGGAGCCAGGGCTCAGCCAGCACCCGGCCAGCGCCCAGCCAGCACCCAGCCAGGAGCCAGGGCCCAGCCAGCACCCGGCCAGCACCCAGCCAGTGCCCGGCCAGCACCCAGCCAGCACCCGGCCAGCACCCAGCCAGCGCCCGGCCAGCACCCAGCCCGCCAGGAGCCACGGCCCGGCCAGCACCCAGCCAGTTCTCAGCCAGCACCCAGCCAGCCAGGAGCCAGGGCTCAGCCAGCACCCAGCCAGGAGCCAGGGCCCAGCCAGCACCCGGCCAGCACCCAGCCAGCACCCGGCCAGCACCCAGCCAGCACCCGGCCAGCACCCAGCCAGGAGCCAGGGCCCAGCCAGCACCCAGCCAGCACCCAGCCAGCACCCAGCCAGGAGCCAGGGCCCAGCCAGCACCCGGCCAGCACCCAGCCAGTGCCCGGCCAGCACCCAGCCAGCACCCGGCCAGCACCCAGCCAGCGCCCGGCCAGCACCCAGCCCGCCAGGAGCCACGGCCCGGCCAGCACCCAGCCAGTTCTCAGCCAGCACCCAGCCAGCCAGGAGCCAGGGCTCAGCCAGCACCCAGCCAGGAGCCAGGGCCCAGCCAGCACCCAGCCAGCACCCAGCCAGCGCCCGGCCAGCACCCAGCCAGTTCTCGGCCAGCACCCAGCCAGCACCAGCCAGCACCCAGCCAGTTCTCGGCCAGCACCCAGCCAGCACCGGCCAGCACCCAGCCAGCCAGGAGCCACGGCCCAGCCATCACCCAGCCAACACCCAGCCAGTGCCCGGCCAGCACCCAGCCAGTGCCTGGCCAGGGCTCAGCCAGCACCCAGCCAGCCAGGAGCCACGGCCCAGCCAGCACCCAGCCAACACCCAGCCAGCACCCAGCCAGCACCCAGCCAGCACCCGGCCAGCACCCAGCCAGGAGCCAGGGCCCAGCCAGCACCCGGCCAGCACCCAGCCAGGACCCGGCCAGCACCCAGCCAACACCCAGCCAGTGCCCAGCCAGCACCCAGCCAGCGCCCAGCTAGCACCCAGCCAGCACCCGGCCAGCACCCAGCCAGGACCCGGCCAGCCAGCAGCCAGCACCGAGGCTCTCTGGGGGGCCTGAAGGAGGAGGGTTGGAGGAGGGACCCAGAATGGAGGACGACTTTCTTTTCCTTATTATGTTCCACTGTTTACACATTTCTTAACGAAGTGCACCCGTTACATTCTCTTCTTTTCCACAACAAAAAAAAATTGTGTTTGTTTCCGATTACGGCGGTAACGCATACTCATGGTTTTAAAAAATGTGAACATAAAACCATAAGGAAATCAGATTCCCCTGCACTCACTGGTGACCTCTGCATGCAGCCCCGACCGTGCACACACCACCACGGATGTGTATACATGTGTAACGTGTACAATTTTGCACACCTAGGATCATATTCTACATGTGGTTCCTAAACGCCATGAGCGCCTACTTATCGAACAGTAACTTTTGGTTACTTTCTCCTTCCCCTCTGTCACCCCAGATCACGACATTCATGGCTGCGCACTCACGGACACAAACACGGCCACTGGTGGAGGGGCGTTCCGTCGCTCTACAAACCTCCCGCCGCCTGTTACGTGCTGTTCCGCTCTTCGCCTTCCCACGTAATGAGATATACCCAAGATATCTTCCAAAGTCAACCTATATGTTTCTAGCCCATTCTCTTACGTATCTTTTAATGTTTTAAAACAATTATTTTTCCAAAGTAAATACAAATAATACGAAGGGCCTCCAGACTCATAAGCTTTCCTTTTCTCCCTTCCTCCAGTCTGGCCGTGTCAACATGCCTGTCCGGGCAGCAATGGAAAACCGGGGAGGCGGGGAGTGGGAGTTTTTCTAGCATCAGGAACCATCCCTCTCACCAGCTAAGTGACAACTGACTTGACTTCATTTGTATTCTGGAAGTCTATGGACTAAATCACTGAGGGGGGGGGACGGCTGTAGCATTTTAATTTCACTCTTTTAAAATATATATTGAATGGCGATAACATGATAGTTGTGACATAAACCCTTCTGTTAGATATTGTAACCATGAAATATAGCTTTTTAACTAGTGAGCGGTGAGATTTGTGCTGCGTCCCGTCACGCGGTGATTGCAATATTAAACGGGAAGGTGAAAGTGTATGGAAAAAGCCTCTCCTACCCGGCAACAGCCCGGTCACAACCAGCAAGGTCAACCACAAAATGACTGTCACTTCTAATGGGGCAATTACGGTCCTCCCAAACGGGCCGCTGCTGACTCAAAGCCAACAATTTCTTTAATTTTCCCAACTTGTCTGCGAGTTACTTTGGGAAAGTTCACAATCAGCACTATTCTTTTCATGCTCCGGGGTGCTGGCAGCAGAAGGGACCCACACCAAGCGCTCAAGTCAGACTTTGGGGGGTAATGCCTCTCCACCTGAACTTTGGCTCGGGGAAGTCTTGGGATCCCAAGAGGAGATGAATGCTCTTTCTTGCTTTCTCCCATATAACAGAACCCTGATCTCGTTTGAGGTGGAAATATGGCTGCTTAAAAAACACCTCCCCATGGGTAGCATGGGTTACCCATGCTAGCAGTGCTATTGCTGGGTCATAGGGTAGCTCTATTTTCATTTTTTTGAGGAACGAATAAAGAAGATGTGGCACATATATACAATGGACTACTACGTGGCAATGAGAAAAAATGAAATCTGGCCATGTGTAGCCACATGGATGGAACTGGAGGGTATTATGTTAAGTGAAATAAGTCAGTCAGAAAAAGACAGATACCATATGTTTCCACGCATAGGTGGACTTTGTGAGACTAAGCCAAAACCAGGGGGAGGGGAAGAGGGGAAAGGAAAAAAAGACACAGAGAAGGAGGGAGATAAAACATAAGAGACTCTCAAAGACTAAGAACAAACTGAGGATGAGGGGGGTGAGGGAGGGGGGAGAGGGGGTGACAGGCATTAAAGAGGGCAAGTGTTGGGATGAACACTGGGTGTTCTATGGAAACCAATTTGAAAATAAACTATTAAAAAAAATAAAAAACAATCCAGTAACTCAAAAAAAAAAAAAAAAACCACCTCCCCAAACTCCTGCTCACGGAACTCAGCCACGTGACCCAGTGAGCTACAAGCAGAGGTCTGCAGGGCGGGGCGCCTGGGGTAACTTTGTTTTCCCCCTCCAAAGGGACAGACTTAGCGGACAGGTGCCTGCTGTCATTATGTTCCTCGACCGTCCCCCCTCATTGTCCCCCTCATTTACCGGCCCGAGGTGAACAGCCCCACACCCAGGATGACAGAACAAAGGACTGAAAAGAACCGGACGACCCCCACGCGCATCTGTACCAGCTCTGAACTGCCCACTTCCGGATTTACCGTCGCTCGAGAAATACAAACCCTTATTTGGTTAAGGCGCTGTAGGCAGCCGTTTATGAGATCCAGGCAAACACAATCCTCCCTGGGACTGTAGGCGATAGAAGAGGGGAAGCTAGTCTGAGAAACTTGTGTTTTTCTCTTCAAGACTGATGGGTGTTAGGCAGTTCACACTATTTCCCATTTTACTTTGGCTGCCAGGAATCTCAGTGTCAAATCTGACGATATTATATAAATAGCTGTCGTGTGGGCCATATGGCCTGTATGTGTTATGTATTTTCCCACTTTCAGCCTCTTATTCTAAAATATATTCAAACTGATTCTGAATTTTTATTTTTTATACTTTCCTCTTTTATTTTGAATATTTTCCATATTTTACTGTAAATCTTTAAGGAATGAAGCGGGAAGAAAAAAATATGTATGTATGTATATTAATGTATATAATAGTTAACAAGTAATAAATTGTTACTCTGTTTCTATGCATCATGCTAACCACTCTGTGTGAATAGTGTCGTTAATCCACACAATGACCCTCACACCTGGGTCTATGCTATGATCCCATTTAAGAGACGAAGAAACTGGTTCAGAAGGACTGAGCTGCTTAGCCAAGCTCATGCCCAGGTGGGTAGAGTTAGTTTTTTAAAGTCTTCAGACTGAAATGTTCCACGGTGTTTTCCATTTTTCTTTTTCCTTTTAAACAACCAAAAAGGGCTAATTTTTCTACACGTTACGGCTCTGATACATCAGTAAATGAAAAAACTAAGATCTCAGCCCCCGTGGAGTTTATATTCTAGAAGGCGAGGTAACAGCGCACATCGTACGGTAGAGTATACAAGGGGTTACAAGTTAGATGTTATGGAAAAAGAGAAAAAGCACACAGCAGCGTCTGCCTCACGGACGCTCACAGTGTGCTGAGTGTTTGACACACATGCAAGATTTACCTCGTTCGATCTTCCCGAGGAGGATGTGAGAGCCCCATTTCACGGGCGAAGGAACTGGGTGAGGCGACGCCTCAAAAGGGATGCCCCGGGAAGTCACAGAAGCGAGATCTAGGCCCTTGTTCTGCGAGCCTCACCGCTCTCAAGTAACCTGAGAGAGGGGAGAGAAGCCCCCATCTTTGTATCGTTCTTACCCATCTTCCGTCCTTGTCTAAAGGTGGGTTGAAGCGTCTCCCTTTGACCATTTTCTGCAGGACGCAGAAGGTGGCTGAGGTTGGCCTCCTTACCCCCCCATCGCCCTGTAAACTCTCTGCATCTGGAAGACACGCCTACTCCTTGTTCCTGACCTTCTGCCTCTGCCAGGAGGGGAGGTCCAGGGGTCCCCGCTGCCGTCATAGAATTCTGATTCCCCCGTCACAATGGGGTGGCGGCCGAGGGTCTTCTAGGCCCTCTGAGGGTTCCTGCTCAGGCTACCCACGGCTGCCCCCCGCCGGGCCCTCGCCCAGGAAGCCCCGCTGATGGGTCAGACAAGGAGGACAAGACAGCCTCGAGGGAAAGGCAGATTTGTACCCTCTAAACCCTTGACCTTTGAGTTGAATGCCCCCATGGTAACCATCTGTCCCAACCTCTTAGTTTCGGGAGAAGTGGATCGAATCCAGGCGGGAGACGACCTTCTCCTCCTCTATGGGATCGCCATGCCCAGGCCGCCGGCCTCCCTCTGTGTCCCAGCTCGGACCCTCCGTCCGGAGGACACCCGCTGCACCCCTCCGAGGCCGCGAGGAAGCAACGGTCATGGCCCGCCAGGTGCCGTGCTGAACCGAATACTTTCTCGTGTTTTTATCTTATTTATTCTCCACGGCAACCTTTGGCATTTACACATGAGGAAAACAGGGGTCACGCAGCGAGTGGACCAGCGAGTGGCTCCAGAGCTCACGAGCCCCCCAGAGGGCCAGCTGCCCACTCCCCCCTCCCCCCCCCAAGTTGCAAAGGGTGCTCCTAAAAGCCGGACTTTCTCTCCGAGCCTGGACAGCCAAATCTGCTTCTCTCCTCAGCAATGCGATTTCTGCTTCCTTCTCTCTCTCTCTTCCTTCTTTCCTCCTTTCTTTCTTTCTTTTTCTCTTTCTTTCCTTCCTTCCTTCTTCCTTCCTTTCTTTCCTCCTTTCCTTCTCTCTTGCCCTCTTTCTCTTTCTTTCTTTCTTTCTAATGTTTATTTTTGAGAGAGAGGGAGAGAGGGAACCGGGAAGGGACAGAATGAGAGGGGACAGTGGATCCGAAGCGGGCTCCGTGCTGACAGCAGAGAGCCCGACGCGGAGCTCAAACACACGAACTGTGAGATCATGACCTGAACCGAACTCAGACACTTAACCGACTGAGCCCCCCAGGCGGCCCCAGCTGCTTCTCTCTAAGGCAGGTGTCTTGCTGCTGCTATGCCACACTTCATCCTGCGAGCCACAACTTGGTCATGTGGTCACACCTCAATTTAAGAGAAGCTGCGAAATAGGCTTTGCCCTGGCGGGCCGTCCAACCGAAGGTTCTATCGCCCTGAAGGAGAACACACATCAAGGACAACCAGAACCTCCGCCACCCCCTTTGGGTTAAAACGCCCTCTTACCTGGGATGGGAGTTGCCCTGTGCTAGGAAGGACACACGTGTGAAAAGCACTTGAGTGTTGACTCCGTCCCTTCCTGTTCACTGTTTTGTCTGACTTTCACCAGCCCCCGAAGAGATGTGTTCATCATTGTCCTTTCATGTGCCTCTCCCGACCCCAAATCTTTCCCCACCCGTCCCCACCCCGTTCTGCTTCCTGGATGCCGACCTACAGAGACCGCATCCCCTGCTCGCTACACTTTGGCTCTGGTTGGATTCCCCCAATGGAAAGAACCAGTGGGGATTGGAAGGGCAGGAAGAGCTAGGGCAAGGCGAGGCGTGCTGGTAAACGGTTGACGACCAGGTCTCTGGGAGACAGTCTGGTTTGTAGTGCTGTTGGCCAATTTCCATGGTGTAAATACTTCTGCCGTGATTTTTTAAGCTAACACTGATGAACGTGGAGTTGGGAAGAGATGTACACAAAGGCTCCAGGACCCCTCCCTGGGTCAAAGGGCTGATCTCCCAGCCCCCCCACCCCCGCAGGCCAGACTTTGGAAGGAGCTGTGTTGTTCCACCCACATCCGCCACCAGTCTGGTGGCCCCTGGCCCCCAGCTGCAGCTCCTGCTGTTAACAGCGACCTCTCCCCGCCCCTTTGGCCTAAGGGTGGGCAAGGTTTTTGGCTCTTGCTGGTCCTTGTCAGCCCCTGAACCCTGCCCACATCTCCTGAAGGACACCCTTCATTAGACGGACTTCTGTCTCAGAGTGGGCCATCTGGTTCCTGCTGGGACACAGACCGAGGCCGACACAGGCATTAGCCATTACCTTCACTTACGGAAGAGGTGATTGAGTCTCAGACAAGGGGAGGGACGCCCCATAGTCACACAGCCAATACGTGGCAGAGCCTGAACTAGACCCCCAAGGTACTGAGGCCAAGTTAATGCCAGCATGAAACAGAGCTCACTCTGCGTCACTTCCCCGATGCTGCTGAATTATTGGGCAGTGACTTCAAGAAGACGGCTTTTCATTCCCTTTCTTTGGTTTGCGTAAAACAGGGCCCGTCTAAAAGCCTATCTCTTGGCCACCTTTCCTCTCTCCAGTGACCCCTGGAGGTCACGGGCCACACGCTTGACATCGCCAACAGAAACGAAGCCAGGTGGCACCGCACACGTGATGGGGTGGAGGTGGGGGGAAAGAGGGGACACGGGCACAGAACGCGCCCCTCCCACACCCCAAAACCGAAAGGAAAGCAAGAAGGACAGAGGAAGCCAAAGACTTGGAGTTTAAAAGTGCCATTTCGTGTGTCCTCACTCGGTCTCCACCAATGGAGCAGAAAAGTTTTTAGACCTGAAATCTCATTTTTAAATATGTTTTGCATCCCCTCTGTAGTTAGTTAGTCATTCACTCTGTTAAACAAAGAAAATGATCACTGGCGAAGGTGTGTCCCGATTTTCCCCCTTCGAATGACTGTTCAAAATTCCTAACCAATTTGTCCAAGGAAATCGAAACTGAATGAAGAACACCCGGCCAGGAAAAAATACAATTCAGTGTGTCTTCAGCTAGGGTTTCTCGGCCACAGATGGGGGTAGGGCTGTTCATTGTTGATGTTATTATTTGCAGAGGTTTGAATTACCGGGCTGAACTTGGCGACCCCCCAGTCTGCACATGAGCACTCAGAGCGCTGGAGTCACTGGGCTGAGGTCAGTGGAGGTTCACGCTCCATCCTGCCTTGTGCTTTGCGCCCGCAGGGCCCCTGCTCGGGCTGCGGTGGCCCGAGACGGCTTGTTGGAGAGTGCCCGTGGAGGCAATGGGGGGCGTGTGGTGGAATCTCTTTGCTCGGTCAGCAAACATCTACCCAACATCCACTACATGCTGGTCCTGTTTTCAAACAGCACTAAGGCGATCGCCAAAATTAATCTTCATAAATAAACTGTGAATTTACCAATATGTCCAACGGTCAGTACTCCAAATTATCGACGAACCCAAAATTATTTCCAGCGAACGATCTACATTTACAGCAAATTGTTTTGCCCGGTATACATATTTTTTAATATTTATTTGGGAGAGAGAGCGTGCGTGAGTGTGCGTGCATGGGAGCAAGGGGGGAGGGGCGCAGAGAGGGAGAATCTCAAACAGGCTCCATGCTGTCAGCTCCGAGCCCGATGCAGGGCTCGATCTCACCAATTGGGAGACTAGGACCTGAGCGGAAATCAAGAGGACGCTTAACCGACTGAGCCGCCCAGGCGCCACGCCTGATGTATTTTTTGACTTAACATTTGTGTGTACTTTGACTTTCAGATCTTGCACACCTCAAGTGTTAAGGAGTTTATGAAAGGTAGATCGTCTGTCTCTTCCATGCGTTTCCAGTGCGGTATGCCAGCCATTCCTCGTTTATTAATGACGTGTTCTCTTTTATAGGAGAGAAAGCGGTGGGATCGCGGGGCCTCTGCAGGAACACGTGCCTTCTCACACGTGTCTGCCCCTGCCCGCCTGCGATGCCCCCACAAACACTCAGACCTGCACACACAGGCATCCTTCCCCTTGTCATTCCACCAAATGAATGTTCCATCTTCACGTTCACGTCCACAAACCCTGGACAACTTCACCTGCGTGGGGAGAGAGCCCCTCCACCTGAGAAATTCTCAGGCATCCGAATTATAAAACGCCTTTTATCCATCTGAATTCTTTCTGCAAATAGCGACCGAATCAAGGTGCCTCAACTGCACTTTTTATTGTGATTGTGGACTCATGTGGTACTAACGGGACTTTTGATGGGTGCACGACAGGTTTGCACGCCCTCTTGAAAAGCACTCCGGCGTCTGTAACGGAAGCACGTTTCTTGTTGCATCCTATGTTGCAAACTGTTTGGAAAGTTAACTCCACTTCTTTCCCTTCCACTCAAGAAAACAATTCAGTGGATCCAGACAAGTAAGATTAAATTGAAAGAGAAGAAGGAGGGGTGCCTGGGCGGCTCAGTCGGTTGAGCATCTTGATTTCGGCTCAGGTCATGATTCCAGGGTCACAGGATGGAGCCTCATATTGGCCCAGCATGGAGCCTGCTTGGGATTCTCTCTCTCCCTCTGCCCCT
Source organism: Paguma larvata (assembly GCA_030068075.1). NCBI lineage: Eukaryota > Metazoa > Chordata > Mammalia > Carnivora > Viverridae > Paguma > Paguma larvata. The sequence goes on along the minus strand of CM057837.1, from coordinate 20,716,315 downwards.
CTTGTACTCCCTCTCTCTCTCTCCCCCATAAAAAAAAAAAAAAGACAAGAAGGAAATTTACTGAATTGAAAGAAAGAAACTAACTCACTGTAGTATTTACAAAAACCCTTGACTCTGCCAACATACACATGAAACCCCAAATTCAAATTACGCTCACCGCCGTTGTAGTGGTTGAATTCGTGATAACCTTGCTGAAACATGAATTGCCATAAACCTTTCAAACTGTTTCCAGAGACGCTTTTGGTAATCGGTAATTTGGAGAATTGGTCACTCAAGCGAGGCGATCTGGCAAATTGTGCTGGAGACGGCAAAAGACACAGTCAATCCTGCCTCCGTCCTCATGGTGCGGACCCTCCTGTAGACAGAGCTGTTGCCACACAAACAATGGGTCATAACAGAGAGGCACGGGTGCTCCAAGACCGCATGATGGAGGGATCTGAATGAATCAGAAAGGCGACCAGCGCGGTAACGAAGAGATGAAGTGAAGGAAGGCTGCATGGAGCCAGGGAGGGCGTGCCAGGCAGCGGAGAGGCCATCAGAGGTCGTGGCGGTGGGTGCAGCGTGACACTCAAGAAATGGAAGGTGGTGGCGGCGCCTGGATGACTCAGTGGGTTAAATGCCTGACTTCAGCTCAGGTCACAATCTTGTGGTTTATGAGTTGGAGCCCTGCGTCGGGCTCTGTGCTGACAGCTCGGAGCCTGGGGCCTGCTTTGGATTCTGTGTCTCCTCCTCTCTCTGCCCCTCCCCCAGCTTGTGCTCCGTCTCTCTCTCTGTCTCTCAAATATGAATAAACATTAAAAAAAAATTTTTTTTAATAAAAATGAAATGAAGGGTAGTTGATGTGGCTTCCATGTGGTCCGAGCAGAGGTTGGAGGGGAGTGCAGAAGACAGGCCACCCAGGGCATCCAGGCCACTCGGGGCGTCCAGGCCACTCGGGGCGGTGCATAGGCTCTCGCCCTCTGTGACCTTGACCCGACAGCCAACATCGGTAGGAGGCAGAGACACAGGGAGCTGGCGGAAACAACAAGAAAGCCTCCTGAGAGCTTTGACTTTCTAAAGAAAATCACCTTAGAAATAAGACGCACCTGAAATGGAGCAGATGTGCTGAGCCCCTTCTTTCTCCAACTGCTGAAAAAGACGAGCAGAAACACTTAACTTCGGTGCCCGTTTCTCCACTCGTTGGGAGTTCGATTCCTGTTTCCGCCTGTGTGCGCGCGCGCGTAGAGGTGGACGTGAAGACTCGATGCTTTGTCCTCGCGCCCCCGGAAAGACAGCTGCTCTTGCCCTCTCTCGCAGTTTCAATGGGAGAGCCCTCCGAAAACACAGAATAGAAGACAGCCGTAATCACACGTGCGGTTCAAAACGGAGAGCGCGAAAATGGAAAATGCCGGCCGCCAGAATCGCAGAGCAAAACGGCAAAATAAATACATATTTTTCGGCTGAAGAGAAAATGAGCAGTGTCTCGGCATGTGACAGAAAGTTCATCTTTACCCCGCCGGGCGGGAGCCGCGGCAGAGGCAGCGTCCTCGAACGAAGGAGAGATCCACGGGCCTTTTACATTCTCCTTCATCCTCTTATTTTGTGCTATAAACCATAATGGAGATTTCATCAACTTGGCAGGAAATCGCAAGCTAATAAAAGAGCCTTGTTACAAAGATAATAAGAAGAGAAAGTCGTAAAAGACAGACTTGGGCTGAGTTCTGGCTTTAGGCCCTTCTTTCTCCAGCTCTACGGGGACCTGAGGTTCATCAACTCAGTTAATGGTGTGGATGACCACCAATTTGTCCTTTCTTATGCCTGTTCTTTCTTCACGTTCCAGGGCCTTTCTGCCCATAGGGGGTGCCTTGCAAAGGCCAACAGGAAATGCATACGGCATTAAGCCATGCCGTGTTGTCTGTTCATTAGCTCCGTAAACCATACCGTGACAGAGGAGTCAGTCAGGACGTGGCTTGGAAGCCGGTGTAGACACACCCCTTCACCTGAGGCTTGTTCCTCCTACCCTTCTGCCTCCCACTTGGCTTCCAACTCGCCTTGTCACCAAAACATCAGCTCTGGTTTTTTTCCCTCCTCCCCTCTCACGTTTGAGTTGGCTGTAAAGGAAGGAACCCTCCCATCGGGGCCTCGCTCTTCCAAGTGTGGTCCTTGGACCGGCAGCCCCCGGGCATCGCGTTTGAATTTATTAGAAACGCTGATTCTCGGGCCCCTGCTCAGACCTACTGAATCAGAACGTGCACTTTACCGAGACTCCCGGGTGATTCGTGTGCACGTGAAAGTCTGACGAGTGCCACCATGGAGAATGAGGAGGCACGTGAGACCCGTGTCGGCCATGTTGGTGTTGGATATTTCCTCAGTCCTTCTGGGAAAGGAAAGTGGAGTCGGAAAGCCCCGCGGGCACGTTTGACCTGGCGTCCGCCGGGAGGCACTAATCCTTGGACCATGATCACTATCGTACCAGACTTTTAAAGATTCAGAAACCAAACAGGAGGCTAAAAGAGTTCACATAGAGTTACCTAGAAGGTCTTCCCTCAGGGGCTCCGGCCGTTTCTAGACGGTACCGCACAAGCCTTCCGTGTGCTTCATACGGAAGTAGGGGAGCGAACGGAGGTTTCCCCTGGAGGACCCTGAGACACACGCTGTTTCTTTGCAGTTACATAAACATACTGCAGCGTGGTTGTCTTAATGTTTAATTTAGGTTGCTGCCCCATTGATTCCACTGTAGCTCAGGCAAATGAGAGAAGCAGATTCATGGCTCTGCCGCGCCGCGGTCCAGCCGTCCTGAGTGTAGGAGAATGACCACATCAGGGTTGCGCGCCTAATTAAGCACCTAGTCAATAACCCACTCCCTCTGGACGGAGCCATTTGCTTCATCCATTGCGGGAACGTGATCAAGCTGGGCAGTGAACGTGGGTAATTCGTGCAGGAAGAACTCATTTTAGGTGAAGGCGGATTGATCGGGGTTGGTCGTTTCAGAGTCAGAGACGGCGGAGAGAAAGCGCTTTCCCTCCTCGGGTGATCCCAGCGCTCCTTCGCAAAGGCCAGGTGAGGATTGAGTCCAGCCTGCCAGAGGCTGGTGAGCGGGGCCCCAGGAGAGCCAGCGTGCACCTTGCCACGGTGGCCCCGGAGGTTTGGGAAGAGACGGCCTCATTGGTATGCACACGGCTCGCTGCCACGTGATACCTGCAGTTGTTCTGCGGGGAGATAAGAACTCTGCATTTTATCTGAGGCCTCGAGACAGCTTATTGACGGCGCCGTCTTACTGTACGGCACATAATAACATTGTTAGGGGAAATGTCAGCGAAGGCACCGAAGGGTGGAAAAACATGAAATCAAATTTCTCACATGACAGTGGCTTGAATATTTGTTGGGTTTTTGCTGCCACCGAACGAGGCCGAGGATTCTTTGCAGGCTGATTCGATCGGCCCCTGCAGAGGGTTTGTCCAACCAGCCCGCCCAGCAGTCAACGCATTTTAACGAGCCATCCGCTCTTCCTGCTCTCAGAAAGGGGTCTGGAACAGGCGGACGCTGTCCCCGTCTCTTCGCAGAGAAATCATCTCCATAACATCTGAGCGTCCTAAGACATTCTTCCATCAGCCATCTGCTAGGGTGGATGTATCCGTAAGACATCTTCCTTCGCTGGCGTAATTAAAAGAGATTCTCCTCTTTCGAACGTTGTATTACATTTACATTCAAAGTTATTTTGCTCTTTCTTTGCCCTTGCCCTGCAGGAATTGTGGGAATTCAAGTTAATAGGCTTTTAATGGTTCTGTGATAACTGTGATTAGAAACTGTGAATCAGATCGGGGCGGGGGGCGGGGGACCATCGAAGTTTCAGCTGCATCTCATGCAAAGATACCCCTGTTGCTTGTAATCTTTGGTGGAAATTTGGTTTTCCCTGTTCAGACATCGCCGTCATTTAAAAAATAAAAAAAAAAAAGATACCTCGTTTGTTTCACCATCGCAAAGCCTTTAACTACATCTTCCTTTTGATATATTAGCAGCATTTAGAAACACATCCTGTTGCTAAAAATTAAGTCTGCAATTGCATTTCCTGCTTCCTTTTTGAGGGGAAGATGCTGGATTTATTTAAAACACATGTAACATGTTGGACACACACACACGCACACACGCACACACCGCCTTCAACTTTTCACTGCCAAATATTTAGAAATAAATTTTTACTGTGTTCTCTGAACATATAATTACTGCTTTGAGGCTAGTTAATGAAAATATATTTTTCTTTGAAACATGTTGGCTCTACTAAATAAGCCTTTCCTGTGAGTCCGCAGATGAATTGATTGTGAGCCTCCTTGAAAAAAAAAAAAGCATTCTGATCATTGTTGCCAGATGTCTCGAGCAAGCCTGCCAAGCTGGGGCTAGATACACAGCCTTAAAATAGTAGGCATGGAGTTGCACCATCAGCCAATTAGCCCTTAGAGCAAATTAGCTCTCGTTTCTCATTGGCCAGAACATCGGTGACCTGTGCATGGACAGCCCAGGGCTGCGAGCATCTCTCGCTCCGGCCGGTTGCTGCTGGCATCTGAAAAGGCCACAAGTAACCGCCCACGGTTTTTAAAAAAAACTGCCTTGGAGAACACCTCAGCTCACTTCCTAGGAAAATCGCCGAGGCCATCCCTGGAGACCAGGGCGTTATCCAGGCAAAATAATCCCCGTGGTGGGCATAGTGCCACAAGGCAAAACCCTCACTAAAGTTGGTGTCTAGAGAGAAGGTCTTAGTCTCAGGTAAGGGGGTTCTTACCTACAGGCTCTCCTTGGGGGAGAAATCAACTAGATTTGTTCACCGGGAAACCCGCAAGAAGGAAAGCCGAGTGAGTGGGCAACAGACAGCACCTCACTGCCTTCCTGAGAAACCATGAGCTCAAGTTGGAGATCGCATTCACCGACAATTTTAAAAGACGCGTTTCAACGAGAAGCCGTGGGAAACATGGGACCCTAAAGACCAGTTTGTCTGGAAGGAACCAGGAAACGCCGTAGGAGGAAGTGTCACCTACAAAGGTCAGCTTTTCGCACCTAAGTGCTCCTGGCTCCTGCCGGACTGGGCAGCCAGAAGCACTTTAGACCCTGTTCAACGGCGCTGCGGGACTGGCTTCAGGACCAGAATGAACAAATTACTATTGGCAGCCAAGAGTGATTTGGTAGCAATAGCTCCCCAAAAGCCTTAAAAATATATGTATTTCTATGATCCTGCAATTTTACTTCTAAGAATTCACCCCAAGAAAATACCCATATATTTGCACAAAGATTTGTCCCCAAGCATGGTCATTATACTATTCGTTAGAGGGGGAAAAAAATTGAAACATAAAGTTGAACCCAACGGAGTCGCAGAAAAACATAGAATGACACAAAAATGTTTACATTATATTGTTCATTAAACAAGAAAGGTAGGGAAGCCTGGGGGGCTCAGCCAGTGAAGGGTTTGACTTTGGCTCAAGTCGTGATCTCATGGTTCATGAGCTTGAGCCCCGCGTCGGGCTCCGTGCTGATGGCTCAGAGCCTGGAGCCTGCTTCCGATTGTGTCTTCATCACTCTCTGCCCCTCCCTGGCTTGTGCTCTGTTTATCTCTCTCTCTCTGTCTCAAAAATAAATAAACATTAAAAAAAAAAAGAAAGGTAAATATGTATATAGAATGACCCTCTTTTGTAAAAATATATATACCTATTTATAGGAAAATGGAAGGTTACACAAAACATTTTAGGATTACTTGAGTTTCTTTTTTTTTTTTTTTTTTTTTTCCTTTGCTGGGCTTTTCCAAATGAACATGTATCACTATTGGGGTCAGAAACAGAATTAGAAGATTTTTTTTTTAATGTTTATTTTTGAGACAGAGAGAGACAGAGCATGAGTGGGGGAGGGGCAGAGAGAGAGGGAGACACAGAATCCAAAACAGGCTCCAGGCTCTGAGCTGTCAGCACAGAGCCCAACGGGGGGCTCGAACCCACAGACTGCGAGATCACGACCTGAGCCAAAGTCGGACGCTCAACCGACCGAGCCACCCAGGTGCCCCAGAATTGGAAGATTTTTAAGAGAAGACGTGGGAAAGCAAGTAACTTATGATCGATGTCTTATAACAGTTCAAGATCCAGCTAAGCAGAGGGCACAGAAATTAAGGTGTAAAGCACAGCGAAGCATGAGATGATCTACGAAGAACAAGGCTCGGCTGGCGATGGTCACGTCAAGAATTTGCATGTGTTCCAGAAAAAGGTTTCTACAGACAATGTTCCATGTTGCAACGGGTGCTGCAGACCCCCTGGTGAGGATCGGTGGTCCCTGCTCCGGAGGGCTCCCAGCCCGTCTGAGGAAGGTGTCCATGGGAGCCCTCCCCTCCCACCCTGGCGGCAGGCGGGGAAATTCCCGGATCGGTCCCTGTGGAATCTGCCTCAGGAAGCCTTCGCCTTATGGGAAATCAAATCGAATCCAGCTTAAAGTCTGCTAAAGCATGACACTTGGCCTTGACCCAGACTTTTACGAGGGAGCCCTTGAAGTCAAACAGTGAGGAATAAGGAAGTTCCAAGCTTCGGCTGCATCCCTGCTGAGATCTTGAAGCAGGAAGGCTAGGACCTGCTGAAATGTCTTCACGGGTTCCTCTGAACACAACCATGAAGCTGTCGAGGCTTCCGTTCTCGGGAATCAGACCCCGAAAGATAGACCGTGTCAATTTGAGGTCTTTACCCTTCTGCTATTGAAAAGCTTTTGGCATGAATTCTTCAATATCCAGGGTTCATTTCTACAGTAAAGAGACCACCCGACAGATTCTTCCTCAGAGGGGTTAGGGAAGGCCCTGAGGGCACCAGCCAAGTGGTCAAGCCAGGGTTCAGTCCTAGGGAACAGATCTTAATTTATTTTTTTTAAAATTTTTTAAAATGTTTATTTATTTTTGAGAGACAGAGTATGAGTGGGGAGGGGCAAAGAGAGGAGACGTAGAATCCGAAGCAGGCTCCAAGCTTCGAGCTGTCAGCACGGAGCCCGACTAGGGCTTTAACTCACGAACGGCGAGATCATGACCTGAGCCGAAGTCGGCCGCTTAACCAACTGAGCCACCCAGGCGCCCCCAGATCTTAATTTAAAGCGATAGTGATGGGAGACTTGGAAGCAGGAGGAAGGGGGATAAAAAGGACATCTGGGTGGGGGGCGCCTGGGTGGCTCAGTCGGTTAAGCATCCAACTCCTGATTTGGGCTCAGGTCGTGATGTCATGGTTTGTGAGTTTGAGCCCCACGTCGGTGCTGATGGTACAGAGCCTGCTTGGGATTCTCTTCCCTTCTCTCTGCCCTGCTCTCTCTCTCTCTTTCAAAAAATAAAAAAAGACATTTGGGGTTTGCCTCCTCAGCATCTATCATCACCCTTCTTCCAGCAATAACCACCGTTGGTCCACCTGGTTTGTGTGGAGTCGATTCTGTCCTTCCCTCCGGCGCTAGCCAATCAGAGCATCGTTCCCCTGGTGATACCATCTGACTCTGGGTGGGGACATGAGGAAATCAGGCCAATCAAAGTAAAGCAAATTCAGTTGTAAGAAAGAGAAAGAATACCCATGTTTCCTGACCAATCTGAACCTGAAAGCACGTGGCCTGGCATCTCTGCTGCCACCTTCCCACCTCCAGACCTCCAGAAGAAAGCCAACTCCCTGAGAAGACCTGCCTGGAGGGGCTGAGGGAGGGTGGGCCTCATCACACCGGCCGAACCTGCACCTGAGGCTGGCGAGACCCTTGAACAAGCCAGTGCCCGAGCCAGTAAATTTCCTTCTTTCTGTGCAAAAGGAGTGAGCATTGAGGGAGAAGTGGAGAAAGAGAGAAGACTTGGCCTCCCAGGCAGAGGGCGAGGGGAGGGCCCATGGGAGAGGAAGGGGGCAGGGGGTGGGGGGGAGGGAACACAGAATCCACCTCCTCCGAGATCAGGGAACCCTACCTGGGGCCTGGCTAACACCTTCGGAGCCCCGGAGCCTGCTGCCCAGACAGAGCCCATTCCACCTGCTTCCTCCTCATCCGAGTTCCTGGCCAGTCCCCTGCTGTCCGCCACCGCTGAGCATGCATCAGACACCTGTCACCCTTATCTTCTGCAGGTTGGGCCTCTTGGCATGGAATCTGCCCAAGAACGACACTGTAGGAGGCTGAGCCCCAACGGGGGGTGGGGAGCGGGGAGGAAGAATTCCTGCTCCTGGGTCCCCACGGTACCTGGTCTACTTGACTCCAATCCCAGCCCCCCGACACACTCTCCGGATCTGAACTCACCCCAAAACACCAAGTGCCCTTCCCTGAAAAAGGCTTCTTCGGGCGAATCCGGGGACTGCCGTGAGGGCCCCACTGTTCAGTCTATAATTTCTGCTCTCCCCGGAGCCGGCACAGACGGCCTGAGACACACACCCCAAGGCCGGAGCGGTCTCTTCTTGCCCTGAGCGTGGCCTCCCTCTTGTTAACAAGACCTGCTCGTTCGGTACCCACAGGGCCCAGGCTCTATCCGGGCTTACGACAGGGTAAGGAAGTTGAAACTTTAAAAGAGAAAACGGCGGAATTGTCACCAATTCCGCATCACTGACAGAGTTGATTAAGTCCTATCGTTATTTCCCTACTAGTCATCACACCCACATCACTAATGGAAAGGTATATCTTTTCCTGTTAAAAATAGGCATTCTCGAAGCCTATTCTCGGAAAAGTGTGTGACTCTTGATCTCAGGGTTCTGAGTTCGAGCCCCACATTTGGTGTAGAGATTACTTAAATAAACTTAAAAAAAAAAGTAGGCACTCCCGTCCTCCATCTTTGTTGCCCATGCGGTTGGGATTTTAATGCAGGGGGACACTTGGGTCTGAAAAAATTGCCACCCTGTCTTCTAGCCTAGTCCAGTGGAGTAAAACAGAACTTTACAAAGCACATCCACAGTTACCTGTTGTCTGTTCCCTAGGTTGTCCTGGAAAGCAAAAGCCACCCGAATGCTAACGCCTTGGTATTTCTCTGTATTTCTCAATATTCCCGGGATTTCTCTGGGCAGCAGGAAAAAACTCCAACACGTGGAAATGTGTGGGCAGTGGCGACCCTGGGAAACCGGCTGAGGGCTGTCGCAGGTGGCGGTGTCGCCCTGCGGTAAGAACACAGCTTCTGTGTGGGAGGCTGGCTGGCGCCCCAGCACTGCCGCTTCTGGGTGTGTTTCCTCAGGCACCTTACCGCGCCCCTCTGTGCCTCAGCTTTCCCATCTGCAAAATGGGGATAATTCTTTTTAAGTTTGTTTGGAGAGAGAGAGAGAGAGAGAGAGAGAGAGAGAGCACGCCTGTGCACTGGGGAGGGGCAGAGAGAAAGGGAGAGAGAGAATCCCAAGCAGCCTCCGTGCTGTGAGCACAGAGCCCGACGCAGGGCTCCGTGCCACAAACCTCAGGATCATGACCTGAGCCGAAAAGATGCAGGTGCTTTAAGAGTTACCTCCATTTTGGGGCGCCTGAGCGGCTGATTCGGTCAAGCGTCTGACTCTTGATTTCGGCTCAGGTCACGATCTCACAGTTCGTGGGTTCGAATTCTCAAAATAAGTAAATAAACTTTAAAAATAAATAAATAAAATTAATTTAAGAAATCATAAAGTACCTACGTTGGTAGGTTCGGGGTGTCGTAAGGATCAAAGTCATCGATACAGGCGAAAAGCCCAGGAAAGCTCCTTGTCCGTAATTAGGTGTAAATAAATGCTAGCACTTTTTACTCTATATTACTGATTCTTCAAAGTGCACGGATTCTGTCAAAAAACCGTGGGAACACAGTGGTGGCTGAGGACAGAAGGGGGAAGCGGCCTAGGAAGTCAGAGGTGGGCGGGACCAGTGCTGGGGACTCGCTCGGGGTCTCTGGAAGGCTGCCCGCGGGCACAGAGCTCTCGGACGTAAGGAGACTGTGGCAGAGGCGAATGCTTTCCACGCCAATCTGGGGGTCCCCGCAAAAGATGTCCTAATTCCCAAGGACCCTGACTTTAGATTCTGCCTCTTATTCTTCTCTCTGCTCTGACCCAGGGTTCCCGACGGTTGTTATGGCATCGCCCGTTTTATGGCTTGTGGATGCTGGGGTGAGCGGAGGCTGGTGGTGTGCCGGGGGGGTGGGGGTGAGGAGGGGTGCTGTGCAAGAGAGGACCCCCGAGCACCGAATGGGAAGTCCGGAAGTTCAAAGGCAGATATGGATTCTGTACAGATTTGCTAGTGGAAAGCCTCGCTTCAGTCTGAATTCAGGTCTTCCAAGAAAACTCGCCAGCAATGACAAGGCTCTTCAGTGTGGGTTCTAGCCACAGGCCAAAGATCGAGCTTCGCTGAACCAGAGTAAGGGAAAGAATGAAGTCAAACATCTTCTTTTTCCACAACGCAGACTGTAATCAGCTCCCTACAAGGTCATTCCGGAACACCGAGGACAGTCCAGACCCCTCCTGGCTCTCCTCGGTAATGGACAGAAGCAATGGTGCAAATAATCTGGCCAAATGGTGGGCAATCCAAAAGCCATTTCCATTTGGCCCTGGGAGAAGTTTCCACATTCGTTCTGAGTGTGGGTGTACGCGATCCTCCCTGCCAGATCCAGGGTGTGTGGTGGGGGCTGGGCATACATATCCTGAGATCGGGCTGCACACAGAGGAAGGCGTCTCCAAGCCACAGCGACACAGGCTGTGGTCACTGCAGAGTTCAGACGACGGCGTGGCCCGTTCCAGAAGGGATCTGCTCGGGGGTCCTCTACATGCCCCCAACCCATTATCCATGCTTCTAGGCCCTGCTGACAGCATCCCCTGGGCTCCTTTGCTGTCTGGCTTCCTGGAAGGTTTGGGTGACAGGAGATGGGAACGAGGAAAGGAGAGGAAGCCCAGGGCGTCCCTTCCAGCTTCCTTCCGGCTCTGGCACTATTTCTCCTGTAATCTTTGCTTCCCTCCGCCTCCTCCCTGGCTCCAGTGCTCACTGGGCTCCAGCAACACCATTCTCTCTTCACCCTTTCAGTCCCCGGGTGGTGACAGAGTCTTGCCATCCCATATGGGACCTTCGTCTGTCCATACCTCCATGAGTGGTGCCTTCATTAAAGTGTTTTTGTTGGGGGCGCCTGGGTGGCTCAGTGGGCTAAGCATCTGACTTCAGCTCAGGTCATGATCTTGCGGTTCGGGAGTTGGAGCCCCGCATTGGGTTCTGTGCTGACAGCTCGGAGCCTGGAGCCCTGTCTCTCAGTCCCTCCCCCATTTGCGCCCTGTCTCTCTCTCTCTCTCTCTCTCTCAAAAATAAATAAACATTAATAAAAAAAAATAAAGTGTTTTCGTTAAACCATCTGAGGCAAGCTGTTTCCCAACGACCCTTGATGGATAGAGGGTGGTAGCAGAAGGGGCTGAGGTCGGGGTGGGGGCTGGGGACCTGGGAGGGTTTACCAGAGAGGCAGCTAACTGCCCACTTGGTGCACAGCCCCTTGCTAGATCTCACAGAAGCCCACCACCCCTTTATGTTTAGAGGCCACCTGACTCGGCTTGGCCTGCTCCCCGTTTCAGACAGTTGGTATCAGGTACAACCCACGTGGATCTCCATCCATCACTGGAGGCCAATCTGCCTCTTCCTTGCGGCCATCTGGGATGACAGGATCCTCCAGAGATGACCAGCCTCCCTTGGAAATGGATATCTCAAAGTACAAAAGGAGCAACTTAGCCAACATCCTTGATGCTTCCCCCTGGGAACTGGGATTGGGATTTTCCAAGAGGACTCTTTTGTGTGTCAATCACTGGATCTGTGATTTGACCCAGACCCTGTTTTCTAGAATCATGGTCCAGATTCTTCCTTGTTAGTCTGTTTAGCTCTTTGGTTTTCTGATGGTCAACGCCAGGCCTCTGCAACTTTGCCTCCGTTATGGTCTATTTAATTGTTATTTTGTTTACAGGCAATTCAGTTGTTTCCGTAAGTTCTTTTTTTTTTATTTTTTAATGTTTATTTTTGAGAGAGAGAGAGAGAGAGAGAGTGAGAGCGGGGGGGGGGGGGCGGGTGCAGAGAGAGAGGGAGACACAGAATCTGAAGCAGGCTCCAGGCTCTGCACTGTCAGCGCAGAGCCCGACGTGGGGCTCAAACTCATGAACCGTGAGATCATGACCTGAGCCAAAGTTGGCTGCTTAACCGACTGAGCCACCCGGGCGCCCCTGTTTCTGATAGCTCTTACATCTAGTTATTGCCCAGAGTTCCCTGCCCCTGTGAATGGCACCACCAGCCATCTAGTTCCGTGCATCAAAGACTTGGGAGTCATCTACAATCCCTTTCTCTCCCCTGCTCCCCAAATCCAAGCCATCCCCAAGTCCTCGCGTATCTCTCGAATCCTTCCGTCCACTTCTCTCCAATTGGTCTTCCAACAACCCGGTTGAAGCAATCGCTATTTCTCAAGCGGGTGCCTGCCTCATTCCAGGAATCCCCGCGTCCACGCTGCCCTCTCCGCCCTCGCCATTCTGCACCCCATTGGCTGGAAATGTGAATCAGACCACATCAGCTGTTAAAATCACTTCCGTGATTGATAAATAAATAAATAAATAATAAATAAATAACATCCCTTCAGTGGCCACCCTCACGCAGCATAAAGACAACGTCCCTCGTGCGGTCCACAAACTCCTGACTGTCCTGGCCCCAGCTTTTGTCTTTGGCTGCTTCTCATACCCTCTCCCTCCGCCCTTTCTGCACCCCCTCCACAAACCCCACCCTCTGACACCACATGGCCTTTGTACACTGCTCTGCCCCCCCCCCACCTGGCCCCCACGTCTACCCGACTCCTGTCCACCCTCCAGATCTTAAACATCGCTTCCCCTCGATCAAGTTAGTTCCCCTGGTTTGGTGTAGAAACCGGAGCTTTTCTTCAAAGCACCTATTCCCGTCAGTAATATGTCATGTATTCATGCCTCCCCTCCAGACTATTTGCTCCATAAACCCAGGAGCTACCCCTGGCTTTGCTCTTTCCACTACATCCCTCACTCCTGTGTGACAGGTGCCCTACAGTTTGAATGAACGATGTTTTCTCTGTTAAATATGCTGTAGGGGCAGCACTTTCAACAATAGCCAAATCATGGAAAGAGACTAAGTGTCCATCAACTGACGAATGGATAAAGAAGATATGGCATATATATACAATGGAATACTATGCAGCAATGAGAAAGAATGAAATCTGGCCATGCGTGGCAACATGGATGGAACTGGAGGATATCATGCTGAGTGAAATAAGTCAAGCAGAGAAAGACAGATGCCATATGTTCCCACACATAGGTAGGCTTTGGGAGACCTAGCAGAAAACTAGGGGGGAGGGGAAGAGAGGAAGGGGGAAAAAAAGCCACAGAGAGGAAGGAAGACATGACATGAGAGACTCTCAAAGACTAAGAACAAACTGAGGGGAGAGGGGGGTGTGGGAGGGGGGAGAGTGGGTGATGGGCACAGAGGAGGGCACTTGTTGGGTGGAGGGCACTGGGTGTTGTATGGAAACCAATTTGACGATAATTTATTATTTAAAAAAATAAAAAATAACCACAAGTTAAAAAAATATGCTACAGGGGGAATTTTTGAATCAACGTGGCAAATTTATCACAGGCTTCTATTTTCTCTTCTTCTGGAAACCCTCCAATGAAGGAACTTTTCAAAAGTGTAGCCCATTTGAGCAAGAACAAAGAGAACTGAAGAGGAGACGGTAACAAAAGAACGACCTCGGCAAACTTCCGGCGCGTGGAAAGCAGGCAGAGAAGCAGGAGCTGCGGTAGCGAAGAGCAGCAACTGTATCCCGGGTGCTGACCGAAAGGTAGCCAGGTGACAGAGGGAGCCCGGGACCCAGAGGCCTGGGAGCACGAATATTGTGGAAGATGGGGGGCAGGGCAAGGCAGGCGCTGAAATCGCTGGTTGAAAATCTGTAGCCAGGGGCACCTGGGTGGCTCAGTTGGTTAAGCGGCCGACTTCGGCTCGGGTCCTGATCTCGCAGTCTGTGAGTTCGAGCCCTGCGTCGGGCTCTGTGCTGATGGCTCAGAGCCTGGAGCCTGCTTCTTCAGATTCTGTGTCTCCCTCTCTCTCTGCCCTCCCCTGCTCACACTCTGTCTCTATGTCTCTCAAAAATAAATGAAAACATTCAAAAAAAATTAAAAAAAAAATCTGTAGCCAGAGGGCTAAAATCTCACCCCTTTCCCACCCTAGGTAAGCCAAGCAAGGGCGTTTTATCTCTACTCTGATACCACCACCAGTAGAAGAGCAGAGGCTCCTCCTCTGGAGAAGGTGAACCTGAGGGTCTCTGCAGGGGGGAGATGAGGCACGGAGGTAGGGGGAGCACAGGACTGACTGCGGGCAGCTCGGTGAACACCTAATAATCCACAGGGCCGCAGAAAAGCCCTCAGCACAGAGACTGCGGCTTTCCGCAGCTGCAAGCCAGCCTGGAGACCCTGACAGGGGCTCAGGCCACAGGCAGGGGCAGACGGTGTCCACTACAATGAACGAATGCCATGCGGGAGCCTCGATTCTGTCCCGGGTCAGAGAAAGAAGAAAGGCAGCTGTAACGGGTGAGTTGAGAACGTTGGAGAAACTCAAATATGGACTCTGTATTGGGCTTTATTATATCCGTGTTAAATAACTTTCCGCAATAACAGTGTCATGCAAATATAGGCGAATGTTCTTGTTCCTGTAAGCCATCCTGAAGTATTTAGAATAGCTGTACCTGTCACATAGCCAACAAAGGAGCTATATACATACAGTATATGTATGTGTGAGTGTATGCATACAGATCTGTATGTGTGTGAATGCACACATAGATAGATACATGGATACTCCACACACACGTACATACGTACATACACAGACAGACAAATAGATGAATGGAGAAAAGAAGGGAGAAGAAATCAGAAGGAGCCAGTGTGGCAAAATGTTAACAATAATGAGACTGAGGCATGGGGTATTTAGGTGTTCACTGTTCCATTATTTAGTTTTTATACTAGGTTTGAAATTTTTCAAAATAAAACAGCAACAGAAAGAATCCTAGTAGAATAAGATCCCTCAGCAGCAACAGTAAAAGGGGAAAACCAACAACAAAGGTACTTTATAGGATATTGAGTAACAGTGCTTTCCAACCCAGATTTCTATTCCCAGACAAACGATCTGGCAAAATAGTCAGGGCGGGAAAAAATATTTCTAACACTCTCTCAATAGTAAATAAACATTAAAAAAATTTTTTTTAATTGGGGGCAACTGAGTGACTCAGTCAATTAAGCCTCCGATTTTGCCTCAGGTCACAATCTCTCAGTTAGTAGGTTCGAGCCCCATGTTGGGCTCTGTGCTGACAGCTCAGAGCCTGGAGCCTGCTTTGGCTTCTGTGTCTCCCTCTCTCTCTGCCCCTCCCCTGCTCATGCTCTCTCTGTCTCTCAAAACTAAATAAACATTAACTTTTGAAAATTTTTTAAAGAGATATTTCTAACGTATGAAAGAAGTCAGCATTTTTATCTCCCATGTATCTTTTCTCAGAGAGCTAGCAGAAGATATGCCTCAGACAACAAAGATGGGAGGCAGGAAAGAGCAAAGGCAAGAAAAGAGGGCTGGGGATGGTGGGAAAGGGAAGCCGCGGGACACAGTGGTGCCAGAAAGCCCCCAATGCAGGCTGGAGCAGGAGGATACTGTGCTTTTGGGAAAAGAGGGAAAACAGAAAAGACTGAACCAAACCGAAAGAAAACTCTCCTGGGCCTGCTCAGATGGGGCTCATCGTTGGTAAACACGTAGCTGACCATCAAGAGAAATGGAATGACAACATAGAGAAAACCCGGCACATGTAAAATTGATGCCGTCGTTATTTCCAGAAGAAAATGATGAGGATTCCAGGAGACAGAGGAAGGACCAGAGCATGTCTGCCTTGGTAGTTAACAGTATTTGTGATGTTATAATAAAGGGAACACTGTTTTGTTTTTTTTTAATTTATTGAAAACTATGTGGGCGGGGTGAAGGTGAGTGTGTGCATGGACAGGGAGGGAGTTGGTTATCGTATGTTCTCACCTGTTTGATTTACCATGTCTGAAATTCAAAAGATAATGTAAAAAAATGGATACATCAAGAAATGGCTGCCAAAAGCAATGGGAAGCAGAGGCTCAAACTGGTATGTGTCCATTAGTGTTCGTGGCATCGCTCACAGTAGCCAAAACGTGCCAACAACCCAAATGTGCACAGATAGATGCATGGGTAAGCAACACGTGGCATATGCACGCGGTGGCGTATTATTCAGCCTTGAGATGGAAGGACATTCTGACGCCTGCTCCATCGGTGACACTTGAAGACATTATGCGACGTGACATCCGCCCGTAGCAAAACGATATCGTGATTCCACTTGTCGACATACCTGAAATGGACAAATTCATAGAGACGGGAAATAGGGCCCAGGTTACCAGGTGCTAAGGAGGGGAGAGGGGAGTGGAGAGTTACGTTTAATGAGTACAGAGTCGCCTTTTTGGGGAGGCAAACAACTTCTGGAGATGGATGGTGGTGATGGTCGCACAACAGCATGGGTGTGCTTAGTGCCACTAAAGAAAATGGTTAAAGAGAAATAGCTGTGTAAGAATAATATTCGAAGTTATGGTGGTAACTAGCAGGAGAAACAGCCGAGTCGTGAGTGCTTGCGTTAGGAGGTGATGCGGTGGGGAGGGGGGGGAAGAAGGCAGGGGTGTGGCAAGAGACAGCTGCTGGTCGTTAAAACCCTCGTGCTGTTTTTACTTTTAAACTGGTAGTGTTCACAGTATATACACAGGGCTTCCTGTGAGCCGCCTGTACTTTAGATACTTTGTATATATGTTCTTCAATCCGCTAGCACCAAGAGGCGGGTGTCTCCGAGTCCCTGTTCTCAGTCACCCTGAATAGCACTGCCCCTCCCACACATCTATTAGAGTGATCAGAGTCAAAACTCATTTTAAAAAGATGTTGCAGTGAATATCCTTGTATACATATTTTATGTGCTGGTATGAAAACGTCAGATTCCTAGGAATGAAATATCCCTAATTTTTATAAAAGACCGAACAGGGTGTCCGGCCCATGAATGGAGACATAAAAATTAAGAAAGTTGCTGATGCCGATGTTACGGTCCTTGTGGGACTGAGCACAGAAGCAGATGACTTTCATCTCTATTCACAATGTTTAACAGGTCTCCCCAGTTTTTGTAGCCCTCTCGTTTCCCCTCCCCCTCTCCTGTCACGGCGATCATTATAATGGTACCTGGGGAAGAAAATATTAAAAAAATGAGCATCGAAAGAGTAAATCAAGCTTCCTTTAGAAATAGAGAAAAATAATTTTGCGGTTGAGAAAACATGTTGAAATATTATTTCTATAGTGAAAATAGTTACATCACAATTCTGAATTACATTTCCATTTGAAACAGAGTCGATTTGCACCACCTACTGGAATACACAACTCTATAAAGTCCAAGGTTTCAAAATTAGGAACCACTTTTGAGGATTTAGAGTTACATTCTTAGTTATCTTTAAGAGACCAGTCCCTTTGATATGTTGGAAATGCCAAGTGCTAATTTACTTCAGGGACCATTTTCTACAACAAACTCTCTTTAGAAGCCGAATTTAATCATCCAGCTAAATTAACACATTGTACAACTGCTTATAAAAATAAAACGATTAAGCCAAATACATCAACCAAAGAGATAAAAATGTAAATTAGAAGCAAAACTGAAATCAATACACATTATCAGTTGCTAACTCGCTATTAAAAAACAAGATTCAAGCAGACAAGTGGAAAATGACAGGAAACAGAAGCAAACAGGATAATAAACAGAACATAACTCGACATTAATTAAAAAAGAATCGCCCAATGAAAATTTGATAGTGTTTATACCCAAAGTAATAATCATTGTCACGGCTTAATTATATCCGAACATCAACACACAAAGTATTCATATGTAAGCTCTTTGACACTGTAAAGGAAACCCCAACAAAAAAAAATCATTTTTCATGACAAACTACTCCAAGCAATACATTTCTGAATATATAGTAGCAACATTCATTATCGTGTAATTGACAGAGATTCAGGAAAAAAAAATACATCTACAGTATCTACTTCTCTAGATGAAATTGCTTTAGAAGCCTAAATATATTACGTTTTAATTTCTTAAAACTTATTATAGCATTTCACTTATTTTATGGGTATTTTGTCTGAAAATTGATTTTATTTTTAGATGTCAACTAAATTAGATGTCAGCTAAATTAACGGAGGCATAAAATATGCCAGCCAAATATCGTTACAAATACCCCCCCCCCAAAAAAAAGGTGTGCAAGTAACCACCTGACATAAACCCTAAGCACAGAAAGAGCTTGCGTGATAGCGATCGACTCCTCCGTAATCCTCTTTGCCGATGCAGGTGATGCGTGCACGACAAGCCTGTTTACAGCGACAAATGTCATGTGCAAGATTGCCGGAAGGTGTTTCTTTCCATCGAGTTCGCTGCCGGTGTGGTTTCACTCCGAAGGTTCTCATCAGCAGTACAAAGCTTGGTTGTCTAATTTCTGTAGCTAAGCTCAAAGCCTTTCCCTGAGGAGACAGAGACAATTCTTAACCAAGGCCAACGGAAGCCTTTCCTGGTCAGAAAGCACCTGCCTCTCCAGTCCCACCTGCTGTCTTGAGCTCCTGGGGCTTCTGCCCCAGCCTCACCCCTGCCTTTCCTTCCGTGCCCCAGCCTCACCCCTGCCTTTCCTTCCGTGCCCCCCCACCCCGGCTGTGCTCCCCACTGCTACCAGGGTTTTGCTCTGCTTTTCCCTGTGCCTGAAATTCTCTTCTCTTTCTCCC
This sequence comes from Paguma larvata, assembly GCA_030068075.1. NCBI lineage: Eukaryota > Metazoa > Chordata > Mammalia > Carnivora > Viverridae > Paguma > Paguma larvata. The sequence goes on along the minus strand of CM057837.1, from coordinate 20,697,559 downwards.
CTCTTGGGCTTAGTTATTTCTTCCCTGACTTCCCGACTGGGTCAATTCATAGCAGCAAGCGTGCATTTGGAGGATACCTACCCGGATTTTCTGCACGCCCCCACTAGACTGTTTCTACTTGCCTGTGCATTCAAAGCACGCGTAGGAAATACGGAATGACTCACTCAGATCAGGGCCAGAGAGTCACCTGTTCTGGCCCTTCTCTGGCTACGTCCCTCACCAGAGACAGATGGGCTCACCGGAACTCCAGGGAGCCTGCTGTAACAGCTCCAAGCCTGCTCTGGGGCCCATGCAGGCTGCTTCCCAAAGCCTGTCCCCCAAAAGACCTGGCGTATCCACCCCTATGCCCAAGGGGTGACCACGGGACAGACTGTTAGAGAGGTCAGGCGAGAGAATGGAGTTTAATAGTCGCCAAGTGGGGGCTGTGATGAAGGTGTATTAGTCAAGGAAGGAGGATAGAATATGTTTTATTTAATAATTTGTTGGCTTAATATGTAACGACATAATTAGCCGTATGCTACACAGACCTCTGTTTATAATTTTCCCTAGACCCTGCCAACCACTGCCCCCTTTTCCCCCATCCCCCCAAAAATAGGAACAGGAGTGTTTTGTGTATATCTGAGAATAAACTTTATCTCTCATTTAATATCAAGACGATCCCGTGTCCCATGTGAAATCTGAGTTCAAAGGAGAGGTGACTCTTGAAGCCAACCGAGAGGTAAGTCTTTAATGTCAAAACTTCCGGATACGCATACTGAATGGGGATGGGGCGGGGATAAACAATTGAAATCATTCGGTTTGAAAACATGTTCCAGATAAGACGCTAAAATATTAAAAATTATGTTCTTTGGGTCACGGGACTGCATTTTCTCGCCTTTTTGCATTTCGCTGTTTGACTTTTCGAATGCAACCGTGCTTACATTCGTAAGGAAAATCTTTTGAGAAATCGAGTTACTGTTCTATTTCATTTACAAGATGCGAACATTTCACCAAAGCTCACCATGCCCTTTGCTCTCCTTCCCACAGAGGGAACAGTAGGCATTTTCTGCCCATGTATTAATTGCAAAGGCAAAAACCCCATCTCAGAACTCAGGGGAAAGGGACTGAAGCTTCTCTGACGTTGGACAAAGCGCGGAGTTGCAAACAGGCTTCCGTTTCTCGGTTTAAAAAAATGTGTCGCCTGGGGGCGCCTGGATGGCTCAGACAGTTGAGCGTCAGACTTGGCTCCAGTCATGATCTTGTGAGTTCGAGCCCCACCGGCTCGGCTCGCTGCTGCCAGCACAGGGCCTGCTTCGGATCCTCTGTCTCCCTTGCTCTCTGTCCCTCCCCCGCTCACACTCTGCCTCTCAAAAATAAGTAAAAAGATTAAAAAAAAAAAAGTTTTAAAAAAAGAATGGTCTAGTTATTAACCTAGAAAGAATTAATCACCCTCCTTCCCATGCCCCGCCCCTCCCCCCAAGTCCCTTGCACTGTGTGTACCTGTCAGTGGGGTGACACTCTTGTCCCGGCTCTCTCGCCTGGGCTGCTCCCACCTCCACCCTTTGGCAAGAAGTTTTTCCTTCACCATCCCACACTCTGCCCAAATTTCCAAATCCCCCCAACCACCTTAGGCTCCGGAACCCTTCCTGACCGCCCTCCACCCTCACCCCTCCCAGTCGAGGGCAAGGATCACATCCTGGAAGCTCTACCACACCGGGAACTTCTCCCTTTTGCGGGGCTCACGTTTTTGCCTGTGACTCCTGAGTGTTTGCTGCCGCCCCTGTCCTCTCCCAGAACGAGATCAGAGGCCCCTGGGGCCAGGAGCCCTGTCGCGCGGGGTCTTCAGCCCAGCACTGTGCCCAGGACTCGGTGAGTGTCTGAAATTAATGAAGCATACATTGTTTGATCAACCCCAACATTTCTCTCAGAACCGCTCGGGGCTCTCTTGAGAATTGCATCTTTTCAGAGCCAACTCAGCAGACTGACTTGAGACCGGTGATTGACAGGAGAAAACGGCCAGAAAAATGCAACGGCGAAGATTGAATTAAAAATGGTTAAGAATGAACTAATTTCAATAATATTTGGAGGCGGGGGAGGCCCGGGGGAGGAGGCAGACAGGATATGTGCTGGGAACTGTTCAAGGCAGGTGGTGGTGACGGGGGCCTGGGGGTTCGCCTTCCCAATCTCTCTACTTGGGGGCGTCTTTGAGATGTTTGTGATGAAAAGGTCTGAAGGAGAAGGCAAAGGCGGAGAAGCAGCAGCAGCTGGTTCGCAGACTCGGAGGAGGCCCCAGGCGCGGGTAGGAGGGAAAGGACTGGGCTCCAGGTCTCTCTCCCTCCCGGTACCATCTTCGCTGTGGCTGCCCTCCTGTCCTCCAAGCTCCGGTCCCTCCGAATCTACACTCACCTCCGCTCATTTATATGACCCCGCACTCAGACCTTTGACCCAAGTAACACCGCCCCAGGGCCCTGCCTCTTGGCTAAGGTCCCATGTTCTACACTCCCGGATGGGAAGGGGAGCCCCTCGGAGCTGGACTCCACCTCAACTACCCCGGCTGGCAAACCCTACCCCGCGAGAGTGATAAGTCGCACACTGAGCTCTTCTGGGACAGAAAGTCCTTAATGTTTCTTAAATCACACCAAGGAGAGTCCTCTCCGAGGAAGGATGTGCCACAGGTCCCAGGAGACATCCCAGTGGAAACGTCTCCGGTCCGGAAGCTTCCTGGGGCAGGTGGAGGCCAGCGCAGACCGCCCTCTGCCCAGGAAGGCTGGGTCCCTTCTAAATGACCCCACCTCCCTGGGGGCGCGGTCCTCCCGTGAGTCTCTGCAATCGGATAATACACACTCCCCGCAGCCAGGGGACACAGAGCCCTGTAGTACTTTCTGCAACAATTCATGACGTCCGCACCACCCAGTTTTAGGGCCACACCAGCCTAGATCCGCCAACAGGAGACCTCGAGTTTCTCCCTCCCCCATCCCCTCACCCCGTTCTCTTTCTAGTGCTGTCTCTTTCCTACCTCCGGACCATTAAAAGAATGATATTTGTAATGTAGATGAGGCCGCTCTTTTTCCGCACAATGTTGACAGACAAGAGGAAGATTCCAGAGAGAAATGCCACAGCAGCAAATGAATATAAATGATGCTTTTCCACTTTGTGCTTATAAAATGCCTTTTGTACCAGAATCTCAAAGCCCTCCAGGAAGCCAGGCTTTCATGACGCTTTTCACTCAGGGTAAACGTGAATGGTCAGAGCTACTCAAGTCGTTTGTGATAAGAACGCACAGGGGCGCCCCGGGGGCTCAGTCGGTTAAGCGCCCGCCCGACTTCAGCTCAGGTCATGATCTCGCGGTTCGTGGGTTCGAGCCCCACATCAGGCTCTCTGCTGTCAATGCAGAGCCTGCTTCGGACCTTCTGTCTCCCTCACTCTACTCCTCTTCCAGCCTTTCACTGTATCTCAAAAAGAAACATTAAAAAAAAAAAAAAAAAAAAGCACAAAAGTCCAGACACTTTTAAAATGCAATATCCTTGCCTTCCGGGTAGTAAACAGAAGTATGCAAATGGGTAATGACATCTGTGGATTCTGGCTTCATGTCCTAGAGAGGAAAAAAAAAATGTAAATAAATATGTAAAAAAATTGTCATATGTGGCTAATACCCACGGTCCATCCAGTGTCATCATCCGGCTCAAACGTTTATACATGCAGTGGGTCCTAGGACTTGGGTGCCTGGTGACTGCCTGACACCGAGAAAGTAAAAGACATCTCTTCTTTGCCCACGAGAAGATGAATATAGAAATGTTTAGTAAAAATGTCTGTCCGGTCAGTGGCTTTGACATCTGACGCTTTGGCACTAAGCGATGCCTTCCTTTTGTTCTCTCGCCTGGAAGCCTCCTTGGAAATGCTTAATAGCTTAATGATTCATTAGGGTCTGCAAAGGCCAAGGCCTTGACTAGAAAGGCAGAGAGGGGGACCCACAGCAGCGCCCGATTGTGGGATTGATTTGCAGGTTCATTTGAGAATTCCTTCCTTCTCACTCTTAGGCGCCGGGACACACGCACAGCCGGGATGACCACTTGGGCTGCAGCCACCAGCGAGTTGCCTGAAGAGCAGATGTCAGCGACTTCGAAACTGTTCCTAGGGTTCATTTAGGGTAACGATCAGCTTCGGAGGATAAAACTCGCAAAGACTGAGAACGTTTTTACTGTGAAGGTAGGACCGAGCAGAGACCACCTGCCCGTAGGATCACTTGCGTTTTATTGTGAAACTAAGAGCTTACAAATGAATGTGAGTTCTTCTGGTATCTGGAAAAGGATCTCCTTCAAAGTGCCATCAAAATGGTTTCCAAAGAGTTTCAAATAATTTGCTTAAATGTTACGAGTCTACCGAACAGCAGTTGAATAATTACCACCTAAATTAAATAAGGTATCGTGTAGTTTTAACCAAGAGGGTCTTGCTATGGTGCACTGGTGAATAGCACCTCAAAGTTTGCGTTGTCTTATACTTTAAAGGTCTTCTACTCTTGTTAAATTAAAGTGTAAAGGAGAATACTGTACCGATCATTAACTCGATAGCTATTCTTGACTTAAAGAGTAGCTGGCATGCAGTTTTTGGTACGATAGTGTGCCTAAAATAGTCTTTCTAAAGACAACTGTCTATAAACGTTCTTATCACACATTATTATTAGTGAAAAGAATGTTCTGAACATGCAGCTTCAATGTAGGTATATTTTCCTATTTGTAAATTACACGGTAGCAGAAGTACATTTACATAAAGACGCAAAAGAAGAAAACGATCAATATTTAAAATATTTGTATTTCACACATTGACTGCAAACTGGGTCTGTCTCACTAATATTCTTTAAATGAGAGTAAAGTGGCCAATTTTATTTTTTGTGGCTCGTGGTGGAAAACTTCGTGGTAGAACAACTTGAAATGTCCTTCTAAGTCCAGTTGATGTTAAAATTTGGTTCTAATGGCTGTCGTTACTTAAAATGTCTCAAAAGAGAAGTAAATCGGAAGAATCACAAGTCAAACTGCTCATTTCTCTTGCTACCCGTGCATGATGCAAACACCGGAGCGAAAATTTGGTTACATTTCCATCTTTTCTTACAAACTGATTACACGGTGTTGACGAAAAATTCAGAGATATTTAGTTGTTTTACATGCAATTTGTTTACCCCTGCATGAGGAAGAAAGGTCAACAGACTTGTCAAGGAGCAAAATTTAAAACAGGATGTAGGAGAGCGGAGACCAGAGACCTGCTGGCAGCTGGGAATAGTGAATCTTGCAGGCACATTTTTGGGATAAACAAAATAGTTGCTGGGTGACAAAGAGATCAATTTGGGCATTCGGAGACGGCCAATGAGTGGTATTGAAGAAAACAATTAAGACATGGATAGGGTTTTCACAAGCCTTGCGAGTGCAGCTGAGGAGCAAGGCAGGCTTGCTGTCTCTGTATGGCGTCTGCTCTGCTGTCTCCCTGCCGTTGGACACCGCCTTAGGTAAACCAGATCCAAACCACTGTCCTCCTTAGAAGTCCTCAATACACTTATTTTTCTTTAATTTTTAATGTTTATTTTTTAGAGAGAGAGCGCGTGCATGCGCATCAGTGGGGGAGGGCAGACAGAGAGAGGGAGACACGGAATCCGAAGCGGACTCCAGGCTCAGACCTGTCAGCACAGAGCCCGACGCGGGGCTCAAACTCAGACTGCAAGATCATGACCTGAGCTGAAGCTGGATGCTCAACCATCTAAGCCACCCAGGCGCCCCCCCCCCAATAAATTTAAAACAAGCTCCGTTTGGAAGATTTTTAAAGGAGGTGAAAAATTTCAGCTCTTGAGTCGACTGTGAGGAAATGAGTTTTTTTTATACATAGTATAGGTCATTTTTAGCAACAAAATCACATAACGTTGGAAAGATTTGCAAACATTTATTTTAAAAAATGCTCTCTCCGTAAGAATTTTTTAAAAACCAATGACTTTTCTCATTGTTCAAATACCATCTTTATCTCGGAGGAATAGATTAAGTCTGTTTATTTTTGTGAAATTTTCTCCGAAAGCATCCTAATGACAGCTACGTGTCATCACGGAAAAGATGAGGAAATGTGAAACACTTTTTATAAAATATTGTAACTCATTCTTTAAGCTCAACATTTAAGTGTCGCGTGCTGATCGGTGAACTGTGTGTGGTACATGAGAGTTTCAAGGGCACCCTCATCACAGAATCCTGAAAAGATTCTCCTAAAGGCCATGTTTTGTCACCACGTGGATGGCATCTAAGAGTCTGTGGGAGCCATCATATACTCTGGTAGATGACAGAATGGTCCCCAGACACCCAATCCCTTTGTGGTGAGGGGGTGGGGGTGTGGAATTAGTCTTCCCTGCCACACCGATACTGTACTTGACCACGTGTCTCATTTTGGCCAAAAAAAAAAAAAAAAAGCAAGTGGCCGCAATGTTTGTTGCTCCTGACTGGAAGCCTGTAAGCTAGTTTACAGGTCCGCTCTCTTTTTGCTGCACCACTATTCCAACTGGCAATGCCCCGGGTCGGGGTGGTCTCTCGCAGACTAAAGATTACGTGGACTGGCGCAAGGAGGTCTCAAATTCTGCACGGGACACACTTCCTCTAAATATTTGGGACATTCTTACCCTTAAAAGAGGTTTTCACAGTTTGCCTGAAATTCACACGTAACTTAGCACCCTGCATGTCACCTGGGAAGCCTGCTCGTCAGTCTCTCCGTTTGGGGAGCGTTGGTTTTGGCTGCAGAACCCAACCGTCCCCGACTGATACTGGCCCAAGGAAGGGTGCTTGTGTCAATCTGCAGATTAAGTGTTAGCAAGGCTTAATTTTGCCCTTACTTTTCGTATTCGAAAACTTGGGGGGCCCTAGGCACGTCTGCCTTACAGAGGACTGTAAACAGAAACAAGGTTTCTGATTTTGCTTTGGAAAATTCTGAGTGCAGTGAGTCACTGAGCAAATTTATGATTGGCACTTGTCTGAAATTGTCACGTGTCTTGAGAGGCTATTTATAAGTGCAGCCTACCCTACAAATTGGAATCGTCTTAGAATGGAACAGACTGCGCGTGGACATGAACTTCACGATTAATGACCGACACAGCAATCGTCTGGAGGTACTTCATTAAACATTTGTAGCTTTGATTTTGCAGATAAAAAACAAAAAACAAAAAACGGGAGGCCAACACTATTTTAATGTCTCACTTTGATAAGCATTTTAAAAGCATGTCGTTCTAGTTATTTTACCTCCGTTGCCTAAAAGCTCAAACGGTTGAGGGGGCTGGTGCTGTGCCTGGTGTCGGTGAAAACGGACAGGACACTAGTCCTCCAGGCGCTCACCGGAGGCAAGACGTGTCAGGAGAGACTTATTAGGGAGGACACTGAGATGAGTCTTGAGGAAGAAGCCAGGTGAGGAAGGGAAAGGGATGCTAAGCAGAGGAAAGGCACCAGTAAACACAGACTTTTGGGACAACTTGTTGAACAACTGTAAGCAGTTCATTCAACAAACCCTTCCTGAGCGGTGGAAACATCAGAGGCTGGGGAACCAAGTAAACCCCCGTGAGTGCTGATTGGTTACAGGAAGTGATATCTACAAGGCAGAGCAGTCCATAGACGATGAAGGACATCCGGAGCTGGGCTGAGAGCTGGGCGACAGGGCGGGAGGGGGAAGACAGACACTGATACGAAACAAAAAGAAGCAAACATAAAGACGCTTCTTAAAATGTGAAATTCTGGAAGTAATGATCCTTGTCACTCACAACATTAAATTTCCATCACTTACATTACAAACAGTAACACACACACACACACACACACACACACACACACACACACAGAGCACTTAGATTTCTGGCTATTTCATTCCTCTGTACCTTTTCATAGGCCATTTCCAGCACATATTTCTACTAAGCAACATCACTAATGGTTCAGGAACCTACTTCTCAAGAAGACTGCAATATATCTGAGTCCCGAAAGAAGAATTACTACCTCAGAAAATCCCCTCTGACAAAGACTTACACAATATAACAACAGAATTTAAAGACTACTGGAAGCTAAACTATGTTTAAAAGTTTAATAAAAATTATATTTTATAAAATAAGGCATACTCAGAAAGAAAATTGGAAAATAAACTTTAAAACTATAATTTGTTTAAAGGTTTAATAAAAGTTATCGTTTATAAAATGCGTAAAGAAAATTGGAAAATAAAGAAGACTTTGAAGAATCAATTTTAAATCACTTCATCTTATCTCTCAGACATGTGTTTATGGACACACGCAGAAAAAGACATGTTTTAAAAATTAGGATCATAGTGCATATTTGCGTTTTAAAATGTTACCATTTATCATATCATGCGCGATTTAAATGTTCTTCAGCATTCCTGAAAAAGAATAGCTGCACAAGTTAATGGCATCATATACCAAAAGAGTTACCAATCTCCCTAATGGTAGATAAGTTAAACTGTGTCCATTTTTAAATGTTTTTATTTTTGAGAGAGAGAAAGAGAGAGTCAGACACAGCATGAGTGCAGGAGGGGCAGAGACAGAGGGAGACAGAATCTGAAGGTTTCAGGCTCTGAGCTGTCAGCACACAGCCAAACGTGGAGCTCAAACTCCAACTGGTGAACCCTGAGATCACGACCTGAGCTGTAGTCGGAAGCTTAACCAACCGAGCCACCCAGATGCCCCAATTGTGTCCAATTTTTTACTACAATACGTAACAACATATTACCCTGCAAAATAAGACTACAAATACAAAAAAACGGTAAGTATCAAAATCGATACATGTCGAAGTGCCTACAAAATGTACTATATAAATCATTGTTAACTGTAATTAATAAAAATGTTTTGTTACATTTGAAAACAGTTTGTAAGTTGAGCTTCCTCAGCCCAGGACTTGTGAAAATGAACCTAAGGAGTTATCAGAGCCTAACCGGAGCTACAAGTTAAGATAGCCAAATAAACACAAGGTGAAATTAAATTTTCAAAAGGCTTCCAATATTTTACGGCAATTATGAAGGATGTGGCTGCATTTAACTTCGCTTCGCAGGACGTTCGATGTGGAGTCTGAGCGTTAAGAGAGCCTAACATCTTCCAGCTTTTACCCGGCGCTAGCGATTTCTCTACCTCCTTGCTACTCAAAGCACTGGCATCATCTCCTGGAAGTCTGTTAGAAATGCAGAATCTCAGGCCCATCCCAGACCTACTGATTCAGAATCTGCAGGTCAACTAGATTCCCAGGGGTTTCCTATGCCCATTAACGCTGGAGGAAACCTTGGATCACCCGAACGCCCTTTGCTTGCTCCCTGGGGCCTGGCAAATAGCGGGCTTTCTGCAGGTGCTCCACGAGTCAATAAGCAAACCACGAACCTTGCAAAACCCTGTTGAGGTGCCATCGCCTCTGAAATGCGTCCCTTTAGTAAAAGCTGCTCTCCGCTCTCCCCACGCTGCCCGGCTGCAGCTACGCCTGGGGCCGTAGGCCTACACCAGCATTGTGATGCTGGGGCAGGACGCCGAGCCCCTCCCCTTGGCACCGGGTCTCTCCCTCCCTGGGCCTGTCCGCCTCTTACCTGGGTCCCTGCTCTCTCCCTCCCTGGGGCTGTGAGCCCGTTTGTAAGCTGAGGGGGTCACTGACGGCTGGGAAGGCTGGAGTGCTAACACTTCGCACTTTATTTCGCGGGAACCGGAGTTAAACGGACACCAGCGCCTCCCCGCCCACGCAACGAAACGACTACCTCGCCGAAACTGACACCCCACAGCTCAAGCGCCCAGAACTGTTTGCCAACAAAGATGAAAAGCGTGGAAGGGGTGGAGCCTAAGAATCAGATACCGCGAGAAATGGTCTCCTGAAGTTGCTCCAACAAGCGCAGGCGCACTACCGCTCCCGCCCCTGCCGCAAAGGTGGCTGCCACTGGAGAAGGTGGAGCCAGGCCTCTGGCATAAAGCTCGCGAGATTTGAACGCGTCACCGCAACTCCTTCCGGTCAGAGACCGGAAGTGCAGTGAGCGGGGTGTCTCAGGCGCTGGCTCTCCTGTGGTACCGCGCCGCTGGGCCCGCTTCCTGTCGCGACTCCCCGGGTCCCGTTTTGCCTCGCCTACTCTGGGCCGAGGTGATGGGGGACTCCAAGGAGGCTGGGGCCGAGTCTCCACCGGCCGGGGCCGCTGCGCGGGGAGGGCTCAGTCTCCTGTCCCAGGGAGAATCCGAGGAACCTTCTGCACAGGTGAGTCCGCCCTGGGGCGGGACCTGCAGGGCTCCGGGGGCTTCGGGCCCGCTTCGCCGGGTAGGGATGTCACGGTTCCCGGAGGCTTCGGGTGCCTTCTCCGCGCCTCCCGGGCAGTGCCCCAAACGGAGTGGAAGCCCGTGTATCTGTCGTCAAGTATTTGGGTCTTTGCGTGCAAGTCCCTCCTATCACAAGCAGTTCTGGCTTTCCACTCGGTTGTAACCGAGAGGTGAGTTAGACACGATCTCTGCTCCCGAGGAGCGTACATGTAAATGTGTGGTTCCAGAATGTGGCACAGTCATGCAGAGCTGGAGGGAAAAGAGAGGGTGTCGGGGGGCGGAGCTCACCGAGATGGGACCGGGATAATCCTTCGAGGGTTCGGAGTGTTCGCCGGGCCGAAAAGGGAGTGCGTGGAAGGTTAGTGAACTCGGACACTGAGCGTGCTTGGGGGTGTGCGAGTGAAGAGTGGGAGGAACCCCCAGCGTCTTCCTGTGAAGTTAAGGTCGAGAGTGTGTAATAAACTGACGAATCAATTACCGAACGTTTGCTTGAAAACAAAAAAGCCCCAGGGACGCCTCGCTGGCTCAGTCAGTGGAGCATTTGACTCTTGATCTCTAGGTCCTGAGTTCAAGCCTCACGTTAGAACTTAGTTAAAAAAACAAAAAAGCCCCAGATATCGTGTAACAAGCTACTTTCTAAATGATGTCATTGCAATGAAAATAATGTTTAATCATGAGGAGCGATTTTGTCAAATTTTCTATTTTATTAAGGCGACACTACCGACTCTCCTTGGTGTCCGCTTGTCCACTGTCCTAGCTGGTAACCATAAACATTATGTTCTTGACTCCTGTTTTTCTTTGCAGTTATGTGAAAAAGAGCTAAGTAAATGGGACAGTTCATGCTTGCATCTTTTGCCATTAGAAACATGTAGCATGTATTCTTGTGAAGCCTGATGTGGTGGGGTTTCTTTGTGTTAAAGGTGGCATTTTAAATTCCTAGTAGTGTGATTAAAGGTTCATCTGATGTGTTAATTAGGGATCAGCTTTATTTCTTGGAGGCAATGAAGTGAAGAGCCGGGCTGTGGTGAAATACTCGTCTGCCCCTCCTCGAACAGCATTTGCACGCCTCGAAGAGAAAACAGACTTGAAACTCCCACCTGCCAACTGGCTGCGGGAGAGTGCCAAACTGGGGCCGGCGGGAACTACCATTCTTGGCAACAGTAAGAAAAGCAAGCCGTTCTCAAGGTAACCATTAATCAGTGGCGCTTTTACCTGCCTCCCAGCACCCGCCAGCCCCCCACCCGAACCCTAATATTTGCTTTTTCAGTTTAATTTGTAATGCTCATCATCTTGGTGAGATTTCCTTTAGAAAAATGTCGTATTTGACTTTCAAAGTCCTCTTGCCCCTCCTAGGAGGATCGTGTTCTGATATGAAGACATCAGATGCGTGTACTTCTTTCGGGTCTGCGTCAGGTTCTCAACAAAGCTCAGTTTTGGCCACTAAAATTCAATCAGCTCTTTTATTTTTAGCTAATCTACGTCCCTTTTGAATGTGTGAAGCCCCAGAGTCAGGGGTGGCCCCTGAGGAGGAAAACCCTCAACACTCCCTAATCTGTCCTGTGGAGTTTTTCATTACATGGCGGCGGGTTGTTTGGTCTGAAGAAGCCTGGGGTAGAAGCCCAGCCTGCTGGGTGACCTACACTCTGACGCTTGCAGAGACAGTTGCCAGAAATTCTGCTGATGGTATTTAAGGGTGAGAGTGGCCGGGATTCTTAGAAAGAAACATCTACTAACATTCTACATACTGACACGTCGACTCTTGAATGTGTAGGATTCTCTTATTTTCTCTCTGTGATTGAACCTAAAATATGTCCATAGAATATATAGCAAGAGCTGTAATTGGATTAATATCTGATGAGTTATGGGCACCTGGGTGGTTCGGTCAGATAAGCATTCCAGTTCCTGATTTTTGGCCCAGGTTATGATCCCCTGGTTAATGGGATTGAGCCCCGCCTCAGGCTCCACACCCAGCCCCTGGGACTTCAAGAGTCTCTCTCTCTCTCCCCTCCTCGCCCTTCTGCCCTTCCTCATGCCCGATCTCTTTCCCTCTCTCAAAAAAAAAAACACAGAAAGAAAACCCTAATGAGTTAGTAGTTTGGAAATTATTGTAATGCCTCGGTAAAAGTTATTATTTACAAAATGTTGTAGCATTATTTATACTAGGAAAAAGTGGGAAGTAGTCCAAATACCTTCCTCTAGGAAATGCCTTAATAAGTTATGACAACACAAGTAAATATAATGAAGTGATTTAAGTCTTAGTTTCGTCGGTTGTATGCAAACACTGTGCTGAGTACTTTCTATGTTTTATCTCATTTAGTTCTCACAACAGCCCTTTGAGTTAGGTTCTTTTAACTAATTTTTACATGGAAAAACTGAAGCTTAGAAAGGTTAAGTACTTGCCCAGCCTGCATGCTAAATCGTCAGCACGCTCTGGAGTGAGGCAGTCCTAGGTAAGCATTCTGAACCTCTGCCACTTCCTGGAATCTGGTGACATCAGCTGCTTTTCGGGCTTAGAGATCATAGACGTGCCTCATGTGGTACCTGACACACCATTTTTTTTCTTTTCTCCTTCTGACCGAATTAGTGTCAGGTTCTTTTTTTGTTGTTTTTTGAAAAAGTAGTATTGATTGTGTATCACTAGCAACACAATCCTAGAAACTAAAATCCTGATAAATGTTTCCGTTTATATTTTTCTTATCTCCCCTCCTGAAAAGAATAATATCTTAAACTGTTTTCCCTTGGAGGCTTTTTTTGGGATTTGTAATTACAAAAAAGAAACTAATTGTTAATTTTTTTCTAGATGTTTCCTAGCGCTTCTAACGATTATTACTATATTTTATCAAATCTAAGATGTGATTGATTTTTAAGTCACATCATTATACTGTGTACCACTAAGAAGGGAACTAGTGTGCTCCGCTGGCCGTAGGCGCGCTGATTTCAGAGATGTTAGAATGTGGAAAATGTATCTGGAAATGAAGAAATGGTGTCTTCTCTTAAAACTCTCCTTGTATCATTACGCGCGTGACCTTTGTGGCCTTTGTTCCCCCCATTAGCTTTGGAATGGCATACGACTTTATCGATTCTGTGGGGAATGACGTGGACGTTGTCTCTGACTCTGAAGTAAGTGTCTTTGCTGGGGACTGTAACTGGGGCGTTTGTGTCCGGGATTTGTCGCATGCTCTGTTCTGTAGTCTTGAAAAATTACTGATGAAATAAGGTACAATTATCTGGTTATCAGATATCTTTTGTTAATAAAGTAACACTTGGCCACATCTTCTTTCCAAAAGGAGGGAGCAATGCCCCAGACACTGGCAGTGGTGGTAATATTAATGCTGGTGGTTGTATTTTTGTAATAGCAGTTACAGGCGATTATAGTCTTTGGGATGATTTATCTAGTGTTACCAGTTGCGAATCAGAAGTGATACCTAGTAGCACAACCTAACACTCCTTAGTCGGTCAGTTTTACTTGATAATGCAGAAAGCCTAAGTCCTTGCAAAAGCGTGATCTGCAGATGCACTTCACTTGAGGAAATGCCTTTGTGTAAAAATGAATCTTCGATCGTATGCATCACTGCAATGTGACTGGTCAAGTGTGGGTGCCTGTGTCTGGAAAGCTCTGTCTTCCACATGTTTGTGCTGAGCTCTTTGTGTCAAGTACAGTTTGTCTAACCTCAGGGGAATGAAGTTTATTATGTTTTCAGACTGAGTGAAGTTAAGATTTGAAAGAGTTCAAGTTGCACTAACAAAGTCTTTTTTAAACTATTTTCTCTTAATTTTTTAAAGAACATAAAAAAGCTCCTGAAGATTCCGTACAGCAAGTCCCACGTGAGCATGGCTGTGCACCGCATAGGAAGGACTCTCTTACTAGACGAGTTAGATATTCAAGAACTCTTCATGAGGTCATCTCAGGTAATATTATTGTGGGAAAACAACCATTAAAGCATTATTTTAATCACATAAGGGCACTACAGATACCGTTCCAAGAAAGGCTGAAGTGGACATGCAGTCCAGCACTTCGGCAACTAAGGTGTTTCCCAGAATATAAAGAAGCTTTACTAAAACGAAAATAGAAAAGAGAGTGAACGAAAAAGAAACTTATCAATAACCAACAGCAAGGATTCTTGCAAGGAAGACGGGTGAAGCCAGTGAAGAAAATTGTGAAAAAGACTGAAATTTAAGGGAATAGTTAAAATTTTTGAAAAATCCTTTGATGTCTCCATTAAAGAGATTCTCTTGAAACACGACTGACAGGGCATGTGAAAAATGTTAGAAGTTCTTCCGGTGAATGCATAGTTACTTGAATTAGTTCCTTTGCTGAAAGCAGAGCTTCTCAGACTGTATCTTGATAAATGCCTATTCCCCACCCCCCACACATTGATGGTGGATACTTTTTATAAAGTGTAACAGCAGTTTCAGTTCCTCTCTGTTTCTGTACTCGGACTGTCTGGCCATTCAGTCTGTGTGGATGTGCTTGCCACTGGTCAGACTCTTGGGACGTGACAGTGGGTGAATCATAGTCGTTTGCTGGCAGCTTACAGTTTTGGTGTTACAGACACACAGATCATTTCAGTATGGTATACGTATTGGGGCTTGTTCCAGGTGTTACAGAGGATCACTTCGCCTAGCCTGGCTTAGGGAGAGGAGGAAGACAGATTTCCCAAAAGAGGTGATAGAGATTGAGTCTAGAAAGGTAGTGTTCGAGTATGTGTTTAGGACAGAGTATTCAGAACATAGAGGATTTCCTGTAAAAGAGTAATGGGTAACACATTGTTTTGACTACGGGTGGTTGTACTTATCATTTTCTTTTTGTCACTCAGACTGGCGATTGGACATGGCTCAAAGAGTTTTATCAAAGACTCATTGATCAGAAGTGGCAGAGGAAGAAGAAGAGCAAAGAGCACTGGTATCAGAAGGCTATTCTTTCCAAGTTTTTATACTACAGGTACTTGGCCACTCGTTTGTTTTTACCGTAAGGAAAGTGAAATTCTGATCTGAAATTTAATTTTAAGCTCATAGGAGTAATAATTTAAGGTTTGCAACTTGTTGATCTTTCCATGTCTTCTGTTTCCTCTTTTAATGAGATTTAATGCTCGATTGTGGAATTTAGTTTTTAAAACCTGTAGACCTTTCCATAAAGTTACCTTCAGTAACAGTGCGGTATTTTTATTTCTGATTTGGCCAGTATCAATGGCGATGGAGCCGCTCAGCCCGTCCCCTCTGCTGCAGAACAGCAGGAATCCTCCAGTTCAGATCAGACCACTGATGCCGACGGGGCTTCCTGGCCCGCCCCCTTTGAAATGCCTTCTTCAGTTTCTGAGGATCCCAGTGCTTCCAGTCAGGTTAGTTAGTTCTTAGACGTTAATTCAGTATAAACTCATATAAGAAGACAAAACCAGTGGTCTTGTCAATAAAAATAGATGAATAGGAGTAAAAAAAAATACTCTAATTTATGGCTTACAATTAATTAGAAAAACTTTTTTTTAGACTTTCAAAATAGAATTTACAAAAATATTATAAATGGCTAGATCAAGTTTTTTAATTCAGAAACTTAAAAAATTTTTACCGGCATTTAAAATAGCTTACCACTATGCTTATCAATACCGATTATCTCCTTGAAGTTCTAAGAGTAATATATAATCTACTGGTTTGGTAGATTTTAAACTTCGGGTGTATAGTAAGTGCCTGTCAATATTGAAACTCAGGGGCGTGTTTGTAATTGAATACTGACCTTCTTATCTTAACTTGTAGATTATTAAGCCTAAAATTGCCCTTAAGATTTTCTGGATGAAATTCCTGGGACCTAACCCATGTTAATGTTGTAAAGCTCTTAGAAAGGAAGAGAGAGTAGAATGTCTGTTTTGTCTCCTATTTTCTGGGATTCTTCTCATTTCTTGTTTAGTCTTTGTTTTTACTGTGTCTGTCAAAGAGTAAGGTAACTGCATAGATGTAAATCGTGCATGTCTGTTTGTAGGAAAACGTACTGACAGTCGAGGAAGATAAAGTAGGGTTTTTAACGTGGTAAAGTGTGGTTTTCCTCTTGCTCTATATTTTCACATATTGAATGTTATTTGTCCAGATCGGTGCTATCCTCACAAACCGTAGGGTTACAGGAGGCACGTACGTTGAACTCGATGTGAGTTTCAGTAGGTTTTAAGATCGAGAAAGCTCATTAAGCTATGTGATGTATTTAAGTTTTTTCCAAAGTCAGGCAAGCTATGATGAAAATGAAGGAAGTCATAACCATGCAAGTTCACATGGTGCTGACCTCTGGGAGGTGAGGGCATTGCGTACATGAGAAGGGGCCGGGTACTGCGAGCTAGCGGGGTCCCGTGTCCTAACCTGGGTAATGATGACATGGATAATTTGTTTTGTAATTAGTCATTCCACCCTCGGATTTCACAGAGTAGAAATGACTAATCTGCCACCCTCCTGCTCATCTTCCGGCCTCCTCATTCTGTCGTTCCCTTGTTTAAGGTTCACTGTGAAAAATCAGGGAGGCTTTTGAGAATCTGTAGACTTGCATTTGAAGGAAGTGAACTGGCTTCTGTTTAATGCCCTTACACCACGCAATCTGTTACCTTGTGAATTCTTGTTTCCAAAACTAACCTTGCTAGTTTGAGGCCTGTGTGAAGCAAGGATAGAGTTAAATAGGTGTCTGGGTGGCCTAGGAGCCAAACTTTTGTTGAGAACATTATAACCTAGAGGCCAGACTCCTGCAAAAGCTACTACCTGATAAATACAATTTGGGGATTTGGTCCATAGGTTGATAACTTGTCTGTGTAAATAAAAGACTTTTAAAGTTCTTTTGGGACTCTTTAAGGAGAATACCCAGATTCTCCCCCATCCCACCCCACCCTCGCCATGCGTGTAGTTGAGTGTACTCCCTTCACAGGCAGGTGCTGAGCCTGTGAGCATGCGCATAGGTCGAGAAGTAAGAAATTCATAGAACAGGCAGTGCACACGGACATAAGCGTGCTGATTGCGAGATCTGTTGTGGCATTGACATTGAAGGTTTAAAGTGATCCTGCTTGAGGCAGCTGTCCCCAGTGGTTGAAATTTGAGCTGTGGACTGAGTTTACCCATTGTCAAAGGTTCCTCTACCTTAAGTGTTTTCGAGAATATATTCCACAGAATGTCTTAAGAATAAAAAGTATTCGGAGATTAAAGAAGTTTGAGAACATTGGGTTTTACAGGGGGAGAGTTGATTTTTCTACTACAGAATCTCTTAGAGGCTTTTTTATGTCATAGGCATTATTACTCTCCAGGAGTGAGCCTCCACTGAGCAGCAGGCTTCACAGCTTCTACTGGAGACACTTCGCTGAGTATCCCAGGGATTCGTATTCTGTGAAGCACACATTAGCTAGCAAAACTAGAGGCTGTTCTGATGACAGTGTCTCTAGAATAATATGGCTGGGAGTGGCCTGGCTGGCTCAGTCAGTAGAGCATGCAGCTCTTCATCTCGGGGTTGTAAATTCAAGCCCCATGTTGCGTGGAGAGATTACTTAAAAATAAAATCTTAAAAATATATGGCTGAGGGTTTAAAAAAATGTTTTTTAGTGTTTATTTTCGAGAGAGACAGAGACAGAGTGACAGCAGGGGTGGGTCAGAGAGAGAGGGAGACACAGAATCCGAAGCAGGCTGAGCCATCAGCACCGAGCCTGATGTAGGGCTCGAACTCCTAAACTGTGAGATTATGACCTGAGCCGAAGTCGATGCTTAACCGTCTGAGCCACCCAGGTGCCCCATATGGCTGAGGTTTCTTAAATATTTTTTAATTCGGTAGAGATGGGCTGGGCTGAAAGAGCAGTGGTATTCAACTTTATCCAAAAAAGACAAAGATGTTAAAACTTTGAAAGCTGAAAATTATCTCTAATCTTTTTTATTTAAGATCTAAATGTGATTAGCTTATTAGAATAGCTATGATACTTAAGAGCCGAAGCCACCCAGTGATGAGAGTTAATGATTTGTATTAGCCTTAATTCACGAAAATAGATTCGAGGTTTATGTTTTGAATGTTTAGGTAATACTTTCTAAAAGTAGGCCATTTGTGAGAAATAATGGCAGCAGAGTCACTCCTATCCTTGCACTTTTCACAGGGAAGTGAGCCTCTCGAACCCTCATACATAGTGGGGCATGTGGCCTCAGCACCCAAAGAACAAAACCTGACTACTTTATTCAATGACGGGGAGAACAGTCAGGTATGCTCTCCGTGGGGTCCGAGTTGAGACACCCAATCCCCAGTCTACTTTGCCATTTACGAACTAGTCTGATTTGGAATTTGTAGGGGAAAAAATCCCCTTGATCCTGAAAATTGCTTTCTGAACATCTCTGATCTTCTAGCTCTATGACTTTGATTTATTTTGTCTTCTTTGTCTTTTTCTAGTCTTTCTGTCAATCATAGGGGGGAAATTATGGATCTGTTGTTTACTATATAATAATCTTTCTCATTTTATTTTAAATCAAAGGGTCTTAAAAACGATTTTGTTCGGAATATCTTGTGGACGTTTGAAGATATACATATGTTAGTTGGCTCCAACATGCCTATATTTGGAGGAGGCCGATACCCAGCAGTCAGCCTGCGTCTCAGGTAAACCAAGATGCTGCTCCTTTAGAGTCCGTGTTTTATCTGCTTTCACTCCATCTCTTTGGGCGTCATCACCTTTTTCTAGGTTTTTTACCTTCCTCCTGGGCCCCATGAATTGAGATGGGCACAGTAAGGAAGGCGGCAGCGGGGGGCGGGGGGCTGTTATCAGCAAATGCTGAAAGCCCTGTGGCTGGGTTTTCATTCCAGTCCTTGATGAGTGGAGTCAGAGTTCTGTTGTACTGGCTTAGTCTTCTGTCTGAATCTACTTGTAAGAATATGATAGGGTGTAATTAGCTAATTACTGGTTTACCAGCTTCCTGTTAACTACTCGTGAACACTTGAGTCAGTGATCCAGAGATACTCGTTCGTTTCGGCCAGTGTGAATTATAAGTTGGGCATTATTATATGTGGGTGGTTAGTCTTTCATCTCAGGCTGTGTGAGGAGCACGCGGTAGGCTGTCAGTCATCTGCTGTCATATTTAATTCTCTTGCTGAAAACTTTTATAGATTCCAGTTAGAAATTCAAGCAGAGCTGGGGGAAGGATGTAGCTCACGTGGCGTGGTATTTAACGTGTGTCTATCTCATCAGAAAAGAAAACGTAGATGGCATTTTTCATCTGGGGAGAAAATGGTGGAAGTAAGTCTCAGATGGTGTTATTAATGGAACCTCTCAAACTGAGTAACATCAGAGTTGTGTATTTTTAGGGACAACAACAAGCCAATTAACGTGCTAACTGGAATTGACTATTGGTTGGACAACTTGATATGCAATGTACCAGAGCTCGTGATGTGTTTTCATGTAAACGGAATTGTACAGGTAAGTAAGATACAGTGCGACTTTTCTGATTTTCTCTCAAATGCAAATCAGTGCAGAGAGTACCTCACCAAATTTCTCAGGGCCCTTAAATACTAGGCTGTCTTTTCAGCAGGGAAGATTGCTGTAAATAAACAAATGAGTGTTTTCGCATTTGGGTGGTAACAGAACTCTAGGTGTTACAGGAGTATAATTTTACAGATAATTTGTGGGAAGGTCATAAGTATATGGAAACCTGGATTTGTAGCCATAGAACTCTGATTTTAATGCCATGCACTCATAGTAGTTAATTACCTAAGTGTCTATACACTGGAGGTAGCTATTGAGTATACAGATATCTACTCGGTATACATGGAGTTTTAGGGACAAGCTACAGCAGTAGTGTGTAAAATCGATGGCTTATACAGCGGATTGTCATTGAGTAAGTGCTATTTATGAGGTATTTTATCCCCATTATAAATGTTGGGGGGAAACCACTACCCAGAAAGGTAAAACTACACTACTGGGAAATAACAAGGTGCAAAGAAGAAGATAAGAGACCATGGATCGTGTGGTAGAAGTGCAGTGCGCACACAGAGGTCTGCGTGGTCGGGGAAGGTGAGATCGCTTCCGTTTTTGATCTGGAAGAAGTGGCCTCTCAGCTGGATCTTGAATGAGAGCGTCTCGGAAAACCGGAGATGAATGCTAGAAGACTAGTGTGAGGTGTGAGTGAGTGAAGGGATTGATGACGAATCCAGCTGGGGGCCACAGGGTTCAGGTGACAGAATGGCAAATAGATTAGAATGGCTGTGGTCAGATACTGGAGAGTCGTGGGTGCTGAGCTCAGGAGTGTGGGCTTGGCTCACTGAGTTCTCCTGGGTCCATGAAGGCCTCGTGTCTGGGAGGTGAAATTCATCGTGTCGGAATCGTAACTTGGAGGCAGCATGTGGAACAGACACGTAGGACTTGGAGATGAGAAGACTGGGGAGCCTCGCATTCTCGCGAGTGACATGACGGACTTCTACCACAGAGGGAATACTGAGAACTGAGGGCGGTAAGAAGGGCTGGCATGTAGCGAGTGCTCGTTTTGTTCCAGAAACCGTGTTAAGGGCTTTACCTGCATTTGATCTTAGCTGCTCGAGACCATCATTCCCTTTTGAGGAAGAGGGAGACTTGAGCAGGGAGCTCAGATGGGTCGCCCAGGGCCGCATTGCTAGTAAGTGACACGTGGTGCCAGTATTTGAACCTGTATCTGGCTGAGGCTATGCTTTTAATCGTTGTGCTCCAAGCCAGTGGCCTGTTACCACACTTGCTTGGGTCCCTAATGTATCAGGATAGGTGGCATCTGTGTGTCTGTCAAAGAAAGGAAAAGAAAGCAAGCTTGCATAGGATTCTGACCTTCGCCCTTGTTTGGGAAAGCCTGTACCGTAACCCTAGACGGCAGCCCTTAAGGAGAGGCCGTGGCAGCAGGGGGAGGCACGTTAGAGGGAGTCCCAGGGCTCGGGGACCGGAGTAGTGATGGCATCCTTGCCGGAGGTGGGATGTGGGATTGGTGTAGGCGAGGGGGGGGGGGTCTGTCTGCGATCATGTGTGCAAGTTGAGGAAGGCATCGAAATGTCCGTGGGCATGTTGAAGTTGCAGGCATTAAAGAAGACGGGGCTAGGGAGAGAGCCTGAGGTGCTGTCTGCCGTTGAACCTTCTTGGCACGGGAATCTATCCACCTCCAGTGTTGGAGCTGTTCCCCACGTGGGTGAAAGGGAAGGGGGCACTCGGAGGGAACGAGAGCCCCAAGAGTGCAGTGTAAAAATCCAGGAGAAGGGCGTTTCAAGGAAGGAAGTTATGACTTGGGGCGTTAGGTGAACAAGGAGGATGAAAGCCAACCTTAGGAGACTGTTTGGTCTTGTTTTCCAATTGGTTTGGAATTGGAATTTTCGTAAAATGTGGCAAGAGGCATTTAGGAAGTGTGAACAGAAGAGAAGCTAGAAAAAAAATACGGAAGTAACTTTAAGAGTTGTGGTAGTAGTGTCCATGCAGCCTTTACTCTTATTGCTGGTGTCCGGCCCCGTCTCCATTTCTGTAAAGGAGTGGGCTCTGTAGCTCCGGGGAAGAGGACTGTCTGCTGGGGAGACTGGCCAGGTGAGTCTGGTGGCGGGGGTGAAGTCCGCCTGCATCCTCGTCCTGCCGGGTGAAAACCCCTAGGTGATTCTGAGCTGTTCCACGTGAGAACCCGAATGGGATCATGCCTAAATTTGTGATTCTAAATTGGTGATTCTCCCTTGAGACTTATTCCTGCGTACGCCAGCAGCTTTGCCGACAGGTGGGTCCGATTCCTTCGGAATGCTGGAGCAATAAAAAGATTGAACGCCAGCCGTTGAAATTCTTCCAGTCCGCACGGATCTCTGATTGCAGCATCCGTGGATCGGGTTCCTTTTTTAACAGGAGAAGTGTTGCTGCCCAGGTTTTCTCTGAAAATGTGTTCTGTGTTTTACAGAAGTATGAGATGATAAAAACAGAAGAGATTCCCAATTTGGAAAACTCCAATTTTTCTACCAAAGTCATAAAAGACATTGCACAGAATATTTTATCGTTTCTGAAATCTAATTGTACCAAAGAAGGACATACCTATTGGCTGTTTAAAGGTAAACTAATTCTTGAATGAACAGTAACAATTGATTCGCGTGACTCGTGGTAGACTGTTTTCCTAATTGATTTGCGTGACTCCAGTAGACTGTTTTCTGTTTCAGCAAGTGGCAGTGATATAGTGAAGCTCTATGACCTCACAACTCTCTGTGAAGAGACCGAAGACAAGTACCAGAATCCGTTCACGATGCCGGTGGCTATTCTCTTGTATAAGTGAGTGCTTGAAGAAGTGGATTATTTAAAATTTTAAAGCATACGGCCACACTATGCAGGTTAAATCTTTTAAAATAGCTTTTAAGTTTTTGTGGCCTAAGAGACAAAGTATGTGTATATGCATACAGACTCTGCCACAGTCAACTTGTAGGGGCTAAATGCCGTAGTTAAAAGATACGGTCATGGTTTCTTGTATCCCTTCTTCTGTAGGAAGGTAGGGAGAGTATGCTCATACTCAAGGCTTGCAGAGATTGAGCAATGGGGTATAAAATTGATATAAACGTTTTTTTAGGGTTGCTTGCAACATGATGATGAAGAAGAATCAAAATAAGAAACACTACGGGACTATCAGAACATTGCTTCTGAATTGCGTTAAGTTGTTGGACAAAAGCAGACATCCTCAAGTAAGATCAACATTTACACGTTCTTTAAAAATATCCCAGCGTTCTGATAGAGAATCGTTGCCTGCACGTTAAAGCCGCTTAACACACAGTCTGAGCTGCCCTGTCATGGCAGCCAGGAGCCACGCATGGCTGCTGAGCGCTTAAAACGCGCTTCATCTGAAGTGAGGCATGTTTTAAGTGTAAAACACACAGGGAATTTTGTAGGTTGTGTGTACACATTACACATTGAAATGATAATATTTTGTGTAATTGAGCAAATTATTAAAATTAATTTCACCAGATTTTACTTTTTATAATCTAGCCACTGGAAATGTGAAACTTCCTCTGTGGCTGGCTCCCATTACATTTCTCTTGGGTAACACTGTTCTGTAAATTTAGAACTCCTGTAATTTTAACTGAATAGTGCTGCTTTTTTTTTTCTTTTGTCCTATCACTTTTAGAAGGTAGAAAACTATTTTACAGCATCTTTTAAAAGATCCATTTAGGCAAACGGACCTTGTTATCACTTTGTGTAAATTAGGTTCACACTCCATACTTAAATCTACAAAGCATTTCTTAAAATAACCTTTCAGTCATGTGCGCCACAATTTGCCACCACTGTGAATCTGACAACTGGCTTTTGGTGTATTGCTAGTTGTATCCCATTTAAATTAGAAAAGTTATGTCATATATGCAGTTTTTTTAAGATCCAAGTTATTTTAATTGTAGCCACATACACATTGAATATAAAAGTTTATCCTAGAGTCTAAACCAAGAGAAAAACTTTTGAAGAAAAATGGCAAAATAATTTCTGACTTAAATATTTAATTGCTAATTGAGGTGGTGATGTTTAGTGGAAATTGAATAGTTTATGTAAAAGTTGGAAAATGGTGTTAAAACTATTGAATGTCATCAAGAATTACTTAATAACAGATAGTGGAGTGGAATAAATAATGGTAATACATAAATACTACTTTTAAGAGCTGTCAGGATGGACTTTTCCTTCATTAAGCTAGGGGAGGCTTTTCCCCCTGGAACCAGGGATCATATAACAAATATTAGTTGCTTATTAAACTCTTATTAACTCATAGCTTATAAAGAGAAATTCTGGTTTGTCAGTTAATACGGAGTATTCTCTTGCTAATATTTTTTTTTTTTTTTTTTTTTTTATTTTTGAGAGCAGGAGAGACAAAGCATGAGTGGGGGAGGGTCAGAGAGAGAGGGAGACACAGAATCTGAAGCAGGCTCCAGGCTCCGAGCTGTCAGCACAGAGCCCGACGCGGGGCTCGAACTCACAGACTGTGAGATCATGACCTGAGCCGAAGTCGGCCGCTTAACCGACTGAGCCACCCAGGCGCCCCTCTTGCTAATATTTTAGTTCTCACACTCTACATGTGAAAACTTTGTCACCAGTTGCCACCTTTCTTTTAAGAGCGGGTTGGGGATGGAATAATTTCGGGAAATAAACATACCAACCCATGAAGATTTTATGGAGAAGCTTCAGAGTAGTAATAATTTTGACTCGGGAACAGTTTTGTGTGGAAAAAGCCTGTTGCAGGCTCAGCTTTGATGACAATCACACGTATTTCTTTTTTTTTTTTTTTATAAGATTATTGCTTCAGCCAATTACATGCTTTCAGAACTTTTTCAATTAGATGAACCTAAAAAAGAAGAAAGTTCAGAATCTCCTTTAAATGAAAATTCCGATGAGAGTTACAGTGAAGAGGAGGAAGAAATGCCAGACAGCGATGAGAACGGGCCCTATAGCGCCGGCTCCGACCCGCCAGAGGATAGCACGGCAGTAGCTGTCATTAAGTCTGTGGGAGAGTTGTCCGTTCCAGAAAAATACAAATCCATTCATCAGATCCGCGTAAGCATCTTCGTTAGTCGTATCGGTGGAAAAACAAGCAGCGCTTAATCGAGTACAGTCCGCCTCTCAAAAGAGGCCATTACTTCAGTAGATCCTTTATGGTCCAGGGTCAAGCCTGCAATCGGTAGTTTCATGAATATAAACCCTGTTTTATAAGTGCCCCGGGGTAACTCATCCACATGCAAATCGATGGCGGGCGATGTGCGAATCACACATCAGTGTGTTCGCGTCTGTGTGGGAGAGTGTCCTTTGCAGTGACCAGCGTGTAGTCGTGTCTCCTCGCTAGGCTCTTCCTTCTCAGTTTCCGGGTTGCTGGGAAACCGAGTGTGTCGGTTGCTTGGTGAACATAGAATAAGAGTAGACACGAGGTGGCTCGTTGGCCCATTTGCGAGGAAGCTGGAACCTTATCCTAGGGCTGTAGGACAGGACTTTTTCAGCGCCTGGGCCACGTCAGCTAGATTGAACGTATGTCTGGCCTGGTCGTGGTCAGATAGACCCTAATGACTTCTCACCCTGCAATTTCTGGTGATGTGGTTGCACGGACTATTCTACCTTCAGTCTTTGTCCAGACATTAGAGTGAAGTTTCTGTTCTCTGAATCCTAACTACCTTCCAGTCAGCTGTATGATCAGATCCAAGTCAGCCTTAAAAGACGCCAGCTCTTCCCTGAACTGAAATACGGTCATGTTTACAGATCGTCTTTTCGTGTAAGCCCGGAGTTTAACTTTCAGATGGAAACTTTTTATCCACGGAGGTTTTTAGAGTACCACTGTCTCCATAAAACATTGCCTGTCTTTTTGACTCTTCCTGCACTTTCCCCCTCACCTACGTTAGCCTCCCTGCCTTTTTTTCCTGCCTCTTTTCCTGCCTCAGGCTCATCAAGGTCATGTCCCAGGAGTTTTCCTGGTTGCCTTTTTCTAAGCCTTAAGTCTTGATGGAAGTATCGCTCCTTTCGGAGACCTTCCCTGACCACTCTAGCCAAACCATGCTGTGTTTTTGTCTTTGGTGGACATAATAGTCTGTACCTGAAGTTCGGGTTTGTTTCTTTTGACTAAAACAGAAGCTCCCTGTAGATACGGACATTCTTGTGTCTCCCGTGGCTAGAACACCTAATGAGTGGTCCGTAAATATTTGATTAAATGACTACAGGGAAAGTTACTAACTGTCCATCCGAGTTTTAGGGCAAGACGTAGTGGTGTGCTACTTGACGGTTTTTACACAGGCTGTGATCTTCATCACTGTCACTCAGATGCAGTCATAGTATTCATATAAACCTGCGTTGAGTGAGCCTTGCCTTATCAAATGTACTGTTTGAAGTACAGTCAGCATGGCCTCCACACCTCAGTTTCAGCCCCATATCTGTGGACAGATTACCTAACATCTGTGCTTCCTGTGAAACGAGAACAGTAGTTCCAGCCTCGTGGGATTCACCGGAAATGAAATGCCTCGCAGAGGCCCTTACACAGAGTATCACTTAGAGATATAGGTTGTTAACTGGTGCTGCTCCTAAGTAAGCATGTAAATTACAGCGAGACTTCTGGTGATCCTTGTTAACTTACTGCCAGATCGACGGTACTGTTAACTGTGTGTCGTCAAGTATCCGTGCGAATTCGGGGTTAGACTGCCCTGTTGGATTAGGTGCACATTTTTCTAAAACATTACTCACTTGCTTTGTCATAATGGAATTATTTTTAAAACTTTAAGAATTGAAAGTAACGTATATTTTGGAAGATCTTTCCGTCAGGCAAGATTTTTGTTGATGCTTCTGTCTGTTTAATCTGCAGTTAAAGCAGCACATTACCTCATGAAGCTGAACACAGAAGCAAATTTTTTCATTATCGATATGTAGAGTTTTAGTAATTCCCAGGAGCCGAGAGCTGTGGAGTGTGTCCTGGGGGCAGCCTGTTAATCACTTTCAATGTTTGTTTCCGAAGCCCAGTTGCACGTTTCCGGTTTGCCACGACACCGAGGAGCGCTGTAGACTTGTGCTCAGCTACGTCCTGGAGGTAGGTCTTAATGTGGCCTTCACCGTTTCTGTGAACTTGTATTTGGTGCGTATGCAGCACTCGTTTGTTGGCGACTAAGTGTTGCTCTGAATCCTCTTCTGCTGTGAAGCTTTTCCCCCTTAAGCATAAACAGAAAATTAGTTTTTCTCAACAATTTTAAGTAAAATGTGGTTTTTTAAAGTCTATTTTCAAAAATAATAAATTTTTCTAAATGTGTTCAGTGCCTTATATTTAGTTCCTAGTTGACCTTCAGTTATGTGTATAGTGACTGTTTCTCCTTGTTTAAAGGGGCTAAAGTCTGTGGATAGCAGCATTAAAAAAGAAAGCGACCTTCCTGCAGCTGACCCCAACACCCCGATCCCATTAAAATATGAAGATGAATCCACACGGGGGGGTCCTGAGGGTCTGGAGAAGCAGATGGCCTTGTTTTTGGACAAAAGTAAGTTGAATTGATGTGCAAATAAGGACTTTTCTATAGAATAGTATACTGGTCCTTTATCAACAGCAGACTCCTGTCAATTCAGGCGTTCATTGGAAGGAATTCAGGAAGAGGAGCCCATGTGAATGGAGAGTAGGGGGAAATATCGGTTCATTCAAAGAATAAAACAAAGGATAATTTCGATCCTTTATAGATATTCCCACTAAGTTCCGTCCTTCCAGTTCCCCGCAGCGACGAGCTGATGCCTTTGGCCCGGGAGGGTTCTCTTAAGAAATGACCGCTTCAGTAAAAGCAGCCGGGTGTGTAAGAGCGGACTTGGGAACCAACGTGCCTCGCTCCCGGTCTCGGCTGTGCTGGGGCGAGTTCCACTTCTTTGAGCCTTGTTTTCTCTCGAAATGGACACCGTGGTGCCTACTTTAAGGGGTTTTATATGGATCGAATGATGAATTAATACACGCGAAGTGCTTGGAGCGGCGGTGCACGTGCGCACCATAAGATTGCTGGCTGCTGTTACCGCGTGCTCCTTGGGTCGTTTGCACGTCGTCTGGCTGGTTCCTCAGGAAAGTCCCTTCGTGAAGAGCTTGTGGACTTAGTCTGTTTCGTTCAGAAAATGTTTTGGAAGCCTGTATGTGAAATACCAAGTGCTTTCCTGACTTTTCTTCTCTTCGTGAGCATACGTTGTGTGTGGGGACATAAACTTACTTCCTAGCATTTATGTAGTGCTTGCTGTGTGCCAGGCTTGAGCCCCTCTGCAGTGAGAACACCGGGCCTTGAGACATAGTTGCCTTTTTTATGGTATTTTTTTCGAAACCCCTTTCCCTCCTCCCTCCCTCCCCACCTCGGTTGTTGAAGATCCCGTGGATGCTCAGGACCTTGGTGCTCCGCTGTCTCTGGTCAGAACTGATTTCTGTCCCACTTCGTCCTTGGGCACTTAATTTTGTCTTCCATCCCACTCAGTCGTGCCGATGGTTTTATGCACGTACACCAATGTAGTTGTGAGCAAAAACTGTGTCTTCCTCATCTGGTGTTCTCACAAAGAGGAAAAAGAAATACATGCATATAAAAAATAATCGAGATTGTACCTTCATTGCTTCGAAAGACTTGAGTTGTTGCTGATCAGGAAAAGAGAAATCTCCAGGCTGAGAGACTGGGGAGGGGGGATTCCCACAGCATTTTGTTCTTCTCTCTGTACTTGCACTTAATAGATTTTGCTGTGGTTTATGTTAGCAGCCCGTCTCCACCTCTGCTCTCTGAGACTTCAAGGGTGGAGGCCATGCAACGTCATGTCATTGTTTCTGGTGCCTAGTAGAGCGCTGGGCACAAAAATGACCTTTTATTAGATGAAGACGATAGTAATAGGCTGGGCTTTAAATGAAGAGTGTCCCTGCTGGAAGAAATCGTCCACTAAGCTGGGGGTGGAAGAAACAGGCCTCTGTGTAGGCAGCAAGCAGTAACTTGACTTTGGCGGAGGGGGTGTAGGGGTGGAGTACTGCAGAGGAAGGCAAAAATGTCACCTAGGAAGTGGGCTAAGACGCTTAGAACAGGATTTAATAAGTGGTGAGAAACCATTTCAGTGTTCTAGAACAGTGGTTCCACCGTAATCAAAGCTTGTTTTAGAAAGGTAAACTTTCTGACCTGTTGGCGTGTAGACTGGAGAAAAAACACGCCAATCGTCAGTTTAGTTATGTGTGACTCTGAAAGAGAAGGACGGCTGACGGCTGCAGGGAGCAGAGGGCCTTCAGAAATCCCAGCGAAGGCCCAGCCAGACGCTGCCGGTTTACTCCGGCGTAAGTGGTAAAGCACAGTACTGACCAGTCCCGTAGTTCGGTGCCGAAGTCCGGGCTGTCTCTGTCAGGGAACAAAGTATTTTTTTTATGGTGAGACTTAGATTCAAATAAAATGTGCTTCCTTTTCTCCCCCTCTCCTGTCGTAGTGGGCTCCCTTCAGAAGGGTAATTATTCCAGTCAATCTGGAATGATTCCTGGTTCTTGGCAACATAAAATGAAACTCCAGCTGATTCTCAAGTCCTCAAAGGCCTATTACGTTCTGTCTGACGCTGCCATGAGTCTTCAGAAGTACGGGCGAGCGCTGCGGTACATTAAGCTGGCTTTGCAGAGCCACGGTAAGTCCCCGCAGTCAGTGTGTGTCACAGGCGGTGGGCGGGGAGAGCAGAACAGGCATCTGAATCACAGTGTGCTTTCACTCCTGTTTCTGTTGTAAAGTTTAATTTTGAAATAACTTTCTATTCTTGAGTGTTCTTTAGTATTTTGTTTTCTGCTCTGACTGGTTAGTTTTCTCTTCCTTTTGAAATATGGGAAGCCATACGTGATGTAAGGTAAAAACTTCGATACAGTGGTACAAAGCTTGCAGCTAGTAATAGATTTTCTTAATATTCATTGTATTAATTTTTAGTACACCAGCGTCTTTCCTCTTACCCATCTTTCTTCCTAGATACTTACTGCTGCCTCTGCACCAACATGCTTTCCGAGGTGCTGCTGTTTCTTTCTCAGTATTTGACGCTCTGCGGTGATATCCAGCTAATGCTGGCCCAGAATGCAAACAACAGAGCGGCGCATCTCGAAGAGTTTAATTATCAAACAAAAGAAGATCAGGAGATCCTGCACAGCCTCCACCGGGAGTCCCCTTGTCAAGGTGCGCCCGCCGGTGACTCACACTGGGCTTTTGGGGGTCCCACTTGGCTGATTGGAGTGTGTCCGGAGAAGTAGCAGAAATGTTAGCATTTTGACATTGCAGTTCTGTTGTATTGTTCTCTTAATTTTAAAATCGAACGTAGTTCCCTGTGTATTTGTGTGTAAAATGGTTTCAAAATCGTTCTAGTTATAAAAGTAGGAATTCTAAAAGAACGATAAAATAAGCTCTGAGCCAGTTGTGTTGACTTGTTACTCTTTTCCTCGAAATTTCTAGGTAACCTTGTAGTTTGCTAACCAAGCCATGATTTTCTTTTGAAAAGGAATTAACAGTTGGTAAAAGAATTACCTTCTGAATGATTTCTGGGGGCTCAGATACAGAGATTGTTTTTTAAACTTAGTTCATAGCTGACTGTCTTAGCGAATATATTCCTTGGTTCTGGGGTTGTCAGATTTTCAGACTGGGAAATGGGAGAAGTCCTAGTGGCCGTGTCCCTGCCTCTCTCGGTACAGTCGTCAGTCTGCACGCTGTTAGGGCAGTAAGTGAGCGAAGAGCTCAGTCTTTGTAACATCCCGCAGAATTGTCTTCTTTTGCTCTTAAAATGTTTATTTCTTGATATCCACCTCCCAAAAACTTTTGGACATTTAATATCTAGAGAAAGCACATCGGGGAGAAATACAGTATTCATTTTTTTGGTTTTGCCCTCTTTGTTCCCCTTCTTTCCTTCTGAGTTTCTCAAATGGTCATTTTATTTTCATGGACGCAGTGAGAAAATTGTCAGTGTGTCTTTACCACTCCCATCAAATTAATTTCATTTAAAGTCCTCCTTTGTGAGAGTGACTGCTCTCATCTGGTCCAGCGCTCACAACAGTAGTGCTCCCTTTTTTTCTCCCTCAAGCTTTGGGCCCTGCACCTGGGTTCACTCCAGTCCCGCTCGTGGTGTGTGTAAGTCTTTGAGGGCTTAGCTAGCAGCTTCTTCAATGAGTTAAACTTATATCGCAAGCCATAATATACCTGAGTAGCCACTGGTAGCAGTCAGAGCTTTATTTCAAGATCTGTTTCCAGTGATTAAAAAGAAAAAAAAAAAAAAAGATTTGCTCTGTATCCGTGAACAGCTTGAGGCCCGTACCAATAAGCAGGTGTACTTGGTAAAAATCCAGGTCATGGGAAGTTTTTGGTGTTTTTAGTTTGGAAAATATTTCTTTATTCAAACATTAATATCCCAGGAAAATATAGTTTTCTAAATAAACGATCTTTACATTGAAACTTAAAATTTTAGTTGTGTTGATTGAATCTTAGGATTATACCATGTTAGATTTATTTTATGGTCTTAAAAATATGAGATTATGTAGATACAAAGGAAGAAGGGCTCATGTGACTCATGGTGATGTTTCCTTTTTTTTTAAGGATTTGCATGGGCAACCGATTTGTCTACAGACTTAGAGAGTCAACTTTCAGTTAGTTGTAAATGTTATGAAGCTGCTAATGAAATCTTACAATTTAGTGACTTAAAAAGCCAAAACCCAGAACACTATGTACAAGTATTGAAGAGAATGGGTAATATTAGAAATGAAATCGGCGTGTTCTACATGAATCAGGCTGCTGCACTGCAGAGTGAGAGAGTAGGTGAGTATTTTTTCAGAGCCCTCTCCTTATTGCCTGTTGTTTTAGAAAATCATGCTGGTTTTATGGCTTGGGCAAAGAATCGTGCATACGATTTTGTGTATAAAGGGGTGCTCTGTTAAAGAATCTTGTTCTTAAGTTCTCGAGAAATCAACAGAAAACATTGCCCTTGAGAGTCCTCATTTCAGTGTCCTTCCGTCTCCATCTGGTCGGTTCAGGAACGAAGCGCATCCAGCCCGTGCTAGGCTCTCTGCTGGATGTGTAATCGACCAAAACCGAGTTTCTCTTTCCTGTTGGGAAGCCGGATAGAAATGTAAATGTTTGGAAGACACCACAAGCACAGAGGCAGCCCAGAAGAGTCGGGAAAGAAGTTCCCCGAAGGCGTGGGGTTCTTGGAGAGCTCTTGGGAAGTAGGTGTGGTTTGAACAGATTGGTACGTGATATACAGGATGTCAGCAGGCAGATACGGGAAACGGGGTGCTGTCCAGACTGAGTAGGCAGCCCGGAGAAGGAGCCAGAGATGCACGGTCCAGTGGATGGGGAGAGTAACGGCAAGTGGCCTCGTGCGGTTCAGGCAGAGGATAGTGGATTCGGCTGGGCCCATATCAAGTTTGAGGTCCCGGTGGACATGGGAGTGGAAGGTCTAGCTCAGTTGTTGGTTAGGAACCTGCACTTAGAGCCGTTTGGGTTGGCAAGATGGAGGTTGGGGAATCACTCCAGTGATGGAAGTGGGAGTGGATAGTTGGAGCCATGAGAATGATGGAAATGTAAAGACTGGACCCGGTGTGAGGAGGCAGAGGGCTGAGAGAAATGAGGACAGCAGGTAATCTGAGTGTGTGCGAGTGTGTGTGTGGTGGTGGTGGTCTGTAGACCGTGTTTGGCACTACGGAGACAAAGAGTTCATACTTTTTTAAATGTTACTGGGACATTTGGGTGGCTCAGCTGGTTAAGCGTCCAACTGTTGATTTTTGGCTCAGATCATGATCTCGTGGTTTGTTGAGATGGAGGCCCACGTGGCTATTAGCACGAAGCCTGCTTGGGATTCTTTCTCTGCTCCTCCGCCCTACTCGCACTTTCAAAAAAAACTAAAAAATAAAAAGAAAATGTTATTATATGTATATATTTTTTAATATTTAGTTGTCTATCTTGAGAGCGAGTGAGCAGGGGGAGAGGCAGAGAGAGAGAGGGAAAGAGAATCCTATGCAAGCTCCCTGCTGTCAGTGCAGAGCCCCCACATGGGGCTTATCCCACGAGCTGTGAGATGATGACCTCAGCCGAAATCAACAGTCGGACACTTAACTGATCGAGCCACTCAGGAGCTCATATGTATGTTTTTTTATTGCGAAGTAAGAACCTGTGCTTTTAAGGTGGGTCTAGAGGAGGAAGTTGGTGAAGGAGCATGCAGAGCGGTAGTCGGAAACCTAGGAGGATGAGATACGACATAGATCACACCTCTTACAACTCCGTGGGCCGTGTGTTCTTGAGTCTTTATAAAATAGTGCTTTCTCAGATTATTTTGTTTGCTTGTTTTAATATTTGTTAATAGTGAAAGAGAGCCATGTTTATGTATTAGTCTGCTCAGATGGGTGGCTTAATCAACAAACTGTATTTCTTACAAGCTGGACGCTGGAAGTTTGTTATCAAGGTGCTGGCAAGGTTGGGTTTTTCTAAGGCCTCTCTCTGTGGCTTGCAGATGGCCGCCTTCTCGCCATGGCCTTCGCTGGTCTTCTGTCTGTGCAAGCCCTGGTGTCGGTCTCTCTTCTCAGAACACCTGTCATGCTGGATGAGGGCCCATCCTGTTCTCCTTGACCTGTAGTTGCCTCTCAGAAGGCCCTGTCTCCCAGTACAGTCACGTTGCGGGTAGGGCCTCACCGTGACTTTGAGGGGAGTGGGGACGATGATAGCTGTTCACTGTGGTGACGCCACTTGGCTGCTTCCTTAGCCGTCCTGTCCCTACTCTTCCTTCCCCGGGACACACGGGGTTTACAGCAATGTCTGCTTACATGCGGTTTTCTTTCTTTTTTTGTGTGAAGTGAGCAAGAATGTGTCCACTGCGGAGCAACAGCTGTGGAAAAAAAGCTTTTCGTGTTTTGAAAAAGGAATTCACAACTTTGAGTCGATTGATGATGCTACCAATGCCGCCCTTTTGTTGTGTAACACGGGGAGACTCATGCGGATTTGTGCGCAGGCGCACTGTGGTGCTGGCGATGAATTTAAGCGGGAGTTTTCACCGGAAGAAGGCTTGTATTATAATAAGGTAACACACTTGCTTACACGTCGGACCTCATCCACTTACACCGAATCGGCACTCACCTTTGCCGTTGCTCCAGGAAAATAACATAAATCTAATGAGAGCTGTGGCGACGGTGTGCGATGAGGCAGTCACCACACTTAGAAACCGGCCCTAGAATGCGAAGCATTTAGTATCGAAGCTGGCGTGTTGAAAATATGACCAGTGGGTTGCGTTGGCGTAACCAGAGAAGACCTCAGACGGCGGGCGGAATGAGGCTGACGGGAAGGGAAACTGGGAAAGTGCCAGGAGAAGATGGAGGAAGGGTCTTATGTGATGAGACGGGACAGGACTTGGCCCGCACGACACGATAAGCAGGAACCACAGAGTAAATGATGGATGCTTGTGAATGTGTACAAGGAATGGTTTTCAAACGCATAACAGAAAGCAAAATTGAAAAGCACAGTCTAGTGAAAACATTTATAATATGTGACAGATCAGAAGTTAATAAATCCTTCATGTATAAAGAAGAGTTAAGAACCATTGAAAATAGGGGCGCCTGACTGGCTAAGTCAATAAAGCACCTAGCTCTTAATGTTGGGGGTGTGAGTTCAAGCCCCACGTTGGGCATGGTGCTTACTTCTAGAATAAAATAATCATTGAAAATAAACTGCCCCAATGGAAAAAAAGGGCAAATAAGGTGAAACAAAAAATTGATACACATCTAAAAAAAAATGTTTAAAATATAAGAAATTTCAAGTTTTAAATTTTTATGAAATTTAAAAATTGAGTTTTTTTTGTCTGTCAAATTACTAGTATTTTGGGGCACATGGGACCCTCCATTGTAGGAGGGGGAAGGAATAGGAGCGCTCCCTTAACAAGTACTTTAGAGCTCTCGGAGCGTGCTGGTGCAGAGTGTTCACAGCATGGGAGGGTGGGGGGTAAGGTAAAAGTGACCTCGTTTCAGTTTTCTTTTTCCACTTTACAGAAACACAGGAAAAAAAGTCGATAGTTAAAAGAAATGTAGAAATTATTGTCAGGTGATGGAATTAAATGTGATTTTATTTGCTTAAATGTAATGAGCATGCCTTTCGGGGTGTTGGGGACGCGGAATATTGCTTCTTGTTACAGTCAGATCAGCAACGTTTTATCCTTAGACTCATCTAATTATTTTTTTCTAGTTGAGTAGTTACACAAATTTTCATTTAAGAAAGAGAAAAACACCGGGGTTGTCTGGGTGGCTCAGTCAGGTGAGCTTCTGACTTCAGCTCAGGTCATGATCTCCTGATTTGAGAGTTCAAACCCTGTGTCGGGCTCTGTGCTGACAGCTCAGAGCCTGGAGCCTGCTTCGGATTGTGTGTCTCCCTCTCTCTCTGCCCCTCCCCTACTCACGCTCTGTCTTTCTCTGTCTCTCAAAAATAAATAAATGTTTTAAAAAACGTATATAAGAAAAGAAAAACCAAAGGAAGAAAACGCATCGTCCTGCGTGAGCAGAAGTCAGAAAGCACTAAGGCTCACGATGGACTTGCCGCGGAAGTGTGGAGCGGTGCGGGTGGCCACTTCACGGGGCTTTGCTTCATTGGAACCGTTTCATAGATCGTTTTTGCCTTTCATAATATTGCCTTTCTATAAATTGTCCCCAGATCAACATCTGGGTGATTTTAAAGGAGGTTTTCTCTTAATGCGCTGTTGGCTAGATCTGAGCTGAGCGGGAGCCCTGCCTTTCCCTCCCGCCCAGGCTGTCGATTACTATCTGAAAGCCCTGCGGTCCCTGGGGACGCGAGACAGACACCCAGCCGTCTGGGATTCGGTGAACTGGGAACTGTCCACGACGTATTTTACTATGGCGACGCTGCAGCAGGACTACGCTCCGCTCTCCAGAAAAGCTCAGGAGCAGGTAATCCTGTTTGCTGAGCCTTAAAGAATCTTCATCTTTAACCTTTAACAGATACTGAGCATGTTTTCCTTAACAAGCAGTATTTAAATACCTCTATTTAGGATTATAGTCTTGTCATTTTTTTCTTTCCCCTTAAAAAAAAAAAAGATTGAAAAAGAAGTCAGCGAGGCTATGATGAAGTCGCTGAAACACTGTGACGTGGACTCGGTGTCTGCTCGGCAGCCACTTTGTCAGTATCGAGCCGCAACCATCCATCACAGGCTGGCGTCCATGTACCACAGCTGTCTGAGAAATCAGGTATTGCCATTCCAACTTGAGTTCAGTGCCAAGTCCTCGTAAGAGCGTTCTGGGTGTTTGGCTTACGTTTCGATGTATATTTTTGTAATGCCCTCTCTTCTGTTAGCTGCTTTAAAAATTTTGGAGCACAGGTAATTTTTCCTTCTTGCCTGCACTGCATTTTTTTCTCTACTATAAATTGAGGGGGTATCAGTTAGCCAAATTAGATCTCCTCTGTGTGCCGCCCCCTCCCTGCGGAGGCTCCCTCCATACCCGCCCAGGGTGACTGCCGTCCTGGGGTTTCCATCGTGTATCCTTTCTGTTTCACCCCCTGAACCGCGTGTGTACGTTTGACCTGGTTGTAAACACTGTAGATCAAATCCTACTGTCTGTATCCTTCTGTGGTTTATTGCCTTTCACTGGACATCGTGCTTGTGAGATTCCTCCCGGCTGGTGCGTTTTCTAGTCCAGTAGCACTCATTGAATGACTGTGTCGCAGTTTATTTATCCACTCTGTGATTCCTGAACTTTTGGGTTATTTCAGTTTGAGGCTATTAGAAATAATCTGGTGTGAACAGCCTGGTATGTGAATTGCGGTACTCAGATGCACGTGTGTCTAAGAATAAATCGAGGCCCAGGTTGATGGTGCCTTCCTCCAGAGAGGTGGCGTGGCTTCTGCCGGGAGTCTTGTGTTGGAAGTTTCTCAGGGATGTTTTTTGTTTTGTCGTTTTCCCTTTTTTTTTTTTAGCTCAGGACCAAGCTAATTTATCTTGCAGTCCCTTGGGCATAGGCCGCTTTCTGGGCGCCCTCATCCTGAGAATATTGTCCTTTGAGGCCCAGCTTAACCACAGAGGGTTTCTTTTCACCTTACGCTGCCCCTGGACTCTCTAGCCCTTGCCCCGGGAGGTCCTACCCAAAATTCGGGCTTGCCCAGATAGCCTATTATCCCCAAGGCAGAAGCAAGGCTTAATGTTCCAAGACCACTCAGTAGGGACAGAATTTTCCTTTCAGCAGATAGTGCTAGGACAGCTGACTGTCCACATGCAGAAGCTACCTCACATCATATACAAAAATTAACCAAAAGTGGATTAAACACCTAAACGTAAGAGCTAACGCCGTTGAAGACTTTCAGAAAATCCACGACCTTAAATAACATTTAGTGATCCAGAGACTTAGTTAAGTAGTTCCTGTGAAACTCAAGCTCTTATTTTCGGTTCTAGGTTGGTGACGAGCATCTCAGGAAGCAGCACCGGGTGCTGGCAGATCTGCATTACAGCAAAGCCGTTAAGCTCTTTCAGCTTCTGAAGGATGCTCCCTGTGAACTACTTCGAGTGCAGTTAGAGCGAGTGGCGTTCGCAGAGTTTCAGATGACCAGTAAGTCTTCTGTGTTCATGCCTCAGATTTGTGCGCCCTGACTTCGTGTGGGATCCTCTTAGAGTGAGGCAGACTGGAGATCTGCCTTGATTGTAAATAATGTTTTCTTTTTAATTTGCCCATAGTTAATAACTTTGGGGAGGGGCCAGGAGAAGTCTCCACACTTTTTGAAGTTTAGAAAATGAATTTGGTTACGTTCCGTGACCTATTTATTTCATGGTTGGGACCATCAGAGATTAAATCCTCATGAACAGCTTAGGAAGGAAGAAGCAGTGGTGACGGAGCAGTGAGCTCCTTGAAACACCGTGGAGACGGGCGGCTGTGGACTGTGGCACCACAGCCGTAGGCCCTGCGCAAGGTGGAGGTCCATGGGAAGGGGAGGGCTGGACGAAGGTGAGCGCGCCTGCTCTGTCCGGGCTCGGCCCCAGCCGGGCAAGCTGCTGCGCACAAAGTGTGTTTTCCCATGATGCCTCGCTCGGGCCCCCCTGCTCCCTTGAGCAGAGGGGTCTTTGGAGACATAGCTCTTGTGTGGTAAAGAGACAGACATTTATTTGAAGTACGGCTGCTCATTTGGTTTTATTTCAGTTGTTTTCTTGAGTAGAATTAAAACAAATGTACTCCTTACCCACCCGGAGGACTCTTCTAGTTGAGCGTACCCCGACGGATGCGTGAGAAAGTTGTGACAGTGCTGCCTCCAGGGGCGCGGCACGGGCGGCTGGGAGGAGGGCTTTCACTGGGCACTGATTTCGACTTGGTACATCGGCAAATGCATGACCTATTCAAAGCTGTTCTGAAGAATACTGTTTACTGAAAGTACTTCTCTTAACTTTTTGCCGGCGTGCACTGGACGGCAGGGTTAACCGTTGCGCTCTCTCGGGTGGGTTTTGGGTGACTTTTCTTCATTTACATCTTTGAATTTTCTGCTGTGTTTGAATTTCTTTGAGAGAGCAGGCATCGTTTTCATAAAAACTGGAGATACTGGGAGCAAATTTGCTGAGGTATGATAAGAGTGCCTAAGTTTCCTTTAAAGATTGAGTCCCTGAGAAAAGTAGTACAAACATCTGCTCCCAGCGGGTCTTTGCCCTGACACTCAGGTCGTCTTCAGGTCGGTTCGGTTGTCCGCCGACAGAAGCAAATGGTGCAGCAGGGAGACAGTGGTTATTTTTGCTTTGTCCAGGGGTAATTACTAAAAGTTGGGTTTAGAAAATCTGTTGAGATTCCCAGGAGCTACCTTTACAGCATCTGAAAATCAGCGTTCAGGAACGCATCGGCACTGGACTGCTTCCCAGATTTATATTAAAAGGAATGATCATCTCGCGCCTCACCCTCTAGGTCAGAACAGCAGTGTTGGAAAATTGAAAACACTGTCTGGGGCTCTCGATACAATGGTGAGAACTAAACACGCGTTCCAGCTCATCAGAAAGGACCTCGTGGAGGAGTTGGACCAGGTGAGTGCAGAGATACTTGTCTTCGGTTTTCGTGTGTCTTAAGCCAAATGGTGACTATGTACATGGTAGGGGGTGTGTGTGTATATTGTGTGTATATGTATATACAAACATATACAAATGTGTGCTTTGCCTAAAAACACATTAGGTTGGAACTGTAGCTTTTGTAGTAAATATTTTTTTTCTTTAACTGCATAAACCTTAGTAAGACTCTGGTAGTATAACGACTCTGTTGTGTTTTCCTTTTGCGGGTTTTTTTAGTTGTCTTTTTTGTCCTCTTGGTTTTGTTTTGTTTTTTTAAAGGAAGTGGCTATTTTTTTGTTTTTGTTTTTAAGTTTATTTTGAGAGCGAGAGCAAGTGCGGGAGGGGCGGGGAGAGAGAGAATCCAGAGCATCTTGACGCGGGGCTCGAACTCACGAACCGTGAGATCACGTGAGCTGAAGTCAAGAGTCCAGTACTCAACCGACTGAGCCGCCTAGACGCCCCAGTTCTGTTTGCTTTTAAGAAAGAAAGAGGCACGTAGCTCTTTTATAATTTCAGTTAAACTGCCAGGGAGCAGTTGAACCATGAGCGGGCTTAAGCAAGCTCCTTGGACGCCCCTCTGGTTTGCCTGCCAGTCCAGCGTTGACGCCTCCTTCTCCTGTGGCTCAAAGCTTCCCTGAGTCTCCATCGCACGCCAGCCTGTCCGGGCCTGCTCCGTCAGACCCCGCAGGGTGCCCGTCTCCCTCCTGCTCCGGTCAGTGTGCGCTGTCGGAAAGTAAGAGGTTTCCATTCAGGATTGATTCTCCAGAAGTGCCTGTTAGGTGCGGGACGTTTCTCTTGGCTTTTAGTCTGTCAGATGAGCCCCAGGAGGTGGGGGTCGTCACCGCCCCGCCACCACCAACAGGCCGTGCCTGGGGGAAAAACGACCTCGGGTTTTCCTTTTGTTTGTTTTGTTTTTGGCTGAAATGTCGGCACCGCAGCCCCGTCACTTGAGTGTGAAGCTGTGATTGTCCTGTGGCTCAGGCGAAGTAACCTCTTGTCGTTTGTTAGCCGAAGAGCGATGAGAGCACTCCAGCTGCTGACTCTTCGCCGAGTCTCAGTCGAGAAGAAGTGATCAAGCTCCTCAGTATATTTGAGTCTCGGTTGTCATTCCTTCTCCTGCAGTCCGTCAAACTGCTGTCCTCAGCTAAGAAGAAGACCAGGTAAACCCAGTTGTCCTTGTGGAAATTTCCTCTCTAGCACCTTACTTGTAAAAAGGTAATTGCTCCTGACCCCGGGAAAGGATAGGTTGTATTCGTTCTTGTTTTGTTGTGGGTGACCAGGGATCCCAGTGGTGCTCTGGCTTGTTAAATCCGATGAGACTTCTTCCTCTCTGTGTGGCTGTTACATATCGAAACTATATAGAATCTTGCTTCTGAGAGTAAATACCCTATTGGTTTTGATATTTGCCCTGAGAGAGATGAATGACCCCAGCATGAAGACCTCGACTGTTTCTAGTAACCTTCTGAGCATTGTCTTTAAACGGGAAGTCAGGACTAGAGTTTGGGTACTTGGCACCAAATGCACGGAGAGAAGCGAGCCCGACGACAGTATGTCAGAATCTCTGTAGAGCCCAACGACTTACTGGAAAGCGTGAGCATCTCAGCAAAAAATGTTCTTCTACGCCTGTACCAGCTTACACAATTATGTTGTTGTACCAGAGTTCTTATGTTGGCATTGCTGGTTTAACTTGGGATTCGAATAGTAAGCACTAGATCAGGAAGGTAACATAAATAATGCCTTTCCTTTTAAAATGCAAGCGCAATCTGGCCATATTACAAAGTTTGGAAAATAAGGGAAAAAATCCTTCATCTTAACACACATCGTTATCAATTTATCCCGTGCGTATTTTATCAATTTATAATCTTCAGGGATAGGTAATGTTTGTCTCTGTATTTCTTTTAATTTATATGTAGTAAAATTTACTCTCTGTGGCATACAGTTCCTCAAGCTTTGACAGAGACCTGTGTCTCCTGCCAAAATCACAATCTAGAACCGCTCTGAGAAATCCCTCTTGCCACCTCTTTGTGGTCAGCCCCTACTCTGCCCAATTCCTCAGGATCTCAGGGAGGACGCATGCTGTCTTTTACCATTAAGTGTAGCATCAGCTGTGGGTTTTTTTTATAAATACCCTTAAGCAAGTGGAGAATGTTCTGGGGTGCCTGGGCGGTTCAGTCATTAAGCGTCTGACTCTTGGTTTCAGCTCAGGTCACTGTCTCACAGTTTTGTGAGTTCGAGCCCTGTGTTGGAGTCTGTGCTGGTAGCACGGAGCCTGCTTGGGATTCTCCCTCTCCCTCTCTCCCCCTCCCCCTCCCCCACTCATGCTGTCTCTGTTTCTCTCAAAAGTTAAAAAAAATTTTTTTTTAATGTTGAGAATGTCTCTATTCCTAATGTATATCATTAGTGGATGTTGAAATTTTGTCAGATTCTTCTGGTATGTGCATTGAAATGACCACAGGTTTTCCTTCTTTAGTCTGTTCATGTGGTGGGGCTCATTTAGGGTTGTTTTGTTTTGTTTTGTTTTGTTTTGTTTAATGTTAAAGCAGCTTTGCATCCCTAAGATAAACTCCACTTTGTTGGGATTCATCATTATTTTTATATATTCTTGGGATTCCATGTGCTAATATGATTTTTATGTGTGTTTGTGGGGACGGTTCTCCTGTCGCGGTTTTGTCTGCTTTTGGGAGTAGAGCGTGCTGGCCTCATGAAATCAATGTGCCCGTGTTCCCTCGTCTGAGTTTTAGAAGTGTAGAATTACAATTCCTTCCCTAAAGCTTTGTTAGAATTTACCAGTGAAACGATCTTAACCTAGAGTTGGCTTTATTGACAATTTTTCACAAAGAGTTTAGCTGCTTTTCATAGATAAAATTTTCTGTGAGTTGAAAAGTCTATTTTTTCTGTTGTCAGATGTATAGGTTCACAGTATTCCCTTATCATCCTGTTAACGTCTACAGGTGTTTGTGGCTGGTAGCCTGTTTTTCATCCCTGACTTTGACAACTTTGATTTTTCTCTTTTTTTCCCCCCTTGGTTACTCTGGTTTAGGAATTCATCAGTTGTGTTGATCTTTTCAAAGAAGTAGCTTGGTTTGATTGATTCCCCTTCCCATCGTTTATCTATTTTCAGTGTCATTTATACATGTATCTATATTCCTTCCTTTCTGCGTATTTTGGGTTTAGGTTTCTTCAAGTGGAAGCTTAGAGTACTTGAGACCCTTTTTGATTTCTGATGTAGTCAGCATTTACTGTAAATTTCACACACTTTTGCTATATCTTACAAGTGTTTTATAGTTTTTTTCAGCTTAAACTAATTTTTTATATCCCCTGAAACTTCCTGTGTTATCTAGAACCATGTTGCTTAGTTTCTAAATATTGGCACTTTCCAGGTAATCTTCATTATTGATTACTAGTAATTCCATTATGTGCTGAGACCATAACTTTGAATGATTTCTCTTCTTTCACATTTGTTCACATTTGGTCACATTTGTGTGGTAGCCTAGACCATGGTTTGTCCTTTCGTGTGCTCTTGAAGTACACAGGCATCCTGCTCTCTGGGGCGGAGTGTCCTGGAAATGTCAGTTAAGTTGCTTTATGGTGGTATTCGGGTCTTCTGTGTCTTACCGACTTTCTGTTCTGTCACTTACTCAGAGGGGAGTGGGCTTCTCCAACTACAGTTGCAGATTCATCTGTTTTTCCTTTTGGTTCCGTCAGTTTTGTTTCCTGTGTTTTGATGTGGACACATTTAGATGTATACACAGGATTTTTGTGTTTTGGAGAATTGACCCCCCCCTTATCATGGGGTAATACCCATTTTCGATGTTAATATAACTACTCAGCTTTCTTTTGGTTAATATCTTGTGCTGTTGTTTACCTAGCTATGCCGTGTCTAGTAAAAGTGAGATTCTATAAATAACATATAATTGAGTCTTGCATTTTTTTTTTTTTAATAAACTTATAATTGGTGTCTTCAGACCATTCACATTTAATATGATTTTGATCTGGTCAGATAAAATCGATCATCTTGCTAGCTGTTTTGCCTGTCTTTCCTGCCTTCTCAAGTTAATTGAACATTTTCTATGGTTGCATTTTATTTCACTATTGATTTATTATTTATACTACTTTCTAAAACTTTGTGGTTGACCTGGGGTTTACATCCTTAACCAGGAGCCGCCTTCACATGACACTGCCACCTCACCTGCTGTGTGACGACCTTCAGATGGCCACCCCCAGTTCTTCCCTCTCTTCCTGTGTGTTATTCCCATTCATTTTATTTTTAGGCACACTACAGACACAACATGCTACTGCTGTTTTTGTTTTAGATGGCTACCTGTTAGAGAAATTAAAAGTAAGAGAACAGTTTATTTTTTTCTTAATGTTTATTTGTGAGGACGAGAGAGTGTGAGTGGGGGAGGGACAGAGAGAATCTCAAGCAGGCCCCGCACCGGCAGTGCAGAGCCTGACGTAGGGCTCGAACCCACGAACTGCGAGTAACCGACTGAGCCATCCAGGCACCCCAAGAGAACGATTTATTTTTATATGAAATTATTTTACTTTCATTTATTCCATTTCTAGTGCTCTTAACTTCGTGGTATAAAAACCATTTTCTGTCTGCTGTCTCTACTTTCTGCATGAAAAACTTCCTTTAACATCTGCCAGCAGAGAATTCTTCCATTTTGATTGAGAAAGTCTTTGTTCCTCCTCCAGCTTCGGGAAATGTTTGGCCGGGTGTAGAGTTCTGGGTTGACAGACTTTGTCCCACACGTGGAGGCTGTTCCTCCCTGGCCCCCTGGCTTGCATGTTCTCGGATTCTTAGTCTCCCTTTGTTCTTGTGTGTGTAATGTGCGCTTGCTTCTCTAGCTGCTTTCAAGATTTTTTTTTTCTCCCCAGCTGTGCGAACATGATATTTCTAGATGCGTGGAGATGATTTCTTCCCTCCTCGGTATTTTTATTTCTCCTGCTGCAGTGTCTCCTCTTTCTTGGTGCTTCCAGCTGTACCTGTGCTAGACTGTTTGAGCTTTTCCATAGCTGCTACATGTTCTGTTGGCTTTACACCCTTTTTTGGGGCAGCATGGGTTCAGTTCGGGGAATTTTTCTTATTTTCAGGTTCACCGATGTCTCGATTTTGTGTCAATTACAGTTGAACTTGCTGAAGGCATTCGGTTTACGGTGCTCCTCACTTCTGGTATTCTCACCGGGCTCTTTGTGCGGGCTCCTCCTCTCTGCTGGAGTTAGCCAGGCTGCTCTGGCATATTGTCCACTTTTACCATAGGAGTCCCTGTCGTTCTAAATCCCCTGTCGGAGAGTTCCAACATCCGTGTCGTCTCTGAGTCTGGTTCTGTTGTTTCTTACATGTGTTGTTTCCTGACCTTTCTACATCTCTTAATTGTGGGAGACTGGACATCTCAGGCTGAAGGAAATAATTGTCATCCCTGGAGAGTGTTTGCACCTGTAGTATGGGGGGTTGAGTTCGTTTTCCTAGTCTGGAGCTGAGCTGGGACTGAGCTTTTTTTGTCGCTACGGTTACTTTTCAGAATCACAGGCCTCGGGTTTCTGGAGCAGTGCCTGTGCCCTGCAGTCGTCTTTCTTTAGGTCTGCTCCACCTTTGACTTCAGGATCTTCCTCAGGAAGGTGTGTGGTGCTTCAGAGAGGGTCTGTCTTCACCCTCTTACAGCTCGAGGCTGTAGTCCATTCCCAGTTGTCTGTCCTTCAGTGCCTGTAGTCTGTTGGGGAGGGAAGGGGGGTGGCCAGGCCTTCTCATTTAATTTGGGTAACCTTTCTTGGGCAGAAACTGGGTCCCTGAGTCCCAGCATGTG
The DNA here is from genome assembly GCA_030068075.1 of Paguma larvata. Lineage (NCBI taxonomy): Eukaryota > Metazoa > Chordata > Mammalia > Carnivora > Viverridae > Paguma > Paguma larvata. The sequence goes on along the minus strand of CM057837.1, from coordinate 20,653,043 downwards.
ACCTCCCACTGCTCCTGCCCCCTCCTCCCCCATTCACTGCTCTGTCTGCAAGGACTCTCACCAGTGCCCTAAGGCTGACATTCCTTGTTGCCTTCCTCTCCCTCCACCCACCCCCACTCCACCCTGCAGATGAAGGCTTTCATTCCCTGGAGAGAAGTTCTGGGTGGGGCTGCCTGCCCCTCCTGTAGCTGTAGAGGGACCCCCTGCCCAGCCCACATGAAGGGCCCTTAGGACTCTCACCAGTTTTTTATGTGAGCATGTGGTGGGGTCTTTGAAGAAAAACCTACAAGACAAGGTGACCTCATACTATACCTGCAGCCCCCAGGGGCCCCACACTCCCTGCCAGCCCTCACTCGGCCTCTACCAGCTCATTAACTGTTTTAGCTATATCCTTAGCGGTTTCCTTGTCCTCACAGGTGAGGAAGTACTTCTCCCTCTCCCTGTCTGTCCTTTGGCTGCAGACTCGTTGCCCAGTGAGCTTAGCTCTTTGATAGATTCCAGCAGTCCTGAACTCCTGAACTTGTAGTTTGTCGTCCTTTGTATTGTTGGGTTTGTCCTAAGGGTGGGAATGATACTCTAGTTCTCTCCATTCTGAGCAGAAAACCTTTCCAGCAAATGCTTTCAAATCATTCTCTGTGGCCTTGAGGAGAGCTCTCATGGGGAGGAGCACTCAGTGTTAGGTGCGCCGTCTCCACCCTGTCCCTTGTCTTCAGTGAGGAGCGTCCTTAGGGCAGCAGTTCGCAGACACCCTCTGCTGAAGAACCAAAGGAGAAGGCGGAGGAGACCATGCATGTGGGGACACACACTCAAAAAAGAGGGTTTCCTGTTTAAATGTTTTATTGGTTTCCACAAGGTGGCAATATAAATATGTGATCTGTGAGAAACAGCTCTTCATGGGCCTTCACAAATGGGTGGTTTGAGTGATCAGCTAACAGGCGATAGGTCAATCCTAGAGTATCTTTTGGAAACATGACTGTCCTAGGTGTGGCCTAAGTAGTTTATTTTAGTGGAGGGTCTTCTAACCTGTTTTCTCAGGTTATTAATATTCTGTCAAAAAAATTTTTAAAGCTTTTGTGCAGGATGCATAAAGTCCTCTTTAGCTAATTTGTGTTAATTTTTCGAAGTTTATTAATTGACTGTTAAATGTGTTATTTGCACTCACACAGTTAATAATACACTGATAGGCTTCAAAACAGAGAAACTAGTTCCCAAGTCAGTGAGTGAGTCTCTCGTGTGTCAACGATCAGCACAGCAGAAGGTGATGTTATTGTGAAGAGGGAGACCATGCCGAGGCCCTGCCATCTCCCCACGAGGCCGTGAGCCTTTCTGTCTGGAGTAAAGGGAGATGAGAGCTAGACTTTAAAAGAAAGGAAATACTAGCATGTTTTCTGTTTTGATTTGATTTGATTTTCTACCCACCCCACCCCCTGCTTATAAAAAAGAAAAAAAAAGAAACTGAGCTTAGTAATTAAAAATCTTAATTTTCTGGGGCATCTGGGTGGCTCAGTCGGTTAAGCATCTGATTCTTGCTTTCAGCTCAGATCATGATCTCGCAGTTCATGGGTTTGAGCCCTGCATTGGGCTCTGAGCTGACAGGGAAGAGCCTGCCGGGAATTCTCTCCCTCTGCCCCTCCCCTGCTTGCATTTGTGCATATACTCTGTCTCCAAATGAGTAAATGAAAACTTTTTTAAAAATTGCGTATGTACGTGGATATATGTGTATGTACACACGTATATGTGTGTGTATATGTAGATGTGTGTACGTGGATATACGTGTGTGTATGTATATACATGTGCATACGTGTATATGTATGTATACATGTGTATATGTGGTGGTGGGGAGAAGCTCTGCACTCAACAGGAAAACCATGTGTCCAATGATATACGCTATGAAGAAAATCCAGCGGAGACAGCCCAGGGCCTGGAAAGCTACCCATATTTCCTACTCCTCTGTGCGGAGTGTGACACGCCCTCAGACTGTTAGCAAGCACACGTCTAAAGCGACAGCGGGGAGGTGTATATATATATGTGTGTGTATACATATATGTATTTAGTTAAGATTATTAAAAACGAAAATAAAGATGTGATTTGCCTTTGGAAGGAAGATAAGCTTATGAAATGTTGGGATCCTTATTAGAGTTCATGGTTCAGTGAGAGTAGAGGTGATTAAGGATGGGAATCATTTGTAGAAATTGGAAGATGAAGATTTAAGATTCAGAATTATCAGAACAAATCTCATAGGGTTTTAAATTTATAATCCCAGCATCCATCTATTATCTATAGGCACCCAGCTAAAGTGTAGGATCACTGTCCATGAAGAATTAATTTTTGGAGCACTCGTTCTGATGATAAGTCCTGTTGCCTTGATTTGTCAGAAAGGAGTTTAAATTTCTTGTAAGATTATCAGAGGTTTTGCAAATATCAACCCCACCCCAGAATTAAAACATAGGCATCTTAGGCCCAAACTGTAAATACTGAATGCATTTTGAACAGTCATTTTTACTGTGCCTTGGTGGTTTTGAGGGGGAGAGAGATTTACCTGATTAAAGAAGTAGGAATAAGGGGGGAAAGAGGAAAGGGTCTCTCCAGAGGGTTGTGCGGAGCCCACACGTTTCCAGCCTGGCCTGTGGTCAGTCCCGGTATGGACAGCTGGGTCCTATTGAGGAAGAGCAGGTGGAGCCATGTCTTCACAGCCTGAGCCTTGATGTGCTCTGGAGGGAGGTTCTAGACTGCTGGCTTGCTCTAGCCAGCCTGACGGGCACTTGGGCAAAAGTGGAACATTTTCACGTTGGTGAGTGGAAAGAACATAGCATTTGAAGTCAGAATATAATGTTTTGACCTCAATCCAAATTATTTGGCCCATCTGGGCCTTGGTCTTTACCTGTGTAAGATAAGAATATACTAAGTCCTTGCCCTTCTGCGGCACCAGGGCTATTGCACGGCTCAGATGTGGACACTCGTCAGCAGCCACCTGGTCTCATGTGGCCGAAAGCTCTGTATTCTATCTGGACTCATTCAAAAAGGAACAAAAAATGGATGCTGGAAATGAACTGCCACGTAATTAGTAGTCTTTTCTACTAGTAACGAAAATATCCATTGATCTGACCTGTAGGGGACATATTTTCAGGACAAACTCCTTTCTGTTAAGACAGTTTTTAAGTGGAGTATGGGGGCGCCTGGGTGGCTCAGTCGGTTGAGCGGCCGACTTCAGCTCAGGTCATGATCTCGCGGTCTGTGAGTTCGAGCCCCACGTCGGGCTCTGTGCTGACGGCTCAGAGCCTGGAGCCTGCTTCCGATTCTGTCTCCCTCTCTCTCTGCCCTTGCCCTGTTCACGCTGTGCCTCTATGTCTCTCAAAAATAAATAAACATTAAAAAAAAAAAAAAAAATTAAAAAAAAAAAAAAAGTGGAGTATGTCTCGAGCCCTGCAGCTGAGGGCCATTCTTCCCACAGAGGTCACACTGACAGTTCGCATACATTGAGGTGGGGGAGCTCCCAAGTCTGGAGTCTGTGCTTCAATCCTGCGCAGTTTTAGCTGCAGGGAAAGCCTCCCCACGGTCTCTTTAGACGTGTGCTCGTTAACAGTCTGAGGGGGTGTCACGCTCCGCACAGAGGAGGAGGAGATACGGTAGCCTTCCAGGCCCCGGGCTGTCTCCGCTGGATTTTCTTCATAGTGTGTTATCATCGGACACGTGGTTTTCCTGTTGAGTGCACGTCTTCTCCCCACTGCACCTCAGTAGACCACAGATGCCACGAGGGCAGGGACTCTGGTGTGTCGTGTTCACTGCCACGAGCAGTTCCCAGGGCGCAGTAGGCACTCCGATACTGGTAAAGAGAACGAAGCCTGGTTTTAGTTGCTGTATTGAAGTAAATGTCTAACAACAGGCCTATGAACAGTGGGCGCGAGAAGGGAAGTACGGACTAGGTGTTAATAGAACTCCTGCTTCCCTGTTGAGCGTGATGGCTGTTACCGTTTATCGTTTGGGTTGCTTTCTGAATTGTCGGTGGGCATCATCGTGCACTTCTGTTTTGTTTTTGTTTAAACGCAGCAGTAATCCTGAAGAAGACGTAGTCCTCAAAACCAACAAGCAGATCTACTCCCAGCTCCTGAGAGCTACCGCCAACAGAAACGCAACTCTTCTGGAACGAATCGACCTTCTCATCCATTTGCTGGATCAGCTTGCTCGCGGCGGCGGCCAGTGACTCGGGCCTGTGGCTCCGTCCGCAGAGACGCTGTCAGTGCCTTTTGCTCTTGGGGGCTGGTTTGTCCATCCGGTGCTTCGTGTCATTAAATAGGAGGGAAATAGCCACTAAAAACAGGCACAGCGGTGGCAACACAGTTCTCTTTTCCCATGACGGACAAATCGTGGTTGGGTTCTTTGCTTCATTTGAAGCGAAGTCGGAATCAGACTGAAGGCCCCCAGCATTTGTTTCTTGGAGGTGTATGTGGTACCTCCGTGTTCACACGTTTGCTGTGATGCAGGTTCCCTTGTAAACAGGTTTTCAAGTCGGTTAGGCTCCGTGGGTTTAAGATGGAATTATTTTGGATGATGCTACTTTGGTCAGGGGAGCTTTCATCCAGATGATGTTAGTGGTTCAGGTAGGTTGAAGAAGTGTCCCGTGTCTACAGTGCTTCTCGAGTGCACAGAATGAGGCCCGCCCTCCTGCCCCGTGGCGCGGGCTCTGCGGTGTTGTGTTCGGGCGCGCTCTGAGAGCGCCTGCTTCTCTCTGACTGGCTGGGACAGCTGATCAAGAATAGGTACTACTCCCCCTCTTTCATTGTAAACTGGAAACTGTGAATAAGGTAAGAAAACTATTTTGAATAAATAAATTATTTATTTAAAATATCTGTTATTTTTCCTGAATTTCACATTCTGCACTTTGAGTTTTGATTTGATTAATAAATCGTTTTGGTTTAATTAATGCATTTTACGAAGTAAAGATTAAAACATTTAAAAATTTCTGCCCATCCACTGCATCGTCACGGGAACAGGACACTACTCGCTACCGTCCTCTCGTCCAGGCATACAAGCGACCCCTGCTTCTCCGGGCACACTCTATCCTATCGGTGACGGCTGAGACTTGAAGACAGGCGCCCGCTCTGCCACCACGTCCGCTGGCCTGGCCCCGATCACGGGCAGCGGGCTCACCCCCGACTTTCAGCGCCGCCCGCAGACCTTGCGCCTTGGCCGGCAGCCCCTCCGCTTAGCGGCCACGCACTCTGGAGGAATCAGAACCGTTCTGGAAAGCTGCCAGGAAGAGAGCTGAATCTTTACGAAGTGCTTTATCGTGTGCCGAAATTTTCAGGTGTTTTCCTTGGCAGTGAGCGGACGCCTGATGCCTGTCACAGCCGGATGGGACTGTCGCCGGCCCTGTCCTTTGTGCACTTCCTTGTTACCTGGGTTGCATTTCCTTGGGACACATTTGCATCCATTCTCCAAAACCACAAGGCGTTTAAAGTTTTAACGAAGTCGTGAAGCAGAAGCGCACAAGCAGGCGTCCCCGTCAGGACCGCTGGCCCTCGGCTCCCCTGCGGCGAGTGCCGTCTGACCAGCCGGCCGCATGCTTTCACCGAGGTCTCATTCTGAAGAAAGCTGGCGTCAGGGATGTCGCCCTGGCCTTGTCTTCTGGCCTCTCCTTGGCTGAACAGCCTTTTAGTCAAAGAATATCTGTTTTTAAGAAGGAAGATACCAATTCTAGCCGTCTTCCCTTGTCAAAGCAATGATATGAACATGCCCTATGGGGAGAGAAAAAAAATCTTTCTAAATGTTTTTGTAATTTGCCGATTTTAAACGAGTGCTGCTTAAAGTGCTGGAGCTTTGGCCGTTAGGTGAGCAGAATTGTGCTCTTTGTGGCCTGGTCATTGAGACAACTTGTTTTTCAGTTAATTTCAGTGCAGGAGTGGAGAGAAGGGTCCTGGGCTAGAGTCAGAGGCAAGGGTCCAGCAGCCACTGCGTTGACCCTGGGAAGGACACAGCTGTGACTTCAGTTTCTTCAACTAGAAATGTGTGCAGTAGTAGCATGTGCCTTGGCACTCTGACGGAGTTGTGAAGATGGAGAGAAATGCGTGGGCAAACCTCTATGCAATCCAGGAGAAAAATGTAAATGACAACAGGAAGTACAGAGCACGGTTCATTTGAAGTCGGAGCTTTTCCGCTGAATCCCTAAGTGTTCAGCGTAGTAACACCACTTCCGTGTTCAGGGAGCTGTACCTCCTGCCGTGTGATGGGGTCCTATGGCTACAGCTTCGTTCCAGCCAGCCATGAAGTCAGGGGACAGGCGCGACGGGTGGCGGAAGGACAGGGATTCCTCAGGATTCTTTTTAACTTTCCTAACAATTTCGTAAAATCATTTGGTAAAATTTTTTTTTTTTTTGCCTGAAAAACTGGCTTTCAAATCAAATTTTAAAAGTTCAGGTAATGGCATTTTCCATTGGGTTTTAGCTCTATTTGCTTCAGTTACTAAAAACCTAGTTTCTTTGTAAAAGAATTCAAACTTTCTCTTAGAAGAGAAATCCCCTTCATTCTCCATTTGCCTATTTTTCTTACACGTTCAGGGTGGAGGTATGGACGTCACAAATGTCAAACCACTTCTTGGAGATGGACTGCTTTGGAAATAAGCCATTGGAAGGAAGCCAAGAATGCTGCTGTTGGTCCTTGTCATTAACCACTTTCCAGTAGGCATTGCCTTTGAGCAAGAAAATGGAGTTGTGTGCGTAGGAGTAATAGGCTGAATCTATATTTCTGAAAGGATGGTTTTGTGGCTCTACTCCTGGAAACACTTCAGTAATCTTCTTTGGATAAGAATCAAGTACTTGATTTCTGTTGACATCGAATGCAAACACCTGCAAGACAAGAAAGACCGGCATTTCTGAAAATCATTGATTTTTTAGATTAATTTATAGGAATGAGATAAGTAAATCTGTGGCTTTGCACTAAATTCGCTGGGTTTGAATTTCTTAATTTTCCACCTGATGGAATCGCCACGGTCATATAGGGCCGAGGCAATTGAGAACAACTTTTAACTAACAGCTTGGTCATCTGACAACCTTCAGTTAGGGCTGACAAGCCACATGAAGCTGGAAATGGAAAGCCTCCTACTTACAAGGGACTCTTTGAAGAAGTAAATTAACTGCTTTCTTCGGTCATAGAAGGCAGTGTCCAGAGGACTCGGAATGCCCGGAAATCCTTCTGAAATCAGTCTGGGGTAGCTTCTCCCTTGTTCATCTTCTGTGTAGGCCTGATCCTTGTCGCTGTCATACCTCCAGTACTGATTTCCTGAGAGCCCAACGAAAAATGCTTACATGGTGTATTACCATTTAATTATAGACAACAAAGAGAACAGCTTCCAATCTAGGTCTCGGCAAACCGTGGTGTTTCGCCATGACCCCAGGAGAAGGCAGGACCTCAGCATCTGAGTGAAGCCTCCACTCAAATGAATGCTTCCTCAGGTTTTGAATTACTTCTACATCAGTTCTGGCAATCACTGCCGCTATTAAAATGTTGGTTGCCTTTTGCAGGGCCCTCCCAGCCCACTGGCGCTCACCAAAAGCAAGAACAAAATGACAAGTCATAGGGTCTTTTTCACATAAGCATTTTTTTTTCCCCTTCCTGTGTAGTCTCATGATCTTCCTTTTACATGTTAGGGACCCAGGGGTTGCCTTGAATCATTTTCCCACCATAATAAATATAAGCCCTCTTTTTATAGAAAAGAATCATGCTTATGATTGGGTTTTATTTTTTTTTAAGATTTTATTTTTTTAATCTCTACACACAGTGTGGGACTCAAACTTTTTCACGAGAGTCACACACTCTACCAACTAAGCCAGCTGGGCACCCCAACTTTTTCTCAGGGTTTTAGAATTCTGCAGTTCCACCACCAGCTCTGTGGCACAAATGAAGAAACCGGAGAAGGCTTGAAGCACTCCATCCAGATTTACAGCCCAGGTTGGACCCGGTGCAGCCCGGGCCTCCCTAACTCCACCCCAGTGACTCGACCCACTGTCCTGTGAAGGAACAGCTCGTAATGTTGCTCCGTTTCATTTCACGATCCAAATGCTAATTTCATGCAGGACTCTCCTTATTAGTTCCTCATCCTGAATGCTGGCATACTGTTAGCATAATATAGAGTAAATCCACGGAGTTCGATGTTTATGTGTTCACGACTACCACACCCCACAAGCAGTTCTGTTCCGTAGCAGCCACCTGTGTGAGCTCCCTCCCCCTCGGCTCCTGCTTCTACCCCCATCCCAAAAGGTTTACCCTTGAGAGAAGACAGTGATGTTTGTCCAGCCAGTGGTGCAATTAACTCTAACTGGAATATTTGAATTTAAAGTATTCTCAGCAAATTAACATGTCAGGGGTTTTTACAGCTCCGAGAATAAAGCACATCTGTATTACAGCAGTCCCCCCGGTGACCGAATTCTGTGATGAAGAGTTTTTGTTGCCAGTAGAAGCTCTCGTCCAGCACTTCTCAGGACCCTGAGATGTGCTTCCAACTCTGAAAGCTGAACTAGAAAAGTCCGCCCTGGGCAATTTGTTTATGTAACGGAACTCCACTCTTCCTCTGTGTGATGTAAAGAAAATTCAGACCAAATTCATACACTGGTTTCTTATGGCAAAACCTGCATGCCGTTCCTTTCCGTTTGGCTCTCGCCTCTCTGACTCAGGAGCCATTTAAGGCCACAGGGTCCTATTACCAGGACGCAGGCAGACCGAGGGCGCACAGCTTACCTCTAGGGCAGAAGTTCTGGCAAGGGAAAGAAAAAGCAACTACAGAATTTTGTCTGTGCTTAGACTCCAGGCATTTGGTTTGCAAAGGCAGCGAGCATCCGCGACGCGGGCACAGAGGCCCCGGGCAGGGCGGTCTGATGGGGCAGCAGGACAGCCCAGGCCCATCTTCTCTGTGCGTCCGCCGACCCCAGACCCCCACCTCGGTCCCTGCCTTCCAGCAGCGCACTGATCCTCCCCGCTCAGAAACTGCCACCGACTCCTCACTGCCTGCGGGCCGAAGTCCAGCCCCCGGCCGTGGAGGGGGAGGTTCTCGGGGCTCAGACTGACCCTGTCTTTCCAGCCTAGTCTCGCCCTGTGTGAGCGCCCCCACACCCCACGGGCTCAGCTCTCTCAGACCTGCTTTCCTCTCTAAAGCCTTGCTTCCGCTTCCTGTGTCTAACCCCCATCCTCACTTCCCCCGTCACACCCCGGGGAGTCCCGGCGGGGGGGGGGGGGGCGCCCGAGGCCATCCACAGCCTCCAGGGCTGGCTCAGGCCCTGACTTCTGGGCGGCTCCGGCCTCGGGCTGCAGGTGGCAGTGGTCACTTAGCTGCTGCTCTCCTTCACCACAGACTTCTGGCCTTGGGCTTCTAGGGTTCCTCCTCTCCAGGCTGGCTAAAACTTCGGTCGGGAGGGCCCTTTCTGACAGGGCTTTGGCCACCACCTCAGTGCCTGGCACAGCTGGCCCACTCATCCGTTCACTTGTTCATGTGACGCGCTCGGTGCCGTCGGACCCTGTGCTCTCAGAGCCTGCAGTCTGGGGGAGCAAACCGAAATCCGGTGAGTAAGAGCATTCCTACAGGATTCCCTGGCACGGGGGCCCAAGGCGCTCGTTCCGAATGAGCCTCTGTAATAAAAGAAACAGAGACACGCGGGAGAACCTCTACCTTTAAAAAAATAACGTTCATCTCTTCTCCACGTCCAGAGGTGGACAAAAGCGTCTATGTTTTGTGTCGGGATTCCGTGCCAGCCACTGAGGACTTGGATAGGGTCCCCGTAGCGTGTCCGGTTGTTTCGGTTTTCGTAAAGCCAGTACCAGCCGTTGCGGAAAAAATACGTGCTAAACCTCGTCGTCACTGCTCCGTACTGGTTTCTCTCTCTGCGAATCCAGTCAAAGGCGGTATCAAACGGTCCTTCACATGAACCTTAAAAAAAGAAAGTCCAGCCACTGGTCACCTGGTGCAAACACCAACTGTTGCCGCTTTCATGTGTGACTTGGATAAAGACCACTGCAAAGCTGGAGTTTTCTATTAAGCTTTTTTTTTAGTTTAGTTTTGAGAGAGTATGAGCTGGGGAGGAGCAGAGAGAGACAGGGGACACAGAATCCGAAGCAGGCTCCAGGCTCTGAACTGTCAGCAAAGCCCGATGCGGGGCTCGAACTCGCTACCATGAGATCATGACCTGAGCCGAAGTTGGACGCTTAACTGACCGAGCCACTCAGGCGCCCCTCTGTCGAACTGTCTTAAAGCAAGACGCCACCGCGGACTGGCAGTAGGCCTTCCCGGGGAGGGGGCCGGGGGCCTGCAGCACTGCCGGCTCCCGTGGGCTGCTCCCGCTCATCTTCGGCCCTAGCGCTCCCGGGCCTCTAAGGTGTCTCGATCTGGAAGCTGGTTTTGTGCTCACCCTGAATATAGCCGCTGCCTCCTGGCGGCTGGTCTGACTTCATCAGAGGCAAGAGGTTTGGTTCTGCGCACACACCAGAATAAGCTTTCCTCTGAGGGAAACCGTGCAATCCTGGCGTTGGTTGCTCTGGGCAGAGGTCCGGTGCCAAGAACACCGGAGTCTGAGTGGAGCAGAAGGGGGGTGGCGTCTGTTGTCCGCAGAAAAGGGGAGGGTACCTTTCTTTCCCTTCAGCCTCTATGCTAAGCCATTAGTCGCTTCAATTAACTAACCTTTCACACCTTAGCCCGAACAATTAAATAGAGATGAAAGTTGATCCTCCGCTGCTCTTTGCCTTGGGGTGGCAGGAACCTTCTCCCAGGGGCTTCTGGGACCTGTCGCTCCCAGGGCAGGCCACCGCGTGGGTGGAAAACCACGAGGCTCCGCTCCTTCCTCCCAGAGATGGAACCTGGCACCCGAAGCAGAGGCCAGGGGAGGGGCGCCCGTGGCAGTGCTTTGCTCTGTGCCAGTGGCTACTCGGGGCGAGCTAGAGGACAGCTACTGTGGGGTGCCATTGGAGCCGTGCCCATCTGTGCCCGCTGGGGGCCCGGCCTCCCGATAAGGAGCGAGTGGGGTCCTGTTAGGCTCTGAAACACGCAGCGTCGTCTCCGTGAGCTCAGGACACTCTTACCGTACAGCTTCTGAATCGCCTTTCTGTCTGACCAGTCCAGCTCAAACGCGGGCTCCCGGGGAACGTAGTTGGGCTGCATTACGGATCCTGCCCGGTAGGTGTGAGGCAGGCCCAGCACGTGGCCTATCTCATGGACGGCCACCTGGAAGGAACACAAACCGTGGGCCTGTGGACGGCCGAGCGCGGGCCTGCGCTTCAGGGGAGCAGCCCTTGCTAAGGTGGAGGGGGAGCGATGGTGAAAACTGCAGAACCTTCCCAGGAGGCTGCGGGACTCCGGCCCAGGTGCACCGCCCGCTGCACCCCCCGCTGCACCCCCCGCTCCCCGCAGCCTGAGACCACTCACTTTGAGGAGGCTGATGCCCGCGTCGCTGGTGGGAGGCGTGAAGTGCTCGTCGTCGTCAAAGTGGATGTCGCCCAGGCGCCAGGCGTGCGCGAACTCCTGCCCGCTGCCGTCGAACACCCGGGGACAGCCCAGGTGCCGGCCTGGCATGGGGACAGGCAACACAGACACCGGAAACGTTCGCCTCGAGAAGCTTGTCGTCCAGAGGCCGAGGCGACTCCCGGCCTCAGCAGCTGTGTTATGAAGTCTAAACGCTGGGAATCGGAGCTGCACCGCAGACCTGGTGGGAGCCCACTGGAGGGGGAGGGGAGCGGGGGGGGGGGTGCAGTCAAAAGGCAAGAACTGAGTTGGATCCTAAGGGCTGATGTGTCATGACAGGTAGGAGGTGCCACGCCATGATCATGTCCCCTGGCAGGAATCCTGGGGGGACTTCTCACAGCAGGAAGGCAATGCAGTCAGCAGGGCAGCCCTTGGCAGCCTAGATCCCAGAGGGGCTGCAGAGAAGTTACTCGGTCCACACCCACCAGGCTAGGAGGTGGTGGCCGGGAGGGGTCAGCCTGGCTCGTGCCCTGCTGAGCTCGCTCTCTGCAGCAATGCTCACTGGGCCGACCTGCTCGGAGACCAGCAGAGAGGGACCTTCACTGATGTCCCCATGGGGCCACCCCTGGCACTGTGCAGGGTGATGTGCCCGAGGCCTTCCCAGTGAGCTGTACTAAATCGGCGCCTACGCAGGGTTTACCATATGCCTCCACCGCCGCAGGGGCCATCTCAGGACACCTGGGCAGGCAGCGGTCGGTGGCACCGCTGGACAGGTGACCAGGGCGGGGCTCCTATGCTAAACGGGCCCTGCCTGCGGTCGTGGGGGCCGGTGACAGGGAGCCCGGGGTTGGCTCCCCGTCTTCGCCCTTCTTACCTCGTCCGAACCCCAGTTTTATGTCCACCGCGGCCCCGGGGGCGGCGAGGTCCTCCCGGAAGTTCAGCGGCGTCACCTCGCTCCACATCCTGAAGGCCAGTCTGAGGATGTGCCGCTGCTCGTCCACGGACAGCTGGCCGCTGGCGCCCTCGCCCAGCAGCCGCCACGTCAGCGTCCTCTTGGCGAAGGCCCGGGCGTCCCCGTGGGGCGCGGCGTCTTCGGGCCGCGGGCCCCGTGGCGGTAGCGGCCGCCGCGCGAAGCGCTTGGGCCGCGCCCGGGGCGGTGGGGACAGCGGCGGCCGCGTGTCGGGGACGCCGCAGCGCGGCCTGTTCATGGCCGCCAGCGTGGCCGCGTCCAGCCGTCCGCTCGCCGGCAGCGCGTTGACCTTCTGGAACCTGCGCACGGCCTCGGCCAGGGAGGCGGCCCGGGGACCCGCGGGCGGCGCGGCGGGGCCGGGAGCCCGGGAGCCGGACCCCGGGGGCGCATCGGCCCAGCCGTACTTGGACAGGAAGCGCTGCGGAGAGAGGTGGCGACCCGTGGGGTGCGCGCAGCTGGCGGACCGCAAGGCTGGCGCGCGCGCGAGTGCAGGGGTGCGTTCGGATTCCCTACTGGGTTTACGGAATGGACGGCCGCGGGGCGGTCTGTGTGGCGCTTCGCCTGTCTGCATTTACGGGGCGTGGCCACTTGGGTTGTGCGGCACGGCTAGTCTGTGGTTATGGGGCTTGCAGGAGCCTTCCACACCTGAGGCGGCGTGTGCGCATGCCCGCGCGTGCATGTGCCCAGGTCTGCACGCCCCCGCGTGCGCACGGGACTGTACGTGCACGCGTCCGCCTGGTCGCGTGCCGGCCCAGGCGCCTGCCGGCGTGCGCACGTGCCTGCGTCTGCCAGGGTTCACCTGTGCACGTGTCCGTCTGCGCACGTGCCCCCGTGTGCACGTGTGGGTGGCCGGGGCTCCGCCTACCTGCGCGGCGAGGAGGTCCGCGATGGGCTGGGCCCGGCGCAGCGGCATCGGCTCCAGATCCGAGCGGTCCCGGCTGTGGAAAAGCGGCTCCGGCCGGGCGGGCCGGGGGGCAGCGAGCCAGCAGAGCAGCAGGGTCCGACGGAGGAAGGAGGCGGCCCGCATGGCCCGATGTGCGCCCGGCCCTCCAGTCCCCCCCGCCCCGCTCCGTTTGGTGGCTCCCTCCGGAGCCGGGGGTGCTTTTATAAGCGGCCCTGGAGCCGCGCGTTACCGAGGCCCTCGCACCCAGGCGTGAAGTGTGCCCGCCCGGAGGCCCGGCTGCCCCCGGCCCCTGCTGCCCTTTGAAGACCCCAGGAGCGGCCTTCTCGTTGGCGTGAGAATGTTTGCCTAGTCCTCAGGTAATTACAGCCCGCCCTGACAGCCTCGTGCGGATTCCATTTCTATGGTGACGGGCTCGTGGGCAGCCCGAGTGAGCGTGGAATGTTCGCGAAGTCGGCGGGTCCTGTTAGTAGAAGTGCAAAACCTCGCCGCCAACCACCTGCCGTCGCCCACAGCTCCTGCGGCTTCACTAATCCGTTTGCTCACAGTTTGGGTCCTTTATTTCTTGGTGGGCCAGGGTTGGGGATTTTGTTTCTCGGGTCTCTTCTTGTTCCTTTTTGTAAAAGGGATGCTTAATCAGTACAGGAAAATGTAAAATTTAGAAGTAGTGAGACTCAAGGAGGAAACCCGGTGATTCAGATGGTGGCGTTTGGCGAACATTCTTGCAGGTACACGTGTTGTGTACGTGCACGAGGAAGTATGTGCGTGTAGTTTTATATAAATCGTATTCTCTGTTGTTACCTAAAACTCGGTGGGGTGTCACGGGCACTGTTTCTGTGTTCCTGAATATAGGTGTTTATCATCCCGGTTACTGGCCGTGTGGTGTCCTAGCCTGTGGGTCAGGGAGTTTTATTCGAGGATAAACTAGAATTCCCTGAGGTTCCAGAACTGCCCCTCTCAGTTCACCCTCACCAAGGAGCCTCTTGGAGGAGGGAGAAGGTGGCGGAGCGTGGGGAAGAAAAAAATTAGGCAGGGCCAGCCAGCCTCAGCTGCCTGGACTTTGTCACTGGTCACGTCCAGAGAGCCCGAGGGAAGTGACTAAGGCCCTCGGGCACTCGGCGGCAGGTGAGAGCTTGGAATGCCAATGTCAGGGGTCTGAAAACAGCCAAGGGTGCGGGTGCGGGGGCCGGCCTTTAGCTGCTCATTCATTCATCAACTCCGGTTACTGTTCTGGGGACAGGGAATATGGAAATGAACCTGGTGGATCCATTCTTCGCCATCGTGGAACTTTTCTAAGGGGAGGTGACAGATAACAAACAAAACAGTGAAAAATTACAACAGTGACAGGGCCCAAGACTATAAATCAGAAAAGCGAATGCTTTGGAGGTGAGGAGGCCATACTGAGATGGGCCGGAAAGGCCTCTCGGAAAGATGAAACGGGAGCAATGAAAGAAAAGTAAGAGCGGCACTGTCGCACGTGATTGGGGGTTCACGGTGGTGCGGGCGAAGGAGAGGACAGGTGCAAAGGCCCCGAGGCAGGAGCCAGCAGCTGTAGTGGAGGGCTGACTGGTGGGTGTCAGTGAGGGGGCAGGGGAGGGAGGTGAGGATGGAAAAGAGGGGGCGCATGCGATGACGATGAAGGACGTGGAGGCAGCATAAATTGGATTCCACCCGAAGTTCCGTGGAGACCTTTTGAGCCGCAGAGTGACTTTATTAA
This sequence comes from Paguma larvata, assembly GCA_030068075.1. Lineage (NCBI taxonomy): Eukaryota > Metazoa > Chordata > Mammalia > Carnivora > Viverridae > Paguma > Paguma larvata. The sequence continues at coordinate 20,638,018 of CM057837.1, read as the reverse complement.
TTCATTATTTAAAGAATCCTCTTGGGGTGTCTGGTTGGCTCAGAGGACCAGACGATTCTTGGTCTCGGGTTGAGTTCGAGCCCCATGCTGGGTGTAGAGATTACTTACATAAATAAATGAACTTAAAAAAAAATTCCTTCCAGCTGCTCCATGGAAGGTCGATAAAAAGGGGTGCAGCCCAGAGACAGGTGTAGACGGTGCCGTCCGGGCCTGGCACTCCCTCCCGGTGTCTCCCTCACCCCTAGCAGCCCTTCTGTGCCAGATGGGTCTCATGGCCCTGTAGCCTGAGACCCGTCATGGGGCTCCAGGACATTGGGGTTCCAAGCTAGGGCACAGTACCAGATTGTGACCCAGTGGGACCCGTTCCTAGTGAGGTCCCTGGACCCGGTGTTTGGCCTCACACTGGGGCTGCAGTGGCGAGGCCAGCACCTGTGACATCAGGGCGTTGTGCCCACCAGGAGCTGGGACACCCATCAGGGTGCCCGCACAGCCCCACTCAGTCAGCTCTGGTCAGCTCGGAGACATCTGGGGCCGGCCACACACCGGGTGGGGACACAAGAGCGAGCAGGGCTGGGGGGCATGACTGTGGAGTGGGGGGCTGTTGGTTGGCAGCCCTCCCAGGGCGTCCCAGCCGTAATCGGAAACCCACGGAGGGAGGGTGGCAGGGAGACATGGAAGAAGAGGGTGGCAGGGAGACAAGGAGGCTGCTCCGAGTCGGTAGGTGGCTATTTTAATAAGTGAAGCGAACGTACATTCAGGGCTCGTCCCGGGCAGCGGGGAGATCCATGGAACCCTGTGCCCGCCCGCTGGATCCTGACAGCTTATCAGGAGGCCCTCCCTGGGCCGGGTCCCGGATACTGTGCGGGCGTTTTCAAGACCACATCGCCTTTCAAGTCTGTGTCCTTGGAGCAGCCTCTGGGAGCGGGGAAGGCAGGGAGAACAGAACCCACATTCTAGGGACCGGAGGGGGCGAGGAGCCTCCGTGTGCCTGGTCCCGCTCACGGGTCAGTTGGCGGTCACGTCTGTTAGATGACCTTCCCCAGCGGGGCCCTCCTGGTCACTAAGGGCCGCTCGCCCTCAGCTGTGTCCACAGATGCCCACTCCTCCCCCCACTCCCTGCCGAAAGCCCTCTCCCTCTCTCCTGTGGACGTGATCTGCGAGCCCCCTGAGCCGGCGCCACTGGGGTGCGAGAGCTCCGTGGTCGCCCCTCTGGGAGGAGCCTGGCGGAGGGGAGGGGAGCCCGGTCAGCAGTCAGGAGACTGGGGCGGTCGTCATCACCCTCACACCCACTCCGCACTTCCCACGCTCGGAAGCAAGCCCCAGGCACCTCGTATCGCTCTGCGCGTAAATAGTGTGGTGCGGGTCCGTACAAGACAGACCGGTGGGACGAAAGCATTATCGTGCCTTAAAGCTGAGCAACGACCGGCCGTTCTCATCAGATCTACTCATCAGGCCTCGTTCTTCATTAACTTCTAAGGAGCTTATGATTGCAAGGCCCCTCCTGAATGCTTCTGTCAAAGAGAAGCGAGGAGGGTGAAAAGCAGAACCGAAATGACTCCAAGTGGCACGCGGGCCCCGTGCACTGCCCACGTTGACTGCGGTGCACAGCATCGACGTGGCACCAGAGGGGGCGGAGCCGGGTGGCCGCCAGTCCCCACGCCTGCGCCCGTGAGGCCCGCTCTGCTGTGCCTGCGCTCCCGCCACCAGCCCCGCGAAGCTCCTCTGCCCTCACCTGACAGAACTGGCTCCGTGTTTCGTGATCAGAGATGCCTGCCAGAACCGGCACCCCACTCCGCTGCTTCTCACCGCGTGCGTGTCCTCCCTGCCCAAATAGTTGTCAGTTACGTGCGGGTGTGTGTAGAGCATATATGAGCATGTACAGTAAAACCTCGGGTTGCGAGGAACTTGTTCTGCGAGGGTTCCGCGAGACCAGCAGACCTTACTAATAAATTCTAACTTGATAAGTGAGTGATGTCTTGCAGCATGAGTGGACATGATTGCAACTGAGCCAATGTTCCCTCTCTCCCTCCCTCCCTCCCTCTCTCTCTCTCTCTCTCTCTCTCTCTCTCTCTCTCTCTCTCTCTCCTTGCTGCAGGATTGGGGGAGATCACCTCCCATGCTCAGATGCTGGGTCTCAGGCCGTGGTGTTTGGCCGAAATCAGTGATTTTTCAGAATGATGAAAGGTGCCCACCATTTTTTGTCACTTCAGAGCGCCGACGGACAGTCCTCTGCTTTTCCAGACAAGAGTGGGTTTGGGAATGCTTGGCTTCATTCTAGGTGATTGGACAGGCTCCTTGTTAAAGCTGCATGAATAGAAAAAGATTCCATTGAGCCAACAGACCGCAGTGATTCCGTTAGCAAGAGTGAAAGTCGTCCTACACGAAACCCCTCCTCTCTCTTGTCCCCTCACACCAGCCACGAGGGTTTTCAGAGGTAAAGTGCAGGTTCATTTGTTTATTTTTCTTTGTATTTTGTATTTTCTATATTATTTTGTGTTACAGTATTGTAATCGTTTTTATATGAATTTTTGGGACTGTGGAACGAATCATCTGGGTTTCCGTTATTTCTTCTGGGGACATTTGCTTTGATAGACAAGTACTTTGTATTACAAGCATGTTTCTGGAACAGACTACGCTCGCAAACAAGGTTTCACTGTATGTAACTGTGACACGTCAGTCACGTGTCTGTTTATACGTGTCACTTGTATTTGTCAACATACTTCACGTGTCCACATGTGACGGTGCAAACACATCTGAATAAGTGGCTACGTAGTGTTCCCTGTGTGGCCAAACCCTGGCGTAAGGGCACTGTTCACCTTCCCACGTGATGGGGGTTCTTTTCTGCTTTTTTTAAAATTGAAATCTCAAATTATGTTTTAATTAGAAGATAAACCCTCAGTGTTTTCTCCTGGGGAGACAAAGCCGTGCAAAGGTACTGTTGCAGGGTGGGGTCAGAAAGGACCACCAGACGCCGCATAGACGCGAGGCAAGATTTACTTACAGCCGGGCCAAACCCGGATCCTAAGGAGCAAGTGCAGAGAACGGCCCTGAACGAAGGCAGCAGTGGGTTTATGTAGGTTTCATCCAGTTAGGGTGTGTCATCATTTAGTTAACCAGTTACAGCTGACACACAGACGTTAGTTTTGGCGCGAACCTATCACTGTAAAGTTCTTTGTCTTAAGATGAGCAATCATAGTGAGACCTAAGATATTGCGAGGAGACAGCGAGTTCGCGACTTTTTAGCAACCTATCTATTTAGCTAGCGGGCAGAGGGAGTTACAGAAGGAAAATAAACAAGTTACTGGGACAGCGACACCTCATAACAGGTACGAGATTAAGAACAAAATTTTTCTCAATATTATCTAGACGCCATGTTCCTGGGAGGCTGACATTCTGAACACGGAACAGAATTGAGAACTCTGTGGTGGTGTGAGTGCAGGTGTCCCGAGAGCTGATGTCACACAGCCCGGGTTCTGTGGGGTCTGAGAGGCCAGTCGGTGCCTGTCCATTCAGCAAGCTCTGACCGGAGGAGGTGCGCTGGAAAGTCAGGTCTTAAAAGGTGCAGAGCAGCTGTCTGGGGGAGGGGAGAGGGGGTCCGTTAGGGCTTTCGGACGCAAGGGTCTTGTTCCCGAACAGTTCTTTCCCTTGTGGTGTGTGGTTGGCCTCACGCAGCTCAGGGCCACGGGACTCAGGAATTGTTCATTTCTCTCCGGGAGCCTGCCTCTCCCTGATTTTCACAAAGCCTTTGAGTAGACTGACTGGCTTCGCAAGGCTCCCAAGTGTTTGATTAGCTAAATTGCTTATTCCAGGTAAAGTGGATTTTGATGAAATCAGTTAGATTTAGCAGGAAAAATGGCAGAGAAAAGCGTGCAATCTATGGTACAGACAGGAGCGATGGGGTCCTAGGGACACCAGTCCCTGGTCTGTACAGGGCACTCCTCATCTCTGAGCCTGGGAAGGGTGTGGCTGGAGGCCTCCAGAATCTTTGGAAATGTTGAGATGTCGTGGTCCAGTTGTCCGTGTGGGAGGACTGGAAACCTAAAGTATGTGTCATTTACAAAATGGGTTTGCATATTCTCAGCATTTCACAGCATGGCATTTTGAAGATTTTCCCTTAATTATTCCCATGGAAGATTAAAAAAAAATTTTTTTTCAATGTTTATTTTTGAGAGAGAGAGTGAGCAGGGAGGGGCAGAGAAGAGAGGGAGACACAGAATCCGAAGCAGGCTCCAGGCTCCGAGCCGTCAGCACAGAGCCCGACGCGGGGCTTGAACTCATGAGCCATGAGACCATGACCTGAGCCGAAGTCGGACCCTTAACCTACTGAGCCCCCCAGGCGCTCCATGGGAGATTTTTAAGCCTGATGTACAGTGAGGGGTCAGTTCCCAAGTGGATATACTTCAGGAGGCCTGGGGGGTTAGGAAACCGTTTGGGCCAGGATGGGCCTGTTGTGACTTAACAGCCTGTGAAACGGAGAGAAAGGTTCTTCCCGCCCCCCGCCCCCCCTTCTGCCTTCCTGCTCTCTGCGCTGGGCTGGGCGTTTCCGTCGACTTCCATCACAGATAGACCTTCTGCCCCATGGCCGGCCACCCTACCTCCGGGAAGGGTCACGCACGTTTTAAACGCACAGAGAGCTCCGTGGCTCGTGGCTCCCCCGCCGAAGGCAGCGCGCCGAGGTGGCCAGGTGGCTGCGTGGGGAGGGAAGCCACGTTCACTGCCTGCCCGCCCTTCTCTGCCAGGTGCGTGTGAGATGCTCTGCAGCCATGATTGCTGTTGATCTGGAGGTTATGATGGCCCTCGGCGTCTGCTTGCTGATCGCCTCGTGGGTGCTGATGTGCTGCTTCCTCTGTCTTTGCTGCAAAGTGTCCAAAGCCTTGGAGTGAGTGGGGAGGGGAGGAGGGCGGAGGGGGAGTACACTCGGCGGCGTGCTGTGCCCTGCCGACGACCTCGGTTGTCAGAAATGGGCTTACAAAAAGAAATCTAATTTCCTGTTTATTATAAAATCTCAGAAGGGAAATATGACAGCGGCGTTGGCATAAGAGGCAGGTGACTCGCTTTGGAAGAAGGCCGTCCAGGGGGTCTCCCAGCTCCCTATGGTCCGGCTCCCAGCGACAGAGCCCCAGAGAGCGGTCTTATGGCAGCTGTCTGGAGAGGTGGCCTCCCCCGTGTCTCCTGGCCACAGCCCTGGTGGTGTCTGCAATACAGGCTGTTTCGGCTGAGCTTGGCTGCCTTCTGACTCTGTTCTTTCAAGGTGTTTGTGGGCGGCCGTGCTGTCTCCAGTCCGCAGGCACCTAGGACTCCAGGTGTGGGGGCCTGTGACCAGAATATCGCCTCTGCCATTCTGGCACCACTTGCCACCGGTCGAGCCTGTAAACTCAGACGCGGCAGTAGGCGCTGAGCAGCACTCGTGTGTCATTCGTGAGAGTCTGCGGCACGCTGCGAATTAACCTCCACCGTCGGCGCCCTCCCAGCTCTCGAGGGAGTTCCCGGGGTTCCAGAAACAGTTTTCTGAGCTGCAGTGGACACAGCCGGGGAGGGCAGTAGCTCACCCCCTCCTGACAGCTGGAGAATTGCAGCCCAGAAGGCACGAGTGAGTCTCCTGGTGACGGGGGACTGGGGCTCCGAGAGGGTCACTCCACCCCCTGCCTCACGGGTGCCATGCTCCTCCAACCGAGCTTCCTGGACCCTCAGGACTGTTAACTTGCTCCCTGTCTCCACAGAGGTCAGGCACGGTCCATCGTGGAAGGGCTGGCTCCTGTCCTCACCTGGACACCCTACCCAAGTGGGGGCACCTAAGTGGCAACTTTGCAGGAGTGCGGGGGGAGGGGGGAGAGGGGCCCAGGGGCTGTGTGCACATGGGACAAGGGGGCAGCAGCTGGTTCAGAGGCAGTGAGGTCGTTTTGTGGTATAACGTGTAGCAATTTGTGGTATAATGTATAGGTCACATGGCCGTGACCTTCAAGCACACAGTCAGGGGGCCTGCCTCCCCCAGCCCGCACCACAGCCTGGTGTGGCACAAGCTGTGCCCTCCAGTTAAGGCAGAATTAGCCATCCTGGTCCAGGTGGTGACATTCTGTCCTGAGGCTGGCCTCGAGACATTGCCCCAGCAACCCTGGCGTGTCTGGCACAGCTTGCTGGCAGCTGCGGGTGCCTGCACGATGGGGCAGAGACCTCAGGGAGGCGCGCTGGGCCGGCCTCGGGGCTCCCTGGCCTTGGGGGCTCCCGGAGGGCACTGCCCATCTCGGCCCGTGCTGCTCAGGGCTGGGCTCTTCCCTGAGAACGGGAAAGGCGACTCTAGCAGAAAAAGGCTCCTTGAGAAATGGCAGGGATTCTGAACTCCTGAATCCAGGTTTGACTTTCACATCAGAGAGAGGTGGGGGGATGGATTCTGACTTGGACTCGGAGACACGACCACCGACCAGAACTGTGGGGTCAGCACAGCACCAGGTCACGCCAGGGTTTGAAGAACTAAGTATCCCCGGTTCATGCTTTTCTAAGGTGACTTCGATGTGAGGCAGCTTATGAGCTGCTGGTCCGGCCTGGGTGCTTACGTACACAGGTCCCTTTCCTCCGGCAGTCACCCCAGCCTGTGGCCCCGAGCGAGCCATGCGATGCCCTGAGTCCCGTTCCTCCGTCAGAGACATGGGAACACTGGTGGTGTCCGCTCCTCGGGGCGTTCGGAGGAATGGGGATGAGAGAGGCAGAGCCCGTGTGGCGGCGGGAACTGCTCACTGTAACACACCTTCCAAAGAGACCGCAGCGTGCCGGTGACACAGCCCTCTTTCCTGTCCCCGGCTCCCGTTACTGAAAGACAGACGGAGGCTTCATTCAGCCCGGCTCAGATTCCAGGTCGAGATTTTAAAAGCAGAAATAAAGTTTGGGAGTAGATTTCCAAAGCCTCTCTGCGGGGCGCTGCGTCTGCAGACGAACTCTTCTGTGTGTGTGTGTGTGTGTATTTTTGAGGGGGGAAGGGGGAGAGAGAGAGAGAGAGGGAGACACAGAATCCGAAGCAGGCTCCAGGCTCTGAGCTGTCAGCACACAGCCCGATGTGGGGCGCAAACCCAGGAACCTCGAGATCATGACCTGAGCCGAAGTCGGCTGCTTAACCGACTGAGCCCCCCAGGCGCCCCTGGACGAACCCCTTCTAAGTAAACTGACCGCTCCCCCCAGATGCCCGACTGACCTATGCTGCGTCTGGTTTCTGAAGGAGAGAACGTCTCTCCATATGTGAACTGCACTGTCCACGGCGCACACAGCAGTTGCTTGAAGGTCCTTTTTCTGAGATGAACGAAACTACTGCCTACACAGCAGAGTTTATCATTCCTGCCAGGTCTGGCGTTCTCGAAACGTGGGCACGACGGTCTCCTCCATGAACGCAGCTTGGCATGAAAACAACAGGCAGCAAGCGACCACGCAGTCAGCACGAGGAGTCAGGTGCTTTATTTGGTTTTCTTCCTGCTGCCGGAGGAGCCTCGCCGGGCCTGGGAGCCGGGGGTGCCAGCCGAGCCCAACGCCAGCCCCGGGGCCCACCCTGTTCCCTGATGTCCCCCTGGTTCCTCGGAGGCATGAGGCAGAAGTCCGGGGAACCCCTGCGGACGCCTGGCTCCCCCGCAGCGATGGCAGCACGTCGCCCCGGGCCCGGGACAGCAGCACAGCCGGACGGGCTGGTGGCTCAGCAGCCGGGGGCCTGAAGCGCCAGCCTGAGGCCGTCGGCCAGGGCATGGGGCGTGGGGCTCTCGGCCATGCAGCTCACAGGCAGGCCCTGGGCGGCCAGCGCACGGGCCGTGCTGGGGCCGATGGCGGCGAACTGCAGGGGGAGAGAGAAGGGGCCTCAGTGCACCCGCAGGCCAGGCCGGGGGGGTGGGGGGGCGGTGGGCCAGAGCCTGTGGCCTGCACGGACACCACTGCTCAGGGGTGGGCTCCTAACACCTCACACGTGTGCTCACGCCTCCAGACGTGAACCCGGCCCCCCGCCGTGCACAACCGCCAGCCTGCGGCTCAGGTGTGGGGCCGGGGCCCACCGCCTTGGCCGCACCTCTGCAAGCCTTAGCGGCCCACGGTTCTACCCTGGGTGGGGCCCAGTGGAGCACAGAGCAAAGTCGGGAAGGTGCTCTAGGCACGGCGGGGGCCCTAGCTGGACGCCCCCAGGAAAATGGAGCAGTCGAGACCGGGCCCTGGAGTCAGGGTCGGGTTCACATCCCGGCTCCCCAGGATCATGGCCACGGCAAGGGACCCTTCCTCTCTGGACCTCTGTCCCTTCGTTTGTAGAACACGAGGAGGCAGGCTGCCTCGGGCTGCTGGGAGGGTCACGTGGGGCAGCATGTAACCACCGGGCCTGGTGCCTGGCACCGGAAGTGCTCAGTGACCCCAGCGGCTGCTGGGAACACTCCAGTGGCACGAGCCTGTCCACCTCCACCTGCAAAACTGGGAGACTGCTGACTCCGCAGGTGTGCCGAGAGACAGCCCTGTGGCAAGAGGGGAGAGCCTTCACTCCACCTGAGTGCGGACAGTGCCGGCAGCCTCTGTCCTGGGGCTCCAGGTGACCCCTGCCCTCTCCTCCGTCCCGCTGCAGCGGTTCAAGAGCATTCCCATGACAGGCCCCCTAGGCCTGGTGATTCCGGGTAGACTCCTCACAAATGTAGTCCCTACGAGTGGGAATGTCAATCATCCTTTGAATTAAAAGACATAAAAAAGGGGACTGGCTATTTGAATAGATAGCTCCAAGATGTGTAGATGGAAGGTGTGTGTGCCAGGCTCTGGCTAAGGACTGACTTGAGCTTTCTCATCTAATCCTGACACCAATCCATCAGGGAAGCCCAGAGACAGGAGTCCCCCCTTATTCGTGATTTTGCGTTCTGCGGCTTTAGTTGCCCTCGGTCAACTGCAATCCAGACCCAGATGACCCTCCTCGTCCCGTAAGCTCAGGTCAGGAGTAACCTCAGGTCTTTCCTCGTCTCTCAGCTCAAGAAGGGGGAGTGCGGTACAGGAAGATGTTCTGAGAGACCACGCTGACGTAACTGTTATTACACTGTCCTGTTACCACTTTTATTATTAGTTATTATTGTTAATCTCTTACTGTGCGTGATTTATAAGTTGAACTTTACCATAGCGATATATGTGATAGAAAAGAACATAGCATATCAGGGTTCAGTACTAACCGTGGTTTCAGACATCCACCTGGAGGTCCTGGACCGTACCCCCCGCAGAGAAGGGGGGACCCCTGAACTGGCCTACACGGGCCACAGAGGGATAATCGTCATGTTACAAATGAGGAGACAGGCTCTGAGAGGTTAAGTCACTTGTCCGGGAGCGCCAGCCAAGGAAGTGGTGCTTTGAGAATTCGAGAGCCCTGCCCTCCCAGTGCCCCAAGCTGGCATCCGGGTGTCTGCTGGCTGAGGGGTGCTCTGACTTTACACGGAAGCTCTAGGATAATTAGAAACATCTTTTTAAATCTGAAAAGACCAAAAGCCCACTGAATACCTCACCTTGATTTGATCAATGCGGTCACCAGACAACTCTTGAATATGCTTGAGGCTGTAGGTGAGGCCAGAGGGGCTGAAAAACGTGATGCTTGCTGGGGTACCCTGCAGGGAGGGCGGGAGAGCAGTCTGTCGCCACAGGCCAAGGGGAGAGAATGTGCCCCTCCTCCCCCAGCTGGGCGCCGTCGGCCCTCAGGCCACAGGAGGCAGACCCAGGATGCACAGCAGGAGGGCCCCTGGGAGCCGTGGGCTTCTCTGCTCCCTGAAGGCCAAGTTCATGGGAAGTACTGTTTAGAGAGCAGGGTGCCATTGGGGAAGCCGGGCGCTGCTCCTCATGGCTCTGCCGGTCAGAGGACAGGGGCGCCATGGACCCACAAGCCCGGTGTGCCTCTAGCTCATGTGGCCAAAGTGGCACTGATCGACACGGCAGCAATCCCGCCCGGCTCCGTCAGATCTGCAACCCTTCTGAGGACACAGAGGACACGCTGGCTCCATGGCCTTCCGGTTTGCACTAACGGGACGTCCAGAACCAGTTATGCCGTTATGCCTCTAGAAGCCTGTCCTAGGAGACGGATGGGAGGTCTTACTGAAAACAGAAGTGTGAAAATCTTGACTCAAACAGGCGCCACCAGTCTCCTGTCTGGAGCCTCCGAAGGTCCCTGTGGCTTCCCAAATTCAACGTGGCCTCCTCCGAGGGCATTGTGGGCCTTCCCAGTATGGGCCCAGCCTCCCCTCCCAGCCCCTGCCCCTGCCCCTGCAGCCCTGCCAGCACCCTCACCTCAAGGCCCCCAGCTGCCCAGGCTTCCTGTGCCTGGGATGCTAGCCATACAGCTTCGTGTGAATGAGCTCCTTTAATCCTGACAGAAATGTTAACACGGAGGTCTAGGCCCATCTCACGGGTGTGGAGATGAAGCCACACTGCGGGGGATGGTGGAACGACGCACAGAGCTGGGGCCCCTCGCCCCCATGCCCCTACCACGCAGGCGCCCGCCCCGCTGGAGGTCCCCGGGGAGCACCACGCACCTGCTGAGAGTAGTAGCTGTTGAGGTTCACCTGGATTTGCGGGTGTGGGACCTTCTGATAGACGACGATGCTCTCCATGGGAACCCCTGGACGCGGTCAGAAACAGGACACGGGCTTTGTTACACGAGGAGCGCAGCGGGGTCTGCAGGGCGGTTCGTGCAGACACGACAGCACGGCACAACTCTCCCGAACGAGCGGCGGGGGCTGAGCGCAGTCCGTGCCCGGCTGGCCCTCGGCGGCCAGTGATCCCGACCCTGCGGCCTAACGTCCTCTGCCATTATTCCTGGTCACGTTCGGGAGACGGAGGATAACACAGAGGAGACACGATCTCTGCTTCGCTGCAGGGGGGAGAATGTTCTTCACGTGGATGGCTGGAGATTCAGGACAGAGGGAGGGAACAGGAGAGCTGCACTCCATGCATTTCTGGCCTCTGGAGGGCAGGCACGGTGCCACCTAATGTCACGAGAGCCCCGGGGCGGCAGGCTCTGCGGTTTTGCCGTTTCACAGGCGAGGATCCGGACACATCCGGGGTGTGGTGTGCCCTTGCTCACACAGCTAATGAACAGCAGAGGAAGGGTCCAAACCTGGCTTTGTCTCTCCTGAAGTTTGTACTCCAACCTGCCGGTGACCCTTTGCTCCCAGACCCACCACGTGACAGAAGGTGTGCGGGTGACACCCTCCAGCACCTGAGTGGATGGGCTGGTCTCTACACCGTGACAGCAGAGTGGCTGGGCTGCAGGACAGCACCTGCCGTGGGGAGATCGGCTCCATCCTGAGACTCTCCTCTGCATGGGGACCTCCCCGGGCCCCCCCACACCAGGACCACCTGTACTCCCGGCGAAGGCTCAGTGGCACTCTGCGGGCTCCTAGCTGGAGCTGAGCGGGCCAAGGAGAGCAGGCCTGCGGTAAGGACAGCAGACTGCACCCCTACCAAACGTGACCATGAGCCCCAGTGCATTCTCATCACCTTTGTCCTTGAGCATCTTCGGCAGGATTTCTCCTTTGACGGTTCCACAGGGAAACAGAAGAGGCAATGCTGGTGACTCCCCTGCGGAAAAATAACCAGACTTTGTGAACACCTTGGAGAAGGGGGTGCGTCTGTGCAGGGCTGGGGAGGAGCCACTCCGGGCCTCCCAGTCCGAGTGGGAAGAAGCGCTGACCTTGCTGTAGGAAGATCACAGGGAGTTTGGCCAAGGTGCTCAGAAAACAGGTGTCCCCACAAGCCAGGAGCCCCCCACCCCCAGGCCCCTCTGCTCCTCTGGTGCCGACGGGGCGCCTGAGCAGCAGGCCTGAGCACTGCACGTCACTGGAGTCAGAAGGCCAGGGGCTAGGTGTTGCTGGCACTGCAGACACTTCCCTCCTCGGGAGGAGCCCTGGAGGGGACAGAGGTGGCCAGAGCCAGCACTCGTGCTCACGAGGTGGTGGGGATAGAGCAGTCACACGTGGCCCAGCCGCTACCCCGCAAGAAACAGGCTGCAGGTCTATGGTCCCCGTCAGGAAGGCGGCCACTCGGCCAAGTGCCCAAGGGGCTGCTGGGCGGCCATGTAGGGGCCTAGGCTGCTGAGAATGGCTTTCTCACCTCTGCTCCCCACCTCCACTCTAGGGAGACCTAAGGGGCTCTCTGCGGAATCGTGAAGATGGCATGAAATCCAAACACTGACTTGAGACCATACCATTCATTCAACAAACCAATGTCAGAATCCTCCCCAAATGTGAATATTTTAATAGAACTAACCATCTCTCCCCTATATCCACCCATCCATCCATCCATCCATCCACCAGAAGTTGTTTTAATGGCTGTTGCTTACGCACACATTTTTCTGTATCTGTAAGAGCTCCCGGAACACCCCTTTGGGGACTGCGGTTACAGGAGGGAACAGAGCAGGTTCTTCCCGTCTAGCACCATCTCCGTGAACACCCAGCTAAACAACAGGAATAACTGTAGCCTTCTTTGCAAGTTATTAAATAAGTGTATATTGGTGAATGTTTTACTTAAACTGCTCTCTAAATGTCAGCCCCGATATGAAAGAACGTAAGGAACGGGGCAGTTTTACATGTAGATGACAGATGCCTGCTGATTTCTTTTTCCAGTGTGAAGAAATGTTACCTGCACTGTACACGCAATCCTAGAGACATAGTTTCAAAGGCATGTTCAGGTGCTATTTTCTTAGCCAGAGCCCACGCGACCCTCCAGCGTCGGTAGGTCTGTGGGTGCTAGGTGCTGGGGCAGGATTCTAGGGGCCAAAGCTCTCCCAGAGACTCTCCAACCACCTGATCTGGGGCGGCTTTGAGAATCCAGCAGGGAAACCATGGGCCTGCCTTGCCAGCAAGCCCAGCCCTAGAAGTGTGCAAGGGGCCCTCGGAAGATTCCAGAAACTGCCCTTCGAAGCATCTCTTTTGAAAGAAGCAGAGTGTTGAGCTGCTCACGTCCTTATTCTCTGATCGTTGGCCACCGACTAGGGAGATGGGAGGTCGGCATGTGTGTCCTGGCACAGGACAGACGCCTGTCTTTTCTCACTGCACACCAGGGCCTGGAGGGCCAGGCTGCACAGGCCCCATCAGCCCAGCTGCCTTCATGAAAACCCAAGACACCATCAGCAAGGGAGGAAGCCCTGAGACCGTGCCGGCTGAATCCTCTGCTGCTGCGGGCGGAGGTCTGCCACGACTGTCCTTCCTGGGACCTGACCCCCTTCACGTCAGAGGCAAGGAACCCATTCTTTTCTGGGGATAAGTTTATTGCCTGCAGATTTTGAACACAAAAAGGTTAACGCCGAAGCCGTCTGATTCTGCGGAGGCGTGAGAGGGTTCCAGGGATGACAGGAAGAGACGGGGCCTGGCAGGGATCTCACCCGGCACAGAGGACACGGAGTGGTGACTCACACGGCTCAGAGGCTGTCATCCCTCTAACGGGAAGACGGCCTGGACCGCGGGGCTGTGGGGGCTGAGGATGGCAAGGGTGCCGGAAATCCCAGGAGAGGCTGTGCAGTGGGGCTGGGGGCTCCGTAAGTAGTCACTGTAGAAATTAAGGTAACAGGGCTGATTTTTTTTAAATGCCATTTCACCGAGGACACACGCGTGACTATAAAGCTCCAACAGCTGCCAGGTGAGCACAGATTTCTGCTCCCAGGCACTGCTGTGAGAAGCAGGCCGAGCGGGCAGAGGTGAGGCTGATGGCGAGGGAAGGAAGAGCTGAGCAGGTCTGCGAGGCTGCGGGAGCGGTTCGCGTCGGCCCCAAGTCCAGAGGACGTTTCAGATAACTGCACCCCCTCTGACCTAGGCGGGCCCCCTCTCGCGCGGCATGTCGGAACTGTCTTCCACCTTTTACCATCTTAATTGCTACTTTCTTTTCCCTGAGAGGAGGTGCCCTGGGAGGGCAGCATTTTCTATCAGAACAACGAGCTATCCGGCGCGCGTGGCTGGCTCAGTCGGTTAATCGTCCGACCTCTGGTTTCGGCGTAGGTCATGATCTCACGGTTCCTGGGTTCAAGCCTCACGTCAGGGCTCTGCACTCTCAGTGTGGACTCTGTCTCCCTCTTCCTGCCCCTCCCTCTCCCTCTCCCTCTCCCTCTCAAAAAAACAAAACAAAAGGAAAAAACAGATGAAATGAGGTCATAGCTTTAAGTGCTCACAATGGTGTTTGTCACGTGGTGAAAAAGTGCTAATTGAGATAAATAAGCAATAACTCCGCACCGGCCTGTCGACTCTAAATACTGGAGGTAGATTCTTAACTTTTAGAATCAAGCTTCAGATCTTACTGGGGGAGAAAATTAATGCCTCGGTAAGACCAAGGTGAAAGTCTTTATTAGCAGTCAAGAAGGATTCTTATGTGGGCATTCTAATTGCGAATTAAAGATTCATTAGGACACACAGACATGCTAGTAACAAATGAGAAGAAGTAACAAAGGCTTTGCAGAGTGTGGACCGGGTGTCTGCTGAGATAAGGGCAGAGCATGTCCCTATCCGCCCTCCACGCCCGGAGGCAGTTAATTGAAACACCAGCGTGGTGTCTCAGAAGTGACATGGATCCTTCCTGCCTTGTGTATGCAGAGCGAGGAACACCGGCTTGATGGCTTTGGACTCGATAATGAGGAATGACTCAATTTCCCTCCGTCTCTTTCCAGAACTAGTGGGTCGACTGTGAGTACAGCCAGATCATCTGCCCTGGAAACAGCCACCTGTCCTGTTAAGGGGCTAAGTGTCGTCCCACCCATGGACCCCATCATTAGTCTTTGTAAACCAAGGCACTGAATTCCACGGGGAATGCCGAGAGCTACTGTTTACAATGATTTCTGCACTAAGACATTAGAAGGGCTCGGTTACCATTTGATGGTGACCATTATCCCCTCAAAACATCAGAAAAAATAGCCTGGAGTTGGATCATTCTGGAACACAGGCACTCCCACCATGAAAGGCTGGGGGAAGGACCTCTCACCCCAGAAGAGGTGAGTCTCAGTGACCCTCGAAACAGTCCCACAGGCCTGAGGACCCTGCGGTGCCCAGGACTGTGCTCACCCTCGGACCCCCGGCATAACTGTCTGTGGCTTCTCTGCTGCTGTTTCAACACCCAGCGGGCAGCAGTGCGCCCGTGCCGATGCTAAAGCGATTCTCAGCTTGGACGGGCTGGCCAGCATTGGCCCACCCCTCCCCTGCCTCGCCCCCCGGGTGCCCTCCCATCACACTGGAACAGCTCGACAGTGCTCAGCAGCCACCGCATGGGAACACCTGTGTGCCGGGCCCTTTGCAGGGCTGGGGGGGTCCCCAGGGAGGAGGCAACACAGACCAGCAACCCTCACAAGGCCTGAGTGAGTTACACGACAAGAGGGGATCTAAGCAGCATGTGTATGGTGGGGGTGGGAGTGTCCAAAAGAGGGCTGGGGTCTTCAGGACGGCACGTGTAGAAGGAGCACAGCCTACAGCATCCCTGTCGTGAGCGTCTGAGGCAGCACCATCAGGAGGGACCAGCGGAGATGCGGGAAGGTTGTGCAGGAGGCTGGACTTGAGGACGTGCTGGGAGCAGCCGTGAACTGGCCACTAGAGTCATGGGCCCTCAATTGTCATGGTCAAGAGCCCCCGAGGCGCCACAGTTTGGGTGGAGAGGTGGGTTCAAGGCCCGAGGCAGGAGGTGCAGAGGTTCGGCCCTGGGACGTGCCCGCAGCGCCGGGTGCCCAGTCCTCTGCTCCAGCCCAGGCCAGCACCTGCTTTGACCAGGCTTGGGCCCAGCGGGTCACTGCGTTAGGGTCACATCTGTTGCCCCTGGGGCTTTTGGGGGTGTCTCAGAAACAGGTTCCTTTAGTAAGAAGAGCATTTTTCCAAACTTAAAGAGGCCTCGCCAAACTAAAGGGAAGAGCAGGGCTGGGACGCTGTGGCGGGTGCGACACCTCCCTCCTGCTGCCCCGCTCCGTGGCCCCCGGGGGGCCTCCATGCTGGCCCTGGACATGCTGCAGGCAGCAGCAGCAGCAGCGGGAACAGGTGTTTGTCGAGTGTTAAGGGGATGGAGGCCCTGTCCGGAGCCAGGCCTACGCTGGCATCTTGCACACCATGTCTCCGAGTATCTGCTACATCGTTGTGCTGGGCCCGTGACGTGGGGGTGCTTATTTGACCCACTTTTACCAATGGGGAGGGGGCGACAGGGGCACAAGGGCGTGTCTGCAGCTGGGTTAGGCTGGGGGGAGGTGGGAAGTAGAGGCGAGGAGGACTGCCCTGTGGGCACCCCTAACCTTCCCGCCCCTCTTGCTCCCAGTTCCCCAGAATCTTTACTTCATCAAGGATGAAACACAACACGTCTACGGCGAGCGCCACCTACAAACAGCTGTCCAGGGATGCGCTCATGGGGGCGGGGCGGCTCTGAGAAGGGGAATTCAGAGAAGAAAGCAGCCCCTGAGAGGAGACACAGACACAGGGACAGTGCCCAGTGGCGCCTGCCCGCCTCCGCTTCCCTCTAGAACCACCACAGATGGTCTCCCTGGATCTGTTGCCGAATGTTTTGTTTTGTGTAATGTTCAAATCGTCTCAAGTCCTTTGGTGGAGGGGGCGGAGAGAGGCTGGAATCTCAGACAAGCTGAGACACGCGCCGGGCCCAGGAGCGGCCTGCACGCTGTGTGCCAACCCAGGTCACCACGGAGAATGCCCAGGGGAGGGGCCCTTCCCGGGGCGATGCTTGTGAGGCCGAGGAACCAACAGAAATAAATGGGCTCCCTCGGGGCTGAGCTCTTCCTACTTACTGGAACAGATGTACTCTGCGAGCTTCTCTGCGTTCCCACAGCTTTCTCCTTCTGTGTCCAGGCCAATCTTACCCACTGGAAAGCAACAAAGAGACGTCTGTTTTCCTGTGGCTCCTGAGGACCTCTGTCCCTGTGCCCTTTGTTGATGTGCGCGCACAGAGGCACGTGCCTTACGAATCGCACAGAGACAGTCCCTTCCAGAAGGCCGGTACCGGAGGCCCCCGGGCCACTGTCAGCTGTAAGCGCGCTGGGTCCCGGCCCCACCTCCCCTGGACGCGTGGCTTTCGGCGGTGCGCCCACCCCTTTGCGCTACTGAGCTCGTCTCCCAGGAGAGAAGGCACCAGCCACGTGGGCCTGCTTTAAGGATGACAGGAGCCGGAGAGAGCAAACCGCTGGCCCCTCGGGGCCTTCGCATCAGCCAGTAAGCAGCTGGGGAGCATTCAGGATTTACCACTTCTCACGGGGCACGAGGCAGCCCTCCTGTTGTTAGGGAGACAAGGAGAAAGGCGTCCAGAAGGTGCTGTGGGCTGAACCGGAAGGGAGGGAGTGAAAGGTTTTGTAGGGACCCGCCAACGGGGACCCGAGGCACGAGAATGTGGGTCGTCTGGGCTGAGGGGCACCCCAGCTGCTCTGAGAGACCTCGGTCACTGAGGGAGCAGAAGCGGACACCGCGACGCCCCCCCGCCCTTTTCCGTGAGGGAAACACTGGCCACCACAGAGGATGCTGGTGTGGGAAGGGCCAAGGGCAGCTCCGTCAGCGTTCACTGCCTGTTCGCAGGGCGTGGACCTTCCCGGACACGGGTGCTGTGGGCTTTCCACTTAGGCTCCATGTAGGACTGGCCACGAACCGCAGCCCTAATGTAAGCACCACCAGCTTTTAATTACAGGTCCCTTCAAGTGTGCTGAGTGCAGGGGACAGAAGTCACACACTCCGGAACAAAGCCCCTGTGTATGCTGCACGGCCAGCCCAGCTGGGACCCTCCTCTGATTGAACTGCCGAGGTCTCGGTTCACCGAAAACCCTGAAAACTTTCCAGGAACCGAACTGGGACATAAGTACTTAATGCCGACGTTCACACGCCTTCTTCCGGAGGTAGCTAGGCAAGAGGAGCCTGGCCCAGAACCTGGGCTCTTCCGTGCTGCCTCGCTGTGTGGAGCGAGGCCTGACGCATTGGTCCCTGCACAACCCTGGGACGTCTGCTCTGGAGAGGCGGCAGCTGGGGCCCTGGGCTGCCCGGCCCCTGTCTGCTCTGTCTGCGAGCACAGGGACTGGGCTGCGCGGTCCACCCGCAGCCCACAGGGGCCGCAGCAAAGACTAGGTGGGGAGGCGCCTGGGTGGATCCGTCAGTTAAGTGTCCGACTCTTGATCTCAGCTCAGGTCATGAGCTCATGGTTTGTGAGATGCGAGCCCCACATCAGGCTCTGCGAGAACAGTGCGGAACCTGCTTGGAATTCTCTCTCTCCCTCTCTCTCTCTGCCCCTCCTGTTTTGCTCTCGCTCTCTCTCAAAATTTAAAAAAAAAAAAAAAAAAAAAAAAGATTAGGGGAATGAATGTTTGCCGGAAGGTCTCAACCCCGGTGGCGGCAGGGCTGGCTTGGCTGTAAGGGGTACGAGCATTTCAGCCGACACTCGGGGCCCGGCAAGCCCCCCTTCGGGGCCTCCCCGGGCAGCGGGGACACGGAGCTTCCGCTTATTCACAGCAGCGTGGAACAAGCCAGCCTGATCCCGGACTGACCTGCCGTCGTGTTCTTCACATCTGGGAGGGTAAGGCAAGGATGGCCATGTGGTTCCAGTGCGGGGGCTCTGGAAAACCCGGGCCAGCTCCCTGCTGGCGGGCACCGGTGGCGAGAAGGTCCCTTGCGGCCGTGGGAAGGTCAGACTGGACTCTCAGTGCAAAAGCACATGTGTATGAGCGAGCAAGTGGGTTTCGAGGATGTCTTAACGAGGTTGTGGGTAAAACGCCCTCGGGGTTCTCCCGGGATGGGTGGGAAGGCAGAGCAATGAAAAATACTAGAAAAACAGATATGGGTTAAAAGTGGCGGGACACCTGCAGGCTTGAGCCACTTTTGGGTCCTGGTGGCTCCGGAAAATGCAGTCGGGGATTGAAACAATATCTGTACCACTTTCTTTTCTTTTTCTCTTTTAACTTTGTTTTTAAAGTTTATTTATTTTGAGAGAGAGAGCATGAATGGGGAAGAGGCAGAGAGGGAGGGAGAGAATCCCAAGCAGGCTCTGTGCTGACAGCACAGATCCGGGGCTTGATCCCACGAACCATGAGATCATGACCTGAGCTGAAATCAAGAGTTGGGTGCTTAATCACCAGGCCACCCAGGCGCCCTATCTGTGCCACTTTCAAAGCGTGTGACTGGTAGATCACACCTCCTCTCGTAGGGTCGGTTTTTTGTAAATCAGGAAAATGGACTTAATAAGACCTTCCTTATGAAAATAAATATGTCAGCTACACAGCACAGCGCCTGGCGTGTGACAGGGACTCAGAAATGGCAGCAGGAATTGCACCAGTAGGTGTGGATGGTAACTCGGTCCGATGGTGCAGATGCACGCCTTCGAGGGGAGTTACCTTCCACGGTCTTTCTGATTCTGGGTGGGTCAGTGCTAAACTGTCTTCCACGGAGCAGTTCTTCTGGGTTGACAAGGCCAAGCAGTAAGGGCTACTCAGTGGCTCCCAGGTACCAGCCTGGCAGTCAGAGGCGGAGGCAGGGCACCCCACTTCTGGGCAGCCAGATAGGCGGCGCTCCCTCAGGGAGGCTGGCTGAGCTGCAAGGGGTCAGCCCACAGCCAGCCAGCTCAGCTCCTTCAATACAAATGGAAATCTTACTAAAATAAGCATAAACTTTCCAACCAGAATGCTACTCCCAGGAGATTTTACGCAGACCAACAACAGAGTTACAAAATAGTCTCCATCTGTTAGTAATTAATAACATCTCCGAGACCGTACGGTCAGGTCACGGCATTCATGAAGAAACACAAGCATGTTTCCTTGATGGACTCT
Organism: Paguma larvata; assembly: GCA_030068075.1. NCBI lineage: Eukaryota > Metazoa > Chordata > Mammalia > Carnivora > Viverridae > Paguma > Paguma larvata. The sequence goes on along the minus strand of CM057837.1, from coordinate 20,618,286 downwards.
GACATCGAGACCATTTGCTGCTCAACGGACCCGGTTTCCGTTTCCACGAGGAGAAACATCTCTACCTTTCCTTCTCCTGACCTGATCCGCAGCTTCTGGGGGAGCCAGACGCAGCTCTTGTGCTCAGTCTGACCAGGGGGCTCCTGTGAAAAGGCTCCCGGTCACCTCAGTGCTCACACCCCTGTGGTGTGCCCTCCCCTTGGATGTGGCCTGGACTCACTGACTCAGTTCGGACAAAAAGAAGATGGCAGAAGGGAGAGGGTGTCACTTGCAAGACTGATTATGGAAAGACTGGCTTCTGGCTTGGATGCTCTCTTTCGCTGGCTCTGGGACTGTGTCACGATAGGGCCGTGAGGTAGCCCTTTACAGAGGACCACATGAGGGCTGGGGAGTGGACCCACGTGTGGGGGCGTGGAAGCAGAACCCCTGAGTCAAGCCTTGAGACATCGGCAGCCCTGGTGGCAGTGTGACTGCGGCCTGGTGAGAGCTGCTGAGTCACAGGGACCCGACTAAGCCATTCCCAGATATCCGACTCACAGAAACGTGAGAAACCAGATGCTTGTTTCGGGACGCTAAGTTTCGGGGCACGGGGTTACGTGGCAAAAGATGACCAACACATCGGCCCGGTGTCCTCTAACCTCCAGGCTGTGGCTGAGCCTCAGGAAGAAATGTCCAGGAGTTCAAGGAAGGCCTCTTCCCTGCGCGCCGCCAGAGCGGGCTCCTTGTGACATGGTGTCTGCAGAGTGAACTACGACAAGTTTCCAAAGTCGGGTGGCTGTCTTCCATGTTAAGACAGAATGTGGTTTCTCCCAAGAGATTTCTTTTTTCCTCCACAGTAATCTCTGTGCCCAACGTGGGGCCCAACAGAGCCAGCCGGGCGCTCCTCTCCTGAGAGATTTTTTTTTAAGGTGCGAAGTTCCTAACCTCATCTCTCCTCTGGTCCTACACTTGTGGCATTTAGAACGCGTCCTTTTCCTTCATAGCTGAATGAACAGGGAGCAGGCTGGGGCCAGCGGGTCCCCGTGGGACCAGGCCCTGCCGCCTGCGCCACACAGAAGCTGGCACGCGCCTGCCGGCTCCGTCTTAGCTTTCTCTTCCCGTGTTGCCACTTCCGTCGTCGGGTTTTCTTCTCCTCTGACAGACCAGTGAGATGCAAGACGCACAGGGACGCTACTGAGACCAGACTGCAGGCAGTGCGAGGGTCAGAACGGGACAGTTTACAAACACCGTGTTTGATGGCTGAAGTTTTGATGCGGAATCCGGAAACTGCCTCTATGATTTTCTTCCCTCTTCCACTTGAGAAAACAGCGAAAGGAGGTGCAAGCACATTCTTAACTGATTTGGGGGATGGGAGAGTGGGGGCGGTTTCCCTGGCAACCAAGGCCTGATTCCTCCTCTGCTCATCTGGAGGGCTCCCAGGCACAGGTCACACTGTATTGAAAAGCTAAGCATCGGCTCTTAATTAGGCAGGAAGCTCGAAGCTGCGTCCACCTAACGTCATTTTGTTCTCTGGAAAGAGTGCTTTTCATTCTCTAACTACTTTCACTCATACCGCAACTTCCGCCGTATTTCGAAATTCATTTGGACAAACTGAACTGTTCTGAAACAAAGCTGTATGTTGATTTACTCATAATTGTTAAGCATTGTTTAATGCTTACTTAAAATTTTTTTCTTTTTAACGTTTACTTTTTAGAGGGAGACAGACAGACAGCAAGCAGGGGAGGGGCAGAGACAGAGAGACACAGAATCTGAAGCAGGCTCCAGACTTCTGGCTGTCAGCACAGAGCCTGACACGGGGCTCAAACCCATGAACAAGGAGATCATGACCTGAGCCAAAGATGGACACTTAACCAACTGAGCCACCCAGGTGCCCCTTCCTTCCTTTTAATGTCTGCGTGATATTCTGTGGCCCTCATATACCACATTTTATCTATCCATTTATCAGTCAGTGAATATTTGGGTTGTTTCTACCTTTTACCTGTTGTGACTGACTTGGTTACGAACGTTACATGCTGCAGCAAGTATCTCTGTGAGTCCTGCTCCTCTCAGGCTCCTCCCGGGGTAAGGGGGACTATCTAGTATACTATAGTATCTGCATTTTTTAATTAAAGTGAAACTGAATCAGATATCTATCTATATTGCAGCCTGGTTTTTCCTTAATGTCATATTGCATCTTTCCTATCCTATAAAGATCCTTCAAAATCATTTAAAAAGATCACCTCTCCATTTGAACATTTCAGTCCGAAGGCCCTTAGGTGGGGCAGAGTAGCACGAGTGTCCTTATGCAGGAGTGGCCAGTGTTGGGTGTCAGAAACCACACGGGCTGAAGAGGGCAACCCTGTGGGGGTGGAGCCAGGGGAGACTGGCTCCTGACAGGGGCACTGATCAAATAAGTGAATGCATTAGGTCTTGCCCTGCCAGAGATGGGAGCCACGAATACAGTATGCAAGACCCGGAGTTAGCCCCGTGGTGTTGGACTGTAGTTGCAGGTGGTGGAAGAAGTTCCTGGTTTCCAATATAAATGAGGGAATATAAACATAGACGTGTGTGTGTGTGTGTGTGTGTGTGTGTGTAAAATTACGTAGTCCCTGTCTCTGTGCTGAGAATGACCACGAGCAGTGAAGGCCACGGGCAGTGAATACTCTGAGCAGCCACGTCAGGCTTCTACATACCTCTCTCCACTAGAAGGAACTCTGGTTCTTGGGAAAACGGGTGATTTCAGGGCTGCGACAGGGAAAGTCCAGAACATACCAGGAATGTCTTTTTGCACCAGAAAAGGAGGAAGTACTCAAAGAATGATGGGGACAAGTCAAAAGGACACAGAAGTCACCTTAAAGGGTTGCCACTGGCCGCATGAGGGATAATTTGAGCAATAAAATAGACTTAGTTAAAGGATTGTACCCTATTAAGTAAACAGCTCATCACAAACCGTGAGCTCATGACCTGAGCTCAAGTTACACATTGGGTGTAGAGACTACTCAAAACAAAAAACAAAAAACATGGAGCACCTGGGTGGCTCAGTGGGTTAAGCTTCTGACTTCGGCTCAAGTCATGATCTCACGGTTTGGGACTTCGAGCCCCGCATTGGGTTCTGTGCTGACAGCTCAGAGCCTGGAGCCTGCTTCGGATCTGTGTCTCCCCCTCTCTCTGCCCCTCCCATGCTCATGCTTTGTCTCTGTCTCTCAATACTAAATAAAAACGTTAAAAAAAAAAATCTAAAAAAAAAAACAAAACATTATCATATAGTCTCAGAGTACCTCCCCACAAAGTACTCATTAATTTCAAAGGGAAAAACAGTAGCTTCACAGTGGAGAAGCCTCACATCACCTAAGTCAAGGGCTTACAAGGGACATTCCAGTAAGAGGGCAAATCAGAGAATGATGGGCTACTGGGGGAGGCGGCAAGAAGAAACACAGCATTGCTTGTGATATTCCTGCCAGACATAAATAACCTGGATGAATGTGATCACAAGAAAAATATAGACTGACCTAAATCGGGGGACTGTCTACAAAACAACTGGCCTGTCCTCCGAAAGCGTCAAGGTCACAAAGCCAAAGACACACAGAGGTACCGTTCCAACCTGCAGGAAACTAACAAGACCTGGCGAGATGCAAGACGTGGTCCTGGACTTAGTCTTCTGCCATAATAGATGTTACTGAGAATTAAGAGGTACTGATGTGCGCGTGTTAATTTCTTGAATTGGATAGTTGTCGCTATACTGAAAAATGTCTTTGTGGGGAATCTACACTCAACTGCTTGGGGGTGATGGGGCATCACGCTGGCAACCTACTCTCCAGTAGTCCAGGAAAGAGTAAGTTCTTTGTACTGTAAGTTTTCTGTAAATTCCCTTCAAAATAAAAAGTATGTAAAAGAAGCAGCTACCTAATCATCACACAGATGTATCATAGCTTATTTAACACTTTCCCTATTGGGGGCTTTCCTTTTTCATGACTATAACAAATGCTATGATAGAGTGTATCATATAAAAACCACTTCATCTCCCCTATTTTGGATTGTTACCTTTGACTAGATTTATCAGAAAAGGGATTAGTGACCCAAAGGCTACAAACCTTGTAACAGAGCTTTTTAAATTTTTTTCTTATTTTTTAAAGATTTTATTTTATGGGTAGGGGGGATGAGCTAAATGGGCGATGGGCATTAAGGAGGGCACTTGCTGGGATGAGCACTGGGTGTTATATTTAAGTGATAAATCACTAAATTCTATTCCTGAAATCATTATTACATTATATGTTAATTAACTTAGATTTAAATTTAAAGAAAGAAGTTAAATTGAAAAAAAAAAAACACACCAAATTTCAATATGGGGACGGACCCAGTGCAGAACCCTGTGTGAAATGTATAGGGTCCTTCCCTGGATCCAGTACATAAGCCTAGTCAAAGTTTTCTAGAGCCAGCTACCATGCCTCTTTATACAATAGCTTAGGCAGCAATGAAAAATTCAATGAAATTTAGGCATCAATGAAAGATTCTCCATTGTAATAGAACATAAGAACTACATTCAATAAAGATTTAGTAACTTTAAAAAAAGCTTTTATTTCATTTTTTTAAGTAAGCTCTATGCCCAACATGGGGCTTGAACTTACAACCCTGAGATCAAGAGTCACATGCTCTACCTACTAAGCCAGCCAGGTGCCAATGTAATAGAGCTCTTGATACATACTGATTAAGTATTTCTGAAAACATATGAACATATGGCAGTTCTTAATACGAGTTAGCAATATTTAAATGTATTTGTTTCAATGTACCCTTACCAGCAGCATTCTATACTTAACTAATTATTTGTAAATTTAATCAGCAAAAATCATATTTTAAATAAACTGTAGTGTTTTTGTAAAAAACAAGGTTAAGTCATTGAGGAATGGAAACCCTTGGTTTTCTTCTCGGCCGTACACTCTGCTTCTGTACTCTGTTTAGCGAATGTGGGTTGGGTTGGATCATTTACTCACAGAACTCAGGCAAATGGCTTACGACCTATTGCCTGTCACAAAAGATATTTCAAAGGATCCAAGAACAGCCAGACGGAAGAGATGCACAGAGCAGGGGTGGGGGTGCAGAGGCTTCCACACCCCTCCAGGTGCACCACCCTCCCAGCACCTGTCTGGGGCACCGAAGGTTTCATCACATAGGCATGATGGATTAAATCATTGGTCGCTGATGATTAATTCAACCTCCAGCCCCACTCTTCTCCTTGGAGGTGGAGACAGGAGCCCACCCTCTCTAATCCCAAGGCTGGTTCCCCTGGCAACCAGCCCCTGCCCCACCCCCTCATGGCCCCTCCCCCACCCCCTCATGGCCCCTCCCCCATCTTTTGTGGCTTTCCAAAAGCCACCTCATTAACTCAGGTGTAACTGAAAGAGATCTGTTATGAATGACTTCATCTTTCTTATCACTTAGCAAATACCAAGAGTTTTAGGAGCTTTGTGCCAGGTACTGGGACAAAGACCAACAAATACACGTTTCTCATTACAAATCATAACATTGCAAGCATTCTGTGGTGTTTTGTCTTTACCTTGATTCCTTACCTAGAGAAGCCGTAGCACTTCCAACCACATACACTGACTTAGCATTCCACTTCTGTTTCAGAGAATGTTTCCAGACTGTAAAACATGGAATGATACATGAGCTGCGGATACCGTAGTGGCCATTCGCACTGTTGCCCGAGGCTGCCTGTTCATCCTAAGACGATTGTGAACAAGGCGAACTATTAATAACCAAATACAAACAGAAGCATCTCAAACTAAAATTCCATTTTTATTCTGTTCATATTTGGCAGGCAAATTTTTTTATTTTAAAAAATCTTTTTTTTAATGTTTGTTTTCTTTGAGAGAAAGAGACAGAGAGTGAGCAGGGGAAGGGCAGAGAGAAAGGGAGAGACAGACTCCAAAGCAGGCTCCAGGCACAGAGCCCGACACGGGGCTCGAACCAAAGAACTATGAGATCATGACCTGAGCCAAAGTTGTACGCTTAACCAACTGAGCCACCCAAGTGCCCCTCGGCAGGCAAATTTTTTTTTTAAACATCTTTATTTATTATTGAGAAACAGAGAGAGAGCATGAGTAGGGGAGGGGCAGAGGGAGGGGGAGACACAGAATCTGAAGTAGGCTCCAGGCTCTGAGCTGTCAGCACAGAGCCTGACGCAGGGCTCGAACTCACGAACTGCGAGATCATGACCTGTGCCGAAGTCGGACGCCCAACCAACTGAGCCACCCAGGCGCCCCCAGGCAAATTTTTAAAAATCACCTTGGTAAATTTTTCAGTACGCCTTCTTAAAATATTAACTCATTTCCACAGTTGGTACTAGAAGCATTTTTAGTATCAGAAAATAAATATAAACTGAAGAATTAATTTGCAGGGTGACACTAAAAATTTTAAATCTAGGGGTGCCTGGGTGGCTTGGTAGGTTGAGTGTCAGATTCTTGATTTTGGCTCAGATCATGATCCCAGGGTCATGGGATGCTCAGCGTGGAGCCTGCTTGAGATTCTCTCTGTTCCTCTCCTACTCCCACATTTTCCCTCTCTCTCTCTCTCAAATAAAAATTTAAAAATCTAGACTTCTTTTATTAAAAAACTATTCTTTTAGTAATCTCTACACCCAGCTTGGGGCTCAAACTCCTGATCCTGAGATTGAGAGTCACATGCTCTTCTGAATGAGCCAGCTCCTAAAAATTCAGACTTTTAAAGACAAAGTCACTGGTCATTAAAAGTGGCAACTTACTATCTAATAAAGCAACAGACTGGTTTTACTGGGACATAAACCTGAAAGCAGTCAGTAAGTGGTAATCTCCGGGGAGAGGACTCATTTCTCCATTAGGTCAAAGGAAAGACAATAAATTTCAGGTTCATAAGCAAACACAATTTAATAGAGAACATTACCATTTTACGATAAAAACAAACATCTCTAAATGTGGATTAAAGAAATACAAAGAGAACGTGGGTTGTACAAATATATCATCAGGCCACTGGGGGTTCAATATTGAACAGTGTTCAGCACTGAACACTTTTTTAGAAGACCAGAAAATATGAGATCTCTCTTCTTAAAATCTACTTATGAGCAAAAATTTCCCTTATATTTAGGTGTGACACTACCCTTTACATTCCCATTGGAAATTTTCTTTTATTTACTTTTTTTTAAGGTTTTTATTTTTTTTAAATATATATATTTTTAATGTTTATTTATTTTTGTGAGAGATAGAGAGACAGAGTACAAGCAGAGGAGGGTCAGAGAGAGAGGGAGACACAGAATCTGAAGCTGTCTCCAGGCTCTGAGCTGTCAGCACAGAGCCCGATGCAGGGCTCGAACTCACGAACCGCAAGATCATAACCTGAGCCGAAGTCGATCACTTAATCGACTGAGCCACCCAGGCGCCCCAAGATTTTTATTTTTTTAAGTAATCTCTACACCCAGCATGGGGCTTGAACTTGTACCCCATTATCAAGAGTTGTATTCTCCACCGACTGAGCCAGCCAGGTGCCCCCAGGGAAATCGCCTTTGAAAAAGTAACCAGAGATGGAGTTTCACCTTCTTTCCTACCCCACCAATGTAAATAATACTTACTGAAAATTACCCTGTCGCATGTGAGCAAACCATTCTCCAAGCCTCTTAGCTGATAGTTCTCTTCAGCAGGAGGTGAATGTGTATGCGAAACCATCAAGAAGGTGATTTTTTAGGCTAGAACGGAAGCCTAATTGAATGTAGAGAGACAATAACCGTTCGCCCCTGCCATTTATTCCCCACCAGCCCCCATGTGCCAGGCAACATCCTGAATGCTGCTTCTTGCGCTCAGACTGGTGGCTGGAATCACGAATCTGCAACTTAAAGACCCTGTGGTCTTGGCGAGTTTTCTACCCTCTGCTCTTCGAGCTCTAGCAAGTCATTTCTGCCTCAAAGGTAAAGCATTTAGCACAGGGTTTGGCACAGAGAAGGCACTTGGTAGGTTCTAGCTGGCGAGGAGTTACAAGTGGTGATCCTGGGATGGAAGCATTATTTGTTTTGCCCATTAACAGACAAGGACACCGAGGCTCGGTGAGGGCAGGGAACTCGCCTCGCCAAGGTCAGAGCGGCCATCTAAACCCAGGTCTTCTTGCCACAAAGCCATTCTGTGATGACCCCTGGCTTGCTGCCTCCACTGACAACTAGGGCTGGTCGGGCCCGGGTCTGAAGCCTGGCTGTACGCCCACTGGTTCCATGGCCCTGGATGAATGCTTCCCAAGCCTCAGCTTTCTTATCTTAAAACAGGACCACAGTACGTGTGCCTCTGGCCAGCAATCTAGTAATAAATGAGATAACAAACGGAAAGTATTTAACAGAGCCTGGTATACATTAGGCACTCCATAGATGTTAGCCACGGAGTGGTCTGCCTGCAAAGACTAATGTGGCTGTTCAGTCTGAAACCTGGGCTCTGCTCACGTGCTCTGATGGAGCAGGAAGGAGGCAGGAAGAGGAGCTTAAGGGACAGTCCTGTCATTAAGTGCCTGGCACGCACGGGCCATTTTCTCAAAGCTGCAGGGTCTTCTCAGCATCCCCTGGAGGAAAGAGACTGCTGCTGTGTATGCTGAGGACAGACAGGACCCCCTGGTAGGTGAACTACTCAGGGACTGGGGGCTTAAGGAGCCAGTCCTGTCACCTGTGTCCCAAAGCAGTCCCTCGGTGCTTACTCCTGTCAGAAGGCTAACAGGTTAACGTGTCACTTTGTGCGGGACACTAAGAGTCAGCTTATAAGGAGAAAGATCATTTTCTGCTTCCTCCAAAGGTTACACAAACATGAAGTAACTTGGTACCTGAATACTTTTTTGAGCTAAAAGTCACAGATTTTTCGAACCTGACGGGCAGCTATTTCTGGAATCTGATATCCCCAGTGGGAAGAATCAGAGTAAAGAAAAGTCCAGTGGAAGTCACAACAGAGTCTCTCCTTCCTTCAGGTTTTGGGTTTCTTTTTTTGAGAGGGAGACAGAGTGTGAGCAGGGGCAGGGGACAGAGAGAGGAGAGAGAGAATCCTAAGCAGACTCCACACTCAGCACTGGAGCCCGACGCGGGATTCAATCCCATGACCACAAGATCATAGCCTGAGCCAGAATCAAGGGTCAGGTGCTTAACTGACTGAGCCACCCCAGTGCCAGCCCTCCCCTGGCCCCTGCTTACCTTCAGTTTTATTGTCTTTCTCTAAACACAGTTCCACTGCTTCCACTGCTCTGGGGCTGGTAAAAATGAGTCCCCCATAGCCTTCAGGATGAGACAGCTGCACACCAAACAGCAACAGAGGCATTGTACATGGAGACCAAGTTCAACATTTCCCAGAATTCCAAATGCTTCACAAGAGTAAATTCTTCCATCCTTCCATCCATCCATCCATCCATCCATCCATCCATCCATCCATCCAACTAACCACTCGTCCACTCGACACCTATTGGGAGCTTTACTAAATGCCTGGAACTGTGCACAGTTCATGTGATTTCACTATTCATGCACTCGGGTGAATGCAGGTGAATTCGCTATTCATGGCATTTCCCTCAAGCGGCTCACGGTCTAGGGGAGGGACAGGAAAGAGAACTGTAGGGTGGTAGGTACGACAGGTGCAGAGAGCCCAAGCCCGGGCGTGGGTAGGGGGCAGGCGGGAGGGCAGGTTGGACCTGCGTCTGCAATGAAGCTGGAATCTTCAGGGGGCGATATGCATGCTGAAGCCCTGGTTTTCAAAGATAATAATAGTGATAAAATCTACCGAACATTGCCATTTTTACCTATTCTCTCCCTGAATCTGTGAAAGTACCCTGTGAGACGGGTGGGGTTACCGTCATCTCACAGATGAAGACACGGCCTTGGAGAGGCTAAGGAGCTGGCCGAGGTGGGCGGCAGGGCCAGGGCTGAAGCACAGGCCTGTGCCCCTCCTCGCTGCGCAGGGAGCTTCATGAGGGCTCAGGAAAGCCCCGGGGAGCATGCTGGCTGGCAGAGACGGGAGAGGATCCCGTGGAAACCCTGGAATCTGTATGAACACGAGTCTAAGAAGCGATCTCGAGCGAGGAGATCTTTGGTGCCTTTCAGGGCTGCTTACGGAAGAGCATGCCTGTCAGGGGCCCCGCTTACATAATTCCCTCGGCGCGCAACCCAGTGCCTAGGAACGGAACGGATTCCAGATCGATGTTGGTCAGGTAAATTACTGGGTGAATAATGCAATCTTCAGCCCAAATCAAGAGGAAAAACCGTGCTTCCGTGCAGAGGGGCCGGCAGGGTGTGCTGTGCAGAGCAGCGGGGGTGACCCTGGTGCCGACTCAGGCACGGGGCCGGGAGCAGGGATGGGCCTCCAGTCCCACAGAAGCACCCTGGCTCTGGGTCCGTGTGTCCAGGAGTAGCTCCAGGGGAGGGCCCCCTGAAGGCTCTGCTCCTGGGGCCGGTTGCTCACTGGCGAGGTGGCCTGAGCACTGAATCTTTGATCTGAAGTGTTCTTGAGGCTTTTGTGAGGTGGTGTCCGGCAGGGTCTGTCTCGGCAGCAGCCGGCAGCAGAGCGGACGCCGTGCGAGCAGCCCTCTTATCGCGGGAGGCCTCGGGCCGAGTGGCCCGAGCTCTTGCTGGGCCCGAGCTCTAAAACGGGACGGTGACGGCCGTACAGCACGTGGTCGGGGTGCAGGGCAGGCGGGTGGATGGGAGGGCAGACTGGAAGGGCCCCACTGCTGACAGCTCCCCCACAAACCGCTCTCCCGGCCCCCACAGACCCCCGCCTCCGGGACAGGGTGGCTTTCTGGGGGAGCAGAGGGGGGGTCACGGACAGTCCAAGAGCCACACCCACCGGGGCCAGGTGAGGCTGTGCTGCCCTGGTTTAAAGTTTGCTAGTAAAACGAGGGGGTAGTGAAGAAACCCTCCCACTTGGTTTGGCAACGATTCTCCAGAGACTCAGAAACTATAGTACTCGGACACTGAAGATCTTACCTTCTCAGAAAAAGTGGAAAGAGACAAAAACTCAAATGATAAAACAGGGATCAGAGTGGCTTCAAGTCCATATAATCCTAATTCCTGCAAATACAAGAACACAGTTCTGGATTGGCCAGGGTTGTCTGGAAAATAAGGAAAGGCTCACAGTAACAACTTGCTCAGTGTCAGCAGGTCCCTCAGAGGGTCAGCAGGTCCCCCCACCCCTCACCCTCTCAGTAAGACCGCGTTAGGCTTCGAGGGGCCAGGAGCCGCAGGCGCTTACCCTGATGTATGGATCTTGGCCACAGCCATCTTCCTTAGCGTCTTTTAGTAAAAGAACCTTCATTGTCGCCTGGCAGTCCTTGCAGGGCGCTGTGACAGAGCAGGGAACGGGTGGACCTTAGTTAGATCGTGAGGACTCTTCCTAAGCAGTGTCAGACGGGACAGAAGCAGAGGAATAAGCTAATCAACCGCTGGCTGAGGTGACCCATCCCTCGACTGCAATGACTGAGCGGCAGTGGGCCTGTTCCTTCTGCAGACCCTGTCACTGATAAGGCCAAGGGACGCATGCTGGCACCCGATATCACCCGGAAAGGCAGATGAAAGCCACTAGGGAAAGCCAGTGTCCTGGCCACGCGTTTAAGGCTCGTAAAGAGAAGTGACGCGAATTCGGGGCTGTGTGTTCAGTAACAGAGAAATTATTCTAAGGAAATAAACGGTTACTTCCGTTCTAAGGTAAATATACTAACTAGTTCATAAGCTCCTTGACCTTTCTACTTCTCAAATGAGGTTTTATAAATGTTGTCAAATATCACGAGACACCTTTCAAAAGTTTTCTAACGACCCGAAAGATAATTCGTTAGTCTGTATCAAAAGCCTTGTATATTTCATACTCTTTCTTCCTATAATTTCACTTCTAAGAAGAAATACCAAGGCAGCACTCCTAAGTGTGTGCACAGACTGACATAAAGATGTTCATTCTGGTAATCTTTTTTTTGTTGTTGCGATATAATGGACATAGGACACTGTAAATTTGTGAAATTCAGGTATGCAGCTGTTCATTTGAAACATTTATATACCAGTGTGATTACTACGCTAGTGACTAGCTATCACCTCTACCATGCCTCCTAATTCTCTCTTTTTTGTGGTGAGAACGGGTGAGAGGAACTCCCCTGGGGACTTTGAAGTTTGTAACGCAGCACCGTTGACTGTAATCACCGTGCGCATCAGGTCTCCAGGACTTACTCCTCTTCTAGTGCTAAGAGTGTCTCCTAGTATTTACGATGGGAAACAAAGTTGATGTCCAACGGTGAGAAAATGGTACAGTCATGTGAAATCATTAAAATAGTCATTAACAACTTAATTATATGGATCACCAAAAAATGTAAAGTTAAAAAAAATTGGATGCATAATAAAATGACTTTACCGATTTTATATACACATATATGTGAAAGAATATACATTAAAATACTACTAATAATTACTTCTGGGAGGCAGGTTAGGGTGATTGTTTTGTTTACCTCTTTCTGGATTATCCAAATTTTTTTCTTTTACAATAAACATTAAATTCATTTGCATCAAGGCGGGAGGCTATAGAATTCAACGTGACCACCCCAAAGGCCTCAGAATAAAGGGTGCTGGAGAACTGCGGAATAAGCCCTCCCGACATGGGGATGACTCTCCGTAAGCAGCAGGAGGCCCACCAGTTACTTATTACTGAATGTCACACAGGGGTTGGTGACCGCCAAACAGCACATCTTGTTTGGAGCGGAAATGCGTGAACCGTGGGAGCCATGGCTTGTTAGTCATTACCGAACAGGTTCTGAAACAGTTTATCTGTGGGATGTTTTAAGGAAAATCTGGCTCACAATGAGTTGCTTTGTATCTAAGCAACCGACCCTGGGTGAACAGATAATTATGAAATCAAGTTCTAATTACAGCTGCCACCGGGCCGTTAGCTAGACAGACTGGGGATCTGGGGAAATGGGCAGTCTTATTTCCATCGTTTCCTGAAGGTACTTGGAATGTGTCTGCCTTTTAGGAAATTAAGAGCCTGCCTTTCTGAGATGGTCCTGCTCCCATGTCAGCCCAGCTAGGATCCAGTCCCCGTTTATTCACTAGTGCTAACCTACGTGTTGCAGTGGGGGTGTTCTGGAGACAGAATAAAGTCTACCGTCGGGTGGCTTTTAGCCAGGGAGACTACCCTAGGTAATCTGGGGGCCCCTCCAGTCAGTGGAAGGTCGGAGGGGCAGAACCCAGGCTTCCCCGAGGAAGAAATCCCGCCTGGGGGCACGGCGTCAGCTCTGCCTGGGCCGGCCTGCCCTCCCCGAGACTGCTTGCAGCGGGTCTCCTAAGCCACATCCCCGCCCGTTCTGCTTCTCTGCTTGAACCTGACTGATGTGGACAGCCAGGGCTCCAGGATCCTGAAGGTCACTGAGTGGCAGGTAAAACTAACATTTTCTGTCAAGGCAGAAATGTTTCCAGGCACACAAAACAAACAACGATCGTGGGGATTCAAAGGTGGCAGCATAATGCTGTTGGAAGGAGGCCGTTCTGGGCCACAGACCTCAGCCCCACCACGTCCCCGCCGTGGTTCTAGGCTCTGGGATATGGTTCCCCAAGTTTTCAAAGGATATGTTAATATTGCTTCCAAATTCCAGGAGCCGGTCTCTCACAAAAGTGTTTCTATATTGTTCTCAGGCAGTGAGGCCTGGGATCTGCCTCAGGGGGGTTAGGTCTGCATTCTTCATGGGGGAAGGGGCGCTTGTTCAAGTACTACCAAGTACTGTGAGGTGATGTGGGAGAGGTGACTGGGTGCTGACAGCTGGGTGCCTCTCCAGGGCCACCTCTCCCAGGAGGTGACATCTTAGTTGAGGTCAGAATGACGGCGGCAGTGAGGAGAAATGTTGCAGCGTCGGGAAGGGGCCGGGCGTGCCCCCGGGGGGAAGGGTAAGGGCGGTTCTGATGGGAGGGGCGAGGTGGATTTGGGCCCCAGAGAAATGAGAATCCGTGGTGAGAATTTCGTCTGCTAAGGGCAGTGTCTGTCACCTGTCACCTGTCCCTGGGCCTTTGCTGCAGATCCTCTGACTCCGCAGGACCTTTTGGGACTCCCTCTACCCACCCCCCTCCACCCCCACGCCCTGTAGACCTTTCTCTGAGCCCTTGGGTTCTGCCCTGGGCTCACTGTGCCTAATAGTACAGTGAATAGTACTCGTCAATTAGTGGGGAATCTGTTCTCAAAACATGATCAACCTTAAATCTTAAATGACTAAGAAAGTGACTAATGTGTCAGCAGGACTATCTCATGCACCTGTCAGGCCATGGCTTTCTCACTGAACTCGAAGGCGTGGGGCGCTAGCAGGGCACAGAATCATCGGCAGTCGTTTCTCTTAATGTGGCATTAGAGGTGCTTTGAGCACGGGCAGAGGAGGGACGAGGGGAATGATCTGATTGTTAGTTAGGTACGGTAGCACATCTCCCGGAATCTCGTAACGGTTATTATCCCGAAGCCATCAATGTTATCACCTAACACAGCCACAGAGAAGAGCCTGGAAGAAATATTTTCCCTATTTGCTTTCACGTGTTTGCATTATTAATCTAAGCGCTCTGTACCAGAACGATACTTTTTATCTTCATGCCTCTCTTCTCCCAGACGCCGGGTGGGGTACTCAAAGCATAGGAGAGGCTGTGGTAGGGTACAGGGGCTGGGAGCACAGCCGTGAATGCCACCGGCTCTGCCCCTTAGCAGTTCGGGGACCCGGGGGGAGTTCTGTCGTCTGTACGGCAGCTTCCTCACCCAGAAAACAGGCCGGCCTCACCGATTTCATGCAGCTGAAGCATTCCATCAGTCTCTAGTGTATGTAAGGGCCCTATCACCGTGTTAGAGGTCGTTGTTATGTCCTCTGAGACACTCGGCCACCCGGAGGCTTGGTAACACGGAGGCGATTCCCACTCAGCAGGGAAAACAAGATCACATCATGGGCAGTAAAGCTGCTCCATGGCAGCACCCCTCCCTCCTCCCATCACTCTCAAAGAGGGAAGGGCAAGCAGGAGTGAGAAAGGGAAAGGAGAAATAAATGAGGAGGTTCTCACTCCTGTTAAGATCAGATCCAAACTCCCAGATACAACCCAACAAGGCCCCGCACGGTCCACCCCGTGTCTCCACTGCCCCCTCTGCACACCAGCCACCCCAGACTTCTCTCTCTCAGGCTGGCCCTCCTCAGGGCTTCTAACTCCCACACTGGGGCCTGGGCAGGGGTTGGCAGGCCAAGCGGGGAGGCGTGCCCTCGGATGTGTTCTGAAGGTGGAGCCGACAGCACTCACCGGGGCTGGAGCCCGAACAACCGGGAGGATGGGAGCCCGGTCAGGGGCTGCGAAGGGGTGGGGACAAAGATTCCTTTGGGACATATTATGTTTGAGGATGCCTGTTCCGGACCAGTGTGCCTCAGCCCATTTGTGTGCTGTGAACGGCTTACAGGCATGCCTGCGGACTTGGTCCTCTCGGCCCCTGGGGCAGCTGGTGGGGCCCAGGGCAGCCGGAACCACGGCCACCCCAGCGGGGCCTGGCTGGCTTCACCTGGAAACTGCATACCTCACCTGTTTAGCTCAGCGTGCTGGAGGAATGTTAGCATTTGCTCGGTACGCTGCGGTGTTCAATGAGCTGGAGGGCCCGGCATTCAGTGCCCAAGTGGAGAAACTGGGTGGGCAATTTGGGCTCAGGGGGAGTCAGCTCAAAGGACAAAGATTTGGGCGTTGTCAGTGTATAGAGGGTATCTTCTGAAGTCCTGGGACCTGGTGACAGGAGAAGGAGGCCCAGGACAGAGCCCTCCAGTGCCCAGGCAGTGCCAGGTCAAGTTGGGCAGTGGGCAGGGGAGGCCCTAGCAAAGGAGAAGGAAGACAGCCCACAGTGAGTCTTCATCCCGCGATACCAGATTCCCGAAGACCGGGGGGCTAAACAGCGGACACTTGTTTGCTCGCAGTTCTGGAGACTGGAAGTCCACGTTCAAGGCATCCTCGTGGTTGGTTGCTGGTGAACCACAGTGCCGGCTCACAGACTAGTGCCTTCCGGTTATGCGCTCACGGGGTCTTTCCTCTGCGTTTGTGCAGAGACAACTCTGGTGTCTGCCCTTCTGGTGAGGACGCCAGACCTAGGATTGGGCCTCCACCTAGTGGGTATTAGGGCTTGACCTCCCAGTGACCTCATGGAATCGTTACTGCTTTTTTTGAGTACACTCCACGCCCAAAATGGGGCTTGAACTCATGACCCTGAGATCAGGAGTCACGTGCTAGACCGACTGAGCCAGCCAGGCGCCGCTCTTAACCTCTTTCAAGGCCCTATATCCAAATAAAGTCGCACTGGGGATTAGGGCTTCAGCATATGAATGGGGGCGGCTGGGCTCAGTCCACAGCAGAGGAGGTTCCAGACTAAGGTGGAGGTGAAGATGTAGGTAGAGGAAGTAGGGATGGCTCAGTCTTGCTATGAAGCGTAGAAACAAGGCCATGACTGGCAAGGAAGGCAGTGGGGTCAGAGACAGGCTGGGGGTCCCTCCCCACTCCCCAGTCACACATACGGGAGACACCAGAGCCAAGCAGGCAGTGAGTGGGAGTTCCGGACTGTCAGAAGAGAGAACCACACGATGCACTTGGGAGCCACGGAGGAAGGTTCTTGGCAGGGCTCATTCCTTGGAGTTCCTGCGGTACTGCATTCCGCCTTGCTCACCTCAGAAGCTCCTGAATTTTATCAACAAGGAGAACCAAGAAAGGACCAGCTGGCCTTCCAGGCCAGAAAGGTGGCTCTCAACCAGGCAGGGAGGGGCTCTGCAATCCTACTTTCCTTTACCCACGAAACACTGGGTCTCTCCTGCGTGACGCTGGGAACTGCGTGCTGGGTGAGGGACAGAGAACACTTAACACCCACTCTCAGGATGCTCCAAGGCTGGTGGCAGGAGACTGACAACCAGAGAACCGTGAGTGAAGTGCTGATGCTGACACACACACACACACACACACACACACACACACACACACACACACAAGTACTGCCTACTGCCAACTACCAGCATTCAGAAGAAAGGCTGTAAGCCTGCAGCTGGGCCCAGGGTTCCTCTGGTGCAGAATTCATATTCTGCCGTGGCCGATGATTTACGATGATGTGTGCACATGTCTGCAACTTTGTACACAAGGTCTGGTGAGATTAAAAAAGGAGTTCAGCAGGAGACTCAGGCCAAATAGGCTGGAGACAGGTCAAGCCAGCTGACACTTGACCAGAGCCTGGAGTATTCTAGGGACTGGGGCAGGCGAGGGGCGTCTCAAAAAGTGAACGAACCCCTCCTCAGTAACGTCCATCTCCACACAGCGCTCCTTCGGTTGTTCCCGTCGAGAAGTTCATCTACGCAGCGTCCAGTCCCTGGCTGGGAAAAGCTAGCAGTGACACGATAGATCCCTGCACGTGGGCTGTTAGGCTGTGAATCTAAAATTATGTGTTGAAGTCCTAACGCTCGGTACCTCAGAATGTGTCCTTATTTGGAACTAGGGTCCTTGTAGACATGGTCAAGTTAAAATGAGGTCCTGACGGTGGGCCCTAATCCAACAGGGCTGGTGTCCTTATGACAAGGGGAGATGTGGACACGCACACACGCACTCAGGGGAGACACGTGAAGGTGGAGGTGGAGATCGGGGTGATGTATTAACCAGCCGAGGGAGGTCAGGGATGGCCGGCCAGCCGCCGGAACTGGGGGTCTAGCATAGAACAGAAGCGACCCTAACGGCATCTTGATCTTAGAATTCTGGCCTCCACAACTGCCTGAGACACTATATCTCTACTGTATACACCACCCAGTGTGTGGCACTTTGATATGGCAGCCTGGGGAACCAGTACGGCCTCGTTCAAGTTGAAGCCTGGACTGCCACGTCCACACGGGAATTAGATCTATTAATCCCTGCGTTTCTCCTGGACCACGTGGCAAGCTCCCTGCTTGAAGAAACTCCTGTTACCTGCCTCGCAGCAGGAACAGGAGGGAGCCAGGAACAGGAGACAGGCAGGGCTATTCCCAGGCTTTTAAATAAGGAGGACTGTACATGAGCCGCTCTGGACTTCGGGAAGAGGTGCGGGGAGGGGAAGGGTTTTGCGCTGGAGGGCGGAGGCCTGTGTTCTGGTCTAGCTGCTCTGCTCTTGGTCTCAGGCCCTGTGGCTGTGCAACGGACGGGGTGCCCTGGACCGCTGGCTGTTTTGAGGGACTTTCTTCCCCACAGTGGATACTCAGTAAATATTAGTTCACACTGAGGGAAAACAACACTTCGGCATCTCCGGAGCAGGGAAAATAACCTCTTTTCCTTAGACAGAGAAACGACTTGATGAAGACCACTTCACTGGTAAGAAAGGGCCAGGCCTCAAACTCACATTTTCTAGCTGTGTCCTTCTGCTCTCTCAGCAGTAACAACTGCCCTTTTATTGAGCACTTACTCTGTGTTATTTAAGGGGCCAAGCGTTTTACATGGTGGGATCTCAACCCCCACTGAAACCAGCAAGGTGGGTATTATTATCCTTATTTCACAGAAGAGGAAACCAAAACTCTGAAGGACTGAGCCCTGTGCCCAAGGTCACACAGCACAGTGAGCGGCAGCGGGTGGAGCTCAATCCAGGTCTACCATCTCGGCTACTTAAGATACTCTACACTCTGACCGTTCTCCCAACCTGGGAGTTAGTCTGAGGGCACAAGGCCTGCTCACTGTGGAAAATTTGCAAAATACCAGAAAGTACAGTTCCTCAAAAAACAGTCAACATAGAATTATCATATGATCCAACAGTTCCACTTCTGGGTATATACACCCCAAAATTTAACGGCAGGGACGTAAACAGGTATCTGTACGTTCACAGCAGCAATATTCATAATAGTCAAAAGGTGGTCAACCCACGTACCCATCCAGTGGACAAATGGAGAAACAAAATGTGATACATTCGTACAATGGAATATTATTCAGTCTTAAAAAAGGAAATTCTGACACCTGCTACAGCATGGATGAACCTCGAGGACTTTATAGTAAGTGAAATAAGCTGTTGCAGAAGAATAAACATTATCATTCCACTTGAGTAGTCAAATTCATTGAGGCTGAGAACACAGTGGGGGTTGCCAGGGCCTGTTGGGGGGAGGGTGGGAAAGGAGGTTACAGCTTAGTGGACACAGAGTTTGGTTTTGCAAGATAAAGAAGGTCTGGGAATGGATGGTGGTGACTGTTGCACCAAAATGTGAACATACTCGATGCCACTCAACTGTACTCTTAAAAATTCCCCATGCTGTCTGGGCGCAGCTCTGTTGGTGTATTGGCACCATGCCTTTGGGGTCTTTTTTCTAATTTGAGCCTCGTGATAGGTTTTGTTTTGTTTTCTTTTTTCCCCTACAGCTTCCTTTCTTCTAGATTACAGGAAGATGTGTTTACATAGTCGTGGGACCCAAAGGGGCCATTTGGAGCTACCCCATCAGATGAGAACCCCTGATAGGCAGGTCTACCAATATCCGTATTGTGGGCTGGGAGCGGAGACTCCCAGGAAAGACGGAACTTACCGAATACAGTCATGGGGACTCTGGGGACCCTTACGTCACCCTGACCCCATTTCCTGCTGCTGAAGGATCGCTGCCTGAGAAAGCTCTGCCCGCCCCTCCGGGCCGCAGCTGCCTCACTCCTGGGGCAGCGCCTTCCGTGTTTAGAATCACAGCTCTCCAACCCACTTTCCTCATTTGACAGAGGAAAAAACGGGTAAACCGTAGCCCTTCTCAGGAAGCTGATGTCTTTTTTAATTAAGGACCCTCTTTCCAAATCATCTCTACAACGGCTGCCTGGTGGTGGCCCACGTGAGAAATCTGATAAGGAGATGAATTTTATTTGGCACAGGTGTTAAAAAATCAGGATCGCTCTTGTAAAACTCCAGAACTCCACGTGCTCTTGACATGGGAAGATCTGACAGCACAGGTCCGGGAGGTCCACTTGGCCACCTCCGGCTGCAGCAGCGGGGCTCACCACAGTCCCCTCCACTCTATTCTCTCAAAGTAGGCTCTGGTCTGTAATTCAGGTTTCCCCACTGACCCGCAGCATTGAAGGTTAAAGAAACTTTCAGGTCCAGAAATGCGCTGGCTAGGGGCAGGGCTTAGGGTGGGATTCCTTCCATCGCTAACAAGGTTATGCCACTGACGGTGTTGGGATGCCCCCTCGGGGCCGGGCCTGAGCCTGCCGCGTGGGCATCTGCACCTGCCCGGCGACCTTCCCTTCGGGGCGACCGCTGCCCTGGGGGCCAGGGCCCCCCGCCCGAACCAGCAGCGGCCTCGGAGCTCCGCTCGCTACTCGTCACGCTCCCGCTAAGCCTCGGTGTCGGTGTCATCGTCGGCACCGTGGGCGGTGACACCTACCTCGCCGGGCTGCAGAGGCCCGAAAGGCTAGGCGCTGCGGCCGTGCCCAGCACTCAGCGGGCGTCCCGTGGGGGGCGGTATCTCGCGGTGCCAACAAGCCTGAGGTGCTGCTGCGGGAGCTGGGAGCCGGGTGGGCGGCCCCCTCACCACGTGGCCTCTGTTGCCATGGAGACGACCTGCGCGCGCCCGCCGGGCACCAGCACTGCGGCGGGGGTCTGGAAGGCGGAGCCGCTCTCAGCTGGACCTCGCGCAAGTGCGCTGACGCCCAGGCCCGAGGAGGAGGGGCCGAGGTGGGTCGAACCACTGAGCGAAGGGGATAGGGAGCGTTGTAGGGAGTGAGGGAGGTTGGAGGCGGGGAAGAAAATTCCAAAATGGGACCCCCAGACTGGACCTGACTCCTAGGGATCACGGCCGTGGAAGCCAGCAGAGGCTCTGAGGTTGACGCTGACTCAGCGCCGAGGTTCTTCGTGGTCTCTCACCCCCTCGGCTTGTATGGATGAGGCCGGAAGGGCGAGTTGGAGGGAGTTGCGCAGGCGCAGTGAGGCCAGCATCATGGCGTCCAGGCCAAAGCGGCGTGCCTTAGGTGGTGGGGCTCCGCGGGTTCCAGGTGTTCCGGTCCCTCGAGACGAGGAAGAAGAGGAAGATGAAGTGGAGGATGAGGACGAAGACGATGAAGACAGTGACGAAGAAGAGGATGAAGAAGACGAGAGCGTGGACGAGGTGAGAGCCACAGGGCTTGGTTTACAGCTGGGTAAAAACTTTCTGGCCGCCAAAACCTTGTGACTGAGCTGTTCGGAGTAGCGACTGCCAGCACCTGAGGGTCTGTAAGCAGAAAGTGGAGATGGTAAACTAAGTCTTTTTACACTTGGCAGACACACATTATTTTCAGAAGTCCGGGGCCGCCCGGTCGGCCCCTTCCCACGTCTCGAAGAAAACCCACCGCAACACTTCTCAGTGGCTTTTTTTTTTTAGTTTAGGCTAAAGCCCCAAATCCATAGTAGACCAGCAAGGGCCTGCAGTTTATTCTCTGCCCACCCTACAGTCACTCCGCCCGGCTCTGGTTGCCTGCCTCACTCACAGCGACCCTCTTTCCTTTTCTTGAAGGCCTTCTGTCCGTTCTACCCCGAGCCTTTTCAGATGCTGGTCTTCATCCTGCCATGTTTTCCAGGCTTTCGATCTCAGCTAAACAGTGTTTCTGCCTCCGGGGCACCTGACCTTGTCCTGTCCGTCAAGTCCGGGTGGTAGGTTCTCCTAGAACTGGGTTCCTTTTTTTCAGAATAGCTCCTACCACGCTGCTTGGCAAGATAGGTACTTACTCTCTGTTGAACGAGTAATTAGGATTGAATGATCTTAAGAGCACCCGTGCCCGACGGGTACCGGAGACTTAATCCGCCCAAAGCAGAGTTTGTAATTCCTGCTCCAGCTTCTAATCTTTGCTGTTGCTATAAGTGGTCCTCCTATTGGCCCGCTCAAGCCCAAAACCCAGTAATTAACTTTAATTCCTCTCTTTTGGTCATCCCGCATCCAGTCTGTCAGCAAATCCTGTTAGCTTTATCTTTGTATCCAGACGCTTCCTCATTGATTCTCGCCTTCCTGGACTCCTTCTGTAGCTTACTTTTTCCCATTCTTGTTCCTGGACCATCTCTACCCCTGAAGCCAGAGAGATCTTTATTTATTTATTTTTACAAGATACCAGGAATGCTAAGTACCGTATTTTGAAGTTTATTATTATTTTTTTTAAGTAATCTCTAAGACCAACATGGGGCTCGAACTCATGACCCGAGATCAAGAGTCACATGCTCTTTCAGCTGAGCCAGCCAGGCACCCCCGGGGAGATCTTTTTAAAATGTAGGTCTGTTCTCTCTTCCTTGTTCAGAATATTCCAGTGACTTTGCATTTCATGAATAAGAAAATCCGAAGTCCTCCTAGTTGATGGACAGAAAGGCAGCTTGAGTGACCACAACGGAGTAATCAAGAGTGATGGGAAATCAAGTCAGAGATACACAGGAGCCAGAAGTGCGGGTTCAGGATTAGGGCTGAGCCTGGCGTGGGTATATGATAAATCTGGAGTGAACAGAGCTTTCGCTTCCACATTAGCGCTTCGGCCTCTTGCTTTGAACGTGGCCTCACTGTTTTTCACTTGGAGCTTTAATTGGCTGTTTTGCTAGCTTTGGGGTTATAGCAGTCCAGGCTTCTTGCATTAACGTGGATGATCTGTTGCGCTCTGGTGATTAAAATCATCCATGTGGTAATGGTTGGTCATTGACAAGGTCATGCAGAGAACGGGCATTTACATATACTGGCGGTGGGAGTATGATTTGTCGCAGGGTCTTTGGAGGGCAATTTGACGTATCCATGGAAGTTTAAAATTGTATACATTCCCTGATTCAGTAATTCTACTTGTAAGGATTTATCTTCTAGTAATAATAATAATAGTAATAATAATAATAATAATAATAATACATGCTGTTCCAGGATCCGTGCACTTTGTACTAACTCAGTCAGTGCTTACCTCACCTCTGAAGTTAGGAATGTTCGCCATTCCAGACCGAGGACACACAGCGAGTTGAACACCGCACGTGTGGTGCAGGCGAAAGAAGAAACAGGAAATAAATTTGATTACGTGTTGAAAACTTCCTGAAAGATGAACTTACTGTTGATAGTCCTCTCCCAGGAGCAGGAGCTGGGGGGCTGGTAATAAGAGTTCAAACCCTAATCTCTGTGCTCTCTGTAGTGGTTACCACTGCTGCGTCGCTTTTCTGACTGAAGAAATCGTGAAGGCTTTCAGGGCGGTTCCGTACACGTGGCGGAGAGCGAGTCCTTTATTTGTTTGAAGGAGGAGGCTTTTCGTTTCTGGGATGTTCACGCCTCCGCAGCTCATTACTATATGAGGAAACCCGTGGGAATTATTTTGGAAATTCAGAATCTGCCTCAGATCTGTGTTGAAGGAAGGAAACGTGTGCGTGCGTGTGTGTGTGTGTGCGCGCGCGTGTGTGTGTGCGCGTGTGTGCATGCGCGCGCACGTTAAGCCTGATTTAAGCGGCGGAAGAACGGGGCCGTGAGAACTGGAGGAAACGGGGGGGGGGGTCCTGAAAAGATGAGAGAGAGGCACGAGCATGCTAGTAAGTCCTCCTGGGCGCGGGGCTAGGGTCCGTTGGTGTTTACTCCAGACCCTGCGAGGGGAGCTCAGCGGAAAGGGGGGGTGTCTGGCGAGGACACAGGGGTGTCTGGACCTCCGAGGGCAGGAAGTAGTAGCTGGGGCTCGGGAACCGGCTGGGGAGCCCGGAATGCTGCGGAGAACACGACAAGTCATTCACGTTTGTCTTCTCTGCTTTCTGCCCTTCGCTGCATTCAAAATACTTGGTCGTTTTTCTGTTTCTGCTCCATACAGCAGAGAGTAGAAAATACCAACAGCGTCCGAGGTTTGTCACTCAGAAGAGCACGCAGGCCAGCTGCCCTATCTCGTCTTCATTCTAAAGCCGTCACTGGGGAGTGAGTGGCAGGGCCCTGTTTTACAAAGGTGGCCCTTGCCCCTGAAACCACGTGGATGGGCGGCCATTCCCAGGGAGAGCTTGCGGGGCAGGTCACCATCTGGCACCTGCAGCGGCAGCATTGGCCTGGGACAGATGTCCGAGGCTCCTGTCCAGACGGGAACAACAACGCTGGCAGGGCACTGCGTAGAGACTTCATTCCTTTATAAGGAATACCCGGATGTGGCGATTCGTTACATGGGTTAGTTTGACCCTCTTTGGAACACCCTCCTTCCCCTCCTCCGCTCGCATAATCTGCCTGAAGTTCATACACTGGCCTTGATAGCCAGCCCCTGGCAAATGTGGACAGCAGGGGATGCTCGAACACACGCAGGACGACCAGGCAGAAGCATGCGTGGCTTTCCTCCGTGGCCTCCTTCAGCTAAGACCCAGATTCCAGAACCTGCTGGACTTGGAAGTATGTGTAAAAACAGTTTTATCAGAGCCCCCAAATTAGTGTGTCACCAAGGTGTCATGGAGGGCTGATCTCGTGTGGCAGTTACAAGCCTCTGAGACTTTGTTTTTGGTGTGAAGCCATCCTTTATTTGTGGGAGACTTGAGGGGCATCCTAGGCTAGAGTCTGAGGTGGTCGTGGTTTTGCAGAGACCTCAAGGAGCCCGGCCACACACAGCTGGTTTTTAGTCTCTTGCACTCACCGTATTTCCTCCTGCCTCAGGGCCGTAGTGTGTGCTGTTCTCTGTGCCAGGAACGCTCCTCCTCACTCCCAGCTCAAGTGTCCCTTCTCTAAGGGGAGACTTTCTTGACTTCTTACCTGTTTTCCAAGCTGTTACAGCACCGTGCACCTGTGTTTCCAGCGGGTATAGTTGCAACCTGACATTGATTTGCATTAATATTTCCTTAAAGTCTATATTCCTCCCAAACTGTAGGACCTCATGTAGGACCATTCACGTCTGTTTGCTACCTTTTCATCGTGAGTGCCCGGCGCAGTGCGTGGGACGTGGCGGCACTCAGTACTTGCCAAGGAAATGAAGGGCAGCCTCAGAGCCGTGGGCCGAATCAAACTTGAGGCAATGCCAGGGACGTTTGAAGTGATTCTGCCTTTTGTTCACCCTTCCTGCAGTCGGGGGAGAATTTCCCCTTTGCGGCTGCTGTGATTGTTCTCTGCGAGCCGACTTACTCTGCATTGAAACTAGATCCCTGAGTTTTTTGTGTTTCTCAGGCTTTTCTGTCAAATGAGAGAGTACGAAGGTGCTTTGTAACCTGTGCGGACGGCGGTCTTGGCGCTTTTCTTGCCTATTTAAAGCCTAGACAGATCTTCAGGTAACATTTTTCTGGCATGTTCTGTAGATATAGAAAGAATGGAGGTAGCAGGAAGAGAAGTCTGCCAAGTAGAAGATACTGCCTGAGTTACCTAGGAAGCTATGTGTGACGACCAATTTCGTGTGTTGTTTACAGGAAGTGAATGTTGAATTTGAAGCGTATTCCATCACACACAGTGATTACGACGGGATTAAGAAGTTACTGCAGCAGGTACGTCCTTACTCTCTGCACAGAACTTTCTCTGAGAAAATCTAGGCCATTCAGCCAGCGCTAGCTAGGTCAGATTCCTTCCTTTATTTTAGAATTCCATTCCTATCCTCTCTGCCCTGCAGAGAAGGAAGAATTCTCTTCTTTCCAAGGCTAAGGGTGTCGGATGGCCGAGTGGTCTAAGGCCCCAGACTCAGGCTTCCCTTCCCAAGGCTAACATACCCTGCGTATGCCTCTCATTAATATGTTAATAAGTATATTTTTGTTCTAAAATACTTTCTTTTTCATGTGCTAATTACTTAACAACTCTTCTGTTTTTCACTAATTCACATCCAAACTTGGTGGGCCTGAAGAATTCTTTGTCTTTTTTTTTTTTTAGTTTATTTTTAAGAGAGACTAGAGCAGGGGAGGGGCAGAGAGAGAGCAGCGGGAGAGAGAGAGAATCCCTAGCAGGCTCCACGCTGACAGTAGAGAGCCTGACATGAGGCTGACACTCCTGAACCTCGAGATCAGGACCTGAGCCGAAGTAGGTCGCTTAGCCAGCTGAGCCACCCAGGCGCCCTGGGGCAGAAGAACCCTCACGGAATAGTAATGTCGTGAGTGCGCCTGCTGGTGCTGCCGGATCCCTGCTTGCTGCTGCTGCGTCTTCCTTGCCCCGTGTCAAGTGTAAGGTGGCTCCAGTGTCCTGGTCACATTCTTTGGCCTTATATCCTCCCCCTCCCCTCCCCTCCCCATCCCCCCTCCCCTTCCCTCCCTTCCCTCCCTTCCCTCCCCTCCCTCCCCTTCCCTCCCCTTCCCTCCCCTTCCCTCCCCTCCCCTCCTCTTCCCTCCCCTCCCCTCCCCTCCCCTCCCCCCCTTCCCCCTCCCTTTGCCCCTCCCCTTCCCCCTCCCCCTTTGCCCCTCCCCTTCCCCCCCCTTTGGCTTCCTCTCTGCCACACCTCCTGTGCTAACACTGCCTCTTCTATTTCAGTGCCTTTAGCTTGGATTCTCCTGGGCTTTTCCTTTCCTCCTGTTGTGTCTCCGTGGTCACGTCACTGATATTTCATTATTTGAATATGGATATCAGAAGTTTTATTAAAATTTTTGCTTTGATTTTCATTTAAAATAAGTATTTTTCTCCTTTTAGCTTTTCCTAAAGGCTCCTGTGAACACTGCAGAGCTAACTGATCTCTTGATTCAACAAAACCATATCGGGAGTGTGATTAAGGTAAGCGGGACAGCTGTGTGTGTTCTCACTAAGTTCCTGCTTCGCCCTGTTAAGACCCTCCCGATGTTTAGCTGGGAGGCCAGGAGCTCAAACTGCAAAGAGGTGTTACTGGAGGAAGGGAGACTGGTTAGAAAGCTATTCTAGTAATTTCCAAGATTACTGAATGCAGGAATCCAGGAGTGGCGATGGATCGTGAGAGAAGGGGGTGATTCGGAGGATGTTTGGGAGATGAGATAGGGTGGGGCTTAGTGAGTGACGGGAAAGGAGCCGACGGTGGCTCCCAGGTGTCCGACTAGATGACCGAGATCGCAAACCTGGAGGAAGAGGAGGTGAGGAGGGAACGTGAGTTTGGGAGAACACGTGTCATGTTAGATGTGCCTGTGATACAGGCACGTGAGGTGTGAACAGTGGCTGGAGACTTGGGCGTTCCTAGCAGATGGAGGACGGTTGCCCGGGAGGGTGGGGACAGGCCCTGCCGGTCCCACCATTACTCGGAGGAGTAACTGGCAGAGCCCGCAGAGGCACCTCCGATGGGGGGGGGGGTGCTAGAAGGCAGTGGTATCCATCCTGGGAGGGGCGTTTGGGGGAGGCACAGAGGGAGGGTGAATCCCGCCTGTGCCCCCGGCCCCTGATGGTGCTTTCACTTATCTGTAGCCGCCTAACCAAAGCGTCCACAGTTTGGTGTCTCAGAATAGCAACGGTCACCTGTCTGGCTTGTTTGGACAGAGTTCAGCGAGGACAGCACGTTCCTGCTCCAGGTCTCATTAGCCGGAGAGGGTCAGTGGGGACAGGGATTCACCTGCAGGGTGGCTCGCTCACATGACTAGCGAGTTAGTGCTGGCCGTCCACTGGGAGCTCAGTGGGGACTGTGGGCTGGGGCCTCCGTTCCTCTGCAGTGCGGGCCCCTCACACGGTGGCTGGGTTCCGGGAGCCAGCGGCCCAGAAGAACCAGGCAGAAGTGCATCACGTCGTAGGACACGGTGTCATTTCCACTGTTAATCGGCAGACACGAGGGTCTGCGCAGGTTCAAGGGGAGGTGCGTGGACCCCACCACTCAGTGGGAGGAGTGTCTACGTTCTTTGTCCGAAGGGAACGTGGGAATGGGGTCGGGGTGGCCGTTGGTGGAAAGCATGTTCGCTATAGTGACCTTAGCCTCTTTCCGTTTCCATCTCTGAAAACGAGCATGGTTCCGGTCCCTCCTTCTACGGTGGGGAGTGCGCGGCAGGAGCGCTGAGTGTACGGTGCTCAGAGCAGTGGCACATGGCGAGTGCCGTGATGTGACAGGCCGTCTCGGTCACTGACTCTTCCTGTTGCCAGCACTTCCCGTCTAGGTTATGGTAAAACACAGCCACCTCAGTCTAATGTACCCCTGACCACCTCCCCTGTAGCCGTCTCCCTTTGTTTTCAAAGCCAAGGTTCTTGGAAAAGTTTGCATTCACAGCCTCTGCCTCCTCTCCTCCCAGACACCCCGATCCGGCCTTTACCGTCAGTGCTCCACCGACGTTCTGGAACTGTCGGCTGGGGTCGCCGGCGTGGCACTGAATGTGAAGAAAGTGACAGGAGCAGCACCTCCATAGCTTCCTTCCGTTAGAGCAGCGGGAAGGGCGGGCCCCTTTCACACACGCGTGTCGTCTCCAGCCAGTCGGGGTCCTCCCTCCGCCTTGTTGGTGTCTGCACAGTCGTCTTTGGGACTGTGCTCTAGGCCCCGTGGAGGACAGCGCGTCCCCTGGTTAACATGCCTTCCGATCTTCCATTGAGGGGCGCACAGAAGGCCCCGCTTTAGGTGACAGCCCCAGGACCTGCCCTCCCTGCCCCGAGCGCTGGAAAAGCGGGAGGGCAGTGTCCCGGCTTTGCGGGGCAGAGCTTCCTAGCGCCGGGTCGCTTGTCCGCCTGACCCCTCCCACGGGAAGTTACCCGGAACTGGGCTCTGTAAATGGCACGGAATGGCTTGCTTCGGTTTTCGGTCTCGTGTGCCTTCTCAGTCTGGAGGATACGTTACCGACCCTCCTCTACCTTCTAACCCTGTCCTAAGACCGTCCCGTGAGAAGCCATCGCTTTTACCCTTGACACAGCTTACCGTCAGTGGGGGAGTCGGCTTTCTCTTGGGTGATTCCACAAATAGCTCCACAGACACAGTTAGGGCCTTTGGCTTCCACGGGGATACCCGAGGTGTCCCAGGGACAGAGACTTGTGTCCTGAGGAGAGGGACTGCCCAGAACTTTCACTGGAGCACCTGGGACGGGGGGCAGGGGCGTGATTTAGATTCTTCTAGAAAAGACGGTCTGTCGGGCTGTGGAGGGAAAGGGGCGGTGGTGGGGGAGGGCCGTGAACTGCACTTGTGGGTTGTGTAGAGGCTGCAGATATGGGGGTGAGGTGTTAGTGGAGTTGCTCAGGACTCAGGTCCTAAGGAGCTTCCAGGGGTGAGGGAGGTGTGGGGGGGCTGTGAACGGGTCCAGCAGATGGGGCTCTTGCTGGGAGGGCATGTGTTCGTGGAGGAGACAGATGGGATTGGGCTTCCGGCCCATGAGAGGCAGCCCCTGTGTGACGTCACCTGATGGCTCACGGCCTGTCAGGGAGTCACGTGGAGCGTGCTCCGGGAACTGCTAACTGCTTGTGAGCCCAGTGACCGCTTGGGGATTTTTTTTTCTTTAAGTAATTTCTGTGCTCAATCTGGGGCTTGAACTCACAACACGGAGATCAAGAGTTGTACCCTCTGCCAATTCTGCCGGCCAGGCACCCCAATTTCGGGGATTTCTTAGGCTTGACACTGAGGGTTCTTTCTTCCCCCAGCGCTCTGTCGGTCGGTACTGCCTGCTTTGCCGCGGTAGCTGGTAGCATGCGGTAGACGTCTCGAGTTGATCTTGAGGGACCAAGGCTGATGGTGTACATGGTCTTCTCTTTCCTTCCCCCTCTCCTTCGGGAGCAGGCATGCCCGGTCCTCTCGCCGGGACTGTTCGTGTCCTGAGCTACCGTCTCAGTCTCCGTTAGTGTATCCAAGCGATGACCAGAAACCTCTCTCACCTTGGCACACAGTTTTATGTCCTAGGCCTTCGAGGCCTACCCGGCACCCTTTCTTGTTCCCGCAGGCAGAAGGCGGTGGTGGTTTCCAGCCCGGGCCCGCAGGCGTGTGGGCTGCAAAGCCCGGGAGCCCCTTTGCCTGATCTTCCTCCCCTGTCGGCTTCCCGTCGCCACAGAGGCGTTCTCGCCTGGCCGCACCTCGCCACTGGCGGTCCCTCTGCTCCGTCGGCCTTACCTTCGTGACCCAGTCGTGCCGAAGTGGGTGGCAGGGCTCTGTAAGCCCCTCCCCACAGAACAGTTCCTAGGCCATACGGGCAGCTGTGGGTCCCTGCTGTCCTTTCCAGGGAGAGCAGTAGCCTCCTTTCATTTTGTTCAGCACATGGTCCCCAAGGACTTAGTCTGTGCCAGACCCCGTGCTCAGTACTGGGGACGTGGTGACAGTTTGCAGCTTGAACACGCAAATAAGCAGCGTGAGGCAGACCGTGTGGAGAGTGCATGGAGGGCCCCGGGGGGAGGGCTGTCCCAAAGCCGGGAAGTGCAGGTTAGAGGCCGGCATTTCCCGCTTCGTTCTCGGTTCTTCATTCATTTCCTCTGGCCCTTTCTCTCCTGCACACGTGGTGGGAGTAAGTGGCGCTCGGGCCCTGTCCCCTTCTCCGGTGCTCTGGAGTGCGGTTTTAGGTGAGCCCGTGTCCCGGACCGAAGAGCAAAAAACGGGCTGGCTGCAGCCAGATTGCTTGGAAGATAGTGGCTTATGAAGAGGTTTTATCTGTTCTGGATTTTTTTTCTATTAATGTTTATTTTGGAGGGGTGGGGGAGGGGCAGAGAGAGGGAGAGAGAATCCCAAGCAGGCCTCTGCGCCGTCAGCAGAGCCTGAGTCGGGGCTTGATCTCATGAACTGTGAGATCATGTCCTGAGCTGAAGTCGAGAGTCGGACACTTAACTGTCTGAGCCCCCCCAGGCGCCCCTGTTCCAGAATGTTACTGCACTGAGCACCTAGCACAAAGAAACCTGGAGCAGGAAGGGGCGCTCCGCGGTGCAGAACGGGCCCAGAACGGAGGGCGCTCCGCGGCGCAGAACGGGCCCAGAACGGAGGGCGCTCCGCGGCGCAGAACGGGCCCAGAACGGAGGGCGCTCCGCGGTGCAGAACGGGCCCAGAACGGAGGGCGCTCCGCGGTGCAGAACGGGCCCAGAACGGAGGGCGCTCCGCGGTGCAGAACGGGCCCAGAACGGAGGGCGCTCCGCGGTGCAGAACGGGCCCAGAACGGAGGGCGCTCCGCGGTGCAGAACGGGCCCAGAACGGAGGGCGCTCCGCGGTGCAGAACGGGCCCAGAACGGAGGGCGCTCCGCGGTGCAGAACGGGCCCAGAACGGAGGGCGCTCCGCGGTGCAGAACGGGCCCAGAACGGAGGGCGCTCCGCGGTGCAGAACGGGCCCAGAACGGAGGGCGCTCCGCGGTGCAGAACGGGCCCAGAACGGAGGGCGCTCCGCGGTGCAGAACGGGCCCAGAACGGAGGGCGCTCCGCGGTGCAGAACGGGCCCAGAACGGAGGGAGGCGAGCCGGTAGGGGCACGGCACGTGGCACTTGGCGTGTGCCGCGTCCCCACGCTGAGCACGGCCGGGGCAGGTGTGAGAACCGAGGGAGGACTTGGTGTTCTGCTCCTTCCCGACCACACACACCTCTCACCCCTTCTCCTTTTCCAATAGCAAACGGAGGTTTCAGAAGACAGTGATGACGGTGCGGACGAAGAGGAGATTTTTGGATTCATAAGTCTTTTAAATTTAACTGAGAGAAAGGTCAGTGTCACTGGGTGGCATCGGGTGACCATTCCTTGGACCAAAATCACTTCTTTAACGCACGAGGACAGTGTCTTTCATCTCCGACAACGAGACTAACTGTACGGGTGCTCTTGCGAAATCTTACCGCGATCTTTTCTTTTCTTTTCTGTTTTTATATTTTTTTATTTATTCTTGAGGCGGGGGCGGGGGTGGGGGGAGAGAGAGAGGGAGACACAGAATCTGAAGGAGGCTCCAGGCTCCAGACGCTCAACCAACCGAGCCCCCCGGGCGCCCCTTACCGTAACCTGTTTTAATATGAAAGTGCGTGTGTTTTGAGTAATGTACACCGTTCAGGTCCTTGACTCCCCGCGGTGTGGAGAACCACCGGGCCACCCAGTGGCGGATGGCGCGGCTGTCCCTGCGGCTCTTCCTGTGATTGTGAGGCTCCGTTGCTTCCTGCCGCGGAGGGCGCGTCCTGACACTAGCTGTGCCTCCGTCCGTCTCTTTATTGACTGGAGTTCTGATAAAAAGGGAAAGCCGGCCGTTCACCCTCCTCAGCATCAGGTGGTTCAGGTTACACTTCATCTTCAGGTTTTCGGTGAACTTGTCTGTGCCAGATGGACCCGAGCTGCCATTCTGGCGTGGGTGTGGGCGCATGGCCCTCTCTCGCCCCCGCTCACGGCCGGCTCTGCTTCAGCAGTCCAGTCCGCACCGAGGCCGTGGCGGGAGCCTGCCTTTGCCGTGAGACGGAAGTCCGAGCTCTCGCCGCCGCGTCTTCTCTGAGGGACGGACGGCCTGGGGTGAAAAGCCCGCCTGTCTTCGCTCTGCAGGGCGCACAGTGCGCGGAGCAGATCAGAGAGCTGGTCCTGAGCTCCTGCGAGGAGAGCTGCGGGAAGAGCGCGGCGGACCAGCTGGACGCGCTGCTCAGCGACCCGGCCAGGCCCGTGGGCCTCCTGCTCAGCGAGCGGTTCATTAACGTGCCGCCTCAGATCGCGCTGCCCATGCACCAGCAGCTCCAGTAAGAGACGGGGCCGCGAGCCTGCGCGCGGTTTCTCCCAGGCGGGTTCGGCAGAGCGATGTCACCAGCGCGTGGGGGTGGGACAGTTGGGGTGGCCCCGCGGTGCGGCCGGAGGGGAGGCGGCGTCCTGCGAGTCCTTGGTCGCTTGTGCCTGTAGTCCGAACGCTCTTAAAGGCTCGAGCAGGGGATAGAAACAGTTGTTTATGTAGACTTCCTGCCCCTGTTGGACTGAAGTTTCCCCCCCCTTCCCAGAGTTCTGTAGCCGTGGACGAGGTGTGCTGAGCGGCACAGCAGTGACGGAAGCCGGGTACAGCACCTGGATCCCACAGGGGTGCTCCTGACACTGTGTGTCTGCCTCCTCGGGGTTTGTTGCGGTCGTATTTTCATAATGCAGGGGGTTAGGTTTACACCATCTTAACCGATCTACGGATCGCGACTGCCTGGACTTTGAGGTAGAGCAGGACAGACAGGACAGACAGACAGGACAGACAGGCCCCGGGCTGCACAGACGCTCCTGCTCCGGGGTGGTTGGTGGGAAGGGACGTACAGCCATTCGGCGGACTTCTGCCGCGTGTTCTTGCTTTTTCTTTGTCTTTTTCCCAGTCATCCGGAGCGTGAGTTTATTTGGTTTCACAGTAGAGTGACCTCCCCCGAGCCTGTCAGAGCCCAAGTCTACAGCTTCGTGTGGCCAGGTGCACGGGGCCGTTGCACAGTGTTCAGAAGGAAAAAAGATTTAGGCTACGTTGCCACTCCACTGACTACTCTAGAATTTAGGGTACCTGTGTCCTACCGTGCCCTTCCCGCAGTGTGTCAGGAATAAGTCCCAGACGCCAGTGCCGGGAGACCAGGAGTCACATGCTCCGATGGCTCTGTGCCTTTCTGTTAAACACTTTTTAAAAATCCAGATTCTTCCATGTTGATGTCGAGTGGATTTGAGGCTCCTGTTGTTTACTGACTCAGCAGAGCCTGACTCCTCACTCCTTCCTGTAAAACACTGCCGGAATTGGTCAGACGCGCAGTGACCTGCAGAAACAATACTCCGTGCTTTCCAAGTGTCCAGACCCAGGGTCGGTTCCGTAAGCCGATGTCAGACACGACAGAACCCACGGGAGCCGCCCCGCTGGTTTTCTCTGCGCTCGGGCTCGGTCGTGCTTTCACCTGGCCAGCAGGCAAACCTCTGTGTCCGCCCGTAGGAAAGAACTGGCAGAGGCGCACAGCACTAACGGGCCGTCTGGGAAGTGCTCCTTCTACCTTCTGATTAGTAAGACGTTCGTGGAGGCCGGAAAAAACAATCCCAAAAAGAAATGGGGCAACCAAGAAAAAGAGGAGTTAATGTTTGCAAACGCAGAGGAAGAATTTTTCTATGAGGTAAGACTGTCCTGTTTTCATCTACTTGTGGGGTGTAAGGGTTTTCTTGACCAAAAGCAGGACTTACTGCTCTCCCGTTTGTCGGAGTCCTCTGAGCGCGGCCGCTCGTTCTCATGCCAGTGGCTGGCAGGTGACACGGTGCCTGCACCTCGTGGAGTCTCAACAGGTGCCCCGCCCGCTCCCCCCCGCCCCATCAGTGACGGGCGTGAGGAAGAGAGAAGCCGTGACCGCTGAGTGGCGGCCAGGAGGCGTTCAATTCCAGAGCCGCTCCGTGAGGTAGACGTTAGTCTCTCAGATGGGGGCACGGAGTCGGGGGAGACGAGCCGCCATCTGAGCCCCGCAGCTGGGCGATGTGGAAGCTAGGGCCGGCCCCTTCTCCCCCAGGAGGGCTCACACGCTGCTCCCTGCCCTCAGTCCCGGACGGCCTCTTGCTTGGGAGCTTTCTGGGGCTTTCTCCTGTAAAGTTAGCTTGTGCGACGGTGGCTCACCAGACGCCCGAGAATTTGCTTTCTCACCCTGAGCGCGTCTCAGAGTTAGATCTGAGGAGCTCTGTCACCACTTTAAAAAAGACTCCCCCTAAATATGAAAGCACCCCCACATTCAGCACTTATTTTCCAGGAGTAAACAATCAACGTTTTTAGGCCTAAGCAGCACCTCAGGTAGGTGAGGTTCTCGGGGAAGGACGTAGGGCTGCTGGAAGATGCCCGGTCTGCAGACTCCCTGCCACACCACGGCTCTATGCCAAGGGAGCAGCAGCCAGGACAGTGAGGAGGGACCGGTGTGTGAGGACCGTTCTCACTAAGTGTCCAATGTTAGGAGTCTCCATCTCACTTTTCTGTTAAAAGATTATTTTGAGAATCAAATGAGATCGTGAATACGAGCAGAATTATAAATACCAATAAACGGTAGGAGCGGTGCCCTCCCCCCGCTGCCCTTCCCCACGGAGCAGCGGGACGCGTCTCTCCTGGCCCCTCCTGGAGGTTAGAAGCCTGGTCAGCCTTTCGTAACTTCCGCCCAACCGCCCCGTCTGAGCCGTGCTGCTCTGTGTTCTGCTTCCGTGTGCCAGACATGTCCCAGCTGCCACGGAGAGGGGTTTTGCCTTTCGGTTGGCTGAATTTGTAACTCACAACGAATGTGTTTGCTCTAGAAGGCGGTCTTGAAGTTCAACTACTCGGTGCAGGAAGAGAGCGACACCTGTCTGGGAGGCAGGTGGTCCTTTGACGACGTCCCGATGAAGCCCTTGCGAACTGTGATGTTGGTTCCAGGTGACCAGATGGACGCAATTATGGGTGACCTGAAAGAGCATCTCTCTCTCTGACCTGTTATGTCCTGTGGACCGCCGGGGGCCGCTTTTCGTTTTTGTGAAATTAGCAGAAAACAGCTCAGATTTACTGAAAAAACTCATGATTTTATTCAGATGAAGGTCCTCTACAAAAAAGTAGGGTTCTGTCACCTGTGTCTGTGACACAGTTACAAAATAGCTTTTTAAAAAAAAAAAAAAATTTAGTCAAATTATGAATGGGTGATGAAAAGCTTTTCCAGTAAGAAGGAAAACGTGGAGTAATTTAAGGAACGCAATAAAAACTTCCATTTTTTATTTTTAAATAATGTACAAAGTGTAACTCTCCTCAGGACTCTGGTGCCCGGGGGCAGGATGTCCGTATTCAAGTTGACGGTCGGCACTTACTCGGGCGGATCGGCCGCGAGGCTGGGCCGGGTCCTTCCCGCGCACACGCTTTGGGAGGGTCCCAGAGTCACTGCACGGCGCACCTTTGCTCCGTGGTTTCTGGGCACTTGTCACACACGTTCTGTTCCTTTTTCATTGTTGACCCAGGTGACAGGTGCCCCATCACCTGATGGAGAATATCCTTGCTCTCGCTGGGAGGCAGGTTACTGAAGTAGTACTGGGGGGCCAGCTGCATGAACCTGTTGAAAACGAAAAAATTAGACTGCTTTCTTTTTTGGTGAGAGATCCCGAAGGGTGCGTGTGGGCGCCCCCGCCCCGGACGGTCTGCCCGCAGAACTGCTGTTCCCTCTGGGCGCCTCCGTCTCAGCCCGCCTCGTGGAACGAGTACTTGCTCGGGGACCCAGTCCGGCTGCGTCTCTGGGCTACCTTCTCTAGGGTTATGCCCCCTGGTGGAAGATGCCTGCTGGGGCGCTGTGCCACCCGAGGCCCATCACAAACGTCCGATCAGGTGTCTGGGACAGCTTCGGGGGGAGCAGGAGAAGGGGTGTCTTTGCCTCTTTCTCTCACTAACTAATGACACTCCGCGTCCAGCTGCTGGTTCCTTGCGGTTCCTGTCTGGAACATCACGGTACTCCTGCCTAAGACTCCAATCGTTTCGTACCGGACTTAGGAGAGTTCCAGACTCGCAGGGCCCAGAAGCCCTCCTCTGGCACCGGCCTGTCTCCCGCCTCCCCCTCCGCCCCTTCCTCCCCCCCAGCTCCGGTCTCGGTGGCGCATCTGTTCTAGAGGTGGCCAAGCCGCTGCTCCTCAGGGTCGGCGCCCGCAGACACCCTCTCTTGGCAGCTTTTTGCTCCTCTCAAGATACTTTAGATTTCGTTTTATATTTCTACACAGCAGTTTCATTGTTTTTTTGGTTTTGTTTTTTTAGTTGTTAAAGTAATCCCTACCTAACGTGGGGCTCACACTCATGACCCCAAGATCGAGAGTTGCATGCACCCGGGCACCGTACGGTTCATGCTGTGCGCCCAAAGGCAGGAGCGCTTGGCTCATCGTCCGCCGAGCCCTGCCGTTAGGCAGTGCTCTCCATGGAGACGGAGATTGGGGCCAGCGTGAACCTCTCCCGGAAAACGTAATAAAAACCAGAGTCGCCGCTCACTCAGGTAGGGGTTCCAGAGAAGCCCTTGCTGGTGCGTCGCACTCACAGTTCGGGGGAGATCTCCGAGGTGACGCTGATGTAGTTGCTCTCGGCTATGGTGAACTGGTGGAAGAGCACCCACTCCGGCGGCGTCCTGGTGACGGAGTAGCCGGACAGCGGGTGCAGCTGGGCCACCTGCTTGTGCGTCAGCATCAGGTAGTTGCCCGCGCCGTCCACGTCCCGCGCGATCTGCCAGGCGGTGGTCGAGAACAGAGTTCGTGTTGATACGGAGATCAACAGACACAAAGGGTTTGTTGTAAAGGTTGCTAACTGCTCCAGGGCGCCTGGGTGACTCGGTCAGCTGAGCACCCGACTCCTGGTTTCAGCTCGGGTGATGACCTCACAGTTCGGGAGTTCGAGCCCGGGACTCTGCACGGACAGCACGGAGCCTGCTTGGGACTCTCCCTCTCGCTCTTGCTCTCTCTCTCTCTCTCTCTCTCTCTCTTCCTCCCCTCTCTCTCTCCCTCCCCTCTCTCTCTCCCTTCCCTCCCTCCCTCTGCCCCTCTCCCACTCACTCTCTCCTCCTCAAAATAAACTTTCAAATTTTTTTATTTAAAAAATTTCCAGAGTCTTTCATGCAAAAGAGTAAAAATTACAAATCTCCCACCCAGGTTTCCTATTTGCAGATCTGGAAAATAAGCCAACAACGTGTTTTGCCCAAAACTTTGAGACCGGGATGATGACACTAACTGATTTTAGCACTGGCAGGGCAGCGGGTGGAGGCAGCAGCGCTACACAGGTTAGTGTCTGGGTCACGAGGTCAAGCTGGCACAGTACCCGCCCCGGTGCGGGCAGCGTGCCCCAGTGTCTGGTGTTTCGTGCTGGAGGTCAGCTCCTCTAACGCAGTGACACCGATGGAGGGCCTCTTCCCACACCGAGGAGGAACCTACATTAAAGTGCCACATTCTTTATGAAGACTAGCGTTCGAGTGGAAATAGCCCAATATTTCTCTTACTACCACGTGACGAGCAGCTTACCGCCATAATGGGCTGTAATTTAGGGAGCTACGTTCCGCAGCCTTCATTTTGGAAAAGAAACAAATGGAACATTAACTTTATTTCTTTGTTGGCTAGGAGGGTCACCTGTTGAAGATGAACTAATTTGCAAGCCGGTGAGGGACTGTATCTGATGTTCAGTCAAAAAGAGTTTTTAATAACTTCCCCTCTGTAATGAAGAAAGACCTTTTGTCCTTTTAGACCAAGTGAACATATTCTGTCTTAGCCTTTCAATTCCCTTGAGGGAAATGTATATTTAAATACTAAGTCTTTAGTAACCTAGAAGCTTTTCCGTTTTATTTTACTTCTTAAAAGAAGTTTACTTATTTGAGAGAGAGAAAGAGCCCACACGCATGTGTGCGGGGTGGGGAGTGGCAAAGAGAGGGCGAGGGAATCCCAAGCAGGCTCTGTGCTGGGCCCAGCCTTGAACCCACGAATGCCGAGATCATGACCTCGGACAAAATCAAGAGTACGCTTAACTGACAGAGCCACCCAGGCGCCCCTGGTTTTCAGTTTGAGAGTTTAACATCAATAAGAGAATCTTCCTACGAGGGAGATTCCTAACAGCCCGTCCCGAACGGGTGAGACTCTGTACAGACCACCCCGGAGCCGGCCTTCCCCGTTCTTGCCTGCATGAAGTAGCCGGACAGAAGAGCTTTCTTTATGTTCAGGGCGTTTTCCTTCGAGCCGAAAGCAGGCTCCGCACAGGGAAGCTCGATTCGCTTGACGATTTCTAAGAGCTCAGCTCGGATGACGGCCGCCATCCGGAGTGCGCAGCAGTTGAGGAAGTAATCGTGACACCACTTTTCAACGCAGTCTGGGGGGAAAGAAGTGACGCGTCGTTAGCTGCACGAGCCCAGGCGTGATCTGTGTCCTCTGTGCCCCTCCCCTAACAAGCTGGTCACCTCAGTGACTGGGAGGGAGGCTGCAGGGGGTTCCGGGAACAGCCTGCTCCTAGCGCTGACCGGCGAGTGTGGCACCCTGCCCCTGCAGCTCCGACAGGGACCCAGGAGGCCGCCCCTGACGGACACTCTCCTCGGGATACAGCAAGGATGGCGAGGGCCGCAACGTTTAGTCCAACCAGGAGGAGAGAAGCATGCAGCAGAGGTCCCCTGAGCCCCGAAACACTCTACGTATTTCTAAGAGAAGGATCACTACTAGGCCGCGCGGGGACCTGTGTTAGGCCCGCCTACGAACCCCAGCTGCAAAATTTATATTACAATTCAGTCACCCGGTTCAGTGTGAAGTTCTTTCTCGCCACCCGTAGTCCCTTAGGGCGGGTCCAGCACTCTCTGCCTTGCCCTGGTCGTGCACCCAGCCCTGGCACAGTGGGCAGGAGACCCTGGTTTGTGCACTCAGGCCCGCTCAGCGACGAGCACATTCATGGGCAAACAAGGGCCACCCGTCCCCTTCGCTCTCAAAAGATGCCCC
Source organism: Paguma larvata (assembly GCA_030068075.1). Taxonomy (NCBI): domain Eukaryota; kingdom Metazoa; phylum Chordata; class Mammalia; order Carnivora; family Viverridae; genus Paguma; species Paguma larvata. The sequence goes on along the minus strand of CM057837.1, from coordinate 20,579,252 downwards.
CGAAGTCCCCATCTCTCTCCTGGTTCCACTGACAGCTTTTCTTGGCGGCTTTGAAAAAGGAGTTCCCCACTCCATGTAATTCTGCTGCCTTCACACTGCTGTCCTGTTTTCCAGTGCACTTTTCGGAGCAAAGGAGGTAAAAGAAGCTTCCTGGAAAACGAAGGTCCCTTGCAGGAAGGGACCTCAGCGGCTGCCTTCGGAGCCCCGGCCTCCACCACGCGGCCCTGGCCGGTCGGCCCCTTGGGTCCTTTCCTGTCTGTATTAGTGGCGAGCGCTGGAGTCCACATCTACGTGTCTCCAGTTCCCGTCCCGCCGGGTCCCCCTCGTGGAAATCCGCATCGGGAGGCCCGCCTCGGCTTTCACGTGCGCCCTCCTGCCCCGCGGGCCTGCCCTCCCTCCTCGGCCCTCCCGCCGTCTGGCTCTCCAGCCTCCCGCGGCACACCCGCCTGCTCTTCCCGTTAGCCGGAGCGGGGGTCGGTCTGTCCGTCTTTGACCCCCACGTCTGCCTTCTCTCTTCACCTAGTGCGTGTGCGAGTCAGGGGACACAGCGCGGCGCTGACCCAAGGGCACGGAGGGACGGCAGTGCCTTTCTTTCCCGGACCCCGGAGGACGGAGCTGCGCTCTGCGAGTCTCTGTGTCCCCATGTCCTCGTGTCCAGGCTCGCTCGCCGAAGGCTGGCCGGGCCGAGCACCGGACTTGCGCGCACACACAGCAGCCAGTGCGTGTAGGGCCTCAGGCGCCGTTCCACTAGGTGACCGGCAGGGCCGGAGAAAGGTGACTTAGCAGCTGGGCTTTACTTGGGGGGGGGGGTAGGGGGGACATGAGCGAGTTTCTCAGCATCGCAAGCATTCACTTACGTTCACTGGTGGAATTCAGAGCCGTGTCCTGGTAGGCCTTGTAAACGTTGATGAGGGTGAAGTGATCCCCTTCGGGGTGTAAAAATGTCTTCCAGCAGGTCAAGGCGGCCTCCTCGGCTCCACGGGGCAGATTAGAGAAGCAGTTGGGAGCTTTAGGACGCAAGAGGTCACAAGGTCAGCGACCCGGGAGCCCTTCGCCTCAGCACCCGGTGCCGCAGAGGGCGGGCTCGCCGCTGTGTGCAGAACCGCCCGTCGGATTCTCTGAATAAAGGCGGTTCCTGCTCACTCAGAAATCAGAGAGATGCAGGGGGAGTTCTCATAAATGCTTCTCCCCCTTTTTCTGTTTGCTCCTCTCAGGTCTGCCTGGCACAGTTACTAGCCTGCTGGCATTACCACCAGAGCAGGGAGACCCGAGACGCTTCGAGGCCCGGCGGCTAGAACAGGGTGGGAACTTAAGAGTCCCGATGCAGCACAGCCTTCGGCCTGTCCTGCCAGTAAAAGAATAAACTAAAACATATAAACCAAGAAGAATGAAGGGGGTAGGAAATAAAAAGCGGAAACACCTAATTCTCTGGGCAGGAACATTTCTAGGGACACATTTTTCCTTCAATGTCCGCTTAAGAAATTCACTGGCTTTTGCCTGATTTTTCATCTTAAGATAATTCTCACTTTCTCCCACTTCCTTATCACTTCGAAAGCGGAAATAGAAGGACCGCCGCCTCTGTTAGGTACTTCTAAAATATTTCAAGCGGACCTCATTTCACTGTATCCCCGGGACGGCCTCACAACACGGAACAAGGGCCCCTTCAGGGGTACCTGTCACCATGGCGGCAATCGTCAGCATCTCCTCCACGCAGTCGAATTCACAGGACGCTAGGATGGACTTGGAGAGCTGGGGGTCGAGCGGAAACTCCGACATGATGATCCCAAACTCAGAGAGGTTCCCATCGTTGTCCAGGGCCGCCAGGTAGTCCAGGTCTTCCAGAGCCTGCATCAGGCTTTCCGGTGCTAGCAGGGGAAAAGCCATCAGTCCCCGCGGCCCAGAGGGGGCACCGGGCCTCCCCTCCCACGAGAAACAGCCAAACGGTGGGCAAAAGTGACCGTCTGCGAGACAAAGAACGCCAGGCCGTGAAGAGGGGCCCCAAGGACGTGAGCCCCATGGCTGCCCAGCGGAGGCCTGGAAAGAGTTTCTGGACTGTGGGGCCAGAAGGGGACCCAGGGGGGGCCTGCCAGACTCCCTGAGTTATAAAGATATTACAAAGGTGCTGAGGGTGCAGGGAGACCCAGGTGACCAGAGCCTGCAGGTGGGGGAGCACCCGACAGGAAACAGCCATACAGAGAAAGGACTCAGAAGGTCTATGAAAGGCCTCGCTGCGTCGGCAGAGCACGCGCAAGGAACTACGTCGCGCCGCAACAGGAACCACGCAGAGCATCAGGGGACAGCGCCTGGTGCTCACACGGGAGCTGGGATCCTGCCCATTGCTGCCCGCCGGGCTGGGAAACCTCACCCCTCAAGGGCCCTGGGTAGGAGACGCAGAAGGGACGAACTACCCCCAGGCGTGCGCCGCTCCCCTCCACCGAGAATCGCAACCAGGATCTGGAAGGATCATACTGCAGCCCAGGATAAAGGTTAAGAGTATTTATAGGAACACAAAATACCCAGCACCCAGCACGGCAGAATGTACAATGTCTAGCATCCAATAAAAAATTATGGGGCATGAAAGACAGGAAAATACAGTCCCATAATAAAGAGAAAAGGCAATGGAATGGAAGTGACCCAGGACTCGGATGACGGAAACAGTACACCAGGATGTTAAGAGCTATTTGCCAGTGCAAATAAGGATGGAAGGCTGATTTTCTCCACACCTGTTTCTCCTCTAAGTGTACAGAACATCAGTAGTGGTGTGTCCGTCATATATGCTTAATCGCCACCGAAAAAGATAATCCAGGTATTCAAAGCAAGGCATTCTTGCCCTTGTAAAATAAGATTATACTAACAAATACACGTGTTTTTCACGTCTAGCAGGGGACAGAGCAAGAAAAGCCGCTGAAAGAAGCAAATCACACAGTGTTAGGCTGCGGTCATGTTCTAGCCCAGAAACCGAAGGACTTGTGAGCACTGCCGGATAGCTTTCCTTTGTCTGAACTCCAGCGTGCGCACGCTGAGCAGGAGACGCAGACCGTGGGGACCTAAGAAGCAATTTAACCTCCTGGCATCTGGGAGTTCAAGGTAACAAAGAGTAAAAATTTCCTTATTTGCTGTGCAAACACTGCTAAGCTACTTGTCAGAACTTCACTTGCGTAACTCACAAGCCGGTCGGTCACCGACTCAGAATTGACAACGCCCCCTCCTTCCTAACAAGACACGGTGAAAACACCGGGAGGAGACACGACTGCGGGCTGGGAAACTGCTCGCTGGTGCTGCACGCGGTCCAGCAAGTCTCCAGCCCTTTCGCCGCAGAGCAGGTGACACGCCTGCTCTCAGCCTGCGCCACGTGGGCCACAAGCAAAAGCAGTCGCGGACCAGACACAGGCTGGAAGTCCGGGAGCACAGCTTTCGTTCCCAGCAGGGAGAAGAGTTTAACTTCCTCACTGGTTTTGAACCATTTCACTGCGGTTGACTCCTGAGCGCAGCGGGGCTGCCCGGGAGGTTCCCATCCCCCGCGGGCTCTGACCCCTCCACCCCGCCTGGGCGCCAGCATGGAGCCGGCATGGCGCGCTCCTCGTCCGTTCTTGGCCCCCCCCCCGCCCCTCCGCCGGGCAAAGAGGAGACCTTGAGAAGACGGTCCCGGGAAGGAAGCAGATGGGCTGTTGAGGGAAAAAATCGGAGAGTTCTGTCAGCGAGCCACAAAACGGAGGAACGGCGGACCTGCTGGAGAAGGTACGAGAAGCAGGGACGGAAGCAGGCATCTCAGATCCAAACGCAGCAGGCAGGCGTGAGGAGCGCATGCTCAATTACTGGAGACGCTTTAGGAACCAGTTTCTAGAAACGAGCAAGGCCGCTGCGCTGTGCAGAACAGGACCTGCGGCCACTGTCCCTGTAAGCACCCGGCCTCGCGGCCAGGCTCGGCCCCACTCTCGGGCCCTGCGGCGGCGCTGGCTGCACACGGGATTCCCAGCGGGGATGACCTCCTAGTTCTGCTCCCGCCCTCGCGCCAGAACAAAAGAGGGTGTCCGGGGCCTGATTATGGCAGAAGGAGCACGTTAATGAACGCAGATTACGCAGGTGAAGGAGCTGACACGTAACTGAAGAGAACTTGCTGACAGCACATTCCGCGCTTGAGACCTCTCCCCAGTGTGGCTCCTAAAACTGTCTTAGCTACGGATCAGGCTCTTGATGGCAGTGTCGCTTAAGTGTGGTCCACGGGAAGGAACGCTCACAGAGGTCTCGGCCGACAGGGACCTGCAGGAGCAGAATGGGGCTGAGCGGTCCCCCAAGCCCTCTCCCCCCGCCGGACTCCTTCACCTGCCTTCTAACCGGTCAGGATATGGCGTCAAAGTCCAATCTGAGTCACTACAATTGGAAAGGATTTTCGAGACAGGGCGGCCTCGCCGGTCCCATAGAGACTGTTTTCAGGGCCACACCCCCTGAGGTAAACTTCCTTTCCGGCAGGAGCCGAGGTCCTCTGTGCCCGGCCCCTCCGAGCCTACCTGGCTGTGCGCTCAGACCCCCGCACGCCAGCTCGGCTCCTGACCGTGCCGTGGAAGGAGACCCAGAGCAGGAGGCCGCGGGCCCCTCCCCACACTCCCCCCCCCCCCCCCACAGCGGGCCTGGGAAGGGACTAAGAGGGGAAGGAGGGAGCCGAGGCTGCCCCGTTGCCTGTCTGCTGCTCAACTTACTTCCTTATAAGGATAACACTCAACTCATTCACTCGCTTCCTCTTGAGCCCCTCAGGACGGTCTTGTGCTGGGGCACCTGCGAGGCCCTGGGGGCAGGTGCACACGTGGACAGGCTCGATCCCGGCCTTCCGGAGTTGGCGGTCTTGTTAGGGACAGCCACATAAAAACCAACCATCCATTTCCAATGTGCCAGGAATGCAATCTGACCTAACTGGCCTCCTTTCTGGGCGGCGCCTCCACTCCGAGAGACCGTGTTTGTCGTCTCGCGTGAGCACCTCCTACACTGACCCCCAGACGCGGCCGACTGGTTCAGGGCGGGCCCCTCCTCAAACCGAACCAATGACTCCGTGTTGGGGGTTTCAGAGTTTGGACCCAGAGAAACGGGAGTTTCCAGGGGCTGACTCAGGACACCACAAGGCCTGAGGCAGAACACAGCCAAGATTCTGCCATGTGGACTGGAGAGAGAGAGAGAGAGAGAGAGAGAGAGCAAAGGAGAAGCAAGAGATGGGTATGGTTCAGGGGAGCCATGTTGGTTGGCTCTGCTCAGACAGCATGGAGTCTGCTTAGGATTCTCTCTCTCTTTCTCTCTCTCTTTCTCTCAGCCTCTTCCCTGCTCACACTCTCTGTTTCTCTCTCTCAAAATAAATAAATGTTAGAAAAAAAAAAAGTTTCTGGTCCCAACTGGTTTTAGGACTGGGACTCGGGCATTGCGTGCGCTGGAAAGCCCACAGAAGGAGACTGAGGAACGAGATGGCGGCTCTGGGTTGACGGCGCAGACTCTCAAGTCAAGACTTTTAGGGAACGGGTTTAAGAGTTTGATTATGAAAAGGATAAGGAAAGCCTTCTGCTCCCCTGAATTTCAAAGGACCTGCTCACGAAGCCTGGCGTTGGCCTAACCCCGACCCCTCTACGCATACACGGCACTCTGCCATCTCGTCTGAACCTTTTTTTAAAGTTCATTTGTTTTGAGAGAGCGAGCACACAGAGGAGAAAAGCACACAAATAGGAGAAGCGGTGGGGGGGAGGTGTGTGGAGGGAATTCCAAGCAGGCTCCGCACCACCAGTGCAGACAGACCCTGACGCAGGGCTCGAACCCACGAACCGTGAGATTATGACCTGAGCCAAGATCAAGGTCAGACAACTGACTGAGCCACCCAGGCGCCCCCTCATTTGAACCTCTGAGTGACCCCCTGACACAAGACAGCAGACACTGTATCCTCGTGCCCCAGGGGAGGAAAAGGTACGTGACGTGCCACAGGCGTAGGCCTAAGCGGCCTGTCACCTCAGCGCAGCGAGGACGCGAGCCCGCCTGCATCGTGCCTCCTGGCTCCGAGCCCGAGCTCTGCCGTGACCCAGCGCGATTCCTGAGACGCAGCCTGGTGCTGCCTCCCAACGCCTGTGGTCCCGTATCTGCTTCCCCCATGAAAACTGCGTTGTGTAGGTCCCTCCATGGCTCGGGGCCCACAGGCCTGTCCCAGGGCGTGGGCAGGAGTCACGCAGGTGGTGACAGCCAACCAGGATTTGCTGTGTGCCTATGCATTTCTTTTTCTTTTTTTTTTTTAATGCTTATTTTTGAGAGAGACAGAGCGTGAGTGGAGGAGAGGCAGAGAGAGAGGAGACACAGAATCCGAGGCAGGCTCCGGGCTCTGAGCTGCCAGCACGGAGTCCTGACTGTGGGACTCGGACTCAAACTGTGAGATCATGACGCTTAACCTGAGTCGCCCAGGTGCCCCCGTGCCAGTCACGTTTCTAAGGGGCCCACATACGGTAACTAATTTATCTTGACGATTCTAGAACCAATTACTCTGGTTACACTCCCGTTCAGATGAAGAAACAGACCCCGAGAAGGTGACAATGCCGGATGTGGCACAGCGAGCCAGGGGGCCGGGAGCGGAGCCCTGCTCAGGAGCCTGGGCTCTCCTGTGCCCCTCTGCCCTGGCTTGCCAAGGATGGCCCGTCCCCATGTTTCGCCGGTCTAATCATGCACAGTGTCCCTCTCACCCTCGGACACCCTGGCCTGGCTGACGAGTCACGGGACCTGTGAAGAGCCCGACACGTAACGAGAGCTGAAAATGCTTCCACTCTGTGCCTTCTAAAACCTCTCCCGTACTCCACTTTCCGAAAAATTACTTTGTTGCTTCCAGAATCTTCCAAGATCCTCCCTGAGCTGCTCCGCGGTTATTCTGGCGTATCTGTGCCTCTTTTTCACACTCGTGCCCGGCCACCTGAATGCCACGGTAAACTCCGCGCGGCCTTCACACTGACACACTGGGTTAGACAGCCACACAAGCCACACTGGGCCCTCCTGCCGGGGTGGCGCCAGACCGCCTGCTGGCCTCTGGGGCTGCTGGGGGCGGTGGATGGCACGGAGGTGTCCTCGGCGAGGCCGTGAGCGCCACCGCGTGACTGAGTCTGCGGCCCACCCTGCCTCTGCTGTCCTCTCGGCACAGACCGTCGTGCTTACAGACCCCTCCGAAAGCCCCGAAGCAAAAGGCCACGTTTCCAGTGACGCAGAGACCAGCGGACGCGCTTCTCCGGTGTGCGCGCAAACCAGGCTTCGCTGTGGCGACCGGGATTCCGGAAGAGCCTGATTTGTTGACGCCTGACTCCTCGCTGCAGATCAGCCCACTGCGGCATCCCTAATCCCGCTTTCTGCCGAGGCTGACCTCTGCCGCCCGGCTTTATTCTGTCCCCGCGGTCTCTCCCCACGTTCCCGAGCTCTCGTCCTGCACACGGTGTCTGGCAAAGTCTGTGGTGGGGAGGGACTCATCTCTCATAAAGCATTCCAAAGCCGCTGGTCTGGCCGCCCCCAAAACGAGTTCTGCCTCCAGATACCCAGACGGCCTCGGGGGCAGTCTGCGGCACCGCAGCTGGTTTGGCTCCAGCTTCTGTGCAGGTGTCGTCGCCTTCCCGGAGGAGGAGACGCGGTCAGCTGGTCGGGACCTCCTGATCCAGACGGGCCGTGACGGCCTCGCTCATGACGGAGGTCCATCCTCAGCTCCAGGCAGGGAAAAACAACCGATCCTTTTTTTATTTTATTGTTTTTGAGAGACTGAGATCGAGGGGATTCAATGAAGAGCCCGTAGCCTAGTTATGCCAGATGCATTTTCGCACGGCTCACGGACCCTGAAAGGGGAGCGTGTTTGCTGCATTTGCGTGTTTCAATTAGTAGTCGAATTAATGCCACGGTTGCAAGCATCATCTTTATTTCCTTCCAAAACGATGAGTCAGACTTCGTCCACGGTCCTCTTTTCCCCGAGCACAGCAGAACACGGCTGTGCGCGTATTGTCAGGAAACAAAAAGTTGCTGCCACCCTAACCCTCTGTCCCCGGCTCTCGGCTCCAGGCGGCGCAGCGGGGCCAGCGGGAGGGCGCGGGATCCGCCCCGCTGCGGTCAGCCCTCTGCTCTCGGGCATCTTTGGCGTTACCGAGCCTGTGTGGCCTTCTCCCTTCCTGGCGAGGCCACCAGACACCCACTGTCTGGAACAGAAGATACCTGGGGGACTGACGCGTGGTGACTCCGGGGCCGGAGCGATGCACGGCGGAGACAAAGAGCAAGTTTCAGAAAAGACGCGTGTTTCCGCAGAGCTGGGTCCCTGGGAGGTGTCTGCAGGGCGGGTCCCTGGGAGGTGTCTGCAGGGCCTGCTGTGGCCTCGGACAGAAGCCAGGCCGCAGGGGCTCTGAGGTCGCCGATGAGAACCCCGAGCAACGGGGGCGCGTGGCAGGGACCCTCGCCTTCTTCCTCGGCGACCAGAGGAAAAGCCGGGAGAAGGGCGGGAGGCCGTGTGAGAGTCACGCGGTGGTGGCTACTGGGGTGCCGCCCCGGCCCCCGGCCCCGCCCCCGTCAGGCTCCCCACGATGCCCGCGACCCCACGCTCTCCAGTAAGCCAAGTGCACTGAGCCCGGGTCGCCGCACAGCCTACAGCGCTTCGTCCCAACCCCGGGCTACCGCGTCCCCGACAGCCCCTCCCTCCCGGGTCGGTACACTCGGCACACGCGTGCTCCTCGCGTCGGCCAGCGGCCAAGGAGCCGGGCCCCACGGACACTCTTCTCAGGCCGGGACGCCCGGAGCCCCACGGCCGCCTCCGCGCCCTCCGCGCCACTCAGGATGACGAGCCGTCTCCACCGTCCGCGATCCTTTGCGCCTTTTCGTTTCCGAGTGGGGCCCCTTTAGAGGACCTCCCTCTTACCTACTGCAAGTCCTACGAGTCGTTTTCGGCGATACTGGAGAAAGAGCTGCTCTAAAAGAACGTCCTTCTCCAGTGCTTGTGAATTCTACCGGCCCCGCCGGGCAGGATGACGGGAAAACACGGGAGCTGGGAGAAAGCGCGCGAAAACATAGAAACTCCACTGTTTCCAAGTACGCCCTCTGCCTCGAGGTCTTTGGGCTGCTTCCGGGAGAGGCCACTCTCGGGCCGGGACGGGCGCTGGCCTTGGCCTGGGATGGCGGGCGGGTGCTCGGATCCGGGTGACAGGCGTCCCTTCCAGTTCCTGCCCTCAGGAAGCGTCATTCGACCCGCCACCCCCTCCCCCCGCCCCGCCGGCTCTGATGGGGGTGGAGGCCTGGGGGTGCCGTGGAGAACCGCCAGGACTTCCCGAGGGAAAAGAGGGCGCTGACGGCGAGGAGAGACGCTTAGGCCCACGGGGCTCTGGTGTGTTTTAAGCTTCACTCTGGCGGAGCTCGCCTTCTCCACGTGTGCACGATACCTGATTTCTGTGACTCAGTTTCCTCACCTGTGAAATGGACCGAATCACAGCGCTGACCGCAGAGGGCTGCTGCAGCCTTAATGACTGTGTCGGTACGGGCCACGCCATCGCTCTCGCCGTCCCTCCCGAGAGGACAGGCAGATGTTTCAAAGGACAAGAATTAGGGGCTCAGCCGGGCAAGCGTCCGACTCTCGGTTTTGGCTCAGGTCATGATCTCGTGGTTTCTGAGTTTGAGCCCCGCATCAGGCTCTGTGCTGGCGGTGCAGAGCCTGCTTGGGATTCTCTCTCTCTCTCTCTCTCTCTCTGCCTGTCCCCTGCTTGCTCTCAAGATAAATAAACTTAAAAGAAAAGTAAATAAATAAATAAACGGGCGAGAAGAAGCAGAGCGTTTGCTGCCTCCGACCTTCCTTCGCCGGTGGATGGCTGACAGTTTGCACCCAACAGCCCCGATCTCCTCCCCGACGTTAGAACGACACGCGGAGGGGAAGAAATGTCTGCCCGCCGTGTGGGATGAGCTGACGGAACGCACGAGAAGGCGGGAGGCTAAGAAAGGCCAGTCCTGGCTTCCTGTCCTGAGCGGAGCGTGTGGCGTGGGCCGCCTGCCCCTTTGCTTTCTAAGCCTTTCCACAGAGCTGCCGAGGGCCCAGCAAGGGGGCGGCACCGGGGCCGTGGGGGGTGGAGAAAGCCAGCGCCTCTCATGTGATGGGGGGGGGGGCTTTTCTCAGGAGCCCCCCTGAGGAGAGACTCCCCTGGGAGAAAGCGCGTTGTCCCAGAACTACGAAGTTTCAGCCCAAAGCCTAAAAACCTGACCCCTTCCCAGAGAAGCTGGGTTAATTACAAAGGCAGGAACGTCCAGTGATCCGCCCCCACTCCCCCGCCCCCGGCCATATGACATTGCGGTGACAGCGCGGTGCGGGAGGGAGGATTGCTGGCTCACAATCGCGCCACCTGCCACCAGCAGCCTGGGAGGCCGCAGGCAGCCTCCCGCTCCGCCCCTGCCCTGCCCGGCCCTGCCTGGCCGCCCGGGCTCCAGGGTCCAGATCTTTCTCCAGTGCCAGGGCGAGTGGCTCCTAGAGACTGGGCACACGCCTCGGTGACGATTAAATCCCCACGCCTGCACCGCCGAGTGCCACCTGCTCTCAGGCCTGGGCCCGGCCCCGGGCGGGGGGCAGGGCCACGTCTCCGCCGCGCGCCCCCAGAGCGCCCGAGCACAAAGCTACCTGGCCTGTTCATGAAGTCGCAGTGGCCCAAGCCCGCGATGTCCACCCTCTTCAGGAAGAGCACCATGCTGGTCAGGTTGGCCTCCTGCATCTCGGCTGGCTTAAGCGGCCGCATGTCTTTGGAGGCGAAGTCCTCCGAGTACAGACAGAAAAGTTTGCCTGGAAGAGACCAAGGGAGACGGCTGTGAGGTCTCCGGGTGGCCTGCGTCCGGGGACGTCCGTCGCTTCCGTGGCCGTGGAGCTACCTGACGGCGACGAGCCGAGAATCTGCTTGCGCACGTCCGCCTGGCTCTGGCTGATGGGCTGCGTGACCAGGGAGTTGGCTCGGATCCTAGGGTTGTACACCTTTAAACGGAAAGACAGCACCGTTAGTGACGCGTGGCTCGAGAGCTCGTAGGCTCGCGGGACGCGAGGGGACGGTGTGGACTGCGGCGCCCTGTGAAACGCTCGGCCTCGGACTCGTTTCCTCTGGCCAATACTACTCCTGTTTCGCGTGCCTCGAGATAGAAACCGCCAGCGCCCGGATACGCGGATTCGGAGGCTGGCTGCTTTCGACGTAGGCTCAGCCCCACCTCCTGACACGCTGGCGGCGGCGGCGCTTCTCAAAGCACCGCACGGGGAAGCACGGCGGGGGAAAGGACCCTCATCTGCCAGCGCTCGGTCTCTTCGAGGTTCCGCTCCAGTTGCGATCTCGGCGGTCTGACCTTGACGACACGTGCCGGGCCTTCCCGGTCACACGGGCTCAGACGGAAACGGCACCGGGCACCGGCGGGGATTTTCCTACGCGCGGTTTCAGGGAGAGGGACGGCTGGGTTCTCTGCACGGTGGCCTAACTCGGTAAGAGCCCGGATTGGTTCCCGGGGAACCCTTGCAATGGCCAGAGTTGCTGTCACCGCAAGATACTAAGGGGACCCAGCTTCCCGGAGGGGTAACCTCTGAGGAGGCGAAACGGGCCAGGACCCGGTAGGTTCTTTCCAAGTTCTTCGATGCTACGATTTCTTAGGTTCCAGGCTCGTTGAGAGTCTGTGAAATCCTACTTCCATTTTCCTGACTGTTTTACTTAAAGACAGTTACAAAAAAATATTTTTAAATATGAGGGTAGGATTTCATCCTGTCGACACTAGAGCCAAATTCTGATAAAATCAGAGTCAGTGTACTCGAAACTAATTTCTGGTAAATCGCCCCAGGGAAGATGCTAATTTCTTGGAGAAAGGGGGTCCCCCAAAGCACTCGGAGGGCGTACACAGGAAAAGACTGGCTTAGGACTCAGCTCATCTGCCTCGCCGGTACCTCCGCTAAAGAGAAACCAGTGACAAGAAGAACCAACGCCTTTCTGCTTTAGTAGTTGTTGGCTGTGTCTTAAAACTTTCTCCTCGCGGGGATTACCAACAAGCTAACAAAAGGCAGCGGTGGGTAAACAAGACTTGTCACTGGTCACAATAGTCCTCCTTTGTGCGCACGAGCGACTCGGAGACTCATCGGATCATGACAGAGTTCATCCTCCCTTCCTGCCTGACGCAGTGGCAGGTGACCCTCGACACCTCGCAGCAGGCTCTCTGCGCTCGTGACCGGTCATTACCTTTCTCCTCTCCACCCCCACGTCAATGACAAACTTGACGGTGCTGGTGCAGATCAGAGACTCCCCGGGGCTGGCGGTGAGCACCACTCTCCTCTGATAAACTGGGCGTCTTTTCTCTGTCTCCTCGTTTGGCTTGAACAACGCACATTTCTCTTCTGGATACAGAGGAACCACCACCAGCTCCCCAAGATCTGGGTTTAGGTTCGCTCCTTCTTGACAGACAATTTCATAGGCTTTTTCAATATCCTAAAGTAAAAAAGGACATCCCCGTGAGAAGAAAACATGTTACAACTTCACCACTTAAAAAAAAATGTCTAAATTAAACCTACAGGCCAAAGGTCCATATTGCATGCACGGCAAGAAACACCTGTGGTGTCATCTCTGTGAATCATTACGTGAAAAGAAGACACGACGGGAGGAGAACGTTTCTTCGGGGAAGTTAAATATACCTTACAGACAGTTTCATTGCTTTTCGTCCAAAATGGCCTTCCTGTTCTGAAGTGTGGTACCCGTGCCTTTTTTTGCATTTTCCCTAGTTTTCTAGATTGGTGCCATTTCTCCTATCCGTTCACAGTGACGGGTACACCTCACCTTGACGGTGATGCATCCCCTGGCTTAAATGAGGAAGAACTAATAATTCTGAAACAATCTCTGGGTTTCCAGTAAAAGCGTCTACACACCCCTCTGTGATCAGGGTCCCCGGGTCACTCTGAGAGTTATTTGGACCCATTATTAGCCTTTCAGATAGCGTAAGTGGAATGAAGTCGGCAGGACACAGTCACCGCTAATGGACACATCTGGCGCGATTAGGGCATGTGGAAATCTCCGTTTACATTGTTTCACTGCCAAATGTATTGGGGGAAAAAAAATAAATTACTTCCCCTAAAACTACCCATAAATAATTGGGGCAAAATGCTCAAAAGGCAAGGCATTTTAGATAGTATTTTTCTATTTCTCAAATACGAGTTTTTCAGGACCTCAAATAAAAAAGGTGTCGTTTAATGTAACCTTTGAAATTTATGTTTCTAAAGTTCCTACTTTCTTTAAAAAAAAATTTTTTTTAACATTTACTTTTGAGAGACAGAGTGTGAGTGGGGGAGGGGCAGAGAGCGAGGGAAGATAGAGAATCCAAGCAGGCTCCAGGCTCCGAGCCGTCAGCACAGAGCCTGAGGTGGGACTCGGACTCGAACTGTGAGATCATGACGCTCAACCTGAGTCACCCAGGTGCCCCTGTGCCAGTTAAGTTTCTAAGGGACCTCGCTCGCAGATTGCGGGGCCGGCCCCGGGTGACACCCGCGGCACCTGCCCGCCATCGCGGCCTGCACCCCCAGAGGCTCAGAACCTCAAGATGCCTGCGGCCTTCATCACGGTGTCACCTGGAAGACGCTCAGACTCCGTTAGACTGTGGTTTCTGAACGGGAAATGTCTTCCTGGCCCAACTTCATGCCAGGGTATGAGCCTTTCTAAGCCCCGGGGTGTTCCTGCTTCCACTACCAGCCTGGGGGAACCGCATCCTCTGAAGGCTGACAGTTCGGAAGTCACCATGTCAGTGATTACAGGTTACATTAAACTCAGAAGGACCAAACACCTTTTTTAGAGACCACCTCCCCAGTTCTGTCATGAGTGTTAGTTTCCAAAAATCCGTTTTGGAATCTTTGTCAACTCTGACCTGAAGGAAGACTCCTCATTCTGTTGGTCTTCATTATACCTTCTCCCCCCACCCAGAAACTTCTGTCTTCTTTTTCACCTGGCGAGTGACCGTGCATTCCGCCAGTCCTCCCTTCCTAAGGCTTTGCCCGGTGACGCCGAGCACCCGGAACCGTCTTCGTGAACCCTTCCCCTGGCTGCCCACGCATCGGATTACTTTCCTCAGGACTTGCTTGAACTGTGCAGGCTTAGGAAATGATAACGGAATAAATCGCTCTAACAGGTAGAAGATCTCCCATTGAAGGAACTGTGTAACACACATGAAAACTCACGAAATCTATGGTAGTTATCTATTTGAGATTCTGAATTCCTTTCTTTATGCCAGCAGGTGAAATCTAGGTTGTGAGAAGGCCCTCTGAAGCTCCCGGAGCCGGGAGGGCCAGTCACCCTCTATGCTTTGAATATAAAGTATCTATACTTCATTTTTATATCAAGTATAAATACTTTGCAAGTACTTCTGAGAATCGGGAGTACTCAAGGCTCTGAGGGGAGCAGAGTCACTTGTCTCTGCTCAGCCGGTGCCTCAGTCACCATCAAACAATTTCCGTTTTCCTTTTTTGGTTTCTGCTTAATCGCCGGAGTCACTACATACTGAGGGTGATGGTCTTCTGAGATCTAGTACTTTCACTGAGTAAGATGACGGGCAGGAAAAAAAGACCAGGACATTACTAAGAAGAAAGATACCATCCTTGAGATTCTGGGGGCTTCTAGATTCAGCCAACAGAGTCCTGGGGGGGAGGGCGAGGAGGCCCGGTGCACAGCCGCAGATAAAAACAAAAACAAAATCCAGTGCGAGCCCAAATGGCACCTTGAGCCGATAAAAGCAGGAGCAAGTGCTCGGTTATACATTTCTTTCTTCTTCCTCTTCCTCTTTTCTTTAAAGTTTATTTATTTGGGGAGGGCGTGTGTTGCACAGTCAGTTAAGCGTCCGACTTCAGCGTGGGTCATGAGGTCGAGCCCCACAACCAGCTGGAGCCTGCTTCGGATTCTGTGTCTCCTTCTCTCTCTCTGCCCCTCCCCTGCTCACGCTCTGTCTCTCTCTCACAGAGACATTATTTTTTAAATAATGCAGTTTATTTATTTTGAAAGAGAGAGAGAGACAGCACAGACAGCATGAGTGGGGGAAGGGGCAGAGAGGGAAGGAGAGTCCCCCCACGTGGGACTCGAACTCACGAAACCGTGAGATCATGACTTGATCCGAAAGCAGGAGTTGGACGCTAACCGACTGAGCCACGCAGGTGCCCCTCGGTGACACCTTTCTACTGGTCCTTTTGAAAACCCATTTTCCAGAATCCATGGACGAGCTTCTCATCCTGTTTAAGAAAAGGAGCCCCAGGGTAGGGCGAGCGTCTTCTGGGTGTGCTATCAATTACATCTTTCCGCCTAACCCCGAACTGATGACGGTATGAACACCCGTGGGATGGGTCAAGGGCTTTGGGTAGAGCCTCACCCCCAGCAAACGCGCCTGGTCACACGGGAGACAGGCAGGGTGTGACGGAGTTGGCGAGCATCTCCCCTCCCGAGACCTCCGAGCACACAGGGACAGCCCCGGCCGCGCATCCGGGGCCCCCGGACACTTGGCCCGAGCCTGGGGGGGGGCAGGTGAGCTCTGGGGACCACGGCTGGAGACCCCCAGGCCTGCCTCCCGGGGCCCGCGTTCTCACCGCCTGTGATTTCAGCAGCACCCTCACGCTCTCGTTTCGGAACGTGTTTTATTCACCCTGCCCGCGTGTCTTCTCAAGTACTTAAAAAAAGGGCGTGATGGAAGCAAACGTTTAAACAGTGAATCAGCAAGCCGGATACCTGCATGTTAATTATTAAAAGCTCCCCGACAAGGTCAAAGGGCTCCCCCTAGGTCACCCTCCCCGTTCGTCTGCTAGGTCAGAAGGTGACTGGCGTACCTGTTCACAGGCCAGGAAGGCCACGATGTCCCCCTTCTCACCGGACTGGTGGATTTCGAAGATAAGGCGTAGAACAGACTCCAGAGTCTCCTTCTGCGCCCCGCGCAGGTGCACCACCTCCACGGGGTGCGGCTTCCTCACTTCTATGAGAGGCACGTTTCCGTAGTAAGAAAGGAGCTTGCTGCTCAGGTGAGGCGAGGAGTTAATTATGAGCTTCAGTTCCGGTCTGGCCATTAAAACGTCCTTAAGGAGTCCCAGCAGCACGTCCGTGGCAAGGCTTCTCTCGTGCACGTCGTCCAAGACGATGACCCCGTAGCTGCCCAGGAACGGACTGGACATCATCTCTCTCTGCAGCATGCTGTCGGTGCAGTACCTGCAGGGGGGAGGCGGTCAGGGCGGAGGCTGCGCTGCCGCCTCTCGCTAACTGGGGAGCTCCGTGTGACGGAGTTGCGTGTTACCACTGACTCTGGTCTAAAAGCAAGTTATTTAAATCTCTGCCGTGCCCTTCGTGTTAGGGGAATTATCCCCTTCTCGGCAAACTCTCTAAGCGCTGATCTTCGAGGGAGAAGTGTTCTCGGCCAGGAGGAGGCAGAGTGTGTGTCCTGTGACTATATCGAGGCTTAATTAAAAACGGAAAGACGGGGATTTAAAACTCTACTAGACTCAGCAAAGCCTGGCCTTCCGGATGATTCTCTAATGCGAAAGGAACACGAAGGCTCAATCCTAAAACTATACAAACCTTCCCTGTAACACAGAGACCCACGTCCTACCTGGTGTTAGGAAGATCATGTACACAGGTGCTTAAAACAGAAGCACCATTCCCGACCACTATGTAAAAAAATATCTTTGCACACTGTTAAAGTTTCAGGAAATGTGGTTTATGTTTCGAATTCCTGAAGGCTACAAATGAAATATAGGCAAGTTTTATTGGTAGTTTCTGAAATTAAATATATTGAATTTGACCTTGAATGCAAGTTTGAGTAATTCTTTTAAAACCTGTGTTCTAGAGGGTCCATATCTGAAATTTGTGTGTCATTGTACAAATCATCTTGATACATAGTTCAGAAAGACTATTATAGGCACATAATATTTAGGTATCCAGGGTTTCAAAAAAGGCCACGAAAAAAGCTTAAAGAAGAACTAGGTTGTTATGTACAACATCCGAAAAAAACAGTAGAGGTAAAGGTTGTATTTACTAAGCGTCTATTACCTACCTAACAGATCAGATACTAAGGGGTTACAAAGAAAATGAGAGACGATACCAAATACAGAACCCGGCCTTCCCTGATCAGTAGTTAACCTCACTCCTCTCACTTAGGTAGCTGTTCATTCTGAGCTTATTGAAAATTATGGCTAGAATTCCATCTCCAAGAAAATGGATCCAGTTGCAATTTCCCTTTATAACGAAAAAGTCGCTAACACGGACAAGGGGCTTACACGTGCCGGTCACACGCGTGAGCTCATTTTGCCCTCACAACCACCCCGGGAGCAGGGGGAGCGGGCGCCCCGTCTTACGGACGAGGAGGCTTGAGCACAGAGAGGGGAGGGGGCTTGTGCGAGGCTCAGGCGGCAAGCGGCGGAGCCGCGCATCTGACCGCCACGGTGCCTCCTCTTCAGAGCGCGAAACCCGGAGGAAAGCGGGGGCCTGCCTTCTTGGATCAGAGGGGGCTCTTCCCTAGCTGTGGCCTCTTTGCTGCGACTCCCACTCTGTTAGCCACAAATCAGAGCATGTGTGGACACCCACCGGCTGGGGGGACTGTCGGGGTGGGGAAGAAAGAGCCGTCTCCCGGCAACAAGAAAAATTGCCAAGTGAGGATAAAAAGGCAACGTGAGGGCCGGGCCCTCCGGCAAGGGCAGCAAAGGGGGGCCAAAGCGGGGCCCCGACTCCCACCCACCTCCGGAGAGGTACCTGCAGTTCAGCCCCCCGACCGCTGGGAGCTACTTTCCATGCTAAGGAAGAATGCTACACGCACATAAGAACGAGACAAGTGTCCACGTAAATTGTAGCCCTTCCGGTGGCCGCCGGGATCGACTGCTCGGGGGGCGGGGGCTTTGCCATAAAATAATCACACGGAAGCTACGTCCCAACGGCAGAATAGAGGTTTAGAGGGTGAGACGTGTCTTCAACCTGTTCTGACCACATTGTGCGGTTTCTCCACAATTATTTACCCCCGTGGCTTTCTAAAAAAAAAATTTAATTAAATTTACACTTGATCCATATTCAGATAAAAATACTGTAATATCTCATTTTGCAAGTAACTATAACTGAGAGGCCCCGCCAAAAGGTTTCCAAGGTCCAGACGGCATTCAAGAGCTAAAAATACACATCTTAACCTCCGAATAGAGTCAGAGCTGCCCTTTAACCCACCCCGTGAGCATCTGAAAGGCCACGTCACAACGGGAAGGATAAAGAAGGAGCCTGGCGAGGCTGGGGACCCTGCACGCCGTGGGGGCCAGCGGTCCCGCCCCGCACTAGCAGGGGGTTTGTGCCTGGGTCATCTGTGCCGTTCCCAGATCACGTGCACAACCGAGTTCATGCCCATTAACTGATGTGACGACGTGGGGACCCCATGGCTGTAAAAGCAGAAGGTTCCAGCCACAGCTTCAAGAAGTTCAAGTCCTAGTGCTGGTGACGGAAAGGTCCCTTACGGCTTCACCCCAGCCTGAAGACCTGTGGCTTCTGGTTTTGAAGGTGACATCTGAGGGAGCGCAGCGAGGTACAAACCAGACGAGTCGCACGGGCTCTCTGATCGGGGGGCGTCCCCGGACTCTTCCACTGGGGGCTCCAGGCTCCGGCTAGCTGGGGATGCCGGGCACTGCTCCCTTCCCCGGAAAACCTGCCGAACGTCCTCTATGAAAGCAGCATGTCAGCCGCCGGGGGTGCGAGGACGCCGAAGCCAGGGCTGCTGCCCTCCACCGCAGCACAGTACGGCCCGTACGTCCTCCCCGCTGGGGCAGATGGCCCCCCACGGTGTGCTCCCTGGAGGAGTTACGGGGGTGCAGATACAGTGCTTGGCCCACGGGATGGCCACGCGGCTTTAACCCCCTCCCTGGGGTGCTGTTAGATGGTCCCACTTTCTTCGTGGGCTACGACACAAAACTCCTTGAGAAACACTGTCTCGGGGGAGGGCTTCTCCCCAGTTATCCTTTCTCGTCTCTTCCCCTCCGTGCGCCAAGCCCTGGGGACCCTCTGTGCAGGGGAAATCTCACAACGAGGCTGAAAATAGAGATAAAAGGAGGACCCTTTCTCGCAACCTGCGGTAGCTCCTGCGAGGCTCCTCGGGACCTGGAGGACTCGGACAAGCACGGTTCGGAACACGCTGCGCTAACCTGCCGCGAACAAGGCCGGTATCAAGTAGAGGCCGGGCGCCGTGCTTTCCGCCTGATGCTACAGGGGGGTGAGGGAAGTCTTCCTGGAGTAGATGACCCTTCATGTCTAGGAGGGATGAGGCCCGCCCGGAAGAGGCTCGGACATTCCAAGCGGAGGGCACATGGGCACAAAGGGAACCACATGGAACCTGTGGAGCTGACGGCCACCCAGGTAACTTGCGGGGACCCTGTCACGAGGAGGAGCCCGGGACGCATACGCTGGATGGTCTCTGGGTCCAAACTAACCAGGTCGTGACTGTTCCCCGAGGCGGCTGGGGGGAGATGGGAGGAGTGTAGACAAGAAATCCCCGACACGACGCCACGGTGGGCTCACGTCTGGCCGCCGACAGGCCGGTTACGAGTGCACAGCACAGGCGTATAAAATGCAAACTAGGGGCGCCTGGGTGGCTCAGTCGGTTGAGTGTCCGACTTCGGCTCAGGTCATGATCTCTCGGTCTGTGAGTTCGAGCCTCGCGTGGGGCTCTGTGCTGATGGCCCAGAGCCTGGAGCCTGCTTCAGATTCTGTGTCTCCCTCTCTCTCCCTCCCTCCCCCACTCATGCTCTGTCTCTCTCTGTCTCAAAAATAAGTAAACATTAAAAACAACAACAACAACAACAAAAATGCAGACTATGAGAACAGGGGACCGGAGGACACGAGCCGAGAGCCGCCGGGCGCAGCAGGGCAGACCCCCCCCGGACCGACCTCAGGATGGTTTCACTGGCGCAGCAGTTTTCAAAGGGGATCACGTAGCCGACTTCGTGCCCAATGTTAACGTCCATCTCGTCCGCCACCCGCAGGGCCAGCTGCACGGCGGCCTGCGCGTGGACCTGCGTGCACACGACGCCCCCGTGCTGGTAGTGGACGGACAGGCAGTACTCGGCGCACCACTGAGGAACCTTCAACGGGGAGAAAGGACACGGATCAGCTTCCTCGGGGCACTCGCTCTCCCCTCCACCGGCGACGTCGCAGCGGGCTGCACTGCCCCTGTGAGGGGTGTGATTCCATCCCAGTAAATTACTAAATACAGTCAAGACCAAACACGAGTTAGCAGGGACTGTGAAACTTTGACTTCTTCCAGATGGAAAAAAAAAAAACACATAGAAATAAAAGGCAAAATTAAAAAAAATATTTTAACCTCAGTTACGTTTTTGAAAAAACTAATGTATTTACAGACTGTTATTTTCTTCCGGGTGCAAGAAAGCCCCATCAGAACTATGGCTGCTGGTACCAGCTGCTGGGTTGTAAGCAATGCAAATATGAAACAGCATTTCGTGACTCCAAAGGAAAGCATTTACATTTAAGCCTAAATGATCATAACGAAATAACCAAATAAGCCCCCTCGACATAACTCTGGTAAGAGAAGCTAACGTACACCAGCATTTATCACGATACAACATAGAATAAACCCACCAAGCCAGTCCAGCCACTCCATCCAGGCTTGGAGAGACTCCATTCCAAGGCTGCTGCTGAGTTGTTTATATCAAAAGTCCTTTTACTGAAAATGTATGACAGAGCAACTGATTTCATCGAGTTCATTTGTGCAAGAATTAGTGTACTCGAAAGTTCCTGTTTCAGGGGCACCTGGGTGGCTCAGTCTGGTTAAGCGGTCAACTTCGGCTCAGGTCATGATCTCACAGTTTGTGAGCTTGAGCCCCGCGTGGGGCTCTGTGCTGACGGCTCAGAGCCTGGAGCCTGCTTCAGATCCTGTGTCCCCCTCTCTCTCTGCCCTTCCCTTGCTCATGCTCTGTCTCTAGGTCTCTCAAAAATAAAATGAAAATGTTAAAAAAAAAAAATAAAGTACCTGTTTCATTTGTAGGCTATAACCTCAGGAACTATCAATAAGTAATATTTTGTTACATGTATTTTTTTTCCCCTTAATATACATTTCTTTGAGAGCAAGTGAGCACGAGCAGGCGGAAGAGCAGAGAGAGAATCCCAAGCAGGTTCCCCACTGTCAGCACGGAGCCCAACACAGGGCTCAAAACTCCTCAACCGTGAGCTGAAAATCAAGAGCCGGACGCTTAACTGGCTGAGCCACCCAGGTGTCCCGTTACATGTGTTGTGTTTTTAAAATAGATCATTCGAAGAATGTTTTTAACTTTTTTAACATTTATTTATTTTTAATTTCTTTTAATCTTTATTTTTGAGACAGAGAGAGAGAGTGAGACAGAGTGTGAGCAGGGGAGGGGCAGAGAGAGAGGGAGACACAGAATCTGAAGCAGGCTCCAGGCTCTGAGCCATCAGCACAGAGCCCGACGCGGGGCTTGAACTCACGGACTGCAAGATCATGACCCGAGCCGAAGTCGGCCACTCAACTGACTGAGCCACCCAGGTGCCCCAAGTTTATTTATTTTTAGAGAGACAGAAAGAGAGCACAAGCAAGGGAAGGCAGAGAGAGAGGGACAGAGGATCTGAAGCAGGCTCTGTGCTGACAGCAGAGAGCCCAAGGTGGGACTCAAACCCACGAACCATGAGCTCATGACGTGAGCTGAAGTCAGATGCTTAACCGACTGAGCCACCCAGGCGCCCCAAACATTTATTTATTTTTGAGATAGAGAGAGACAGAGTGTGACCGGGTGAGGGGCAGAGAGAGAGGGAGACACACAGAATCTGAAATAGGCTCCAGTCAGCACAGAGTCCGATGCGGGGTTCGAACTCACAGACCGCGAGATCATGACCTGAGCTGAGGTCAAGAGTCGGACGCTCAGCTGACTGAGCCCCCCGGCGCCCCCGAAATATTTTAAAAGCCACTGGTTCTTTATACTCTACCTTCAACCCCTTCACCGTCCCAGGTCACCTGAGAGGGAACTTCCATAAAATTTTCTGTCCCCCTCATTCCCCAGCAAATCATTTTTAAATTCTTGCCAAATCCTGGCTTCTTTAACCTGATTCTCTTCATGTCAGGATCCGCTCTCCAGGTCTCTAGCTGAGACTTTAGACAGCGTTCTTGTGAAAACTGTATTAAAACCATTTGTTTGAAGTTTTGCCTCTCCACTAGACTGGAGAACCCTGTGCGCTAGCCACGTGTGGCCCGTATTTTCCCCAGCACTTAACAGAGGACCTGACACATGACAGGGATAACAAATACTTGGACGGATGGCTGGTTCAGGATACCATCATAACAATCGAGAGAAGGATGGGAAAGTCTTGGACTCCAAACTCAGCACGGGAGAGAAGAAATAAAACCAAGGCACAGGAACCGCGAAGGGCGCATGAGCAGGACTCACCTGCAGACTGACTGTACGTAAGAAGAAACAAATATTCAGGGCACCTGGGGGCTCAGTCAGTTGAGCGTCCGACTTCAGCTCAGGTCATGACCTCGCAGTTCGCAGGCTCCATCCCCACATCGGGCTCTCCGCTGTCGGCACGGAGCCTGTTTCAGAGCCTCTGTCCCCCCCCTCCCCGCCCCAGGCCTCCCCCACTTGGGCGTGCTCTCTCTCTCAAAAAATAAATAAACGTTAAAAAAAAGAAGCAGAAACAAATACTCTAAGATTTCAAATTTAAAATAGTATGGTGATGCAATCACCAATTCGAACAGAAAAATGGAAAGTAAAATAAAATAAAATGAATGAATGAATGAATGAAGCTAGATGGCGTCAGGTGCTCTGGGGGAGTGAGGAGCCAGGAGCTGAGGGGATGACATTCCGGGAGGACATCTAGGTGCAGCTGACCTGAGAGCAGCTGACAAGCAGGCCTGGAGGGGGAGGGGAGGGGGAGGGGAGGGGGGGAGGGGGGAGGGGCCAGAGCCAGAGGCAGGCATAGGAGTCCCCGAATCTCAGAGCTGGAGGGAACCTCTGGAAGGCACGTGGGTCCCCCTCTCGTTTCCCACACGAGCCAAGTCTTGGAAGGGGGACTTGCCGCAGTGACACCGCCAGGATGTGCCCCAGCCAGGGCGGGTCCAAGGCCACCGCCTCTGACCCAGCGGAACTGTCGTCGCGCCCCGGGTGCTTCTGAGCCTCCTCGCACACAGGCGGCAACTGAGCCACGAGATTCTCGGAGGTCAGCGGTGCTAATTACTCTCTCCGGCCTCATGGCGGTGTCGGGGCCCGCGCTGTGGTGACAACAGGCGCCGTTTTCCACGGGCAGAACTGTGGCTGAAATCACACCGTCCGGTTTCACTCAAGCACCTGGATATACTTGGTGCGGTTATTACCCTCAGGCCCAGGAGCACTGCCTTCAGAGTCTGGAATTGTTCGTGATGCGAACAATGACCGGCCACGCTCCAAGCTACTGACTGGGGTTTTCGCTGGGTTTCATTCATTTCTATCCACTCGCATAAACACGAACTGCAAGATTAGATGATTGCCGTACGTTTATAACGGTATAAATACCGCATAAGCCTGGCAGCGCAATAAATACAGCGATCCGGCAGCCATCACTGTCCTCTGTCGCCCCCCCTCCACGACAAACTATTTCACCTGTGAGGCCAAGAAATAACTAAGCCCTAAGCCCCGTGCTGGGTTCCACGCTGGGCATGAGCCTACCTAAACAAAACAAAAACCAAAACAAAAACAGTGCGAGACTGTGCACATGCGTACTGTGCTTAATGTAGGGATGTTTGGGGACACGGCCA
The DNA here is from genome assembly GCA_030068075.1 of Paguma larvata. NCBI lineage: Eukaryota > Metazoa > Chordata > Mammalia > Carnivora > Viverridae > Paguma > Paguma larvata. Next base: position 20,555,498 of record CM057837.1, on the reverse strand, counting down.
AGCGACTAGTTGAGCCCAAGTCACGGCTAACCGCAGGGAACCCCCTCAAACGTGGCTCTGCCTGCGGACCACGCACGGCCCCGTCAGGGACAGCCACGCGCGGGGAACGGCACCCGCCAAGGGAAAGGAAGCAGGAAGTCACCTGGCCTACTCCGGACCATTTCTCTGGCCGCACTCACTTTCTGGATCACTCCGAGCCAGCTGGGGCACCTCTTAAGTTTGGGGCCTTAGCAAACCCAAATTCCAGGCTGAAAAAGACGTGTGATTCGGCAACTGCTAGAAATGCGGACATTTCGTGATTTCAAGGAACACGAAGATCACAGCCTCACGGGGCACGCCCGCGGGCCGCCCGCGTCTACAATAAACCCCGTGGCTGCCCGGGTTCTGATCCTGCCCGGGAAGTGGCTTTGGCTCCATCCTAATATACCTTAGCCTCTTACCAATGAACCACGCGCCTGTTCAAGATTTCATTTCTCTCTCCTACTGTTCCTCTGCGGGAGAGCCCCCCGCCCCCGCCCCCCGGTACTGAGATCGGGTCGTGGGCTGGCGGTGGCTGACCCTGGAGCGCTTGCCTGCAGCCTCCGGTCGGTCCTTTGGCTTTAGTCTTTCCGGAGAGAAACACCGAGTTCTAGGCCACTGCGTGCCTCGAATAACCCTTTAGAACTCGGCAAAAGGTGTGCAGCTTGGTGAACAAGGCAGGAAACTGCCCGTTTAACACATAACGAGAAAAAAAGATCAAACCCTCTTACAAATTTATCTGGGGGTCTGGGCAACAGACAACACCCCGACTGATGTATTTGGTCTAGAAACTCTCCCTACTGGAAGTCATGACCGCAAATATGTTCATTCTGAACTCACCGAACAACTGTCTCCAACTCCCTCCACCCATTGTTTGAACGCCACTGCCCGGACCGAGGGACGTGCGGACTGTGCGGAAGGCCGAGCCGGGAAGCACATCTCCGCTCCGCCCCAAAGCCCGGCGGGGCCGCCTCTGCGAGGCGCGAGGTCAGTGCCGCAGTGCACAGCCAGAACGTGCGTCCCCGGCTCTCGGCTCCTGCCTGGGAGGAGACCACCCGCACGCTTGCCCGTGTGCAGCACGACACTCGGTGAGACGAGTCCTCTCGGTAACCAGAGTCTACTCTACCTCAAGGCTCCACCAACTCAAGTTAGTAGCTGGACTTCCACGCCGTATGAAGTCACGGAGGAGAGGGAAGATGCCCCGTTCTCCGGGCAGCAGGCGTGGAGGCCGGTGTCTGGACCTGGGAGAGCCGGGGCCCAGGGGTCCTTGGGTGGCCCGATCCAGCAGGACCAGCATCCCCGTGCGGGCCCACGGCCACCACTGTGGCGAGAAGATGGCCACGTGGGTTCCATCCGTGGAGAACTTCCTGTCCTTCCACCCGCGGCCAGAGATGGTCTCACCTCGTCGCGTGGACACGCGCATAAATGAAGTGAGACAGAAAGGCAGCTGCGGGCACGACTCTACAGCCTAGTCCCAAAGGCCCTGGAGCCCTCCCGTTACGTCACTTGTCTGTCAGTGACAGCCCGGTCCCCCTCCTGCTCCGGAGGACCATGGAGGCCGCGGCCAGTGCCACGGCTCCGATCGCTCGCTCTCACTCCGGCACCAGAATCACGGGGTCCCAAAGCTGGAGGGTTCCTAGAGGACCTCCGACTCGCCCAAAGGTGCGCGTCCCTGCAAACACGTTCCGGGCCACCCGAGGTGAACCACCGTGTTGGGACACACCCCCGAGGAGTGGGTCTCCTTCTGCATTAAATGTCACACGTCCCTGGATATCACGATTTGCACAAATCCTGACACGGAGTGAACACAGGTAGACTCTGCCGGCAGAAGATGGCGGCCAAGTCTACGCTGTTGCTAGGGCGGTGTGTCCGACACCACGCCATTTCTTAACTTAGGGGACATCTCGGGCACATCACGTTTAGTCACCTCCCCGACTCCTCCATCTCCTGGGAAACTTCAGGACAAAAGCTAGAGAAGGAGAAGCAAAGAGAATAGACAGTTCCAAAAATACTTCGTTCTCTTTCAGGCTTTTTCATAAAGCTGAACGTGTGAACGGTGGTCCCGGTTTCCCCAGGGCAGTTACAGAATGCCGGCCGCACCCAAGAGAGGTGGAAGTTTTTAGGATCCTGCAAAATGGTCCTCTTTAGAAGGCTTGGGTCTAAAGACAAACTCTTGTTAGAAAGGTCTGAGACTCTGCGAACCAGACAATCAGCCTGGAAGCTCTGACAAAACTAACCGGGTTGTTTCCAGAACCGAGAAAACCACCAGTGCTCCCGATAGTTAACGTAGTTTAGAACAGGCCCGTTTCCCCAGCACTCGGGCACTGTTTAGACTCCCCCCACCCTGAGGATACGTACTGACTTCCCAGTGAACAGAAAACAAGCACGGTTTATGAAAATGGTTAAGAACTCAAAGACGGCAAGAGAAACAAACCCTTGCCAGGAATCGACGTAATACATTCCACAACGTATGGTGACAATTCTTGCCTTTAACGATTACAAATCCGAAAAGAGAACTCGGAGAGCATATATTTAATTTTTTCCTAACCAGAAGAGCGGGGTAAGCCATTCTGAGACTACATTATGAGCATGCGCGCTGCGGCTGAACAGGTAAAGGTACCGCGTGTGAGGAGTGGCGGTTCCTCAGAGTTAGAGAAGGGGGTCGCTCAGAGGCAACGGGGCAGGCCGCCGTGAGCCTGTGCTGTGGAACCGGAATCGGGGGCATCGGGGTGAAGTCACGGTCTGAAAGACCAGAGAGACAGAGACAGAGACGGAAACACGCAGAGAGAAATACAGAGAACCAGAGCTACAGACAGAGAAACAGAGTCACAGCGGGAGACACACCTGCTTCCTGGGCTGCTAACTGCCAGGGCCTGGAAGCGACGCCGGGCCCAGGGCAATGACACGCGGGGCCCGGATCGTGGTTTCTAAGTACCGTTCTCCACCGACGGGAAGCGGGGCGCCTGGAGGACAGTGCCTGTTTCTAAGACCGGAACAGGGGAACACACGCGGCGCGCCCGTCGCATCCTGCTGGGCCCGAGAGCAGAGAAGTGCTCCAAGGAGGACAGGGAGGCTCAGAAGGACACGGAAGTCATCCCGCAGGCCACATCGGGGACAATCGGAGCAACAAGACGAATGGGCTTAACAGAGAGTAAAGAAAGAACGTATGAGCCCACAGCGAAATGAATGAACGAATCGATCGTGAAGAGGAAGTTTAGCTTTACAGAAGAATCCCGACTATTAAACGTAGGAGGAACGTCAGGGTTAGAAAAATCACCAGTTTGGCCGGCACCAGTGCCGTGAGGTCAAAGAAACCGAGGCCGGACGGGGGGTGAGGTGGGGAGGGGGACGGCAGGTCAGGTTTAGAAGGCCTCCAGGCGAGTCTGAGAGACCCCAGTCAGGGAGCCACCGTGGTGGGTGAATGGCGGTGACACGTGGGCAAGACGGGCTGGTCTCCGAGGACAATGATACGTTCCTGTAAAGTAAAAAACTGGCCAACCGCAATAACAGTGCTCATGACCAAAACCTATGGGAAAGCTACAGAAGGAAAAGCAAGAAATGATTAATCCAAGTGACTCCAGGAAGAAAGAGGGCAAAGCATGAGGAAGGCGGCCTCAGAGAACGACGGTGCTCCACTTCTTCCGTTGGGCAGCGGGTACGAGGATCTCCTCACATCTCTCTCTCTCTTTTTTTAATGTTTAATTTTGAGAGAGAGTGCAAAGCAGGGGAGGGGCAGAGAGAGAGGAGGACAGAGGATCCGAAGCGGGCTCCGTGCTGACAGCAGAGAGCTCGATGTGGGACTCGAACTCACTAACCGTGAGGTCACGACCTGAGCTGAAGTCAGACAGACACTCAACCGACGGAGCCGCCCAGGCGCCCAAATCTCCCCACGTCTCCGAAATGACGGGGGACGGTGGCAGCTTTACAATGAAGAACAAGACAGCCACCGCCTTCCCAAGCCATCAAATTTAATTAACATCAGGGGAAAACAACGTGATACCTCCTGACAGGACACACCAAGGAGGCCACGGCACTTCCGTGGCCTTCCTGCCACAAACGCAAGCGCGACTGGAATTTAATCCTAAGGAAACATGAGACGGACACCGGCTGAGGGATGGCTTACAAGACGCTCTTCCAAAATGTCAAGTTCAGGAAGGACAAGGAAAAACTGAGCTGTTTCAGACTACAGGTGATTAAAGAGAAATGACCATTAAGTGCAATGAATGTACTTTGGGTTCTAGACCCTGGAAAATATTTTTAGTAGAAAGGACATGAGTGGGGAAAGTGATGAAATCTGTAAGTTTGTAAATGAGATAATCATGAAATGTCAGTTTCGCCTTCCTGACGTGGATAATTACAGTGTGGCTGGGCTCTGCTTTTGGTAAATATTTGCCGAAGGGTTTGGAGGCAAAGGGCCTCGTATCATCGACTTTTAAAGGGTTCAGAATAAAAAATGTGCACATTGGGGGTGTGTGTTTCTGCGTGATCGTGTGTGAGGGGGCAGGTGTGTATCGAAAGAGGCTGACACAGCGAATGTGGTAAAATATCAACATCTGGGGAAACTGGGGAAACATATGGAAAACTCTTGTCCTACTTTTGCAAACTTATTCTAAGTCTGAATTATTGTAAAATAGTAACTTTAAATATTTTTTGAACTTTTTTTTAACATTTATTTATTTTTGAGAGAGAGAGAGAGAGAGAGAGCGAGAGAGAGCAGGAGGGCCAAAAAGAGGCAGAGGAACCGAAGCAGGCTCTGCACAGAGCCTGACGTGGGGATCAAACTCCCTGTGAAAATCGGGGGATCACGACCTGAGCCGAAACCAAGAGTTGGCCACTTAACCGACTGAGCCACGCAGGTGCCCCCAATTTTAAATAATTTTTAACTTGCCATCTGTCCACAGAAACCAGGAATATTGTACCCATTCAGTTTTTACCAGTAGCTTCTTGCCGACATGCCAAAAGCATTCTTTGTGACAACAACTCACCCGAACAAGTAACAGTTCCTAGCAAACCCTTGACGTTGGCAGCTCTAAGTTAAAAAGGAACCACTGACTGACCATCCTTCCTCTCTTCAAGTTAGAACAAGTTAAGCCTCAAAGGTAACAAACAACCCGCATGTGGCAATGTACAACCGAAAGTCTTCTCATCAGTCCAACTCACAGAGGATGTCACATTAGTTAGACAAATCATCCGATCCCTGTCCGATTAGCCGTACGGTCTATTCCAATTCTCGCTTCGTAAGAATCCATACAGGAATTTTGTAATAAAAATACTTACTGTTCGCTTTATAATTTAAAGGCAAAATATAGATACCACTAAAATCAATTCTAGAAGTTCGAGTAGAACGGCAGCCTGCACACAACATTTTTCGTGAACTACCTACGCTAATTCGATCCCCCGTACTAGGTCCTGAAATGCAGGACCTCAGGCCAGGATGACATGTGACCACTCGCTTATTTCTTCTAGTCGGGAAACTACACATTTTCTCGTGCGGTTGGATTTCTGCAGCTTAACCGGCCTGACCAACAAGCGTGTCCAAACACCTTGATCTTCAGACTGCTGGGCACGTGAGGACAGCGATCAATCCCCGAGCCTGTGGCCAGCAAGTAACACTGACTGCACCTTCGAAAATGTGTACTGCGTGCAATGAAATAATCTGAATAGATTCTTCTCTGCTATTCTAGAGAAAACGTAGTGGTGCGCTGGTACCATCCACACCCACGTGAGTATAATTAACTGTTACTCAGCTGGCTTTAACAGATAAAACTAGGTAAGTAACTCAATTGTTGGGTCTGAATCGCTGCTGCTGCTGCTGTTGTTGTGTTTAGACCGCACCCCAGGCCCATCTCGGGAAACAAGAAAAATCCCAAGTACAAAATCTAACAGCCCGCCTAGAGGAACTAGAAGCAGAACAACAAGGAAACCCCAAACCCAGCAGAAGAGGAGAAATAATAAAGATCACAGCAGAAATAAGCAAGATGGAATCAAAACAGCAGAACAGATCACTGAAACTAAGAGTTGGGGTTTTTTTGAAAAAAATAAAATAAAATAAACAAACCAAACTGATAAACCGTTAGCCAGGCTTCTCAAAAAGAAAGAGAGAACCCAGACGAAATTCATGAATGAAAATGGATTTATCACAACCAACCCCTCAGCAATACAAGCGATTATCAGAGAATACTATGAAACAGTACACGCCAGCTCGCTGGGCAACCTGGAAGAAATGGACAGATTCCTGAACGACCGACCATATTCTTATGAAAACCCAACACTGCGCTGTGACGCTGTAATTCTGTAAGTAACCCCGAAGCGCCCCACACGAAGCAAATGGCACTTCCTGGCGACTACCCACCTGAGAGCTCCTGCCGCACTTGGCATCTCCCGAAACGATCACGATTTGATTTTGAAGCAGATTCTCCATAAAGGAGTATTTTTCCTTCCAGATTGGCAGATCTTCTCTTTCTTTCAGGAGTTTATAATAACGCGACGAATACGGCAATCCATCGAAAGGGTTCAGCTCCAAGTCCTCGCAGGCCAAAGTGCCCTCCTCGTCCCCATCGCTGGAATCCAGGGATTCGGGGAAATAGCGCTTCTCAGATGCAGAGTTGGGACATTCCAGCGCTGCTTCTTCCATCGTGGCCGGCCAGGAGGGCGCTTAAGCGGCTGGCCTCCTACATCCGGGTCCCTCCTACAGTCGCCCAGGGCCGAAAGTCTACTCACACACTCGGATGTCTTAACTGCCGAGACTTCGGGTCACGGTCTTAGCAAGCTGAGTTCCTCAAGTCTGCATCTGGTCGTCTCTGCTGTGTCCCCTACGGTGCTGGCTCACCAAGCCCTCTTCGGCCTGTTAAAACGACTGTCAGTAAACCACGCTACAAACAAACAAAGAAGGAAAATCAGATACACGTACAAGATGACCAGAAGAAAAAGCACAGGTGTTCAAAACTAAGGCGTTAACTGGTTTTCTTCCGTGAACCGGCTCCTGCCTGTTTGAAAGCCTAGGACTAACTCAGGCGAGCTCTTCCAGTCTGGGCAGCTGCGGTTTTCTCCCGGCCGGCTTCGAGGCGGTGCCACACTGGACCCGGTGCTCTCGGTCAGACCTGGAACGCAGGCCCTGACAGCAAGCAGCCATCGGGGGCCGTGGTGGCTGCGAGGCTCCACCACTGGGTCTCTGACCCCACTACAAGAGATGCTGGACCCTGTGACAGGGAAGATGGAGAGGGCCCAGTGAGTGCTCCCCTAACACCGGTTACAACATGGTCTCTCTCTATATTTAAACTAAGAAATCGTCTAGTTTAAAAGAGAGTATTTAAAGCTGCATTTACATTGGCCGGTGCTGGTGTACAATGTCAGGTGAGGGGAGTGGGTTTATTTTTTTCCCATTTGAGGCTATCGCTAGCTTTCATGAATAAGGTCGTGTTTGTGTAATTAAACCAGAAATCTCAAGCATGTTTCTTGAGGTCCCAGGGGCTTGAGCCCGAAAGGTCAGATTCGAGAGGCAGTAAAAGAAAACATTTATTTTGCATGAAGAAGAGAAATTCCCCAGCCAGGGCCAACCGGCGCCAGGAACTCATTCCCTACAGGCCAGGCCAGAGACCTTCCATCGGGAGCCGTGTTTCAAACTCCAGTCGACACTGCTGAAAATAAGCCTCTGTACGCATTGAGGTGAACACACGAAAAAGACAGAAAAACTCTGTAAGACAGAAAAACTCTGTATGAGAGAACGAAGCATAAGATGCCACTCGTGATGCCGTCGGCTAACCTCCCCTTTTCACTGCACTCCATTTATTGTGACTATTGCTTTAGCCCGTTGGGGTTCACGGGGCTAACTCCTCATCCTGCCTAATAAAAAAGGCTTCCCCACTGCTCAGGCCAGGCTCCGGGGAAACAGGCAGACACTCCAGAAAACACTTGCTCGGTGCCTTCTCACGGGCTCAGTTCATAAACCGGCCGTGAGTCACACACGCAAGGATACTCTTGAGGTCAGGACCGAGAGTTTCAAAACTCACACACGAATTGGCCAAAAGAGAGAGAAACTAATAACCAGAGGCGGTGGGTGGGGGGAGGCGGGGAAGAAGGGGGAAGGATGCTGGAGCTCTTCAAAGGTCGAGCTCTTCAAAATTCACTCTGGAAGCCTCTGTTTCAAAATGAAGATGGAATTGCAATGATGCAGTAACACGAATGTGATACGGATTAGCGTCCAGGCTCCGCGCCGCCCCTGAGGGGGAGCCCGGATCCGCAGAGGAGCTCCGAGAAACACGATGGCTTGAGGTCACAGGAGAAGCAAACTGGGAGAAGGTATCCAAGCATGAGAAAATCCCACTGCTTCAAAGAAGTTAACACTTAGTTTTATATTCAACTTTTGCTTCGTTCTAATCAGAATGAATGATTCTAATGAATCCCTTCGAAGGGATGAGAAGCGATGAACTGTTCTACCCCCTCCCCAAAAAAAGCACAGCTATTATTTTTTTACCAAATGTTCACCCTTGAAATGCTCCTCTTAGTTTTACAATATTCCTTAAAGGTGCAATAATCTTGTAATTAAAGCAAAATGTTATTTACAAAGGACAGAGCGCTTTGAACCCTCGGGGGACAGTCAAGCTTTCTGAACGGCCATCTTCCTGGAGATCTCGGGGTCCCTTCGCCCCCTCGCTGCGCCCGCACTGTACGCCTACGGCACCCACTCCTCCGTCCCGGGGGATTCAAGATGGCGGCCGTCACTCTGCCATTGCTCCCCCGGAGAGGCGGACTCTCTCTCCTCTCCCTTTAGTCTGGGCTGGCCCCGTGCATCTCTGCGATCAAAAGAATGCAGTCAAGTGATGCTGAACCACTTCCAAGGTATTCACATGCCGCAACGCCCCCGTTGGAGCCAGCTGTTATTGTGTGAGACGCCCGAGCCACATGACAAGGCCGCTGGGAAGAGACCAAAGCTGGGCTTCTGCTGACAGAAAGCACAGACGTGCCATGTGGGTAAGCCATGGACCATGCTCCAGCCCGGTCAGGTCCCCACGGGCCCCGCCAACACGACAGCCAGCAAAGGCAGCGCCCACAAGAACCCAGTCCACCCAAAGAATTGTGAGAGGGAACACGGTCACCGCTTCTGGAAGCTACTACGCTCCAGGGCAGTCTGTCTTGCAGCAACAGATAACCAGAGCTCTGCCTACTAAAACGGCCTCTTCGTGACTCAGGGTCACCGTGACATCAGTTCCTAAGCAGCATGATGTCCTCAGACTTCCCTCAAGCGTCCAGGGGTCAAAAGCCAGACTACCGGTCTGAAGACCCGCTTTTCTGCAGGGATTCAGTACCCACGTCCTACTGTGGTCGGTGAGGCCCCTCTCTGCTTTCCTAACCGGCTCTCCTACTCGGCACGTTAGAAACCAGTTAGGCTCGTTTGACGGAAAGACCTGGAACTGTTGAGTCCTCAAAGGGTTCTATACTGGAGTATAGCACAAGGAGTCTGAGCACAGCTATGAAGTCTGCGACATCCGTTTTCACTACTCAGGCCGGCTTCTTGCTGCTCTGCGGTTTGGAGCTCTAGACCTAGACGGGGCAGGGGCTGACTCTTCACGAAGTACAACACCTCTCGGCATTGATCCTGCAGCTGACGCGACCCGTGTCAATATTTTCTTAGATATAATTAAATATATATACAAGAGATCCATGTTTCAGCTGTAGGCAAATTTAATAATACCACCCTAAGCAAGGGAGAACAAACATGGTAGGTTACATGCCGCTCAAAATAAAATTTAATAAAAATTGCTCTGTTAGCAACGGAAACTATGTCGTATTCCGAGAGTCTACAAGATGTGGTCTTTGCTCCTTTTCAAAGCTATTTTACCGGTAAACTGGGGACTGCATGATTTGTCAAGGACTGCCCTTTGAAGCGAGCCTATTACAACTTTTAAATGAATATTAAAATAACACAGACCCTGACGTGTAACACGAAACCACCTCAACAACAAAGAATCAGAAGTTGACGTGAGAAGAGCTACAAATTAGTCATTTAGAGGCTTGGCCCTGGTGCGGTAATTCTAGAAATCCAGTTCACAGAAAAGGGAAGACAAAGTCTGCCAAGGGGTTAAGTGAGACGAGCTTGTGCAATCTGTCCGGAGACGCTCGGGTTTAGGTTTCGCGGTTCAAGGCTCCTCTTCTTCATTTTTCCCCGTGTTCGATTTACTGTAAGATATATTCCTTGCACCTATCAAATCCTCACAATGTACAGCTTTAGGACTGCTCGGAGATCCACCGGGGCCAGCGTGGTCTCCTCCGGTCTCAGGGCTTCGATGCCATCCGCACGTGGAGGACTCCCACTTACAGGTCCTGTCAGTTCCGGCTCTTAAACTTCAGGCTCCTGTGTTCAACGACCGACTCATCACCTCCACCGTGGGTATTCGACAGGCATTTTTTTTTTTTAACGCTTGTATTTTATTTTTGAGAGACACAGAGACAGAGCATGAGCAAGGAAAGTGCAGAGAGAGAGGGAGATACAGAATCTGAAGCAGGCTCCAGGCTCTGAGCCGTCAGCACAGACCCCGACGCGGGGCTCGAACTCACAGACCGTGAGATCATGACCTGAGCCGCCCAGGGGCCCCTCGACAGGCATCTCAACGCGTCCTAAACTCAGCTCTGGTGTTGACCCTGAAGCCACAAGCCTGGTCCTCCCCTTCTCGATGATTTCCTCCCGTTCAATTGCTCAGACCAAAACTTCTGAAGTTATTCTGGACTTCTCTTTATCTCAGATTCCCCTGCCTACAAAGATGTGCACGTCCTAATCCCCGGAACCTGTTGAGTCTGTACTTTGTACGCTGAAGGGGACTGAAGACATCACGAAGGAACAGACCTCGTGACAGGGAGCCTGTGCCGGGGAGTCCGATCTAATCCTGAGCCCTGCAATGAGACTACCTCTCCCAGTTATAATCGGAGGGAGACAGGGCCGTGCAAGAAGGGGCAGAGGGATGGGATGTTGCTGGCTTCGAAGAGGGAGGGCCACGAGCCAAGGAATGGCGTGCGTGGCCTCGAAAAGCTGACGAGGAAACGGATCCTCTCCTCGAGTCTCCAGAGAGGAACACGGCCCCGCGGACCCCTCGATCTCAATCCAGCGAGAACCCCGAGGGACTCCTAACCTACACGGCCGTGAGACAGGAAGTTCACGGACCGCAGTGATTTGCTGGAGGAGCGACAGAAAACGACCTGATCGTGTCACTTCAACTTCCGAAATGCGCCGACGCGTGAGCGGCCAGTCACCTGGACCGCTGCAGCGGCCTCCTGACCGGCCTTCCGCCTGCGCTCCCAGCCCCGCCGTCACTCCTCGACCCGGTCTCGGGGACCCTCTTTAAGTCAGCTCACGTTGCCTCTGCTTGGAAGTCTCTGCCGGCTTCCCAGCTCCTCGTACTCCAAGGAAAACCCCAAACACGGGACAGCACTGATGGCCCTGGCGGCCCTGTCCTCATTTCCAACCCCCCCCACCCCCCGCCCCTCCCACTCCCAGCCCCAGGCTCCCTCTGGTGCTCCCCCAGCACCCTGACATGTGTGGGCCTTGGGACGGCGTGCGGGCTCCTCTCTCTGAAATGCCCTTCCCTCGGGTGTCCCCACGGCTACCGCCCTTTCTTCGTAAAGCTTTTTCTCAAACGCCCACTCGGGGAGGGCTTACCGGCCACCCTAGACTCTGCCGCGCCCCCGGACCCCGGACCCCGGACCCACTTCCTGGCCTCTGTTCCTGCTTTATTTTTTTCCCCTTAACGCTCACTGCCAGCTAACAAAGTATGTATTTTTGCCTGTTACCTTGTTTCCGGCTGAAGGCAAGAGCTGTGTGTGTCTCGCTTCCTGCCGTGCACAGCGGAGCCTGCCACGTACTCAGCCTTTGTAAATATTTGTTAAGTGAATGATGTTAGCACTTGGGAGATATTTTTATTCGACTTCCCAAGTTGCCCGACGCTGTGTCAGGGGCAAAGTCCTTGAAACGTCCTCAGGATCTGGTTCCTCCCGTGTCCCTGGGCCCTCATTTCATGCCGAGATGCCGGCGACGACCCACGGTCGCCAGGCTTCCGGATTCCTCGAGGCCGTGGCGTGAAATGCTGGTGAGTTCCCAGAGTCCAGACCTGAGATGTCGGTACGGGCTCTTGGTCTTGCCTTGAGGCACACACCCGAACCGCAGTCGACTCCGGTTTCCACCCTGAAGGTGTGTTTCTCTCGCTCCTTTCCGAAGAGTCGCCGCAACCCCCGACCTTCGCGGCCCCCCCCCCCCCGGAGATGACCCTCACTGGGGGGACGCCCTCTAGTATTAGGGAACTGCTCAGCCATCAGTGCTACTTGTTACCCTTTCCCCACGTTTTGAGTCTCTCTACTCAGAGTCTTAGCGGAGCGATGTCCTCTCGGGAAATTTCCGCAGTCGGGGTCCAAATACGGTGGGCGCTCGCTTAGCAATTGGAGGCTGAGCACACAGCGGCCGAGTCGCTTTCTGTTCTTCGGGGATTTTCCGCTTTTCGGACTAACACCTGTCTGTTTTGTTACAGGCATCATTCACGATCTAAGAAGTTCTATCCTCAGGTTTTCTCACCTTCCGCGCCTAGATTTCTGGTCTTTCATTCACTGATTCTGCCAGTACCTGGGTGCCCACCAAGTGTCTGCCCTGTGGACATGGCGGTGCCACAGAGCCAACAGGCAGGTCTGGCTCCTGTCCCCAGGGAGCTTACCGTCCCTCGAAGCGGAGCGTGGGGGGTGACACAGATGGTCTGGGACACGGGGACTCAGTCTCACAGGTCAAGTAACTAAAAGAAGGAAGATGTGGCTGGTCCCTAAAAGGAGGGAAAGAGTCTGGTGCAGAAGGGCTCACAGAGGGCCCGGGGCCACGTCGCCAAAGACCTGACGTGCTGAAGAGATGCTGTGTCATCCTAAGTGCCATGGGCCTGACTCAGCCGGTCACTTCTCAATCCAAACTTTTATTTTTCACACTTCGGATTTTCTTCACAATTCTCCTCCTAAATGTGACACATTACTCTATTTGTTACTGCTAAAAATGGTAATTTTCTTAAAGTCATCAGCGAATCAAGTTGGAGGAGAGCTGGTCACAGGTTCAGGCGAACGGCAGAATGACACAGGGGAGCGGGCTGACGATCTGGCTTTCCAAGCGGGGCAACAAATCATTTTCACATGAAAAATTCATGAGATTTATTAAAAACTACAGAACATTTCTTGAGCATTTTAAATCATTTTCCCATAGGTCTGTGAAAATAGTCTGTTCTGTGATCTAATTTACACCGGTCCCTTTCATCTCCATTCTTTAGAAAAAAGGGGTGTGGGAGAAAAGTGCACACGCGTGCGCGCGCACACACACACACACACACACCCCTTATCTTTCAAAAAATTACTCTTTTTATAGGACTCCCAAATCTGTGTTGACACGATTTGAGCAATGAGTTTTTCTTGAAGAATCAGTGCTAATTTGTATTGAAGCTTCGAAAATATTTTAGCATCAGTTTAACGTCTCTTCGTATTCTGTACGGCAGTAAATATTTTATTACTGATACATTTGCATATAGGAGCAAACAGAACCAGTCATAAAAAAAAAACTACGGATGAATCTTCTATAAATACTAAACTTAAGAAAGTTGTACTTTTGTCGTCTGTCTCCCCACACTCGGCTATTCCCTAGCGTTCCAGGTTTCTGAATCTCCTGGGACAAACAGCGCCCTCGGTACAGTGAGCTCTCATCTCTATTATGACAGTCTAAAGTGCTCAAAAATAAAAAGAATTAATTCTGGCCATTTACGGGAGCAGCTCTGCAAAAGAGACACGTCTACGTGGAAGCTTTGGAACCAAGCTGTACTACTGACGCGAATACTCGGTACACATACTCAACACATTTATTCGGATTTTCGCTTTGTCCTCTCTTTCCTCTCGGTTCACGGCAGACTTCCTGAAGTCAAGATCCATTTCCGAGCCCTCTCTACAGCTTCTACAAAGTAAGCTATAAGGCTTTGTACAGACTACGTGATCAATAAATATTTGTTGAACTAACCATAAACAATATCTGTGTCACCCATAATTATAATGTTTAGAACACAGAAGGTTAGTGAGGCATTACGAGTGACTAATCACCTTCTTCAGGATAAAAGGCTATTATTTTTTGAGAACAGGATCGCCGATCCAACAGTCCATGCCGATTCTATTCAAAATGCTTATCTGTGGCAACATAAAGAGCTTGCCCCGGATGTCAATGGACCCATTGCTTCCTTCACTGAAGAAGTCTTGCTAATAAAAATGTCAGCTCGACGGAACAGTGTGGTTACTGGCACAGTCTACCGACATCTGGCACGAGCCCCTTATCTCACGGCAGACCAGTCACTTTGAGAAAGTGGCGTGGCCAAACTTTCCGTCTGTGGACGGATACTGGTCTGCAGACCACACTTTGAGAAGGGTGGTCCTATCCTGTTACTAAAGTTGGACCAATAACGATAATGGTACTGACAATAATTCTACCAATTAGGCTTCACAGAGCGTGCCCACTGGGTGCCAGATGCTCGAGGTACTTAAACACTTTGTACGGATTATTTCATTTAAACTCTTAAAGACCCCATGAGGTTCGCTTTATTATTTCCAATTTTCAAATGGGGAAATTGAAGCCTTCCACGCTGTAGTTAATTTCTCCAGCTTCTAAGAGCTCGTCGGTGGTAGAGCAGGTGCTGGAAGTCGGGCAGTCTGATCTCAGCTTAGCCTCGGTCGAGTGTACCGTGGACGCCTGACCAGTGTGCCCTACTGCTCCCTGACTGCACACGAGGACACGGGCTCACGCTGAAACACTGTGAGCTGAAGAGATACTTGACACTCCGGGAGATGTCAGGCCGGGCGGGCTGGAAGAAATACCACACAACTGAAAATGTGTAGTTCTCTTACGGAAAGAAAAACGTTGAAAATGTTTGAAAAACATGGTTGTAGTCACCACGTGGAGTTACAAATATTTAATATGTAAGTGTTATCGCCCAGGCATGTTGTACTTTAACTGAAACAACGGGCTTATCACTACTAGGACTTCTAGAAGGTTACCGCGTTGTTTGCCTTTGTTTTAATTGGCTCGGAGCTCCCCAAAGCACATCCCTTTTGGTTTCTAGTCTCTACCTAAAACCTTTCTTCGACGAGATAAGAGTTCAGAATTTATTTAAAAAGAAAAACACATTAATTCCAGACTTCTAACAAACTGACTTTGTCTTGATTTTAAGTAAGCAAATCAAATTGGCTTTTCTAAAACACGCGAATTTAAAAAATTGATTCACTTTTAACTCAATATTGGTTCATTCCAAATACAGCTTGAATAACCAGTCCTGCACGATTAATGTTAAGAATCCTACATTCCACTGGTAATTTAAGTTTTTTCAGACTTATATATAGGAAGATCTCCCAAGCTCAATCAATACTTACGTATCGTAACAACCTATCGCCGCTCACACGTAAATTTGGAAAGGACTTTATGAGGACTTCAAATGACTGGGCCATTCAGTGCTTTCAGTATTGTTTTGTGTTACTGAGTAATGCTCTGAAAACTACTATCTGAGTAAAAGTTGGCTAAAATATTAATTGGGCTTATTTATGCGGTCTAGTTAGACAGCTGAGCAAACGGGTGAGGTCTCGTAAAGGCTGAAATCTTAAGAACAGGCGACTGCCGGGCTTCGCTAGGAGGTTGACGTGGTCATTTTACCCCCTACAGATACAAAAGGAACTTTGACCCGCCTTTTTGTAGAGACGGAATTTGTTTGGGGCATCGCCAGGACTCCTGAAGCTACGCTTCACTTGAACCGTCTTCCCGAAGGGAGACTGTGAACCACCTGTGAATGTCAGGACATTCTCCTTTCTTGTTAACAAGGTCGCGGAGGGTCACCTTGCAGTGACTTCAATAAGACAATAATAGTTGGATAAACGGCGCCAGGGAGACCAGAATCAGTCCAGGGAACGTCCATGCATGAACCTCCCCCCCCGAGAGTGGGGATTCTGTTTTCGTAATCCTTCTGCATTTCGAGCTTCCTTTTTTGGCCACGCCTCTTTCGTCCCCTTGGGTTCTTTCGCGGCACCCGCCTCCTCACGTCAAAGAACCGTGGACCCCAGGGGTCCATCTGACTCTTCTCATTCCACATCCTCTCCATGGGGAGGATCATTCATAGGTTTACTTCAATTACTGCAGGTTCATCTGAAGTTCTACCCGAATCTCAGACTTCTTTCTTTGGGTCCCGACCTCCATGTCCGACTACTACTTACGGGGACATCCCAGTTCAAAGGAACTGAATTCATCACACCCCGCCCTTCTCACACTCCTTAAAAACTGAAAAGCCCTCTTTCCTTCTTTTGTTTCTGGATTTCAACAATGAGCAGAACAATTCCCCCTACCACCTGGGCTTCATCCTAGAGCACCAAAACCACGCAAACCGGCTAAGGGACCTCTCTCAGAAGGCCCTTCTCCCTCTCACCACCCTCCCAACCGCCACTATTGTTTGCTCATTTCTTCACGGAATTCCTACAAAACCTCCAGTTTTGTTTTTTTTCTGCCTCCAGTTTTGGCTCTCCACCAATCTGTCCTGCGCGTGCGGCCGGTGGCCCCTTTCACACGGAGGACGGTTCACGTCACTGACCCAAATCCTTCTCATTACCTTCATGATACAAATCTCACTCTTTTGGTCCTTTCTGATTCAATGCCGATCTGCCTCTCGGCTCCACTTCCTTCTATGCCCTTCTAGAAAGTTCTCTCTGCTCCAGCCACAATGAACTCCTGCTTGGAGTTGCTTTCCTGTGCCTCTGCGCCTCGGCCCAAGCTGCTCCTCCGCCCCGGAGCCCTCGCACACAACCCATCGGCCGATCCCCAGGAAGCACCCGATGCATTAAGGGTGTTCCGTAAGTGTTTGCTGTACGCCTGCAAAGACAACCATGTACGTTTGAGGAGTTCTTTACAATGGACGAGGTATTTTCACGCATACCTACAATCGCATTTAATTGACTCTGATTTTCGCAACTGTACTGTTAGGCAATCACTCCAGGTCTCATCGTCCCCAGTCATCAGTGAGGAAACACTAGCTCCTGACTTTCCAAAGGGGCATAGCTCGAAATTAACGCAATCCTCCCTGACTAACAGCCTGTCCTCTTTGTATTATTATCCTAACCGATCAGGTATACACTGAAAACCCACTGTGAGCTGAAAGGGGTACTGGACTTAGTTCCTCAACTGTTTAATCAG
Organism: Paguma larvata; assembly: GCA_030068075.1. NCBI lineage: Eukaryota > Metazoa > Chordata > Mammalia > Carnivora > Viverridae > Paguma > Paguma larvata. The sequence continues at coordinate 20,538,265 of CM057837.1, read as the reverse complement.
AGGCATGGCCTCAGGCACATCAATGGGAGAAAACTCTACAAGGGACTACAGTACGGGGCCCAGTGCCAAACTGGCTAGTGGCCCCGGGAGGCGAGAGAGAAGCACATTTTGTGGGCATCAGCCTAATCCTGGAAGACTTTTCAGATGCGGGGGCAGCGGCATGGGCCTGCCGCCCGATTGTACTAAGAACGAGGCAACGCTGAGAGAGCATTCCTTGAATCCAACTATTTGCGTGTAGACCTCTACAGATCTGAAGGAGAAAGAGGAAATAAGCAGACTGGAATTTGTTTTCTGCCTTGACTGAACTTTTGTAAGTTTCAGAAACTAGTGGAGACAGAGGCGGCTCAGTCGGTTGAGCATCCAACCTGAGATCAGGTCAAGATCTAAGTTTGTGAGTTCGAGCCCCAAGTCGGGCTCTGTGCTGATGGCTCAGAGCCTGCTTCGGATTCTGTCTCCCTCTCTCTCTGCCCCTCCCCCACTCACAGTCTGTCTGTCTCTCTCAAAAATAAGTAGACATTTTAAAAATTTTAAAGAAAGAAATTAGCGGAGGAAAAAAAAGGGGAAAAAGTACCCTCGCTCTAGCAAAACAATAAACAAACAAAAATTCAGTAATGAAAATGAAAACTTTCTCTGACTTATGATAGTAAGGCTAGGAAACAACAGTAATTTACTTTTCTTTCAAAAAACAAATCATCCTATTAGCATTAAACAATGTTAACTTTCTATGACAATTATTTTTACTTTGAATTGCCGCAGCTCAGAGATTTAAGTAAGAAAAAGAAAGGCTATGTCTGTCCCTTCATTGCTACCTTATTCCCTGGTGACAGTGCTTTGGTTTGCTACATTTAGTTAAGCATCAACGAAGTAAATAATGTAACTATTCTATCTAAATTGAGGAGCTTGGCAACTTCATTAAAAATCAGGACTTTTTTGTTCTCCACCTGGCCACCAATAACACCCTGAACAAGCCAATGGAAAGAAACAGAAAACACGTGACAGCGAATGCACGCAACCAGTGTCTTTATCCTTCATCGCAACCCCTGTCCCATCAGCAACTTCCTGACCTCAGGACAGTTCCTCCACAATAAAGCGTATCCCTTTATCTAAAGCAATTTCTCTAAAACGCTCTCTTCGCTCCCTGAACAGACAGATACAAGTACACCATACCAGGTGCTGGAGGGAGAAAGAGACACGAATATTGTCTTTAAACGTTTTGGTACCCTTCCCTCCCCCACTCCCACCCCCTCAATCGGTTATTTCTTCCCTAAACACACTATCCCCTAAAATCAAATGTGGCTTTTCACAGTTGCCAGTCACCTATTACCTGAAATATTTCAATGCAAGACTTCCTCAATGTCAAGTTCAGAGCTACCGATAAAATCATTTTTCCATACTACTAAGCAGAAAGTACTTTCCCAACACACATCTCCATTTTCCCAACCTTAAAATCTGCCTGTAACCACCAAATTCTTGAGTCCTTGTTACAACTTCAGCATGGAGATCTGCGATATTGTTTCTTTGTTACTCCTTTTAAAGGCAAGTTCCCAATCCTTTCCTGTTGGAGTAAATACAACCCTACTTCTTTTATGTGTTCATAGAGACCAGGTTTTTATCACTCTCTTGTCACTTTGATTCTGATTATTACTAATGAGCACCACTATGCGTGTTTCTTGGATGAAAAAACCAATTCACGATTTTGCTAATGGTACGAAAACTAGCGTTTGAAAACAGTGGTACTAGGGCAGCGCTTAGATGCCGTTCGTCTCAAAATGCACCCCTCTGTCTCTAAGTTCCGGGAACAGGTGATTAAGGTGCCGGGACGTGTTTACTTTCCCATCTGAATTTACTGCCTCCATATTTTAGTTTATGAGTTACCGGTTCTGTAAATATCACACTGCTTGTCAATACCCACACATAAACCCTTCTGGCTTTGACAATTAATCTGAAAAAGGCCCAGTATAGTCTGAGAGGGGAAGCCAGGTTTGGCGGAACATAATAAATGCCCACTCCCATCACAGAATATATGCTTCTCAGGTTCAATTAACCTCTGAACGATTCTCTTTCTAAGGGGAAAGTAATTTACCTCGGTGTCCTTGTCGGGCTAGGAGTGGAAATCTCTCTAGCGGCAAAGAATGAGTAATGGCTTACACGACCCATATAGGGCTCTTCTTTTCGCCTCCCTCAAGTGCTGTCTGGAGCAGCGGTGGGAACAGATAGAGGAGCCAGAGTCTGCAGACATGCGCCCCGGATCGATCATGCGGTCTCCACGCCGCTCTTGCCTGCTCTATCTGTTCCCTCCCCCTCCTCCATTTTTCTTTCCTCCTTAAGGCTCGTTTCTCTTCATCTTGGACTCTCTCTCCTGGTTGCTGGCATTTTACAATTTAAAACCTACCAGACACCATCTCTGGTGATCCTCACAGCTTCCGGACGGCACAACCGGCACCAGCGCTTGAAAATCCAATTACTGGGATGCCGTTGTGGGGGATAATGCTACGTTTGCTTAACAGCCCTACAAAGTTTTGGTGCAAAATATGTGGACTGACTCCACAGCTCCACCGAAAACGGGGAGGACGGAAACACACACACATACACACACACACACCCCAAAACCAATGCAACCAGAAAGCTCCAACCCAGGCCTGAAATGTGATCGCAGGCATGACAGTGCAATGTGGGGCAACGGAATTCTCCCGGGTTTCACGATCCCAGAGGCACGTTCGGCCCGCTGCCGACCACGGAAAAGGCTCCCGTTCGCCTTCTGTCTCCCATGAACGCGGCCCGAGAGACCACCCTCCCCCGGGCCTGGCCGACGCCCCGGCTGCCGAGGGAGCCCCTGTTGGCAGGGCTGGGGCGCGAGGGTGCGCGCCTGCCGCGGACGCTCGGGCTGCGGGCGGCGGTGGCGGGGCCGCGGCCCCCCTCCCCCGGGCGGTTCCGGGCGCCGGGGCGGGGTCGTCGGGGCCAACGGGCGGGCGAGCGGGGGGCCCCGCGGCGGCGGGGACGCGCCGAGCCCGGGCGGCCGCAACAGGTGCGCCGCGGCCGCCCACCCGCCCCTCCCGCCGCCCGGCCGGCCTTTACCTGCAGCGGCGGCTCCCGAGTCCGGGGAGGGAGGCCCGGGCCCGGCTGCCCTTCCCGGCCGGGCAGGCCGAGCTCCCCGGACGCACGGACCGACGGACCGACGGACGCCTCTGGAAGGAGCCTGGGGGCCCGCAGGGCCCCGCCCCGAAGGCCCGCGCGCAGGCCCCGCCGCGGGGGGGGGGGCGAGGGCTCCTGGGGGTGGGGAGGGGGCGCGTCCGCTCGACCGGGCCTCAGAGGCAGAGTCTCCGGCCGACGACCCGGTCGTCACCCTCGCTCGGTTCCCCCAGCGACGCGCGGGCCCTCGCGCTCGCCCGCGTTTCTGGGCGGGTTTGGGCCCTCCCTCTCGCCGTCCTTCTGGCCCCTCCTCCCCGCCCTCCGGGTTGTCAAGGCAACCCGAGCGACGCCGGTCGCGGAGGAGAGGCGTTAGGAGGGGCGGCGGCGGCGCCGGGGGCTCGGCCCTTGGGCGCCCGGGAGCAGCCGACCATGGAGCCCCAGAGTAAGGGGGCCGAGCGGGGCGGGCCGGGGCCTCCCGGGAGCGAGGGTGGGCGCCCCGGGCGCGGCCCCGGCTTTTGACACGCAAACGCGGGTCTCCCCCCTGCGCTTTTTCTCTCCTGGAGGGCGGAGAGGGGCTAAAGCCGCGGCGTGTGTCCGGCGGGGTCTGGAGCCCGAGGGGGAGCGCTGGGGGCCGAGGGGACGCGAGAGCTGCGGAGGGTGGAGCGGACGCGGCAGCGCCCCCGCGGCGCGCGTTCCGGAAATTACAGCCGAGCAAATCCGTGCGTTCTCCCTGCCACTCTCATTGTTGTCATTTTAGTTGAGCTCACTCACCGTAAAGGGCCGTCCGGCTTCTGAAGCGTCAGCGATTGAACATGCAACGAGGCTGGGTCTTGCATTTATGAGAGAGACCCCGTCCTGCCCCGCCCCCTCCATAGTCGCTGATTTAAAGGGGGGAAAAAAATTTGAGCCTTTGTCCAAGCGTATTTGAGTCGTTGCTAGAAGTCCTACGAGGTAGGACACTTCAAAGGAAAAAAAAGAATCCTTTTCCAGTTTCCCACATTGTTTGGCAAAAGGTGGGCAGTCTGGAGTGACGAGATGTAATACGCGCTCTAATTTCACTGGGCTCCCCAGCCCCCAAACCTCTCTAGCGCCTTGTGCTCTGTCCGTTTTCCAAGCTAATGCCTTATTGCTCCTTTTGCACTTAAAACAAGAACAGTGTTTTCTATAGAGACTTGGAAGACCTAAAACCTTTATAGAAGGATCCATTCAGTTCGCGTCTCAAAACCAAGTCGTCTTTTCCTGGACAATTTGAGAAATGGAAGTGATCAGACCAAATGCATTCTCTGCGAGAAATGCTGGCTTTTAAAAAAGTCCGTAGTTTCCAGCAAGAAGGTCTCAACGGTTTGTTTCCTTTCTTTTAACTCATTTGCTGAGACCAAGCTTACAAGTTGTGAGTTATAGTTGCTCGAGTTGAATTTATACACTCTTCTGCCGTTTGCATGTACCTCACTGGCTGCTAACGGGATGAAAGATACCGAACATACAATGGTACTAAAATGTTTGTCTCCGGTCAGACGGATGCGGGGCTGTGTATGTTCTCTGTTTAGGGAAGAAATGAAGTGAAATTTACCTGTTAGAAACAGCAACTCTATTCATTCAGATTTATGTTGCTGTTTAAATGTATGACGTTTAAATTTCAACTAATTCAGTGCTCGCTGTCTTTATCCACGCACTCATTATTCACAGTATCTGTGAGGTTCCAGACCCTGCCCTAGAGATCGGGGTGGGACAATGAACAGGACCGTGTTTGGGCCTTCCCGGGAAAACCCAGGAGAGACCACGCCTCCCTGGGTCTGAGTGTGGGGGTGAGGAGAGGGACAGAAGGCTTCTGGGAGGAAGTAATAGGAGGCCCAGGGAATGACCCAGGGAAGAATAAGGAAAGGGAGCCTCGCAGAGAGAACCCTTGATATAAAGGCTCTGAGACCCGAAGGGCATTGTGGGTTTGAGACTCAAGAGCAGGAAGATGAGTAAAGTTGTAGCTAGGAAGAGTGGGGGGGCTGAGGGGGGAGAGAGAGAAAAAAGACAAGTCTGGAAAAGTCAGCAGGAGCCAGATCATGAAGGCTTTATAAAATTATGTAAGAAATGTATTATGTGTATGAATTATACACGTATATCCTGTCGCATTAGGTTTTGAGGCAGGTGGAAAATCTTTGTTAACTAAGCCATGCCTGGGGAGCAACTGTACAGTTTATTCCTTTCCACGTATTCTTAAATGCTTGTATCAATTTAGTGCTTTTACAATTTAATGTTATAATCCAAACAATCACCACTCACGTTGGGAAATTCTTTTTTTTTTTTTTTTTTAAGATTTTATTACTAAGTAATGTCTACACCCAAGTTGGGGCTCTAACTTACATCCCCGAGATGAAGAGTCCCTTGCTTCACTGACTGAGTCAGCCAGGTGCCCCAGGAAATTCTTTCACCGTCTAATGAGCACCGTTTTGGATAAATATTTACTAAATCATTTGCTGTTAGGAAATATTTAAAGGACACCATTCAATGATTTTTATTTTTTTTTTAAGTTTATTTATTTTGAGAGCGGGACAGAGAGAACACAAGTAGAGGAGGGACAGAGATAGAGGAAGAGAGAGAATTCCAAGCAGGCTCCGCACTATCCGTGTGGAACCTGACGTGGGGCTCGAACCATGAACCCCTGAGATTGTGACCTGAGCCAAAATGAAGAGTTGGACGCTTAACTGATTGAGCCACCCAGGTGTCCCACCATTAAATGAATTTTAAGGTTCCCTTTAACTTCAAATTCATATCTAACTTTCAAAATTCAGATTTTACCTGAAACTCACAATATATTTCATTCTCTCAAAGATACTGGAGATCACTATAGATACACTATTAACAAGTATTGTAATGATCTATAATAAACTGTTACCCGTATTATGTTCACAGTATACCGTCATTATCTAAGAAACTTTAAACCTCGTGTTTACATGACATCTTTTGTTAGTGATGGGTTTCAAAGAACATTTTGCAACTCTAGTTGAATATAGCATCGGCAAATTGGTTGAAAGGAAGGATCCTTCTTAATTGCTTTAAGGGTCAGACATATACCCAAGGACAACACCAAGGACCCACTAGAGTCAGTCTCATCCATTCTGTTTCCACACACTTAGGTTTCTATTACTTCTCGGAATGACCTTTATTAACCGAATCATTAAAATCCAATAAACGTAAACTCTCCCGACCTCACAGCTGGTTCACACGCTGGCCATGGGCAGACGAGGACAGGGGCTCCCCACTACCTTACAGAATAATAATAAATCAATGAGCCAAGAAATGACTCCCCAGGGAAATGGCGAATTAAGTAAGTTCACAACCTCGGGCTGTTCAGAGTGGTTTTGGCTCTTGGCTTACACATTTACATCTATGATTATTTCCTTCCTAAACTAACTACACTGTTGGAAAGATAACCACATATGAAATAACATGGAAAAGAATACATCAGATTCTTTTTGTTGTTGTTGTTTTCTTTTTAGAAAATATTTTAAGTTCAACAGTCCTGTCTCTTTCCTAATTTCTTAGTGAATAACAATACCAAAGGGTAGCTTCGGGGGTCTTTACCCTGCCTCCCATGACCTTTCCTAGTCCACCGACTCACCCTGTGCAGACACACAATCAGTGTTTATCAGGTGCAACATTAAGATAAGCCCCCAACTCCCACTTAGGACCCTGTTGAACTGCCCACCCTCTCTATAAACACTCTGGGTCTAGTTCAGACCAGGCAGGAGTTGACTGCCACACCCCTGTGCTTTGAAAGGAAGGCTAAATGGGGATCTAAGTCCTTCCGATGAGTAAGAGACTGAGGCCTTCACTTAAAGGGCTGACGCCTTTCTCCAAACCTGTTTTTCTACTGGTCTACCCACCTTTGAGAGGATTACACCATCTTCCCAGTCGTTCCGGCTGGAAACCCAGAGTCATCCTCCCGCTGTTCCACCCACTACCCCTCACACCAGCCCATCCACCTGCATGCCTGTTTATTCCACCTTCACCCCGCACGTGCACCTCCCCCCCCCCCCGCCCCGTCGTCATCACGCGAATTCCAAGCCACCATCTTGCTAAAGACATGAAGGAATGGCGGCTCCGCTGATGCCTGCAGTTCCTCTCCCCCCCCCCCCCCCCAGAGTTCTTGTAATATCTCGTTGCTTCTTCAAATGTACTGGGTGCAGGATAGATAATTACGCTTCCAGCGTATGGGTCTTTTAGTCCCTTAAACATGTCAAGCCCCTTTCGGGGCGGTGAGTCTTTGCACAAACTTTTTCCCCCTCCTGTTCTGAGGGTCTTCTGACCGGTCTGACTCAATATCCTCTGGTCTTAGCTTAACCATCTCCTCCTCCCTTTTTAAGATTTCTTTTAAAGTAATCTTTATACCCAGCGTGGGTCTTGAACTCACAACCCTGATATCCAGAGTCACAGGCTTTACTGACTGAGCCATCCAGGAGCCCTATAACCGTCCCCTCATTGAATCCCTCCCTTACCCCCTAAAGTAGGTAGTGCCTCCCTTCCTCAAGTTATTTCTACTTTTGCGTTTTTCTCTTCCTGATCACAATTCTTAATTCTTGTGTTAATTAAAAAAAAAAAAAAAAAAAAAAAAAGGATTCCGTTTTCTCCACCAGATTGTAGGATTGTGGAAAAGGGCCCCCGTCTGCTGTTCAGGCCGTGGTGCCTGACGTGAAGTAAGCCCTGAAGAAGCATCTACTGAATGGATGGCACTGCTGTTAACAGCGGAATGCCTTATCTAACTTGATTTCCTTAAGAATGCGGTGGAGTTAAAAATGAAAGCCATTTCGCTCCATAACAGAGAGGTCTGTGCTCCACGGAAATGGGAAGTTATCTCTTGTGGAGGAGGCTTCAGGTCAAGTTCAGTCAACTCAGCTGCTTATAAATGTTAGCTTGGTTACAGAGACGGCATTCCTTTTCACTAGCCTCCGCGAGATGCTTGAAGGATCTCATTTTATCCAGTAAAATTAAGGAAATAGGCGAGTCATCTTATTTTTGAGACCAGAGGCTCACCAGATCATCGACCCAACAAAATCTTCGCATTTCCACGGGACACTGGTGCGTTAATTACCTAAGAGACTGGTAAGAATTTAACAGTAATTATGTAAGCCCAGGAATGTTGTTTAAAAATCTGTTTAGCAGTGTTTGTCTCAAGTAGTCTTGGCCCCTAAAGAATATTAATTCTATCAATTAGGTTATAATTTAAATATTATCATTAAGAAATAAATGCGTATATAAATCAAGTTCAAAGCTTAGAAAAAAAACAATTTCAAAACATCTTTTCAATAGCCGTAGTTTCCAGTCCCCATCAAAGTACTAAAATTCATTGCAGTCCTGACCTCGGATGCTCTGCCAGCCCCGGAAAGGGGCAAAACGACTTGATGGTTGCGGCTGTGTCTCTCCAGAAGCTCAAGTTCACCTCAGCTTTATTCCTAGGCCAAGACTATTCCTGCTGACTTGGATTTTCCCTCCTCTTGACGGGAAAAGGAAGCACTTGTTAGGACATGCCTCCCCTCTGGAGGTCCCGCCCGGTCACACCCAGGAGCTGAGCTAGCCAACCAGGGTCAAGGAGGGGTCTGTGCACACCGGCACCATCCTGGAAGGGCCTGAATGACTCATTAAGTACAGAAGGTGGTGCAAACTCCTCACCAAGTAAACAACTCACACCAGGGGTCTTGCATTTCAGTGCTCGCAGGGCTGGCCGGCCAGCCAGGGACAAAGATGCTTATCGGTGGGACCGTTCGGGCCGCACTGGGTGGGGGGGCAGTTCTCTCCTGGGAGGTTAAAGGAAGGGAGGAGGCATTCCTTTCTCATAGACCCCAGGTGCCAGTTCCTGTCTTGGGAGTGGTGTCTCGGTCTCCTCTCCTTCCTCCGTGTGTCAGTCTGGAAGGCACTCACTGCCCACCCACCCACCCGTCTATTGGTTAAAAACAAGCCTTGCAGGGGCCTGGGTGGCTCAGTTGGTTGAGCATCCAACTTTGGTTCAGGTCATGATCTCATGGTTCGTGAGTTTGAGCCCCACGTTGGGCTCTCTGCTTGTTAGCACAGAGCCCGCTTTGGATTCTCTGCCCAGCCCCCTGCTCTCTCTACCCCTCCCCTCTCCCCAAAATAAAAAACCGTTAAAAAGAAAATTTTTAAAAAGTAAAACAAGTCTTGGACATCACTGTCTCTTGGAAACTTTGCCTGTCTCTTTCTCATCCCCCAACGTAAATCAGAGTGACTTTCTTCCTCTTGGGTTCCAGTCTGCATTTTATTAATACTTTTATTATTCAGATATGGTGTAATCGATATATATTTACCTGTTCAACTCTCCCATTAGAAGTTAACGTGAAATGGATTGAGAGATTAAACATAAGACCTGAAATTTAAAAATTCATGGAAGAGTGGTGCCTGGGTGGCTCAGTTGGTTAAGTGTCCAACTTCACTTGGGGTCATGATCTCATGGTTCATGAGTTTGAGCTCTGCGTCTGGCTCTGTGCGGAACAGCTCAGAGCCCGGATCCTGCTTTGGATTCTGTCTCCGTCTCTCTGCCCCTCTCCCGCTTGCTCACGTGTGTGTGTGCACTCTCTCTCCCTCTCTCTCTCTCAAATATAAATAAATATTTAAAAATTATGAAAAAAAGAGAATGTTCTACTTCCAGGTAGCTGGCGAAACTGGTATAGGAATGGCCAAAAGGCACACAAAATGATGTCACTCATCAGGAGAGAAATGCAAATCAGAACCACAATGAGCTATCACCTCACGCCTGTTAGAATGGCTCTTATCAGAAAGACCAGAGATAACAAGGGAAAAGGGAGACCTGGGGCACCGTCTGTGGGGGGGGGAATGTAAATTAGTACGGCCACTGTAGAAAACAGTATGGAGGTTTCTCAAAAAAATTAAAAAATAGAACTACCATATGACCCAGCAGTCTCACTTTGGGGTATGTATCTAGAAGGAATGAATTCGAGATATTTGCACTCCGTCTTTGCAGCATTATTGACAGTAGCCAAGATACGGAAACACATTATATATATAAATATTTATATATATATACACAAATATATATATAAACACACATATATAAATATATATAAACACACTTATAAATATAAATATATAAAAATACATATATATATAAATATATATATAAACACACATATATATGTGTGTGTGGTGGAATATTATTCAGCCATGAGAAAGGAGGACATTATGCTGAGTGAAATAAGTCAAACAGAGAAAGACAAACACTGCACGATCTCTCTCATGTGTGGCATCTAAACCGGTAGGACTCGCAGAGACCTTGAGTGGCATGGTGGCTGCCAGGGGTTGGGAGTTGGGGAACATGGGGAAACGTCAGTCAGAGAGTACAAAGTTTGACTTAGAAGACGAGTGAATCCTGGGAATGTAGTGTACATGGTGACTACGGGTAACACCACTGTGTCGTATATTTGAAATTGCTGAGAGAATAGATCTTCAGTGTTCTCAGCATCCACGTAAAAAAGTTAATTATGTAAACTGAGATGTTAGCCAACCTGTTGTAATCATTTTTTAATACATAAGTGTATCAAATCATCAGGTTGTACACCTTAAATCTACTCAGTGTTATGTGTCAATAGTATCTCAGTAAAGCTGGGGGTGGGGACGGAAGCCATGAGTTCATCCTTGTTTTCTTTTCTGAGGCTTCTCTAGAGCGCTTGGGAGAAACCAGCTAACCCTCTTATACTAATTTTGCTAATGAGTTCTAAGCAGGTGATGGTTATCCCTTGCCTTGTACAGGCTTTGATGACAGGTATCGAGTTTATATTTTACGGAAGTTTTAAGTAAGTTTTGTAAGCAGTGGACTCCCAGTGTCTCTTTACCACCGGGGGTCAGTGATGTCTACTCAGGTTGGAGAACAATTCCCGATGGCCCAGCACCCATTCAGAAAACAGGTTCTGTTCTCTGTGCTGACTCCGTATTAATAGTTGTATAATTAGGGCTTCATTAGAAAAGTGGAACCACTGTGATACAGAGTAGGGAGTTTCCTAGAGGGATTGGACTTTATGTAACTGAGCTGGTAGAGAAGTCCACGTAAGACTGTTGGTCTCTGCAGCTTGAGTTGGGCCTGATGTGGCTCTAAGTCGGCTGCGCCAGCGTTGGAAGGGAAGCTGGGTATGAAATCGGGGCACCAAGAAAAACTGGAACCTGTGAGAATAAACTAGAGCCCGGGCCTGTCTCACCACTTCCAACGTCAGGGATGCGCGTGAGCCACAAGGGAAACTGCTGACCTTAACCCTGGAGCCTACGCATGCCTGACTCGGCACTTTGAGAACCCAGAGGAGGCGGACACGTGGCAGACTCCAGCTGGCGTGCTGTGCCCACGCCAACCAGGTGAGCAGCAGGTGAACGGTCGCGGGCGCAGACTGCCACGTGCCTGGGGCCGTGCGCCGCCCCGTACCGTCCCGAAGAGGGTAACGCCGGAAATGGGAAACTGCTGCGTGGCTTTCCCTACTAAAGCTCACAGATTCTCGTGGGGTGAACCCTAACCCAGAACCGAACAGGGAAGGGAATTCTGAGGGAATTCGTCAGTGTCGCTATGTTGGCACAGCGCGAACGAACCGAACCTTTATTACGTTTATAGAAAGTTCCCTTATAATCCCAATTTGCTAACGTATTTTTATTTTCATCACATGCTTTTCTACATCTATTGAGATGATCACCTTTATCCCCTTATTAATGTGATTTACATTGATTTTTCTTTTTTTCAGTTTTGAATATTTTATTATTTATTTATTTATGTTTTGAGAGAGAGAGAAATCCCAAACAGGCTTTGTGCTGTCGGCAGAGCCCGACGTTGGGGCTCGAACCCATGAACCGTGAGTCATGACCCGAGCCAAAACCTAGACTTGCCCGCTCAACCCAATGAACCACCCCTGTGCTCCTGCATTGATTGACTTTCAAATGTCAAACTAACCTTGCGTTAATGTGATAAGACACGTGTGGGGGTGGTGTCTTCTTTTTCTTATAGACTACTGAATTTAATATCCTATTTTTGAAGAGGACTTTTGAGTTCGTATTCATGTGAGTGGCCTGTGACTTTATATTTTGTGATCTCTTAGTCTAGTTTCAGCGTCAAGTTGATCTTACTCTCAAAGCACGAGCTTGCCTCTGTTCCCTCTACTTTTGTTCCCTTAAAAATTTTTGGAATGTTGGTGTTATTTCTCCCTTATGTTGAAAAATACACTGGTGAAGCCAATTGGAACAAGGATTTTCTTTGCGGGAAAGTTTTAAATTATGGCCCCTACTTACTTAATAGGTATAGTGGTATACATACCTTCATCTGTTTAGTGTTGCTAAGTCATGTCTTTCAGTGAATTAGTCCTTTTTACCTAAACTATCTAATTTGTTGTCATAGATTTTCTTGTAATAAACTTGTATCTTTGCAGTGTCTATGGGATCTGTAGTGATAACTTCTTTTTTTCCTTACATTACTAATTTATGCTTTATCTTTTTCTTGGTCTATCTTGTTAGAGATTCATATTTGTTATCTTTTACTGCATGACAAATTACCTAAAACTGAAGGGCTTCAAACAATACTTATTGTCTGTGGTACACAGACTTCTAAAATGGGCCCCCCGAATCTCTGTGTTGGGTTTCACCCTGTAGAATATCCTGTCTTTGGGTCTGATGGTATAAATTAGACTTCCTCTTGCGAGCCTGCACTAGAGATAGTCTCCTTGCGAGTCTGGTGAAGTGAGCATCCATGCTGGGAAACCCAACTGCCGGCAGCCTCTAAGACCTGAGGTTGGCCTCTAACCCATGGCCAATCGAACACCCGGGTACGCAATCATACAAACATAAGGAAATAAGTTCTGCCAACAGTCCCAATGGGCTTGAAACAGGCTTCTTCCGCAGCAACACCTCCAGATAAGAACTTAGTCCAGCTGACACCCTGGCTGCAGCCTCGTGAGACACCCTGAGCAGAGAAGCCCCTTGAGCTGTGCCCAAATTCCTGACCCACGGAAAATATAAGATACCAAATCTGTGTTTTCTTTTTATTATTATTATTGTTTTTAATTTAAACCCTAGTTAACATGTAGTGTAATAATGATTTTAGGAATAGAAACATATAACATCCAGTGCTCATCCCAACAAGTGCCTTCTTCATGCCCGCTGTCCAGTTGGCCCATCCCCCCACCTCATATGCCACCAGCAACCCTCACTTTGTTCTCTATAGTTAAGAGACTCTTTTGGGGGCGCCTGGGTGACTCAGTTGGCTAAGCGTCCAACTTTGGGTCAGGTCATGATCTCACAGTTCATGAGCTGGGGCCCCACATCAGGTTCTGTGCTGACAGCTCAGAGCCTGGAGCCTGCTTTGGATTCTTTCTCTCTCTCTCTCTGCCCCTCCCCTACTCATGCTCTGTCTGTCTCTTTCTCTCTCAAAAATAAATTAAAAAAAAAAAAGAATCTCTTATGGTTTGTCTCTTTCTCTGTTTTTAGATTATTTTGCTTCCCTTCTCTTATATTCATCCGTATTGTATCTTAAATTCCACATATGAGAGAAGTCATATGATATTTGTCTTTCTCTGACTTGACTGATTTCGCTTATCATAACACACTCCAGTTCCATCCACATAGTTTCAAGTGGGAAGACTTCATTCGTTTCGATTGCCTAGTAATACTCCATTGTGTATGTACACCACATCTTTATTCATCAGTTGATGGACATTTGGGCTCTTACATACTTGGGCTATTGTCGATAGCGCTGCTGTAAACACTGGGGTGTGTGTGCCCTTCTGAATCAGCACTGCTGCATCCTTTGCATAAATAGGTAGCAGTGCAATTGCTGAATCATAGAGTAGTTCTATTTTTAATTTTTCAAGGGACCTCCATACTGTTTTCCAGAGTGGCTGCACCAGTTTGCAATCCCACCAGCAGTGCACAAGGATTCCTCTTTCTCCGCATCCTCACCCACATCTGTTGTTGCCTGAGTTGTTAATTTTACCCATTCTGACAGGTGGGAGGTAGTATCTCATAGTAGTTTTGATTTGTAGTTCTCTGATGATGAGTGATGTAGAGCATCTTTTCATGTGTCTGTTGGCCATCTGGATGTCTTCTTTGGAAAAGTGTCTATTCATGTCTTTTGCCCATTTCTCCACTGGATTATTTGGTTTTTGGGTGTTGAGTTTGACAAGTCCTTTATAGATTTTGGATACTGACCCTTTATCTGAAATGTCATTTGCTAATATCTTCCCATTCTGTCGGTTGTCTTTTAGTTTCGCTGATTGTTTCCTTCACTGTGCAGAAGCTTTATCTTCTGAGGTCCCAATAGTTCATTTTTGCTTTTGTTTCCCTTGCGCTGGAGACGTGTCAGGTAAGAAGTATATGCGGCTGAGGTCAAAGAGGTTTCTGCCTGGTTTCTCCTCAAGGATTTTGATGGCTTCCTGTCTTATATTTAGGTCTTTCATCCATTTTGAGTTTATTTTTGTGTGTAGTGTAAGAAAGTGGTCCAGGTTCATTCTTCAGCGTGTCGCTGTCCGGTTTTCCCAGCACCGTTTGCTGAAGAGACTGTCTTTTTTTCCACTGGATATTCTTCCCTGCTTTGTCAAAGACTAGCTGGCCATACATTTACAGGTCCATTTCTGGGTTCTCTATTCTGTTCCATTGATCTATGTGTCTGTTTTTGTGCCAGTACCATATTGCCTTGATGATTACAGCTTTGTAATACAGCTTGAAGTCTGGGATTGTGATGCCTCCAACTTTGGTTTTCTTTTTCAGGGTTTCTTTGGCTATTTGGGGTCTTTTCTGGCTCCATACAAATTTTAGGATTGTTTGGTCTAGCTCTGTGGACAATGCTGGGGTTATTTTGATAGGGATTGCTAAATATGTGTTTTCTTAAACTCTTCATTTGTGGTAATTTGTTAGGCAGCAATGGAAAACAAATGTATTGTCTCATATAGTTTCTGTGGGTCAAGATTTCAGGAATACTTTAGGTGGATGGGTTTGTTTTGTGTTATAGTCAGGGCTGCAGTCTTAAAAGCTTGACTGAAGCTGAAGGATCTGATTTCAAGGTGGCACGCTCAAAATGGTGGCAAGTTTGTGCTGGCTGTTAGTAGATGGTAGTAATTTAGCACATTAATTTCTCCGTAGGATTGCTTGAGGGTCCTTACAACTCAGTTGTTCGTTTAAAAAAATGTTGTTCTTGTTGTTTTTTTACATTTATTCACTTTTGAGAGACAGAGAGAGACAGAGAGAGACAGAGCACGAGCTGGGGAGGGGAAGAGAGAGAGGGAGACACAGAATCTGAAGCAGGATCTAGGTTCTGAGCTGTCAGCACAGAGCCTGACTTGGGGCTCGAACCCACAAACCGTGAGATTGTGACTTGATCTGAAGTTGGATGCTTAACCGACTGAGCCACCCAGGCTCCCCAGTAGTTCATTTTATCCAGAGTGAATGACCTATGAGAGAGGAAGGTGGAAGCTGCATTATCTTTTATAATCTGGCCTTGGATGTCACACTCTGTCGTTTTCATTGTCGTCTTAATAACACAGGCCAGCCCCATTCACTACGAGAGAGCCTGAGAGAGGGCTACACAAAGGCGTGGACAGCAGGAGGTGAGAACTGTTGCAGGCTAGACACTACAGAAATTATCAATGGTATCACTTCAATAACTAGTTTTTGACTTTTTGTATTTTCTCCACTATGCATTTGTTTGTTTGTTTGATTGATTGATTGATAATATAATTTATTGTCAAGTGGGCTAACACACAGCGTGTGTTACTCTTGGTTTGGCGGGTAGATTTCCGTGGTTCATCGCTTCCATACAACACCCAGTGCTCGTCCCAACACGTGCCCTCCTCAGTGCCCGTCACCCATTCTCCCCTTTCCTCCATCTCCCCATCCCCCCTGTTTGCTCTCTGTATTTAAGAGTCTCTTATGGTTTGCCTCCCTCCCTCTCTGTTTGTAACTATTTTTCTCCCCTTTCCTTCCCCCTGGTCTTCTGTTAAGTTTCTCAAGTTCTGCATATGAGTGAAAACATATGGTATCTGTCTTTCTCTGACTGACTTATTTCACTCAGCATAATACCTTCCCGTTCCATCCACATTGCTGCAAATGGCATGATTTCATTCTTTTCATTGCCAAGTAGTATTCCACTATGTATATATATATATATATATATATGTGTGTGTGTATATATATATATTATATATATATATATACCACATCTTCTTTATCCATTTATCAGGTGATGGACATTTAGGCTCTTTCTGTGATTTGGCTATTGTTGAAAGTGCTATGTATTTGTTTTTTATTTCATTGATTTCTCCTTTTATCCTCATTGTTTCCATCTTTAAGTTTTCTGTTCTTTTAAAAAAAATTTTTTTAATGTTTATTTATTTTTGAGAGAGAGAGAGAAACAGAGTATGAGCAGGGGGAGGGAAAAAAGAGAGGGAGACACAGAATCCGAAGCAGGCTCCAGGCTCTGAGCTGTCGGCACAGAGCCCAATGTGGGGCTTGAACCCATGAACTGCAAGATCATGACCTGAGCCAAAGTTGGATGCTTGACAAACTGAGCCACCCAGGCACCCCAAGTTTTGTGTTCTTTTTTTGAAAAGTTTTTGAGGGGTGCCTGGGTGGCTCGGTAGGTTAAACATCTGACTTCAGTTCAGGTCATGATCTCACGGTTTATGAGTTCAAGCCCTGCCGTCAGCTCAGAGCCTGTATCAGATCCTCTGTCTCCCTCTCTCTCTCCCCTTCCCCCGCCCTCTTTCTCTCTCTCAAAAATAAACATTAAAAAAAACTTTTTTTGAGATAGATACTAACATCATTGTTTTTCAGCCTCCTTTTTCAAACGTGTGCACCGAAGACTATGAATTTCCCTCTAAGCCCAGATTTAACTCGAGTCCCCAAGTTTTTATTTTCTGTAAAGTTGTATTAAAGTCTGGCATGTGCACAAGAAAGTGCACAGTATCAACTATACAGGCTGGTGAATTATTCCAAAGTAAACACACTTGTAACCAGCTTATAACCACACCTGTAACGCAGATCAAGGGACAGACCACTAATTAGTTATTTCAAAGCTTGAGTCTCATAATAGTGCCTGTTCCTTTAAAGTTCATGCCTGATCATTCCAACACCTGAATCAGTTATAGGTTTGTCTCTTCTGTTTTTCGGTCATTTTGTCACGTATCTTGGCATTCCTGGAATTTTTTTTTTTTTTATTGAACGCTCGACATTCTTTGTGAAAATCATAGAGGTTTTGGTAGATGTTATCCATAGAGGATTTTATTTACTTTGGTCGTCAGCTAATTTCGCTGAGGGTGGTCTATTTTCAGCTTGCCTTTATCTTAGGAGGCAGCCAGTTCAGCGATCTGAGCTGAACACTCGAGGTCTTTAGTCATGCCCTTCCCTTTCAGGGGAGCTTGCATTTCAGTTCGATCCCCAGCGCCGTGACACCGCCCAGACCTCTGCTCATCTGTGGTCAGCAAGTTCCTCGAGCAGGTCTCAGGGGGCTCCTGAGAGTCTGTGCTCCTTTTTCTTAGGACCTTGGCCGCTAAACCTTGGTCGTTTGGATGGAATTCAACCCAATGTTTTTGTCTCTCAGCTCAGCGCGCCCGTTAAAAGCTCTATGATACGGCTCTGTGTTTGTCCTGCACAACCCAGCGATGAATCAGCAAATGCCAAGGGGCCAACGTGGGGGGGTGTGCGGCCAGCTTCAGTGCGAGTTGACATTGCAGAGCCCAATTGGGAGTCTCTCTCTCTCCTTCTCTCTCTTCCCCTCCCCTGCTCGAGTGCACGCTCTCTCTCTCAAAATAAATACATAAACTTAAAAAAAAAAAAAAGAAATGAAAAGATTTACATCCTGATTTCTGTGGCTCGGATACTTGTAATGACAGGATATTTCAGAGCTAGTTTGTCTCCTCTGTGAATTGTGAGGTGGGCTTTTCAGACTGGACGTAGCCCCCTTGGGCACCAGAGCTACACAAATATGCGCCCCGTCCTAACCTGTGCTTATACTCTCTGTTGTGTGTGTGTGTGTGTGTGTGTGTGTGTGTATTGAAAATGTTCAGAGCCACAGAATAGTTTGAAGTCATACAATGAACACTTCCATACTCTTCACGCAGATTTGATTGTTCCCATTTCGCCAGAGTTGACTTCTCTTTCTCCCTTCCCAGACACACACACACGCACACGAGTGCACACCCGCATACTTTTTGAACCATCTGGAAGATGCGCACACCATAACACTTCAATCCTAAACACTGCAGCACGTTTCTCCTAAGAACCAGGACATCTTCTTCCGTAACCACAATACCACTAATGTGCCCCTAAATGTAACACTGAAGCAACAATATTATCTGACGTGCAGTTCCTATTCATATTTTCCCAGTTGTCTTAATCTTGTAGCTTTGTGGTTTTATTCTTTTCTTTCTTTTTTTTTTTAACGTTTATTTATTTTTGAGAGACATAGAGATAGAGCGTGAGCAGGGGAAGGGCAGAGAGAGAGGGAGACACAGAATCTGAAGCAGGCTCCAGGCTCTGATGAGCCATCAGCACGGAGCCCGACGTGGGGCTCAAACCCAATGACCGTGAAATCATGAGCTGAGCTGAAGTCGGCCGCTTAACCGACTGAGCCACCCAGGTGCCCCTAGGTTTTTCTTTCTAAATGATTGGAGCCCTTTTTTTAGGCTTACGCTTGGCTTTTAATTGTCTTAGTCCTTCGATCTTCTTTACCGTAGAGCCATCTTCAGACTTTTTTTTTTCCTTTCACAACACTGATATTTTTCAAGTGGCCAGGCCCGTTATCTCATAGAAGGTTCCCTGCCGGATTTGTCCGATTGTGGCCTCGTGGTTGTTGTAAGTCAAATATTTGTGCAAGGAAAGTAGTGTGACACGGAGGAGTCTCTGTCTCTTCCGTGGCGTCTTATCAGGAGGCCCGTGATGTCGGTTTGGTGTCTCGATACAATGTCACTGCGGCCACTGAAGAAGAAGAGACGAATGTTCTGGAATGAAATGTACTTGAGAGTCGGGGAACCTGCGAAGAAGAAAAAGGCTCGTTTCTCAAGGCCGCCAGGACTGGTGCTACAGCAGCCAGTCAGGTCGCATTGCTTAAGCGCGGCTTGGCGCTTCTCCTTACAGGCGGAGGGTGGCAGGAGTATGCACCCCTCCTCCCTGAGACATCTAGCACGAGAGAGAAGCTAACACGTATGAAAGAATTTTCCATGGTGGTGGGAGAGAGTATTTTTCAGCTTCGGACTAGAACACAGATGTGAGCATGGCAAGAACAGTGACTCGGGGGCGCAGTCATCGGGGCAAACCCCACCCTCCGGATTTTTATTGTCACTGCTTCCCAGTGTGCACGTACGATTCTAATTCGACCTGTTTCCCCCTTGCCTTCCACGCTCGCTGTAGTCATTCACGTTTTCATTATTCCCTCCCTCATGTTGGCTCACCAGACCCCTGCCCTCCGCCGGCCTGTACTACCTGTGGTAGCCTGCCTCCAAGACGGCTCCCTACGAGCCTTCCTGCCTCCTGGGGTTCTCACCTGTACCCCGCCTCACTGTACCAGAGTTGGTCTGTGTCACCAGTGACATATGGCAGAGGCGGTATGTCACTCCCAAGATTAGATTATAAAAGACTGGAACTCTGTCTTGGGCTGGTCTTCAGTCTCTCTCTTTCTCCTTCCCTGGCTGTCTCCCTCCCTCCCTCCCTCCCTCTCTCTCTCTCTCTCTTTTTCTTTCTTTCTTTCTTTTTTTTTTTTCGGATTACCTATCAATTGCCATGTCATGAACACACTCAAGCATTCTATGGAAAGACCTCCATGGCGAGGAATGGGGGCGAGTCCCGGCGAGGACTGACTCCTGCCAAGAGCTCGGTGAGTGAGCTCGCGGGCAGATTCTCCAGCCTCAGCCAAGCCTTGAGATGATGGCCGCCCCAGCTGTCAACTTGACCATAATCTCTCAAGAGGCTCTGAGCCAGACCCACCCAGCTAAGGCATCCCAGATTCCAGACCCTCAAACACTGTGAGACAATAGGTGCTTGTTTTAAGCCACGAAGTTTCACGTTAATTTGCTACGTAGCCTTGGAACCAGACACCGTTTTGTATCTGTTACTGTGGAAACCTGGACTTTAGACCCCAGTCTACACTGATCTCCCCCTCCTATAACTCCTTTTGCACTTCTTCTGCTCTTTCTAGACTTCATTATTTTGTGTTTTGGGATAAGTAATATAGTTACAAATTTCCAAAATAAAAAATTATAACAGCGCATAGTGAAAAGTCTCCTCATTCTTGTAACACTGCCACCCAGTTCCTACCTCGCAGGCAACCACTTATGCATTTCTGATATGTCATTCCAGGGAAAGTTTAAACATTATATATATTTATATAATATATAATCATATCTATGAGATATTATCTATATCCTCATATATGAGTATATTATATATACTACGTTCCTTTCTCTGTTCTGTACTTTGCTTTTTTTCACCTAACATTATATTTTGCTTTCTTTTTATTATTACGATTTCTCATATTTTAAACAACTGTATAATATTCTGTTGTATACATTTGCCATAATTTATTTAACCGGTCCACTACTGATAGGCAGTTTGTCTTCAGGCTTCCGCTACTGTGAAAGTGTGAGTAAAAGATGGTAACATCTTAATCCCCTGAACCTGTGAATGGGTCACCTTCCATGGCAAAATGGGCTTTGCAGCTGCGATTAAGTTAAGGGCCTTGAAAAGGGGAGAGTCGCCTGTGTCATCCAGGTGGCCCCCATGTAATCAATCCCAAGAGGCCTTTTTAGGGGGGTGGGGGAAGCAGAAGCGTTGGAGTCAGCAAGGAGGTGGGAGGGGAGCTCGGAGTGATGGAAGGTTGGAACCACAGAATGCGGGAATGCTGCGGAACTGGCTAAGGCTCAGGAATGTATCCTCCCCTAGAACCTCCGGAAAGAATAAGCCTTTGATTTTAACTGGGCAAGCCCTGTTGCAGACTTCTGACCTCCAGAACTGTAAGATAATGAACTTGTGTTGTTTTAAGTTGCTATGTTTATGGGAGGTGGTTACGCGGCCACAGGAAGCGCACAGCTACTGTTACAATTATAAACAAAGTTGCATAAAGTTATCTCGTACACTGGACATTTTGCATTTTGTGCAAGCATATTTGCAAAAGACACGTCTAGAGGTGGAATTGCCTAAAGGCGATGCTAGTTTAGCTCAGTCTTGCTTCCAATGGGAATATTCATGGGAACTTCTTCCTCAGCCTTTCTAACGAGTGCATAATCAAACTTTTGGATTTTTATCGTTCAGCAATTGAAAAACCCTAATTTCTTGGAAGAAGCTAATAATTACTACATATTCCTCCTCTGCACACCGTATGTAGACTCTGCTTCAGAGTTAGGGCTAAGTCCTTCTTTCTATCTTGTTCCAGGCTGTTTGCCTGTGTTCCTCCGATCACCTTCCCTAGAGTGGGTTCTCCCCATAGAATGATAAAAGGATGTGTATCCAAAGGCATCCGTGCTGCAACAGTGGGCAAGAAATGTTAGATAAAATCCATTTATCCCTCATGATGTCCAACAAGCGTCATTCATAAGAACAATGTTTCCTCTGTTAGGGACAAAAGCATCCTTCATTATAATGGTTGATGAGTGCAGAGTTGAGGAATGGTTGCCGGCCCTGGTCGTGCCCCCTCCCCCACCCCCATCAGTCAGTCGACGTTTGACTGATGGATATAGGGTGGGGTCAGCATCGTGTGGCCTCTCCTCGACTGTGCCCCAGAGCCACCGCAGACCTTTCCCCTTTAAGAGCAACACGGTCCAGGCTCCGGGAGGTAGCTGATCTCTACTAATTACTCGCAGGACGCCTGAAACTTGTTTGCGCCCTATTTAAGGACTGACAGCTGCACCACAGACTGTACCCTCCTGCTTTTCCAGTAAAGATCGAAACCTATAGAAACTTCTACCACCTTCCTTCTCGTAGCTTGGGGATGGTTCCTTATGTTTTCTTTCTATTTTTGCTGCCAACATCTTTCCTTTTGTTGAGATCTTAAAACTTTACAGAAGTAAAAAGCTGTCCCTTTTCCTAAAAACATTGGAGACTTTTTAATTTTTTTAAATTAGTTTCTTTTGTCTATAATGTGACTTCGTTGGTTTGAAATTTAATTTAAAAAATTGTTTAGTAAAAGTTCTGACCCAAGAAATATCCTGGTTAATCACTTGAGCTGCTGGCCAAAACTTACTTACTACCTAGCACTTCGCCTCGATGCAAATCAGGTCCATATTCAGAATTTCAAAACTTCCAGGAAACCGCAAAGCTTAAGTATTATGTTTAAAGTTTGTTTATGTCTGAGAGAGACAGAGGGACAGTGAGAGCGGGGGAAGGGCAGAGAAAGAGGGAGACAGAATCTGAGGCAGGCTCCAGGCTCTGAGCTGTCAGCGCAGAGTCTGACGCGGGACTCGAACTCACAAATTGTGAGATCATGACCTGAGCCGAAGTCAGACGCTTAATTGACTGAGCCACCCAGGCGCCCCAAAACTTAAGCATGGTAAGTCCTGGAAATGCAAAACAAATCTTTTGACAATGAGCCTAATTATAAAAAGCCTTTGGTTACTGACAAGGGTGCGACACGAGATGGCCTTATAAGAAAAACATGTGACTTCTGTCCTCTTGCTCTTATGAAGTGGTGGTCAGTTAATGCTCAGCGAAGAGTCTGAAGATAGACTGGTGCTTTTTCTATCCGTTTCTTTTTAAATTTTTTTTTTATGTTTTTATTTTATTTTTGAGAGAGAGACAGAGCACTAGCTTGGGAGGGGCAGAGATAGAGAGGGAGACACAGAATCCAAAGCAGGCTCCAGGCTCTGGGCTGTCAGCACATAGCCCGACACGGGGCTCGAACCCACAGACTGCGAGGTCATGACCTGAGCTGAAGTCGGCCGCTCAACCGACTGAGCCCCCCAGGCACCCCTTTTTCCATCCGTTTCTGATTCCGTGCCCACTTTTCTATGGTCTCTCATCCCACATGAGACCTAACCTTGAGTCATTTCGCAGTCACGTGCTGACTTACTGATCAGTTGTGGGGTAGTGACTTGAGGACACTTGACCGTCACCTGATGTACACAGTGCTGGAACTTAATGATGCAGAAGCACCGAGGCTGTCGGTGTGAGTCAGGTCAGGCTGGCCCAGCTGTTTCTGCTGGAGCTTTCTCCTGGTGACAGTCTGGCCTCCGCTTCCCGATGACATCTCTTCACTTTAATTTTAGATAAAAATGAACTAATGTTGGGATGAGCACTGGGGTGTTGTATGTAAGCCAATTTGACAATAAATTATATTTAAAAAAGTAAAATGAACTAATGTACAGACACGTGATGGTGCCAAGGACATTTAAATTGTCATTAGAACTGGTATTTCTAGACTCCCTACCTCCCTGTCACAGTGTGGGACACCACTCTAATCTCTTAGGAAATCCAAATCCTATGGACAGTGTTTTTTCCCCCAACACAGAATGTGTAACCGTCCTCATTCTTCTGGGATGTGACAATCTAAACTTCATTGCTTTTTCCTTTTCCAAAGCTCCATTGTGTATCTTTTTATGCCTTTAAAAAAAAAAAAATCTTCGTAATCTCTTCTGTGGTCATTTCCACACCGCACTCCCTGCCTCGGCTGGGTGGTAAGCCCCAGGAGGGCAGGAACCACGCCTGCCTGCTCACTGTGCCACCAGCGTTTTCGCAGTGTGGACACTTAGGGCCTCAAGGATAAGTAAACGGAAGTGTGGGCAGGATTGAAGACTCCCAAGATTAGAGGAACCCCATAGTGCTGGGGGTAAAGGAACGTTGACCCAAGGCCGTGTTTCTTTACCGTATTTTTATTACTTCCCCCAGGGAGAGAAACTAAATTCTCCCTGAGAAAAATTAAATCCGTTGAAGGAAATTAAATATTCCGATATGGTTGAGCATTGAAAGGTCACTGTCACAGCTAAGGTCCCCTCCCCCACCTCCAGGAATTAATTTGGGGGCATGTTGTTAAAGTGGAAGGTCTATGATCCGAGGCCTGGTCTCCTGTTTCTTTGTGGGCTTCCTTTTACTTCCTGAAGATTTGATTGACCGTGGGAGGGGAGGGGAGGGGAGGGGAGGAGGGCGGGTGTCCTCAGAAGTGTGGTTCTCGGGCTCCCGGGTTGGGTGAGGCATGGAGGTGAAATGAGAGCATTTCTGGCAATGAACCCGTATCCCATCTGTCGGACGTTTCGTGAGAAGGAGCCAGGAACCCTGGAAGCAACTGGAAGCCCCGGCAAAACCTTGGGAAAGACTGGTAGATCCGGTTCTACCAGGAACCAGTCCAGGAATACTGAACTTGACACTGATGCAAGCGTGGCCTTGCCCTGTGGGGGGAGGGTTGCCCTTTGGAGGACACCTTCATTTACATCCTTTGTCGCCACTGGTTCTGTTCACCTTCGTGTGAACGAGGCTGTGCAGGACAAGACCGAAAAACCTGAAAGGGTGTGTTGTGAACATTGTGTGTTTTTTCCTATACTTTATAAGTGATTGGCATTTTCAAATTTAAATCATTCTATGTTAACTTCACAGTTGGTAATAACTGATTAGCTGTTTGTTTCTTTCCTCACAGTTGAACCGTTTTGTTCCTCTGGGTATGAGAAAGGAATGAGAGATTTTTAAATAGGATTTCTGTCAGGGGAAGGAGGAGCTGTCTGCATTTCCCTCATGGAGAAGGGAGTCTAAAAAGACAAGCCTTGTGGACCTGGGGCAAACTCTATTGATTGTGTAATGTGCATATTTGGAAAAGAAAATCTATAGTTAAAAAAAAAAACTTGCCACTGCATTATTTACGGCAGCCAAAAGATGGAAACAACTCAGGCGTCCATGATCAGCTGAACAGATCAGCAAACAAAATGTTTATCCATACGATGGGATATCATTCAGCCTTAAAAAGGCAAGCATTCTGACACAGGCTACAGCATGGATTAACTTGAAGACCACGTGCCAAGTGAAATAAGCCAGTCCCAAAAGGACAAATACTGTCTGTACGGTCAAAGGACAAAAGTAACTGAGGAATGCTTGTCCTTGAAGAGGAAATAAGCCACAGAGGAGGGACTATAGTGTCTCATAAGCAATGGGACGTTCTTCTTGAGGGATTTTGGGCGAGAGGGAGTTTTATAGAACTTTCGAGGAACAATGCAGAGAGACAGGGTGTGATTGGCTGGGGGCGCACATGCGACCTTATTTAGAAGGCTCGAGGAGGGAATGAGGAGAGCCCGGAGCTGGCTCAGCGTTTGGGGATTGGCTGACCGGATATGGGGCGTTTCTGGTCAAGTGGGGGCCTTTACTGGAACAGGAAGGTTTGGTCTGCTGATCTAGCACCTGGGGCTGGAGGGCCTCTAATGTGGGCCTGGGAGTTAAGTTCTCGAGTCACCTAAAATAGTCAAATCCATAGACACAGAATGTAGAATAGAGCTTGGCAGCAGCTAGGGAAAAAGGCCGGGGGTGGGGTGGGGGGGGGTGGGGGGCGTTGTTTAGTGGGTGAGCAGAGGATTTTAGCTTAAGAATATTAAAAAAGGAAGTTCTGGAGATCGATAGTAGTGATAATTGTACAAGAATGTGAGTGTCCCTAATGCCACTAAATTGTACACATACAGGTGGCTGCAATCGGGGCACCTGAGTGGCTCAGTCGGTTGAGCGTCTGACTCTTGATTTCAGCTGAAGTCATGATCCCAGGGTCATGGGATCGAGCCCCATGTCGGGTTCCACAGTGAGCGTGGGGCCTGCTTAAGATTCTCTCTCTTATGACTTGAGCCGAAACCAAGAGTTGGATACCTAACCGACCGAGCCACCCAGGCACCCCAACAATGACTAGACTTTAGATTTCTCAACCGATCCAGTCAACAGGCAGGGGACATGGAGACCATGTCTCAAAGTGCAGGGGAAGCACGGGAACTCAGGCCATAACTACTGCCTCTTGCACGTAACTCTGCCTTTCTCTTCTCTTCTCTTCCTCCCCTCAACTTTTTTATATAACAATCATGAAAATATGTAGAAAAAACTTTTCCCACTTAATGGGGGAAATTTGAGCTGAAGAATGTTTAGCATCTTCATTCTTAAATATTATTTAAAAATCTCTAAGATTACTATTGTAATTGATCAGACAGTACAAAATTACTGAAACTTTGGATGTTCACGAAAAAAATTTTTTTAACTCCCTGTGTTTTGTCCCCTTGATAAGGGCACTGGTGAGCATAACAAGTAATTGCAGACACGGTACAGGGCGGGGGCAGGAGAAGAAAGCTGTAGTCCTTTCGCCTGTACGTTTTCCTTTTTGTTTTTCTGGAATTCCGGGGCAGCCTGAACCTTGAGGTCTCTGGCCTCTGAGTCTCTGGGAAGCATGGTGGTACGTTAGCTCAGTGGTAGAAGTGAGTGTGACTGTGGATGAAATGTGTCCTCATAGCCATTTTCATAAGGTTCCCGGATGAGTTCTGTTTTTCATCCCTCCCCGTTCCGTAGATTCATTACGGAGGAAATTTCAGGAAGGTTCTGTTTGTTGTTTTTCTGAAAATGTTTTCTTGGGTAGAACTTTCCAGTTTTTTTGTCTCCTGGAGCGGTCCTAGGAATAAATGCAGATGCTCCGGGATGATCGGTTGTTGGCGGAAGGCCACATAAACACGTCTGTTTTTCAATGAGATTTATGAGTAGGGTCAGCAAACGCTGTCGAGACCATTACATAGGTAGCGAATGTGTCCGAGTTGGGCTCGGCCACTGTCGGCCCAGAGCGCGCCCCGGGCAGCAGATCTGCCTGCGGTGACCCAAAACTTCCAGCGATGGTTTTGCTGGACTGCTCCCCAGAACTCCAGTCTCTCAGCCGACCAAGGCTTTGATGCTAGATGAGGCTTTTTGGTTAAGGTTTCTATGGGTTTGTATCCAATTAAAAATCAGCTTTCAGGGGCGCCTGGCTGGCTCAGTCAGTAAAGCATCTGACTTCGGCTCGGGTCACGATCTCGCAGTCTGTGAGTTCGAGCCCCGCATCGGGCTCTGTGCTGACAGCTCAGAGCCTGGAGCCTGCTTCGGATTCTGTGTCTCCCTCTCTCTCTGCCCCTTCCCCACTTGTGCTCTCTGTCTCTCAAAAATAAATAAATGTAAAAAAAAAAAAACAATAAAAAATATCAGTTTTCAATGTATTAACCTCGTTTATTATAAAGCAAATTTGGAGGATGCTTGCATGTGTCCACTTTTGTTCTTTCGTGGTGCTACCTACTAATTTCGCTGGCCATCTGATGATCTCATCCATTAATCCCAGAAAATCTTTGTGTCGGTCTCCCTGTTTCCCCCTCTCTTGATCGTGGCTGTTCTTGGCCCTTTGCACTTCACTGGGAAGTCAATTCTAAAATTTGTACTTTTCACAAAAGTTGTTGAGATTTCCATTGAGATTAAGTCGATAGGCCGCCATTCTGGGGGGAACTTCACAGCCTTGAATTTTCCAATCTATGAGCTTCACTTATCTTCCCATTTCTTATGTCTTTGGTACATTCTAAAATGCTAGGATTCTCTCCACTAAGGCCTGATAGATTTCATAGGTTACCAGTTTCATTGCATTTTCAGCGCTATTGTAAATTATTTGAATTGTTAAAGTTTAATATTTTAAAAATGTCAATTATTTTGAGAGAGAGAGAGAGAGTGTGTGTGTGTACATGCACGCAAATTGGGGAGGGTCAGAGAGAGAGGGAGAGAGAGAGAGAATCCTAAGCAGACTCGCACTATCAGCACAGGGCGCGGCATGGGGCTCAATCTCATGAGCCGTGAGATCGCGACCTGAGCCGAAATCAAGAGTCAGACACTTGGGGGTCCTGGGTGGCTCAGTGGGTTGAGCGTCTGACTTCAGCTCAGGTCATGATGGTGCTGTTTGTGAGTGAGCCTCACGTCAGGCCCACTGCTGTTGGCCTGTCAGCACAGAGCCCACTTGAGGTACTCTGTCCCCCTCTCTGCCCCTCCCTCACTTGCACTCTCCTCAAAATAAATAGAAGAGTTGGATGCTTACCCGACTGAGCTGCCCAGGTGACCCCAATTTTTTTTAATTGTGGGGTGAATGACTAGCTAACTTGCTCATTACTTGTATAGATTTCTTACAAAATTTTTCAATATATGTAAGTTTTTTTCTCCATTACCGGTTCTTACGCTTTTGACTTGTTTTCCGCATCGCACTGGCTGGGACCTGTGGTGAAGCGTTGCCTGAAGGGCTGCCCTTGGTCATCTCTGTTGTCTTTCCTATTTCAGAGAAAGCTTTCAATATTTCATATCAAGAATATCTTTTATTTCTGGTAGATCTCCTTTTTTCAGAATAAAGTTCCCTTCCATTTCCAATTTGCTGATTTCCCAAAAATGGAGTGGATTTTGAATGTTAACAAATACTACTTCTGCAACTGAGATGAATATTTTTTTTCTCCTTCAGTCTGCTGTTGTGTTGATTTTTTCGTTTGTTTGTTTTTCATGTTAAAAATCCAGCATTCCTGGAATCAACGAAATTTACATTATCCTTTTCATATATTGCTGGCTTCCGTTTGCACATACATCTGTAGACTTTGCAAATTTGCATACGGTACACTTCATTCTTTGTAGCGTACAGCTCTGTGATGTTGGCAAGTAGAGGCGTGTAACCACCACCACAGTGAAATCCTGTGACCTGCTATCCCTCTAAATTACCTTGTGCTGCCCCTTTGTAGGAACCCCTCCCTCGATAGCCCTTGGCAACCACCGAGCTGCCTCCCTCTAGTGTTGTCTTTTCCAGAATGTCATTAGCATAACGCATTTGAGATTTACCCATCGTATCAGCGGCTCATTTCCTTTTATTTATACTTAGTATTTCATTGTGTGAATATGGCAAGGTTTATCTGTTCACCCAATATGTCAACAGTTCATTCCTTTTTATTTATACTGAGTATTACATTGTATTATGTTGAGTATTGAACATGGCATGGTTTATCTATTCACCGTTGGGGGAACATGGAGTATTTTCACCGATTTGTGCATTTTTAAATGAATTTGCTATATATGGCTACAAATAGGTTTTCATTTCAGTAAATGCCTAGGAGTAGGGTTGCTGGGTCACGTCGTCAGTATATGTTTGGCTTTATAAGAAACTGCCGAATCGTCTTCCCAAGTGGCTGTAACATTTCAGTTTCTTCGGTACAGGAACGTTTGAGCTCTCTATTGCTTCTGGAGTTTGCTGGTGTCCGGGAGGCTCGACCTGACCCATCTTCTGTTTGCAGCTGGAGCTCCGTAACGGAAAGATTAATAAGGGGAAAACATTATCCTGTGTGGAGGTGGGGGCTGGGTGGGAGCGCCGTGTCCACATCACAGAAGAGCCCCTCAGTGAAAAGCAACTCAGAGTGGTGGCTCCGAGTAGCCCCCTTCTGTAGCATCTTGAGTAACGCGCAATGTGTTTGTAGAGAAATGACAGGAGAAAGGAAAGCAGTTTTAGGCTTCCAAAGGCAACAAACTCAAAGTAAAAAAATATATACATACATATGTATCTATAGGAAACTGATGAAGTCAGGTTTGGTTGCAGATTCCTCTGCCGCCATCTCTGGGTTGGGAAGTCTTTTTCCAGTAAAAGAAAAATTTACATCCCGACTTGAGGCATAAAAGAGGGAGGCTCAAGCTTTTCCTATGTTTGCTGCTCCTTAGTTGCCTTATTATTTTTATGTAAAAGAGGCATATTTTGGGGACATTCTGGTTCCTTCAGTAATTGGTCTTTTTTTTTTAATGTTTATTTTTGGGAGAGAGCAAGAGCAGGGGGAGGGGCAGGGAGGGAGAAAGAGGGAGAGAGAGAATCCCAAGGAGGCTCTGGGCTGTCCGCGTGGAGCCTGACACGGGGCTCGATCTCACAGACCATGAGATCACGTCCTGAGCAGAAATCAAGAGCCAGACGCGCAACCGACAGAGCCCCCTAGGTGCCCCCAGTAATTTGTCTCTCGAGGGGTTGATCCTTTTCATCTAATTTGTAGAATTTCTAAACAAAGTTCTTTTTAGTAGTATCTTTTATTAGCCTAATGTCCGTAGGGCCTGGAATGTGCCCCTTTCTTTATGCTGGGTATTGGTAATTCGTGTTCCTCCCTTTTGCTTGTTCCGTCTGCCTAGAGCTTTTACCATTTTATTCTTTCAAAAAACCAGCTTTGGATTTCATTGACTTTTCTGTTTTTCTGTTTTAAATTTTATTGGTTTAGCCTGACTTGGGTTATTCTGCTTTTCTCTGCTTGAAGTAGATACTTAGATGATTGACTTGATACTTTTCTGATGTAATAGCTTAGCGCTATAAATTTTTCTCTTAGCATGAATTCGGATAAGTTATGTTTGTTCAGCTCAAAATATTTTCTAGTTTTCCTTGAGAATTTCCTCTTGGCACACAACATTTACAAGAACATTGTTTGGGGGTGCCTGGGTGGCTCAGTCGGTTAAGTGTCTATTTTTTCCCCAAAATTTTAATTTAAATTCTAGATAGTTAACATACAGTACAATACAGCACAACACTGGTTTTGGTTGTAGGATTTAGTGATTCATCACTTCCATACAACACCCAGTGGTCCTTACAACAGGTGGCCTCCTTAATACCCATCCCCCATCTAGCCCATCCCCCGCCCACTTCCCTCCATCAACCCTCAGTTTATCTCCATCGTTCAGAGTCTCTTGTGGTTTGTGCCCCCCCCGCCCCCGCTTTTACATTATATACAAAATCCTAGAGGAGAACACAGGCAGCAAGCTCTTTGACCTTGGCCACAGAAACTTCTTACGAGACACGTCTCTAGAGGTAAGGGAAACAAAAGCAAAAATGAACTACTGGGACCTCATCAAGGTAAAAACCTTTTGAACAGAAAAGGAAACAATCAATAAAACTAAAAGACAGCCTACAGAATGGGAGAAGATATTGCAAATGGCATATTTGATAAAAGGCTAGTATCCAAAATCTATGAAGAACTTAGCACACTCAATACCCAAAAAACAAATAATCCAGTTAAGAAATGGGCAGAAGACATGAATAGATGCTTTTCTAAAGAAGACCTCTAGATGGCTAACAGACACACGAAAAGATACTCAACATCACTGATCATCAGGGAAATACAAAATCACAATGAGATACCACCTCACACTTGTCATAATGGCTAACATTAACAACATAAGAAACAACAGGTGTTGGTGAGGATGCAGAGAAAGGGGCACCCTCTTGCATTGTTGGTGGGGATGCAAACTGGTGCAGCCCCTCTGGAAAACAGGATGGAGTTTCCTCAAAAAGTTAAAAATAGGGGCGCCTGGGTGGCTCAGTCGGTTGAGTGGCCTGACTTCGGCTCAGGTCATGATCTCATGGTCTGTGAGTTCAAGCCCCGCGTTGGGCTCTGTGCTGACAGCTCAGAGCCTGGAGCCTGCTTCGGGTTCTGTGTCTCCCTCTCTCTTTGCCCTTCTCCTGCTCACGCTCTTTGTCTCTAGGTCTCAAAAATAAATAAACATTAAAAAAGATTTAAAAAAAAAGTTAAAAATAGAACTACCCTAGGATTCAGCAATTGATCTAGTAGGTATTTACCCAAAGGATACAAAAATACAGATTGGAAGGGACACACGCACCCAGTGGTTAAAGCAGGCTCACGTACAACAGCCAAAGTATGGAAAGAGCCCAAATGTACATTGGCTGAAGAATGGATAAAGATGTGGTACACGCACACACACAAGGGAATGTTACTTAGCCATCAAAAAATGAAATTTTGCCATCTGCAGTGCTGTGGATGGAGCTAGAGTATATGATGCTAAGTGAAAGACAAATCCCGCATGACTTCTCTCATGTGAAATTTAAGAAACAAAACAGATGAACATATGTGGGGGGAGGAAGCATCTGACTCTTGAATTCAGCTCAGGTCTTGATCTCAGGGTTGTGAGTTCAAGTCCTGTTTTGGGCTCCATGCTGGGCATGAAGCCTACCTTAAAAAAGAAAAAAGATGGGCATCTGGTGGGGCTTAGTCTGTTAGGTATGTAGCTCTTGATTTTGGCTCAGGTCATGATCTTCTGATGAGTGAGATCGAGCCCTGCATTGGGCTCTGCACTGACAGCATGGAGCCTGCTTGGGGTTCTCCCTCTCTCTACCCTCTCCCTTGCTTGTGTGTTCTCTCTCTCTCTCTCTCAAAATGAATAAAAGTTAAAAAAAATTTTTTTTAAATGTTTGAGAGAAACTGACAGAGGGTGAGTGGGAGAGGGCCAGAGAGAGAGGGAGACACAGAATCCGAAGCAGGCTGCAGGCTCTGATCTCCGAGCTGTCAGCACAGAGCCTGATGTGGGGCTTGAACTCCCCAACTGCGAGATCAGGACCTGAACCGAAGTCAGACACTCAAATGACCGAGCCACCCAGGCGCCCCTAAATAAATGCTTAAAAAAAAGAAAAAGGAAAAGAAAAAAAGTACGTTGCTTAATTTCCATGTATATTTGGCAGTGCTCCAGAATTATATGTTAATTTCTGGTTTAATTCTGTTATCAGAAAGTGCACTTTGCTTGACTTCAATTCTTTAACATTGTCGGGGTTGGTTTTATGATTCAGCACGTGTGGCCTGCTGCTTCCTGCCATGCGGATAATTCTTCCACGTTTTGACTTTGCCTCAGTTTGCTCGCCGTTCACTTTGCAGGTCCTCGAGCCATTGCCGCTTATATTTTGTCCAGAGCTGCTCATTGTAGCCAGGGAGGACAGGCTGTCACAGGAATGCCGCCTCTCGGCCAGCACCGTACACTGTCGACACATTTTAAAAATACCTTTTCACCCACATTGAATAACATCAGCCTATAAATATCTTTTCTTGAACCTGCCTTGTCGGGTTTTGGTATCAAGGTTATTTTTATTTTAACCTGATAAAACGAACTGGGGAGTGTTTTTTTTTTCTATTTTCTGAGAGAGTCTGTTGTTTTTTTTTTAACTTGTATGTTTCATGGAGCATTTTGATGAAGCTGTAGGAACCTGGAAATTTTAAGGGAAGATTTTGACTACTGATTCAATGTGTTGGATGTGTAGAAAATTCCTCAGTTTTCTACTTTTTGAGTCGTTTTGATGCTTTTTTCTGGAGAAATTGTTTTTCATCTATAAAGTCTATCGGCACACAGTTAAAATTGCATGTTATCTTTCGGAAGTCTTCAGATCTATAAATCCTCTTTGTGCTGTTGCCGGGTCCTTGTTCCAGCGAATCTAGGGGTCCATGAAGGACGACGGTCAGGCGAAAGAAAGTGAGATAGCCACGAGAGAGATGGAGTCTGATGACCAAGCAGGCAGCCCTGACAATTCTGGCATCTCTGCTTTGCTGGTCTCAGTGTCTTTATTTTTAAAGGTAGTGAGTTACATCAGTGACAAGGTATTTTTAACAATTTTTCTTAGGTAGGCATATTTGTGAATCCCCCAGACCTAGAAGGAGACAGTCTTAGATTAGGCAGTAACCATTTTTATGATTCTGTTCCAAATTATATAGACCACGCATCGTTTCTGGGACAGAGTTATATGTAGGCTTATAGCAGAGAAAATGACAACTTGTTTAAGAAGAGAGCAGGGTTGTCTTAGCGCTCAGTAAACAGAGGGCGCATACATTGTTGCCTTAAGACCTATGTTAACCATCTATAGATAGATTGGGAGTCATTCTATCCATAATCTTTAACCATAATGGAGGAGGTATTATTTGTTTGGTAGAGACATGATCTCTAATGTTCGTCTAAGTTCTTTTCCTTTGCGAGTGAGTGAGCCTGTATCATAAGGGCTCATGTTTACCTGTTCTTTAGACAAACAGCAGTTTCTGTGAAAGTATTTCGTTATTGCCTATTTATTATAAGGAAGCGTGGGGATGGGAATAGCAAAAGGATTCGTGAAACGTTAACCTCAGGAAGGTACTCAATGTTTGTTGTTGAGCAGTGAAGATATGTGTAGCTACTTTTGTTTGGCTATTGTTTGTACCTTATCTGTAAACAGTGCTTCTAACTTCTGGGCTAAGCCAACCTCCGGAGAAGGCCCTAAGTCTCTTTACAACCTCTCCTATCAGTCTGTTAACCAAATACTGAGAGAAGCTTTACAGAGATGTGCCTTGAGGTTTTATGGTGGGGCTGAGGGGATGATTAACACAATGCGATACCTGCAGGGAAAATCTAGTTTGGCTCAAGGAGTCTTGGGGCCTAACGCCTACTAATTTCTAGCCAACTCATAACTGCTATTCTGTATGATCAATTTGTGTAACCTATCCCCAAGAGACAACCCTGAGGTTACTTCTGGCCAGGTTACTCTCATTCAGATTTTATCTATCAAGACATCGCACTCCAGGTCCCCTTTTCCATATACCATAAAACCAAAGAGCATTATATCCCTTAGGCCAACGAGAGCAGTTCAAGAAATCCAGGCCTGAAAGATTATTTAGAAGGAGGTAAGATTAGGCGCCATCTTGGCTGGCCGGAACTTTGCTTCAACCTTTTCCACACAGAGAGGGGTCTCAACCTGTGAGCCCAAAATGGCTCCCAACATGCTGTTAATTTTTTTTTCCTTGCTAACTCTTGCTAAAGGTTCGTGAATTTTATTCTGTTTTTTAAAGAACCGAGGTTTAGCTTGGTTGATTCTATTATGGGTTTCTTTTGTATTTTGTTCATTTCTGTCGTGTCTTTCCTGTTTCTTTGGGAGTTTATCTTGTTCTTTTACTCATTTATTGATGGATGCTTAGTTGATTTTTACTTTTCAGTGTTTTTCTAGTGTGCACAATTAAGACTATAAATTTAGCTTTAAGGATGGATTCAGCTGTATCCCACAGTTTTTGATATGTAGAACTGATGATAACGAATTCTCCTTGTAATTTTATCTTCAAGCTATGGGTTATTCAGAAGTGTGTCTCAGTTTCTACAATGTGGACTTTCTCATCCTTCGCGTCTCATTGTTAGCTTCATTATGTTATTGTTAGAGATTACAATCTGCATTCTACTTCTTTAAAATTTGTTTCTTTAACACTGAAATATTGGTTAATTTTTTGAAATTGTTTCACATTTACACAAAAGGAAGTCTGTTTCTGCTGCTGTTAAGACACTGTGTTCTATACATGTCCATTGAGTCTTTTTTCATAATTTGGTTAAAATCTTCAGGGTCCTAGTTTTTACTTTTTCTGTTGCCTACGAGATGTTAACTATCCCACTATGATTATGGATTTGCCTTATCTCCTATTCTGTCAACTTTGGCTTTCAATTTTGGGACTATATTTGGGGCATGGGATTTCAAATAATATGTATCTTCTTTGTAATTTGAATTTCTATTTAAATGTTTTCCTCACTTGTATCTGCTCTTAATTGTGCAAATGATTAAAATAGCTACTGTGGCTTCAGCTACACTCTGCTGTGTGTATGTGTGTTACATGTATATTATAATATTCTTCAACCCTTCAATTAATTTTTTAATGTTTATTTATATTTTAGAGAGAGAGACCCGAGCACAAGTGACAGAGGGGCAGAGAGAGAGGGAGACACAGAATCCGAAGCAGGCTCCAGGCTCTGAGCTGTCAGCACAGAGCCCGACACGGGGCTCGAACTCACGAGCTGTGAGATCATGACCTGAGCCGAAGTCGGACGCTGAACCGACTGAGCCGCCCACGCGCCCCCTGTATCTCTATTTTAGATCAGACTCTTGTAAACAGCTTGGGATTGGATTTAACAATTTAATAATTTTTAACCGAATCATTTAGTCAGTTTGCATTTCTTACCTATCCTGACGTTTTTGGACCCTGCCTATGGCTGCGTGTTTGTGTGTATGGTATGTGTTCGATCATCTTATTTTATGTTTTCTACTTGTTTTCCCTCTCCCCTGCTTTCCTGCCCTCTTTGGGCTGGTGGCATGTTTTTTCTTCTCTAGTCATTTGGAAGTCATTGTTTATATTTTTTCAGTGGCTGTCCTACTCATCTTAAACATGCATATTTAAGTTCTGAAAGTCTACAGTTTAGCCACCTCCTAAGTGATATAAAAACTTTAGAATCCTTTAATTCCTCTTGACTTACGCTATTAATAGCCTGTCTAAATTTATTTCTTCATGTTCGTCTGGTTATTTTGAGATAATGTAGATTCACATTCAGTTGTAAAGCAATAATTAGGAAGAAATCCCACGGGCTCTTTACTCGGTTTCTGCCAATGGTAACATCTTTCAAAACCAAACTCCAAGGTCACAGCCAGGAAACAGACATGAACGCAACCCACCGCTTGTGCTCAGGTTTTCCCAGGTTCCCCTGCACACGTGCCCGGGCGTCCGTCGTTCTCTGCTCTTCTCTCCCGGACCCGACCGCTGTCCAGACTGAGAACAGTTTCCTCAGAAAGATCCTTTGCGGGGTCCTTTTTTAGCCACAGACCTTGACTTCTCCTGAACTCCTGACAACCACTAACGCGTTCTTCATTTCTAATTTTGGCAAGAACTTGATATAAATGAAACCATAGAGTATCTAATCTTTTGAAATTGACTTTTTTCAGTCAGCCTAATTCTCCAGATTCATTCAAGTTCCGATACATTTTAATTTTACTGTTTCTGTTGTCATACTATGTGGGAAATCACTTTTATCGTTTTATACACTTCGCATTCACTTCTAGCCACACATTCACGGTTTTTCCCCTGTCGTTCGTTTCTTCTCCTGTCACTCGGGATCCCCTCCTGCCTGCCTGAAGTACATCCTTTAGTGTTTGGTTTTGTAATGGTCTCCTGGGACAAACCGCCTAACTTTCTGTGTCTTGTAAGTGGTCTTTATTTCATTCTTGTACTTTTTTTTTTTAAGGAACTTTTTAACTGAAATATAAGCTACATATAGGCAAGTGCGTACACGTATAAGAAACATACAAGGAAGATGCTAAAAGCACAACTGAGTGAATTTTCACATAGTTAATAAAAAAATGGAGCATTACCAGCACCCCCACGAGGCTCTTTTATATTCCCTTCCGGGCGCTGCCTTCCCCCAGAATTTCCCAGCCTGACTTTTTGCCCTGTAGAATAGTCTTGTCCATTTTTGCACTTTATAAATGGAACTTTTTTGTCCATCTTCTTTCTGTCACATTAGCTTTGTGAGACCCGTTCATGGTGGTGTTCATAGCAATGGTTCACTGATGTTCATTGTTGTATAAATTCCATTTTAGTGATATTCCATGATTACTCTGCTGGTGGTAGAGATTTGGTCATTTCCAATTTGGGTCTATTATAAGCAACACTGCTGTGAACTTTCTTGTCCATCTCTTTTGGTGCACATGTGTATAATTCTGTTGGCTACGTGCCTGGGAGTGGAAGTGTTGTTTTGCAGAGTACAATTATGGTCAGCTTTAGGAGATCTTGCTAAATTTTTCCTGCACTCGTTAAATTTTTTTTTAAGTTATACTTCTGCAACTGGTGTATGAATGTATCAATTGTCTCCTGTTGTGTCAACTTTAAATGTGTTTTTAATTTAGTCATTCTGTTGGGTACGTAGTGGTATCTCATGGACTTAGAATTTCCATGATGCTTGTAAAGGTTGAGCATATATTGAGCATATATGAAAGCATATATGAAAATATATTTCATATATTTTAATATTGGCATTTGGATGTTCTCTTTGGGGAAGTCTGCTCATGTCTCTTGCCTCAGTTTCTCTTGAGTTGCTGGTCTTTTTTTTTTTTAAGTTTATTTATTTTGAGCCAGAGAGAAAGCAAGAATGGGGAGGGGGAAAAGGGAGAGGGAGGGAGAGAGAGAGAGAGAGAGAGAGAATATCCCAAGCAGGCTCTGTGCTGTCAGTGGAGAGGCTGATGTGGGGCTCAAAACCAGGAACTGTGAGATTGTGACCACAGCCAAAACCAAGAATTGGATGCTTAACCAACTGAGCCACCCAGGCACCCCTCTTTTTATTACTGATGTGAGAGAATTCTTAAATCTACTTTAAATTAAAGTCTGTTGGTAAGATTTTCTTAGTGCTTTTTCTTTCTCCTAACTGTTTGATAGAAATGGTTTTAATGTAGTCTAATTTATCAGTCTTTTTCTCTATGGTTAATGCTTTTGGTGTTCTTTATAAATTTCTTCTACCTAATCTAAGGTCACGAATATATTCTGTTATGCTTTAGAAGCCTTTTCACGTCTATACCTATAATCTGGATTTTCCATAGGAAAACTGTTCTCGTAACTGAAAGATACTTTGGCGTTTCATTGCTTGGATTTTGTTTCTAGTTGACCATACGTGAATCTATCCCTAAACATACATTGTTTAGTTTTACTTGTTTGGTTTTACTATGAAATGGCATTAGACCACATGTATTCTGGGACCGGCCACGCACCAGACAGGGACACAATATGAGCAGGGTGGGGGTGGGGCATGACAGTGGAGGAGAGTGAGCCTGGGGAATATCCCTCATCCAGAGTGGAAGTGTCAAGCCATAGTACATTTTATGGCGGTAAATGGGGCAGATTTTATTATGTGTTGCTCAACTCACACATTCCTCTGTCTCTGGGGCAGAAGCAGGAATCCTCAAGACCTGACCATGCATGTGGGAGAAGGAGTGCAGATAGTCCGGGAGAGTTATACAAGCGCTCAAGTGTGGGAGGGTGAACTGTCCCTGAGAGCCAGGGGCCGGGCCGGAGGGGAGTTGATCTGGAGGGAAAGAGAAGTTCGCTTTTTAACCTGTGAAGTTAGAGGTGGCTGGGGCCCGTGCAGGAGGCTGGGACAAACATGACACAGAAGCTAGGCAATAGTGCCAGGGGCGCGGGGTCTCACCAGGCTGGGGACGACAGCCAGAGCTGTCGGGGAAAGCGTGGCAGAGAGACGGAATGGCCGGCTCCGCACATGGCTAAGGAGAAGAGTAAAGGCCCCAGCTAGGGAAGTTGTCCAGTACAGTGTGGTCTTGTGTGTAGCGTTTCATAAATACTTGCTGAAATCTGTTTGAAACAGCTGCAGACATTGGATGGCAGAAATCTAAAAGACGTAGTGACATTTAACTTTAGGAGGTGGAGCTCCTGGCAAACTTAGCCTTGGGATGTGGTTTTACACATGGAGGTAAAAGAAAAAGACCTTCCAGTTCTTGCGGGGATCAGTTGACTTGAGCCGGAGCCCATCGCTTTACTTCTCGGCCTCCTGCCTCGTAGGGCTGCGACTTAATGTATAATTCTTCATAAGCAGGACTCGAGTGCCGTCTCCCACAGTAAGTTAGAAATCGGCAATGGCTGCTTAGAGGCTTATCAGTGCAACTGGAGGCAACAGCTGGCAAGCTGGCTTGGAGGGAGGAGACTGGAAACAAACTAAGATTGTGCTAGATGACCATATGTTACTAAAGAGACGGGCGTCTTTCAGATGGGGGCGGGGGGCAGGTTATATGGTAAACAGACAGGGCAGGACAGGGTCCAGGTCATAGCTGGCACAGCAGGTCTCCCGCAGAGTGTCGGGTAAAGGCAGAGAGAAACCGCGCTCCGAGGGAATCTAGCCATAGGCGGGAAGTAGGGCGGTGTTGGGCAGGCAGCTGAAGGCCTCCGGGAAGCCTGGCTGTTCGTAGGGATGCAACTGTGAGCAGACTTCTAGTCGTGGATGAATTCAGGCTGACACTAGAACTCAGTGGATGGAACAAAACTGGAGGAGGGGGGTCGGGCCACAGGAGGGCAGCTACTACGTTTTCAGCTATGTGTGCTGAGCTCTGTGCAGCAGCTGGAATGTGGGAGAGCCAGATTCCGTCCCAGTCCGCACAACTCCTGCTCTTCACCCCCAGGCCACAGGGGTGGCTGGAACTGCCCGGTGTGGCAGCGTGGGTACAGCGTACAGTGGATGCTGGGCCTGCAGGCGTGTTGCCATGGGCCTCACTGAGCTGTGGACCCCAGGACCGTGCTGCTTCCTCCTGCGGGGCAGCTCGTGCTGGAGTCCAGCTGTGCCGAGACCATTTTCCCAGCATCCCAGGTCTCCTCTGCATGGGGCGGGGGGGGGGGGGGGGGGGGAGAGGAGGGAGGGAGGTGTGGGCCGAGCTCCTCTCTTCTCGTTTCACCAAGACCTCCTTGTCTTCTAATGGAGACACCCTGCCATGGGGCATCCGCCTTCTCCCCGCACCCCCAGTTCATGCCTTTGCTAAAAGTCCTCCTGTTTTACTCTGCGATTATCTCCTGTGTAATCTTCTTTTATTGTATATGTCATTGTTTTTAACGGGGGAATTATGCAATTGTTACTGCTCCATAGAACTCTAAGCTTCATGAAGGCAGAGGCCGTGTCTGTTTGCTCACCATTGTGTCCTTCTGGCTTAGTACAGCTCTTGACCCCCAGAAGGGGGGCTCAGAGTTACACCTGTGCACACAGGATTGATTAATTTACAACAGAGGAGCCAAGAAAACAAAATGGGGAAAGAATAGTCTCTTCCATAGAATTGGGAAAATGGACCCCACTGTACATTATACATAAAAAATCAACTCAAAATGGATTAAAGACTTGACTGTAAGACCTGAAACCAAAAAAGGAAACCTAGAGGGTAAGCTCCTTGACATTGGTCCTGGCAATGATGGTTTTGGACTTCACATCAAGAGCAAAAATAAACAAGTGAGACTATATCAAACTAACTTCTGCATAGCAGAGGAAACAAAATGAAAAGGCAGCCTGGAGGATGGAGAAGGTATTTGCAAATCCGAATTACATAGAGAACTGATACAATTCCATTGCAAAAAAAAAATTGATTAAAAAATGAGCGTTGGAACTGAATAGGTTCCTAAAGAAAATACCCAAGTGGCCAACAGTTAGAGGCCCTACCTCAGAGATACTGTGGGTTTGGTTCCAGACCGCCACAGTGAGGCAAATGTTGTAATAAAATGAGTCAGAATAATTTTGGGGGTTTCCAGTGCATATAAAAGTTATTTTTCTACTACACTGTAGTCTATTAATTGCAATGGAATTGTGTCTAAAAAAAAAACTTTGATATACATACTTCAATTTAAAAAATAGGATTGCTAAAAAGCCCTAGCCATCATCTGAGTTTTCAGTGAGTTCCAGATTTTTTTTTTGTTTTTTTTCTGGTGCGGGTCTTGCCTCAGTGTTTCTGGCTGCCACCTGATCAGGGTGGTGGTTGCTGAAGCTTGGGGTGGCCGTCACGGTTTCTTAAAATAAGACGATGAAGTTTGCCGCGTTGGTTGACTCTTCTTTTACAAACCATTTCTTCCTTTTACAAACCATTTCTCCGTAGCTCGTGGCGCTATTTGACAGTTTTTTACCCCCAGTAGACCTTGTTTCAAAGTTAGAGTCCATCCTCTCAAACCCTGCCGCTGCTTTATCAACTAGGTTTAAGCCCTTTTCTAAATCCTCTGTTGTCATTTCAACAGTCTCCACAGCGTCTTCCCCAGGATTTGATTCTGCCTCAAAAAACCACTTTCTCTGCTCCTCCGTGAGAAGTGCTCTTCACCTGTTAAAGTTGTATCACGAGATGGGAGCCAGGCGGTCCGTCTCCAGGCCCCACTTCTAGTTCTAGTTTTCTTGTCATTTCCACCACATCTGCAGTTACTTCCTCCAGCAAGTCTCGAACCCCTCACAGTCATCCAGAGGGTTTGAATCAACTCCTTCTACACTCCGATTGTTGATATTTTGACCTCTGCTCATGAAGCACAAATGTTTTTAATGTCCTCCAGAAGGGTGATGCCTTTCCAGAAGGTTTTCAACTACCGTTGCCCAAATTCATCTGAAGAATCCGTGTATGGCAGCTATGGCCTTACGAAATGCATTTCTCAAATAGTGCGACTTGGAAGTCGAAGTTACTCCTTGATCCACAGGCCGCAGGATGGGTGTTGTGTTCACGGGCATGAAAACCTCACTCTTGTCCATTTCCAGCAGAGCTCCTGGGTGACCAGTGCGTTGTTGAGAAGCAGTAATGTTAGGAAAGGAATCTGTTTGCTTTTTGAGCAGTAGGTCTCAACAGTGGGCTTAAAATATTCAGCAAACCGTGTCGTAGACATGTGCCATCATCCAGGCCTTGTTGTCCCACTCAGAGGGCACAGGGGAGTAGATTTAGCACGATTCCAATGGGCCCTAAGAGTTTCGGGATAGTAAATTGGGCATTGGCTTCAACTTAAAGTCACCGGCTGCATCAGCCCTTCGCAAGAGAGACAGCCTTTCCTTTGTTTTATTTTTTTTAATTTTTTTAATGTTTATAATAGCGTGAGTTGGGGAGGGGCA
Organism: Paguma larvata; assembly: GCA_030068075.1. Taxonomy (NCBI): domain Eukaryota; kingdom Metazoa; phylum Chordata; class Mammalia; order Carnivora; family Viverridae; genus Paguma; species Paguma larvata. The sequence continues at coordinate 20,496,007 of CM057837.1, read as the reverse complement.
GAGAGAGGGGGAGACACAGAATCTGAAGCAGGCTCCAGGCTCCGAGCTGTCAGCACAGAGCCTAATGCAGGGCTCGAACCCACGAACTACGAGATCATGCTCTTACCCGAAGTCAGACGCCTAACTGACTGAGCCACCCAGGCGCCCAGGGAGTCAGCCTTTCCTTTGAAGCAGGCATCGACTTCTCCCCAGCTGCAACAGTTCTCGATGGCATTTTCTTCCAGTATCATGCTGTTTCGTCTGCATTGAAAATTTGGTTAGTGCGGCCGCCTTCATCATCGTAGCCAGACTTTCAGATGGCTTGCTACATCACCACTCATTCTTCACCTTGTGCTTTGAGGTTACAGAGACGGCTTCTTTCTTAAACCTCATGAACCGACTCTGCTAGCTTCAAACTGTTCTTCAGTTTCCTCAGCTCTCTGTCTTCAAAGAATTGAAGAGTTCGGGCCTCGTTCTGGGTTAGGCTTTGGCTTGGGGCAATGTCGCGGCTGGTTTGATCTTCTGTTACCACTAAAACTGTCTCCACATGGGCAATAGGGCTGTTTTGACTTCCTGTGTTCATCAGAGTAGCACTTTCGGTTTCCTTGAACTCTACCTTCGCATTCACAACTTGGTTGTTAGGCTGAAAGCTAGGATTCTTGTGCTAGTCTTGGCTTTCAATATGACTTCCGCATGAGGCTTAATCATTTTACTGGCTGTTTTTTTTTTTTTTTTTAAGTATTATTTAAGTAATCTTTACACCGAATGTGGGGCTTGAACTCACAACCCCAAGATCAAGCATTGCATGCTCTACTGACTGAGGCAGCCGGGCACTCCAATCATGTTAGCTTTAAAAGTGAGAGATGAGGGGTACCTGGGGGGCTCAGCTGGTCGGGTGTCCGACTCTTGATTTTTGGCTCAGGTCATGATCTTATGGGTCGTAGGTTTGAGCCCCGGGTCAGGCTCCACACTGACAGTGCCGAGCCTGCTTGGGATTCTCTCCTTCTCTCTCTGCCCCACCCCTGTTCATGCACACACTCTCTCTCTCTCTCAAAAATAAACACTTTTTTAAAAGTGAGATACACGAGACTCTTCCTTTCACTTGAACCCTTAGAGGCTTTTGTAGCGTTGTTAATTAATTAGCCTAATTTCAATATTGCTCTGTCTCTGGGACTAGGGTGGCCCAAGAAGGGGGGAGAGAGAGAGACAGAGATAGAAACAGCCAGTCATCGGGCCAGTCAGAACACACACAACATTAAGTTAGCCTCAGTTAAGTTTGCAGTCTTAGATGGGTGTGGTTTGTCACGCTCCAGAATAATTATAATAGTAATACCAAAGATCACTGATCACCGGTCGTCATAACCGATGTAATAATAATGAAAAAGCCTTAAATACTGTAAGAGTTCCTAACATGCGAGACCCGGAGACGTGAGATAAGCAAACGCTCATGGAAGAATGGCACCGATAGACTCGCTTGACCCCGGGTTGCCGCAAACCTTCTGTTTGGAAAAAACCACCACCTCCCGCACCTCTCCCACCCGAACCCTCAGTATCTGCCAAGCACAATAAAATGAGATATGCTGGCATGTGGAAAGGCGCTCAAAGTCACTACTCATCGGAGAAATGCAAATTAAAACCGCAGTGAGACAGCACCACAGACCTGATAAATTGGCCGTTATGAAGACAGCCCAGAGCCAGCGAGCGCCGGCGAGCTTGTGGAGGAAAGGGGACTCTGCCCTGTTCGTGAGGATGTGAGCAGGCGCGGCCGCGGTGGAAAACAGGACGGAGTGTCCTCAAAGAGGCGCCTGGGGGGCTCAGTTGGTTGAGCCTCCGACTTCGGCTCAGGTCATGATCTCACAGCTGGTGAGTTCCAGCCCCACGTCGGGCCCTGTGCTCACAGCTCAAGAGCCTGGAGTCTGCTTTGGATTCGGTGCCTCCCTCTCTCTCTGCCCCTCCCCTGCTTGTTCTCACTCTCGCTTTTTTTCTTTTTTTTTTTTTTTTAAGAACTTGACCACCATCCCAGAAGATCTCCTCACAGTCCCTTGCACAAACTACCTCCACTCCACTGCCGTGATTTCCGACGGTATAGTTTAGTTTTGCCTGATTGTGAACTTTAAGTAGAACCATCCCGTCTGTGCTTGTTTGGATCTGGCTTATTTCCCCCAACATTATATTTATAAGACTCTTTTGTGTTGTGCAGAGTAGCAAATCCTCCACTCTGACTGCTGTTCCTTTTACTGAACCTATCACCACTTTTTTATCTATTTCACTGTTGGGCATTTGGATAGTTTTTATATCTTGGCTACATGAATAAGTACCGCTATGATCATTCTAGTACATGTCTTTTTGTGAACATGTGTATGTGTTTGAGTATAAAGCTAAGTGGAATCGTTGGGCTGTAGGGTAAGCACGTGATCAACTTTGGTTAGACATCGCAGTCGGCACGCTCCCCAACAGCGCCTGAGAGTTCAGCCCCTGGCAGCCGTCATCTACTCTCTGTCTCCACAGTTAGGCCCCTTCTGGACCTCCCCTATAAATAGAATTATACAGGACATGGCCTTCTGTGAAAACTTAAACTTTTTTTTTTTTTTAACTTAACTTTTTGAATAAACTTCTGTCTTATATTCAAGTTTTTCTTCTCACAGAAAGTATATTGCAGAGTGGTTAAAATGCTTTTGTACTTTAAAATGTGCTGCAGGGCGCCTGGCTGGCTCAGTCGGTTGGGTGGCCGACTTCGGCTCGGGTCATGATCGCATGGGTCGTGGGTTCAAGCCCCGAGTGGGGCTCTGTGCTGATGGCTCAGAGCCTGGAGCCTGCTTTGGATTCTGTCTCCCTGTCTCTCTCTATGTCCCTCCCCCACTCATGCTCTGTTCTGTCTCTCAAAGATGAATAAACACTCAAAAAAAAACCAAACAAAACAAAACAAAAAACAACCCAAAACATCTATTCATCTGTTGTGGAGCAACAGCCAAGATCTCATAACCCTTTCATACTTAAATTTGTTCTAGAATACCTATTTGAGAAGCATTTGAACAAATTTCCTATTCCGCTGCTCTGTAAGTTGATTTAACGTTTATTTTTGAGAGACATAAAGATAGAGCGTAAGCGAGGGAGGGGCAGAGAGAGAGGGAGACACAGAATCCGAAGCAGGCTCCAGGCTCTGAGACATCAGCACAGAACCCGACGCGGGGCCCGAACTCACAGACTGTGAGATCATGACCTGAGCCGAAGTCAGCCGCTTAACCGACTGAGCCACCCAGGCGCCCCTGCTCTGTAAGTTGAGATGAGGATTTTGCAGGCGAAGGGCTGGCCGGCAGGGCGTAGAGCACCCCAGGATGAGAGCTCTCTTGGCCGAAGGAAGTCGGCACATTCGTTAACACGAGGCGGTGCGGACACATTGTTTTCTCTTTGGAAATTCTGTTCTGTGTTTGATTCTCCCAATCCTATTTATTCTGTTGTTCCTTTTATTATCAGGATTTTCTTCACCATTATGACTCTTTTTGAAATGGTTCTGCATTCCATTTTAGCCATCAGAGTTTTAAATTTCATCGTTAACTGGGAGAGGTTGTTTTTTCTAGTATTTTTGAAGGTCTTGCCAATTAAAAAAAATTTTTTTTAAGTGTTTATTTCTTAGAGAGGCAGAGTGTGAGTGGGGGAGGGCCAGAGAGAGAGAGGGAGACAGAGAATCCGAAGCAGGCTTCAGGCTCTGAGCTGTCAGTACAGAGCCCTATGTAGGGCTCGAACTCACAGACTGTGAGATCAAGACCTGAGTCGAAGTCAGACACTTAACCAACTAAGGCTTCCCGAAGGTCCTGCCAATTTTTTTTTTTTTTCTAGTCCTCTCTTTAGTTTCCAGTAGGACCCTTACTTTCCAGTGCACTGGAATTTTGGACTGATCGATAATTGTAGAAGTCATCTGAATGTATCTGAAATTAAGGCAAACACAAGAGCAATTCAAATGCACTTAAAAATTGCCCGCGGTGTTCAATCAAACCCCATAATTATGTAATCAAATCATTCTCCTCCTACAAACATTGAATTATTGATGGGATACGGGTAGGAGTTTTTCACTGGAACATTTGTTTCTTCGGGCTACTTTGCTGTATCGGTGGCAATTTCGCATGCTGTTTTATCTGGAACTGTCAGACTCCGTGAGGACAAGATGCCTGGGATGAGTGGAGGTGTAGACAGCGATGCAGAAGCCACGCAGCCCCCTCTTCAGTTCTACTTGCTGTTTGAAGTACGGCTTTGCTTCTGTCCCCCAAGCCACGAATGTTGACATTTCGTTTTGCAGGACTTACTGCAAAAAGAGAAAAGCACGGCGTGTTTGTGATTTGTACACGTGGCCTATTGGGTGTATTTCTGGACGTTTGCCCTCATTGGGTGAGAGATTTCCACCAAGATGTGGGGGCGAGGGCGGGGGTGGGGGCGCACAGCTGTACCTGGTACAGTCACAGCACCCAGGAATCTGGTCACCAAAGGGGCCTCCCCTGCTACAGAAAAGGGTTTTCCTTTGCCCCACCCCCACCCCCACCAATGTGTCCAGGTGAAAACTTCGGTTTTAATTAGTTATCAATAAGCCCTTACATCCTCGGCTTCCGATTTTAAATACTGGATGTTCGGGGGATTTTTCCACAGGCCGGCCTCTGGCTCTGTGCACCTCCACCTCTTTCCCTGAGGGGCACGGTCACAGGGCACTAGGGCCACTCGCCCTGAACCGTGTGCTGGGGCTGAGTCCCGAAGGAGCGTTCCCGAAGCGACTCCTTCTGGTGGGCAGGGGCGGGGCGCTGGCGGGACCACCTCACCCGTCCACAGGAGCGACTTCGAGCTGCATAAATACCTCCCCAAACCCAGTGTGTTTCCAGCTCAAGGCCCCTTCGATGGGAGGAATCCCGGCCCCTGCAGAACCACCAGACCCAGGGGAGGTGGGCAGAGGCGAAGTCAGAGGAGGAAGAGGGTGCTCTCCTAACGATTCGGAGTTCCGACGCCGTGTGGACATTGTACAAGAAGATGTCTTGCCGTGTGAACGCGATGCTAAGACCCTTCGGAAGGGGCACAGGCCCGTGGGAGACCCCGAGGATTTAGGCTTCGTGAGCCTGACGGTAAACGTCTCTCTGGGTCTACTTTCATGGCTTCAGGCCCCTTGTAAGTATTTATAAATATGGGTTCATTTGGACAATGTTTGTATGTGGGGCCCCACCGTGTCCAGAGTCGCCACTGCGAGCATTTCGTGGAGGCTGCCTCTGCTCCAGGGAGGCTCTGTCCTTCGTGCGGCCCCGGCCGCTGCAGTAGCCGCCCGAGTCGGCCCCAGCGCCGGTGGGGTCGGGGTGCCTTAGCCCAGCCGGGGGTGGGGGTGGGGCAAAGGAAAACCCTTTTCTGTAGCAGGGGAGGCCCCTTCGGTGGCCAGATTCCTGGGTGCTGTGACTGTACCAGGTACAGCTGTGCCCCCCCCGCCCCCGCATCTTGGTGGAAATCTCTCACCCAATGAGGGCAAAAGTCCGTATCAAGAGTATCGCACTTGGGGCGCCTGGGTGGCTCAGTCGGTTAAGCAACCGACTTCAGCTCGGGTCATGATCTAGTGGTCTGTGAGTTCGAGCCCCGTGTGGGGCTCTGTGCTGACAGCTCAGAGCCTGGAGCCTGCTTTGGATTCTGTGTCTCCCTCTCTCTCTGCCCTTCCCCTGCTCACGCTCTGTCTGTGTCTCTCGAAAATAAATAAATGTTAAAAAATTTAAAAAAACCAAAAACTATCGCACTCCTGGGGCAGACATTCTTGTGTCCTTTTCCCCTCCGGATCCAAACCACGGCTGACGGCACGTGCACTTACAAAGGTCGTGCTCCGCTAAGAGCACTTTCCCGAAGCTTTCTGTACCAATCTAGGTAAACGGTCAGGCCCGCTGGCCAGTGAGCGTGCCCAGAGTTGACCTTTCTTGCCCAAGGGCCCCGCCACTAACCCCAAAGCCGCTCTAAAAAAGGTGTGAAATGTTTATACTCTGTGAGTACACTGAAAACCCCCGAACTGTATACTTTAGGTAAAGGAATTTTATGGTGTGTCAATTCTATCTCAATAAAGCCTTTAAAAAAAAAGTTCAGTCAGGCTGCTGAGTCCCGAGGCTGGGCCAGCAAGAGCAGAGGAGACGTCCACACGTCGCCCAAGTAAGTGCCTGACGTGGCTCGGCAGAGGGCGGAGCGGTGGCCTGGGGGATGATGGGCAGCTTGGCCTCCACAGAGATCTCTGCGGAAAACGCCAGGTTCTCTTCTCCGCTGCTGTTTCAGGGCTCGTGCTACCATCTGTGTCTAGGGCAGTTCTCAGACTCGGATGTGTGCAGGGACCACCCGGAAGTCTGTAAAAACACCTGGGGGGCTCAGTCAGTTGAGCGTCTGACTTCAGCTCCGGTCATGATCTCATGGTCTGTGAGTTCGAGCCCCGCGTCGGGCTCTGTGCCGACAGTTTAGAGCCTGGAGCCTGCTTCGGATTCTGTGTCTCCCTCTCTCTGTCGGCTCCTCGCCCACTCACACTTTGTCTCTCTCTGTCTCAAAAATAAACATTAAAAAAAAAAATAAAACTCCGAATGCTCGGCCCCAGCCTCAATTTCTGATTCAGGAGGCCTGGATCGGAACTGAGAACTTGCATTTCTCACAGGTTCCCAGTGAGGAGCCAGGAACCACACTCCGCGGAGCCCTTGGCGTCCGGCGGCCAGAGCCCAGGGTCCTGGGAAGGGTGCTGGGTTCAGCTCTGCCAGAGCGGCTCCTGGTTGGCGTCAGGCTCCTGGCTGAGGTGGAATCTCCCAAGAAGCGCCCCGGATCCAGGGGACCGGCCGGGGCAGAGGGCTATCTGGTGACTTCCGAATGGCTCCCCACACCCCTGTAGCAGGAAGGGGCTGCCTCAGGGCACCCGGGAGGTCTGGGACCCCTCCCCACCCATGTTTTCACCAGATCAGCTCTGTTCTTGCATCAAGTGTGTTGGGATCCTGTAGATGAATCTGTTCGAAGAATGGGTCCCATTGCGTGGGAAATAGTATCTCCGGTAACTGGATTCTGGGCTCTGAAGGAGGAGGGCTCTGGAAGTTTCCCGTGCGGGCCAGGGCCCAGGGAGCCGGTGGCACCGGGATGCCTCTTGGTTGCTGACTTGTAGGCACTTCTCCATTTCATGGAGAGTCAGACCTCGAGTCGGGCAGAGGAGGGTCCAGCTACTCCTGGTGCGGCGCCCTCCCACCTCTGGGAGGTCTCTGGGCTAGAGTCTAACTTCCGGGCAAGGCTTCTGCCGTCACCCACGGGTGTTGGTGGGCCTGAGTGGAGGTAGTTGCTCTAGAACTCTCCGCACAGCATCCGGCTCAGTGACGATGCTCACGTCAATACCGGTATTGCCATAATGGTTTCGTTAGGTGGCGCAATGCATAAAATTCTAATAGAATCAAACGATTTCTGATAAAATCAATATGGATTTGATAATCACAGAAGGATTTCGATAGTTAATGGATTCTTTTTTCTTCCGTAGTGGGAAAAATGGATTTTTAGTTTTAAAAAAGTAGGAAGAGGAAAACCAATTAATAGAGCAATAGAGTAAAAAAACAGTTTAAAAGGAACAATTACTTGAAATTATAACATTAGCAGAAATCACTCTGATACTTTTTGTCACTGGCTCTGCTTGATCGAGAATTTCTGCGAAACACTTGTAATACTCCTAAGATACAAGTATCCTACTTTTTTAAATGATGTTTTAATAAAAACTCAGTTACATAACCATCTCAAGTCATTATTTACCTCCCAAATCAAGGTCCTTCCAAGTGAGAAAGAATGTATGTTCCACAGCAGGGCAGTGCGAGGGGGCGGGGACAATAATCACTCAAGGAATATTCAAGGAACTTAAGATTTTGAGTTTTTTATTTAAATGAACTATGCTCAATTATCCTGGCTTTGGCAGAGTGCCGTGTGAGGCCACATCCTTATTTCTTCACATTTTAAAGTTCACGTCAGGAGGAAAACGGAGATACGCAAAACCTTGGTTTGCGAGCATAATTCATTCCAGAAACACGCTTGTCGTCCAAAGCACTCATACATCAAAGTGAATTTCGAGCGCTATTGGCTCAGTTGGGGTCATGTGACTTTCGGCCTCACGTCCTACTCCTGTTGCAAGACATCACTCACTTATCAAGTTAAAATCTGTTAGAAATGTTTGCTCGTCTTCCAGAACACTCACAGAACAAGTTACTCGGAATTCAGTATTTACTGTGTCAAGAAATTGGTACAACAGTTTGGCTAGAAGGTGTTTGTGTCACCTACAAAGAACGCAAATATTTTATACATGACAGAATATCAGCCCTTGAAGCTAAATCAGTACTCGTATTTGATGTTTATCTATGGGAGACACAGAATCCGAAGCAGGCTGCAGGCTCCGAGCTGTCCGCACAGAGCCCGACGCGGGGCTTGAACTCACGACCCCTCGAGATCGTGACCTGAGCTGAAGTGGGACGCTTAACTGACCGAGCCCCCCAGGTGCCCCTAAACCAGTAGTTTTATAGTGCTTTTTTGGGATGGGGGGGAACATAAGCAAGGGTGAGGATTTAATATATTTGAAAAAAGTGATACTCTATTCTATTAAGATATTCTATTAAGATATTCTATTAAGGATTTCACTGTAGAAAACAAAAAAAAAAAATCAAAAGCTTTCTTTAAGTTTGTGCAGAGAAGAAAATTCATCAGAGGTTTCCCTTGCCTGCTCCACTGTCGAGCCGTCGTATATAATGCAGGTCATACTAGCGTAGAAAATACGAACGAGAAGTCAGATTTACTGTTAAGTCTGAGCATGAATAATCTTTATGTTTATTTCTTTCCCACGTGAGGTCAAGTTGAAATTTTTTACTCCAGACCGAAGGCTCTTGTCGGGTTTGCAGAAAATATGGCACAGGTGCACGGGCTGTGATCTGCTTACCCTACGTGCTTGCAATGGCCGAACGTACTTACAGCGGTTTCAACATTTAAAATTTATGGTCAGGCCTTTTTTGAATACATTTAAGGTGATAATAACTACAAGGGTTAAAAGACTGTGGTGATCTGTGGGTGTGTTCACGCAGCAATTTTTTGTGCTAGAATTGAAGGGACTCGCTCAGGCTCCTTAAGAAAATATCTGACAAACTAGAGGGAAGACAGTTTTAGTAGACAACTATAAAGGAGAAACGGAAACTCATTATGAACTTGGATATCTGGGTGGCATAGAACTCATCGAGATCTTTACGTCGCACCACGTGACAATGCGTGAGAAACATGACCCTGTACTTCCACCCCCACCCTCTGTGCTGTCACAACATAGAGTTGGTCTTCATGCAGATTCGACCTCATGATACATAGTTGCTTACTTTAGCAGAGAAACATTTACCCACATGTGTGCCGTTCCTTAGCATGTTCTATTCTTTTGTATGCCAGATTTTCCTCTTGTATGATTTTTCTTCTGCCTGAGAAATTTCCTTTAACAGTTTTTATAGGTAAAGGTTGCCAGTGATGAATTCTTTCAGCTTTTGTTAGTCTAAAATAACCTTCATTTTGCTTTCGTTTAAAAGTTTTTTTTATTGTCATGTTTATTTATTTTTGAGAGAGAGAGATTCAGAGCATGAGCAGGGGAGGGGCAGAGAGAGAGGGAGACCCAGAATCCGAGGCCAGCTCCCGGCTCTGAGCTGTCAGCACAGAGCCTGACGCTGGGCTCAAACTCGGGGACTGTGAGATCATGACCTGAGTCGAAGTCGGACACTCAACTGACTGAGCCACCCAGGCACTGGGAGGTGGAGGGTGGCTGGGTGGCTCAGTGGGTTAACCATCAGATTTTGGCTCAGGTCATGATGTCACAGTTCATGGGTTCGAGCCCTGCATTGGGCTCTAGGCTGACAGCTCAGAGCCTGGAGCCTGCTTCAGATTCTGGGTCTCCCTCTCTCTCTCTGCCCCTCCTCCACTCATTCCTTCTCTTTCTCTCTCTCAAAAATAAACATTAAAAAAAATAAGAGATGGACACTGGATAAATAGGGTTTACACCCCTTTTATTTTTTTTCCCTTGTGTACTTGAAAAAAAATTTTTTTTAAATTTATTTGGAGAGAGGGAGGGGGGCAGGAGGGGCAGAGAAAAAGAAAGAGAGAGAATCCAAAGCAGTCTCTGCACGGCCAGCACAGAGCCCAATGGGGGCTCGAACCCACCAGCCATGAGATCATCACCTGAGCAGAAACCAAGAGTCTGTTGCTCAACTGAGCCTCCCAGGCGCCCCTTCCTTGAATACTTTCTATTTTGTGATTGTCTAGGTAATTTCTGAGGAAAGCTCCTTTGTCCTTTGTTCCTCTGGGTTAGGTTCCACCCCCTCTCCCCCAACCTGTGGCTGCTTTTAAGATTTTTTCACTGAATTACTGGGCACCTGGGTGGCTCAGTTGGTTAAGCATCTGACTTCCGCTCAGGTCATGATCTCATGTTCTGTAGGTTCGAGCCCTGCATAGGGCTCTGTGCTGACAGCTCAGAGGCTGGAGCCTGCCTTCGGATTCTGTGTCTCCCTCTCTCTCTGCCCCTCCCCCACTTATGCTCTGTCTCTCTCTCAAAAATGAACAAATATTTAAAAAAAAAATTTTTTTTCACTGAATTTCAACAATTTGGTTAAATCTACTTGGCACAGTTTTCTTAAGTTTATTCTGTTGCAGGTTCTTGAAGTTCTGCCTCTGTGGGTTTATCTGGGAGACCTTTGGCTATTTCTTCAAATAATTTTCTACTTATTTTTTTCCCTCTCCTTCTTGAACTGCAATTACATGTCAGTTAGACTGCTTTAGTTCGCTGGCGCCCCGTTAATTCTCAAGGCTTTTTCTCTCTGTACTTCATTTTATCATTAAAAAGAAAAAAAGTTTTTATTTAAGTAATCTCTGTACCCAGCATGGGGCTCGCAGCATGGGGCTCACACTCAGACCCTAAGATCAAGAGTCTCATACTCTATTGACTGAAGCCAGCCAGGTTGCCCCCATTTTACCATTAAAATTTTTTTAATGCTTTATTTATTTTTGAGAAAGAGAATTTGAAGTCGGCTCCAGGCTCTGAGCTGTCAGCACAGAGTCCAACGTGGTGTTTGAACTCATGAACTGCAAGATCGTGACCTGAGCCGAAGTCAGACGCTTCACCAACTGAGCCCCACCCAGGCGCCCCACCATTTTTTAAATTGCTATGTCTTCTAATTTATTGATCTGTTTTTCTGCCTTGTACAACCCTCTGTAAGTTGTATTTATTTTTCATTTCATTTTGTGTCTTTAATTTCAAACAGGTACAATTAGGCATTTTTTCTGTCTTCTTTCTTCGTCATACTCTTGATCTTGAACAGCTAGAGCATGCTCCTAGGTCCATGTGCTTGTTTATGAATTCTGTTATTTATGTCACTTCTGGGTTCATTCCTATTGATTTTTTTGTCTCATTGTAAGTGATATGCTCTGCTTTTCCTACCGGCGATGCCTCCTTTTTCTAAAATAGCTTATTTTTATAACAGTTTTAGATTTCCACAAAGATCACAGAGCTAGTACACAGTTTCTCCATAACCCACACCCAGGTTTTGCCGTTAACCAAAGTCTACACTTTGTATTTCCAGGTTTTTACCGAATGCCTTTTTCTTCTTCCATGATTCCATCCAGGTTACCATGTTATATTTAGTCATCTCGTCTCTTCGCCTCTTTCAGTGGTGGTGGTTTTTCCAGACTTCTCTTGTTGGGAATGACCTCGGCAATTTTGAGGAGCGCTGGGGAGGCGTTCTGTCGAATGTCTCCCAATGGGATTTATCCGATGTTTTTCTCAAGGTTAGGTTGAGCTCATGGGTTTGGGGGCAGAAGACCATGGAGGTAAAAAATCACCATTTTTATTGCACTGATGTCTCACCGTTGATGTTAATTTTAACCACCTAGGTGGGGTAATTAATGTTGGCCAGGTTTCTCATTAGTGTCACTTTGTCCCCTCCTGTCCCTACTCAACTCCACGCGGAGCCAGGAGCCAGCAGCTCTCTTCACCTCCTCGAGGCCAGACCTGTCGCATAAATTATCCGGAGTCCTTCTGCATGGGAGATTTGTGCTGCTATCACCTTTGTTGATCCGTTCATGTCGGAGCGGACTCGCCGGTATCTATTTTATACTTTGGGTTATGGGCCAGTACTTTTCGTAGCGCTGCTCAAATGTTCCAGCTTGAGTCATCAGGAGGGTTTCGGTCGGTGCCTGTGTCTCTCTGCCATATCCTCCCCACCGTGGGCTGTTGTTTTTCTTTTTTTCTTTTTTTTTTTTTAAGCCATTAACTTAATTTCTGGCACCATCAGATGCTGCAGACTCGTCTTGTATGTTTCCTGCCTGGTTTCTAGAATCAGCCCTTTCTCCAAGGAGTCCTGGTTTCCTTAACTGAAGAACGACATTAGAAACCATCTAGGTGCTAACTCTGCTTGTTGTCAATCGGGTATCATTGCATTTAGGACTTCTCACTGCCAGAGCAAAGAAATCGAGGAGTGTGTACACATGTAAACATGCGTGCATGTGAGTTCAGCTACACGAGTTCATACTGGTGTCTCCAACTATAATTTCACATGCGGCTCATCCTGCCTCTTCTCCTTCCTTATCTGTAAAGTCTCCCTTCAACAGCTACAGATAGGGTTCCTGCCCTCTGCCATTCATTTACTTAACTGTTCAGTTCCACTGTGCGTGCCCAGCAAGGAACAACTGTTGGCCCGTATTCCTGTGGGAAGGAGTGTTACCGCCCGGAGTATAGTGCTTGTGTGAGGTTTCTTTTCCCTTTGATTCGAGTCTCTGCATATTTCGAAGTTACCTGGGGTGGAACCCTATCCCCCTACCTGTCAACGAGGTGGTTTGATCCATTTGTAACAGAATTATAGATTGGTTTGCCACATTCCGCATTCCGCCTTGGGAAGCTCAGCTATCTAAATGGTTAAAAACTGTGCATAGAGGAGCGTGGGGGTGGCTGGGTGGGTTCAGCGTCCGACTCTTGAGTTCGGCTCAGGACATGAACCTCGGGTCATGGGATGGAGCCTCAGTCCTGTTCCACACCGAGTGCGGAGCCTGCTTAAGATCGTCTCGCGTCTCTCTCCCTCTCCCCCACTCGCACGCTCTCTCTCTCTAAAAAAAAAATAATACGCATACATGAAGCTTCACTGTTCAGTAAAGTCCTACAGTTTTGACAAATGCATAGTATCATGTATCCACCTTTACAGACTCATAAAGAATAGTTTCACTGTCCTAAAAAATCCCCTATGTTTAACTTACTCCCCCCTCCTGCCCCTCCCCTGACCCCGCTGGCAACATCGTATGGGGGTATCCTTGAGGGACTGGCTTCTATATGTTTGAGATTCAGGTCATTTCTTTCCTTGTCGAATAACATTGCTCTGTAGGGATGTACCATTCACTTTTTTCCATTCACCTGCTGAAGGACCTATTGCTTCCAGTGTTGGGCAACGAATATATCTGTTATAAAGATTCTCATGCAAGCTTTTGTGTTGACATAGGCTTTCAAATCAACTGGGTAATTACTTAGGCTCTCGATTGGTGTGTCATGTGATAGGCTTATGTTCAACTTAAAAAAAAACCCAAAAAACCCCCAAAACAAAACAAAACAAAAAAACACTGCCAAATTGTTTTCCAAAGCGGCTGTGCCAACAGCAGTGAGCGTTCCTGTCGCTGTCGGCTAGCCTTTGGTATCGTCAGCGTTTGGGATTTCATCTACTCCTGTAAGTGTACAGTGGTATGTTTTGATTTTCAGTGTCCTATTGGTGAGTGACGTGGTGCGTCTTTTCGTATGCTTATTTGCCAACCGTATGTCCTCTTGGGGGAGGCATCAATTTAGATCTTTCGCCAATTTCTTAATTGTTCTCTTAATGTTGAGCTTTAAGAAGTCTTTTTCTATTTTGAGTACAAGTCCTTTATCTGATAGATCTTGCAAATATTTCCAAAATACCTTCATCGATTTTAATGTGTGTTTATTTTTGAGAGAGAGAGTGAGAGAGCACGAGCAAGCAGGGGAGGCAGCAGAGAGAGAGGGAGACACAGAATCTGAAGCAGGACAATTTGGCAACGTATATCAAAATAAAACCTATACATATCCAGAGACTCAACTATTGTACCTCTATGAAGTTGTCACACAAGAATACTTGGGTCACTATGTAATGTTAAATGCACCATAATTTTAATTGAAGTATTGTCTATACAAGACTGTCGTCTACAGAGAGTGGTTTGTTTTCAGAAATTGAGTTAAAGTCGCATATGTTAACACTCAAGAAACTAAGTAGCCTATTGATTTAAAACAGCAAGTTGCAAACAGTACCTTAAATATGATGCCATTTTTTAAAAACCTTATATATCCATAGTGAAGAAATCTTTGAGTTTCCATTGAATTGCTAGTGTTAAGAAACAGATAGAAAACCCAGCAATAACCCCCCAATTATATGGTCAGTCTTTGACCGAGGAGGAAAGACCGTCCTTTGGGAAAGAGACTATGGGGGGAAAAGCCAGTCTCTTCAACAAACAGTGTTGGGAAAATATGCAAAGGGTAAGCGTTTGAAAATATATCCTGGGCGTATGTCTTTTGTTAGATGTGTCGCTAGCATTTTCTCCCACACTCCCTATTTTTTTTAATGGTGATTTTCAAAGAGCAGACGCTTTTAATTTTATTGAAACTTAATTTATCAATTTTGCTTTTTTGCTTTTATGGTTCATGCTTTTCCCGTCCGGTGTAAGAAATCTTGGCAAATCTATGGTCGTAAAATCTTCCCGTATGTTAACGCTCAAGAAAATAAGTAACCTGTTGATTTAAAACAGCAAGTCGCAAACAGTACCTTACATAGGATGCCGGTTTTTGAAAATCCTGTATATCCATACTGAAGAAATCTTTGAGTTTCCGTTGAATTGCTGGTGGTCACCTGTGAGGAGAAGATTATAGGAGAAAATTTTTTTTCCTGTTTCAATATTTCTGTATATTTTTTTAAACAATGAGTAAGTATTGCTTTTATATCAGAAAGAAATGTTATCACCATTTTTGGGAAAAATGAGCCTAATCCAGAGAATTCTTTTAAAAATTTTCCAATATTTGAATAACTATCTCTTTTTTTTCTTGAAGGCAGTATGGCATACTTTGTAAAACTCGTTTGACTGGATGTTAATTACTTTGCCTTTTAAAAAAATGTTTTATTGAGGCACCTGGGTAGTTCAGTTGGTTAAGTGTCTGACTTTGGCCCAGGTTGTGATCTCAAGGTCTGTGGGTTCGAGCCCTGCGTCGGGCTCTGTGCTGACAGCTCAGAGCCTGGAGCCTGCTTCAGAGTCTGTGTCTCCCTTTCTCTCTCTGCCCCTCCCCTGCCTGTCCTGTGTCTCTCTCTCTCTCAAAAATAATCATTAAAAGAAAAAAGGGGGCGCCTGGGTGGCTCAGTAGGTTAAGCCTCCGACTTTGGCTCAGGTCATGATCTCACAGTTGGTGGGTTCGAGCCCTGCGTCAGGCTCTGTGCTGACAGCTCAGAGCCTGGAGCCTGCTTCGGATTCTGTGTCTCCCTCTCTCTCTGCCCCTGCCCTGCTCACACTGTCTCTTTCTCTCAAAAGTAAACGTTAAAAATTCTTTTTTCATTCTTTAAAAAAATTAAAAAATGTTTTATTTATAAACTTTTTAAAATGTTTATTTTGAGAGAGAATGCAAGTGGGGAGGGGCAGAGAGAGAGGGGGACAGAGGATCTTGAAATGGGCTCTACATTGACAGGCTGATAGCGGCAAGCCCGATGTGGGGCTCGAACTTACAAACTCTGAAATCATGACCCGAGTTGAAGTTGGACAATCAACCAACTGAGCCACCCAGGCGCTTCTTTATTTATATTTTAAAAGTTTATTCATTTATTTTGAGGGAGAGAAAACCCAAGCAGGAGAGGGGCAGAGAGAGAGAGAGAGTCCTAACTCTTGTAACTCACAAACCATGAGATCATGACCCGAGCGGAGATCGAGAGTCGGATGCTTAACCGACTGAGCCACGCAGGCGCCCCTAGTTTGCCTTTTAATCTAGGTTATGCCTGAATGCTTCCACAAGCTGATTTTCACTTGCAGGGTTAATTTTGTAATCTCTGTTTAGAAAGGGGATCTGATTTACATACTTGAGTAAGATCGTGGGAATGAAAGCAAAAGCTTGTGTTTTAAGGATAACTTCAAGTCAAAATCTACTAAACATTTTCATGAAGTTTAAGGGAAGAGTCGGGGAGCGGGGTGTAAGTGTGAAGAGGGGAAGATGCCGAGGAAGGGAGCTGGCGAGGGGAGAAGGGGGAAGTCGCGCTGGAGGCTGGCCAGGAGGATGCAGGGAATTTATTTGCCTTCAAGCCGAGATCAAAGCTGTACATTTGTAACGAGGGAAGGGAGGGGAAGGCAATCTATTTCAAGCTGTTTCTTACACTTTGGAGGAGAGAGACTCTTTGGAAGGACCACTCTAGCAGTAGCTGCTTCTGAATTTTGTTTGCCTGAGCAGATTTAGTTACCATTTCCAGTGAAGCGTCTGATTATGAATCTTGGCCGCGGACACCTGATTGGAGCCAAGAAACAGATGAATCTGAAGAACCGGAATCACAAATCCGGCATCACTTATACTAACGGTCACTGTGGTTTGCAGTCGTCCGAGTAACGTCCCGAGTAAGGAGCCCCCTCCTCCATTGCTCTTCTCTGCAACCGGCAGATTTCAGTTTTCAATTTTCGTAAATTCGGTTACTGTGAGATCTTTTAATTGCTCGTTCTGATGATCGGTGAGGAGAGGATACTTCCTTGGCGTTCCGCACCTGCCAAGTTGCTTGGTCGTCTTTAGCGCAGTGTTTTGAAAGTACGTCAGCTAAGCGGACGCATGTGAACGTTTTTCTGTTGCTACTATTAAAATATCCTGCCATTTAAAAAATGTCCTACTATTTCACTTTATTTTTTTCTTTATTTTTTTAAATTTTATAATAGTTTATTTTCAAATTGGTTTACATATAACACCCAGTGTTCCTCCCAACATGTGCCCCCTTTAATGCCCATCACCCCCTCTCCCCCCTCCCTCCCTCCCCCTCAGTTTTTTCTTAGTCTTTGAGAGTCTCTTATGTTTTATCTCCCTCCCTCTCTGTGTCTTTTTTTCCTTTCCCCTCTTCCCCTCCCCCTGGTTTTTGCTTAGTCTCACCAAGTCCACCTATGCGTGGAAACATATGGTATCTGTCTTTTTCTGACTGACTTATTTCACTTAACATAATACCCTCCAGTTCCATCCATGTTGCTACACATGGCCAGATTTCATTTTTTCTCATTGCCACGTAGTTATTCGAGGCTTCAGTGGCATGCTCTGTGCCAAAAGAACATAAGCAGCAAGTTGGCTTTTCATCTTTGGTTTGGAAAACCCTGTCATTTTACAAGGACTCCGTGCTCCCTTCCACTGGAAAGCTCGGAAGCGCCACACCGTCCCGCCCATGGGGAGGACCATGGGCTTCGGAGGTAGAGACTCCTCCCCAGTTACCGGTTTTGTAGCTTCGAATAAGCCGCTTTACCTCTTAGATCCTGTCTTTTCCTCTCTGTTCCTCCTCCGGACAGAGCATCGGGTCGTTGCGGGTTTAGAGACACCGTGGCTCCAGCGTCGGGTGACGTGCCTCGCTCGGAGCAAGCCTGCGGTAGCCTGTCGTTCTCGTGTTGGAATATTCGGAAACACCTCTCCTATTTTGTCTGTTACTCGTTACCCATGTGGAATTTCAAGCAGGATTTCCACTTAGCAGAAAGTACAAAGTAAGTGAACATTTCAGAAGCATCACCTCTGTCTCCTGCGGAAGCCCCTTATGCGTTTCAAGTCCCTTCTCAGTATTTCATGCTATTTTTTTCTTTGTAGGAAATCCGCGAGGGAGGCAGGTAGGCCTCCGTATCTGTCCCCCTTTGCCCGAGGAGGGACACCTGTGGTGGAGGACACGCAGCCGTGGTTCCTGATTCTTACGCTGGGGGGTTTTGTCTTTTGGTTGTTAGTTTAGTTTTGATTTTTGTTTGGTTTCTGTTTTGCCCTCTAAAAGCTTTCTGGCAAAGTAGAGAGAAGCAGCTTTAAGCAGTTGGCATTTCATATTATTTTCTCTCTCTCTCTTTTTTTTTTTTTTTTGAGAGAGAGAGAGTGAGCAGGAGAGGGACAGAGATAGAATTTCAGACTCTCAAGCAGACTGTGCACTGTCAGCACAGAGCCCAGTGTGGGGCTTGAACTCACGAACCTGAGCTGAAACCAAGAGTCAGACACTTAACCGACAGAGCCACCCGGGAGCCCCTACTTTATTTTCTCTTCATAGATGGGGTCTTCTCTGCCCACAGGCTCTGCCTGTGTTTATCTTCCTGGCCCTTCACACCTCCCCCTCCCTCCCCCTCCCCCCTCCCCTCCAGATGCACCTGCTGCCTGCACACAAATGCATCTGTGTGTGTTTGGTGTCCCTTCTCCCAGCGTCCTCCCCGCTCTAGCTGGGTTATGCTTGTGCTGTCGGGGTCTAGAAGGTGTCCCACAACTATGCTGAACGAACGGATGTAAAGTAAACTTACTCCGTGGGAGTGAGTGCAACCCAGAAAATCGGCCCGACTCTGAAACGGTCAGTGAACGGAGCCGGAGCGTCATCGGAACGTCGCAGGCCGCGGGGCGTGCGCAGTGACTCACTGGCTTGTCTTGCCCAGGCTTCTTTCTTCATAGGCGCGTGAGCTCGGGGACAGGGACTCGAGGCTGACCGTTGATTTTCGCCGAATTGTGTTTTCATCAGGAGTAAGTGAAAATGGGCAATAACGTTTCGCGTCTCTTTCCACATTCAACGTTGTGACGGCAATAGAACTCACCCCTAATCAGCCTTACCTCTGCTCTCGTTGCCTTTCGTTTGTCTCAGTTTTTCTGGATATGCATCTGTATATTTTATATCCTTGTAATCATTGTCTTTGCAGATGTGTGTTCTTCCCTGAGCCTAGCAAACGTATCGGCATTAGTTGTATTCTCCCACGTGGCTTTTTAGTGGCAAGTCTTCTTGCGTGTTGGTGATGTACCTCGCTGTATACGACACATTTCCTATTTTTTTTTTAAAGTTTTTTTTTTTTTTAACGTTCATTTCTTTTTGAGGGAAAGAGACAGAGTGTGAGTGGGAGGGAGGCAGAGAGAGAGGGAGACACAGAATCCGAAGCAGGGTCCAGGCTCCGAGCTATCAGCACAGAGCCTGACGCGGGGCTCGAACTCACAGACCGCGAGATCATGACCTGAGCCGAAGTTGGATGCTTCACCGACTGAACCTCCCAGGCGCCCCCGACATTTCCTATTCTTGAACATTCAGATAAAGTTTGCAGTTCTTCCTGCGGTCGATGATGCTGAGGTGATTCTCTTGGTTTCTATGTTCTCATTTGTGTATGTGTGTTTATATAAATGCAGGGAGGTGGTAGTGGTGTCTGGAGAGCTCAAGGGCATGACTCTGGTAGTATCCTTAATCCGGGAGACGTGATATATGAGAGGTGATATATGAACTGTTCTGAACACGGTCTGATACAAAACGAAGGCTCATTAAAATTTAGCTATTAAGTAATCCGGGTTTAGGGGAGGGAAGGAGGGAGGGAAGTGGAAACATAGATGAAATAAGACTGGCCATGGTCATGCTGATAATTGATGAAGCCGGGTGCCGGGTGCGAGGGCACAATGCTGTTCTTTCTCCTCTTTTATGTGTTTGAATTTATTTTTAATTACATTATTACAATAGAAAGTAAAAAACACACACCATACAAACACACTTTAGGTTTTAAATTTATTTTTTGGTTTTGAATCATTTTCTGTGGATATGTTTCCAGGGGAGGGCTCACTGGGTGGGATATTTTATAATCCTCATCACATATGGCCAAAATTGCTTTAGTAAAGAATCGTTTACAAGACTGTCCACAATCAGTAAGTAAACCAATTTTATCACAGTCTTAGGGAGTGTAAGTTATTGTCATTTCATTTTTTTTCATCAAATTTTATAAATAAAATGGTCCCTAAGTTATTTTAACCTGCCCCCTTCTTTTTTTTTTTTATTGAAGCGTCTTTGACACGCAGTGTTGCCTTAGCTTTGGGCTACAGCACAGTGATTGGTCAGGCTTATACATGGTGCCGTGCTCATCACGAGGGTAGCTCCCATCTGTCCCCATAGATGCTGTTGCCGTGTCACTGACTGTAGTCCCTGCGCTGTGCCTTTTCTTCTGTGACTTACTCGTTCCATAACTGGGAGCCTGGATCTGTCTCTCCCCTTCACCCACCTTGTCCATCTCCCCCCTCGCTCCCCGCAGCCACCACATTGTTCTCTGTATCCGTGGATCTGCTTTTGCTTTTTCAACTTTCCCTTTTTTGATGAGTAGTAACTTTTCGAACATCTTCATAACTGTATTTCCCGGTGGTTATAATGTTTAAAGTGTATCTGCTTCTGTCCTCGGTCCTTCCATCTGTGAGGGTTTTATGAACACAGTATTTTATGAGCGCGGCGTGACAGGTTGGTGGGACGAAGCTCATTTGGGCCGTCACGTTTCATTTTTAAGTTAAAGGAGAAGTGGTCATCGCAACGTGGCTATCGTGGTATTTGATTGAAAATTCCTTCTTTGGTCCGTATTCGTGGCAAATATTTTTCGAAACTTCTAAACTCCAGGGGGTAGAGATAATTACGACCTCCTCGTCATATTGATCTGGGATATGTTTTTGATTCATGGTTGCTATAAACACACGGGCAAGCCACCATGAATTGCTTCGGGGTGACAGCCCCCACTGTTCTTTATATGGCGTCCCCCTCAGTGTGCTGTCACCTTCATCACAAACCATCTGCCACTGGAGGCCAGGCTGCAGATGTCCGCTGTCAACGAGATTTGACCTCCGTAAATTTGCTGGTGCCGTTGGAAGGGCCGGGAAACGACCATTCCGCTTCTGTGGTGTTTCTGTACGTACAGTGAACACGCTCCTATCGGCTTTCTCCGTTATTTTCTGCTCTCCACCACCCCAATCACGGTTTGCCAGTTCCAGTATGGACGGGGGTCACTAGTCTCCTCTGTAGACTTTTATTTATTTATTTTAATGTTCATTTGTTTTTGAGAGAGAGTGAGGGCGCGAGCCGGGGGAGGGGCAGAGGGAAGATCCGAAGTGGACTCCGCGCTGACCGCAGAGAGCCCGATGCGGGGCTCCAACTCAGGAGCCACGAGACCATGACCTGAGCCAAGGTGAGATCTTGGTCGACTGAGCTGCCCAGGTGCCCCCCCCCTCACCGTAGCTTTAAAAATATTGTCACGTGCCTATCATTAGCATACCAGGTGATGTGATGTTTTAACTAATTCATCTTTTGAGTCTTTTTTTATAGGGCTGGTGCATTTCTGCTATATTATTAAAAAAACATCTTTTTTAATGTTTATTTTCGAGAGAAGAGGAGAAAAAGCGTGAACAGGGGAGGGGCAGAGAGACAGAGGACCCAGAATCTGAAGCAGGCTCCAGGGTCTGAGCTGTCAGCACAGAGCCCGACGTGGGGCTCGAACCCACAAACCGTGGGTGGGATCATGACCTGAGCTGAAGTCAGACGCTCAACCGACTGAGCCACCCAGGCGCCCCATGTTGTATTATTACAACCCATATTTAAAATAGGATCCTCAGGCCGAATATTGTACAGGCAGTTTACTTAAACTTTACAGTATCCTGTGTTAAAACCTATAATTTGCAAATGATAGCTTTTTAAAATGGCTTTCTGGTGTGCTTGAGAGCCGTATTTTATGCCATCCTTGTAGCCATAGGGACTGAACGGCGACGGCGTGTGAAGGCCCCTGTATTTTATGTTCATGTTATTTCTTACTTGACAAACGGCAAGAGGGGCATAAAATTGTTTTATTTGTCACATTTGCATAAGAACTTTCCGACGAAGGGCATTTACGGTACCCAACACCGACCTAAATCCTCACACGATTGCCCTTTTGCGGTCTGCCTTGTTTTTTTCTTTTTCACATTTTGGAAAACATTTTTTTTTCTGGTATTTTCATCGAGGTGTAATTGACCTCTAACATTAGTTTCGGGTGTACAATGGACTGATTCGATATCTGTGATCCCCACAGTGAGTCTAGTTAACATCCGTCCCCAAACGTAGTTACAGATCTCTTTTTTTCCTCCCCTGGGATGAGGACTTTTAAGATCTACTCTTAGGAACTTGGAAATAGGCAGCACCGTCTTGCTTCCCGGGGTTGCACTGCGGTGCGTTTCGTCCCCATGACTCAGCGCTGCGAGTTTGCACCTCTCCTCCCCTTTCCTCCCCCCACCCCGTGACCTCTGGCAGCCACCAGCCTGTTTCCCACTGGAAAACTTCTCAGGTGAGAAAAGTTTGCCAAGATGGAAGGAACCTACCAGCTGTTGAAGGGAACCTCGCAAAACCGAAGGTAGGGTTTTTTCTTCCCTTTTTTTGTTGGTGTCTTTAGGAAAGTTAAATTTTAAGCCTGAGCTTGCGACATGAGATTATGTGATGGGTTCAGTTTTGACACCGGTGGGCGCCTGGGCGGCTCAGTGGGTTAAGTGTCGACTTCAGCTCAGGTCAGGATCTCACGGTCTATGCACCCGAGTGTCATGTCAGGCTCTGAGCTGTCTGGAGCCTGCTTCGGATTCTGTGTCTCCATCTTTCTTTCTCTCTCTCTCTCTCTCTCGTTCTCTCTCAAAACTGAATAGGGGCATCTGGGTGGCTCAGTCGGTTAAGCATCCGACTTCAGCTCAGGTCATGACCTCACAGTCTGAGTTCGAGCCCTGCATCAGGCTCTGTGCTGACAGCTCAGAGTCTGGAGCCTGCTTTGGATTCTGTGTCTCCTTCTCTTTCTCTGCCCCTCCCCTACTCATGCTGTGTCTCTGTCTCTCAAAAATGAATAAATGTTAAAAAAAATTTAAAAAAACTGAATATTTTAAAAAATTTAAAAAGTGTTCGACACTGCTTATCAGACTTAACAAGCGAAAACACCTTCTAAAAGATCTGATACTCATAATCAGGAAAAAGAGTTCTTTTTTTTTTTTTAATATTTATTCATTTATTTTGAGAGAAAGAGCACGAGCAGGGGAGGGGCAGAGAATCCCAACCATGCTCTATGCTGTCAGCACAGAGCCCGACGCGAGGCTCAAACTCACAAACCATGAGATCATGACCCGAGCCAAAACCAGAGTCGGGTGCTTAACTGACTGAGCCACCTGGGTGCCCCAGGAAAAAGAGAGTTCTAAAAGTTCTGTGTAAAAAGTAGCGTCTAACCCTGTATCCCAACTCTACTGGAATTAAAATAATAAAAAAGGTGGCATCTAACTTGTGTCTATCAATGCGTGTGTGTTCATTTCACAAAATTTATAAAGAACAGTTCTTTATAAACAGCGTTTCTTGTGCCAGAAGAGCGATCCAAACGTGGTTATGAACATCCTGGTTAAACAGCCAAAAGGTGAGCTTTCGAGTTTCTCAAAAATGTTGATTTTAGTCAAGAAAGGCGTGTTACCCGTCATGCAGCCGGTGGGTTAGTCCTGGAGTCGAGCGAGCGGGCCCGTCGCCCTGGGTCCGCTTCCCTCCCCTCGCAGTTCTAGCTTCCCTGTAAAGCGGGGGCGTGACAGAGTTTGAAGACAGAGGAACTTGTTCACGTATTTGTGGTAAACTGAGGTTAGCGAATTTTTGCGGTGCGATGTGTGTGCCCTGCCCTGGTGTGAGTGTATATGTCGGGGTCATCTCACGAATGATGGAGCTCGTGTTCTAGAAGCTCTCCTGCACCTGCTCCCGCTGAGTCCGCATCTCCTGCTGGGCGCGAAGAGGCACCTGGCTGGCTTCCGTCCCACCCTCGTGGTGTCCGGGTGGGCGCAGCCAGGCCTCTCCGCCTTCTCGGCCCCTCTTCGGGTCCTGCGCTCTTCCTGGATCGCGCTCTTTCTCTGGACCGAGCTCCTGACCGCGGCGCGCGGGAGTTGGCCTCACTTCTCTCCCCCACGTGCAACGTCCCTGCACTTCATTTAAACAACAATCGTCTCCCTTTTTCTTGCCAACTGTTCGTGCTCCTTTTTAAATTTCTTGGGGCTTCAAGGTGGTTCACGAGTTAGACCTTCTTTAAAAAGAATGATTTGACCAAAATCACTTTTTCTAAAAAAGTTGATTTATTTTGAGATTGAGATGGGGGGGGTGGGGAGGAGCAGAGAGAGAATCGCAAGCAGGCTCTGCGTTGTCAGCACAGAGCCTGACGAGGGGCTTGAACTTGGGTCGGAAGCTAACTGACTGAACTACCCAGGTGCCCCCCAAATAGACACTTGACTAGAGAGAAGAGATGGTGGTCAGCAGAGGGGAAGGGGGTGGAGGGGATGGGTGAGTAGGTGGAGGGGATTGGGAGCACTCTTCTCTTGGTGAGCACTGAGTAATCTCTGGGCTTGCCGAACCGTTACATTGTACACCTGAAACTAATAGACTGTATGTGAAAACCCTGGTGTTAAAAATAAAAATAAAAGAACGCTTTGAGGAAATCTGTAGCTCTCACTACGAGGCGGTCATTCACCCGGCTCTACATCTTAGTGTCTCTGCTCCTAAGAGGCAGGTTGGGACCTATCTAAGAGTTAGGGACTCTCTGGGTGACCTGGGTGGCTCAGTCGATTAAGCAGCCTCTTGATTTCGGCTCAGGTCATGATCTCACAGTTCGTGAGTTCAAGCCTCGTATCAGGCTCTGCACTGACAGCGCCGATCCTGCTTGGGATTCTTTCTCTCTGCCCCTCCCCTGCTTGCGCTCGCTCGCTCTCTCTCTCTCTCTCTCTCTCTCTCTAAATAAATAAATAAATAAATAAACTTAAAAAAAAAAAAAAAAAAAGGAACTGCTGAGCCAGACTGCCTGGTTCTGCCAGTTACTACTGTATGACCTCGGCAAGTTTCGTTAACCTCTCTGTGTCTCGGATACTTTATAATGAGAATAATAAAAGCCCTCGTACCATATATAGTTGTAGCGAAGGGTAAACAGACAAATCAATGGCAAGCATCTGCGAGAGTGCCCGCGCAGAGTGAGTGCCATATCGTCTTCGCCGTTCTCCTCCCAGCCCCTCACTGGGGCCCTCGCTTGCCGTTTCCGTCAGTTCTCACGGAGAACCGGTGCTGACCCAGGCCTCCGTTCCCTCGGCATGCCGATGTTTGCGCTTTGGCTAGTGACGTGTTCATGTGCATATTTTAGGATCCTAAAGCCAACATCCTAAGATATGTATATTAGCAGGTCATGACAGACTACCAGAATTTTTATCAAAGAGAAAATACAAACTATATAAGTATATATTAATATATATGTATAAAATATAAGTATTAATATATTAATATATGTGTGTGTATCAATATGTATAGTATATATAATGTTGTTATATATATATGGTATATATAATGTTGTAAGGGTTAAAACAAAACACACTTGTCAAATGACCGTAGGTTGTTCAAAGACCAAAACGAGTTTGGTCTCATCCACTGTTCAATATTTGGTCGCCTGAAAAATCTTCAGGTCTTAACTGATGAGGACAGTCATTCCTGTCCTGACCATCTGAGTTCTGTCAGGCATAATCGCTTTCTACCAAAAGCACCTTGTACCCAGGTTGGGATTTGCATCGTGGAGAGTTCTGTTGTTAAGTAAAGAAGACTTAGAATGTCCTCACGGGGTGGTGCACAGACCTTCCGGGGAGCTAAAGCCGTGCAAAGTGGCGTCTCCGTTGCAGCCCATTGCTGCTACCACGGCCGTGCATTCGTATGCGGCAGCGAAGTCTGGACAAAAATAAAAAAGGTGGGGGGGGTGGTAGCAAATCAGCTTTTCCAAACATCACGCCTTTTCTGGCGTGCCAGATCAGGGGGAGGGCTGGTGAGTAGTAGGGGGTCCTGCCCGTGCCGAGACTGCAGCTGGACGGGGGGTGGGGGGGGAATGTTGCCAGGTCTGGCGGCACTGGGGCCAAGCTCAGGGATACAGGTCTGAGCAGCACTATGCTCACAGACAGAGGTCTCTGGTTATTTGCCTGTGTCAACGATTCGTAAAGAGCAAGGCGTGAGAAATGCTTGGATAACTGGGAATAGTATCTTTTTACGCCTCCTATCAGTTCCCGGGGAGCCATTTGGTTTTTCCATTTCAAAATTTGGCGTTTATTTAGAGTTTCTTGCCTGTCTTGATTTTTAGTGGGCTTCTAAGCCAGGCGTCTTTGGAATAGAAGTATTATCTGGCTTCTACTTATTTTGGGGGTTATCCATAACAGTCTATCAGTCCTGGTCTTTGGATGGTTTTAGAGGGTTCTGGAAAGAAAAGAAAAAAAGTTGCTCAACAACGATGTCCTAACATCAGGCGTGAATTTTCAGGATATGCCAGGCGGATATGCCTGCCTGTCTTCAGGATATGCTGGGATTAAATCAGCTGCTGACACGGAAGGGCCGGTGGCTGGGACGTGGAGGGCGCGCGTGTGTCCTTTCCCCACGAATGCTAACTAGCATGTAGAACATTGAAATCGGTTTCTCTAAGAAAACCAAGAGCCCCGTAAGAGTAATGTTTACATTTTTATAATTCCTAATATTTCAAATATTCCAGTTATTGAAAATTGTACACCCTCATATACCAAATAGGTTTAAATGCAAGCGTTTTGCCAAATACGTCTTAAGTTCTTAAAGAACTGAAACCCTCCAAATACAGAGGCAAGTGTCCTTCCTCGTTACATCTCTATCCCTTCCCCGACTTCGAGAGAACTCTCCCCGGGTGGTACGCATTCTTCCCATCTACATATTTAACCTTTATGCTTGTGTGTGTTTTCATAAATAATGCCTGGTGTGTTCTAGACGCTTACATCAGTGTATAATGTAGCGTATCCTTTAAACTCGTGTTTTCCACTCGCCGGGATTTACGTGTGTCACGTGTAGAACTAGTTCCTTTTAGGTGCCATGTAGGAGTTCATTGTATGAAGCACACCGTAATTTACCAAGCCACTTCCCTTTTAAAAGAAAATGTTTATTTTTGAGAAAGCGTGCGAGCGAGCGTGCCAACGCAAGTGGGGGAGGGGGATAGAGGATCCAAAGTGGGCTCTGCACTGACAGCAGCGAGCCCGATGTGGGGTTCGAACTCACGAACCGTGAGATCATGACCTGAGCCAAAGTCAGATGCTTAACTGACTGAGCCACCCAGGAGCCCCTGTTTAGCTACTTACTGTGTTATTTAGTTATCACGAAAATGCTTCGAATATTTTTTTTACTGTTTCAGAACATGGATTTAAAGCCGGGTGTATCCAATTCCACCATGCCTTGCTCTCGATAAATATTAGCAAAATGAAGTTGAGAAAAATGAGCTTGCAGGCTGCCCCCTAGTGTATCTCCAGGAAGTAAAGGAAAGTGGTAGTTGTCCTCCTGGCCTGGAGCAGGGCTGCCCTGCCTTCTTGTGGGGGGGGCATGCTGCAGGATGTCCCCCGGGTCTGCAGAGGGGGCCAGTGCATCAGCTACCTGAGGCCCGGCTTAAGGGAAGCACAAGATCCTTTTTTTTTTTTTTTTTTAATGTATTTATTTTTGAGAGAGAGCACGAGTGGGGGAGGAGGCAGAGAGAGAGAGGGAGACACAGAATCCGAAGCAGGCTCCAGGCTCTGAGCCATCAGCACAGAGTCCGACATGGGGCTTGAACTCATGAGCTGTGAGATCATGACATGAGCCCAAGTCGGACGCTTAACCCACAAGCCACCCAGGCGCCCGAGATCCTTTTTTACTGAATCAGAAGTGTGCTAA
Source organism: Paguma larvata (assembly GCA_030068075.1). Classification (NCBI taxonomy): domain Eukaryota; kingdom Metazoa; phylum Chordata; class Mammalia; order Carnivora; family Viverridae; genus Paguma; species Paguma larvata. Next base: position 20,468,309 of record CM057837.1, on the reverse strand, counting down.
ACCAGTGATACTTTTGAGGCCCAAAGGCCCTGCAGGAGAGGGAGAGGTTTTAGAAGTGTAAGACACAGGCCCTACCCTCGAAGAACTTGAAATTCTCGCCTGAGTGGGTGAAACTAACACGAAACACAACAAGCGAACGCTGACCAACCTGGTGTGTGCCGTGCGCCTGGGCAGCAACGGGATAGTCTGTGTGTTTCTCTGCCTCTTGATTTCTCATTCAGTAATACCTTCTGGAAATCCTTTCAAGCATCTAGTATAGAACTAGCTCCTCTTGTGCGGGCGGTGTAATGTTCCATGCTACAGACATGTCATCATTTATTCGGCTGTTCCCTTAATAATGGGTCATCTCTGTCCCTCTCTTTTTTGTGCCACAAACTGCTAAACACTGTAGCACTTAATGTCCTCGAATAGGTGTCCCTCTGTGCTCGGATTCCTGCAGGCATGGGATGGCTGGAGAGCAGGCTTCCATGTCTTTCTCATTTTAATAATGCTGCTATATTCCTTCCTAAAAAGACTAGAATTCATATTTCCCGACCACCAGTGTATGAGAGTGTCCCCTCCCTGCCCCGTCACCTCCGGTAGTTATGAGAGCTCTTCTTGAGTGTCTGACTGGGTATCAAGTTATCCACCACTGTCCTCAGTTCCTGTGGCCGGCAGGGAGTATGAATGTCTGTCTGCTTGGACATTGGGCTGCTTGTTTTTGACATTTTTTTGTATGCCGCTCATCTTTTGCTGGTTAGCGGTGAGCCGTGGGGTTTTCCCCTTGGTCGGTTTGTAAGAGCCGTTTGTACAGAATAGATACCAATCCTTTGTCATCCGTGTTGCAAATATTTGGACCGGGTATATTTTTCTATTGGCTCTGTTTGCCAGCCCATTTTCCCCGAAGGATTATAGCAGCACACTGAGTTTCATCAGCTCAAAAGCAGCCTAATTAGTCTGGTATGCGAACCGTCATTTTGGAAAGGTCCGCGAGTGAACTATGGTGTGGATGCGTACGGTACGATCTGCTCATCGGAGGGTGGGGCAGGTCACTAACATCGCCCGAGTTTCCTGTCGCTTAAGCTTTTCAGATGTTGTTCAAGCAGTGCGGGGGGAGGGGAGGAGGTGGGGGGATACTTACCCGTGCGCCCGACGTGTAGGAAAACAGTCCGACCTCCGAGCAGCTATGATGCACTCGGCCGAGCTCTGGTCCTTCCGGAAGTGGAGTCCTGAAATTCTGTATCGTTCTTTTTTTAGAAATCACACCATCCTCAAAGCCTCACCCACCTGTTGTGGGCAGAGTGACTCACCACAGCATCGAGTTATACTGGGATCCGGAAAAGAAAACAAAGCGGCAGGGGCCTCCAGAGCAGTGGTTCAGGTTCTCCATCGAGGAAGAGGGCCCCGGCGTGCACGGCTACGGCGTCATTTACACGTAGGTGCAGTGCTGGTTTGCTTCGCATTTCGCTATGGTTTCCTGATGTGCTGGAACGGTTTCTGTCACTTCTAAAAGGACTCGTTTTGGGGCGCCTGGGGGGGCTGCGTCGGTTAAGCGTCTGACTCCGGCTCCCGGCATGATCTCGCGGCTCGTGAGTTTGAGCCCCGCCTCGGGTTGTCTGCTGTCAGCACAGAGCCTGCCTTGGAACCTCTGTCTCCCTCTCTGTGTTCCCTCCCCTGCTTGCGTGCACCCTCTCTCTCAAAAAAAAAAAATAAATAAATAAAAATTAAGGAAAAAAAAAAAAAAAAAAAGGAGAGGCTTGATTCTACTCCTAACTTAAAAGGACTCGTTTTGAAATGAAAGAAAAGAATGAGTCAGCACGATCCGCATGCACGCTTTTTGCGAATCGTCCTTTCTGGAAGATCAGCGTTAGCAGTGACTGTGAAATTAAACCTCCTATACCTTCGAGAGCTTCTTCAGCTTCCGTGATATTCTGAGGGTATACTTTAAAACTCTCAAAGGTAGAGACAGACTCGAGAATCCAAGGGGAGGCACCCTCAGGGGGATCCAGGGGAGGCACCGTCAGGCCGCCGTGTTCCACGGCGGGGGCTGGGCCCCCAGGTTTGCCCCGAATGCCTTCCGCGCCACCCGCCACGCCACCGGCCTTTGCTGGCTCTTTCTGGGCATGCTGGTTCCCAGGTCAGGGCCTTTCTCCTTACCTTTTCTCTGAAAGCGTTTCCTTCTGTTTTCGTGCGGCTCATTCCTTCACGCCACACAAACATCAGGCCAAATGTCCCCTGCACGAAGGTCATCTCAAGTGGCTGTCCTTCCACCCAGGCCTCCCCTCTGTCAGGACTTTGTCTCCTGCGTCTTACGGCATTTGGCTCTGCTGGCTTTGTCCTGCTTGCGCGTTCATTCGGTCTCCCCACCGGTATTTAAGCTAAACTCCCCGAGAGGCAGGAAAGATTGCTGCTCGCCTCACACCCCGTCCCCCAGCTCCTGGGCAGGGGAGGCTGGACACATAGAGGGCGCTCTCAACATTTGTCCCACGAATTAATAAATGCACATCCCTTGGGGGGGGGAATCAGGAAGTCCTTTATTTCTTAGTCTGCATTTCAACTCTTATCTCTTCCCCGTGACAGCTCTGCCGCTCGTAAAATGAGTATTTTAGGTATACCAAAAAGGAGATACAAATAGGGTTTTGAACTGAAATTAATTTTGAGATCATCGTAGAGTTCATATCCGGTCGTAAGCGATGATGCAGAAAGATCTTGTCCCCCCCGTGCTAACGTTCTGGGAAACTACGGGGCCGGCTCACAGCCAGGATGCTGGGGCTGTCACGGGACAGGATGGTTCCAGCGTGTTGCTAGCCCTTCCTTGAGGTGGCATTGTGTTCGTGTGGGGTATTCACAGAGCCTTCTGGTGTATCCTTGAGATTTAATGAACAATTCTTTGTATCTAGAACAAAAACACAAACCCCCTCCTCCAAAAAAACAAACCCCAAACGCAATTATCTGCAATGCAGTTAATCTGATGATAATTCCTCGCCAGACTACTTGAAAATGTTATTCGAATTATGTCATGTTGTGTGTTATTCTCTAGTAGGTAGGTTTCATTTAAAAGGATGAATTTTTTTTTAATGTTTATTTTTGAGAGAGAGAGAGAGACAGAGTGCGAGTGGGGGAGGGGCAGAGAGAGAGGAGACACAGAACCCGAAGCAGGCTCCAGGCTCTGAGCTGTCACCCAGAGCCCGATGCAGGGCTCACACTCACGAACCGCGAGATCATGACCTGAACCGAAGTTGGATGCTTAACCGACTGAGCCACCCAGGCGCTCCTAAAAGCGTGAATTCTGATATTAGAAGTTGTTTGTTCGGCGAAGGGAGAAGACCTCACCCCCACCCGCCCCAGCTCCTCACACACTTGCACTTGCACTTGGGCGCGTTAGGTGGGGCCCTACGGGTTATGCCGCCACTTGCTCTGGTCTCCGTTGAGGGTTGGAGAACCTCCCCCGGAGAGACCGCAGCCGCGCGCCCTGGCTTCCAGGCGGAGGTGTCTGTTCCCCCGAGACCTGAGTGCTGTCTGGCCGAGGAATTCACCGGACCGGGTCCTGACATTGCGGAGCCCACAGAGAGGCCTTCCAGCCGCCACCGCAGGAGCCGCCTGAACTGCTTGCCTTCCCCCGGAGAATCGACACCAAAGCCCGACACTAGGTGGCAGAATTAGACTGTGTTAATCTTGACCTCTTCGCTTCATTATACTTTCTCTAGGTATCCTTAAACCTGGCAGTGCCGTCCTTTGAAAAAGCGGTTTAGACTATCCGACCTTGGAATGACGGATTTAAGAGCTGCTTTTTGACTTTGTCAGCTTCCGTTCCCGTTCACGGGCAGCCAGTCCTCTTTGACTTGGGCCGTCCTCACAGCCAGCTACCCGGTTTTGTGAGTCTTCCCCTCGCAAGTGTCTCCTCTGCTTCCCTCCGTGACACTGTGGCCTTTCCCCCCACGAGGATGTCACCTCCACCTTCTGGATCCTTCGCGGCTGCCTGTCCGGGTCCTACGACTGTCTAGCGCGCTCGCTGACTGCGTTGGCTGGCCTCCTGCCCTTGCTCTGGCCTCCTATCCTTCCTTTCTGTCTTGCTAGGTGAACTTTCTTGTGAATCTTCCTTTTTTTCAAATTCCCTTCCGTGAGTCTCCCTTTCTGGAAGGATGAAGGTCAGACTCTTCAGACGAGCATTCGATGCCCTTCACCGTTTGCCCTCCACCTACCTTTCCAGTATTTTCTTTTCTCTCTTGTTTTTCTCTTCTTTTTTTCTTCTCTCTCCCTTTCTCCCTTCCAAATTTATTTATTTATTTTGAGGGAGACCTAGACAACATGAGTGGGGGGGGGCAGAGAGGGAGAGAGAATCCCAAGCGGGCTCCAGGCTCAGTGCAGAGCCCAACGTGGGGCTTGAACCCACAAACTGTGAGATCACGACCTGAGCCGAAATCAGAAGTCGGACGCTTAACCGACTGAGCCGCCCAGGACGGCTTAACCGACGGAGCCCACGGAGCGGCCTTCCAGCCGTGAAGGAACCGTGCTTCCTTATGTCCCATGTTCGCTCAGCTGCTGCGTCAAATATTTGACAACAAAAATACGGGCGGGAAAGCATCCTGCTTTCCTGCAGACTATTTTGTCTGCTTAGGTGCTGTGCCTGGGCCGTGGGAGGTTGTGCTTCTCCCACAAGCTTGCCGCACAGCCTCTGTCAGTCACGCCGCGGCCGGGTCGAGGTCCTTGTGGAGTGCCGCAACCAGCCGCAGTGGCCCCGGGCCCCTGTGTGTGTGTTGGGGGCTCTGCTCGGGGTCTCGATTGAAGGGAGAGCCTCCAGCCTTCCATTAACGGGCTCGGTAACTTCTGCTTTCAAAACAGTTGTGTCATTTCTCTTTCCAGGGGTCACGAAGGAGCCGTTCGCTTCAGGGTGACCTTATGGCATTCTGCAACATTGGATTTTACTGGGGGCACTTCTGGTTTTATTTTGGTCTAAAACCACATTAAGTCTTTGACCCTTGACATGGAATTCCACGGAAGCTTGGGTATCCTATTCAATTTGAACTAAAGATCTTTTCAGATGCCGCAAAGTCAGGGTTCTTTCTATGGTTCATGTAACCATAGGTTTGGATGTACGCTCACCTAACGATAAAATCCACTTCCTCTGGAGACGGCGCGCCAGCCCAATACACCTTAGACGGTGGCGACAATGATTTTTTGGACCATGCAGTTCTGAATATTTATCTTGGTTTTAGAGCTTTCACTTTTATGGTAAATATATTTATATAGACTTTTAACCCCTCTGTTTTCTTGGTTTTTTAATTCAAATTTTTTTTATTAAAAAATTTTTGTTAATGTTTATTCATTTTTGAGATAGAGAGAATACAAGGGGGGAGGGGCAGAGAGAGGGAGACACAGAATCTGAAGCAGGTTCCGAGCCCTGAGCTGTCAGCGCAGAGCTCGACCTGGGGCTGGAACCCACGAACCGGGAGATTGTGACCTGAGCTGAAGTCAGATGCTCAACTGACTGAGCCACCCAGACGCCCCCAAATGTTTTTTTTCTTAATGCTGTTGGTATCATTTCTTTGTTGTTTCTGTTATAGTTTCTTCATCGCTGATGTGTATCAGTTATCCCTTGCCGCGTAATGAACCACCCCCGAACTTAGTAGTTTTGCCTGAAGCAAAAAAATCGTGCCTTTGCTGCCGATTCTGCAATTTGGGCAGGGTGGGGGAGGATGGATGCATGACTTGTCCTTTGCACTCAGTGCCCTCGCAGGCTGGTGTGGGAGACTGACCACAACCAAGGTGGGAGCATAGAGGAAGTAGAACACATTCACAGAGCCCTTGTATCCGCTCTTTCGGTAACTCTCAGAGCCTGCCGATTCGATCACCCGGTGTCCTCATCACGCGTGTCTCCTTTCATCTAGGGGATATGCAACAAAGCATGTCGTGGAAGGTCTGGAACCGCGAACACTGTACAGATTTCGACTGAAGGTCACCAGCCCCTCCGGAGAATATGAGTACAGCCCCGTGGTCTCCGTATCTACGACCAGTGAGTATACGCCCGCTAAACTCATTTATCTAAACAGCAATCTTCATTGATCAATGGATGGATTGCTTCCACAAGCAACGTGGGGGTAAAAAGATCCCGCCTGTTGCCCGGCCTTCCTGGAAACAGAAACTATTCCTCTTTGAAACACCGTGATGGCATCATTTATGGGCCAGGGCCTGGCCAGAGCGTGAGGGAAGTCTGCTTGTGCTTTCATACCTGGGGAGGGCCCTTCTGGGGCCGGCCCCGCCCCGTGAGCGCACGCTCAGGCCACAAGGGGGGAGTCCCCTTTCTCAGGAAATGGGCCTCGGGGTGTGGGCTGAGGGCCGCAGGGGTGTGGACTGAGGAACGGGCTGCCTGTTCAGGTGTCTTCAGGGGACGAGGTCTACAAAGCAGTTGGTCCAAATTTCAGTTATACGTCTTGATGCACAAATCTGATTTCCCAGGATGCTGTGAGGCAACTGAACAGCATGGCTTCCTACACAGGTGGGGTGAGACGCCGGGCACGCCACCTCTTACCGGCGCGTCCTGTCCCCAGGTCGCATCTGAGGGTGCAAATACTTGTGACCGCTAACTTTTAAAATGATCTTTAAAATTTATTTTGAGAGAGAGCAAGTGGGGGAGGAAAAGAGCGAGAGGGAGCGAGAGAATCCCAAGCAGGCTCCACGCTGTCAGCTCAGGGCCGCACACAGGGCTCGGACTCACGAACCATGAAATCATGACCTGAGCCAAAGTCAAGAGTCAGATGCTTAACTGGCTGACCCACCCAGGCGCCCCTAGTAAAGGTCACTTTAAAGTTTTAGTGACTAGTGTGTTTGGCACATGTGCGTGTGCGTGTGGGTGTATTCACAACAGTGTTTCCTCCTGTGGCTTCCGGTCGTGTCCTTTGTGCATTTAATTGTGGAAGTTTTCGTGTGACTTAAAGATGACTCAGGTTTTGAGTTAGCTTCTGAGATCTTCATTTGCAAACAGAGGGCACTGGGGAGTTGGGTCTCAGCTTGGCAAACTGAGAATTTAGTGACGCCTGTGGGTCCTGTGCGTCCCCCAGGGCGCTCCGCTCGCTGCGAAGACGCGTAACTTCCGAGGAGGCTTTGGAAGGGCAACGGGCAGTTACAGAGACACAGGTCGGGACAGACGGCTTGTCCTTCACGGGGGGGCCGTGCAAACTTTTCCTCCATCTGGAGGATATGGAGCTCCTGAGCTTTTAGGGGAAAAAAAAGAAGGCAGAACGTGGTCTCTTCTGTGTGGAGGGCAGGCACGGAGAAGGGAGGGGCGGGGACCGGAGGACGGTTAGCAAAGGGAACCTACTGTTTGAATAGAGTCTCTGCAGGGGATGCTGGGCCAGCATGGCCCCTGCTGTCCTCCTCTCTCCCCCGCCACGCCCCAGGCCACCGCCACACCCCACTGCCTTCGCCCCTCCTCTCTGGAGCATGCCCACCTTGGAGCCCCCCCATTCCCAGCACCCCCCCCACTCCTCTGCCTGCCGAGCCCGCTCCCCGGGGAGAGCCAGGGTGGTTCCTTGTACCCCCCCCCCCCCCCCATCTGCCACGTGCTTCTGTGCCTCCCTCGGCACACAGCTCCACCTCCCCGCTTCTGCTACCACTCCGCCTCTTGGTTTATGTATTTTTCATCTTCTTTGTCATCCGCCAGCTTGTGTCCTTCTGCAAGCAGGACGTGGTGGCCCAGTCGTCCGGCATGTGGAAGCCCACCCCGAGTGTAGAAGTCCACCGGAAACGGGTGGCTGGCGGGGGGTGGAAGGGCCCAGAGGCAGAACTGGGATGAGGAGAAACACTCATTTTCTCAGTTCGCACTCCCGTCTCTGGGGAGACGGGCGTGTTTCCCACCGGCAGGGGAGAGTCCACGTGAACCCGCGAGGTGAGGGCGAACAGGGTGCGAGGCCGCCACGGCGAACCTCGGGTGCCCCTGGCGTCTCTCGTCAGGCCGCATCAGAGCCGGGGCAGGGGCTTCTGGACCTTCTGGCCAGAGCCGGCAGGGGTGTTTGTGTCCACCTGGAGCTCTTTAGGAAGGGCAGAGCCAGGGTCGCTTGCCGCCAGCGGGCGAGGAGTGAGTCTGTGGCTTCCGTGGGTCATTAGACAAGACCTCCTGTGGGGACCAGGGCGAGACAGAGTTGTGGTTCCTGGTGGTGACCGCGGCGCCGGGGCCTCCTGGGCTGTTCGCTGTCAGGTCACCGTGCAGCGCTGCCGCCCCGACGCAGCCTCCGGGGGCTCTCCCGGGTGACAGGGGTCAGGTACCCTCTTCCTGCTGGCTGCTGCTCCCTTCTGTCATTATTATTTTTACAATATCCACAGCAGACTCTCAAGGAGGGCAGATCACGCTAAACCAAGAACTAAAAAATGTGAATATTCTACAAAACAAGGAAAAATGCTTCTGTGGGTCGATTATTTGCATTTAGTTTGAACGTGTTTTAACGAATTGCAGAAGCGTGTACTTTGAATAAAGGGTGCTCAGCTTTTTTTTTTTTTAATTCCAGGTAAAGTACACAAGACTCTTGCTTAAATGAGGCATGCAATTTTAATCAGTGGGGCCCTTAAAAAGAGAAAAACAGCTGCCGCTTGTTAATTGGCAAATATCTCCTCCAATGAGCTCATCATTTATTCGCTGCTTCTAATAGAGACTTAGGTCCCCCCAAGGAAGGTGTTCCCCATTACGGTATCTGCTGACACAGGTGCGACCGAATGACCTTTTCCAGAGCAGTGCGCTGGCTCCCTGCCCGTCTCCTGGGTGTCCCCTCACGTGGTCCTGCCCGATGAGTCAGGTCCAGCGTGCGTGAGCGTCCGTCCCGTGTTTGTCACTGCAGCATTTGGGGTAAACATTAGAAACAAACCTACAGAGGCAAAGCCTCCCTTCTTTATCTTCAATTGCATGTAACCGATGGCAGTCCCTTGGGCTGGACCCACAATGTCTTAAAGGACTCCAGGGTAGGAGGAGTGGGACATTTGGCTCGCCCCGGAATTTCCTCTCTTTCCTGTGTGACTCCTGTCTATAGGGCGAGATGAACTGCCAAGCACTGCGGCCGGGAGCCTGTTCAGTTCTGTTTCTCTGTCAAGTTCACATAAACCCGGACCGTCCCGTGCCCTGGTTGATTCACGTCTGGTGCGAATCCTCAGAACCTCTCTACCTTCCTGGCAGTTTTCTGAGACGAGTTAATGAGTTAATGCTGAGAGAGAGCTTTTATACCCTGAACGACAGTTCTTGCTTCCTTTTGCTGAAACTCAGCAAGCAAGGAAGGATTAACAATCATGCTATGTTCCCTCTCTTCCGTGAGATGTCCTGTTGTTTTCACATTAAGTTACGAAGGCACTGGTTACCTCTTGCAGAAGCCGGACTAGGCAATACGTTCATTTAAATTATGTCCTGCTCTCAAAATACCCGAGTCTTTGCTACGCAAACACTCAAGCTTCTAAGCCCAAAATGAGCTGCTTTCATTTCCCAGTGTTTGCACGCTGCAGGGCCTTCTGGGTAGGATGCACCAGGAAGTGCCCCCCGCTGGGACAGCCGTACAGATCAGGTAAGATGGGCGAGGAGGGTTGGAAGTGGCCAGTGCTGAAACAGGCTGGGGAACTGCAGGTGCTTTTAGACCTTTGTTCAAACTCTCAAGAAGTTAGCACTTTTCTAAAGCATTCACTTTGTGAGGGAGGGATCATATTTGTTTATTTGAGAAATCTGCTTATATTCAAAATTTAACACGATGGGAAGCATGCAATGGATTGGTCAGCTGTCTCCTACCCAAGGAAGGAGAGTGTGGCCTTCTGAAAAGACTCGTTTTGAGCTCTGATGTTGCCCACGGCTACCTGCTGGACCTTGGACAACTCACTCAGCCTTTCTGGCTCTCAGGTTTGTGTCCTGAAGAAGAATCCAGAAAGCCTTGTGTAAAGTCCTAGATAGAGCTTAATTCATAGGATTTGAGTTCGGGGGCCATATTTTAAAATTTAGTAGGAATAGGACGAGCTTCCTGTGTTCTTCTAGATGGTTCTATGCAAATTACATGTTTTAGTATTTTTAGTGGGGATTGAAGTTGGAGAGTCACAGGAGGGGGGCGCTATTTGGTGGGATAACAGACATACCATCACCGTTCTGCTCTTCTCCCCCCATCCATGGGTTCCTCTACTCAAGTATGGGTGGGACACCTAATGGATCATTGTAAGTCCATGTTACTCAAGGTTAGTCAACCTTGGCCCTGTCGGCAGCTGGGGGCTGGATAATTCTCGTCCTGGGTACTGTAGGATGTTTATCGGCATTCCCGGCCTTTACCCAACAGATGAGACAACAAGAAGATGTCTCCAGGCTTTACTGAATGACCTCTGGGGGCATGGGGAGGGTGTACAAAGCCCTACTCCCTTCCTTAGCCCCCAGGCGGAACCCCCAGGCTAGCCATGATCTTCCTTGGAAGGCCAGGGGACAGCGGTGGGCCTTGTCCTTTGAGAGTTTATCAGGATACTTTTATTTGAAGCTTTTGGTCTAAAAATATGTGTGGAATGATGAAAAGGAAGTACAGTGTGGCTTAAAAAAAATCTTCAGGAGGTTGGCAAGCTCTAGCAGACAAAATTGTTATTTCAAAACGGTTTTAACTTGGCTTAACTTTATTTTTACCAGAAGAAAGGGTATCAGCTAAAAGGTCATTCTGATCGCGATCCCTACATTCTTCTGTCCCCCGGTTTCCCAGGGGGTCATTTGCCCAGCTAACATCCTCCAAGGAAACCAGTAGAAAGGTGCCTCAGGTGCCCAGGAACTGACGTCCCAGAGAGTTTTTCTTTTTCTTTTTTATATGTTTTATTTATTTTTGAGAGCAGGAGAGACAAAGCATGAGCGGGAGAGGGGCAGAGAGAGAGTGGGGGACACAGAATCTGAAGCAAGCTCCAGGCTCTGAGCTGTCAGCACAGAGCCCGATGCGGGGCTCGAACTCACAGACTGTGAGATCATGACCTGAGCTGAAGTCGGGCACTTAACCGACTGAGTCGCCCAGGCGCCCGCAGAGAGTTTTTCTAATAAGGAGCAGGAGGAGGGAGTTTTACTTCCCACCTGGCAGCGAGGCCCCGGGGGCCTCTGCAGACCAGACTGTAAGAAGGCGCTGAGTGGGCCTCAGGAAGCAGTCCGGGGTGCAGTGGAGGAGGTGGGTGTTTTCTTTTAGGGCTTAGGATACTAATAGGTAGGTGGCAAAGGAGAAGAACATGCTTGTCCTGTTCTCTCTGGGACCCTCCGTGTCAAGACGGGGTGTGTGAGTTACTTAATAAACATTTGTCGAATGAACGGATGAAACCTTTGAGCTTCCCGGAGCTGGGGATTGTAAACTCGGCACCCATCTGGGTCAGGTGCTGAGTGTGTGGGGGGCTGGGCGTAGGTAGAAGAGCATGGTGGGTGGGGCCGTGCCACACGAGGGCAGCCGCCACGGCCATTACCACCATTACCAGCCCCTCAGCCACAGACCCCCGCTGGACATCAACCACGTGCCAGGTGCCCTTCCGGATGCTCCCCTTGTGTCTCATTTAGGTGTAAGCGTTCACACAATGAAGACGGCCGCGTGAAACAAGTCGAGTCGTGGAATAAATGCCCTGAGAGACGGGCTTCCCTCACTTGGTCCTTTTTCCCCACCCACTCTGCTCGTTTCTGAACTCCCAACCCTGTTCCCGTTTGAGGAGTTCCTGTTCTCCAACACGAGGGCCGCCCTCCCTTCTGCCCCGCTTCCCGGCGTGCCTTGAGTGTTTTGCAGAACCCTCCTCACTCTTCTCCACTTGGCAGGCCTTCCCCCATAATGGGGCTTCCTCACGGCGGTGCCCCTCCGAGCGAGCCCCTCCTGCCCCCAGCAGCTCGGGGGAGACCAGGCCAACCTGAATGTTACATTCTTGGGAAGAACTGAAATTTTGGATTTCAAATATCAAAGCAGTCTAGAGCAGATTTTTAAAAGGTTTTATTTATTTTTCTAAATTTATTTTTGAGAGAGAGAGCGGGAGAGAATCTGACGTGTTAGCACAGAGTCTGACGTGAGGCTCGAACTCACGAATCATGAGATCATGACCTGAGCTAAACCCAAGTCTAACGCTTAACCGACGCAGCCACCCAGGCGCCCCTATATCAGAGCAACTTATTTTGATTGTTTCTTCAAGGAATTTAATGACTCTTTGGCAAACGAAACCACGTTGCGACGATAGCGGGGTTTTTCCTTGCTCATAAGAGTCACGTAATAAGTCTTAAGAAATCTGAAAGGATTATTTTCACATATCAAAACAACGGTCACAGAGTAATACTCTTATAACTTGAGAATACCCCGAGTCCTCAGGACAATGTAGAGGTTCTTCATCCATGGAAACAAGGTCATTTTCAGTAGAAGCAGCTCAGCAGGAAGCATAAGATCTGCTTAACGGAATAGCCAAGTGCCTTCTTGGAGGTGAACACATGAGTATCCACTCAAGACCGCGGGGCGGATGTAGCCGGGATGAATCTTCTTTCATTTGATTTTGGATGACTGCTTACCGTCTTCTTTCTTCAGGAGAACCCATAAGTAGTGAGCACTTTCATCGAGCCGTCAACGTGAATGATGAAGATTTGCTGGTTCGAATACTTCAAGGAGGGTGAGAGAAATCTGCCTCAAAAAATTAAAAAAAATTTTTAATGCCCAGCAAGTGCATAGAATCACACTTATTTCCTGCAAATGTTCCATGCCCATGAAATTGCTCCAAATTCGATCTCCGGGGACTGGCGTGAGTCAGCCTGGTTCATAAAGGTGACCTTTATGCCCCATGGAAATCCTCTATTTTGTAATTATCTCATGAAAATTGAAGATGAAAATTAGAAGTCTGGGTGTCCTATTTTCTTTCCAGAAATCATTTCTGACTCTGGTTCTGTGCCATAGCATTCGGGCCCCTTTCCCCCCAAAGCGCCCATATTTACCTAATTCCTGATGAAACGAAGGCATCACTGAATCAGCTGTGTCTTAATCAAAAGGTTGGTGAAACACTCGAAGAAAAGTAGCAAATACCGTGGCCACCGGTGGGATATTTGAGGGAGTCTCCTGATGAAAAGGGGACGGTGTTACTTAGATTCTTTTTGAGTGTCGGTAGTTTGGAGGGCGTCAGAAGGCAGGTCGTTTGCCAGCAGGGCTCTTAGGCTGGAGAGGAGAGGAGTCCCACAGCCACGGCTTCCGAGCTGGCATCTGAGAGCTGGCTCCTTTCTACCATCTGCCCTCTCTGACCGGGGGCAGGGTTCTTGTCCGTTAGGTGGGATGGGAATCGAAGGGGAAATGCAGGTGTCCCCCCCCCACCCCCGTCTAGGCTTGTGGCAGAGCAGGGTCTGTACCGCAGACCCCGTGTCCCCTGCTGTAGGGGGGGTGGCGCTCTTCATAGAGTGTTCTATCCGACCGCATCATGGTTCTGAGGTGAAGGGGGTACTTAGTTTAAGTGAAATCACAACAGTTTTCTCTCCTCGTACATTTGAATCCTTTAAAAATCTTAGGCAGGTCGGTTTAAGACCACAGAAACTCAGTGGCCCAGAAGAAATGGGAATTTTTGAGGAAAATAAATCCCGTTGGCCACCGGTGCCCCGCAAGAAACTTCGGCCGTGAATCTCCAGGCAGCCATGCCGAGCGTGTTAACCTCTTTTCTCTGTGTTTTTCCCAAGAAATGTTAAGGTTGATGTTCCCAATAAGTTTGGCTTTACCGCCCTGATGGTCGCTGCCCAGAAAGGATATACCAGGTGGGGCTCCGCCTTCCGTATCTCCGAGTGGTCGAACCTTTTCCTCCCCCCCCCCGCCGAAAGGCTCCCGTCAGAACATGGGCGGGGTGCAACATGGGAACAGGGGTGTGCGGGAGCCCCACTCCTCCCTTCTCCAAACTGGACCATGTAAAGGCTGAACAAAAACTAAGCTTTTTTTATGTTTATTTTTGAGAGAGATGAGCATATGTGAGCGAGTGAGTGGGGAGGGGCAGAGAGAGAGAGAGGGAGAGACGTGGGGACAGAGGATCCGAAGCAGGCTCTGTGCTGACAGCAGAGAGTCCAATGCGGGGCTTGAACTCACGAACGAACCGTGAGATCATGACCTGAGCCGAAGTCAGACGCTCAGCCCCCTGAGCCACCCAGGCGCCCCTCAGCGGTCTTAATCATGAAGTTCTACACCATGCAGGCGACCGTGTGAAAATGTATAAATCGTACGGTAAGGAAGAGAGGTGGCCACTTAATTGTATTTTGTAAAATATTTTCTATGTCCCAGGAAACCCAGTTATTGGAATTTCAATTTCTTTAGAGACAAATAAAGGGGGAGGGATATTGATTCTGGAAAACAAACCTCCCGGATAGGTTGCTAAGATAGAATTTTCACCGACACACCCCATTATCTCTGTGCCGCGCAGGAGCATAAATACGAATAGCTTATTTTTCAATCATATTTATATTTAACTACTTATGTGCCCTTTTGGAAAAAAGGCCTGTATTTTATTAAATGCTGCCATTTGAAAATCTATTTAAAAGGGTCATTAAAGTAAGAGTAGTATTTGATTGTGCCATGTGTTCCATGCGGTGTATACTGCGTTTTTGATGAATAAATCACGGGAGGGATAAACACCCCCCTCTTTTTTTTTTTTTTTTTTTTTGGTTGAAGAGGTAGTTTTCGGGTTTAATAACCTCCTGTCTTTGAAGCCAGCTGGCCTCCGAAGGTAGAGAAGAAAGTATGGACACGGGCCCTAACGTAGTTCTGTCCATTGTTAGTGCGCTAGCGTGGGCCCCTCCCCATCAAAGCTACGTATCTAGTTACCTTCGAATTTGTCTCCTTCAGGCTTGTGAAAATCCTCCTTTCTAACGGCACAGATGTGAACCTGAAGAACGGGAGTGGCAAAGACAGGTAGGCAGTTAACGCGCCCCAAAACGTCCCCTTACTTGCGTGACCAGGCTCGTGCCCAGAGGGCTTTTGATCGAACCCAAATATTTGACGCAGCTTCTTTTGACAGGACTGTATCCCAAGTAAAGATGTCGGTGACAAAAGCTGGCTTACTCGTTTGTACGCACATTCCTTCGTTCCGCAGGGGATTTATGGGGCTGCAAATTATAATGCATGTACCTTTCCCAGCTCTGTGCCCAGCACACGCTAAGTGCTAGTAACTGATAGCTGTTATAGCTGTCGCCAGCTGAGTGCCGGCCAGTGGGCTGTAAGGGACTGTGACACTTTGTGCCCCCTTAAGGGCCCTCATTACACTTCATCTTTCTCTCTTAATGGAGACTCTCAGTTGTTCCCGGTTAAAGCACGCAGCAGCCAGAATCAAAGATTTTACTTCGTGCAGTAAAAGCGCCGAGTGCAGTGTGGGAGAAGTTTACGGAAGGAGCGTGCTACTTGGAGACCTATATTTAGACAGATGAAAGACTCTTCTACAAAGACTTAAAAATAAGCACTGTTCTGGTGATTAGGTTTAATTAACTGATTAATTCTAAGCAACCAGTATTTGTTGAATGGCTGCCGCCTGCCAGGCTCTGTGCTCCGCGCTTGGGTAGAACAGCCTAGAAAATGCAAGGGCTTTGCTCCGGGAGCTTAGAGTCACATCAGACATGCGGCTCAAAGGTGTGCGCCCTGCAGACTGATGTCTCAGGGTGGCTACAAAACACTGGTCCCCGTCGGTGGGCCACAAGGGAAGAACATCAATTCCTGAGCTCAGAAAGCCTGCCCACCATACCCTTTGAACACACACAGTAATGGATTTTAAACAACACTTAAAAAAAAAAACCCTTACGAATTTAAAAAGTAGTTTTCTTAACCACTCTTGGATTCATTTGGAATTAAGCTGTCCACTCAAGAAGTGTGAAAAAGAATAATACCAACTGAAAAAGACAAAGACCTTGAGAGGTAGGAAAGAGGAAAGAAAAGTCGAAGTTGACTAGAAAGCTGAAGGATTGTTGGGGCGCCTGGGGGGCTCGGTCAGGTGAGCGTCCAACTCTTGGTTTCGGCTCAGGTCAGGATCCCAGGGTCGTGAGGCTGAGCCCTGCATCAGGCTCTGCGCCGAGGGTGGAGCCTGCTTAAGATTCTGTCTGTCTGTCTGTCTGTCTCTCTCTGCCCCTCCCCTGCTTGCACTTTCTCTCTAAAAGATTAAAAAAATAGATTGTTGAATAGCACACGAGCAAAAAATATAAGGTGCTGCTTAAAAAAACCTGTGCAATAAAATGGACCCATTTATGATAAATCTGAGAAAAATCAGAATTTCGAAATGGTACACAGCCATAGTTATTGAGAAAACCTTTTGGAAATTTACGAAGAATAAATTGAATTTTGGAAGGGCATGTAACAGTGGCAATAGAGGAAATCTCAACGTAAAAAGAAAGAGGTGCACTTGTGTCTGTGGCGGAAGCTGTGAAAATCTCAGTGAAATTATCCTTTCGACGATACTTTTTCTGAGAAAATTTACATCTCTAAAACCAACCCAAGATGCAGAAAATCTGAAACCACCAATATCCATGGAAGAAATTGGAAAATTATTGAAGGATTACCTCCAAAATAGATTCTGCGGCTTGATGGTTCTCCCCATAGGCTCGTTCAGATTTTGGGTACTGGTAACTTTGAACTTTTCCAGAGCCGAGGGGAAGCTGGAAAGTTGCAGAGGATCCCTGACTGCTAAAGTCTGGTAGAAAGAAAGCCGCTTACGTGTTTGTACGTATACAGGCATTTATGTCTCTTCCATCCCAACTCAGAGGATCATGCGGGAGGTAAGGATGTCTAGATTCGGAAATTTCTTAAAATAATGCTGTCAGTAGGCCAGTGGTGAAAACCTGTGCGTGTGTAGACACAAAACAAAACTTGAGTGTAACTTGCACCTTTACTAGTTAAAGTATCTTAGTCTTTTGAAGTGCAGGATGCTTTCGGTCCCGGCCGAGTGTCAGGCGCATGGGAGGACCAGCCTCTGCTGATGGAGTGAACCGTTTGATTGCATCATACAAAGTTGTGTATCGTCTAAGACAACCAGCCGGTGTCATTCTTAGTGTTTTTCAGGTTCCTTTTAAAAATTAGTAGTGACGCCCATGAGAATGGGCGAGAGCCAGAAAGCTTGATGTCAAATCCAGATTCTTCTGTGGTCGGGGTGTATGACTTTGAGCAGGTCATCAATCTCTCTGTACCTCAATTTCCCCGTCTACGAGATAGGGATAAAAGAAGGACTTGGAGAATTGTGAGCCCTTAACAAGTTAATATCTGAAAATGCACAAAACGGTGCTGTCCTCTGGTAACTACAAGTTAGACGTTATTATTTCGCGATCGGTATTTTGGAACACTGTCTTTCTGGTGAGATATGAAGTGGAATGAGTCCTGTAACTTTCATGCAGTACCCGAGAGGATCAACTTTCAAACACTCGGACTTGATAAGGAGCTTCGGTAAAGGGGCCGGCTACAAAGTAAAGGAAAAATCATCTTGAATAACAGCAATAACCAGTTAATAAGTATAATGAGGGGAACAAAAGAGAATAAAAAATACGTAAGGAGAGTGAGAAATTTGTCTTAAAAGCCTATAAGAATTACTGCAAGATCTAAAGGTTTAAAAATTAGGGACATATTCCGTATGCTAGAATGGCAAGACTGAATACTGTCACTTGTCAGGTTTTCCCAGATTAATATATGGATCCAGCATAGCCTCAAGAGGAATTATTCTTGGGAGCCCATCAAAATGATTCTGTGTAATTCACCCGGAGAGCCAATGGATGACAACCGCGATCAGCTTTGTTGAAGGGAAGCGTGGGAAGACTTTGGACAGTTCCGAAGGTGTCTTATAAAGTTACAGCAATTAACGCAGGAGGATACCGGTACAAATACTTGGAAACAAAGACCTACAGAGCGAAATAGAAATAGGTCCCCGTGGGTGTAAGAAGTTAGTCTACGATGATGGGGGCAACACAGACTAACGAGGAACATGTTAGAAAAAAAGGCGATTTGAAGAAAAATTCAATTCTGGCCTTATATAGCCATGCACCAGTATAAATTCCAGATGAATTAAGAATTAAATATAAAGGGGCACTTGGGTGGCTCAGTCGGTTAAGCATCCGACTCCGGCTCAGATCACGATCTCGCTTATGGGTTCGAGCCCCACGTCGGGCTCTGTGCTGACGGCTCAGAGCCTGGAGCCTGCTTCAGATTCTGTGTCTCCCTCTCTCTCTGCCCGCCCCCCTGCACTCTGTGTCTGTCTGTCTCTCAAAAATGAATAAACGTTAAAAAAAAAAATTAAAGAATTAAATGTAAAACACCCTTTCTTAGAAAACACAGCATACATCTCTCTGATCTTGTAATGGGAAAGGCAAAATCATAGAAATAAGTCACTAAGGAGAAGATTAAATGTACCTAACACGTTAAAAAAAACTTAATTACAAAGTTAAGGATGGTCTGGGGGAAAGATTTGCAAATACGTTATAGAGAAGTGAGTGGCATCTTTAATAAAGAGAAGACCCACACCCCCTCCCAGAAGATACGCAGCAGGAAAGAGCAGTTTACACAAAAAGAGCATTCACAGCCAAATAAATTAAAAAATTAACATGCAGAGTTGCTAGTAATAAAAAAATTACAAACTTATTGTCCTCTCGTTAATTAAAAAATGGTAGTAGGGGCGGCTGGGTGGCTCAGTCGGTTGAGCGTCAGGCCTCACTCAGCTCGGGTCGTGATCTCGTGGGTCGTGGGTTCGAGCCCCACACTGGGCTCACCGCTGTCAGCCTGTCGGTGTGGTGTCTGCTTTGGATCCTCTGTCACCCTCTCTCTCTGCCCTTCCCCCACTTAGGTGCTCGCTCTTGCTTTCTCTCTCAAAAAATAAATAAAACACTGAAAACTGCGTAGTGCTGGTATAGGTGAATAAAATGGACTCCTTTTACTTGCCTGCAATTGATGGGCGTGTGAGCTGAGGTAATCTCTCTGGAAAGCAGTGCATCTTAAGGGAGACTTAAGTGTCTGCATTCTGCACTTGGCAGTCCGCGTGCGCAGCAAGCTCCTCACACCCTGGGCCGGCCAAGGGCCGCCTGCTCTCTTCCGGGAGTCTCCAGGTAGTGAGCGTCTGCATAAAGATACAGAAGTGTGGACCTCTGGTTCCGTTCCAGCCCAGCCCAGGCTTGGGTCTCAGAGCCGGACATTCTCTATATCACTCAGAGACTTTGTAGAACTTCCCTGTTGGGAAGGCCTTCCTCCCCCTCACCCCGACTCGACTCTTTGTTTTGAAACGTTCAAACATTTAGAGAAGTTGCAAGAACAGTACAATGGATTTCTAGACAGTCACCACTTAGGTTTGGGAGTTGTTGAAAGTTGGCCATATTTGCTTCTCCGTCTATGTTTTTATTAGCTTTTTATCCCACTTAACTATTTCGAGGCTGGTAGGCCCCATGACCCTCTGCCCCTCAATGTTTCAGTATGTTCTTGTGTAAAAACCGGGACGTCAACCTGCATAACTATCACCATGTCATTATCACACCTAAGACGCTTCACGCTAATTCCTTGACATCACCGATGCCCCATCCATCATTCAGGTCTCCCCACTTGCCCTCCAAAAGGTCTCCATGGGTTTATGGGGGAGGAGGGTGTGGGGCAAGACCGTGATCCAACTAAGGCTCATACATTGCATCTGGTTGTTCTACCTGCTTAATCTCTTATTTTAGAATGGTCCTCCATCCATTTTTTTGGTTTAAATATTTTTTTTTGCTCCTAGCAGTGACGTTTTGAGGAGACCAGACCCATTATCCTCTAGAATGCTCTATATTGTTGAGTTGCCTAGTTGTCTCCTACTTGTGGAGACAGCATTTAATTTGTTCATTTGTCTCTTTACTGCCAATAAAGTTAAAATTAGGTTTAAAGGCCGGATGAGATGCAGTTAACTTTCAGAGCTAGTGTTGTGACTATCCATCAGGAATGCAGGTTGGCCCCACGGATGGTGATTCTAGGTTTGATCATTTGGTTAGAGTGCGACAGCTAAATCTCTTCTTTGTCAAGTCATAGTTTCCTACTGAAATTGGCAAATAATCTATGAGGTAATCATTCAGCGTGGTGTGAGGGTCCTATTCTCCCTTAACCTTTTACCCAATGATTTTAACATCCACTGATGGTCTTTTCCCGAATCAATTATTTAATTGGGAGTTGCAAAAATGGGATTTTCTAATTCCATAATTCCTGCCATATTGATTATCTGGCAGGCTTCTATGAACCAGGGCTTTCCCTCATCAACTAACGATAGACTACATTTTATTCTATAAAGGCAGAGTAAATGTATAATTATTTTCTTTAAATACCAATATTTAGGGAATTGGCCAAATAGCCATCTGTAATAATGTCAAATGAGTATTTTCTCCCCTCTATCTTTTTTGAATATTTTCATGGACTCATGGATATTTTAAAATCCAATGGTTCACTCAGTTACAGTGATACTTTATTTTTTTTTAATTGCGATGTAATTCACCCAGTCCTTTAAACTTGGGCACTTAAAGAATATATTAACAAAGTTGTTGCAACCTTCACTAGTTGTCTAATTCCAGAACACTGTTGATTAGCCCAGAAAGAAGCCCTCTACTCATGAGTAGTCCCTCCCCATTTCTTCTCCCCCAGCCCTTGGGAATCGCTAATATACCAGTTCTATCCGTATGGATTTGCCTGTTCTGGGCATTTCATGTAAACAGAATCATAAAATATGCCTTTTGTGTCCAACTTCTTTCATGTAATGTCTTAAGGCTTATTTATATTGTGGCACGTATATCAGTATTTTCCTTTTCATGGACAATATTCCACTGTATGGATTTGCCACATTTTGTTGACCCATTCATCAGTCGATGGACACAACATTTCATACGAATGATCTCCAGAGCTTTTCCACTCACATTAGGATTTCTTAGTTTAAGCCATGGAGGGCGAAATGTGGACCAGAGTTTGGTGACTGTACTTATGGCTAATGCCTCCTCTTCCATACATTGCAGTCTGATGCTTGCGTGCTACGCGGGGCACCTAGATGTGGTGAAACATCTCCGAAGACATGGCGCTTCTTGGGAGACCAGAGACCTAGGAGGCTGTACGGCGCTGCACTGGGCTGCGGATGGAGGCCACTGCAACGTGATCGAGTGGATGATAAAAGATGGCTGTGAGGTATGAGATCTTCCTTGTCAACTACACCTGTGTCCTTAAGACCTTGCAGTGCTGTTCCACGGTGCTGGAGGGGTGGTGTAGGAGGATTCCACGGAGGTGTCACGGGGGTGTAGGAAGAGCAGAGCCATATGTGGATGCCTTTGATTAGTTCAACTTAGAAATGCTGCAGAAAGTTCTCCAACTTCTCAGAAGGTTCCAGAAGCCTCAGGAAGATTCTGGAAGCCTCAGGAAAAGAGATCATTATAGAATTGATAGGATAGTGGGGCTTCAGATCGTCATGGAGGTTTGTCTTATGTAGGCAAGAAAAAACAACTGCTGAATCCAGAGCTGGACCTGACGGTGCTTCTACTTTGTTCCTTTGTTCATTCACTCATTGTCTCTTCATTCAGTCTGTCTGCAAAGCTTTACTGAGCACCTGCCCCGTACTGGGGACTGTCTTAGGTGCAGTAGACACAAGATGTCAAGAATTCTCACAGCCATAGGGCTCTTTATTGCCCTTAGAATTAGACTATTTTTATTCTTGGGTTGCTTTCAAGATTCGTCATTACAAAACGCTTCCAAAGACCAAACGGGCCATGTCACAAATGTCAGCTCCTCCCGCCTTTACCTCGAAGCTGGCACGCGGGTGTCCTTCTGGTACTTTCAGGTTGTCAGCAAGTACAAATTTGGTTTAGCACATAGAATTGGCATTGTTTGGACTTCCGCGGCTGTTGGAAGATCAGTAAAAAGGATTAGCTCAATCATGGTCATTGCTGAGAACTTTGAGAACTTTAGTGCGAGACTCGAAAGAAGTTAAATAAAAATTTCAAGGGCTGGACGTAAGGAATCGTGGCAAACAAAACGCTGTCCTCACGGAGACTGCCAGATGGCGGAGAGACCAAGAAGTTAAACCGCTGACCTGGAAAATAAACCCAAACTGGGAGCAGTCATGTCCCCTGGAAGATGTTGGCGGATTTGTTCTAGCTTGTCCCTGAAGTGTGTTTGAGGGAAGTCAAGACCCAATAGTGGGGTCTCATCGGCTCCTGCTGATGCCTTCAGAGGCCTGAGGAAGGGGCCCCTTGAAGGAAAAACCTCAGTCGTTAAGATAATTCCTTTTTATTACATGTCTTGGTTTCTTTGTTTTAGAAACCTGCACGGGAGGTCGGAAGGATTAGCCTGTGGGCCTCGGTGGTAGGGCCGGGCCCCACCTGCCTTGCGCGGTAGTGAGAGTCTCAGTCTCCTCGTTTGGTTTATGATGAACTCTGCTCATGCTTTGGTCCCAGGAAAGTCGGTGGTTAAAAATGGAGGGTGACCTTTGCTGCAAGAAAGGTCATGTTTCCGCCAAGAACATTTAAATACTGTAGTTTTGGCAACTTAGACTTTCTGGGCTTCAGATACGAACACACGTGTTCGTGGGCAAATTCTCTTTCTGGAGTCCCGGAGTTACAGGAATGTGTCCGCTGAAGATTTCTACGTGGCCAGTGACAGGTAGATGGTGTCGACACGAGTGCCTCCATGTTTTTGGCAAAGGGGTCACCCAATGTTTGGGCGACTGACTACAGGAGGGATCTGGGAGCCAAGCGGGACCTCGGGGCCACCCTTCCTGAATATAATGATTTTATACTGACAGTGACTGACTTGCACGGGGAACCATCTCTGCGTGCAATGAGCCACGGAGCTCAGGGAAGGCGTTTGACTTCTCTGAGATTTGGTTTAATCGTTTGTAAACCAGCGATGAAAGCACCTACCCCTGGTTAACCCTCAGAACCAGAGGAGAAAATGTGGGTGAAAGTTCGCCAGAAGACCATATAAGCACGATGCGGAACAAGGCGATTATTTTATTATTTTAACATAACGGAGTCCGTTGCTCAAAGGTTATTTGTAACTTGCATGAGAAAGAGCTGCAAGTCCTAACGATGCTGCAGCGGCTAATCTCATGCAGATAAATAACCCACGACGTTCCAAGGACTTACTGGCACTTTCTGGTATGTTGTTCCATCCTAATGTCTTGCTAACACCTTTCTGTAATTCTTCTGTAACACAGGGGTGTTCTCGTGTGCGTGTCTGTGCCCACACACACATGTATTTTTAATGTTTATTTTTGAGAGAGAGACAGAGTGAGAGCGGGGGCGGGAGGGGCACTGTTCAGAGAGACGAAGGAGACATGGAATCCCGAAGCAGGCTCCAGGCTCTGAGCTGTCAGCACAGAGCCCCAAGTGGGACGCAAACTCACTGTGAGATCACAACCTGAGCCAAAGTCTGACGCTTAATTGACTGAGCCACCCAGGTGCCCCAAGGGCGATTCATTTTTCTATTCTGTCTTTCAACCATTTAAACAAAATGTAGATGAAAGTACTGGTGGGATGTCCCCGGGCCTCTCCGCACCCTGCACGGTTGCCGGCACACAGCATTCACCGCGTGTGAGTGTGAGGTCTGTGAGCACAGGTCCCCTGGCTCCTCCCCGGGTCTCCGTCCTCACCAGGGCGATTTGGGCAAGCCGACATTCCTTTATCAGTTTCCGATGAATACTTCCAGGGAAAAGAGGCTGGACTAAGAGCAGCTCTTCCTTTGGCACAAAGGTGGACGTTGCGGACACGGGCTCAGGATGGACCCCCCTCATGAGAGTGTCGGCGGTCTCAGGAAACCAGAGGGTAGCCTCTCTGCTGATCGAGGCCGGAGCGGACGTGAACATGAAGGACAAAGATGGAAAGACACCTCTAATGGTATGCCACTCTTCAGCAAACAGCCTGGCCTCGTGCGTGCGCTGAAGGTCAGCGTTGCCTCTATAGTTAGGCAAGTCTTGTGAATTCAGCCGTGTGTGAGCCCTAGGTCTTGGCTGTCTGTATATATTCCCCACCGGCCTGTTAATAAAGGCGTGACCATGTCACTATGATATTTTCGTTGTCTTTTTACAACTCTTTCTTTAAGGATCAGCAGCCCCAGTCCCCCAGGCCTTGGCAGCGTCCTAACAGACCCGTTAAAACAAAGGACCGTGCCGCTTTCTCTGCTGGTCCCGTCTAGCATATCTCGTGTCCGCTTAGTGCGGAGAAAGGCGGACACTGTTTCCACATTCCTTGCACTCAGCTTCGCTGCGAAGCCACGGTGGCCCTGGCCGGCTCTGCCTTCTCGAGAAAGCCACCAGCCGATTTCCCAGGCTTGTCTGCGCGGGGTCCACCCTGGCTGCCAGCTGCGTCCTCCGCAGGGAGGGCGGACTCCCTCACACCCCGCCGTCTTTTGTTTCTCAGGTGGCCGTGTTGAATAATCACGAGGAGTTAGTCCAGTTACTTCTGGACAAAGGGGCAGATGCAAGTGTAAAAAATGAGGTAAATAACTCCATCTTTACCTAAAGTCTTTCCCTGGAGGAGAAATATATACCTATATATATATATGCACACATATACATGTATATATTTCTATAACGCACATATATAATCTTTGTTGTTTTCACTTCCAGTTCGGCAAAGGCGTCCTAGAAATGGCCCGAGTGTTTGACAGACAGGTTGGGATGTTCTTGGTGATTTTTCAAGGCTAATTTTGGGGTACGTTTAACAGAAAAGAACCCCAGACCCTTGGATTACCGTCCCCTGTTTTCGTGTCTCTAGAACGTGGTCTCCTTACTAGAAGAAAGGAAAAAAAAACACATGGTGAAGAAGTCTTCCGTCTGCTGAGCGGGGGCCCTGCTGCCTCCGACAGCCCGAGCGAGACGCCGCCGCACGGGACCGTCGAGCCAGCGCCGAGGCTCTGTGTCTTCGAGGCGAGACGTTGGATTATTTCTTTAGCTGAAGATTCACAGTGACTTTTGTAATGTACGACTGTTTCCTGCTTTGAAATACATCTTTTTACCTAAGCACGCGCGCCTCTGCTGTCCTCGTTGGGCGTCTCCAGCACGGGGATGTTATCTTGCACTTGGGCCTTTCGGAGTTAGACACGAAACAAAATATTTATGTACTGGAGGGGCACAAACCTACGTGGATCTCCCACTTTCTGCTTCGCACCCCCCCATCTCCCCCCAGGCTGTCGTCTGAGCCACTCTGGGACCTCGTGGAAATTCTTCCCCTCATGTGTTTTCAATTATGACCTCCCCTTCTGACTCCGGGCCTTCCAGGTTGTGTTGTCAGGTTGGTGTTCCCTCCTGGAGGGGGAGGGAGGGAAAGCCCGGGAGGCCACGTGAAAAGTTTTCGACATCAGCTGCTGGCCTCACATCAAAGCACGAAATACATATTTCGGGACTCTGATTCTGCTCTATTAGAGGTGTCTGGTGGAGGGTCCGACTTTTTTAGAACGGACCTGTCTGAGAATGTGTTTGCGTGTCCTTCTGCCCTGACAATGAAAGACCGGGCTTGCTGGCACGTTGACGGCTTTGCCGAAGAGAAGTGTATGAAATTTAGCCTTCAGAGCAGAAGGGTTTTGGATGCTGCTCATGCAGTCGGTAGACAAGCAGGGATTGGCCACAGCTGGGTCTGCTGGTTGGGAGCTTAGACACACGCGTGCGGGAGCTCGAACTCGGCAGACACACGTGAAAGCGAGCCGAGTGGGTTAGTGGACCACATGCGTTTTGTGTCTCCAGGGACAGGCTGGTTAGCTCAGCCCCGGGAGAAGGCCAGCTACAGAGGTCTGCGCAGGAGTGGAATTTTCTCTGTAAGGAAACACTGATGAAAAGGTAATTAAAGCTCCAAACTTTGGGGGGGGGGGAAGGGCACAGAGAAAAAGTGCGATTTTATTAACGATGGCAATTCTCAGCTTTATTCCATATAGTTTCTAGAATATCTGCCTCAGAAACTGGATTTGTGGGTCATAGATCATTCTTCCTCTTAACGTATTCCGTTAGTGTTTTACCTTTTGTACAAATGCATATCCCTTTAAATTTGCTGGGTTAACTTTTATTTATTTACTTTTTAGAGAAATCATAAGCTGGGGAAGAGGGGGAGAGGGAAAATCTCACACAGGTTCCTTGCTCAGTGCAGAAACTGACGAGGGGCTCAATCCCATGACCCTGGGATTATGACTTGAGCCAAATTCAAGAGTTGGATGCTCAACCGACTGAGTCACCCAGGCGTCCTTGGATTAACTTTTTAACTCTCTCTCAAAAATCAGAGCATGTAGTCACAACTCTCCAAGGCCCTTTGTCCGCCCCCCCTCCCGCCTAGGATCAGTGTTGACATTCATCTTAATTTCATTTCTCAGTCGGCTGGAGCTCGTAGTCACAAGCCCCCTCCATGGCAAGAGTCCACATCCCTTCTTATTGACAAAATCTTGGCAGCATCACCCCATCGTCCTGACAGAAGCCTTGGCCACATAATAGGGTGTCTCTGGTCAATGCAATGTTAACGGAAATGGCTGCCGCCCCTCTGAGCAGAAGTTTGAAGAATCCCCACGTCCCTCTTCTGCCAGGAGACCAGCTCTGACTCAGATGAGGGTGCGCCCTCAGCCCAGGGCCCCGAGGAAAAGCCAGAGCTTGCCCAGAGATGGACCTGACTTGTGAGTAAGCAATAATCCTTTTGGGGTGTAAGTCACTGAAACCGAAGCGTGGTTTGTCATCCCAATAGAATGTAGCCAAAAATGACTGCTTCCAAGCTCCTGTCATACACTTGTGAGTTTCATTTTCCACAAATGACATTCACATGTCTCAAGTCCTATGGTTTCCAGCCTCATTCAGATTCTTAAAAATTCGGGGATACTAAATTTTATCAAAATGTCTTTTCAGTGCCTCTGGTAAACCTAATAAGGCGTATTTGCCTAAAGTTCATCAATTTGGTGGCATGGTGGATTAGATTTTAAAGGATTGAACCATCCTTCTCTTCCTAAGACGATCTCACTGGCTTGCAGTGGATTGCTGGAGTCTACTTGCTGGTGCTTTGTGGATTGGCTTCTTATCTTTTGTCCTTAATGAGACTAACGATTTATCTTGTGTTTTAATTTTCCCAAAGAAGCAACACATGGTTTGTGTTCCACTGTTTGGAATTTTACTCTGTGGCTTAATGTACAAAATTATTTATATATATATATATATATATATATATATATATATATGTTATATATGTTATATATATGTTATATATGTTATATATACATATATATGCTATATGTATTGTGTGTATATATGTACATATGTATATATACACACTATATATAACATCTATATACACTCACACACACAATATATATATAACGCAAATATATCCTATATATATATATATATATATATACACACAATAGTTTTATATATAGCTCTGTGTACCTAGTTTTTCAGAGGCACTTTAAAGAAGGCATAGTCTGTGTGTTTGAAGTATCCCAGTTGGATACATATCAATTTGACGACATTATTAACTGAGGTCTTCTAGGTACCTATTTTTTGCCTACTTGCTTTGACATGGTGGAAGGTGCTAAGAGGCCCCTCGTTACAGTCCTGCGGATCTATTTTTTTGTATTTTTCTGCACTTCTTTTTGAAGTTGGATTCTATTTTTCAAAAATTTATAAATTTCCATTACACTTCGGTTTTCATCCTGGCTCAGTCTGATGTCAACGTTTCTACCCCCTGCATGCTTGCTTTTTTGAATTTCTCTCCTTTGCAAATAAGGTGATTTAAAAAAAAATCATTTGGCTAGGTTATACATTTTATGTTGTTCAAAACAAGTATCTTGCCCTCCTCCCCTCGGTGCCTGTCTAGAGACACCTTTCTTGTGCCATCACCTGACTGGTTCGTGTAGACTGGCAGCACCTTCCCCTGACCACCCCCTCCCCCACTGCCCGTCCTTTTTAGTGTCTTATGTACTATTCAGTAATTTCCTTGTGCCTCTATAAATGGGTGAGATTATAGACACATTCTTTTAAACACTTAAACTTTATTTTTGAGAGAGAGCATGAGGAAGGGAGGGGTAGGGGGTGGGGAACAGAGAATCTGAGCGGGCTCCGCGCTGACGGCAGCGAGCCCGATGCGGGGCTGGAACTCACGCTCCTCGAGGTCAGGACCCGCCCTGAAGCTGGAGGCTCCACCAGCTGAGCCACGCAGGCGCCCTTAGACACGCTTTTCCACGCGAGGGTTTCCCTGTCCCCATGTTTGTGACGTTGTCAGTAATGAACGAGACCCGTCTTTGTTTATCTGTATACCATTTATTGGATATAATATTCTTAAGGACTTTTTCTACGGAAATAGGTTGTCACCTGTAGAGCCCCGATATGAGAGATGTGTACAGAAGTAGCAGACGGTAACATAACAGGTATGTGAAAACAGCGAACCGAAGCGTTACAAATGGTCGAAGCGCTATGACGTTAACGGACTGGTTTGTTTAGAAGCTGTGACTCTGTACTGTGCCGAACAGCCTGTAGCCGAGAGTTAGAGTTGGACTTAACCAGGTGCCCCGGGCCTTCCCGACAACCTCCCGCTCCGACCTAAGAGAAGGTCAGAGACCCACGCGTTCTGCCGTCACTCGTCCTGGTGGGACCGTTGGAGGGTTCTTTGTCTTTCTAATTTGATACTTTTTCCCTATCACTGAGTACTTGATTCTGGGCCGTGAACATAGGTGTCCATCTCGTTTCAGGTAAAACTAAAAAGATCACAAGGTATTTTTTTATTTTGTCTGGATTTAAACTGTGTTTCTGCTGAGGGCTAAAATGGGGGGGGCAGAGAAGACCTGTGTTTTTGCAGATGGTGTCGGGGATCAGGGCGGGTTCCAGACTATTCAGCCTGGCAGAGCCGAATCCCACCGCGCACTCCTTTCGGCGTGTGGTCGGTCTCCTGGCTGTCGCTGCCCGTGACCGAATGTGATCATGATCTTATAGGCAGCGTTTCTTCTCCTAGCTTTTCCTCCCATGAAACGGGCTCTTAGGGTTGGCCTGTCGGCTGCCACTGCTGTCCCAAGGGAAAGGAGCGGGTTTTCATCCACGTGGAGGTAGATGGCTTTCTGGAAGTATCCTCTCTGCACAGAACTGGGTCTTAGCCTGGGGCTTACAAATCTTTCTTAGCGTGTTACTTACTTGTATCGCTATCAGAGATTCCAAAACAGGCTTTAAAGGGGTAGACGTCAGTAGGAACTGGAGAGGGAGTCAAGGGAATTGTGCCGTCATAGATAAATGGGTTTTCTGGGGGGGTGGTGTTGCCTAGAGGAGGGACTCTTGCTGGCTTCAACGCTGGGGGCCTAGCTGGTGGGCTTGCCCTCTGCTGCCACTCCGGGGAAGGCTGGGCTCGTGGGGGTGGCGACACACTGTCGCAGCCCCCACTTTGGGTGACCTAAAGTAGCTATGAACACAGCGACCTTGGAGGGGCAGCTGGGAAAGGGACTTGCCTCTAAGTGTGAGAAGCAAATCAGCAAATTCGCCTCCTCTGCCTAGTGTCCGGATGTGTTTATACGGCTGCTCCTGAGTCCTGGGGGGCGTAACCGTGGCAGCCTCGGGCAGGCCTCTGTGGTGGGGGGGTGTGAAACAATGGTACCCCCGGTGTCCCCCGCCTGCCGGCCAGAACGCATGAAGTCTGCAGCTTGAGCATCGCACCTGGGGGTCAGCACGGGCGGCGTGAGGCCTCTGGGGAGGGTCGGTGTGACGTTTATCTGGGTCACTTGGGGGGAGCTGGGGTCCTCCCAAGAGCAGGGAGGAGGGATCTCCAGAGCCAGTCTGCCCCCGGGGCTCGCTGCTCCCAGAACCCCCGAGCAGGAGCCCTCCCCAGCACAGAGTTTAAATGAAATCAGCCTCACAAGGAAAGACTGCGAGGGGGGGCGGGTCAGCCTGCAGGGAAAGCTGCGGCCCAGCTGCCCGGGCATCTTGCTCTTTCGGTTGTCAGGGCCTCATTGGCTCAGAATGCTTTAGTAAACACGGGGAGACGGAGGAAGCTGCCTTCTCGGCTGGCTCAGCCCAGGGTGAGGACAGGCTCCGAGGAACAGTCGACGCCGATGAGACCAGTCTCTGCTTTCATTTTAGGGGAGGCACCGAGGTGCTGTATTGATTTGCCAGAGAACAAGGGCCTCTGGGCTCGAGCCTGAGAATTCGCAATAAAGTTAAGAAGGCCTAAAAATGTCCCCTCGGAGACTAGTCGGGAGGACGCATTCGCATGTAGTTTAATGTGTTGCTTCTGCGGTTTCTGTGATGTCAGCCCCGCCATGTGTCTGCTGGAAAAAGTCACCCTGGGAAGGGGAACCCCCGAATGCGCATTTCGACAACGAAAAATGTTATGCACTGTTTCTCTTGGTTGCTACCCATCTGATCCCATGGGTCAGGAAAACAAACTGTTGCAAAAAAAAAAAAAACCAGAAAAAACCTCAGGAGATAAACTCTTCAACAGAATGCCTGGAAGATGAGCTCTCTATTTCCCAGTAAGTGGGGTCACAGAACCACAAGTATAACGAGACAGGGGAAGAAAAGCGACCACCCTCAGGGCCTCCTTGGTGTCTAGACACGTTGACTTTCTCAGTGACGGTCTTATGAACGCAAGTCAACTCTTATTCATGCCTATAAAGCTTTAAAAAATATTAAAAAAATAGCCTGGCACTGCCATAGAAGTATCGATTTTTGCTTCCAGCATCTAGAAGGATATAAAAAGGGGGAGGTACGTCTCTCCAGCACCCCAAAAACACCTGGCTCTTTTCCGAAGTTAGAGTAAAATGGAAGTTCTTGCTAAATACAAGTCTGCATCTTGGAAATACTGTTCCTTTGATAACATCTGTATGTCGTGAGGGAATGTTAGGTTCAAACATGGCCTTATCCGGAACTAACTTGTAGGGCTCTGTAAAAGCGATTAGTACTGTCGAGATACGGCTTCGTCATCCGCCGTAGCCCCTACACGGCCATCGGTGACATGGCGTAAGATCACAGCGTTAACCTTTTTAATACCAAGCTATTCCTGGTTCTCCGAAATGGAAGCACAGGAATTACAGTTAAGGACAAAAAGATGGAAAACACCAAACCTCCTACCCTCTTCCTCACAAGAGGAGGAGGAGCTAAAATGACAGGTCGAAGGCTCTGGGGCATCTGTAAAGACAGTACCCACGTGATGCACCATAAAAATTCTGTAAACGTTTCACCGGCCTATGTTTTGGCCTGGATACGATGACTGAATGCAGTCTCGGTTACGGTGACCCCGTGGGCACTTGTCAGCAGTAATATTTTCTAACGTGGCTCTACCTTTTTCAGAGACTGATAACTGTGTGACACAGATGCAGGCCGTGGGAGCTGGAACGCACGAGAGCTGGGCTCCCTTTTGTGTTTGTGATACGGATTTACTTCGTTTAGCCGTGATCATGATTACTGTGTTGCCTAGATACGGTGGGGGACACGGGGAGGGCTCAAGGCAGGCTTGTTTTCTGGAAGGCAAACCGATTCTGGGTACATTTGGTCCCTCTGCTTCGAGGCCTGGAAGAACCGTTGGAATGACCCCAGCTGCAGTCTTGATCACAAGGCACTCAGAGTGAATTACAGAACGGTTGTCGATCGACTTCCAGTGTGAAAATGAGTCACATACGACCCCCGCTAGAAGACAGAGGCGTAATGGCATTTTACCTCGTCTGAGTGTTTTTGTAATTTTCATGCCTTTAGATACAGGCGGCTTCAAGGTCTCCTTGGGAGGAAATGGCTCCCCGGTCCGACATTTGAAGAGTAAAAGGGTTAAAGGGGCTGCTGCCCAAGAATGCATTTCATGAATATTTCGGATTAGGAAACTGATTTCCTTATCCCATTCCGTGAGGCTCAACAGGTAGGTTGCAAATGTTTATACTAAAGATAACTTTTCAAGATTCCTGCGGCCAAGGGGTGGGGGACAGAATGCCCCCCAAATAACTTACGAGTTAACGATTCTTTGTCCTAGACGGATGCCAGACGCGGCCTGTCACGTGGCATTCCATGGGGTTGTAGTTTTTGCAGGCATATGGAGTCCGCCTAATTTTTAATAAGTTTGAACCTTGCGATAAAAGATTTTTATCTACAGAACTGATTCACTAGGTCTCCTTAACTGTTCACATCTGAAAATAGTTACGGTCTCCCGGAAAGCCTCATCTGTCCGTCTGAACACGGGATCACACTGTATTACGGTCGAGAAGACAAGGTGGTAATTTGCTTAGCTCCAAACAGCACGGGGCGATGGAGGTTTGGAGCGCCCGGCCAGTAGCCTCCTGGCAGAAAGGCCCCCTTGCCCCGTCTAGATAAGATGCCGCGGCCAGCACCGTGAGAAGGGCAGGGATTCTGTAAAGCAACCGTCTTTGCCTGCTCTCCAAATGTGCTCACGACTGGGGAGCTCAAGGTCACATTTTCTGCCTGGCCTCCTGGGTTCCAGTCTGTCCCGGCGCGGCCACACCTTAAAATTCCTTTCTGCAACTCAGGTTCTCTTCGAGGCTTCCTGGCCAGAAGCCAATTCCTTTGCTGCTATCCTGGAAGTTCAAGGTGTAGCTGCTGGGGAGCCGGGCCAGGCTGAAAGCCACACCCAGCCTGGACTCAAAGCCCCTGGCTCTAGCTCGAGACCAGGGGTTCCAGAAAAATCACTCACGTTCTACCTGGGGTCTCCCGGGCTGTGTCCGTGCCATAACCACAGCCCTGGAGGGCTGGAGACCTGTTCTTCAATAAAGCCTCGATCAGAAAGTAAATCTCCTGTCCAGAATCCCAGAAAGCACGATATTTCAAGTTCACTAAACTACTGAACGCACAGAAGCCTTCCTTCCGTGGAAAACTCAGTGATGGTGAAAATGCCTCCCACAGCGCACTGCACTGTAACGAGCATTCGGCATAAATTAATAATTTACAAGTACCTGAGCAAGTATACAGAGCACCATAGCACAGCACCGACGGCAGTAGCTCCAAGTTCTTAAAATAATGGTGTTTTAAACATTAAAAAAAAAAATTCTAAAAGTTGGTACAAAAAAACTACTCCCAACTGGAGTTGAAAGATAGTGCAAACTTCTGTCTTCACTGTTGAAAAAAGATGCCGACTTCTCACTTCCTCGAGGCGGCGTGGGTGAGTCTGGGCACTTGAGGTGGGTATTTCGGAGCAGGTCTGCAGCAAGAGAAAAGGAGACGAAAGGGTAGGTGGAGGCTCTGGAAACAGCTTCTGTGGGTACAGGTGTCTGCAGTGGGGTGTCCTTTCCTGCCCTTTGCTGAGCCTTTGGGATCAGAACCGCACCCCCCCCACCAAAGGAGGGTCACAGGTTACATCCAGGGCGTGGGGGGGCTGGGGGTTTATGCCCCCTGGCCCCCAGGGGAGCCCTCACCAAAGCTGTCCCTCTCTGCAAGCGGACTCCAGAACCGTGCGCAGTCAAGAAAAATGGGAGCCACGTCTATAGTGGAAAATTTTCTTGTAGCCACGTGAAAAAAGTAAAAAGTAGATGCAACAGCGGGGCGCCTGGGCGGCTCAGTCGGTTAAGCGTCCATCTCAAGGCTTCCGCTCAGGTCAGGAGCTCAGGGTTTTGGGAGTTCGAGCCCCGCCTCTCGGAGCCTTCTCTGGATTCTCTCTCTTCCTCCCCCTCTCTCTGCCCCTCCCCTGCTCAAGGTGTCTCTCTCAAAATAAAATTAAAAAGATGAAACAAATGTTAGTCATGAATTTCATTTCACTCCATAATCCACAGTTGCGGTACTTCAACATGAAGTCGTCCCCGTCCTGCGTGTGTCCGCACCGACGGGACGTGTGGTTGTGCCACGGTGCGCCTACGGTGACCGGACTGGCCCGTGCACTTCCGGGGAGCAGAGAGCCCTCAGACGGGAACGTGCAGGACATCCTTCTTCAAGAGCAAGACCGGCTTGCCCTGGGCTGGGCGACCGGTGGAGGTGACGCCCGGCCACGGCGGGAGGGCCTTCAACGAGACGGCCCTCCCCGCCTCACGTCCACACAAAGCAGTGCTTTCTCTTTTGAGCAAGAGAAGTAACTTCGAGCTGAGCACGCGGACTACAGCGAAACAGCTGGGCCGTCCTGCAGGCTTTCTGTATTTCTGCCCTCGGGAATGAAACCACGGGTCTGCCCCTTGGCCCCGAGTTATCTCTGGGATTTATTAGGCAGCACTCTCTCTGAGAGGCCGAGCATTTTTCCCGAAAGCTGTAATGACATCACGAATGTGTGTCTTCCCCTTTCCAGACACTGAGTTCTCGGGCCCGGGGCCTGGCCAACACACGGCCAGCCCTTGGTTCTTCTGAGCTCATCTAGCAGGCTTCCTGCTAAGGCTCGGCCACGTAGGTCCAAAGAGTGTTTCGGATGTGGGTTCACCCTACTCGCTGCGGGGAAAGAGGTCGTGGGGTGGGGGTGGGGGTGGCCTGTGTGGAGCCTTGTATTTCCATGAGCGTGGAGAAGCTGCCTGGTAGCCCCCCTCCATGGTGTCTCCACCATAAGGAAACAGCTACACGTAACCCCCAGAGTCTAGACCACGGGACAATGTAAATTATACATAACTATTTAAATAGTGGCTCAGTTTAACACCCAGCTTGCAGAATTCCTGGAAATTAAATAGCTCTTGAAAAGCAGCGTGGGTCAGCCCCGGAACACTGCCCGTTAAACCCCCGCTGGGTCAGGAGTCTGCGTTTCCGTCCTCTGGGACAGGGTGAGCGGGGACCACGGCTAGGGTTTCGTTAGGTGTGTGAAGAGGCTTCCCCGTTGGACCAGGTCTTGGGGAGCGAACGCCTCGCGCCCTCCTTACTCATCTGGGACCCTCCACGCTCACCTCCTTTCTCAGGAGCCCAGGGATTGGGCAGAGTTTATGAAGGTTGAAGACTATTTTGGAGGTAGGCTCAGCCTTCAGAGGATCACGCCACTTGGTAGCCATCCATCCTTATCTCTTCGGGGGACAGGGCCTGGCCCCGATCTAGTTCTATTTGATCTTGGTTTAGTCTCTTAGGACGCTGGGGCCGTTGCTAAGCTGCACGGTGCTCCCAGGGATTACGAGCTCATGACGGCCTCCTGGGAATGCCCCTATCTGCTTTTGCATCTATTTCATGTGGTTTCCAGGTACCGGGGGTACAGGGAGCCACGTCCTGACAGGGGTCGGAAAGCACCAGTGGGTGTAGCTGCCCCACACGGCTCTGGGGACAAAGAGGCCTTGCTGTTAGACCAACCTGAGTGGCACCAGGCGAAGCCCCGACTCCGGCTGCCCCGGGGTCCTGGCTGAGGCGCTAGGGAGCCGGGCTGTCTTGCTCAAAGGATCTGTAGGCAGAGGCTTCTGAGGAGGGTTTGGCTTACGGGCTCCCTGCAAATAAACCACAGAATTACGACGCACAATCACCCGTCTCTGCGAACCGTGACACCACCCTGATCTCAGGAGCCGCCGGGGGCCCCTCAGAAGCGGGAAACAGAGAATGCGGGCAGGTGCCAGGCCACACACACGGTTTTCACGTCCAGAGTAAACTTTCTGGACACCACCTCTCCCCACACAAATTGTCGACCTGCGTTCATCTTGCCAACATTTTCTCTAACATTTAAAGGTTTATCAATAGCATCGCGCAGTTACAGACACTCCAGTGAGGGTCTTCCGATGCCACACCAGCCACAGGCCTTGGGGGTACAGTCGATACTGGTGTTTCTGGGCCGATGCTTTCCCGGGTCTTTAAGCTTCCTTGGATTTATAAAGGCCTAAAATCAGAGATGGGTGAAAAATCTTCTCTAACCTCATTTATTTAAATTTCCCAGAATGTTGTAACAGAGCTCATTCAACTCTGGATGAATCTGCCAACAAAAGCGACCGTTTTCATCCATCACTGTAGGGTAGGCAGAGCAAACGTCGACCCACGTTGCTGAGCGAAATGTGCTGAAATTCTTCTACCAAAATCCTTAAAGAATCACAGACTCACACGGAAAATGAGGCCAAGAAGGGAAATTCAAGACATGGTGTTTTAAGGGACAGGTATAACTCTATAAGGAAGCGAATGGAAAGGTGTCGTGCCGATCAGAGCCCAGCGAGGGAGCCGGCTATAGAAGAGCAAGCATGAGCCTGGGAGTCCCTCTGCTCTGGGTTTCATCCAAAGACCAATGCTTCGGGACTGTGCCCACCACTTGCCACCTCTAAACCTATCTCAGAGCATTGTTATGTAGACTAAAAAAAAAAAAACACTAATGCAGGGCACCTGGGTGGCTCAGTCGGTTAAGTGTCCAACTTCGGCTCTGATCATGATCTCCCAGTTCATGAGTTCGAGCCCTGCATCAGGCTCTGTGCTGACAGCATGAAGGCTGGAACCTGCTTCAGAGTCTGTCTCTCCCTCTCTCTGTGCCCCTCCCCTGCTTGTACTCTGTCTCTCTCAAAAATAAACATTAAAAAAATTTTTTTAAAAAATGCCTAGGAAGCTCCCAGAACATAATTATTAATAACATAATAATGAGCCTTCTCTCATGCCACAAACTTTTTTTCATTTTTTTTAACGTTTATTTATTTTTGAGAGACATAGAGACAGAGTATGAGCAGGGGAAGGGCAGAGAGAGAGGGAGACACAGAATCCGAGCAGGCTCCAGGCTCCAAGCTGTCAGCACAGAGCCTGATGTGGGGCTCGAACTCACAGACTGTGAGATCATGACCTGAGCTGAAGTCGGCTGCTTAACCAACTGAACCACCCAGGCGCCCCTCATGCCACGAACTTTAATAAGGAGAGAAGCAAACAGTAAAACCACAAGTCACTGGTTTTCAGGGGATCCTTCCCCTGGCTACCCTGAGGAAATGGGGACAGAGGGATACCTGGGGTGGGAAGTCAGTGAGGTGTTGACGGTGCCCTCCTCTTGGCCCGTGGTGGACACAAGTGCTGAGACCCCTCCTTCTCTGGTGCTTGTGGCCTAGAAGCAGTCACGAACCCACAGAAAGTCTGTGGGAAATGGTGCTAGACCCCAAGGGAGGCAGGACACCTACTAAGTAGACTGTCTACTTTACGGTCCTAGGCCGTCCTTCCAAGACAACTCCAGGTGATTTTAAAACCCTTGACTTGAATTTCTCACAGCACTTAGCCCACTAAAATGACATTTCCTCGGCACATGGCGCTCAGTTGCAAGAATGCAAACGTATCACCACCATTTAACGTACCTTTGTAAGCGAAGGTAGCCACCCCAGAAGTCTGTGTGGAACCCCAACCAGATGGAAAATACGCCACGTTGAAACAATGGGCGATGGGCCAGTGACCAAGGGAAAGACTTGAAAGTGACATTTCTACACCAGCTCGTATTAAAAGAAACAAAATAAAGCAAATTCCTCAACGTGGCATAAAGACTGTCTAATGTGCCTAACAACTTGAGCACTGCAGGCAGGCCCTTGGTATATTTGGCCACGCTCTGCAAACACAGGTGTGTGTTAGCCTCTGAAAGTTGTAGAGAGGGGGCGCTAACAGCGTCTTCCTTCTGAGGTTGATGGGAGGACTGGGAGACGCTGCCTATTAAACAGTTAGCGCAGGTCCTGGCGCACAGCGTCCAAGGAGTGCGTGTCAGCTGCTCCCGCTGCGGCCCAACTCTCACCCATGGAGTGAATTTACCATCTCAAAGCACCATCATCCGACCAACAAACTTTGGGTAATGAACTATAGGAAAAACGCGAGCCCCATTTCCTGTAAGATGGCCGAAAACCCTGAACGAGATGTTAGCGTGTGACGTACAAACGAACACATGCACCTATAAAACTGAAAGGCTCCGAGGTTTAAATGATTCGTTACTAAACGATCTCCGTTTTGCTGCTAAGAATGAACGGGTATCTGGTCTTGGTGATAAAGAGAACATCAGGTTTTCATTGCGGGGCTGGAGAAAAAGTGACGTCCGTGTTATAATGCATCATAACACATTTGGATTTATCCTGGGAACTTAGGAGCTAATTAGTTTGGCCATTCATCCTGGTTTGTTTGGGACATTCGCGATGGACAGTCATGGCCTTGTTTAATGATTAATCAGGAGTCTCAGCTATGTCCTGGTTTAGAGCATAAATCGGACGGTCGCCATAGTGACCGAAGCCCCAACAGTGGAAGGGTGATTGAAGTGTTGATCAGACCCTGGGATCCGCAAGGCCGCAGTCACAGCTGCGTCTAGGTGAGATGCCCACTTCGCACCAGGGCAAAACCTGGCACAGTGGAGTTGGTGCAAGGTGAGGCAGCCGCCCTGCTCAAGATTTCAGAAAATCTCGAATATTTAGGGGGAGGCATGAGCTGCACAGGCTGGGACCTTGGAGGAAAGGGTAGAATTCCCACGTTGCCTTTTAGGCATTACGTTTCACGCTGCCTTTACCTGAGCCTAGGTTTTCTAGAAAAGTGCAGTCAAGCCATGAAGGGTCATCAGAATGGAGTGGAGAAAGGACTCCAGGCCAGTGTTCACACTCAATAAATATTCCCATAGACCTATTTTCATTTCATTTTTAGAATTCTATTTTTTTAAATTAATGTTTTTTCGAAAGCCAGAGAGACAAAGAAAGCAAGGGCGTGTAAGCAGGGGAGGGGCAGAAAGACGGGGAGGGAGAGAATCCCGAGCAGGCTCCACGCTGTTACTGCGGAGCCTGATGCAGAGCTCGAACCCACAAACTGTGAGATCGTGACCTGAGCCGAAATCAAGAGCTGGATGCTTAACTAACCAAGCCCCCCAGGTGCCCCAGATCTATTCTCCTTTTAAACAAAACCAGGAACTCAGACCCCCATTTCTCTCCCCTTTCAACTTTCGGATACTGGAGGGAAACTGAGATATGCTATGAAATACAATCATCTCCTCTCTCCACGTTCTGCTCATGGTTTGGCAGCAGCCACGTATTTCAAAGAGCTTAGAGGGTTGAGAAGAAATTTAAAAAAAAAAAAATTTTTTATGTTTTGTTTATTTTTGAGAGCGGGAGAGACAGAGCACGAGCGGGGGAAGGGGCAGAGAGAGAGGGAGACACAGAATCCGAAGCAGGCTCCAAGCTCCGAGCTGTCAGCACACAGCCTGACGCGGGGCTCGAACCCACAGACCGTGAGATCATGACCTGAGCCGAAGTCGGATGCTTCACCGACTGAGCCCCTGAGAACAAATTTTTAAACCCACCTAGAGCCTTCTGCCTTGACCATCATCATAAAGAATTCTCCACCATTATCAACCTCCGCGTAAGCGAGAGTAAATGCATCCTGCACATCTGGAGGCCTCTCCCCGGGAAGATCGGACGTGATCGCAGGAAACCGCGGGAGGCCCCGCCGATGAGCTGACGCGGGGCCAGGGGCAGCCTCGACCTCGCCACCCACACTGGCCTCTCTGGCTCTGTGACGAATGTGCTTACAGAGGACTCGAAGGACAGCCGGTTCTCAGGAAAATGCTGCAGTATCTTTCTATTCTTTCTTCAGAGAAAGCAGGGGTCTTGAGAAATCTGCTCTCTTAACAGAACACACTTACGCCCGTCTGTAAGATGACCTTGGCCCTTCTTCCTGAAGCTGCCTGGAAACAGCGAAGTAAATGCACACAGAGGAGCCATACTCTGAGGAACCCTTACAACCCAAACGAATACACAGGAAAAGGAGGCCAAGTGTCCAGCAGGCCAGGGCCAGGAAAGCCCGAGAAAAAGGATGGCGTGGCCGCCGTGGCCAACCCGACGGAGCGTCGAGGAGAAAACCAGTTCCCCCTTGCTTGGGATAGGCGTGGGGAGTCAGCAGATACCGTGAGGTGTCCGGGCTGAATCAGCAGCAGTGTAGACAGGCCCGGCCATCGGTGTGAACCTGCGGCAGGGCCGGGGACTGCAGTCTGTGCTGGAAGCAGGCTGTCATCCCGCGAACCCTGAGCACTGGCCTAGCCTTCCCCTCGGCTGCCCTGCGACTGGGTTTCCAGGAAGAACCTCCCCCCTTTAAGGAGGAGTTTGGACACACTAGGAAAAGGAAGGCGAGCTGAGAACCCACCCTGCCAAAATGTATACGCAGAGAAATGAAGAGGGATGTGGTGAAACTCAAAAGACAAGGGGAAGAGGAAAAGGAAACAATGGCACCAGGGACGAACTTAGCACTGAGTACAGGGCTGGGAGGGTCCTGAGGGAAATGGAGAGAAGCTCAAGGGGGCTCAACAGTCAAATACAGACCATTGCAAAGGTTAGGCAGCGAACATATAAGTGGTGTCACTTAAGAGATCTGAGTCAAGACAGAAAAAAATACACAGATTTATTTTGTGAAAACCTTTCTGAAAGAAAGAGTGTCAAATTTATGGATTAGAAGGGGAGGCCGTTGCCCTGGGGGAATCGAATCAGACTCTTCGATATTAAGGGATGACCTATTGAAGTTATTGCACAGCAAGATACAAAATCATATCACTGAAAAGGGCAGAAAAAAGCCAGCTTCTGATTTCTCCAGGGCAGACTGAGGAAGCCCACGTGTAAGTGTTTGGGAAAAACAAAGTGCGATCCATTAATTTTATAAGTAATCTGTTGCCGAAAAATGAAAGCAACAGCCTTCGAGCACGCAAAGCCTCAGAGAATATACTCGAGAGCTCCTGCAGAAGGAGGGACAACAGAACGGATGCCAGCTAGCCAGGAAAGGAAGGGATGGGTGGCATGAAAGATCGCCAGTGAGCGTTGGATCCTTTCGGTGTAGCCCTGCGTCTAACAAACAGTTTTTGCTCCGGAACAGAATGTTACAAACCAGGATAATGGAGACACTCTGGAACCAACCACAGTTGGGAAGTGAGTCTCCCTTTTCTGGTAATATGGCAGGCTGGTTATTTTGACCTCTTCTCTCTCTCAAACCACTGACGCTGTTGGATAAAATGTATTTAATTTTGTTTTCCCTTTAAAGCAAGAAAGAGCTACGAGACAGTAAGGTATCGCCAGGGCAGCATCTAACTGGAAGCAGCAGGCTGCAGGGGTTACGTGTCACACTGGTGCTGAGAAGGGCTGTGCCAAATTAGGAAGACCTAAGTTTTGGTTTTGATACCCTTTTAAGGTGAGGGATGCAGGAGCCAAAGGTCAGCCCCAGCCCACATTTAATAGGAGACCGTTCCCTTCCCGATCTCTCCACTATAAAGCCAGGCTCTGCAAAGACTATACCTCAGGTAAGAATGCTTTAGAAGTGAATGCACAGTACTGCCTATCCCTGGGAGACTTTACTGAGGATTCCCTTGGTGCTAGGCAGATCACTGCAGATAAATAAACCTCTAACCACAAATCGTGCTTGAGGACCTGAAACTGAAATCACATCACCTGGGTGGCTCAATAAGCCCCCAGCCATTTAAAAGGATCTCAAATTGGTACTGCCTCCAGGCACCAGGAGAGGTGAAATACATCCTCTCTAGAGGGTCACACCTTCATCCTAGATCTCAAAGAACTCCCAGAGAGTTTTCTAGAGGATTTTCCAGAAGAATGACCAGCTCATAGTAAAAAACCACCAAGCACATGATGAAGCAAGGAATTGTGAGGGAAACCTCAGGAGTGACACACCCAGAGACTTCAGATTTTGGAATTATTGGAACCACTTTTCTAATTTATTTTAATTTAATAAGCCTGCATATTAGAATAATAAAATTTCTAGAAACAAAAAAGTAAAATATAATTGCACCAAAAATAATAAAATACCCAGGAATAAACTTTACCAAGGAGGTAAAAGACTTGTACTCTGAAAATTATAAAACATTGATGAAAGAAATTGAATGACACAAAGGGAAAGATATACCATGCTCATGGATCAGAAGAAATAATACTGTTAAAATGCCCACACTACCCAAAGCAGTCTACAGATTCAATGCAATTCCTATCAAAATATTAATAGCATTTTCACAAACTAGAACAGATAATAATAAAATTTGTGTGGAACCACAAAAGACCCTGAATAGCCAAAGCAACCTTGAGAAAGAAGAATAATCATAATCCCAGAATTTAAGATCTATTGCACCAAGGTATAATAATCAAAACAGTGTGGTACTGGTACAAAAATGGACACATTGATCAACGGTACAGAACAGAGAGCTCAGAAATAAACCCATGCTTATCTGGCTAGTCTTTGACAATGGAAGCAAGAATATACAATGGGGAAACGAATCTCTTCAATAACTGGTGCTGGGAAAACTGTACCACTTTCTTATACTATACACAAAAATCAACTAAAAATGAGTCCTAGACCTAAACGTGAGACCTGAGATCGTAAAACTCCTAGACGAGAACAAAGGCAGTCATCTTTCTGACATTGGTCTTAGCAATATTTTTCTAGATATGTCTTCTAAGGCAAGGGAAGCAAAAGTCAACTATTGGGACTACACCCAAATAAAAAGTCTTTGCTCAGCAAAGGAAGCCATCAACAAAACAAAAAGGCAACTTACTGAATGGGAGAAGATATTTGCAAAACACACATCCAGTAAGGAGTTAATATCCAAAACATGATAGATGTTCATGCTTGAGGACCTTACACAACTCAACACCAAAAAAAACCTATTAAAACACGGGCAGAGAACTTGAATAGACATTTTCCTAAAGAGAACATACGGATGACCAAAAGACACATGGAAAGATGCTCAACATCACTGATTATGAGGGAAATGCAAATCAAAGC
The DNA here is from genome assembly GCA_030068075.1 of Paguma larvata. NCBI lineage: Eukaryota > Metazoa > Chordata > Mammalia > Carnivora > Viverridae > Paguma > Paguma larvata. The sequence goes on along the minus strand of CM057837.1, from coordinate 20,425,874 downwards.
CACAGTGGGGGGAAAAAAACCACGATGAGATACCACCTCACACGTCAGAATCACTAGTATCCAAAAGACAAGCAATAGCACGTGTTGGTGAGGATGCAGAGAAAAAGGAATCCTCACGGACGGTTGGTGGGAATGTAAATCGGTGCAGCCACCCTGGAAAACAGTATGGAGGTTTCTCGAAACATTAAAAATAGTAATACCATACATGGGGCGCCTGGGCGGCTCAGTCAGTTAAGCACCTGACTCTTGGTTTCAATTCACGTCATGATCTCACGGTTCATGGGACTGAGCCCCACATCAGGCTCCTTGCTGACAGCACAGAGCCTGCTTGGGATTCTCTCTTTTCATCTTTCTCTCTGCCTCTCCCCTGCTCATGCTCTTTCTCTCAAAATAAATAAACTTAAAGAAATACCATATGATTCAGTAATTCTACTACTGGGTATTTATTCCCCCCTCCAAAAAAAAAAAAAAAAAAAACAAAACCCAAATAACTAATTTGTAAAGATAAATGCACGTCTATGTTTATTGCAGCATTATTTCCGATAGCCAAGATAGGGAAGCAACCATGTCCATTGACGGATGAATGGATAAAGAAGACGGGGTGCAGACGTATGACGGAATATTACTCAGCCATAAAATAAGACTGAGATCCTGCCATCTGCAGCAACATGGATTGACCTAGAGGATCTAATGCTGAGTGAAGTAAGAGAGAGAAAGACAAACACCCTATGATTTCACTTGTGGAATCTAAATGTGGAATCTAAAAAACAAACGAACAAACAAAATATGCAGAAAGAAATCCATAAATACAAAGAACAAAACTGGCGGTTGCCATTGGGTGGGGGAGGGGAATGGGCAAAAATGGGTGGAGGGGAGCGGAAGGTACAGGTTTCCAGTTATGGCATGAATACATCATTCCGATGATGGGCACCGCATAGCGAATACAGTCAATGGTGTCATGGCGGTGCATGGTGACAGATGGGGGTGGCACCAAAGAACGTAGCCTAACAGAGAGAGTTGTCAAATCACTGTGTCGTGCACCCGAAACTAGTGTAACATTCTAGCAACTCTACTTCAATGAAAAAGTGAAACATAGTTGAATGTAAGTACAAATTGTATGAAGGTAATTGCAGTGTGATACCATTTATGTAAGTCGAAAAGCAGGGCATCCTATATATTCACTGGATATCTAGGCAGGTAAAAATATTTAAAAGGTTCTGTAAAAAATCAGGACCAACTTACAAAAGTGATTGTATCTGAGGCAATCATGGTGACTTTGCACTGCTTTATTTCTTTTTTTAGTTTTTTTTTTAAGATTTATTTATTTTTGAGACAGAGAGAGACAGAGCATGAGTGGGGGAGGGGCAGAGAGAGAGGGAGACACAGAATCCGAAGCAGGCTCCAGGCTCGGAGCCGTCAGCACAGAGCCCGACGTGGGGCTCGAATTCACAGACTGCGAGATCATGACCTGAGCTAAAGTCGGCCGCTTAACCGACTGAGCCACCCAGGCGCCCCTGTTTTTCTTTTTAAAAAAGGAAATGGCATGCATGTTATATATCTGAGACTTAAATAGGTGCGTGCATAGAAAAACATAGAGCTCACAATGGCTATTTCCGTGTACTATAAATGTGGGCCAATTCTAGATTTTTACTTTTCTGTTTTGTAGACATCCTGAAAATTAGTGGCAACAAAAAGAAAAACAATTTCAACCTTTGGGCCAAAGTAAAAAATGAAAAGAGGAAGCCATAGGTTATTCTAAAAATGCAAATACTGAGAATGGTACGAATCAGAACCGATGAGCACAGGTAATGCAGTGTTTGGAGGGCAATTCTTAGACTTCTGTGCTTATTCGATAGCATACGAATAAAACAAACAACAAGGTATGAATAGAAATGAAATAAGGGTTCAAGAAGTTAGAGAAATACACCTAGAGAAGGAAGGAAATGATAGAGATAAAAGGAGAAAATAATACATTAGAAAAATGGCTAGCTATCATTTAGCAAAGACTTATTCCACAAGCACGCTAGTAACATTAGATATTTTCATTTAACGATCACGGAGCCAGGGAGGAGGCGTGCTCTGTAGCGTGTGCTGGGGAGAGGAAGGTAGCACCTCCATGGCCAAGTGGAAACACAGTGGCCCCGGGGAAGGACAGTCAGTGCACAAGTGGGGTTGAGGACTACTCAGGTGGCCCTCTGGAAAACGGGAGTCGATTCCTACTTCAGTGTATACACCAAAATCAACGGCAAAGGGTCACATGTTTCAGTGTGAAAAAAGATCACGAAAGAATAAGAGACAAAAACGTGTATTCTTTGGGTGGGCACGCCTTTCCAAACATGACCTGTAGGAGATGGCAGAGGAGATGAAAGACAGTTTACAGAAAAGGAAAATAAACACAGATGGACCTAACCCTGCGTAGAGAGGCCCCGTCTCATCTACGGGGGGAGAACGTGGGTAGCATTTACTTATTTAATTTTTTACCTATCGTTGGCAGAGTTAAGCAAAATCTCTGAACACCGTGTTGGTGGGGACTCGGGAGTGGGAATCAGCATAACTCCTTTCAAGTCGGGGCCACCTGATCAGACCACAGGGCCTTTGAACAGCAGTCACGTTCCTCGGATGTTACCCCACAGACATCCTTGCTCACGGGCCCCAGGTCCCGGGGCAAGGGCGTGCCTCTGTGATGTAGCAGATGGCTGGAAGCACCCGCGTGGCCCTCAGCACACGTTCAATAACTGAAGGGACGACTCCGCAATGAAATTCGAGGGAGCCAATGAAAAGAACGAGGGGGACCCCCGTGTAACTGACCGGGAATAGCCAGAGTGGAAGAGAGGCCGGAGCACGCTGTCCTGGGAGCTCCACACAAGAATCTACGATGAAGCAAGACTGACAGCGGCCTGGCGGGTGCCGAGCGTGGCCGCCGGGCAGACAGGGTTCCTCTGTACTCTTCTCCCACTGCGCATGTGGGAAGGTTTCCAACTTTTCAATAATCCCTCTCTGCAGAGAGAGACAAAGTGGCAACGAGGCTTTCGTCGGGATTTGAAGTCTAGTAAGCACTAAGTCTAGTGCTTCTGGGAAAGGACGCCTGGAGGCAGAGGTCGGAAGGAGACCGATAGTTTTCGGAGGGACTCTTTGTACTGTTGGAATTTGTAACAACAGCTACGCATTACCTCTTAAAAAAACGTGAAGGGTAAAAGAGGCACCCATTTTTTTTTTCCACGAATAGCTTGCGAGCTTATAGTAACAGAAATGAGTGAGGAACAAACATCCCTTAGAATACTGTTACCATTTGAATGGCTTCCCTCTAAAGTTACTTCTCTCCAGAGCGGAATGGGAGCTTCTGCGTGCAATAGATGCTTTTAAAGACAGATGGGGTTGTCACCTGAATAAGTGGTATATGATCTGAACCAAAGAAGTTTCCGTGACGATTTCTGGAAGTACTGGGCAGGTGGTGTCAGGGAGAGGTGAGCAGGGATGCAAGCCCTTGGAAGCTACATTTTAGATTTGCAGGAGGAAGGGACTCAACGTTTCACTAACTCGGGGCTCATTGAGTATAGCAGCCCCACGCGAATAACGGATACCGTGACAAGGCTTAGGTTTTACTGTTTAAAATTCGCATCCATTTGGCGTATTTCCTACGCACCTCCTGTGTTCAAGGGGCTGGACGTGGGTGCGCCTGCAGGTGCACAACCCAGTCTGTGCCTTCTGAGACGGGCCGGAGTGAGGATCGAGGTGACTCCGGGCCGAGGCAGCAGGCGAGCGAGGAGACTCCCGAGGGGGGGCGGTGTCGGAGAACATCCGGGCCAAAGGGTGAAAACCGGGACGCAGCGAGCGGGCTGGGGAGGGCTCTTCCCAGCACGTTGGCTCAGCTCTTAGCTTTTGGGTTGCCTGGTGTAACGAAGGCCTTTCGAAAGATCAGTTTCCTCGTATTTCCTCTCCCTTCCTCGGGAGAACAGCTCGACACGTGGATTTCCTTTGCTCCTTACAGATTGGCATTTCTGATGAGCGAGGAGCCAAATCACCAGATTTCCAGGCCCCGTGAACGCCGGCTTCAGCATCGCACAGGCCGGAAGGGTGCGAGTCCTCGCTCGTTTGGACGCTGAGTTTGCTCGGTTGAAGAGGATTTGAAAGTCAGGGCTCCGGCTCCGCCTCTAAATGAATTTGTTCTGTGCACATCTGTACCCTGACGCAGCGCTTCCGAACGAGGAGCTGCTGTTGACCAATAAAGCCCGTGTGAACCGTTCGGCGCTCAGTGGGGGTGGGGGGGCGGGAAGGGAGCGGAATTCGAAGCTTCTCGAAACAGGCCTCCCCACCCTCTGTGGCCACTTAAGCAAAGTTGGGTTGCCCGACAGTCTTTTCTCCGTCCGGAGAGACTGTACGAGATTAGCGGCTCTTGTACAGAGAGCTTGTCGGGGCGCCTGAGTGGCTCAGTCGGTTAAGCGGCCGACTTCAGCTCAGCTCATGATTTCACGGTCATTGGGTTTGAGCCCTGCGTCAGGCTCTGTGCTGACGGCTCAGAGCCTGGAGCCTGCTTCGGATTCTGTGTCTCCCTCTCTCTCTCTGCCCTTCCCCTGCTCACGCTGTCTCTATGTCACTCAAAAATAAATGTTAAAAAAAAAACAAAAAACAACCACAGCTTGTTGTATGTTCTACGGACACAGACAAGGCGTTGATTAGGAGAAAGGTCCCATCAGAAACGTTGAACTGAAAATCCCCACCTCTACAGGAAGTGCCTGCGGCCTTCTTCGTATTCGAACCCCAGCTCACACGCTGCCGTGTTCTGAACGGGCCCCGGCTCCAGGAAAGACCAACCGGAGCGTGCTAGTGTCACAAGCAAAAGGGAGGCAATGCCGGATTCTCTCGTTACAGACTGAGACCTCTCCTCCTCCCCCCTCATCACCTTGTATCTCCGTGGCAAAACGGGAGGGGAAATGAATGAAAGATTCCGGAGGTAGTCAGTGGGCTAGACTATGCACACCCGAGCAGCCTTCGCTGTTTAACCAGAACAGTCTCTGCCTCTCATCAGCTGCCCTCGGCTTTCAGACTGCAGATGGCAAACGTGGCTTCCCCACCGCCGGGGACCTTACTAGACAGGCTGTTTGGCCTCCCTATGCCTTGTCCCATCCCCTGTAAAATGGGGCTAAGGGAGGCATCTGCTCCCAGGCTCCGAGAGAGGGGCGGAATGCCTGGAAAATGCTTGGCTCAGAAGCACCAGCCATGTAGTTGGTGTTCAATAAATGTTTCTTTTATAACTTAAAATACCAATAGAAAGCTCCTTATACCAAAAAAAAAAATTAGGAAAACAACACATTCAGACACATACATGCACACATGAGTACATGGATACACTATTTGGTTATAAGAACAAAAATAGAAAGGAATCCTGTCATTGCTGTGTTGATGAAATTTGTGCCGTGCCAGAAACAGGGTCGGCAAATATTCTGACGGGCCGAGCAGCAAAACTCAATCTCAGAGATGGGTCCAAGTGTTCTGTTTTGGTTCCTGTTATTTTCCTAGAGAAGCTAATCTGGCTGGAAAAATAAACTCAGCCCGTTAGTTCAGTATTCTAATTCACTGATGAGACCGCATGGAAGACGAGCACTTTCTAGCGTTTTCCAGGAAGCCAAGGGCCTAAAATAAGCAAAAGCAACCCTAAACCAAACAGGACCGTGCATAGAACCTACAGTTCAAATGCCATTTTATGGGGCAAACCTTAAAACGAAATAGAGATAATAAACGCTAAGAGAGTGACACTTTCATGAAGTCCTCACTCTTTCAAAAAACGGCCCGTCTCCGAAGGTGCCTCTTCTACTCTCCTAGAGTCCGGGCACGTTGCGGTCTGACAGCAGAAAATTGTATTTCAATCTGCTGCTATTTAGCACAGCCCTCCCTAGATGTAATTTTCTGTGAGCAGAAATCTTTTTTCTTTTTTTTGCAGAAACCTCTATTTCTTAGATGTGATGTTGAACGCGTATTTCTTTAAATGAACTCATCAATCTGTTTCATCAGAATAATCTGCAGAAAGCATTTCAGGTGGATACGTCCTAGAGATGGAATGGAAAGCCCAGGAGTTTGTCCCTGTTGGTCCATATTCTCCTCCAGGGGCAAAATTATACACGCTGGTGTTTGGCAGTTAAGCACAGGAGTGTTCTCATATGTTCCGGTCTTTTGAGGGGCACGCTATTGTTACGTTCAGCTTGAGTGGCCAGAGGCCCTCTGTTACATGACTGCAGGACGCCCCGTGCATGCCCAGACCCTGCTCAGGACGGATGCCTGGCGTCCGTATTCCGGCTGCTGTCCTGGCGTCTCCGACCTGACTCTGCCTGGACGTCGGCTTTCCCTTCCTTCTCCCACCTCCTGGGGACTGACGCCGGCCGCAGTGGCGGTGGTCTGCATGCTTCCCCGAGGGTTTCAGGGTGCCACAGGGGCACAGCACGCAGAAAAGGAAAACCTAAAACTCGGTGTCAGAAGTTTCTGCTCCAGGGGCCCCTGGCTCACCCAGTGTTTCTGGCGTCTCCGTCTCTGCCTCTTGGAAGTCAGGTCAGTTGACTTCACAGACAAAGTCTGCCGTCAAGGAAGTTGGGGTGTCTGGGGAGCTCAGTCGGTTAAGCACCTGCTTCGGCTCAGGTCATGATCTTACGGTTTGCGAGTTCGAGGCCCGCGTTGGGCTCCTCTGCTGTCGGCAAGCAGCCTGCTTTGGATCCTCTGTACCCTTCTCTCTCTCTGTCCCTCCCCTACTTGTGCTCTCTCTCAAAAATAAACATTACAAATTTTTTTTTTTAAAGTGCTTCCTTCACTGGATTATTCCAGGCCCTCTTCAGCTGCCGAGCGCTGGTCTCTCCTCTCCTGTGTCTGGTGTCAGCTCAAGCCTGCTGCTTCAAGCGGCTTCTTCCTCCAGAAGGTCCTTTTGGACTTCTGCTCAAGACCCACACTTGCTAGGTGCTTCTATTTTCTTCTCTTAGTACACATTACTCTTTGTCTTTAAAAAGTTACCAAAATGGGAGAATTGACTTTTTGTGGGGCGGGGGCAGGAGGGGGCAAGCTGATTGATTTTTCACACTATCGTAGTCAGAGAAAAACAACATAAAATATATTAAGAACAGCCATCACCGGAAGGTCTCTCCAAGCCAGGCTCCACCCACAGCCACCTCTGGAACTTTCCCTGGTTTTCTTTCCTCTTTCCTCCCTTCCAGAGTCTGAGATGAACCCCACTCAGCAGCAGCAGGTGCAGGAAAAGTCCCTTGGTGCTTTGAAAGTTACCTGTAACATGCAAACGTATGCTCCAGCAGGGCAGATTCAACGCCTCCCAGAATGAGGGCGTTCTAGGGTGCTCCCCCCACACATGCGCACAAGGCGATCACACACCTTCGTTTTTCATCATTTTACCCTGTTCCCCAGCCCACACTTTGCCTTTCGTGCTGTGGGGGATCTTGGCCACAGTCAGCTAACAGCTCGATGAATGCCCTGCATTAGTTTCCTCTAAAATAGCTGACGGGACGAAAAGGAAGTGAAAGTTTGTTTCCATGACCAAGGTTGAGGAGGTAGGTTGAGAAGCTTGCGTTCCGAGGGCCATTTCACCGCGAAGGAAAGGGACGCAGGAAGGGCACATTTGTGGACGAGAGAGGGAGCTGATCCAAGTGTCTTCCATTTTTAGAAACCAAATAGAACATTTGATGGAAAGATCAAATGTTTTCTATAAAGAACTAACCCTTTCGATGTGGGGGTCCATATTATGTTTATGATAACATTCTCCTCTGGGACGTTTGGATGGTAAGTTTGGACAAACGAGGCGCGGCTAGCCGTGTAGCTGTGTGTTGGTTGAGTTGCGTGGGGCAGGGCACGGGGACTCTGACGTGCAAAATGTCCCGGACTCAATCTGTGCTGCGGAGTAAGAGCCACCTCCAAATATTCGCCACACCTGCATGGAATTAATGTCAGTTCCCCGTGTGTGATGGGAGAGAAAGCGTAACCTTAATCTCTATCATATGTCTCGGAAAAGCTCCAGACAGACACCAGCCTGGAGTGAGAAGTGTGGCGTTTTCAGTTCCTAATGTTTAAAGGGTAACATTTCCTTGGTTTCATAAAACAGAATGAAGGCCTTTTTTTGGGAGCCTGTTTTAAAGGAAGTCTTGAGGGAGCGACTTCTGTAGGCATTCGCTGCTGTCAGGAAAAGAGGAAAGCAGCAAGGGGAAATCTCTTGCCTCGGATCCCATGGCCTGTTAAAGACAGTCCTGGTTTGACATGGGGGACTGGCAAGTTGTTTAAAGACACACAAAACGTCTCTGTAGAAGGGACTCCGTGGGGAAGGGGCTCACGGGCTCTGCCATCTGCACGTGGAATACTGAAGACGGGTGCATTTTCTGAAGGTTCAAAGCTTTCGTCAGATCTCGAATAAATCCATCGCCCGGAAAAGTTTAGGACACGCCCACTGCCTCCCACCAAGGTAGATCCGGGACAGGTTAGAAAAACGAATGTAAAAGAACTCTCAGCAGCCAACGAAATCAACAGAGGAGACTAGAGGCAGATCTTGCGTGGTACTGAAATGGAAGGGGACTTTGCAAGCACAAAGAAATGGGAGAATTCACAAAAGGTAACTACGCTTACTATTCAAAGCCGGAAGTCCTTTTATAACCCAAAGTATCATAAATAAAACTCAAAGATAAATTAGGGAAATGTTTATAATAAATTACTGGAAAAAGGTAAATAGTCCTAACGAGAAAATAAACTCTTAGAAATCAGGAAGAAAAACTCTCTCAAATAGAAAAACGTAGGCAAGGGGTGGGGACAGACAATTCAGAGAACAAATACAGTTAATAGCAGCTGTCCATTGGAACTGGCTGGTACTAGTTCACGTCAGCCAATTCTCTGCTCCTCATTGAGTGACACCATGTTGATGGCTTGAAATTGGCCATGGTGGGATTTTTTGTTATGCCAGAGAAGTCACTGACCAATCAAGGCTTTGTTTTGTTTTGTTTTTTTGACAGCCGGTTTAATGGCACACCACTGGTTAATAGATATATAAAAAGCAGTTCGAGTGTACCAATAATCGGAGAAATACAAAGAGAAATGAGGTCTGGACACAATGGAATAAACACTCTTCCCTATACCTCCTACAAATTACAACAAACGAGTCTGGAGAAAATCCATAGAGCAACTGACGGAGACTCTGAAAGCTGGAAAAAAGTAAGCGGACTGCCTAGAGATCTTAGAACTCATGGAACTACCCAATTGTGAGTTCCTGTTTTTGTTTTTGCCTTTTTTATGTCTGGGCCCCAGCTCCGGAGAGGCTCCCAATCTGGAAATGCCAATGGCATCAGACCAAAAAGAGGCCCAAGGAAAGCCTGCTCTCTCTAGTCCAACGATGTGGGGATGGGATGACCCAGTAAGAGTGAAATATTTTGAGCACCCCTGACCTTCCTCCAGTTTCAGGCGGGCACACAAAAAGCCATCCCGTCCGCCCCCGACTGGGCACCAATCCTGGAGATGGTAGAGCCCTGCTTTCCAATCCTGCTTACGGTAAGAGGCCATGTCTCTGCCCTGGGACAGAGACTGTGGGAGGAACTTTTCAGTGGATTTCTCATCGCCACAGAGGCCGGAAGGAGGTGGAACAACATTTTTCGAATGTGAAAACAAGAGCCAACCAGAATTCTATATGCAGTGAAAATATCCTTCAAGAATAAAGGTGAGATAGACATTTCTGGAGGAAGGAAAAGCAAGAGAACTTGTCACCAGCAGACTTGCTTTAACAGAGTAGCTAAAGGAAGTTTTTCAGTCAGAAAGGAAATGATAATGGAAAGAAACTCAGAATGTCGGGAATGAAGGGAGAAGAGAAAGGGTGGATATGTGAGGAGATGTAGTAGACCACTCTTTTTTTTTTAAGTTTATTTATTTTGAGAGAGAGACAGAGAAAGAGACAGTGACAGAGACAGTGCAGAGCCTGCTTGCTTGGGATTGTCTGTCTCAGTGCAGAGCCTGACTTGGGCTCAGACTCATGAGCCGTGAGATCATGACTTGAGCCGAAGTCAAGAATCAGACGCTTAACTGACTGAGCCACTCAGGCACCCCATGTAGTAGACCACTCTTACGTTTTAAAACTTACGCTTGATGGTTGAAAGCAAAATTACAATATCTGAAGTGGTTCTCAATGAACATGAAGGTAACACCCAAGATATCCATGTGATAAAAGGAGAAGGCTAAAGAGACGTTGGAGGAGGTAACATTTTTACATTGCACTTGAAGTGATAATGTACTAATACTAGTAGACTGTGTTAAATTATGCACATGTAGTGTAACCTTTAGAAAAGCAGTTTTACAGTGAGTTGATTTTTGTCCCCCTGGGGACATCTGGCAATGTTTGGAGATATGGTTACACGTGCTACTGCCATCTAGTTGCCAATCTACAACACACAGGACAGTCCCATTCAACAAAGAGGTATCCAACCCCTGATGCCAGCAATGCTGAGGCTGAGAATCCTTGCCTTACAGCAAATGTATAAAAAACTATACAAAGACAAATCTCAAAGAAAACTAGAGATATCAACACAGAATACTAAAAAATGTTCAGCTAACTTCTAGGAATTCAGGAAAGTGGAGCATAATAAACAAAAACCAGAGGGAACAAACAATGCTAAAATTGTAGACAAATTCTAACATCAATAATTGCATTAAAAGTGTGATCTAAACACTTATTAAAAGGCAGTGACTGATGGAATGGATGACCCAGCTACATGTTGTCTCCGAGAAACTCATTTCCAATAAGATGATACAGGTACGTTAAGAGTAGAAAGGCGGGAAAAGATAAACCTTGCAAACACAAATCAAAAGAAAACTGAAATGGATACATTAGTATGAGATAAAATAGATTTTAGAACAAAGATAATTACCAGCACTAAAGAGGGACATGACATAATGATAAAAGGGTCCATTCACCAAGAAAACAGAACAATCCTTACTGTATCTACCAAAATACCAGAGTTTCAAAATACATGAAGGAAAAACTGATAGACTGAGAAGAGACACATTTATGGTTCGAAATGTTCATATCACTTTCAGTAAGTGATGGAACCACTAGACAGAAAAAAATATTTTTTTTATATCAAATTGGCAAAGCTTTGAAATGGTAATACTTAGAACTAGCAAAGTCATGGGCTCTGTAATAATGTGGAAACATAAATATACATAGTAGTCCTGAAAAAATATTTAATTTCTGTATTAAGAGGCTTAAAAGGGTTATAGCATTATTCAACCCCAATATTTTCACTTTTAGGAATCTTTCCTAAGAGAATAAAGTTTCCCCAAATTAATCTGTTGGACCTTCACAACAGAGTGATTCATAACAGCAAAACTTAGAGATGTCCGAACTTGCCCACTAATTGGCAAGTGCTTAAAAAGAGTATTCTTTATACGTGTATAGTGCTATGGTTCAAATAACATTTCTAAGAATTTTTAATGCCATGGTAGATAGGAATGATTTTAAGGCAAAAAACTAGTATATAAAGCAATGTGCATATAGAATAATCTATATTATGTCAAAAATACACATATAATAGTTCAGTACAGAAATCACTAGAAGTATGACAATGACAGCAGTGAAAACTTACCAGGGATTATTTCTCTGTGTTTTTCATTTGCTTGTTTTTACTACCTTTCCCCCTCAAGTTTCCTATTGTGAAATGATGTCTTATTCGTGGTCATAACAAACAGAAACCGTTACTTCTAAAACAGCACAAAAATGAGTTGATATACAGAGTGTCTAACACCATGTTGCATCGGGTATGGAGAAACTCAGTGGCTGACTTCTTGCAAATAGTTTTGAAAATGAAAACTAGGGGGCACCTGGGTGGCTCAGTCGGTTAAATGACTGACTCTTGATTTCGACTTAGGCCATGATCTCACGGTTCATGAGATCGAGCCCTGTGCTGTCCACGCGGAGCCTGCTTGGGATTCTCTCTCCCCCTCGCTCTGTCCCTTCCCTGCTCATGCTCTCCCACTCCTCTTTCTCTAAATGAATAAATAAACTTAAAAAAAAAAAAAAGAAAATGGAAACTGGTAAGAAAGTATGCCCATTAATATTCCTAAAGTGACCATCTTCCTTTCGTTGTTCAGGCCTTACTATTAGCAGTGGCCCTGCCATTCAGGAAAGTGTCACGGTTTAGGTGGTAAGTTGCACGGGGACACTCACTGTTTATTCCTGAGAAAACGAGCACGTGGCGCATCATGACTATACACCAAGCACGGCGCCAAAGGATTTCTCTTGCTTCACCACCCGAGGAGCTGAATTGTCTCTGTTTTATCAACGCCCCATCAAGTTAACCAACTAGACGTCGGCAAGTGGTAGGGTCTGGATTTGAATGGTATCTATCACAGCAGCGGCGGGAGGCATACCTGGGCCTGCCGAAGAGGAGGGTTGGCCGGCAGGGGTCTGGTGGGCACGAGGGGCGCACGAGGAGCCTTCTGGAGAGGTGGGAGCACTCGCTGAGGCGAACTGGGCAGAGGGGCGTCGAGGGCTCTGAGGGGTCCGCTGATGTCAAGATTCTGACACTGTGGCCACCTCCTGGTGTTGTCCTGCAGGGGCGGAGCAAAAGCCATGGCGTCACGGGTCTCGCCTCCTTAGGAGACGGGGGTGCGCACTGGTCTGCTATTGCGGAAGGGGCCGGCGGTGCCGTTCCATGAGAGGGCGTCTATCATCACTTGTTTAAACTTCACCACTGTAGCACAAGCACCCCTCCCCACCTCCCCAGCGTGGACTAGCAGGATCGACTTCTATGTGAATTTTAAAAACTGGTTTAGGGGCGCCTGGGTGGCTCAGTCGGTTGGGCGGCCAACTTCGGCTCAGGTCATGATCTCACGGTCTGTGAGTTCGAGCCCCGCGTTGGGCTCTGTGCTGACGGCTCAGAGCCTGGAGTCTGTTTCAGATTCTGTGTCTCCCTCTCTCTCTACCCTTCCCCTGTTCACACTGTGCCTCTATGTCTCTCAAAAATAAATTAAAAAAAAAAAACATTAAAAACTGGTTTAATTCAGTTAAACCTGAGGAAGCGCCAATGAGTTTGAGGACACACACCAGATCTTACGGAAACAACGAAACGCTTGTTCGGTGAGGCGTAAGGCGATGCCCTCGAAGTTCTGTGAGAACCGAGGAAGCCCCGGCAAGGAGGATGGAAGCTTCTGGAAGTCGAGGTGAGGGGCCCACACCTGGAGGATCAGGTTGTACACGGTGCCCCTGCCTTGAGGGCAGATCTGTGCAGACCCAGCGTGGGCTGTGTGCCTCAGGCCCCTGCCTCTCTCCTTCCTTTCTCTCTTCCTAAAACCAGCTTTCTTAGGGATTCATGGACATACGACTAATGCACACGCTGAAACCGGACAGCGTGGAAAATTTTGACATGCGTCCACACCGACGAAACCATCACGACATGCAAGATAGTGAGCGTGGATCCACCGTCACCCTTCCCCCGCCCTCCTCCCTTGCGGCTACTGATCTGCTTTCTGTCACTCTCAAATAGTTTGCATTTTCTAGAATTTCATATAAATGGAGGTAGAGGGTATGTACTCTGCCAGCCTTCTTTTATGTGGCATAATTCTCTTGAGACTCATGTTGTGTATACTAATAGTTCGTTCTTTCTTACTGCCGAACAGCGTTCCATTGTGTAAATATACCAAAATTTGTTTATCCTTTTACCTGTCGATGGAAATTTGGGCCGTTTCCCATTTTTGGCTCCTCAAAATTAAGCCGGTGTTTTTGGCTCTCGCAGGTAAAGCTAGCTGTTCTCGCTCAAGTCCCGCATTTGGGGCCGAGAGGTAGTCAAGCTTATTAGGAATGACAGCCTCCTCCCAGGAGCCCAATCCTCCTTTGGGATCAGGTAAGATACAGGAGATAAAACAGTTCATTGCTTGCTAAATACATGACGCTAATTTTTAAAATCATTTGTCCTCTCTCGACACCAGCACTGTTCACTGCTGTAATCCGGACCCTTGTTGAAGGAGTCCAGTCTTCAAGAATTCTCATGGATACACCAGAAACACTTGGTGGGAAAACTAAATATTGGAGTGAAGTCTGGTGATAATTCACGAGGGAGAGGGAACGTTCAGAGCCAGGAGGGAGCCAGCAGGCGCTTTGGGTCAAGGATCCGGCTCTTTGAAACCAGAGGGTAGACAGGGTGTCCACGGCCCAGAGCTGGAGCAAAGTAGGCCCAGCGGTGTGTCTCCTAGAGATGGGCCGGGAAGCGCAGGCCCGAGAGGGTCACCCGAACCTCACCAGTGGCATCTGAAGCCACGGGAGGAGGACCCAGAGCCGGGAACCTGCCTGGGGGGCAGACCCAGTAGGCTTGTCTGGGCGATCGGCCGGCTCACGGCTTGCAGTGGGGCACACGGCGCGTCGCACGGGGGACCCTGCCCCTCAAGGATGTAGCGGAACGTCCCCGGGGCGCGGTGGGCCTCCTCCCGGCCCTTGACCGCCCCTCACCACGCTGCTGTTGAACTCAGCGTGTGGACTCTGCGTTTCAGGGAACTCTCCGTGCTCCGGGTCTCTCTCTAGATCTCTGGGATGGAATCCCACTCGGGCTCTCGTTGGGAGACATTGAGACACGGGTGTCTCAACGTGCACACTGACCTGTGACATTCGTCTACAACTTACCTTCGACAAACTGGAATGCTGCGGCTTCCTCACCAGGCCTTTGCCGAGGTGGCTGAGGTGGGCCTGACCGGGGTTCGAGCCGCGCGACGGCCGAGAAGGGCGCACACACCTGTGAGCAATCCCGTTACACGTAAACAAGCACGTTTCCCCGAGGGCGGACCCAACGAGTTTCCTATTTGGTTCGCGATCTCGAACGATAACTGACTTATATTAACTCGGTGTGGGAAGCATGCGAAGGAAATATCATCTAACATTCTTACAGGATTAAAAAGTAAGTATCGACCCCCCCCCCCCGCTCCCCCAAAGCCACTATTCTGTTAAATCAGTTCCTGCCATCCGCACATACGCGGCTTTGCGACGCCTGGGAGACGCGTTACGGAAGGCTGGCATCTCGGCAATCATGCTTTTGAATGTCTTTGGATCAAAAGCTACCCCATCTGATGAAAATATTTGAACGTCCCACGTCTTGTAAAAATTCCTGACGTAAGGGCGGGAAACAATACATCAGTGGGACTCGTTAACACCCCGCTTATTTATATAATCAGCAGCGAATCGTTTGAAGGCAAAGGGGAGGGGGCGACGGGCCCGGCGGCGATTTAAAAAACCCCAAGCAACAGTTTTACTCTCCGAACATCTGGCCTCGTCTCTGCCGAGGGAAACAAAGCACAGACCAGTTGGCTGCACGTTCTCTCAAAGGCCATTTCTGGAAAAGAGGACCCGAGGCCGAGGTACCTTAGCTTTTCAATGGTGGTTTTTTTATCTGTAAACAGCAGGCGTATCAACGGCTTCCTTTTCAGATAAACCACGAATCCGACAGCGAGAAGACACAGGACGGTCACCAGGATCCCTATAGTTAAGCCTTGGTTATCTGAAACAAAACGCATTTCACTCAGCGAGAGAGGCAGGGAGAGTGAAATACGGGAGGTAGCCGATCGTGACATTTACGGCAACGTGAGCGTTGAAGGAACGGCGTCGGAGTGAGTGACGTCCTGATAAATTAGTCTCGCTTCAAAGGTCACGCCCGAGGTTCGGTCCGTGTCGCCGTCGTTCATTTCTGACAGCAGAATGTTGTAGTCTGGCAGGGGGGACCGCAGCCCTGGTCGCACAGTCCCCTCCCCCCGCCCGCCCCCAGCAGGGACGGCGGCCACGGAGGGTGGCAGGGAGCCTGCACGTCCCCAGCTGTGACCTTCCCAGCACCCCCCCCCCCCTTAACAAATATGCCCTCCGGGCTCTCTTCTTTCATCCTTTAGAGTTTGTTTTTGTTTTGTTTCCTTGTATATTTTTGAGACCGAGACTTTATTTCTGGACATTGTCAAGATAGAAGGTGAAAATAAGGTACGCCTGGGTGGCTCAGTTGGTTAAGCATCCAGCTTCAGCTCAGGTCATGATCTCATGGTCCGTGAGTTCAAGCCCCACATCGGGCTCGCTGCTGTCAGCACAGAGCCTGCTTTGGAGCCTCTGTCCCCTTCTCTTGCTGCCTTTCTCCCTCTCTCTTTCTGTCTCTCATAAATAAATACGTCACCAAAACTCCTAGCTAAAAGGAAATGCCCATGGGTTTCGGTTTTGTTGGAGTTTTGTTGATGTTTGTTAGAGCCTCAAAACACAGCCTTCGGAGGCACACCTCTCTCTCTCTGGGAGGGTGCTGTTTATTTTCTCTAAGGAAACATCCCCCTTTCGTGCTTCGCTCCCATTTTGTTCAGTACAAAGACACCGAGACCCCTGGAGGGTGCGGGAAAGAAGGAAAAATCAGACGCTGAGGCTGGTTTCTGAGCGCGGCCGAGGTCAGGGGCTGCCCGAGGAGGACTGACTGCCAGACGGACAGCAGCTGGGTTTGCAGCCCCCACCGCCCTGTGGGTTCCTTGAGAGCACAGGTGTGGGTTCACGCAACCCTGTGTCCCCACCAGCGACAGGATATGGTTCCCACAGCAGGCCACAGTCCCCGCAGGCTGCTGGTGACATCTCCTGCCCAGACCCTCCCCACTCTGCCACTGGCCGGGACACTCAGCGGGCCGCCGGCCAGGGCGGCAGGGCTCCCACTCTGGGAGAGAGCGCCTCACGCCCTCTCTGGTTCTGGACTTTGTCCCCAACTGACAAGTCCTCTCGGGGACGTATCTCAGCCTAAGTAAGACAATCAACATACGACAGTCTTGATTCCCTTGTTAGCGTTACTGCTTCTGGTTTCCTGGCCCAAATGTCATTCTTTTTAGCCGGGAGCCGCGGTCGGGGGGCTCTGCCTGGAGTTCTGCTGTCTCTTAACAAAGCCGGGGGGGGGGGGAGTGAGCAGCCAGAGCTCTGAACCACAGTTTCTAGTTCCTCGCAATCAACCCGTAAGCCTTCAGCTGATCAGTTTGTCCAGTCCAACACTTCTTAGACCTCCCAACTGAACTTGCTGCGCCCCCCGCCCGCCCCGTCTCCAAACGTGGTGCTGCATTCCATCAGCGGCTCGAGCCAGCAAACCGGGGTCCCCGGGGCCCTTGTCCAGCGCCGGCACCGGCCCCTGTGCAGCCGGCCCCTGCGTCTCCCCAAGTCTGCCCCGAGTCCCACGGTCACCCCGCCCAAGGTGGCGCTTGCGAGGCCACGCTGGGACCTGAAGAGTGGCTGGTGCACAGCATGTGAACACCGAGCCGCGGCGGCCTGGCGGGCTGTGGGGGCAGCGAGGCCCAGGACGGGGTGCCCCGAGGCTGCCCCTACACCGGGGGTTTAAATGCACTTTTATGAAGCGATGGCGGTAGCGGGCAGACTCCCTGCTCCCCTCGCTGTGACTGTTGTAACTATGCTCACTTGCTTCGGGGAAGCGCTGGTGGCTGTGGACCCCCAGCTTCTGTGACGCCCCCAAACCCGAGAGCCACGGGTCACGTGTGGTCACAGGAAAGACAGACCCGGAGCCGACTGGCCGATCCTCTCCGACCCCCTCCGGGCACCATCCGGGTGACTTGCTGCGGGCGGCAGGGGGGCAGTGCCCCCGTCGGAGGAGAAGACCAGAACCCTGCTGGTTTTGCACGACCCACGTCAACACCACATGAGAAGACGAACTCAGTGCGGCCAGAACACCGTGGTCAGGGCGGAGAGGCTCAGGGAGGGCCGGGGACGCGGGGGCCGGGCCCTGCGCTCCTGCCCCTGGAAGGGATGCTCGCAAGAGGGCAAGACTTTCCGGGCCTCTCTGTAGTTGCTGCAGGGCCTGAGGCACGTCCGTATTTAAGCAGAAGGATGGCCGGGAGCTCGCGGCCCTTCCTCGTGACACCGTCCCGACAGCCGTGCCCGCCGGGCCCTGCACCTGCTGCCCGGACTGCCGAGCGGTGTTTTGTCTGTCGTCTTGGAGACGGTGGTGCCGCCACTCCCAGCCACAGCAGGACTTGAGGACACGTGACGTCCCCTGTAGCAGCATCAGCCACCATCGGGGGGTCCTGGGGCTCGGGGGAGCCCCAAGGTGTCTGCGCAAGCGGGCCCAGTGGGTGCTGGCCCTCTGGACCCCTGGATCCTTTCTTGTCACAAGGGACACGTCATTCAGACTTGCCACTGCACCGCCTGACAAGCGCTCAGAGAAAACGGCAATGCCCCAGGAGGCCGTTTCTCAAGGTCCCCCGGGAGAAACGAACGGGGGGGGGGGGGCCGAGCACAGCTGTGATGAGGAGTTTTAGGGGGAGACAGACAGGGTCTCCACCGTAGCTGTGTGACGCTGGGTAAGTCACCGAACTCCCCTGAGTCTCAGGCCCTGGGCGTAAACTCTGCCTTCAGAGCGAGGCAGGGGCGCGATGAGATCACGCGTGTCCGACGCCCAGCGCCAGGGCTTGCCCCTGACAACCGCTCGGTAAACAGAAGCTGCTGCTTTCACCGCCGCTGCCGTGGGGACCGTCAACCCTTTCCGAGGGGGAGCGTCTCTCTAGTAAGAGTTTTAAAGGACATGGGGCTTCACACCGCTCGGTCCCTGTACGCAGAGGCTGGCCTTGACAAAGTCCTCTCATCTCGTTTGGATGGTTCGTTCCCACCTGGCTGCCTCCCCCCCACACACCGGCTCAGCGCCCACCCCCGGGGACGCCCTGGCCCCACTCACCTGCCTGCCGGATGGGGCCGCTGTCCACGCTTCCCCCGAAGCCAAACTTGTCACAGAAGGGAGGCGCCCAGTGGGCCTCGCAGTGGCAGTTCTTCCTGTTGTTACACACCTATCCGGGCCACAGGGGAGAGGACAGAAAAGGGAAAGCAGCCTTAGGGCCCAACCTCCACGGGGGGGGGGGGGGGAGGGGAGGAGGGGTTGCGATAAGCCTCTGAGCCCTAATTGGCCGCTGCACCAAAGCAAAGGCCCTGTGGTCAGAGTCCCCATCAGCACTGATACAGCCAGGTCGCTGCAAGCTTAAACCCCAAACAGCACAGCTCGACTGAGACCAGAGGCCAAGGCTGCAGATGAAGCAGGATCTGCCTGTTGGGGGGCTGATGGAAATCACCGGGGCTCATCCCCCACCTCCCCCCCCCCTTTCTTTCTCGGTCAATTGCTGTGTCCCTCTTTGGCAATCCGGCACTTCCCTCCTCCCCATCCGACCAGGATGAGGAGCCTCTGTCTGCAGTGAGGAGTGGCCCTGTTTCGGGGGTTCAGAATCTGAGCTCAGGGGCACTGCGGGCCTGACAGCCTCGGGGCACAGCCCCGCTTCCTTCCGACAGGAGGCTCCGAGAGGCTGGTGACCTGCGCCCACATCTCGTGCCTGAAACGCCCACCTCCCTCCCTCCTGCGGTCTCCCAGCGGCCCCTCCTTGGCGCCCGGCCCTGAATGAACGTTGGGCACAGTCTACCAAAAGCTGGGGTCCTCGTGACATGAGAGGGGGGGCCCTCGCCCATTGGGAAAGGGGTGCCCGAGAAAGCAGGAGGGCGGGCTTTGCTCTGGGTGGGGGGGCCGCTGACCAAGTAGCCCAGCTTGGAGACCAGAGCACATCTGGGGGGCAGGGCAGCTCCGGCTCCCCTGGTTAGCAAGGGTGACGGATGGAGGCTGGTCCCCAGCCCGTCCTGGCTGTTACACTTGCTATTACGTAGGAACTCACCAGGCTACTACTGCACACACCAGAGGAATGGGAGCATGAACCCGAGAGGATATTACTTCTAGAAAACTGGATTGCATGCCTCGGACACACGGAATACAGGCGAGTTGCTAAAAAGAACTTCTGACCAGTTTGGAACGGGTGGGACAGTTGGGAATGGCTGGGCATCGCCGCACAGGCCAGGAAGGTTCTGTGCTCAGCTCGCTTCTGAGGGTCCGCGTTTCTCTTCCACTCAGGGAAACAGACTCTAAGTCCTAGACAATGCGCTTTGGGTGGTTTATAGAAGGGGTCAGTGCGGAGCTACTGAGGTGCACGCCCCCCGAAGGCCTCAGCCCGGCATCAAAATATTGCTACAGGGGCCAAGTACATACTTTAATGTTTTGAGGCAAAAAGAAAATGTTTGGAGTGTATGTCTTATTTGTGATGTTTCCCTGTTTTTACTGATTTTTTATGATGAATCAACCATCTTCTTAAAATAAGACCGACAGTCAAGATAACCTGTGGTAAGGTGGAAAGCACATTCCTATTAAGCTGAAGCCCTGCAGAATTAATTCCTGAGTGGCATAGCCTGTGCCGAGTCTGAGCACAGATCACGGAGTCTTGCCCGTTTCTCAACGACGCTACTGCGGACGTACCGCCCCCCGCCCCCCCACCAGGATTCGGGCGCTGTCCTGGCCACGCCATTTTGCACGGTCTCCCAATGCAAACCAGAGTCATGTGCCCTGTTTGCAGCTTGCGGTAGAGACTGCGGCCCCGACATCTCATTGGGAGGTGCTGCTGGTGAGCCTGGCCTCACAAGGGGAAGGACTGTAGTCAAGTTAGGCAAGTCATGGCGGCTGCTCCACCTGCCCAGAAAATATGGGCCTTTCTTTCCATGGCGATGGGCTCCCAGGGCTGTTGCAAAGCCAGGAGTCCAGGGAACCCGCCCCCGCACTGCTCCTAACTGGTCGTGTAACCTCGGACATGCGCTCTTGCCCCTTGGGTCTGTGCTTCTTCATCAGTAAGATAAGGCCGTACCGGCCATGAGAAAGAAACCTATGGTCCTACGAAGACAGAAAAGGATTTCCTTTTATACTGACAGTCAGCAGACCCGTCTGAGATGGCACTGCTTCCTTCGTGGTTACAGCACAAGGACAATATCACAAAACCCCCCATAATCCTGTGTTAGAATCACTGGCGAGGGTCTGCGAGTTTTAAAAATAGGATTGGGAGCATGAGTTCTGCAGAAAAGGTTTCAGACAAACAAACGAACCACTGGCGTGGCTCATCAAGATTCATAGGATTCCATTGGAAATAATTAAGCCCATCAGGAAAAATAAATGATGTTTGGAACAATTAGAGTCCTCTTCTCTCCTAAAAAATTCTCCCAAGTGAACTAACAGCCTTCTTGAGTTGAAAGGCACACTGTACGTGATTTCAAGAGCACGTGGCCAGTCTGCTCGGTCTTCTTTGTTTTAATTCCTTCTGGAAGTATTTCAGCTCAGACCCATTCTGAATCTTGGGTGAAAGGGGGACAGCTCTGGTGGAAACCTTAAGGGAGAATTCTGTAGGAAGGAAGGTTAGTTTTAAGTCACTTTGGAGCTGACGAAGTCCTTTTTAAAAACATCACAGGAGGTTCATTTAAAAGTTAATTAGTGCTCACTCTGATGCCCTCTCACTTCTCATGCTACGGAAAGGTCAAAGAAAAGTAATGTCTTTAGAAGAAAATATTGAGGTGACCGCTGTAGTTTTTAGAAGTTAAAAAATAGGAGGGGCGCCTGGGTGGCTCAGGCGGTTAAGTGGCCGACTTCGGCTCAGGTCATGACCTCACGGTCTGTGAGTTCGAGCCCCGCATCGGGCTCTGTGCTGACGGCTCAGAGCCTGGAGCCTGCTTCAGCTTCTGTGTCTCCCTCTCTCTCTGCCCCTCCCCTGCTCATACTCTGTCTCTATGTCTCTCAAAAATAAATAAACGTTAAAAAAAATTAAAAAAAAAAAGAAGTTAAAAAATAGGGATTGCAGAGTCCTTTAAGACGAATGACTGAGTGCTTAGCCCGGAGGGGCTGCAGAAAGGCAGGCCGGCCCACTCACCCCTCTGCGGTGGCACTGCATGGCGCATTCGTGGACGCCGAACACGCTTACGTTTTGACATCGACGATTGAGGCAGATCTGCAGAAGGAGAAAAACACGGTCAGCTTCTCGGCCCTTTGCCAATCACATGCGCATGCGTGTGTCTGCGATTTAAAAGGAGAAGGCGAAGGAAGGCTCGCGAAAGACCGTTGTCTCCTTCAGGGAGCGCGGGTGTAGCACGAGGATGTGGTTTCCTTGTGACCCTGACCTGGGTCCTGATGTCTGCCCCACACCCGGCACATTTCAGGACTCAGGTCAGCGTGACTCAGGTCGGTGTGGCGTTTCTATACAGTTTTAGTCAATTATGAGATTCTGACAACTGATTTTCTCAGGAGTTTTGTTTAGAGCTTGCAAGGAGACGTGTGAATTACAGCGTCCGTCGCCTCCCCTCCCCCTCAAGGGCCCCTGCCATTAAGAGATACGGGACAAGAGAAAGGCACCAGCCCTTAACCTAGGGGCTGTGCAGACTCAGAGATGCCCAGAAATCCAAGGTCCAAGGACCTCTTAAAGGAGATAACTGAAATGTGGGAACTTTTCCAAATTACTGACCAACAAGCACCATCATCGAGGACATAAACCATCTACGGAAATGCCCGGCAGAGGAAAACAGACCAGTCCCTTGCGTCTGTCACACCGCAGAGGCAGTAATTTGCGGAATGATACTGGGCTGGTTGCAAGAGTTTAGTCTCATTTTAAAGGTGCGCAATTATCTGTGTTGCCAGCTCGGAGCCTGGAGCCTGCTTCGGATTCTGTGTCTCCCTCTCTCTCTGCCCCTCCCCTGCTCAGCCTCTCTCTCTCTCTCTCTCTCAAAAACAAATAAAACATTAAAAATAAAAAGGTGCACAATATATACCCAGACCCAAAGGATTGGGCCCTTGATCTCCCACAAGACGTTACAAGTTAGTGGAGTCAGAGGCAGAGGAGTCTAACTTGTAGATTCCAGAAACATTTTTAATCAGGCAGGACCTTCCTACGGGAAGTTCGCCATCTGACCCCGACAACTTGCAGAAGGCACTCGAGTGACACCCTTTGATAGAAGGGTCGGCTGTAAGTGGCTCCGAGGGCCGGGCCGGTGGGAATCTTGGCCAAGGGGACTGTCACATTCCAGCCGAGACCAGAAACTGTCTGAGGTTACGGAGGACACGGCAGGGCCCCGGTCAGAATCCCAGTGTATGGGCACTGCCCTCCTCCCGACCCATGAGCAGCGGCAGGGGTGGCTTTCAAAGAACCGGCGCGCTGCGGAAATGGAGAGCGAAGCACGTGGAGAGACGCACTCACTGAAAAATGGAGTCCTTGGAATTTCGGGGCTAGGCGCACCCGGCTCTGGCTGTTCAGACAGCAGTTTCAAAAATCAATGTCACTCCAGTGTCAAGGCCAGAATATAACCTAACGTGTGTGGTTGAGGAGACCTGGGAATGTATGCCGTGTCTAAGACATGCTCCTGATGGAGCACCCCGTTTCCTTAGGGATGAAGCACTGACGGGGCAGGGTGGATGGCGGGAAGGGGGTGACTGTAAAGAATTCTTGCCCTGGGGACTCTGCCCAAGGAGTTCAATCCACATCTTTCTATTCTACTCTGTGGCCTCTGTGTTAGTGAGTTCATCTCATCATCATTCTGAAGGGGCACCTGGGTGGCTCAGTCGGTTAAGCGGCCGACTTCGGCTCAGGTCATGATCTCGCAGTCTGTGAGTTCGAGCCCCGTGTCGGGCTCTGTGCTGACGGCTCAGAGCCTGGAGCCTGCTTCAGATTCTGTGTCTCCCTCTCTCTCTGCCCTTCTCGTGCTCACTCTCTGTCTCTATGTCTCTCAAAAATTAAAAAAAAAAAAATCATCATCATTTTGAAGATGGGATCCTAAAAAATCATGTGGGGGTTGATTCAGCTTCTTTCCTACCATGCTGTATCACCTTGCTTTTGTTTCGCCCGAGGAGAAAGCTTGGGGAGAAAAATCAACGTGGCAGGATGTTAAAATCTCGATTGCATTTTTTTTTTCATTTTTGACTTTATTTCCAACAATATATGTCAGTCTGCCTCCCCCCGGCCTCCGAAAGAACCCCCTTCCCCTTTCCTACCCTCAGCGGGAATCTCTGAAAACACAGGGGCCCTCCGGTTCTGTCCAGGTGAGAACAACCCCTCGCTGTGCCAGAAACCAAGACCGCGTTTCCAAAAACAATATAATACGCGAGTGCGTTTCCCTCCAAAGTAATTTCCTGGCGCGAAACACGACGCCTAGGGTGCCGAAATGACTTCTTAACACTTAAAGGCTGAGAAGCCAGGTTTGATTTCCCCAAATCCGCATCTCCACGGTCAGGCCAGGATCCATTAACGATTCCTTCTAGGTGCAAAGAACTGGATGCCAGAGACCAAGTGGTAGGCAGGAGTGGATTTAGGGAAACCAACCAACCGCCTACGTCGGTTCTCGGACAGGATGGTTCGCAACGGCCGCCCCTTCCCCCCCACCCCCGGACTTACACTTATGCTGCAAGAGAACCCTGGTGACTTACTTTTCCATCCGCACACTTTGTGCCCGCGAGCACGAGCCCTGGGTCCGGCATGTCGTCGCCCAAGTACACGTGGGTCCCTCGGCACAGAATCCGGCCTCCTTCCTGCAGCGGGATATTCGTTTCTATGGAAACGGCATTGGTACCAATGACGGGCCGGCTGGCACCTCCTTGACACTGGATTTTCCCGCATTTGGCGTCTCTGGAAGGGCAAGAACAGACAGTCCCCAAGGAGGGAAAGTTTGGGACCAGCCCTTGGCGATGGAGGAAGTTCAGAGCGAAGGCGTGGTCCGGCCGCAGGAGCCATACCTGATCTCGCATTTGGCAAAGGAACTCTTGAAGTCTTTTCCACAGTTGCCGTAAGGGTCCCCTGCGGAGTTGACTCTCTCAAAGCAGATCCCAGGGGCCGGTTTAGCGCCTGCGACAGAAGCAAAGCAGCACTTTTACCTCCTGCAAGGGCTCTTCGTATTGGCCTTGGAACAGCACCAGGCTTTCGGGGGGGAGGGGAGATGCCTCTGGTGTTCAGAGAGAGCGCGCCTGGCATCCCGGCTGACTCCTGACAGGAGCCGGCCAGCCCACGCCTAGCATCTTCTCTCAGCTCCGCCCACAGTGAGGCCCGAGTTTCCTGGCTTGATTGTCCTTAAGGTTGCTCCCCCGGGCCCACGGCATGTGCCGTGAAGAGAAGAGAAGGCCCGGCTGTTGGTCCGGACCTGATCCAGCCCAGAAAGGAAGTGGCTGGCCGGGTGCAGGGAAAAGGAGTTTGCTCTCTTTAATGGCATCCCACACAATTCCCGTGAGAAAATCCAAGCTGGGGCAGGTCCAAGGAAGAAGGATGGCTAATGCGGGGACACAGAGACAGAGAGAGAGAGAGAACAAATGAGCAACACGGAGACCATACACGACATTTTCAGCACTAGCCACTACTAGCTTCAGTTGGTGCCTGTGGTAGCAAGGCAGAGAGTTCTCGGGCCGTGGAGCCCGAAACCCTGAGAGTCTTGCGCCCAAAGACAGTGCCAGGTAGAGAGGAGCATGGAGGCAGAGTGCTCGGGCATGACCTGAGCCTACCTTCTCTCCTCTACTGGTGTCCAGGTGCTCCTTCCGATAGCATTTCCAACCGCCGGGATGCCCACTTCCCAGAACCCAGCTTGGTCCCTCGCCCTTCTCTGCACCAACTCTACGGAAGCCCCGTTCACTTTCCAAGGTCACAACTGACTAAGGTACCAATCTAACAAGGGGCAAGGGGACAGAAGATGTTCTTATTTCTAAAAAGGTCTCTGTTATTTTTTAATTTTTTAAAAATTTCTTTATTTGAGAGAAACAGAGACAGCGTGAGTGGGGGAGGGGCAGAGAGAGAACCCCAAGCAGGCTCCCTGCTGTTGGCCTACCAACCCATCTGTTGGTCCATCCATCTGTCCATCCATCCAGCCACCCACTCATCCATCGCCCATCATGTTGCAGACTTCAATCACATGCAGATTTATCTGATTCTTACTCTGCAGGCACTGGGGGTATAGTGGTTGACCAATGTGGACAAAACTTCTGCTGGCAATCCTAGACTTTAACCTCTACTACAAAGCGGTAATAATCAAGACTGCATGGTATTGGCACAAGAACAGACACATAGACCAATGGAATAGAATACAGAACCCAGAAATGGACCCACAAGCACATGGCCAACTGATCTTTGACAAAGCGGGAAAGAGTATCCAATGGAAAAAAGATAGCCTCTTCAACAAATGGTGCTGGGAGAACTGGACAGCAACATGCAGAAGAATGAAACTAGACCACTTCCTTACACCACTCACAAAAACAAACTCAAAACGGGTGAAGGACCTGAATGTGAGACAGGAAACCATCAAAATCCTAGAGGAGAAAGCAGGAAAAAACATTTTTGACCTGAGCCACAGAAAATTCCTATGTGACACATCTCCAAAGGCGAGGGAATTAAAAGCAAAAATGAACTATTGGGATCTCATCAAGATAAAAAGCTTCTGCACTGCAAAGGAAACAACCAACAAAACTAATAGACAACCGACGGAATGGGAAAGGATAATCACAAATGACATATCAGATAAAGGACTAGTATCTAAAATCTATAAAGAACTTACCAAACTCCACACCCGAAAAACAAATAATCTAGTGAAGAAATGGGCGGAAGATATGAATAGACACTTCTCCAAAGATGACATCCAGATGGCCAACAGACACATGAAACGATGCTCAAAGTCACTCATCATGAGGGAAATACAAATCAAAACCACACTGAGATACCACCTCATACCGGTTCGAGTGGCTAAAATGAACAAATCAGATGTTGGCGGGGATGTGGAGAAGCAGGCACCCTCCTACACTGTTGGTGGGAATGCAAACTGGTGCAGCCGCTCTGGAAAACGGTGTGGAGGTTCCTCAAAAAAATGAAAATAGAGCTACCCTATGACCCAGCAATAGCCCTGCTAGGAATCTACCCAAGAGACACAGGAGTGCTGATGCATAGGGGCACGTGTACCCCGATGTTCATAGCAGCACTTTCGACAATAGCCAAATCATGGAAAGAGACCAAGTGCCCATCAACTGACGAATGGATAAAGAAGATGTGGTATATATTACAATGGACTACTACGCAGCAATAAGAAAGAATGAAATCTGGCCATGTGTAGCAACATGGATGGAACTGGAGGGCATTATGCTGAGTGAAATAAGTCAGTCACAGAAAAACAGATACCATATGTTTCCACACATAGGTGGATTTTGAGAGACTTAGCAGAAAACCATGGGGGAGGGGGAGGGGAAGAGGGGAAAAGACAAAAGACACAGAGAGGGAAGGAGACAAAACATAAGAGACTCTCAAAGACTAAGAACAAACTGAAGGGTGAGGGGGGTGTGGGAGAGGGGAGAGGGGGTGACGGGCACTGAGTAGGGCCCTTGCTGGGATGAGCACTGGGTGTCGTATGGAAACCAATCTGACAATAAATTAAAAAAAAAAACAAACACCTTCTGCTGGCTTTAATGTTGCAAGAGAAAGAAAAACAAACGAATGACTATGTCTGAAGTCCAGCAGAGGGGAGACTTAGGAAGGAGACAGGAGAGTAAGAGGGTCCAGGGGGCTGTTGTTTTAAGCAGACTGAGGAGAAATAACCTTCTAGAGGAGGAACCGGGAGCCAAATTCCATAACACAACCCCGCCAGGGTTCCTAGGAGGCAGGTCGCATTTTCCCATTTTATGGACAAGAAGACTAGGACTGAAGAGGTTAGATGTGCTGCTTAAAGCAAGCTAGCGGGGCCGACTGAGGGCAAAGCTCAGCCTGCCCCCTCTGGTACTCTGAGGTGTATTGAGGCCTCACGTGTACTGGGCCCTGCGTAGGCCTTGAGGACACAGAGCAGAAGAGGGCCCCACCTGCATCAGCCCCCCTCACCCCTCCTGCCGAGCGGAGAGACAGGCAGGGGCACTTGGGTAACTGGGCAGGAGCCGTGAGATTCACTCGCGTGCAGCCCAAGTGATCCCAGATTTAGGTGGATAAGGGGTGCACGGCTGTTACGGAAAGGCTGCTGAAATGAGGTTATGATAAAATGGCTTTGTTCTTCCCTCCCTGCCCCAGAGCACCAGGCTAAAGGAGCACCGGCAGTTTCTAGTGGGCACTAAGCTCCTGGGACTGGGTAGGCTCTGCCATTAATGCTGTTTTGATGCTACACAGGTTCTGTCATTCTTACTATCAGCAAGTAATTTATCTCCTGGGAAGTGTGGCCACTTTAAGAAAAAACACAAACGTTGCAATTTGAATGTGTTGACTTTGTTTTCTTTACAAGGAAAAAGGAGATTTCTATACATATGTATGGGTGTGTGTGTGTGTGTGTGTGTGTGTGTGTAAACAGATCACTGAGCAGTTTCAGACATGAGCTTGTAAACAGCTCAAAGGTAGGATGCGATGAGGGTTAGACTGGGGTCTGCAGAAGGTTACGTACAAAAGGGAGGAAGAGAGAGAAAGAGACTGGGGTCCACAATGATTTAAAACCAGAGGATAGGGGCGCCTGGGTGGCTCAGTCGGTTAAGCGGCCGACTTCGGCTCAGGTCACGATCTCACGGTCTGTGAGTTCGAGCCCCACATCGGGCTCTGTGCTGATGGCTCATCAGAGCCTGGAGCCTGCTTCGGATTCTGTGTCTCCCTCTCTCTCTGCCCTTCCCCTGCTCATGCTCTATCTCTATGTCTCTCAAAAATATAAATAAACGTTAAAAAAAAAAAATTAAAACCAGAGGATAAGTTAGACATATGAATACCAAAGAAAGTGGCTAAAATGGGACAGGGAATCAAGCAGAGGCATCCAAATGGTATTTAAGCAAGTATGAAATGTTTTAGAAGAGAGAACAAATACTAGACTCCCACTGGGGAATCTGGACCCAGAACACAAAACTGGTCTTCTAGGGCAGGGTGGGCTTGGGATTTTAATGTCCCAAATGCCATTGGCTGCATGGCTTCAAAATCCAGGTGACTGGTCAGTGCAATGACTGTAAAATCACTAGAGGCTATGAAACAGTATCAATATTTCCCAATAGCTCTGAAGTACCGTGCACCCTCAAGGAGAAGCCACCACACACTTAAGGAGAGCCGCCATTTTCCCAAAGAGAAAATCGCACAGAAAAGGTGATGGCCAATTCGAATACGTACATTTTTAGCAACATGGATGAGTCATATAACATCTTATCAGTTCACTTGATGAGAAATGTTGAAAAGTCACATTTTAATTAAGAGATATTACTTTTTTCTTTCACTCTCCCATGTGGCGAAACAATACTCTCAGCTTCTATACATCTCTCTTTGGTTCTTAAGATCTTTGGTCAACTGATCTTTGCCGAAGGTGCCAAGAATCCACAATCGGGTAGGGATAGTCTCTTTAATAAATGGTGCTGGGAAAACTGCTTATCCACAGGCAAAAGAATAAACTGGGCCCTTATCTAACACCAGACACAAAAATTAACTCAAAATGGAGTCATGTCTTAAGTGTAAGACTTGAAACTACAAAACTGTAAGAAGAAAACATAGGGGAAAACTCCTTGACGTTGGTCTTGGCAAAGATTTCTTGGACAGGACCCCAAAAGCACAGGCAACAAAAGCAAAAATCAAGTGGGACTACATCAAACTGAGAAGCTTCTGGACAATAAAGGAAAAAAATCAACAAAATGTAAGACAGCATCTAGAATGGGAGAAAATGTTTGCAAACCATACATCTGACCAAAGGTGAATCTATAAAATCTAAAGGGAACTTCTACAACTCAGTAGCAAAAAAATCCCAAACAACTGGATTAAACGATGGGCAAAGGAACTGAACAGACATTTCTTTGAAGAAAACATACAATGGCCAACAGCTACAGGAAAAGATACTCGACATCACCGATTATCAGGGAAATACAAATCAAAACCACGATGAGCTATCACGTCATACCAGTTAGGAAGGCTATTACTGAAACACAAAAGATAACAAGCATTGGCAAGGATGCTGAGAAAAGGGAACCCTCATACCCTGGTACTGTACGTTGTGGGAATGTAAACAGATACGGCCTTTGTAGAAAACAGTACGCAAATTCCTCAAACAATTAAAAACAGAACTACCATATCACCAGCAGTCCTGCTTCTAGGAATATATCCAAAGAATCGAAATCAGGATCCTGAAGAGATATCTAAACTCCTATGTTCACTGCAACGTTAGTCACAGTGGCCAAGACATGGAACCGATCTGTGCCCGTTGACAGATGGATGGATAAAGAAAATGTGGTATACGCATATGACTGAAGATTATTCAGCCTTAAAAAATAAGGCAATCCTGCCATTTGAGACAGCACGGATAAACCTAGAAGACATAATGCTAATGAAAGAAGTCAGACACAGAAAGACAAATACTGCAGGATCTTACTTACAGGTGGAATCTAAAAAAGTCAAACGGATAGAAGTGGAGAGTGGAATGGTGGTTGCTAGGGGCAGGGGGGAGGTATGGGGAGGTGTTAGTGAAAGAGAACAAAGTTTTAGTTGTGAACAATTAGTCCTAGAGATATACTGTCCAGCAGAGTCTGTAGTTAATACTGCATTATATGCTTAAAATTTTGACAAGAGGGTAGATCTTAATGCTAAGTGTTCTCTCTCTCTCTCTCTCTCTCTTTCACACACACACACACACACATAAATGAAGAGGGGTCTGACTTTTTGGAAGTGATGAACATGTTTATGACATCAGTTGTAGCGACGGATATCTACTTAGCTCCAAGTTCATCAAGTTGTACACGTTAAATAGCTACAGCTTCTTGTAGGTCAATCATACCTCAATAACGTGGTTACGAAAAGCCTGTTTTCTGCAGCCCATCCTCTACACTTCTAGCTCATGTTAATGCTGACCTTTTCGTTCTGTTGTGATGTGGTCACTGGAAATCTTATTTTTAGGTTCAAGTACCCTTTCCTCCAACAGTGAGTCTTCTGATTTTACTTTTTTCTATTTGCTCAGTGGGTATATATTTATAATCTCTAGAACCTAATCGATCATCCTGTTGCTTGTCAAAGTGATCTTAAAAAAATTTTTTTTAAATGTTTATTTATTCTTGAGAGAGTGAGAGGCAGAGTGTGAGCAGGGCAAGAGTGGAGAGAGAGGGAGACCCAGAATCCAAAGCTCCACGCTCTGAGCTGTCAGCACAGAGCCCGACACGGAGCTTGAACTCATGAACCGCGAGATTGCGACTGGAGCCGAAGTCGGACACTCAACCGACTGAGCTACCCGGGTGCCCCTCAAAGTGATCTTTTAAAAGATCTTTTACCAGAACAACAACAACAAAAAAAGGTGGAGGCACACCCTAGGAATAATAACTTAACATATGATAAATGTCTTGGTCTTTCCTTACACCCAATTTTGTCAGTCAACCTCAACGAGCCTCCTAAACAGCACGGAGAGAGGTTCCCGAGGTCCACTGTGCCTTTCCGACAGGAGTGTGAGAGTCAAAAGACATGCTCGAGAGATGAAGATGTCAGCAGTAAAGCATTCTTCCCAAGGGATAATTTTTTGGGGAAACTATGCTTTATATCTGGGCATGTATGGGATCTAAGGAAAACAGTGAATCTTTATCAAATTGCAACTGCTTTTGGAAGGCTGCTTCCTCATGCTCTCTACAAGCAGCCAGGCTGCAGAGGTGGAAGACCGAGAGGCTTGGGCCTGAAAATAATGCAGGCCGATCTGGTGTCAACCCTACGTACCAAGAGACCCTGTAAACTGGGGACAAGGACATCCCCTGACTCAAAGGTGCTGTGGGACTCAGTGAGTCCGCAACACATGGCAGGCTCTCAGTCACACCGAATTCGAATAAGGACAGCCATCGATCGTGGGGCAGGGGAAGTGTGGCTCCCGGACATTAGGAATGGGGGAGCGTGTGAGGGGAAAGCGAGCTCCTTGTGCCTGGCTGGGTTTTCGACACTTCACTTGTAATAGTTCACGATTCTATCAATAGGGACTTCGCATCTGTCTCCTTCACAGAGGACGGTCCCCCGTGCCTAGCACATCATAAGAAACCAATGAAAAGTGTTGAATGGCTGGATAAGTAATTTCTGAACCCACCTTGGGACATGAGGGGGAAAAGAACCTCCTTATCTGAAACCCTGGGAAGTTTTGTACACACTCTGTGTATTAAATAACAACTATCGTCGTAGCTCAAGGACTTCAGCTTCCCTACGCCTCTGCCCTCCTGACTCATTTCAGCGAGCGAGGCTCCCCGCGGCTCCAAATCCTGTGCTTGTTCTGGGCACCCTCCCAGCCTGCTCTGGGCTGGGTCTCTAGGGCCTCATCTCACCGCGTCAGCACCGAGCACCATCTTGAAAGAGGTAGTAGGAGATCTCAAGTACAGGCGTTTGGGTCTGAGTCCTTTTTATACTCTGGGAACGAAGGTCCTCTTCCCTGTCATGCCTCGCCCTGCCCTCAGACAAACCAGCGCACACGTTTTAAACGAATGAACGTATTTTAGATCCCCAACACCCCAGCTGTCGGCACCCCCACTGGTAGGTGTTGTGCTGGGCCCAGCGTGCAGGATCTTTAATCCTTATACCCACCCTGTAAGGTCTACATACCCCGTGTCACAGGTTTAAACACCGGGGCTCGGCGTCCTGGCAACTTGCTGAAGATGATAACGTTGGGGAAGTGGTGAGGTTGGATGGGACTCCTGGATCTAACGCCAAAGCTCACGATCCTTCTATTCAGCTGCCATCTCCCTCTTAGAAACCACCTAACTGGCCACAGACTCCTCTCCATGGGGACCCTTTCTCCCCAGAACCGCCAGTGGACTCCTATAATCTATCCCTTCTCAGGCTTGGCTCTGTCTCCAGCAAATCTTTTTCAGAGAACAACTTGACAGGCCGTGATGCTGGCCACCCCACACTTATTTCTCAGGTAATGGTAATGAATTGATTTGGGTGACATGCCCTTGAGTCTGCCACACCAGTTGGAGGGCGGTCTTTCTCCAAGAGGAGGGCAGTCTTCCTCCAAGAGGAGGGCAATGGAGAGAGGCAGTAAACATTTTTATGCCTCTTCGTTGAATCTCCACGACTCAGGAAGAGACGTGAAAAACCCTGAATATAATAACTTGAAAACTTTTGCGGGCAGACGTCAGTCCATATGGAAGCAAAGCAGGGTAGGGTTTGCTCTACTCCAGTATTAATCTGCCCAGTGGCTCGAACAATGCAGCTTTCTAAAGGTTAACTTTCTGTTTCTGCCAGGAAACCATTAACCATCTACATCCAAGACTTTTATTTTAGTTCTTGAGAGGTCCTGGACCTAAGGGGCAAGGGGCGGCCCTAAAACACTTCCTGCTCCAAAAGACTAGGAAGTAGAAGATGGACCAATTAATCAGGTTCCACCCCTCACCAGACCAGCTTGGACCAATCATCAATCAGGCTCCACCCCCATCAGACCAGATTGGACCAATCCTTACAGCACCCGTACCCCCCAAATAGAGACACCTGTTTCCCGCCTTGGAATTCGCGCCTAAATGTGCGTAAAAGGAGCCTGCGCGCTCCTCTCGTGGTCGCCATTTTACAGAGTGGCTGACCCCAGCATGCTGGAATCTCAATAAACGCTCTTGCCTTCGCCTACGTGTCTCGTGGTCTTTGGGGGACGGTCTGAGGACCCCAACAGTTCTCACCCAAAACTTGAGGGGGCAAGAGATGCTGTGTCACACTTTACCATTGGTGTATCATCACTGGGACATGTCAATGATATGACTTGCTACAACGTGGCAAGGAGAACGCACATTTGGAAGAAAAATAGGTCATGCTTGCAGCAGCTACCTGAACTCAGGGATGGGATGGATCTCTCTCTGTGACACCAAAGACCAGAACCCACACTCAATCCCTTGTCTCGTGCCTTCGTCTGCTTATCTAGAGAGTCAATAGAAAGCACGTGATCACATGTACTTCCTGGTCAACCTCGATGGATGCGTTCTCTGACCTCCAGCACTTAGGGACTGACAGCTCTCCTCAGTGCTCAGAAATGGCTGTTTCAATTGGGGGTGGGGGGCATGGTGCCTGGAGGATGGGGTAGAACCCTGCTTACAAGGCTTGTTCTTGGGGAGCCTGGGGGGCTCAGTCGGTTAAGGGTCTGACTCTTGATTTCGGCTCCGATCATGACCTCGCGGTTGGTGGCTTTGTGCTCCACATCAGGCTCTGCGCTGACGGCATGGAGCCTGCTTGGGGTTCTCTTTCTGCCTCTTCCCTGCTTGCCCTCTCTCTAGCTCTCTCTCAAAATAAATAAATAAAATAAACTTAAAAAAAAACCCAACAACCCCAAACAATGCCTTTCTCATCCAGTTGGGCTTGTCTTTCCTGCCTGGGAGTCTCCACGTTGGGATAAGAAATCCTGGCATAAAAAACAGAGCTTCAAAGGCCAAGAGGTTTAAAATGAATGAAACTTATTTTAGAAGTAAACAAGTAGCTGAGACTAGCTTCAGATCACAACGTGCCGGCTGCCGTCCCTCCTCCCATTCCAGGCTGCAGGCGGGGCCCGCGCAGGGTTCTGTGCCGCCTCTAGGGTGCGACCCCCCACAATCTTCCGGAGGGAGGCGGGGCACTGCTCGGCCCCGCCCCTCCCAGCACAGCCCCCTGCGCTCTGGCCACACGCGTCCTGGGGAGGAACCCCTGGAGCGTGGGTGACCCTGTGCAGCGGGAGCGCCTTCCTCTGGCAGGCAGGAGACTCCAGTCCGGCCCCAGTGCCCTGTGCCAAGGTCAGAAGATTCGGTCGTTGACGGATGTATGCCCAAAGCCAAGTAAATCTGCATTTTCCCGGGAACCTGACTGCCAGAGAGCCCCTCGGTGACAGTCCCGGCTGCTGTGTTGCTCGACATTGCTGACCGTGTCCTTCCGGCCTTCTCCTGCCACCACCTTCCTGCGAGGCTGGACTCGGCCCTCCTTCTCCCGGCCGTCTGTGCCGTAGGGGCTGGGCTGTCCCCTCCTTGCCTTCACCACGCTTGCTTTTCTTTTATTTACTTTCTTTTTCTTTTTCTTTTTTTTTTTTTGCCCCCTGTGATGTCCCGAGGCTCCTGCCTCACTCTGAAAACCCAGCCGACCGGGCCCGTGCCTCAGGCCTGCGCACAGCAACGGAGGGCCAAGAAGGAAGCAGTGAGGCGCCACAGGCAAAGCGATTCGGGAAAGGCCCGTCAAGCCTCAGCTGCCCCCCCCCCTCCTCCCTGATTTCTGCGGAACAAAGCATCTCGGGGAAGCGGGATCGGCCTCCTGGCTTATCTTTTCTCTGACTCTGGGTTTTCGCTTACTCATTTGCATCAAAGAAAGTATTACTGTGCCGTCTGATGGGGAAGAAGATCTAAGGTCATCAAAAGACAGATAATTACAAGTACAGGCGAAGTAAGAAACCTTCTCGGCAGGAAAACCAGGAAGTGGGCTCGCGGCTGACCTTGGGAGCAGATCCAGCTCTTGCGTGGAAAGAAAACATCATTAAAAGCAGCAGAGTAGAAGACGCGAACCCCAGAGACCACGTCCTGCGGGCGCTGGCTGAGCAGGCCCAGTGGAGACCCCTTCCGACGGCTGAGCAGGGCCCAGCCCGTGGGAGTGCCGTCTGCCCTTTCTCTTAGAGCGGCCATGGTCAATAATACCAGAAGTGTAAATGACTTCTACCCGCTGGTAAGAGGCTATGGAGGCACAGATTGGGGTTCCAAGCTGCCACCCTTAAAAATGTCTGTCTTCGTGATTTCATGAAGACCCTTCACGTCTGTCTCTTGAAAAAAAATGACAACCCTTTTCTTATCACTACGACATCACATCAATTTACAGCCTTTGAATTCTTAATAATGGAACATGTCGAGGTTCTGCCATTATCGAAAGATAAAATTTAGCCTCTCAGAGGGAATTTTGACATCATACTGTAGTTTGCAATGACACGGAAAGCGATGGATTTTAATTACCAGTTTTATCTTCAGAGTGATAAAACTCAGATTTGTAATTGTGGGTTGGAAGTGCTAATGTCCTTATGCCTGTTGAAAGGGAGATGGTGACATCTTGCATTGAGCCCGGATTTACTTGCTCTAATCTTTTCCTTAAAATGACTATTATGCAAATAACTTCTCCCATTTGGGCGGATCGGCTCCTCCCTCCCTGTTGTCATTCCTCCCTCCCTGTCACTAACTGTCCCAGTCCCCGCTGCTCACACCCACAGACGAAGGCACTCTTAGGAACAGCTGAGGTCGTCTTGGTCTCCTCGTCTTTCTCCCTCTCTCGTCTCCAAATTGACCTTGGTATTCAAAGGAAAATGGAGCCCAAACGAACAAATCTTATCATTTCTTTCGCACACAGTGGGACGAAAGGGAGACTTTCCTGCCTCCTAAACTGTGGCACTCTTGGCCAGAGCACCTTCTCTTCCCATGGCTCGTCACCGGAGTCGCGGACGATTCGTAAATGGACCGCTCCAGGTGTGTCATCATAACACAAACCCATTTAACCCAGCCTTGCAGATAAACACTGAGTATTTACCAGCCCATAAAAATTGTCTGGCCAGCTCGCACTGCATAAATCAAGCGACACCATTTTCTGGTGAGTGATAAAATAGATAAAACGAACGTATTTCAGGACTTCCCTGATGCAAATTGTTTGTGGCGCTAGACACGTAGTTATCTGTAAGATTAATTTCCAGGGAGCGCTTTCAGGAACCGCGGTTCAGATAAACAACACTGGCAAAAGTGAATTTTCTGCCTGAAGAAAAATACCCAGCTTATTTCAGAAGGAATAAAGGTCATATCACGTTGACAGGAAATCTTTGTGGCTATTAAGACCAAACCTGAACTGAGAGAGCTGAATCCAAGTTACAGGCTGAACTGCAGATAACATTTCTGTGTTTGACATCAACATATAAAGTCTTGAGATACAACATTTGTGGAAGCAAAATCAGGGAAGAATTCAAGCTCCTTACCAGTAAGAACATTATCAACAATAATTAGGAAAGGAGACAAATGAACAAAACCCCAAAAGGTATTCTAAAAGTCCCTTGTGTTGGGGGTATCCGGGTGGCTCAGTCTGTTAAGCGTCTGACCTCAGCTCAGGTCACGACCTCACAGGTGGGGAGTTCGAGCCCCACATTGGGCTCTGTGCTGACTGTTCAGATCCTGTCTGGGGTTCTCTCTCCGTCCCTCTCTCTCTCTCTCTCTGCCCCTCCCCAACTTGTACTCTCTCTCAAAATAAATAAATAAACCTAAAAGAAAAAGAAAAGCATCTTACTTTGCTAGTTGGGAGTTGGAGGCATATGTTTTGAATTTTCTATCATTCTATTTGTAGAAAGAGTTGGAAGGAGGATTAATTTATTGAAATATAACGCTAGACTGAGAAATGTCCATTTCAAAAGGGAATAGTTATCTGGAAGGAAGGGCCTTATCCGGTCAGTGTTTGGGTAGCCAGGTCTGAAGAGTAACAGACTTCCTGAGAGTAACTGGACACTTCCGGATGACTCCACAGTTCGGACGGGTCACTGGGGTGTGCGGGGCACAGGCCAGCAGAAGCAGGCACTCAGTGACTCCTGGAGCTCTGAGTTATTGGGCTTGTAGGAAGCGTAAAATGACCCTGATGCAAACGTGCTTCAGCTCCCAGAGCGTTGGCTGATCGTGGGGAAACGAAATATTGCAAATGCGGCCTCGACAATAGGTTTTCCTTTTCTGGATCGCGAAAGGCTAATTCAAACCAACCACTGTAACACGGCATCAGAATGCTCCCTGGCCTGGTCCGTCTAGTTGGCTAGCAGCCTGGCTGAGGAAGTCACCCCTGCCCCGGGGATCGTGACGGTCACATCCTGACTCTACTCCAGGTCCGGGCGATAGTGCAGAGGGACTGTGGGAAGTAACGTCCCTCTGGCAGAAGGGGCTGTTGAGTCAGCATAACCGCAGAACATTGATGCATATTTAATAAATGAGAGAACAGGGGGTCAAATGAGGATCTCCACTCGCCAGGTCACGGTCCAAGCTCCGGACGAGCAGAACTGCCTGCAGTTCCCTGGGACGGCCCCGGCATTTCCTTGCACCTTGACCGCTGCTCTTCCGTATGCAGGAACTACCCCTCCCACCCCTGCCAGATGACTTCTCCGGGGCCACCTGGTCTAGGACGCCCTCCCGGTTGGTGCCACAGCACGCTCCCGGTTGAGCCCTCTCTTCACCACGCCTCGCCGCGTCACGGCACTCAGACAATCTTGCTCGCTAGTCCTGGGCCTCCTGTGAGCTCGGGCACATCTTATCCGCGGAGCGCGGGCTTCGGAGGCACCGTGCATCTAGCCCGCTACTGCACGTGACATCTTACACTCAGCGGGTAATAGGCTGTGTTAGGGGTCGACAACATACCCACAGGGTAGGCATATCACAATCCCCGGTTTACAGGTGAGGCCCGAAGGTTGAGTTGATCTCTTGAAGTTCGCCTTGCTAGTGAGCAGTCTGTTTGACACCTGTGGCAGGGGGCGCCTGGGCGGCTCAGTCGGTTGAGCATCCGACTTCGGCTCAGGTCATGATCTCATGGTTTGTGGGTTTGAGCCCCGCGTCGGGCTCTGTGCTGACATGATGGAGCCTGCTTCGGATTCTGTGTCTCCCTCTCTCTCTGCCCCTCCCCCACTCATGCTCTGTCTCTGTCTCAAAAATAAATAAACATTAAAAAAATTAAAAAAAAAAAACCCAACACCCGTGGCAGGCAGAAAAACGGCCCCCCAAAGAGGCCTGCACCCTAATCCTCAGAACCTGTGACTATGTCACCTTACGTGGCAAAGGGGCTTTGAAGATGCTGTCAAGGATTTGGGGACTGCGGATTCTTCTAAATGGTCTGAACAGGTGGAACATGATCGCAGGGCCCTTATAAGAGGGAGGCAGGAGGATGAGGCTCAGAGAAGACGTGACTACGGAAGGAGAAGCCAGAGAGAGACAGACACTGGCCTTGAAGAGGGAGGCGGGGCCACGGGCCAAGGAATGTGGGGGCTCCGGAAGCTGGAGGAGGCAGAGAAACACACTCTCCCCTAGAGCCCGCAAAGGTGATATTGTCCTGCCAACATCTCCATTTGAGGACTTGCACCTCGCGGGACTAGAAGATGACAAAGCCATGTTGTCACAAGCCACTCCCTTGGTGGTAACTTGTGACAGCGGCCACAGGAGACTCATACGGCGCCCGTGAACTAGACCGCAAGACAGCCGCACTGACAGAGACGGGAAGGAACACGCTGCGTTTACAGAGGAGGCGGCTAGAGGCCCTTCTGAGAAGGTCCCCGGCGCGGAGGGCCCCAGCTGGTTCTGGCGCACGCCTCCCCTGCCCTCCCGAGGAAGCGTGGGCGGCGGTCCGAAGCCCCAAGAAAGAGGCGGCTGGAGTACACGGAACCCTTGGAAGTCCCGAGCCTGAGGTGGGTTCCCAAGCTCGTCCTTTCCAGGAACCCGGAGCAGCGTTAATGCCGGGAAGGCTTGGTCCTCCTGCAGTGACCATCTCCCAGTAAACATGCACCGCCCAGGGAGAGGCCCCCTCGGCCCTCAGGGGGCGGGAGGGGAGATGAGAGGCCAGCCGGGGACTCCAGGGCAGCGGCCCCCCTCCGGAGCCGGTGCAGGTCCCCGGGGCCGTCAGGTGGCCGGCCTCCCCGCCAGCCACAAGGACACTGAGAAGACAAAGGAGGGAACTTCCTACGGCTCTTGCTTTTGAAAAGCTCAGGCCATGAGTCGGGCTGTCAGTCTGCCTGCCTGGCTGGCTCTCTCGCTCGCTCTCTCTCTGGTCAGGCAGCTTGAGAAGGACTAATCAGATGAGATAAATACCAGCCTCGGTCACCAGGAATCTCAGGCGCGCCGCCAGCTGAGTCACGCAGTGGCGGTGGCTCGGAGCGCGCCGTGGAGTTCCAGCTGACCTCACTCGGGAAACGGGGCCAGACGCTGTGAGGGGGCAGGGCCCCAGGGAACACGTCACTCCAGAGGCTCCGAGCGCTGGGTGCGCTCTGGCCGCAGAAGGCTGTTCGGGAAGGGAGCATCGCGACACCCTTTGTAACGCACGAAGGGGGAGATTACGGAGTCCGGAGAAAGGCCTGGGGAGGAGCGGCCACTGGGGACGCCTCCGGCCACGGGGGTTTGGCCTGCAGCGGTAGCCGCTGTCCCAAAGTGACCTCACTTGGCTCAAAGGCGTCTGAAGTCACTAAACCACTCGGAGCCCATCCAAGCATCTGGCACGCGGATTTTGCCTGCCTCCTCCTTGGTGCTGCTCATGGCAAGGCATTCACCCAGCGTGAGGCCGAGAGACCCCGCCCTTGCCCGGGGGGCCGGGACGGAGGGCTGGTCGGGGTCCCCAGAGGAAACATAAGGCCACAAGTGCCACAGGCCTCCTCCTTCTGCGTCCAAGGGGACCCGCAGAGCCCCAGGAGCCCTGGAGAACCGGGAGGAGCTGCGGAAGCCCCTTGTTCCTGCACCACGCGGCTCCTTCTTGCCCTACAGGGAAGTCCAAGTACAGAGGGGCATCTGTGGCGGGGGGCGTGGGGGGCGCAGTGGGCTCCGTGACAGGGACCCGGCCCTCAGACACATCTGTCTTTGTTCTCCCTGCTCGGTCACTGCGTTCGCGTCGCATCGAGCGCCCACGCTTCGATGACCGGTTATTCCCTCCTGTCCTAGTTCACTGCCCTCGTCGCTCCTGGAACCGCCACCTCACGATGCGAGTCTGACGAAGGCGCGTATCGGATTTCCCTCCCCCCCCCCCCCAGAGCTGGCCTGGCTCTCTGCCTGGCTGACCACAGTGGCCTTGCCACAGCTGGTGTCCCTGGCCAGAACGAAGGTCACCTCTGCAGGCGGCGGGGAGGAGGAGGAGGGAGAATGACAAGATGGGGTGGGGACCGCACTCTCGGAAAGTGCTCCCCGGGGGTCCTGGATTCACGGCTGGAATCCTGGAGTGGGACCAAGGTGGCAAACGCTGGGGTGAGGAGTCCTCAGGGCCCCGGCTGACCCACAGCGCCCGGACCTCCGGCCCCAGAAGACGGGTCAGCAGAGAGCCACGTCCGGGGTGCCGATTATTGTTTCTTTTTACTTCCGAGCGTCCATTCAACCGCAGAGCCTCAGTGGAACTTCTGTTCTGGACCCAGCTCTCGGGGGCAACTGCATGGTGTGCGTCACATATGGCTTTTGGGGCCACTGGCCTGGGCTCAGATCCCGGCCTTACGAGCTCAGGCAGCTGACTTCCAGTCTCTGAAGTTGAGCTCTGCCTTCTCTAAACCTTAGTCACTTCCCCTACCTCACGATGTCGGGAGGTTGGAAGGGGCGTGTTGTCCCGAGCATCTGGGCCGGCATCCCGTACACAGGAAGCAGCGAGCGGACAACCCCCGACCCCCCCGGCAGCTGCTTCCTGGCCACCTGCCCCTCCGGGGGCCTTTTTGGGAACACACACGTCCACCGCTCTGCTTCTAGAACCAAAATGCCTCTCAACACCTGTCTCCATGTTCTTCCTCTGCACTCTGGGATCCGGGGCTCCCGCCCTGGCAGCCCCTTCCGTGTGCCTTCTCATGTGAGCCCCAGCTCCCTGCGTCAGGAGAGACCCCTCCTGGTCCTTCCTGGTCCCAGACCCCTCACGCAGCAATTCTGCAGCGACCCTTGCTTGAGCGCCAAGCAGCCCTTATGTAATCAGAGCGAGTAGGAAGTTCTACCCGTCTGCCCAACTAACTGTGACACTACCTGCGGTCCGGGGTCATGGCTGGCTCTCCCCGCCCCTCCCTGGGGCGCACAGTAGGTGCGCACGCGTCTCTCGTCAGAGCCCACCGAGCCCTCGGGGCGGGCTCCGGGCAGTGCCCACTTCTGCGCGTGCGCCCAGTGCCCGGCCCGGTCCCAGGTCTACCAGGGAGCTGGTCACTCTGGCTGAACGGAGGGAAGCTTTGCAGAGGGCGTGCCGTAGGAGTGACGCTTATGGAAACAGAGCGAGCCCTCCAGCCCCACAGCTCCGCGCCCACGGGTGGCGGCCACGTACCTGGTCCCCAGAGCGTGACGCACTGCTGCTCGTGGGTCTGACAGATGCCGTTGTAGCAGTAGCCGTCCACCCCCTGACACGGGTGCCCGTCGTGCAGGTACACGTTGGCCGGGCAGTGGGGGCTGGCCCCCGTGCAGAACTCGGGGAGGTCACAGGAATTGCTGGAGTCCCTGCACGCGGTTCCCGCAGGCTTCAGCTGGAAGGAGAGGCCGTGTATAGCACAAACACCGCCGGGAAGGGGACGCGGCTTCCTGGCGGTGCTCCCGGGGCAAAACGGAGCGAGGCCACCCTCTCGAAGCCTCACATAAAGGGACAAGGATCCCAAAGGGAGAGAGAGACGCGGAGAGTCACTAAATAAACAATCTTGCTCCGGGTTCTGGGGTTCACCTTTCCACTAGGGAGAGGGGCAATCAAGAGCTGCCTCTTTAAAAAAATTTTTTTTTAAATGTTTATTTTTGAGAGAGAGAGAGACAGAGTGCGAGCAGGGGAGGGGCAGAGAGAGAGAGAGAGGGAGACACAGAGTCGGAAGCAGGCTCCAGGCTCTGAGCTGGCAGCACACAGCCTGATCCGGGACTTGAACTCACACACCAGGAGATTGTGACCTGAGCCGGAGTTGGACGCTTAACCAACTGAGCCCCCCAGGAGTCCCAGAAGCTCTTTTTAATTTCATGCAATCTTAGGGTCTCCTGATGAGGAGACTGGCTGGTTGCTGGCGCCTGTCACCTCAAAGGAGGCATGGGAAGGGAGTGCTGGCGGGCGGACTCCTTAGTTCTGAGGGCCGTCTCTGGTCGCCATGCCGTCACGTGTTTTAAGAAGAAGTTTGCTCTTCTGGTGTTATCACCTGAGGCCAAGAGGACAAAAATCCTTCCAAGGGCTCAGTGACAATTATATTTCACTTTGTCATCAAGTCATGGCATTGGAAACCTGTCTGTAGGACTTCGGGGGTGGGGGAAGTAAAGCAAGGGAGCAGTAAAAGATGTTCGGGACCATCGGCCAATGTCTCGTCTTTCTGTGGTTGGAGAAACTGAGGCTCAGAGCGGCTCGTCGGAGTCTCCACAGCCAGCAGCCTGCCCCGCCCCAGCTCGCCCACTTGCATCGCCAACAGCTGTGTGCTGGGGGGGGGTGCCAGCTTTCTTGAATGCCCCCC
This sequence comes from Paguma larvata, assembly GCA_030068075.1. Lineage (NCBI taxonomy): Eukaryota > Metazoa > Chordata > Mammalia > Carnivora > Viverridae > Paguma > Paguma larvata. The sequence goes on along the minus strand of CM057837.1, from coordinate 20,383,012 downwards.
AGAAGTTAATCACGAATAGAAGGGGCAGGAGGGATATTTTTAGTTGAACGTAAGATGCTGTAATGTACTTCTGAATCACTGGGCTCTGGTCGGGGGGGTTGAGAGGGAGTTTCCTGCAAGCGGAATGCCAAGATCAATCACTTCATTAAAAAAAGAAAGAAAGTCTACCCTTGGAACCTTTGAATCAAAAGCTGAGGCTTTTCGTTGGTCAGATCTCAGCTGTGCATGACGAGACAAACAATGGAATTGCCAAAACAAATGGCAATTTGTCACGGCAGCCGCAATGACAAAAGTATCAAACCGCTGCGATTGGCCAGCCGGGCTGGGTCGGCCAGTCCTCGAGTTAGGAGGACGTCAAGATCAAGGTGTTCACATAAACGCCCTGGAACAACCCGTGTGGCTTCTCAGTCCTGCCGCCAGATGTTCTTGGGATGGAGCGGAGACCGAGGGCCCGGGGTGGGGGCTCGCTCTCCGGCCGCTCCCATCGTGGTGACAGGACCTCACCAGAGCCCCGTCCAGCGGCACGACTGGCACGTGTAACACGGAGACCGGGTTTGGGGGAACCATTCCTTTCCAAACCATAAATAGATCACCGGTGACTTAGCAGTCAGGTGTGCATTTCGCAGGAAGATTGGAGGGGCGCCCGGGGGGCTCAGTCCCTTAAGCGTCTGACTCTTGGTTTTGGCTCAAGTCATGATCTCACGGTTCGTGAGTTCAAGCCCTGCGTGGGGCTCTGCGTTGACACCGCAGAACCTGCTTGGGATTCTGTCTCCCTCTCTCTCTGCCCCTCCCCTGCTCATTCCTTCTCTCTCAAAAACAATACATAAAAACAGTGTGCATTTCACGTGAAGATTGGACCGCAGCGGGGGACAGCAGCTGGGACAGTGAGGAGTTCTGGTTTTCACGGCTGAGGGGCCCGGAAGCCATCCTGTCACCCCACTCGTCCTAGGTCACTGTGGAAGCACCTGAACCTGGGGGCGGCCGCGGGGCCAAGAGAACTCACCCGACAGTCTTCACAGCACAGCCCGTGTGCGCACACGGCGTCCGGCTTCAGGGTGCAGGTGGTGGCGTTGCAGCAGACGTTCGTACATTCCTGGGGAGGAGAGTGGGACTCGTCTGACAGGGCCACAGGGGGCCACTGCTCATGGAAGGCACGGGCTGTCAAGGGAAGGAGCTGAAAACCAGCCTGACCAAGATTTTCTTCACATCTAACAAAGGCAAGCTTCTGGGAAGTGTTTATGAACCGACAAGGGCTGTGGGTCCCTGGGAAGAGTCGGCAGCGCCCCACGCCTCCCACGGAGGGCAAGGGAGCCTGCGAGGGAAGGCGGGCTGCCGGGTCCGGTCAAGTTGGCCGCGGCCGGGGCTCCGTAGGGAGGCGTCTGATTCATGATTCGTGCAGGTCTTATCGCAGCGAACTGTATCGGAATCGCTGGAACACTTTGAACTCACTTATTTCAAAATAGACATCGCCGCGTACAAACCTAACGCTTCAAATACTGGCCCCTTTCGTCTGGAGCGCGCCGGCAGGAAATGGGGTCAAATCAACTGTGCAACCACAGTTCCCGGCCGTCCGACCAAACGAGGGAGCTGAGACTCGTGAGCCACACAGACGGGCCGCCTCACCTGGACAAGGCACCTCTCAGGTCAGAAACGTACATCGGAAGGACCGAGAGGCCAGGAAGGAGGTCTGTGGGCTGTGCCCGTGGATTTGCAAGGGACTTAAACAGACTACGTATCAGATGTCCTGCTCTCTCTGAAATGAGAGAATATGACCTCCTTTCTTAATCTTTGTTACTCTGTTCTTCGCAAGTACCTGCTTTTTCCTAATAAAAAGCCCTACGAGGGATGGAGACCTTCGCCCGGCTCTCAACAAAAGGTCTATACGTATTGTCTAGAGTATTTATGAAGTCCTTGGGCTTTGGACATCCCGATAACCTGGAGTTTACACATTTTAGGAGAAAATGAATGATCAGAAAGAAGAGTTCATAGGATCATTAGTATTAATTAGCATTACTTAATGTCCTTATAGTATTAATTAATGCCCCCTTAGTATTAACGTCCTTTAATTTAGTATGTGACATGAGAAGTATATATGTACTATTAGCTAGAGTGAAACCAATCACGTAGTACTTTAATTGTATAATGGTTTACTCCTGAAAACCATCTTCTGCTAATGAATTTATCACTAGTATTACCAATGCAATTAATAAAACGTTGTGGATATCCCAGAAGATTTAGGACCCTCCTGGGTCTCTGAACTGTGCCCTGTGGGAGACTCTGTGAATCACGGGCTCATGGGGTGTTTACTATTTGCTCCCATGACACCTGCATTACTACCAAGTTATTAAATTTTAAATTTGCTCAAAGACCGTGTCAACATCCAGAGTGTCTGCTATACACAAGACGATGAAAGTGCCAACCGGAAGTCACAGCTGTTGCTTTCATGACAGTAAGGGTTTCTAACTCGTGGGCTTCTAGAAGAAGTTTAGGAATCTGTTTCGTTTTTTAATTTTTAAAAATATTTTATTTATTTTATGAGTCCATTGTGTGCATTCCTGATCAGTGCCCTCAAAAACACAGTCAGGTTGTCCTGTTCCCTGTGGTCTAAGCGGCTCTACTAATGACATAGGGACCAAACCACAGATTTCCTGGAGCTTTTAAGTTAAAGCAGTCATCTGAAAACCGGGTCCTAAGATTCTTTAAGAACTACCACCCCAACCCCAGCCGAATCACTACATAATGTAAGCAGCAGTTTGAATGGAAACGCGGCCAGGGAGAATGGCTTTGACTTCAAAGGGGATTGATAATGTGAGAAAGAGAACTAAGTTTAAAAGATATTTGCAGACTACTGGCATTCTGTTGACTTTAAACAAGGAGATAAGGTTGCTCTCCCGACCCTGGTAGCTGGACGAATGAGTGAGTTGTCAGGACATTCTCATGGTTGATGTAAGTCCAGTGCCCTGTATGAAGGCTTTGGCCGTCACTTGCCTTTTTAACTACCCAGAACCTACTCCTTGTACAGGCCTAGATTTATCAGAAGAGACCAATTCTTCATCTGTTGATACATTTATTATTTAGTACTCAATAGAAAAGTTCAACAGAGCCAATGAACACTACGTCTCAAAGAAAAAAGAATAAGGAAGCCGTTAGAGAATTCTCTGCAGAGGCTGTGTCGTTCTTGGGTTGTGGGCGGTAGACACAAATTCTTAATCACCATGCCCTGAGATCAGTCTACGACGCATCCTCTTAAAAACAGTGAATATTTCTGGGAACAAAGGGGCAGAAGATGGGTCCGGTTATGAGCTAGGGAACTCCTGGTCCCATTCGCTCACCAATGTGGTGACACACAGAGTCCCTCTGTGGGCCAGAGAACGCGTGGACCAAGATGAAGCAAAGGCATGAGGACTATTTCCAGGGCCTGAGCACTGGGCAGGGGGCTAGAGAGCCCAGGTGAATTAAGCCCAGGTCTGACTAAAAGTTTTGGTCAAAGCAGTTTGGACACTGGATATGGACTGTTATAACTCTTGGACACGATGTGAAGAGCAAAAACTAAAAAACTACAAATTGAGGTAAAAGCCTTGCCTAGTACTTTGAAAGAAATTTCGATGGAAAGAATGATAGTTCTCTTCGAATATCAAGAGCTTATCCTATGAAATCAGGATCCGACCACAGAAATATACAGTTGGGAACTCTATGCGAGCAGAATATGGCTCTACTGAAGGAGTCAGATTTAATCCATACTGCCCCGCCACACCATCCTGCCTGGAGCGATAGTTAGCACCCTGTCAGAGCCGAATGACTCCTTGATGGAGGGGCAGTGGGGGACCGCAGCATCGGTGGCTGGCAAATTTCAGGTCTTCAAACATTTGCTGACAGGACGGCTCTGATGAGGATGGTGATAATAGTGGTGAAGGTGGTGACAGTGATGATGGGAATGATAGTGATGGTGGCAGGGACGGTGGTAATGGCGGTGGTTGTGGTAGTGATGGCGGTAGTGATGACAGTAATGGCGGTGGTTGGGATGGTGGGGATGGTAGTGGTGGTGATGGGGCCGCTAGGGAGGAGGTTGACAGCGGTTGTGGTAGTGGTGATAACGGTGGGGATGGTGGGGATAATGGCGGTGGTGGTGGTAGTAATGGCGAAGGGACAGCGGTGCTGGTGGTGGTGTTGGAACGTGGCGAGAATGACTGCTGAGAATCCATCTAAACCTGAGAGTTCGTGACTCTAGGAAGAGCTGTCAAGTTTATTAAATAAACAATGACAAGGAGTTCAAATCAGCGACGAACCATTTTAAGTCCACCTGGCCTCTCCTGAGCAATACAGGCAATTTAAACTAATTTTCTTTTTCTTCTTCAAGTAATTAACAAAGTCTCCAAGGAATTTCCCCTTTGTGTACCCCATCCCACGACTGTTTCAAGTTTTCCTGCACTAATCTTAAGAAGACTGTCCATAACCCCATGCATGAGGACTTGCTCCTGTACAGCAATCACCCCCAACACATTGTGAGCAAAATTATCGCTGCCATGGACACTGCTGGGATCACAAACATTTGACGGGACCCCCTCTACCAGCCCCACCCCCCAGGACTTATTCACTCCCGACGCTCTTGCAGAGACGGCCAGGCTGAGACCAAGAGCGTTCCTGCCAGCATGGGAAACCGCGGAGCCTTGGGAATTAAGAATATAAAGACGATTCTGCAACCGGTTGTCTGTCTGATGAGCACAGGGATTTGATGGCTATCCCAGGATCTCGGTACATTTCCTGCCACCCTCGAACCCCCTTTCCAGAGCAGCCCTCAAAACACGCTCTTCCTAAGCCCTCGCCGAGCCTGTCTGTGACTCTAGCTAAGCCCGCCTTGACCCGGCCCCATGTCCTCTTGCATCAGCTCTCAGGGAGGGAATCCCGCGTGCAGACTGCTTGCTCAACGAACTACTTGCTTTGATTTATTCTAAACGCAGCCTCCTCCGAGCTTCCGGGAGACACTTGTTTTACCAGGAGAGCTCGCTCTGTGTTCTCTTTCAATCTTTCCTCCTCAAGATCATTCGGAGATTAAAAAGTGGCCGTTATAATTTTTTGATGTTGATTAAGTTTATCTTGGGCCCTACAGAAACAAGACATTTGCCTGACATGCGCTGGAAAGCAGGGCTAAATAAGCCCTTGACCAGATAAAAATGTTCCCTGCTGCCGCTTATTGCTTCTGAAAGCTGACAAGCAAGGAGGCAGGAGCCCAGAGCCTCGGGTGGTGCATACAGAGGAGGCTGCGGCATCCGGCCGTTTTGCAACTTGGGGGGGGGGGGAGCTCTTGGTTCAAAATGAATGTTGCTTATTCAAATTCCCCTCTGGTCGCTCGCCTTGCAAAGAGAAAGAAACGATGCTTATTAGCCATGTGAAGCTGGCATTCCCAGAGCTTGCTTCTCTGCGCAACTCAAAGCTAAATGCTTTTTTATTGTTCTTGTCCTCAGCTCGCCTCACCTAGACCGTGCCCTTCAATACAGAAGATTCCTGATCTTTTTAAAACCCGTGCTACGACTTACTCTGGGCCATCGTTAGGATTCAAGAAGGCCCCCCTGGCTGGCGCAGCTCTTCAAGAGCCGGGGCGGGGGGGGGGGGGGGGGGATGCTCTTTAGGACTTGCCCTCGTGAGTTTCTAGCACTTCTGTTCTGCCGCAGGTCCCCACTCCTTTGCCGGCCACGGACGCAGCGCGGCGGTCCCCGGGGGCGCCTCTCACCTCCGGCCCTCCGCAGTCACACTCCTCCCCTCGCTCCACGTATCCGTTCCCGCACTTCTGGCCCCCGAAGGGCTGCTTCACCTCCGGCAGGTTGAAGAGACACATCCCCATGCCTTTCTCCAGGCTGGCCTCCAGGTCCTTCTTGCTGCAGCTGCTGAACACCATGGGGAACGGGAACCTGCGGAGAAGAGCGGCGGTGAAAAGCCGCGCCGCGGTGGCTGACCTGGCACAGAGGCTCGTGCGGCTCGGCGGCGAGAGCTGCCCACACGCCGCCGTCGGTCCCGGCGAGCCGAGGCTTCGCTCCAAACGAGGCGCGCTCAGCTGCGTCCCGGGGTCCGCGCCCGGCCACCGCCTCCGCTGCCAAGGAGGAAGTGCTCTGCCAGAAAAGAAATGGACAGTTTTCAAATCGACAAATTTGTACCGAATCTCGTTACGGACAGGTATGAGGAGTCCCGTACGAAATGCTACGACAAAAAACGAGTTCTTGGGACCTGCAGCTTGTGATCTGCACGCACGCCGATGTCCTCGCTGGAAAGTACGAAGAAGCGACGGGTACAAATGACTGCGTGTGGGTGCCGCGGTTCCACAGACGCCACCTCACTGTCGGGGAGGGCCGGCTGGTGTTGGCCTTCGGGTCTATGAAGGGCAGATCACTGCTTCTCGAAGCAAAGCTGTAGGAGAAAGCAGGGGACCGGGAGCACGGGCCTGGCTTTGCCTCGAAATTCCAGGGCTACAGTGGACTCGGCAAAGTTTGCTGACCTTCCCCGCGTGGTTCATGTTCCACCGTGGTCCCCAGAGCCTGCCCCGCCCCCCTGCTGCAGGACGGGCTAGAGGACTAATTCTCAGCGACGAACGCGAACAGAGGTGAAGTGAGGAGGAACTACTCCTGGTTGAAGGTCAAGGGGCTGTTCTTCTACAGGTCCTCTCCTTCCCCTGGGTCATCCGAGCTCAGGGTGTTCCAATGTCCTAGGGGGTGGAGTCTAGTCCTGACTCACTGCTGGGAGGGAAGCCACCTGCAGCTTAGAGCCCGGAGTGTCCTATGGGAGGAAAGCCCACCTCTACGATGGTAAGCCACTGAAAGTGAGGGCCTTGTTTCCTATGGCGGCTAATGTTACCCAACACAGCCAGAGGAGCTCACTCTCTCTTCAAATGCATTTTCTCATGTCTTGGGGCAGCAATGGTTGTGAGGGACAAGCGTGCCAGAAACTCCGAAGGTTTTGCTAGTTAGTGAGGAAGTGGGGCTTGTTGACCAGCAAGCCTGAGCACCCTCCTTCCATGTGGACGTTTGGAGGACGACAGTATATCTGGATGCAAATCAGCTGGCCAAACCAGTGACAGCTGGGTGCGTCCCCGAGGCCGGCAGACTCGCCACCATTCGATACGGTTTGGCAATATTTTGAGATCAGGATCCATTCTTGGTAATAAGCTGGTTACACCGCCTTATCCCCCCCAAATGTCTTCTATCCACCTCACGTGATTAACTCTGGAGTAGAATTCTCATCTACAAATAAACGAATAAGTGACTGTCTTGCTCTTGGATGGAAAGGCAATAATAAGGCAGGGCTTACTTCTAGTGCTGTCACAAAGTTGCTTTTCAAAACCTTTAGAACCAGGACGCCTGGAGGGCTCAGGTGGTTAAGCATCCAACTTTTGCTCAGGTCATGATCTCACAGTTCGTGAGTTTGAGCCCCACGTCAGGCTCTGTGCTGACAGCTCAGAGTCTGAAGCCTGCTTTGGATTCTGTGTCTCCCTTTCTCTCTGCCCCACCCCTGCTTGCACTCTCTCTCGGTCTCTCAAAAATCAGTAAACGTTAAAGAATTAAAAAAAAAAAAAAACCAAAAAGCCTTTAGAACCTTCCTCAGCAGGCAGGTTGGATTATTCTGGATATCAAAAGGATGCTGAAAAGCTTCAAATGATGATCACCCGAAAATTCCAATTTTATCAGTTTAGAGGTGCTTTGTGTTGGAAAGAAAATGGTCCGTTACGCAGGGAATGGAGGGCAGTGCTCCTCTTTGCAAAGGGGCGTGTTTCATTAAGGCAAGGATCAGACCTCCTTCTGCGGTGACAGTCCTAGGACTCTGACGTCCAGGAGATGAAACGTCAGTGCAGCCAGGTGTTGTGACAAACTCTTACCAGTACATTCTGGAAAGGACCAGATTCCCAGAATGTTTTCACAGTGAACTAGAAAAGACGCTAGGGTCACCTGTGACTCTCAGGAAGGGTTCAGAGCAAGGATAACAGTCGTTGAGAGAAGATCGATGAACTAGCCTGTTTCACAAACAGGCGGAGAATGTCCACCAGCGTCCGGAGGCTAAAGGGCCGAGGCCAGCTCCGGACCTTCCCGTCTCACTGTCTTGCCAAGTAACAAATGAGTATTGGGCTTTGGGGAGAGGGGACTGAAGAAAAGAGACAGGTAGTAAGAAGATGGGTGGGATCAGTTTAAGTCCAGGATTTCAATTTCAGAATGTTGGGGAGAGAACAGATCCTTGCTGGCACAAACACGTCGGTGTGTCTATGCTAGATGCTCTCGGAAGTAGAGTTACCTGTGTAATGGTAGGTTTCTATTTCTCTTAGAAATAGGGGTGGGGGGGGAACAAAGCATTGGAAAATCCTGATTATCATGGAGACTGCGTTCTGGCTGGGCAGGTGGGTAACGCGCAAAGTCAGCGGGCCAACGAGGTGTGCTAGAAAGAGGTGTTAAAGAGAAAAATCCAACAGGCGGGGAGGAGAGGATGTGTGTGGGGAGAACTGAACTTTTAGGAAGGGCGGTCGGGGGGGTGTGTGGAGGTGGTGGCCTTTGACGCTCTCACCAGAGCATGTGAGGGGCCATGCTGTGGGCACATCTGGAGGAGGAACTTTCCAGGCAGAGGGAAGAGCTGGTTCAAAGCTAGATGGAGAGAGGTGACTGGTCTAGAGGGATTTGCTAAATAGAAGACCTCTCAGCCCCCCAAATTCATCCGATGCTAATAAGACTACCAAGGGGTATCATTAAATGGTGGGGGGCTTTGCTCTGCACGGAGCAGGTACTGATGATGGCTGAAGGTATTGGTCATCAGAACTCCAAACCCTTATTATTTTCTCCCTTTTTATCAAACTTTTTTTCAATGCCAACCCAAGTTCTGCTCATCCTCTCCTTTCTGCTGAGGTCCTCTCTGTTGTAAGAGAAAGAATATTTAAAAATTGTATTTAGAGGCGCCTGGGTGGCTGAGTTGGTTGGGCGTCCGACTTTGGCTCAGGTCATGATTTCCTAGTTGGTGGGTTCCAGCCCCTGCCTCTGGCTGTGCTGACAGCTCGGAGCCTGGAGCCTGCTTCGGATTCTGTGTCTCCCTCTCTCTCTGCCCCTCCGCTGCTTGTACTCTGTCTCTCGCTCTCTCTCAAAAACAAACATTAAAAAATGTTTTTAAATTAAATCTAACCCAATGGCCCTTCCTCCAATAAACAGAATTTAGTGACGTAAAAGGATATTAAATCTCAAAAGGGAAACTGATGGCACCAAATATTAGATTCTTCTAACTACAATCCTAATCTATACATATTTCAAATGTTCGACATCCCAATAGCCACTCGTGGTGCAATGCCTCGCGAACTACTGACGTCTTGGCTTAAGAAGCCAAGGAACAGTTCTTTCATTTGCATAGAAAACGTGCCAGTGAACCATGAACAAGGGACAGAGTCTAGTCCCCAGGACGGCGCCAAGAATCCATGGACGGGACAACGATTATTAAGATGGTTATTTCTCCGATGGAATCACATATAAAAGAGTGACACCAGAAAGATGCTTGGCAGGGCCCAGCTCATCACCCTCCTTCCTAACTTTGAAGGAAGTTAGGATGACAGCAGAATTAAACCTTCCAGGTAGTGTGTTCCCTACTCCGTCACTGAATCGCCTGTCTACTTACTTACGAAAGAAGTAATTTTCAAGGGTCTATTACATTTAAAGCTCTGAGGAGGTTCCCGAGAGGATTCAAATACGCTTTCCCACTGTTGCCTCGTACGACCATCGCCCAGGGAACTACCGGACGCACCCATGCCCCATGCTGCCTCTCCACGCATATAAATAAAATATGAACATATATTTACATATACATGAAATATACCGTGAATACTTATCCATATAAATAATTTAGAAATTATATAAAAATATAAATATTTAATTATAATGTATATATTTGGTTAATACATACAGATATATATTTAAAAATAACTATGTATTGAGAACTAGCTATCTGACATGGTGAGTGCTTTCTCACAGTAATATTTATTTCTCGTTTTATACTTTTTTGCTTTTAAATGTAAATATATACAATCGAATACTACTTGGTGATGAACAAGAATGAAATCTTGCCATTTGCACTCATGTGGATGGAACTAGAGGGTGTTGTGCTAAGTGAGTTAAGTCAGTCAGAGAAAGATAAATATCATATGATTTCACTCCTATGTGGAATTTGAGAAACACAACACAGGAACATAGGGGAAGGGAAGGAAAAATAAGAAAAACAGAGAGAGAGGTCAAACCATCAGAGACTCTTAAATACAGAGAATAAACTGAAGCCTGCTGGAGGGGGGGTTGGAGGGCATGGGTTAAATGGGAGATGGGCATTAAGGAGGGCACGTGTTGGGATGAGCACTGGGTGTTCTATGTAAGGGGATCGATCACTGGGTTCTACTCCTGAAACCAACACTACATTGTACGTGAACTAAGTTGAATTTAAATAAAAATAATAATGAAATTTCAAAGCAGTCCAATGAGACAGGTATTGCTACTCTCATTGTGCAAACAAGACGAAGGATTGGATTAAGAGTTTACAGTTAGAGGATGGCAGACGCCAGATTTGATTCCAAGTTCAGTTATTTAAAAACCCCACTTTTGTCCTTACCGAGGTGAGTGGAGCACAGTACTGCCTGTAGCGAACTGCCAGAACGGGACAGTGATCAAAACACCACGATGGACGGACTTCAACACGGAGGACACACCCTCCCGTTACCCCACACACGCCCGGGCGCGTGGTCCTCCAACGGTGGCCCCCGCATCACATCACTTTGCAACCTACCAGAAATGCAAACGCCCAGGCCCCGCAAAGACCTACTGAGTCAGAAAACCCCAGGGGTGGGGCCCAGCAACCTGTGTTTTAACAAGCCCTCCAGGGGACTTTTTAAAAATTGGGGCGAAACTCACGTCATGTAAAACCCACCACTGAAAAGTACACCACGCAGTAGCTTTTAGTACATACACAAGGTTGGGCAGCCCTCACCACTATGGAATTCCAGAACATTCTCCTCCTCCCCCCCAAATGAACCCCATACCCATTAATTAAGCGGTCACTTCTCATTCCCTCCTCCCTGCAGTACCTGTCAGCCACTCATCTGCTTTCTGTCTCTTTGGACTTGCCTGTTCTGGGGATTTCACATAAATGCAGTCATACATTACGTGACCTTGTAGGTCTGGCTTCTTTCACTTAGCATGATGTTTTCAAGGTTCATCTGTGTTCCGACACTATCAGAATTAAGGTTTGGAAACGACTGACCTAGATTTAAAACTCCCATGTTGTAAAGATAATAGGGACACACCCACACCGACTGATGTCAAAAAATAAGAAATGGAATCTAGGTGCCCCATAGGACAGCTGTCATGCACTTAAATTAGAAACAGTTCTGTTCGGGGCACCCGTGTGGCTCGGCTGGTTGAGCGTTGAACTCTTGATTTTGGCTCAGGACAGAGCCTGCTTGAGATTCTCTCTCCTTCTGCCCCTTCCCCACTCTTGCATGTACGCTCCCTCTCTAACAAAAAATAATTTTAAAAAGAGAAATGGTTCTATTTTACACTGTGGTTCCATTTTCTAAGAAAAGCCCTATGTATGGCATTTTGAAAACACGTGATTTTAGCCATGTGCTAGAAATTCCTGAGTACCCTGGAATTCAAAAAAAAAATTTTTTTTTAATTAAAAAAATATTTAAGTTTACTTATTTATTTTGAAAGAAACAGAGCCCGGTGCAAGTGGGGGAAGGGCTGAGAGAGAAAGGGAGAGAGAATCCCAAGCAGGCTCCGCGCTGTCAGTGTGGAGCCTGACCCAGGGCCCGAACTCACAAAACCAGGAGATCGTGACGTGAGCCAAAACCAAGAGTCGGAAACTTAACTGACTGAACCACCCAGGCACCTCTTTATTTTTTAAGTAGGCTTCATGCCCAGTGTAGGGCTTGAACTCACAACCCTGAGATCAGGCCCAAGAGTTGGATGCCTAACCAACAGAGCCACCCAGGCACCCCTATCTTTTATTTTTTTGAATAGTTTATTGTCAATTTGGTTTCCATACAACACCCAGTGCTCATCCCAACAAGTGCCCTCCTCTGAGCCCTTCACCCACTCTCCCCCCTCACACCCCCCTCTCCCCTCAGTTTGTTCTTAGTCTTTGAGAGTCTCTTATGTTATGTCTTCCTTCCTCTCTGTGGCTTTTTTTCCCCCTTCCTGTCTTTTTTTTTTTTTTTTTAATGTTTATTTATAGAGACAGAGCATGAGGAGGAGGGCAGAGAGAGAGGGAGACACAGAATCCAAAGCAGGCTCCAGGCTCTGAACTATCAGCACAGAGCCTGATGCGGGGCTCGAACTCACAGACTGTGAGATCATGACCTGAGCCGAAGTCGGCCGCCTAACCGACTGAGCCACCCAGGCGCCCCCCCCATCTGTCTTTTAAAGCCAAACTCAAATCGTGAATAAAGTTTCAAATGCCTTTCAGTGTTATCCCAGAAGGACCAACTAGTAGACATACCATATACTAATTAAGGAAGGTTCTGGTTGTGAAAAGCGATGTTTGTGTCCTTGAAGCAAGTTCCTTCCTCTTGCTTCAAACTCCAGCGTAGGGGATTCTGCCTTCCTTTGGTTCGTGCTGTTCCTGTCTCACTTTACAGCTGTGTCACCCAGAGGACTGATGGGTAGAACCCTAACTGGGCCATATAGTTGCCCAAGACATCAAAATCTTCTGCAGCCCAGGGTGGGTAGCGTAAAAAGACAAGCCTCCATTTCTTCCAGAGCTTTCTGGAAGCTCACTACAATACACACTTCAGTACCTCTTATATATTTTCCCAAATATGCCAGGACCGCAGCTAATTGAATTGACACACGGCAATGATTGACTGGTGCGAAGCTATGAACCAGGAGAATTAGTCAGGAAAGGCGCCCTTCTGCAAGACCCCTCCCCTCCGCACAAGCCCGCTTCCGAACGATTATACGTAGGGCCCAGAAAAACACGTGCTCTCTGCTCCCGGGCAGACACCACGCCAAGGTGACGGGTCCTGCCCAGGTGTGACCTCTTCTGTTACGCACCTCCGCCTGTGCCTCTAATACTAAACGACCAAGGACACTTGGGAGCAAATCTACCGTGCAGAACGCAAGGTCAGAAATAAGACATGGCGAAACAGCCAGCTGGGCGATTCTGGAAAAAACCAAAACACAAAACCGCCTTTTCCAAGAGGAACGCCATTACGGCTTCTCACTGTAAACGCAGCCACGGCTTAATATCGTAGCCGTCACCAAGCTGCCAAGGAAAACGTTATTAGGGGTTGCTTTTGCTTTGACAAATCTGCAGTCAGAAAATTCTTTGCGACTCATTGCTGTATTCTTGGGGCGAGCCACACCAAGCCAATTTATCAGCCTTGACAGTACAAGTTGGGAGTTATCTGCCTTGCGAAAGCTCTCCGGGTATTATCTGGAGACCACGGCCTTTCTTGTTGGGAATGAAGCAGCCAGGGAAAGGAGGTGTAACCAGGCTGGATTCGCAGGGACCGCAAGTCACCACGCACCGGGGTTCCTGAGACGCCCTTCGCCTCATTGATAAGTGCGTGCTGGGTCACAGAGGCTGAGTTCCCAGCTCTGAGCTCTGGGGTGACGTCGGTCTGTGGTGCTGACTGTGGGAAAGACAGGGAAGTGACCCCGGGGAAAAGGAGGGGAAACGGCCCGGGCAGCTGCTGAGAACAAACTTGGGGTGGACACGACTGTGACAGGAAAAGCCAGTGTCGCAGGAAACCAAGATGGATGGGAAGCCGCCCAGATTTCTCTGTTTCAATCGATTGGAAAAGAAAAAAAAAAAAAATCTAAAAAACAAACAACCACCTCACTTCTCTCACAGCTGATAAGTGATTAAGGCATAGCTGGTTCTGGAAAATACGTTGCCGGCTTTCTGCTTCCCACTCATTTCTCTTTGCAGACTAAAATGGAGCTTTATTTCCCTTTGACAGCAGAAGTGACAGATGGATTCCACAGGCTGTTTGCCTGGGCGCGTCGCAGAGGGCAGGTGGAGAAGAATCGAAAGGGGAAGCTGGAGTCTGGGCACCCCATCGGTCAAAACTAAAGCCGAGATTTAAAACGAAGCCTCAGTGTTCACATCTAGAGACCCGGGCAACAACAACTGCCTCCCACGCCGCGGGTCGGGATGGGTGAACTTGTAATAAAAATGCGGGAGTCGCTACTTAATGTTAAAGCCTCATGAGAGGCCGGTTGCCAGTATTCATAGAAAAAAGCTGTGTCTTCTTTAGAGTTGTGTCTCGGTTCCTTCAAATTACTGATGGTCAGTGCCTTGTATAGTCAAGGACTTAAAAACATTTTCCATAGGGCGCAGAATATATTATTAATTGTGGCCCGGCCACAATTGTGTAGCAATTGTTAAACTTAAAACCACAGGTACCCGGAAGCTGGAGAGGAAAACAGATTCAGGAGGCAGAGGGAGGATCAGCAGGTAAGCACGATGCCTCATTTTGATACAATGTGGCGTGAAAGGAGCGGAAAGACACAGGTCCGGAATGCAAGGGCGGGGCGTCCTTGGGGTCAACCAGAATTTAGGAGCCTGAACAACTAACGCAAACACAAACGCGTCCGGACGCCTCTTACCTCCCCTGCCGTCGTGGCTGTGATCAGTCCCTGGAAGTTTGTTCCGGGTCTTTCCCAAAGCTCACGTGAGCACATTCCAGGTCCTTCTCCAACCTTGGACTCCACAGCCGAGGCCGGCCCCGAGCTCGGGGTGGAACGGGACCCCGAACAGAGCAGCCCCGGCCTCCGTTCTCTGAGGACATGATCTAATGAGTCATTCTTTATCGTGAATTCCACAACCGGCCCGGAGACCTTGCAAAAACAACTCCTCAACCTCGCGCGGTTCAGAGCCGATGTTACGCACTCCTAGTCCCTCCAGGAGTACGAACCCCCACGTGATCGCTATCTTCTCTTACCTAGTTGAGCAGGAGGCCCGTTTATAGCGACAGAGGATGCCTGAGGTCATGGTGGGGATGGACTTTGCTCGGCCAAGTTTCGAACCCAGTATTCTAGGGCCGTCTTAAAAAAAAAAATTCAGGTTTTTCACAGTGATGCCCAGGAATGAAAACTTTCAATCACCACGCACAGAATTTGGGTGCAGGCAAGAAAGGGGGTGCTGTCAGCACCGGCCTGGTCTCCGGCAGCCTGGCAGGACGGAGGAACAGCTCAAGGAGGCCCGTTTCGGGGGCCTGGGCTCCATCTGGCCTTCGAGTCGGTGGTAATTACTACCAGCAGGTACCACCGGTTGGCGCCCCCCGCTGCGGGCCGGGAGCGCGGTGGGCGTTCTCACCTACCCACACCCCCTTGAGTCCGAGGATACCATTTCGATTGTGCAGATGAGGAAACTGAGGCTCAGAGAGGTCAGGCACCATGTCACAGTCCCCTCAGGTGTAAAAACACTGCCGACCTGAAGTCCCACGTTCGGGGCGACCGGAGTGTCCCCACGGCAGTCAGGGGGACCTCAGGGAGCGGCTTCCAGGAGTTACTGCCGGGGAAGGGCCCCAGGGCAGTGTCGGCCTTGACCTGAATGGGCATCTAGGAGGAGCAGCGGGACTCAGGTAGAGGCAGAAGCCAGACCCGAGGCACCGCCCGTCACTCCAAACATACCTTCCGGCACCTCCCCGAACGTCTTCGGTGTGATGGGAAACAGAGGCCAGGTCACGGGCTTTATCCGGCACCCGAGGTCGAGCGCGGGCCAGACTGCACACACCTGGGGGAGATCGTGAGCCTCTTCGGGCCCCAACAAGCTGGGGGCGGAGGGAGCGCCCTCCACCTGGAAACCAGTATGATTCTGCCGGGAGACTCCTCGGGGCCGTCGGGGGGACGGAAGAGGACCTGAGAGACTGCATTCTGCCCGCCCGAGGGGGCACCGGGCGTGACCCCGAGAACACCAGCTCACACGGCAGAGCAGGACCCAGGGTGACCGAAAGGAATTCCTTTCGTCAACTCCCGGATTGGAAAGCGAGCGCGTTAGGACCGAACGCTGACCCGGGGAGGCCTCCCAGATGGGCCGCAGAAGGCAAAGGAAAGCGGCTGGTCAGAAACGCCCTTAGTAGGACATTTCCATCGTTAACAGCAAACACCTGGGCTTCAGAACGAAGCCAGCTGCGGCCCATTATAATTCATGTTTCTACATGTGAACTTTGACCTCTGCTCCTCCTCCCTGGAAACCAATTAAGGCACAAATGTGATTTCCCCGAATTTTTAATAAAGAAAGATACCACCTGAGCTCCGGTCCATTGAGAGGTGCACGGGAGGTCTCTGGACGTTACCAGAAATTGGACTTTTCCCTTCTGTGCACAGACAGCTGTTTCCTCCCGAACCCGGTCCCCAACGGCACGGGGCTTGAGGGCAGGGGACCCAGCCCATCACAGGCTGTGTCTTGGAGGAGCTTCTCAGCTTCGTTACAAGAAAAGGCCTCTGTCTCTGCAAGGGGCTCGTCAGGGACTGGGCACTGGGAGAGGCGGGCACATCCAGAGGCCAGGAAGGGACAGAGTGCATGTCCAAGGTAACTCCGTTCTTGCCCCCCGCCCTAGCAGACAGACCTGCGAAGATTATGCCGGTTGCTTCCGCCAACTCTGAGTCTGTAACCGGGAAGATGCTTTTAATCAAGTGTGAGAGAAAAAGTGGTCATGTTAGATGTGGACAAGCCACCCAACCGGGGCCGAAGTTTGTACGAGCCCTGCTCTCGCCCCGCTGAGCGCCGGACACTGGACTTGCCATCAGGGCAACCCAGGGCTCAAGGGTGGTGAGGGAGTGGCTCCTGCCTCCGCCCCCACCCCCACCCCTGTGATTTGGAACCAAAGTCCCCTCCGCTCAGAGACACGGTGTGTGTGTGTGTGTGTGTGTGTGTGTGTAGGAATGGACCAAGAACCGGAAGCTGTGGGCTGACATCTAGGGTCTGGTCCCGACCAGCTGTGGGGCTGCTCGGCTCCCCAAACTTCAGTGTTCTCATCTGTAAAACGGAGGAGATGGTATTTGCCCTCTCGTCTTAGGCACAGTTACATGAGAAGGGGATATGAAAGTTCTTTGCAGGCTGGAGAGTGGTTCATGAAGTCTAGAGGGCCTTACTCTTCCTACGACTTTCATTCATTCATCCATTTCTATTTTGAGAGAGAGAGATAATGAGGCAGGGAGAGGGGCAGAGAGAGAGGATCCCAAGCAGGCTCTGCACGGTCAGCACAGAGCTGAATGTGGGGCTCGAACTCACAAACCGCGACACCATGACCTGAGCCGAAACCAAGAGTCGGACTCTTAACTGACCGAGCCACCTTATCGTGGGAGGTGTCCCTTACCACTACCTTCAGATTTTATATTTTTGACCCATTGCCTCTCACTTCTGCTAAATTAAGCCAAGGCTTTCAGGAGAAGACACTTCAGAAAGGACTCCTCGTCTTGAAAGCAAATTGCTCCTGTCACTCCGATCTCCACGGAGTATGTACGAGAAAAGCAAGGGCCCCGGCCACCGCTTTGCCTCCCATTTCCCTGGGGTTTTCTCAGCTCTTTTTTTTTAATTTCATTTTCATTTTATCTTTGCTTTTCTATTATATCTATTCTTGGAGCTATTATAAACCCACCGTGGGATGGTATGGGATACACGACAGATGACAACGGCAGTGCTGTGAGTGCTGGTTAGTGTAAGAGACGACTGCTCCGGGTCTTCACTCCAGAGGTTCAGCCGTCACACAAAAGGTTGAAAGATGGCCTCGCTCTGCATACATCTGAGTGTGCTGCAACCACTATCCATCCGTCCATCCATCCATCCATCCATCCATCCATTCGTCCATCCATCCATTCGTCAGTCCACCCGCCATTCTCCCTTCCATCCTCCTTCCCTTCCTTCCCTCCTTCCTTCCTTCCCTCCTTCCCTCTTTCCTTCCTTCCCTCCTTCCCTCCTTCCGTCCTCCCTTCCCTTCCTTCCCTCCCTCCCTCCTTCCGTCCTCCCTTCCCTTCCTTCCCTCCCTTCCCTCCTCCCTTCCTCCCTCCCTCCCTTCCTTCCTTCCCTCCCTTCCTTCCTTCCTTCCTTCCTTCTTTCTTTCCTTCCTTCCTTCCCTTCCTTCCTTCTTTCCCTCCCTCCTTCCCTTCCTTCCTTCCTTCCTTCCTTCCTTCCTTCCTTCCTTCCTTCCTTCCTTCCATCATTTCATCCATCCACCCACCCGCCCACCCATCTGTCATTCCACTCACCATCATCCGTCCATCTCCTGACCCGTCTTCTGTCCGTCCACGCTCTCATTCAAGAAGGAGTTATTACACTTCACTATGTGCCAGGCACTGTTTTAGGCGCTGGGGATGAGGATTTAGCAAGAACAAAACACAAAATTTCGGACCTAGTGGAGCTTGAAGTGGCTCCGGCTGGAGATGGCTGGGTGGCAGAGAGGCCCCCAATTTGCCCTTGACCCCACGCCGTGGCCTCCGTGCCATATGCCCGGGGGGGAGAGGAGGAAGCCATGGGTGTGTGTGTGTGTGTGTGTGTGTGTGTGTGTGTGTGTGCGGGAAGGGGGAGGGAAGCCCTGGCAGAACCTAAGCTGTAATGTTTTCACACATGTTCTACCACAAATAAAATGCCGGATTAACGAGCAATGACAGGAAATGATTCTCTGCTGTTGTAATAGAAGTTGAAGGAAGTTTGCAGAACCGGACGGTTTAAAATTGGGGCAGCTTTCCTGCCTCCCAGAAGTCGTGCCGGGACAAGGCTCCGGACCGAGAAGGCTTCAGCCCCCAGATGAAACCCAAACACGGCTGTGGCCACATCTACGTGGCGAACGCACTGGCAGGGCTGAACCGCCCGGCTCCATGCTCTCAGCCTCGGCCTCGACGCGTGGGGCCCAGCGGCATGGAGCGCCCTCGGAGCCCGCAGCTGGGACAGCTCTGACCGCCACCCCCGGACAGAGGCCCTTCTCCTCTTCCTGCGGCTTAACCGGAAGGTGGAAAGGCAGTGGCTTGGGACCTGGGGACTCAGCCTCACGTCCCAGGGCTTCCGTTTGGGTTGTTCTGAAAATGCAGGCGGCGCACTTACCTTTCTGAGCCTCGGCTTTCTTATCTTTAAAATGGGCATCTTAAAGATACGTGGGATACACGACCAATGACCGACAGGTTACTGATGAACGCGGACATTGGAATCCGATCCTTGAGGGTCAAAGTCAAGTTCTCCCATGTGCCCCCCCCCCATGGGATATTAAAGGAGCAGTGGCCATGCTGGCCCATCTCCCCAGCTTGACCCTCCTCCGTTAAGAGAGGAGGGCGATTCTACTGGACTCTGGGGCAGCGGCTCTTAGCATCTGACTCTGCATGAATCGCAGGCAAACGCCTGTATCTTACAGTGAGCAATGTCTAATACCACATCGAGGAACCAGAACATTCTCCACAGCGATGCGCCCTCTTGAACTCTTTTCAAGAATCCCTCCTGCCAGTTCCTTCCCCTCTTATGATAATGTCGGGATGTTAGCCAACTGAATTACTCTGGCTGGCAATCAAACTGGTTCTGAGCGGTCGTGTTTTAAGGGTGTGAGGGTTTCTCATCGTGTAGCTGCTCCTCCTCTGTCCTCTCCTTGAATAAAGATGTCCGTGTATCCCCCCCTCCCTTGGAAGAATGAACTGAAGCCTTTCTTAAACTTTCCATTGAGAAAATCACAGTCACCTTTAAATGAAGAGATAATAAGGGAAAACGGTTTCCCACAATGCCCTTCTTAGAAAACCCCCTCTGATAAATGTATTTCATGATCTCAGTTCCTCAGGCTTCAAAGGGGGTGGGTGAGTTTTAATTACAGGGATTCTGCACCATTCTTCAAGAAAGCAAGTTCTACAAAGAGTAGAGACTTCCCCAATACACCAAATTTCTCTCAGTTCCCACCACACCCCCAATTCTGGGGACTCTGTCACTGAGAAGTTCATTTTAGTTCCTTGAAACACATTTTCAGAGACAGGTCTCCTCAAACGGAAATCCAGTTTTCCAGCGACGTGAGCTAGGAATCCCTGGGGGGAGGCCGCCTGACCCATTCAGTTCTTTAGGGTTCAGACTGGATTGTGTCCGAGGTATCTCCCTGACCACCATCCCTTCCAACTTTTTTTTTTAAGAATATTTATTTATTTTTGAGAGAGAGAGAGAGAGAGAGAGAGGAGAGACAGGGCATGAGCATGAGAGGGGCAGAGAGACAGGGAGACACAGAATCCGAAGCAGGCTCCAGGCTCTGAGCTGTCAGCACAGAGCCCGATGCGGGGCTTGACCTCACGAAACTTGAGATCATGACCTGAGCCGAAGCTGGATGCTCAACCGACTGAGCCGCCCAGGTGCCCCAGTCCCTTCTAACTTTTGCTCCCAGTTCATAATGAATAATAGCTGTTGTTGTTGGATTTCTGAAAGTGTGGAATGGTATTATGGTTATGTTTAGAAATGCCTCCTGGGGCCCCTGGGTGGCTCAGCTGGTTGAGCGTCCGACTCCAGTTCAGGTCAGGATCTCAAGATTTGTGAGTTTGAGCCCCGCGTCAGGCTCTGTGCTGACAGCGCAGATCCTGCTTGGGAGTCTCTCTTTCCCACTCTCTCTGCCCTTCCCCTGCTCTCTCTCTCTCTCTCTCTCTCTCTCTCCCTCTTTCTAAATAAATAAATAAATAACCTTAAGAAAAAGTCTTAAATGGTAAGTCAGATCATATTTTTGCTTTGCCTAAAACCCTCTAATGACTTCTCACTGCCCTGGAGACAAAACCACACTCCAATCTGGTGGACTGGGCTTTGCTCGCTTGGCCTCCCCCCAAGCCCCTTCCTCTCCAGCAGCATCAGCTCCCCATGCCCCCGCCCCCCCATCTGGATCCAGCCCCATGAGCCCCTGGTCTCCGGTTAGCAAAGCCGTGTCCCCTCTACCCAATCGCACCGCCTCCCCCATTCCTGCGGGCTCTCCATCCCTCTTTTCCCTTTTTTCTTCACTTAACCATTGCCTCCAAGAGAGCTTTGCCCCAAGCCCCCAATAAAAATGGGGCCCCTAGCCCACGTGTTTCCTTTCCACCCTCTTCCTTTGTGTCCTCAAAGCACTCCTTTTAACCTGAGATTTGTAACTTATTGTTTTCCAAGTCTGTCTTCCCAAGAGAGTGCAAGTTCCACGAGGCAAGAAGGGTGCCTCTCCCGTTCACAGTTGTCATCCTGACATCTATGTGTCAGAGTGTGTGACACCTCGCAGGAGCTGGGTGTGTGCCTCAGACTCAGCTACGTTCCTGCCACGAGAGACTCTCCTACTCCAGCTGTTTTTAACAGAAAACTTCCTGCAAAAAATAAAGGAACCTCTGAGGGTGATTTTTGAAGGCCAATACTGCTTTTTTTTTTTTTCTGTTTCTGGGTCCCCTCTGGGAAGTGACATTTACAACGATGCTAAATAATCTTTTCCAAAAGTGTTCAAACTCTTCACATTTTTCTTACTCCCATAAATGTGGCATGCTTTGTCCTCAAACCCTTTCAGACCAAATGCTCCAAGAAGCTCATTAATGGATGGACTCAATTGAGTTTAAACGCCCACACGAATCCCCAGAGACTGCTCTTGCCAAAGAGTAATTTCCAAGGCAGGTCTTCACGTTAACTAGCCAAAGACAAGAAACACATGCTCGCGCACACGCCCGGCCTTGCAGTAATTAATGGTACAATCTGTAAGGAAACCCCTTCCAACCATCCCCGTAAGAGGCAACAGAAGTCATAACACCCTGTTGTGGTGGACTGCACGCTAGCATGGTTTTCCCGGGGGGCTTTGGGTCCCTTTTGTCAATGACGGCAGTTGGTGAATGTTTCGGAGCTAGGATTCTGGAATGCCTTGATAAAGAGTAAACATGGTATGTTAAGGGCTGCGCCTTTCCCCTTGAAACCGTCTGTGATACTTGGTTCTTTGTGATTCAGGAAGACCTGAATATTAATTTTTTTAACTTTTTTTTTTTTTTTGAGAGACATAGAGACAGAGCGTGAGCAGGGGAAGGGCAGAGAGAGAGGGAGACACAGAATCTGAAGCAGGCCCAGAGCCCGACATGGGGCTCGAACCCACAGACCATGAGATCATGACCTGAGCTGAAGTCGGCCACTTAACTGACGGAGCCACCCAGGCGCCCCCTGAATATTATTAAAGTAGTCACCTATTCGTCTCTTTTCCAGGCTCACTCTCGAGGCTAAGACTCGAATAGCATGTTTAATGTTTGCTGCCCGTGCCTGAGCTAGTCGTGCGGAGGAAGTCGGGAGAAGGGCTGGTGTTCACACGTGGGCCAGTTTACAACGAGACATTCACATAGAAACCATGGGCGCATCGCTGAGGGACCGTTCCGTGGCCCTGGAAGTGGTTCCCAGCAGCTACGCGCAGGGATTCTGGAAGAGGCCCTCAGTGTCTCAATGGTTCCAACGCCGCTGTGAGCTAAACAATAGTAATACTGCTGCCGTGCATTTGTGGAGTGATTTACAAGTTACAAAGACACGTGATCTCATTTAATCCACTCTGCTGCTCTCCAGGGGCCCCTGTGAGGTAAGGGAATGACCACGTTGAGATAATACTGCAGATTAAAAGCAGCCTGGATGTTCTCCGATGGGTGATGGATGGCCGAGGGTTGCCTGGGCGGCTTGACCTCCCCCTCACTGTGGACTTTTGTGATTAATTCGCCCACTTGCTTTAGGAAGTTTCTTTCCATCTGAGAAAATTAAAAACACCACTCTTTGGACAGGGATGTGGGATCATAAATGAGAACCAAATAGAAAAGATTTACGCAAAAGCACCAGCTCAGCAAAAGAGAAAACTTAGAAATTGCTAATAAGATATAAATCAAGTAAAGGCTATCAGCAAACCCCCGCTAAGGGTGGGGGGAGCCTTTGAAATGACTTGCTGAGCTCCTAACAATACCATTTCTACCCATGAATGTCAAGTATCTCCAGGTTATTTGGCTCAAATCTTTAAACGCTGCCGTGAAGACTTTTTTTCAGTTGAAGGGCTTTACACAAAACTATAGGGAGTATCAGAAATAGGTCTTGCTAGCATGCCTCTAGAATCATAGTTTTTAGAGCAGCAGGGTCTCGCTCTTCTGTGTGTTCCCCATGACCATAGGCCCAGGGGTCAAAAATATTTGTTTACTACCTGAACAAGTGAGTGGAAGGATGGGTGGAGGTATGGGTGAAATGATGTAAGATGGAGAGATGGATGGAAGATGGAATAAATGGTGAATAGGTAGACAGATGGATGAATATGGATGGATGGATATGGATGGATGGATATGGATGGATGGATATGGATGGATGGATATGGATGGATATGGATGGATGGATATGGATGGATATGGATGGATGGATATGGATGGATATGGATGGATGGATATGGATGGATATGGATGGATGGATATGGATGGATGGATATGGATGGATGGATATGGATGGATATGGATGGATGGATATGGATGGATGGATATGGATGGATATGGATGGATGGATATGGATGGATATGGATGGATGGATATGGATGGATGGATATGGATGGATATGGATGGATGGATATGGATGGATATGGATGGATGGATATGGATGGATGGAAGGAAGGAAGGAAGGAAGGAGGAAGGAGGAAGGAAGGAAGGAAGGAAGGAAGGAGGAAGGAGGAAGGAAGGAAGGAAGGAAGGAAGGAAGGAAGGAAGGAAGGAAGGAAAAAGACTAGCTCACTTCATTTTCCTGATGAAGAATGGAAAGACAGAGGGGTTATTCATTTGCCCGTATTACCCAAAACAATTGGTAACCAAACGGGGCTACCAGGTCTCTTCAACCTCAGTCTAGCGTTCCCAGTCTAGATTTTCCTCTCTTCCATTTGCTAATTTTATCAGGAGTTGTAAAACATACACAAGGTTCGTCATTGGGAAACATTTCTGGGGGGAATATAGGCTAATGTGTTGGTGCCTATTTGATAATCAGGGAAGTTAGGGAGACGGTGAATTTTGTGTAACCACTCTGAGTTCATCAAGAATGGGAAAGCGTGAAGACCACTCGGTTGTATGTTAATTTCCAACCAACTTCCTTGTTGGAGATTCACACAGCGTGCTGGCCAGTGATGCTGGGCTCTGTCCGGCCTCTATACTACTGGAGAAAGAAGATACCGCCTTCATGCCCTAAGAAGGAATTCTTTGCCCCAAATGCCCAACAAATAGTTATCTTGCCTCTGCCCGGACCCTTCACATGACAAGGAGCCTACACACTTTCTCAGAGAAGTCTGTGTCGCTCTCAGGGAGCTCCCTTGTTAGTATCTAGGGTTTTGCAATATTTCACTTCCTGTTGGTGTTGGCCTAAGATACTGTCACTTTGGGCTCGGGTTCTTGGCTTCTGTTGTCACAGACTCAGAGCGAGTTCCTCTACAAGGTCTTGATGACTCCCTTGAATCGTACCGAAGACGGAACCAGAGGCGGAAAAGATGCATTCCCAAGGGCTCTGTGCTAATGATGGTGAAGAGAAGCGGTAACTTGCTAAGAAGGTAACAAGGAGATGCCTCACGAACAGTTTTCACGCAGGGACGATGTGCAGCGCTGCCCAGTCTGTTTCAGGGGGTAACGTGATGCCCTAACCATCTGAGGAGCCCCCCCAAAGCTACTGCTTGCCAAAGCATAACTGCATTTGGTAACCACCCATCCCTCTCCTGGGGCCTGTATACCTCTGGCAGGTGTCCCCCGATCATTCCAGGCCTGGCCCCTTGCCAGCAGGTCTTCGGAGAGGTCAGTCTTTGGGCCTGTAAGTCCAGACTGGCTTCCCACTGTGGTGCTGCATTCAGCCAGCCCAGCGAGCGGGCCTCGCCGGGGAAGTGCCGTGAAGACAAGCATTGGGCAGGTCTCATCCAGATATAAAAACAGAAGAAGGTAACAAGTGCATGTTCTCCTTACCTGATGAAAATCTCCCTGCACCAGCACAGCACTCTGCTTTGGGACGGGCCCTGGGAGGTCTCGGGATCTGACCACAACCTGTACTCAATCACTCAATCACTTAGTTCACCCAGGACCATTCAAATGAGGGGGAAAGAGACACCACGTCTCTTTCCCCCTCATTTGAATGGTCCTGGGTGAACTAAGTCTAGAGTTTCAGAAAGGCATTCCATAAGGAAGAACAATGTTAATTCACTGAAATGGAGCCATTGAGACCTCTCAGATCCGATAAGGTGATGTAGCAGAGGTAGGGATGCTGCCACCTCCCCCCTGGGCTGCAACCTCCCCTCTGCCCCGTGCTATTGGTACATCTATGTCGTTGGGCCAGCCCCAAGGGAGGAAACACTCCCAACTAGCACCCTCTGAAGGATGTGTGACCCATCTAAACTTCACCCGTTTGCCCAGTGAGTTTTCCAGGCCCTAGGGTGGCTGGGGCACTGGAGCTGTGGCCTCAAATAGAAAACATGTGCTCAGATTGTAGGACAAGGTCCTAATTTCTAAACAAAGACAGTGTCTACCCCTCCCCCCACCACTTCTCAGGGAAGGGGTCAGTCCTCATGCCATGTGGCATTACAATCCGGTTGCCTATGACCTCCTTGGAGGAATGCAGTTCACTCTTGCTACTGAGGAAGGGATTTTTTTCTAGAAGTTTCCATGGGTGCTCTTGCCAGAAAACCAGGGAGACTTTTGCTCAGCAGTTCCCCAATTTGCAATTCAACGTCAGGCCCACCTCCACAAGTAGCAGAAATGTCGGTACTTGCCCGGTTGAAGGATTCATGATACAGCCTCCTTTGTCGGCAGCCACACTGCAGCCACAGCCTCTCTCCAGTGTGTCATGGTTCATCCCGAAATTGTGGCCCAGCTCATGCGCCAGGGTCACGGCTGCACCAAGGGGGCTGTCTGAGTGGTCCTCAAAGCAAACACAAGAACACAATGTATAGTTCGTATCTCCTTGGCCTCTTCCCCACCTCCTGTCCACTTCTCTCCCCTACCAATGACCACCTGACCGAATTTTGTCAACACTTGACTGAATCCAATCCCCTAAAAGGAACGAATATAGAGTCCCATTATTTAATTCAAACTTAAAAAAAGATCTGACCAATTTAATTAAGCCAGTTTGGGGTCCCTTCTGCATAGGAATGCATATATCATGAATGCATTTAGGACTCCTTATATCTTTATGTGAAATACTCTGTTCCCTGCAGTCTCTTATAAAAACACCTTTCTTTCTTTTTTTTTAAAGTTTATTTATCCATTTTGAGAGCGAGCAAGCAAGTGAGAGTGTGAGCATGGGACTGGGGGAGGGGCAGAGAGAGAAGGAGAGAGAAAATCCCAAGCAGGGTCAGCACTGTCAACACAGGGTGTAACTTGGGGCTCCATCCCACCAACCATGAGATCATGACCTGAGATGAGATCAAGAGTTGGATACTTAACCACCTGAACCACCCAGGTGCCCCCAAATATCTTTCCATTGAATGTAGCAAAGAGTTGTCCTACACCATAGCAAGAAGCAGCTCATTCCTTCATGAGTATAAAAGTACCATTTTATCCTTGATCGAGAGAAGGCTGAGAAAGAGTTGGTAGGAGAAGTGTACTGAGTGACATTCTATAATTTTTTTTAACTTTTCTTTTTAGTGTTTATTTTTGAAAGAAAGAGAGACAGAGTGTGAGCAGGGGAGGGGCAGAGAGAGAGGGAGACACAGAATCTGAAGCAGGGTCCAGGCTCTGAGCTGTCAGCACAGAGCCCGATGCAGGGCTCAAACTCACGAACCGTGAAATCATGACCTGAGCTGAAGTCGGATGCTTAACCAATGAGCCACCAGATGCCCCTATACGTTGTGACATTCTAAATAAGACCTGAGCAGGTGTTACTGAGCATGCTCTTCCTGTCTACTTGGTAGAGAACGATACTTGAGGGGCGCCTGGGTGGCTTGGTTGGTTAAGCGTCTGACTCTCGGTTTTGGCTCAGGTCATGGTCTCACAGTTTTGTGAGTTTGAGCCCTGCGTCTGGCTATGCGCTGGCTATGCAGAGCCTGCTTGGGATTCTTTCTCTCTCCCTCTCTCTCTGCCCCTCCCCTGCTCCCCTGTGTCTCTCTCAAAATAAATAAACTCAAAAAAATTAAAAAAAACAAACAAACAAGTATACTTGGAAAATTCACAATAATTCACAAAAAAAGCTAACCACATTGAGTCATCTGTTTGAAGATTCATGGAACTAAGATTGTAATCCAGCTATGCCTCACTCTTGCTGGCTTCTTGCAGACTCTGGAGAAGGACAGAAGCACCCTTGTTCTCTGACTGTTGCTTCTGGGAGTTCATTCAACCCTTTGATGGGTTCTAGAAGGTGGTCTCTCCATCCGGCAAGCACTGCACGGCCACCCCTAATGTAACGAAGCACGTGGATTGCTTGGCTAAATAGGTATTGGAAATTACTGTAACTTACAGTATCATTACTAAATTATTCAACACTAATTATTAAACTATTGTTCCTTAACTGTAGCACACGAAAACTCTTGACTACTAAGTGTGATTTGCGGGAATCAGGCACATAAGCGGTGTCTCTGAAAAAGGCTGCACACTGAGGAACGACAAAGGTCCTTTATTCAAATACCCAGGAAAGAGATACGGGGTTTTCCAAGAAACTTCCAGGAAACAGTGACACCGCGCTTTGGAGAAAGCATCGTTCCTGACACAGACACCCTGTAAAGGCGTGTTCCTACAAGACTACATGGTTCTTGCTCACAGCTGGAGCTGCCCCTTTCCGGCCGAGTCTAAGAAGAGAGCAGCACATCAAGGAACCAAGTAATTCTGAGAACGGATGAAATTCCTAATAAATCGCTTTGTTTAGATTTTACAGTTTCCTGTTGTAGGAAGCTTCCCAAGTACGTTTCAGGAAATCGATCCTCAAGAATAACACAGGTTGGCAAAGAGGACGTATTCAACCTAGGAATGTGGAGGGCCAAATTCAGTGAGCTCTGGCCAAAAAAAAAAAAAAAAACACTCAAGGAATTCATCCTTCGAAAATGATGATTTGATTCTTTGGTATCGCCGAATAGCTTGTGTTTGTTTTTAATTGCCAGATTGTTTCACACTCACTAGGTGATTAGGAATTGTCTCTCAAGAGACCCTGACAGTTTACATTTGTAAGGAGGAAAAAAAAGCGTGTTTCTTTTTAAGTTCATTATTATTTTTTTAAATACATTTTAAAATATAATTTTAAGTTTATTTATCGTGAAAGAGAGAGAGAGAGTGAGTGGGGAAGGGGCAGAGAGAGAGAGAGGGAGAGAGACTCCCAAGCAGGCTCCCCACCGTCAGCACAGAGCCCGCTGCGGGGCTCGATCCCATGAACCGTGAGATCGTGACCTGAGCCGAAATCAAGAGTCAGACGCTTAACTGACTGAGCCCCCCAGGTGCCCCACCTGCTTCTTTATTTACAGCATTATCCCCAAACCTAGGCTGTTTTAGTTCGGTTAGATACAAGGGCAGGGCTTTAAGTTACTAAATTAATGATTCGTTCTCTCTTCAAAAAATAGAGAAATGGTAGTGAATGCCTCTTTTCGATTCGATTGGGATCCCCGCTTCTTCGCCACCTCATTTCCTTCCTCTTAGATTCGTTGGTCCTTGAAGGAGGCAAGGTCCCGAGGAACACCATGAATTTAATTTTAGAGACATAATAGGAGAATGTTAGTCTAGGAGTTTTACGTCTGGCCAAGCCCCCGATCTCCCTTATCTCGGGATTTTTATCCAATTAAAGGGGCTGTGGCTTTCCTTCCTACTTGATGTCGCCTTCCTAGGTGGGGCAGACAAAGGATGTGTCTAAGGATGAGGTTAACTGCTGCCACGTTGGTCAAACATATTTCCTGTCGATGAACTTTGGTCTTGACCTGATTACCACGGCAGTCCACGTTATTTGCTTATATTTGCCTCATTCATTTTCACCCATTTAAAAAAAAAAAGACTTTTCTGTAGGCTTTTAAAGGAGGAATCTTGATCAAGGGCTTGCATAGAAGCAGAATAAGGGATACAAACCGAAGAAAGCCACTGAATGTGATTAGAATGGTTATAAAAATGTTTAAACACCCCAAACGGCAGAGTCCGCTATGCTTATGAGGCATTCAGTTTCAGCTCTAAAAAATATTTACGCCCATTTTAAGTGGCAAAGTCAGTAGCAACTGACCGTGGACCCATGAAACAGAAAATTATTCCCTCTTAAAATTTTACAGGCTCCTCTGTAAAAATAGAGTCGGGATCTGACTTCAAATTAACCTGGCACCAACAAAAAGCCATCTTTCCAATGTCTTTCACGGAGGATAGCAGACACGGGCTTTGCAGGTTCAAGGAAAACCAGAGGGGAGCTCGTGCCAGCCAGAAACCCGGAGTGGCCACACTCCCCACAGACAGCCTCTCGGGCTCGTGTGTTCAGGGCGTGTTGATGCAAGTCACCAACGCTTCTCGGAGAAGAGGACCATGTTTGTTATGTATATTCACTAAGAAGATTAGGTTGGGCAGTACGGGGAAGGAAAATAGTAGTCAGCCCAACGTTCCTCCTTCTGCTCCTTAATACAATGGAGTATTCAGAAATATTCTGTTTGGAAACAAGTGTGGCGGAAACCATGGTTTCTCAGAAGGGCAAGGTTCTGTTTGTTCAACGGAGATGTCGGAGTGGCCTCCAAGAAGACGCCCTGGCTGAGGGGACGCTGTATTTTCAGAAGAGGGACAGCACCAGCAGGAGGGGAAACCTTTTCCCTAATTAACGGATGGAGTGGAACAGGAGCTCCCTGCTGGGTAGCGTTCCGAAGCTCTTTGCCTCTTAAATTCACAAGAGACAAGCCCCAAATGGTCTTCCTGTTTGGTTCCCTTTTATAAACGTATAGAGCCCATATATGACAAAAATATCCTTATAAAGCAATAAACCTAGGTACCTGCCTTCCAAGATTAATGTTATTATAAAGACAAATTGGACACTGGCTAGGAGGTAGATCAAGTATTTGCGGTGGTAAATAGTTAAAAACCTCAGACTTTTGGCTGTTGGGTCTTGGACGCAGAACCATCAGAAAACCATTCTGGTAGTAACGTTGGGTGAGACCGCAGTCCGTCTAAGAAACTGAGTGAGGAGGGCAACCCCGTCCCCTGCCTCATCCCAACGCCGGGAGGAATCCTGGACTGAAATGCTCGGACCGAGACCCCAGGTGAAGCTTTTTCTCCATGTAAGGGGCAGACGGGCTTCCAGTGAGTTATTTTTACATACTCACCTTACTTGTGTGTTACTTGGTGTTTTTTTAATAAATAGTCTCTAAAATATTACGGGATGTATGAGACCATCGACAGAGCTAGAAAGAAGGTAGAATTACATCTAAAAAGCATTTAAGAAAACGGCCTAATTTTACCAAGTCTGATAAAAGCAGGGCTGTCCCGAGAAGTCAAGGGAAATGGCCGGGGCATCGCCATCAGCGCCTTGGTGCCCTTGACCTACCATGACGATCCCTCCGGACTGCTCTGCTGTGCACATGCTCATGATGGGCGCCATGCCGATGGTCGTCCCTTGGAAATAAACCCCACTGGGAAACAAACAAACAAACAAACAAACTTGCTGAAATTAATACAGAATGAACTCATTTCCTAACATTTGAAATTCGGGGGGACATTCCTGCATTCCAATCAGAAGAGCCAGAACAGGTGCCAAAATGAAAAGAGCCACCTGAGGGGGTGTTTGCAGGTGATTTGTAGCCTCGGCTCCTTTAAACCTTATCTTGCGTCGAGGCCTCATAATCCTTTCAGATTTCTGTTTCTGAGACCCGGACAACGATCAGCTACAAACTTGGTACTTACGAGTCAGTCAGTCAGTCGTACCCTGCCTATTCCCCAGGGACTGGAGGGAGCTGCTCCTTTTTTTTTTTTTTTTTAAATGTTCATTTATTTATTTTTGAGAGAGGGAGAGCAGGAAGGGGCAGAGAGAGAGAGAGGGAGATAGAAAATACCAAGCAGGCTCTGCACTGTCAGCACAGAGCCCGATGTAGGGCTCGAACCCACAAACACTGAGATCATGACTTGAGCTGAAACCAAGTAAGTGTTGGACACTTAACTGACCGAGCCATCCGGGGGCCCCCAGGAGCTACTCCTTTGAAACAGCGTCTGCTGCTAAAATACTGAGGCCAGTCACAGAGAATCACGGGAAACTAAATGAAACGCGTGTGGTGAGGCACCAGACTTTGTGTTGCTGCTGAAGTTTGTTTTCCTGCGTAACATTACAATTAGGCCGGAAGCCCACACTCTCTAACGTGAGACGCTAACGTAGCTGGCAAAAGTGAAAACAGCAGAGAAATGACGGCTTCTCTGGTGTCCATGTAGAATGAGCACCCACAAGGACTCAGTACCCCGGGAGGAAGTTTCCAGGAGGGGACGTCATGGCTCTGGTACAGGCTTTCCCCACTATGGATTCTTACCCTGATCAGTGAGTCCGATGACATCAAGGCCTGTTTAATGCAAGTGCTGTGACTTTGACCCTTATGCGTTAAAAATTAAACATTGTTTGTATTTGTTGGGGGCGCCTGAGTGGCTCAGTCGGTTAAATGTCCAACTTTGGCTCAGGTCATGATCTTGCGGTTTGTGGGTTCTAGCCCCGTGTTGGGCTCTGTGCTGACAGCTGAGAGCCTGGAGCTTGCTTGGAATTCTGTGTCTTCCCCTCTTTATGCCCCTCCCCCACTTGCACGCATTCTCTCTCTCTCTCTCAAAAATGAACACTAAAAAAATTAAAAAAAAACACCTTGTATTTGCTGAATCTTCTTTAAGGCAATCTCTTTTAATCTCCTTTAAATGACTTACTCATGTTATCTTGGCCATGTACATACGTAGAGTATACACACACTGTTTGAAAAGTTAGTTATTTTGACAGCATTCAACTAGACAAAAGGGAGTAGGTGTACACAAAGCCTCATCTGTGTATGTATTCATGTATCTTTCCATCCATCCGTCCATCCTATCATACTTACATGTACAGTAGTTGGGGTTACAAGTTTTATATTTATATCTATAGAGACCATTTTAACAGATACAATTATAAATGTATATAAATAATAAGGTTATATACGAGGCTAATTTACTTCCAGATGTTCAAGTTGGACAGACTCCACTGGGGGAAAAAATCAAAACAAAATACTCTGACTCAAAGTATCTAAAGTGTACTTTTAGTAGCTCAGGATTAATCAATGCATAAAATATGAGGCAACCACAAATATCCAAGGCAGGGGGGAAAAAAAAACCAAACAACCCTGTGAAAATGGCCAAAGTAAATTATCAGGGAATGCCAACGGCCTCAGTTTGTATGTAGGCACTTTCCAAAGTGAGGACGGGTTAAGAACGGTTTTTAGCTTTCTATAAATTTTTAAGACACTAGATACAATTTGCCTAAGAAAAGTGTCTCTGACCTCGAAGCTTTAAATTCAGTGAAATGAGCTACACGAGAATGTAAGAATAACAGAATAAGCTGTTTAAGGGTCTTAATAAAGAGTTTGTCACCTTGGGAAAACTGTACTCCTTACTAATTCGGTTTACGATTAGACTTTTTTTTCCTTTAAATATAAAGGTGTCTGAATATCTTCCCAGTATATTATGTTACATTGTAGCTGTGTCTCCCCTCATTTTCTTATCTTCAAGACACTTAGCGCTCTCTGCAATTTCCTTGTTCCTTGTCGCCTTCCCCCAGGGGACTGGGGACTCCTGAGAGCCTTAGGGTACTGGTCACTGTTATGTTAAAAGCACCTAAAGGGCCCGTGCTTCCTGACGGAAGCTCAGTACACAGCGATTGAAAGAATGCAGACTGCTGGGGTCCTCTGAGCTAGAAAACCAGAGTCATAGCGCAACAGGAGGAGGAACGAACATTTCCTTTCCCCAGGCATCTGGCAATAATCATCCTAATACATTGTCCTCACATCTTGCATAAACATTTTTCAGTAATAATGAAAGAAAATGAGCTTTTTTTTTTCCTTTTTTTTTTTAATCGCCTACTCAGGACTTTTTATATCAAGACAGGGACTAGAAAAATTTGCATAGAGGAAAACATCCAGGTGATGGAGAAAGAACATAAGACATCTCTTAGAGGGATAGGTTTCCTAGGGGGTTCAAAGGGAGAAGTTCCCAACAGACCCACCGTTGTCGAACAAGCCAGTGAGCTCGGCCGAGAGGCATGCAGCTCCGGGGACGGCCAGGAGGGGGGGCTGGTGAGGCCGCTCGTTCTTTAAGCAAAGGAGAGACCCATGATCACCCTACCTGATAAGCTGGGCGTTGTCGTGTGATTTGCGAGGTAGAAGCTTCATCTTTCTCCAGTCCAGAAATTCATGGAGGCTGGCGAACGGGTCTTGGCTAATAGAGCATTTGTCGATGTCATTCCACACCTCCACGCCCACCAGCACTATCCGGATGTTCAGGGGTCTGTAAAACTGACCGAGACAGCGTCCTCTGGGGGTCACATTCATGAGAACTTCAAATGCAGAACCTCCCTGACACGGGTGAGAAAAAGCTCTCTGTGCTCCCTTGTTCCTGTAGCGTTGGAATTTAAGAAATATTTCCAGTGTCTGATACAAAGTGATGTGTTAACTGGGCCTCCAATGGGGTTGGCCAGTTAGATGCCAAAGTTAATAGGCTTTTTGACGTCTGCCCTTATTTGTATGGACGCACACATTTCACACGGCTGGCTGGTGATTTAAAATGTGCATATAGATGTGTACTGTCGCTAGTGTAGTTACATTATCCCTAAAGACGGCCAGTTAATAACCACGGCAAGAAAAACAGCGAGTGAATTAGGATCTTTCAGACACTCTGCCAAGGACAATAAATGGTTCCTTTTAAGCAAAATGTTCTGTACCTGCGAGTTGTTGAAAATGAATCTGTATTAATTTTTCAGCAAAGACTCAGACTTGGCTGACACTATCACGTTCTGTCACTTATAATCAACCTGGAAGGTTTTAATTAAATGAACAAATCGATATCTTTCCGAATAATAAAGGCATAAGCAGAACCCTCCTCCGGAACTTCATTGACCATTCTCACAGCCAGAAGGTAGCTCACCGGCGGTGTCGCGGGAAAGAGCTTCTAAAGGAAGTTCCTCTTTCACAGGCTTGTGACAGAAAGCTTCGGGTACGCCGCCGCCAAAGCAAGTATTGTCATTGCCATTCTGTCTCTTGTCTGTGTGTCTTCCTGCCTTCAACCTACAGCCCTTTCTCCCCGAGCAGATTGTCCTGGGTCCGAGGTAGGAAGAGCAATTCTCTAATAGCTAAGGGATGGTTTTGTCTAGGGCAAGTTGAGTGGTCAGGGCGGAGGGAAGAACTCCGCATTGCCCCCAAATACTTTGCTGCCCCCCATGTGTGTCGTGATAGGGAGATGGCTCTATGCTCAGGGCCCCGGGGTGGGGGGGAGGACATGGGGTCACCTGGCTGGCTATAAAATCTTCCAATGCCCATGACGGGTGAGGTGGTGCATGATGGCAGAGTCCTCATTTTCTGATACCCCAGGTAACCAAGCAGAAACACGTGGCTGATGACAGCAGCCAAAGTCAATCTCCAGATATGAGTAGGTCCCATTTTTCCTCTATAAGTGTCTGAGCCAACAAGTAACACAAGTCACAGAAGCTCCGCATTCGATGGGTAAGGCCCATTCCAGTGTGAGGAGCTGGAGGGCGACCAGCTCCCCAAGTGTGAGCATCTGACTCCGGTGCTGAACCCCCAGAGGCAGGCTGGCCGCTACCCCTGCTCATTTCCCCGCGGCCATCTGGCGAGCACGAGAGTATGACTGGGACACCAGCTACGTCGCAGAGCGTCAGCTGGATTTTAAGCAGATGACATTTGTGGGCGTTACATTAATAAGGTCACGAGACGATTCTAAGACCCAAAAACGAGCCCAACAGCTCGTTTTAAATCAAGAATTGCTTGGTCTGTGATGTGCGGAATTTAAGAAACAAAGCAGATGAACATATGGGAGCGGAGGAAAAAAGAGAGGGAGAAACAAACCACAAGAGACTCTCAACAACAGAGAACAAACAGGCTTGATGGAAGGAGGCAGGGTGGGGGGATGGGCTAGATGGGGGAGGGGCATTACGGAGGCCACTTGTTGTGATGAGCACTGGGTGTTGTGCGTAAATGATGAACCACTGAATTCTACTCCTGAAGACAATATCGCAATCCAATAGTTCATAGTAAAGTAAGTAATTAGAACTTAATAATAATAATAAAAAAAGCATTGCTTGGTCCGTGGTAACCACTTGCAGGCTCCCAGCCCCGGCCTCCTGGGCAGAATGAAGTTGGCGGACTCCTCTGGAATTCTGACTGCCTGTGTCTGGCTGCTGCCTTTCGGCGGAGGGACCACACCTTGTGTTAGGCACAAAGGTAACGGGGATCAGGAGGCAGGAATGTAAGAAGTCCAGTGCCGATGCCCACACCGCTGGCCAGGCGACAACCTCAGAGCCAATGCCCTGTGTGGGCTTCAAAGTTGTTATCTATGAAGGGGACACTGTGTTGGCCTCCGGTGAGGGTTGTATGGAAGGGGTAATTAAGGTCTGTGAGGGACTAGTGGTCATCGTTTCTCAGAGCTGGCATTGGTGCTGGCCAACCAAGGAGCTTTTCATATAACGATGGGTTATAATGATGGGTTGTCGTTTCTATCAGCTCTCTCGGGTCACGTCGTTACAACATATATATATATATATGTGCGTATATATCACACATGGTCCTTCCTCTCCAAATCGGTGTCACTGAGCAGGTGTCATGCGTGCTACTGCTCCCGAGTCACCGTCATACATAGCCCTGCCTGCTGGGAGCGTTCTTCCCAGGCTGCCGATGGCTGCTAGCAATAACCACAGCGAACACTCAACGAGCATTTCCTGCGTCCTAGGCGCAGCGCTCAGGACTTTCCACGCTGCAGCTCTGTTAGTCTCCGCGACAGCTCGATGAACCAAAAATTAGCATTATCCTAGTTTTATGCTCAGGGACACCGAGACCTGGAGGGGTCAGGTAACCACTGAAGACACGCCTGGCCGGGATGTGGACATGAGCAGACCGGGCCTGGCACTCAGATTTAAACCACTGTGTAGCACGGCCACTTCTGTGCGAATGCTCTGACTCTCTTCCAAGATGACCCACGGTGACTCCGGGCCTGGGGAGAAGCTCGACGGGGACCCGGCAGCTGTCTGCCCGGCCCACGCAGCCCAGAACGGGGGTGGACACCGTCCCAGAGCAGCGGCATCGATTAACCCGCGAACACAGCGGCAACGAGCATTTGCTTGGCCCTTGTTGAGTGCTACCCTCGGCAAGGAGGAGGATACCCTTGCCCTTGCTCAGACGTCAGCAAGAGGCTCAGGCTTGGGACGCTTGGCCATTATGGCAATAGAGAAGAGAGGGTAGAAACCAGGGAGTCAGAGGCTTCTGCGCTTGAGGGCTCAAGGAAGGCTTCCTGGAAGAAGTGGACCTGAAAAAACATGGGTGGAATGAAAGGGAGGACCCTGCGGGGTCCGACGGGAGAAGTGGCATCTTCCAGGCCACCGGCTTGGGAGTGGAGGAACGGAGACTCCCGCGAGAGGCAAAGTACCTGAAGAAATTAACTGCGCGGAAGCCCGGCCCTTTCAGAAGTAGGTCACAGAGGGTCAGCGCTAATGAAGCTACAGCTGGTGCTGACTTCTTCATAAGACGTGGGGCGGCCTGGAGGCGAGGGGTTAAAGAGGCAAAGTGTGGGCGATCCCAGCCTCCCTGCTCCGCCCTGCCGTGGAATCAGGACCTGGGGTCGCCTCTCCGCGCCGGAGCAGGCTCTGCTCCCGCCTCTGAGCGGCAGGCATGCGTTCTGTGTTTTACCCACAGTGGGGAGGGTCCTGGAAGTTTCAGGATGTCACCTTTGTACCAAATCGCTGCCCGGTCTTTCGGCCTGGGATGTCCTTCTCCCTCTCCCCTTCGGGCCAACACAGCCAGCCGAGCCGCCGTGAATGTGGAAAGACCAAGGAGGGCCAAGATTTCCGCAAAGGAGGGAGTTGCCGCCGCAACGGTCATCGTCTTGGGGCCCGAGACGCTCTCGCTGGCAGAGATGCAAAACCGAACTATTGAACACCGGCCAGAGCCCAGGGCTCCTCAGTGAGCGGGCTCGGAGGCACGGGGCGTCTGGAGGGGCCTGGGTACCCCCAGCAGGGGCTTCAGGGTCTGCGGGGGGTGGCTGGCCTAGGAGTGCTCAGGAATTGAGCTCTCTCTCGGCCAGAAACACAAGAACAGCCAGGCCAGCGAACCCCACGCAGCCCGGCAGGTCTTTCCGCGGCATGTTGTTCTTTGATTACCGGTGCAAGTTATTAACAAGACGCCCAGGCCGCGATGC
Organism: Paguma larvata; assembly: GCA_030068075.1. NCBI lineage: Eukaryota > Metazoa > Chordata > Mammalia > Carnivora > Viverridae > Paguma > Paguma larvata. Next base: position 20,345,747 of record CM057837.1, on the reverse strand, counting down.
CTTTGAAGGCTTCCAGGCAACTCCACGTGCGGGCAAGCGTGAGAAGCCCCGCCTTAGACCGAGAGCCGTCAGCCCCGCACAGCTCGATGGCCCTGCTCCGCGGGGCGTGCTGGAGGAGGGCAGGGCCCGGAGAGCTTCGGCCTCCCCTCGCGAGCAGCTAGTGCAAGGCGTGCCGCCGAGCGCACGCTCCTGGGAGTAGGCCAGACTTCCGGGTTCCCTCCAGGTCGGAACCACCTTTGCCAAGGGTGAGCTCCCAGCCTCTCTGAATTGGAGTGGGGCGGGGGGCGATTTTCCAACAGCTGATGGAACCGAAAGTCAATTTCCGTGTCTCAGGACCGTGGAGCCCCTGTGTCCCTTATCAATGACAGCCTGCCCTTGGGGGGGGGGCCCTGGGGAGCAGCTCGGGGAGACCTGGGAAGAAGCCCACTTGGGAGTTCCCCAGAGGGTCAGATGCGTCCCACTGGTTTTCCAGCTGGGACCCCCTCACACGGGGACTTTGGCCAGAAGAGAGCCTGGAGGGAGACGCGGCCCAAGGCCACCACGGTCCAGACAGTGCACGTCTCCTGTAGCTGTTCTAGACCCGGGATTTCTGTGCTCGGAGGAAGGGGAAGCCCGCGTCGCAGCCCAGGACCAGAGGCGGAACCGGCCTCGCCGCCAAGTCAGACGAGGTGTGCTCCGTTCTCTCTACCTCGTTTCTAAACATTTACATGATTTGAGTGATTTAATTGCCCCAAAAAAGAACTTACCTTGTCAACGTGATTAGCGATCTCTATTAATCGCTGCTTAACTTTTTCCAGATCTTTTCCTTGCCTCTGAAACTTAATAATTTTAAATGTCAGCATTAATCACGGCAAGAATATCCATCAAATCGCATCTTCCCAGCCCCTGGAAATGGGAAGTCCTGGCTTCACAGAGCGCCCAGGACCCTCCCCGGTTTACGGTGAAATGAGCTCCCATCCTGAGGAGTAAATTTCCCTGTCTGGGGACTTTCTGAAACTCCCTGAAATTTGCCCAAGCCAAGCGCTCATAAGACAGTAACTTCAGCGATTTTTCCAGCCTCCTAAATGATGGAGGTTGTGACATGTTTTGGCAGAGAGAACAGACAGTGAGAAGGCAGTCCAAAGCCATTTTTCATATCATCGACTTGATTTTAACTTCCTCAGAAATTTCCTTTATACTTGTTTTTAAAAATTAAACTGTAAAAGTAATAGAAGCCCATGGCAACAAGTCAAACAATGCAGAGGAGAATGGAGGAAAGTTAAGGAGCTCTGCTTCTCCCCTCGAATCTGACCTTCCTGACTGGGAACAGTTTTCTGAGAAACTGTCAAGCCTGTTTCATTCATAGGTGTCAAGTGAGTTCACGAGAAGAAGTCACCATTCACACCACGCAGCGGAGGCACGGAGGGGATGCAGAGATCATCTCAAAACAGCTCATTGGAAACCAATTAAAGGAAGAAAACGAACGTAGCCTCGAAGCCCACGTCAGTTTTACTGCGGTGTCCCTGCAGCCTGCGTTCCTTAATTCATTTTGGTTTGGGATGTGTTGGACATTTTTAAACCCAACTTCCCCCCAAATCTTTTAGAATATTCCCAAGCCATCTGCCATTTCCCCTGAGTAATTCTGTTCGGGGAGCTTAGCTGTAGGGTAGCTCTGTCTTTGCTTCAGCCCTTGCTATAATTTTGTAATATCAGATACACTTTTACTATTTTATACGTTGTAAGCCCAGGAAACCACTTCAATGGGTTGTATCCAATGCTTTTAAGGGCTCCTAGGAAATGAGGTCAATCAGAGCAAGGAGTAACTCGCTCAACGTTGTCTTCTCCCTATTATTGTTTTTAACCAACCGTGCCGGGAAGTTTTAAAATGCTCTTACCTCTCGGTTGTCCGCGACGATAACCAGCTCAACGTACTTGGTCGTCTTGAGGGTCTGCCTTTTATGCTGCCGAAAGGAAACACGGACTTAAATTACTCTTCGCGCATCTCTGCGGCTTCCAGAACACTGCCCGTATCTCTGGACCCAGGCGCTTTCACTGAGGCGAGTCTCTCCTCCCCGCCGCCACCGGCTCTACCCTTGTCCCCTCTGGAGGGTCACCTCCGACCCCAACCACGTCTGGAAAACCTTCTCCACCGGCTTCCATTTGCACCCGGGAAATCCTTCGAGAGGACTGCCGCCTGCCTGCTCAATCCCTGATGGCAGGATGAGAACGAGGCAAGAACGTTATGACATGAAACACACGCGGAAACAAGTCAAACCGAAGCACTTTCTGGAACACGAGCCGGCCATTTTGAGCCGTGTGCCGCGCGTTTGAAGGTCACTACAGAAGGCGACACGGTGAGATTCAGTGTCTCGCGTGTGTGTTTCCTTCTCCTTTCGGGCCTAGTTTTGGAATTTGAGAGAAGTGAAAGAGAACACATTTTGTGCAGGGACTGCAGGGCCCTTCTGGGGGAAGCACTGCCTAATCCGTTTCAGGCAGCTTATTTCTCGTGGCCGGTCACGGGGACATCTAGTTAGAAGCAAGAGATGAGGGGCGCCTGGGTGGCTCAGTCGGTTAAGCGGCCGACTTCGGCTCAGGTCATGATCTCGCGGTCTGTGAGTTCGAGCCCCGTGTCGGGCTCTGTGCTGATGGTTCAGAGCTTGAAGCCTGCTTCTGATTCTGTGTCTCCCTCTCTCTCTGCCCCTCTCCTGCTCATGCTCTGTCTCTATGTCTCTCAAAAATAAATAAACGTTAAAAAAAATTAAAAAAAAAAAAGAGGCAAGAGATGAGTGGTCCGGAGAATGGGGAACAGCCGGGCTGGAACAGAGTAGGGCAAGAAGGAGGAGCTAAGAGTAAAACCAGAAAGGAACAAAGGAGACAGAATAGCAAGAAACAGTGTCAAGAAAGGAAGAAAAGACTGAGCTCTACGCCCTGGAGAAGGGGTTTGGGGAGGGTGAAAGGGTGGAGAGGAATATAGAAACCGTGCGTCACGGGGTAGGTACGAAGAGGTGGATGGTAGAAGTATGAACTCCTCCTGAATAAAATCAGCCTGTGAAGTGGGTTACGTTTCAATCAAGTTTCCTCAAAAAACATTTGCGCTCTTCCATGAATCACTGGGAGCATCCCAAAGGCATTTTTAGGAGGAAAAGAGCAATTCATGGAGGGTGGTCTCCAAAAAGCACACATTAAAAACAAAAAAACAAAGCCTTCTGTTTCTTCAGTAAAAGGCGGTTGGAGGAAAAGGGGGTTGAGGTGGGGCTCGGTCCCCGGGACGGATGCGCTGGTTTGTGCGTTTACGACACCGCTTCTCGTTCGAAGCTCTCGCGCTCCGACCACGCTTTCAGACAAAAGCAAAAATGACCGCGGCATGCTTTGTATCGGCCTTCCGGTCCCATCATCCGGAGGGAGACATCTTTTATAAAACGAATCCCCGTCACCCCGGGATCTTCCACACAGGATTTTTATAAGGAAAACGTTTGTATCATAGCAGTGTTCCTGCCCGCGGCCCAGCCGTGCTGACTCATGGATTTAGGGATCCCTCAAGAAATCTGGAAACCTTATGGAGGAGGGAAAAATAAAGCACCAGGAAAGGTATCATTTCTCTTATTTTTACAACGTTACGAGAAAAGAAGTCAAGTTTTCTAACTATGTGTTACGGGCATGCTCTATGGTGATAGCTGTGGACTCGGACGGGAGAAAAGAGTAGCCCCAGGGGTGCCCGCCGGTGTACCCCAAATGAGACACCTTTGGAAGGGGTGAGGATCTTGCCCGTTTCCCTTATCGAGGTGTGAACGAAGCAGAAGTTTCCGTTTCTCCCACAACGCCGCGACTCGTGGTGAACAGATTCCGCAAATTGTACAGAAGAAAATACAGCTCTGTCACAGAACAAATGAATTAATCTCCCGTCGAAAAACTCGCAGGAAGGGCCTTGGTTGTTTAGACGCTTCTACCTTTCAGACCACGAAGGGGTGAAATAAACGACCAGGGGGTTTCTCCAAATGGCCTTGGCTCATCATTTAGAAAACACACAATCCCAGATAATGAAAACAAACACATGAACACGATTTTCCTGTCTCTGCAGTTTTTGGAGGAGCCCGGATTTTCTCATGAATTCAGAGAATTGCAAGCTCAGAGAGAAGTCTAACCACATAATAATAAAAAGCCACGGGGGAGTGGCCGGCTCACGGCCGCGAACATTCATTCCCCCACCAGCGGCACACACAGAGAGGCTTAAATTACCTCCACATGATTTCGACCTCTCCGGGCCGTCCCGTTAAAAAAAAAAGATCATCCTAAAAAGTTTTGATATGCAGAGCAACATTCGAAACCGGTTGCTTGATTGAATTTTCATTTTTGGGGTTATAAACAAAAGCCCTTCCCCAAACAGACAGGAACTTAATAAGCCCCTGAGTGTGGCCCAACAGTCTCGGTTCCAAGGTGGAGACCGAGGCGTTCTCTGAGTCAACCGGTTCCCCTTGAAGACATCATCACGGCCAAGTTCCCAGAGACAGAATATCCCCTGACATGCTGCAGCAGAACTTCGGCCCTGGGGACTTAACCCAACCCAACTCGGAAAAACAAGCTGAGATTAGGGTTTCAGTAAACTCTCATCGAACCTCCTTCCCCATATGGGCCAGACTATTCGTACGTTGTTACTCGCCCCACAAATATCTCCTGTAGGGCGATTGTGTTTGGCACAGTGTCAGGTGCTGGGATGGAGGGATGGACAAGAAACCTAAGGTAAAGGGCTCACGAGGTCCACATCCCTACGGGGTTAGAGGACGGGGTGACGATAAAAAAATTAACAGAAATAAAGCCGAGTCTGTGGAAGGTGCTGTTGCGACGAGGTTAAAGACAGGGGCGAGCGACTACAGTGGCTGGGACCTGAGGAAGGGCAGTAGGTATGTTCAGAGGAAGAGTGTTCAGACACATGGAACAGCAACAGCAGAAGTCCTGAGGCTGGGAGACTAGGGAGTGTTGGAGCAACAGGCAGGATGGCTACGTGGTCTAGATGGAGGGAGGGTTGTGGATGAGACATGGATGGGGCGGGGGGGTCCACAGCAAGGAGGCTGAAGGGGACCTAAGAGCAACGGGGAGTCCCTGCCTGTGAGGTTTTAGAAACATCACTCTGGCTGCTGGGAGAACGGATTATTGCAAGACGATGGTGGAAGCCGGGAGTGCAGGTGACTGCTGGTGACGGCTGGGACTGGGACCATGGAGCTCAGCAAACGGATTCCAGGGGACTGGGATACGACCGCTGACAAGAGAACAGTGACAACGGAGCCAGGGCCAGGGTTTCCGAGGGTGGCAAGATCGGCAAATTAAATAGATCACAAGTTTGGTGTATCTTCCTCTGAGCAAAGAAGGGTCGTTGTTGGCTCACATGAGGCTCCTCCCTTGACTCTGCGGTCACTTGAAGAATATTTGGAAGCTGAGCGCTGGTCCCCTCTGTGCGAAGTCTTCTCCTGTACCCTAATAGGGACTTGCATGGGGCACAGCCTCTGGGGCCCGGCTGGCACGCGGGCTGCAGAAATGGCCAACACGAGAGGCGAGAAGCCGGAAGAACGGGCTCAGTCTGACGAACTGGATATTAATGGGACAAATGAAGCAGAGTCCAAAACTCCAGTGGCACCAGTGAGATCGGCTATGTATTCATCCAGGGTCTTCATCCACTTGGGTCTTAATAGGCATCCACACCAGGAGATTTTGGGGGCTCGGCTCACACTGATGGCCGCTCAGGGCCGAAGAAGCAACCCCGGAAATACCTCTGTTAGCTACCAACCAGATCTACCAACGAACGACCGAGGCAGCGACAAAAGTTGATACGGTCTCTTAGAGGAGGCACGGACGTGCAGGCGGTGATGTTAGGGAGGAATTAAGTATGCCTGCCGTAATTAGTGAGGTCAATTAATGAGGGCTGTCCTGATAGCCCACGATTCTTAGGCTCTGTGGAGGACATAAACCATTATTGCTGCTCCTAACACCACCGCGACTGGGTCTTCTACTAAACCAATAGGAGAGGCTGTCTAGAAATCAAAAGCAGTAGCGTTGGCCCATTTCAGAATGGCTACTGTTTTTTAATGTTTATTTATTTTTGAGAGAGAGAGAGAGAGAGACAGAGAAAGAGAGATTGGTTAGGGGAGGGGGAGAGAGACACACACAGACACACACAGAATCCAAGGCAGGCTCCAGGCTCTGAGCTGTCAGCACAGAGGGCTTGAACCCACAAACCGGGAGATCATGACCTGAGCCGAAGTTGGCCACTTAACTGACAGAGCCACCCAGGCGCCCCCGAAGGGCTCTGTTTGAGAAAACCCAAGAGGGTCTCCCTGGCCAGCTCAGCAGCCGTCTCCTAGAGGAAGTATCGCCTTTTACATCTGACTCGTAATTACCCACACGAATGGAGGGGAACCACAGCACAGAGAATCCCCAAAGAGAGGATAATTCAAACACAATTTACATTTGCCTTTGGGATGCATTATGCGATCGCAGATGTACCGAGCCTTCACCCGGAGCTCGCTCAGGCCCGTGTTAAAATGAGTTTGCATTCCTGAATGGCCGGTTGCGGGACAGGGAAGGGGGGTGGCGAGCCGGCAGGGCAGCTGAGTGGCAGGGGCGCTGCGGGGTGCGGAGGCGAGACCTGACCGCCAAGCTGTGTGACTGCGGGCGCCCTTCCGGGAGCGACTTGGGTCCTCGCTAAAATCGAACGTAGAGCCTTGTAAAAATGACAAACAATCCCTCAGGCTTATGTTCTGGCCAGGGCATACCCCGAGTGCTGATTTATTCCTGCAGCAAATATCTGCCGGAAAAATCTCAGCCTGCAAATCCATCTTTGCAGCAGCCACCATTTGGCAGGGGCGGGAAATGCTGGGCCAGGCGGTGCGGCCGCGGCACTGCGTACACGAGACGAGCGAGCTGCGGTGACCTTGAATTTTCTGAGTACGGAATAAGGCGGTTGTGACCGAGGCAGGTGCGCGGCCCGTCACTCGGATGCGCCCCCTCCGTATCTACCCGAGATGCCGTCCCCGACCGCCTCGCCTGCAATTCCACTTCCCAACTACTCCCCTTATTTGAAAATGACGTTCTGTCTCGTTTTCATTATGTAGGTGTCCTTGAAGTCAGAGCCATTTTCTCTTCCATAAAAACGATCGCAGCGATTTCTAGAGAAAAGCATCGAGGACGGGGCTGCCGCCTTCCTTTTCCATTTAAAGGTCCATCTCCACCCCAATATGCGTTGTTAACAGAACAGCCTTGGTATTCTGGTTTGCCGCCTTCCTCCACAAGTCAGAAGGACTGGAAATTACGGTGCCAATCATAGTTGGAGAGGCCGTGAGCTTAGTTAAAGAATGAAAGTGCTGGCTGGCAAGGAGAGACCAAGCCCGCACTTCTGCACGAAATGGCCAACGTTCTTGAGCTACACTGAAGCTGTCAAGTTACAAATCCTGCGCCATGTGGGCGCCGGTGTCTTCGACAAGGGACTCGAAGCAAAGCGCCTCGGAAACAAAATGCAAATGTTCTACTTGTTTGTGACTGTTAGAGCTATGGCTTCATCACCTCCTCTCTAAGGTCTGGAATGCAAGGCAAGAGAGTGGGAAGAGGGAAAGAAACGTGCCCCAGAACCCCGGAGGCTGGTCTTTGTGACTCCGTCTCTTAAACCTGTCACTCCATGATGGGTGGGGGGCGACAAGCAGGATGAAAACTCCCGGAGCTGCTGTTGCGTGGGGGGTGGGGGTGGGGGCAGACTTTTTCAAGCTCTGCTCCCTGGGGGCAGTTCAGCCTCTACCACTGAGTACCAGTGTCGTGGTGGCCACAGTCCCAGACGGGGGTTCTGACCCTTCCGTGTGCAAGAGAAAGAAAAAGAGGTGGCAATCGCCTGCCATAGAAAATCTTGTAAGCGTATTTGCATATTTAAAAAAATTTTTTAATGTTTATTTTTGAGCGAGAGAGAGAGAGAGGTACAGAGAGAGAGGGAGACACAGAGTCCGAAGCAGCCTCCAGGCTCTGAGCTGTCAGCAGGAGCCCAATGTGGGGTTTGAATCCACGAACCGTGAGATCGTGACCCGAGCGAAAGTCGGACGCTTAACGCACTGTGGCCACCCAGGCGTCCCTAAAACCTTGTAAGCATATTAAGAAACAGAGGATGTTAGGGTCACACAGGCAGAACACCGGGACAGAGACAATGAATGACAACCAAAATGCAGGTTAGGGGAACACTGTCTACTCACAGCTGTGTGGGATATTTTATGAAGGAGAAGAAATCACTTAGGATAATGTTTACATGATTAGGAATGAATGAAGGGCGATGATATTTAGGGAATGTTGAATGTTAAGCAGTGTAACATTCGAAGTCGGGAAAGACAAAACGTGCTTTTAAGTGGAACCCAAAAAAACAGTCCCTAGGCCATCAAATATCAGCCCATTTGACATCGTATCTGTGAATTCTTGATTTCTTGTCAAGAGAGGAAGAGGACAGTCAGAGATGAAAAACCAGGAAATTGTTGGTAACTTCCTATCAGGTCGTGCTCATCAAAAGGCAGGACCCCCCTTACTCCTTTTTAAAGAGGGTTCATGGGGCGCCTGGGTGTCTCAGTCAGTCAAGTGTCCGACTTTAGCTTAAGTCATGATCTTGCGGTTTGTGGGTTCGAGCCCCACGTCGGGCTCTGTGCTGACAGCTCAGAGCTTGGAGCCTGCTTTAGATTCTATGTCTCCCTCTCTCCCTGCCCCTTCCCTGCTCGCACTCTGTCTCTCTCTCTCTCAAAAACTAAACATTAAAAAAAATTATACCCCAGTAAAAAAAATGAATAAATGTGTGCATGTTTAAAGAAAAACAGAGTGTCCACTGTGGCCTGTGGTGCCCGCATAATACTGGATATAACAGTGACAGGGAGCCATCTGGGGCGGAGGTTTCACGGTATCGCACCACGGGGTGTCGGGGCCTCTGTTTCTGTCCGCTTAGCGGGGAGGGAGATCAGTGGCCCAGACTCCATTGGGTAATGACTCTTTCTGCTTCTGCAGCAGAAGGAGACACCTTTGATGAGCAGGCCCCGGAGCAGGTGGCCAGAAAACACAGGGCGCTTGGACGGTCCCGGGAAGGAAGGGCGGGCATTGACGGCAGGGTCAGGGTGAGGGTCAGGGCCACGCCATGCTCCTCAGCAAAACTGTGGGCCAGGACTCAGTTCTCCTCTGCACGGGCACGCAGGCAGAGACCGGGAATGTTACGCCAATCGTAATGAAGACCCTAACTGTAAACAGACCGGTGAGTGAAGACACCTCCACCCTGTCTTCCTCCTGCAGACAGGGTTGCCGCCCAAGAATAGGTGAGTGTCCGTTCTCGCCTTGTTCATCCAGGTGGGTGCTATGGGGGGAGGGGGTGTGTGTGACCATGGGTCCGAGCCCCCCGTAGGTTCTGACACGTAATGAAGGGTGATTTTGTCGGCCTCTGAGCCTGACTATATCACAGATTAATGAGACTGACACTGACATTTGCAAGACAACGACGGAGGTTTCAGCATTTGTGTGCGCTCTGCACGCCCGATGCCAACCACTCCAGATAAACGGGGAGACTCCATTCCCCGGGACACAACATCCAGAGGCTTGGGTGCCCCTGGCTGGAGCTCCCGCGCCCCCAGGAGCACGGCCTCGATTCCCCTACCCTTCTTGCCCACGTCCGGGAGGGTGGCGGGAGCCTGCTCTCCTCGGCCGGTGTAGACGTGCTGTGATGAGATCCGCAGGAGCCCCAGGTGCCTCTCAGGTTCTCCACTGGGAAGAGCTTGTATTCATTGGTCTCATTTCTCATTGGTTCCAAGATATACGTGTTATTTTCAAATGTAATCAGTCCCCTGTTGAAAAACAAAGAAGAAAAAAATTTGTAAATTTGAAAGGTAGCTTCTTGTTCCTGGCCAAGGCCCTCTTCTTAAGAAGGAATGGAACGGCAGGAGAAAGGCCGACTTATTTATACCTTCAGGTTTTAATGGGGAAGGCCATTTCGGTGCCATGCGGTTGCATGGATTCTTCTAGCAAATGCTTTGAAAACAAGTCTGAGAAATTTTTTGTTTCAGATATTTTATGGTAAAGAATAGACTGTATTTAGCTTCTATGTTTTTTAATTTCAATTTACAGTTTTGTTTTGTTTTTAACTGGCAAAAAGAGTTGAGAGAAAAGATGTTTCCTCTGCTTGGCAAATAGCTCTATCTGAATTAGCAGGTGTGATTCAGAAGGGAAATCTTTTTCTTTCTTTTTTTTTTTTAACGTTTATTTATTTTTGAGAGACATAGAGACAGAGCATGAGCAGGGGAAGAGAAGAGAGAGAGGGAGACCCAGAATCTGAAGCAGGCTCCAGGCCCTGAACCGTCAGCACAGAGCCCGACGCGGGGCTCGAACTCACAGACCGTGAGATCATGCCCTGAGCTGAAGTCGCCGCTTAACCGACCTGAGTCCCCCCAGGCGCCCCGGGAAATCTTTTTCTTTAAAGGACAGCTCCTGCATAGGAATTATTCAGTCTGACCTACTGTGTTTCCTCAATATTTGAGAGGATTCTGACATCGGGTTGAGCATACACTTGCACTTACTGGCGGGAGACGTGTCCATAAAGGAAGCAGTGTGAGCACACAAAGCATTAGAAATGCTTCTGGAAGGCTGAGGTCTGCGCCCAAGTCTGACTTGGCTAAAGGGGGATCTCTCCTTGTAGGAGCGAGGACCACTGGGAAACATCCAGGACCTGAGGTTGACAAGGCGGCCTTGGGGGTCTGGCAGGCTGGGTGTAAGTCCCAGCTCTGGTACTTACTAATTGTGTGACCTTGACCTCTTTGACCTTGGTTTCCTTACCTGGAAAAACGGGATAATAATACCTATTTCCCTTGGCTGCTATGTCGTCTAATGAAAACTTTCAGTCCTGGGGGGGCCGTGAGTCAGTGATTAAATGGTAGTTGTCCTTTTTGTTATCAACAAGGGCAGGCCCGCGGATTAGGCTTCTGTGAACGTGTTATTCCAATGACTGACAATTTCAGAAAGGTCCTGTGCTTGGATAGCACGTCTGCCCACACCCTCGCCATTCGTGACTGCCTGATATGAAATATAGCGTTAATACGAGAAATATACTAGTGGGAGTGACAGTAACTCCTTAGTTACCGAAGTAACTTCACTACTTCGATTCAAAGAAAACTTGGAAGTAACTTTTAGATTTGGGAGTAAAGGTATAAATTCTTTTAAAAAAACAGACGACTTTGTTAACATTCTACCTTGCAGAGAGAGGAGATAGCGTCAGGCCGTGGACCGCAACGCACACCCGCCCTTCTGCACGGTTGAGCACACTTGCACTTATCTGGCAACGTTCCGCTTCCCAGAAACGAGCAACGCTAGCTGGGGACAGTCAGCTTCCTTCAAGTGATGGGAACATGACGGTTTCTGGGTCTCTCTTTTCCAGGGTGGGACCATAAAGTGATTTAAAAGGCTCTTCTTGATGTTGCAAGAAGGATTTTCTTTGGAGAAATGGCAATTTGAGTAGTAGCAAACTGGCGGCTTCAAGAGTTCCCACACAATAATGGAAGCTTCTAGAGACTTCCATTATCTAGCAAGGTAACCACAACCTCTCCACTAGAGAAATGCCTACATGTTCACGTGAGATTTATCGCGTTAAACAATCTAACCTAGTGAGTCTTTACCTTGTTGGAGACGTGAACCCTTTTATCCCCTTCTCAGAAAAATTCACATATGCACATGTCCGCAGTATTTTGCAGACCATTTCAGAAGATTCAGGACTACAGAGGAGGTCCATGGGCTCAGGTTTAGCGCAGTAGTTCTAACACATAATTTACATGGCATCGACTCAAGGATCTGAGTGTGCCTTAGTCCTGAAGAAAGAGCTGAGGGGCGCCTGGGGGGCTCAGTCGGTTGAGCGTCCGACTTCGGCTCGGGTCATGATCTTGCGGTCTGTGATTTCGAGCCCCGCGTCGGGCTCTGTGCTGATGGCTCAGAGCCTGGAGCCTGCTTCACATTCTGTGTCTCCCTCTCTCTCTGCCCCTCCCCCACTCGTGCTCTGTCTCTCTCTGTCTCAAAAATAAAAATTAAAAAAAAAAAAAAGAAAGAGCTGAAAAAGCCCTTTGCTTCATTCGTTTTCTTCAGAAAACCTGAGCCTTTCTCCAAAAGAGGGACCTTAGAAGACGTTCCTATGTCACTCATTATTGCCTCTTTCACCTCTTCACTCATGCTATGCTTATCACTTTAAAATTTTAGCCTATGCGCTGTTAAAGCAAGTGCCATCTTAGGCTTATTAATGGCCCGTTTATAGGTGAATATTTAGCCACTCTTAGATTTTAACCGAGTGACAGTATTTCAGTACTCAAATAGCATGGAAGGAAGAGGTCTGAGTGAGTCACGTATTTGTTTTGAACACAACTGGTGACCAAATACACTCTACGCGATTCATTCTCGTTCAACTGGTTTACTCCAGCCGTCCTACTGAACGAAGTCACAGGCAGCGGGAAAGAGAAAGATCATGCCCAGGTGCTTGTGACCCAACTCATGTCTTCCTATGTCCCCAGTAGACCGTACGGTTACGACTTTGGTCATCGACTCTGTTGGCGTGGCTTGTATCTCTCTTCTTAAGAAGTTCTTTATGAAACAAAACTTAGGTTTCCAAGTTTGGAATGGGCAATGGGGGATTTTTGTTTATTAAAGTTGGTTTTAAAGAGTCGAAATTCAGAAAGAGTACTTAAAAAAATAGGCCAAGGAAATGCAGAAAACACACACACTTGAAGGGAGAACACAGATTTGCTGAAAAATAGACTTTCTTGTCCTAAAACGACAATGATCCCAATATTTCATTTCATACCCCCAAATTTTCTATTTTGCATTAGATTTAAATAAGCTGGACCCTCACAGTAAAACATGTCACCAAGTTCTAATCACGAGAAACAAATTACTGAAAAGGTTTTTCTACTTTATGGAAAACTTTTAGAAATTGTTCCTTAGTCATAAAAATGTTCTCATATCTCCTTTTATCTTCTAAGTCATCCAAGGGCCAGATGTTGAGAAACCAGGGTGAAGGCTTTCCCTTTGCTCCAAACAACCCGTGGCCTGTAATGCAGCTTAATTAAAAAATTGCTTTGGACTGTCTTGGGTATAATTAATCATTTAGCCCTAGAGATTGCTGGAAACAACCGTGGACACAAAATTCAAGGATTCAGGGTTTCTGAGATGTAAAATTTTGATGTTCTCACAGCCCTTGCTGGCCCCGGGCTAGATAAGCGAGTGTAATTCAAACGGAATGTCATAGATATTTAGTTGTAAAGTTGGAGTTGGAAGCATCTCGGAGTATGGAATTGAAATCCAGCAGACTTTGAAATTGGGGCTTTTTCCCCCTTGCCAGAGTGGGGCAGGAGAATGGAGACGCTGGGTACCTTCTCCAGGGAAAGATTAGGAGGATACTGGACCCGCCGTCATGGTGGGGAGTGAGGCCAAGTTCTTGGGCAGGGAGTTGAGTACATGAACGGAGGAAAGGAGAAGAGAAAGGCGTGGTTGGGGGTGACGAGGGCCACCTGATGGCTCTGGGCTGTGCTCATGGCATTCATCACTCAGTGGGTCCGCACACGGCTGTAGCTCTGCCTGTCATCCCCACTGTCAAGGACACGTGGGGGGCTACAGGCAGAGCTGAGACCTGTGTGCCCAAGCCCTGCACCTTTCAAGCCTCACGCCCTCTTGCTTCTCTCCAGCACTGCTTTGAGAGGGAGGTGGGGCCTCTCATGAGAAGCATGAGAAGGAAAAGAGCCAGAGAAATGGAGAGGCTTTGTTGAATATAGGCAGCCTCACTTTAAATTTTAAAATCGTGTTGTTTTTCCTTCAACGGAAATGAAGAGGAATCTATTAAAATTTTCAATTGACTTTGTTAGCTCTCAAAGTGAAAACTCAGGAGGCCTGTATTTCCTCCGGATAAGTTTTTGTTTTTCTCAAAATCCGGTTTTTAATCTCCGAAGCAATGGCGCGTCAGGCAATAACAAGCTTAATGCCGTTGTTCTTATTATGATGTTTCTTACTACTCCCGGGCAAGTCGGAGAGTGCCACATGGATTTTGACTACCTGTAACACGGTAATGATTAGAATATATGAATTATCCGGACCTGGTTCCATGTTCAAGGGCTAATTGAATTTTCATGGAAAAAAAGACTTTCGGTCTCAAGATCAGGCTGCCAGTCATAAGTTAGAAATGAGGCTGGCGTGAAATTTAATTTCAGTCCTTTCCTGGGGGAGCCCAAGGGTAAAAGTAATATCCCACCTCACACGCGCTGGATACAGCGATCACAGCGGTGTTAGTGAACCCGCAAGCCCTGCTGGGTTTCTATACAACAAGTGGTTTCCATGGGAACTACTCGTGTACAATCAGAACAAATACGCAGCGTTCCCTACTACGTGCACAGCCCGGGCCAGCCGTAGGACATACAAAGATGTCTCCCCCATGGTTCCCGTTTCAAATGTAATTCACGTCCGGGTTGGGGAGGCATGACAGAAGAGGTAAAAGGCTAAACTCGCACAGTCACACAGCTGGTCCGCGGCACAGCCAGGAAGCCCCAGGTGGACCTGGCTCCCAAGCCAGGCGGCAAAGGCCGCCCATGGGATGGGTGGTCAGCCCGGTGCTGGCCGAGGGAGGGTTCACAGACAGGCCCGTGTGCAACAGGGGGCCTTGAGGGGAGTTTGGGAGGATGGGGAGGGCTTGGAGGGCAGGGAGCACGGAAGGAAGGCGGGGCATGGATTCGGGCTTCGTTCTCTGCCTCCATCCTTCACCGTGGCTTTGGCCTTGGCCGCACTGCGGCCTCACCGCATACCGTTCCACACCCTTCATGCAGACGAAGCAGCGCCTCTTAGACACGCTTCAAACTCCCGACCGACAGGATTCTGCTCCTGCTATCCGTCCCCTCTTTCCTCTGCCTTTCCCCACCCCTACCCCAGGACCTTGGTGGCCACCCCTCTGGCCTGAAGCAAGATGCTTTAAGGGCAAGGCGATGTTCTATTCCTCACTGTCCCCACCCAAAGGCCTGCCACCGTTCCTGCGGCCGCCCTTGGCTGCAGTGACCTCCCGGGCTGATGCATAACCTTCACGGCTCAACACAGCCAAACCCTCAGGATTGCCGGCACTCCTGTCCCTTCTGTGGTTTGTCTTGCGGTTTTGTGCCCCCCATGTCGCAGCACTCATTCCGCAGCGCGCAAATCGCACGTGGCTGCTTCGCACACGCGAGCAGTATTTTCCTTATTTGCTTTGGTTTTCCGAGCCCCGCACTGGGACCGGCATGATCACTGGGCGACCAGGACGTGAGCCGGTGACCAGCGCGCGTGTGCGGCAGGCGCTGAGTGGCTCTGACTTGCCGGTCGCAGAGAGCCATGCGGTTTCGCGAGCAGCGGGGTGGCAGGACTGACGTTGTGATCAAGCCGTGCTTTTGAAACATGACCTTCTGGAATGCGCGAGATGGCCGGGAGGGAAAGGGTGGAGGCAGGAAGCACGCGTGGGAGGCAACTGAACAGTTTTGGAGCAAGGGTCGATCCAGGGTGGCGACAGGGAAATGTGAACGAGAGACACTTTATAAGAAGCTTGCAGGGGCCCTGAGCACGAGAGGGGTCATGAAAGGTCACCAGGGGCCAGGTTTAGGAGCCAGAGGCAGGCTGGACCTGTCACTGAGAAGAGGCAGGAGGGGAGCCCTTCTGGGGACTGAGGAGTTAGGATTTGGACATCTTGGAGTTTTGGGAGAGAGTGGAGCAGGGGAGAGCTGACACGACCTCGGGGGACCATCAGGATGGACACCAGTGCCGCCCTTCGGGGGGGGGGGAGCGGATGAACCGTGAGCTCAGCGCCGGCTCCCGCAGGTGGTCCTGCAGGACTGCGGAATGAGCGTCCCCAGGGGAGGAGGAGGCAGGGACAAGGAGAGCCTGGGCCTGAGGCGGTAGGCGTGGCCAGGGGGCTGGAAGGCGGGCAGCGAGGCTGGTGGAGGAGGGAGCAGAGGGCACCGTGCAAAGCTCAAGGCCAGATCGGCTTTACCTCCAGTCTACGCCAGTTTCTTCGTTAATATGGCCTACTACGCTTCGGAGATTTAGAAACAAATTTTGGACAGGCTAGGATCGAGTGTCACCGACCACTTGATGTCACCAAAGGTGACTGAGCACCCACACCATGCCAGGTTCTAGGTTGAACCTGGAACCCACGGTCCCGCAGACTGGAAAGTAAAGGCAAAATCATCCCAGTGCACCTGACTTTCTGGCCCGTTAGACCACTCTGCCGCAGGTCATTTGGGTCGCGCCGTGAGCTCTGGAAAAAACCACATCCTCCCAGGTAAGTGACCAGAGTCAAGCCACACGGCGCCCGGGAGGGCGGTGAGCACACGGCACTGGACGCGGCGGAGGCCTGCAGGGAGGCTGTGCCTCCTTTCCCGGGCTGCCTCGCTCCCTCCGTCCGCTTTCCCTCCTAAGACTCCTTTCCCTTCTCACCTCCTCGGCTGCTTCGCACGGTGGTGGCAGTACCTCTGCCCTCCCCCTCGTGACAGCGGCCGGTGATGATCGACAAAGTCTGGCGGCCCCTGAATGTCCTCGCCACCCCACGGGTTATGTGTGGACGCACGCGGTTAGTGCGTGCGCGTGAGCGCGCAAGTGTGAGCGTGCAAGTGCACGGGTATGACGGTGTCAGCGTGTGTGCACGAACACTTTGTGCTCAAGTGTCTTGAACCCCGTTTCGAAGTAGAATTATTGTTATAACCGATGCTGGTTTACAACGCTAGACACCGGTTCCATCTGTAAAGTGAGCGGCGGGCTTGCGTCCGTTACACCGCAGGGCTAAGCCTAACCCCAGCCGCCGCGCCTGCGGGGGATGGGAACGCCCTCGGCCGATCCCCAAAGCGCGAGCCCCCAAGACTGCTTGTGCCAGACGCGAGTAGGAGGCAGGCGGGGGGAGCAAGAGAACGAGAAATGGTGAGGGACAGTCCCCTCCCTCGAGGAGCTCGTGCTCCAGCCAGAGAGCTGCACGGGGATGGGAGGGACCCGGGGACATGCCGTTCTGGAGCTCCGGCAGGGGTGTGCGGGGGCTGGGTGTCTGTCCTGGGCTAGCGGGCTAGCGAGTTCTGTCCCCCGCAACGCGACCGCTGGGTCCCTGTGCTCTGCGGTGTGGAGGAGTCCCCGAGGGCGGGCAGGAGTCCCCGACGGCGAGGAGGAGTCCCCAACAGCGAGGAGGAGTCCCCAAAGGCAAGGAGGAGTCCCCGACGGCGAGGAGGAGTCCCCGACGGCGAGGAGGAGTCCCCGACGGCAAGGAAGAGTCCCCGACGGCAAGGATGAGTCCCCGACGGCGAGGAGGAGTCCCCAACAGCAAGGACGAGTCCCTGACAGCGAGGAGGAGTCTTTGATGCTCACGGGCCTCCCTGAGACAGGTGGGGGGTGAGGCACCGAGCAGGGAGAGCAAATGAGAGATCAGAAGGTGGGAGGGGAATCCTGCATCTTCGCCCTGAAGCCGCACGAAGGAGGACGGAGCATTTCGGGGAGACACAGGATAAAGTGGAAAATGGCCTTGTGCCTGAACTTGGCATTTGGCTTG
Source organism: Paguma larvata (assembly GCA_030068075.1). NCBI lineage: Eukaryota > Metazoa > Chordata > Mammalia > Carnivora > Viverridae > Paguma > Paguma larvata. Next base: position 20,328,211 of record CM057837.1, on the reverse strand, counting down.
GAGTCCTTCCCAAGCAGGGATCGACTCCGCGGCTGCCCTCACTCTTATGGCCTAATTTCCACGTTGCACTTCCTTCCCCTCTATTAAAGGGCCGTTTCCTCTTTGATCCTGCCTTCTACTGGGATCTTTACGCTTTTCTCTCTCCTTGCCTGCCTCCCCTCCCCCCGGGCTTCAAACGAAGAAGGCTGACTCGTTGGCTTCTTTCTCTCCGCTCTTCCCTGTTCCGGGACTGAGTTCTCCTTGCCGGCCCACGTTCGATCGAGCCTTTTTGGAGCGACGCAGGGTGTTCCTTCTCTGCGAACATGATCTGCTGGGCTCCAGTTCGCGTGACCCCGAGGACGCCGGCGCTCCCCTCCACGCCGCCAGATCTGCACGTGGCTTTGGGCCGCACCACACTGAATTGAATTTTTAATCCCTATTTTCTTTCTCAAAATCCACCCACCGGCCGGGGCCAAATGGCTGCATTTCTCCCGTAGCCCCGGTCTCCGTCGGTTCTTCTTCCAGGGAGCAGTCGATCGGACACAGTCTTTTCTCTGGTCTGTGAGACTCCACTTGCGAGATCTCCAGGTCGACTACATAGCTCTGGAATTTCTCTGTTGACGCACGGTCTGCTGCTTTTGTAACAAGGGCACAGAGATCTGGGAAGTCCGAGTTCCCGGGGCACCATCCACACGCGGGGCTCCCCCCCGCCGCTCCCGCCCCTCTTGGTGGTCGACACCAGAGGACGCAGGCCTACTCTTCTGACTTTTCCCGAAACCCCAGCCACGAGTATTTGACCGTGTCCCTCTTTGCCCGGTGATGGTCTGTGCCAAGTGCCCGGGAGGGGACACGGTCTGGGTGCTGGAGGAGAGAGATGCCGGCTGGGAATCAGACACTGCACAGTCTGGACAGAGGGGCTGACCTCCCCATGTGGGGGGACACCCACCTGCCCCTTTGGGGGGCAGCCCTGGGAAGGATAGGAGTTGCGACCGAGGGGCGTGGCCAAGCACAGAGGGCAGATCTATCCTATCTGAATATCGCTCTGGGATACTCTATCCAATGGTTCCTCTTCATTTAAGAAAATTAATTAATGTCACTGGTTAGTAAATTGTTTATATTAGAAAAAGGAACTTTTAAGAATACCTTATTTTCATTACTCATCAAGAGTTTGAGGGGCGCCTGGGTGGCTTGGTTGGTTAAGCATTGGACTCTGGCTCAGGTCATGATCCCACAGTTTGTGGGCTCGAGCCCCGCATTGGGCTCTATGCTCACAGCTCAGAGCCTGGAGCCTGCTTCAGATTCTGTGTCTCCCTCCCTCTCTCTCTCTCTCTGCCCCTTCCCGACTCTCACTCTGTCTCTGTCTCTCAAAAATAAATAAATGTGGGGCGCCTGGGTGGCTCAGTTGGTTGAGCGGCCGACTTCAGCTCAGGTCATGATCTCACGGTCTGTGAGTTTGAGCCCCGCGTCGGGCTCTGTGCTGGCGGCTCAGAGCCTGGAGCCTGCTTCGGATTCTGTGTCTCCCTCTCTCTCTGCCCTTCCCTTGCTCATGCTCTGTCTCTATGTCTCTCAAAAATAAATAAAAAAAAAAAACGTTAAAAATATTAAAAAAAATAAATGTTAAAAAAAAAGGATTTCCTTAAAAAAAAAAAAGAAGTTTGAGAAGCCTCTGAAAAATCACCTGAAAATTATTATCAGACCAATCCAGAAACCTCTGGGTTATGACGGTCTAAAACCTCTCCATCAATGTGTGGAGGAGGCCGGCTCGTTTCCGAGAGTCCTGGCCTTTCTCTGGCAAAAGTTCACCGGTTTTCCCTGACACACGCACTCTCCCCATTTTCTGTTCCTGGGGTGGGGTATGGTTCACCCCAGGCTGGCCCAGGGAGTTAAACCAGAGCATCGCACCTGCCACTGGCCACTGTGATCATTTCAGGGATGGGCCTGTGACCCAGCTGGGGCCGGTCGGACGTGTTCTGGGGAACTCTGCTGAGCTCGAAAGAGAGCCTTCGTTCTTCGACTTGCCCTCTGAGGATGGAAGCCTGGAGCTGCCTGCAGCCTCTCTGTCACCACGAAAATAAGCTGTGCATAAAAATAAAACCAACACGGGGGAAGGTAGAGGCTAGCATAGGGACAGAATGGACTCCGGTAGCATGAGTTAGACCCTGGATGCAGCCATGCCTGAAGCCGCTCCTGCCCTTTTAAGTAGCATGGGTCTACCTCCAAGCTTTGCTTGTTTTTAAGCCAGCTGGAGTAGCCTTCCTGTTCTTTGCTCACCTGGGCCTTTATATTAACTCGAGGGCTAGAAACCCCCAGCCTTTAATAAATGGCCTTTGAACAAAGAAGTCCATCTTTCAGGCTCCAGAGAGAAGCAGCAGTAAATTGTGGATTTTCCCCTTTCCATGTGCGTATCAGAGACTCCACTTTCAAGCGTATTGGCTACCACACAGGGCGGGGGACTGTGATTTCCACGTGTGATCTTTGCCACCGTGGCCTTGGGGGTGTCCACCCTGGTCCCCTTAGGAAGAGTACAGCCTTGCCTAGAAATAGCCCCGGACTCTGTGTGAGCACACCTGCCGACTGGCCCAGTCCCAGAATCAAAGCCCGTGAGACAGTCTCAAGGGTCTGATGGTGTTTCTGCTGGCTGCTCGCTCACAGTTGGGCACGGGGCTGGCTCTCTCACAGGTCACTGCATGTACTGTCAAAGCCGCCATGGCAGCCGGAGACTTTCTCTCTATTTTAACACAAGGAAGCTGGGGCTCAGAGAGGCCCGGTGACTTGTCTACTGTCACCCAGCTAGTTCACGGCTCGGGCTGTTGTGTGCTAGGGTGGAAATGGCCAGTGCTGGCCCCGGATCAGCCACCTTGAATGGGTCACCCCCCCTTCATTCCAGATGCCGCCAGGTCTGACCCCACCCTGTCCTTCATCTCTGTTCACGCCTGTCTCCCCCAGGAGCCCGAGCTCCGGTTCCCCCGTGAAGACTGGGCCCTATCTCCACGCAGCTCATTAATCTTCGGACTCCATCCTCCTTCTCTGTGCCCCGCAAGCTTCCCACTGTGCTCTTGGGACTCTGGTCCAGCCTCAGAGTACCCCCCACCTGGGTCCCTCCCGGCCCCGGCTGAAACCTGGCCAACCTCTGCTGACACCACTTCCCCCGGCTGCCTCTCAAGACGACACTTCACTGGCTGAAGTCCCTCCTTCCTGGACCCCAGTCCCTTTAAGGGGAGCCATGGTCCTCCTTCTGCGTACTGTCGCTCGCAAGTGAGGCGCCTCCTCCGGGAGCCCACCGTGCCTGCTGGGCTTGCACGTGTATGACAGACCCTACCTAGGGAGTGATTTTCCCACGGCTTCCTCGGTCATTGCTCAGTAGCGGGGCGTGGTCCTTGCGTGTATCTGCACCCCACCTCACCCCGGGAGGCAAGTCTCAGGCCCGGAGAATGGAAAGAGGGGTATGCGGATGCCAAGTTGCCAGCCTCTCCGAACCCTCAAAGATGTTTCTGGACTCTCTCACGTCTGCAGGCGCCGGCTCAGTCCAGGCCCCCGCTGCTCGTCAGGATTGCTGGGGAGGTGTCTAGCTGAGCTCTGCGTCCGCATGTACCCCCGCCAGCCTATTTTCAGCCCAGCGGTCACAGTGACCTGTGGAAATGCCAAGCCAGACCTCGGCACAAGGCTGCCGTGACACCCACTATACGGAAGAGGAAGGCCAAGGCCCCTTCCCACCCTGCCCTCCCGCTCTTCCTCTGACTTCAGCGTCCGCTGCCTCCTTTTCCTACTCCATTCCGGCCACACCGGCCCCCTTCCTGCTCCGCCGACCTCGGGTCTCTTCCTGCCCCGGGGGCTTTGCACGTACTGTTCCCTCTGCCAGGAATGTGCGTCCTGCAGTTGTCCGCGGGGCTCACCCCTCGCGCCCTTCGGCGCCGGCCCTGAGGATGCGCTCCGGGAGTGTTGGCCGAAGGAACGAGTAACAGGCCAGCAGCGAATCCAAGCACAGCGAGAGAGCTCTCTTCACATGCTGGATTGGCAGCATCTCAAAGCTCAACAGTGTTACACGACTGGGTCATCAAAAATGGTTTCTAAAAGCAATCGGGTGCAGAAGCGAGTGTGTGCGCACTCGGGGAGTGAACCAAGAAAAGATTCGAGTCTCGGCCTCCTGACTTGCGGAGACAGAAGGACCAGGGCACAGAGGAGGCTGGAGAGAGGACCGTGTGATGGGATGCTATTTTTATAAAAATAGACACACACTCACACACGTAGGACTTTGCATCACGGGGCGAGGAGAAAGCTGGCATTTTAACCGAGAGGGCGGGGGGAGGGTGACGGGGGAGGGCCAGCCGTTTGGTCCACACCGTCGGAGTCCAGCGACGAACGCGGAAGGTGAAGCAGGTGCGTCGGGGCTGGGGGCAGAGGCGGGGAGAGACGGCGCTCGCCGCCGATGGCCAGAGGGGAAAGCGAGGCAGCCCCGGGGAAGAGCGAGGCAGCGGGGCCGAGGCTACGGCGCTCGACCCCCCCCGGGCCCAGCACACGGAGGCTCCGAGGAGAGCCGGAAACCACCTCCCCGCGCGTCGTGCAGGGCGCCGAGGGACGAGGCGAGTTGCGGCCTATTTGTCAAAGGAAGGGGCCAGCCCCGCCCCCCCCCCCAAGCCAGAGGAGGGACGTGGAAACAACGCGGAACGCGAAAACGGATTGCAGAGCGAGGCAGGAGCCCTCTCGTGACCTTCGTAGACCGTGCGGTGACCTGGGTCATGAAGCGTGGGCGGCTCGGGGGGACACGTGCTGGCGATAACGGAGGGCATGTGGGGGCGGAGACCGGCACGGGCGGGGGGGGGGGGGGCGGAGACCGGCACGGGCGGGGGGGGGGGGCGGAGACCGGCACGGGCGGGGGGCGGTGCGGAGACCGGCACGGGCGGGGGGGGGCAGAGACCGGCACGGGCGGGGGGGCAGAGACCGGCACGGGCGGGGGCGCAGGGCGGGAGGGGCCGCTCGGCTCTGTGCACCTGACACGCCAGTGAGCGGGAGGAGGGGCCAGAAGGGAACCCGGAGCGAGCACTGGGCGCCCCACGCGGGGACAGGCACCTGCCAGCGTGCCCCCGGGCCTGTGCCAGGCCCTCGCGCTGGGTCGCACTGGGAAGCTCCCCACCCCTGCCGGCGTGGCCCAGGAAGACACCGGCCACGGCACTCTAAGTCATCCAGGCGGAGCTGTTAAACGCGTCGGGGTTAATGCGAGGCGACAGCTCTGAGAGCACGCCCATTTCCCGTTAATGTTCACTGAGGCTCAGTCTTCATCTGCGGCTTTTAACACCCTGACGGGGGCCAGTGTAGTCACCCCTCCCTCACGTTTGTGGGAGCTTGACTGACCTGTGTGTGTGTGTGGTATACTGTGTCTGTGTGCGTCATGGATGGTATATGGTGGTATGTGTTGTGTGATATGTCCGCGTGTGCTGTGTGTGTGTGTCGTGGTGCGTGTTGTGTGTGTACAGGCTCCCACGCGGGACTCCCAGAGACGTGGCGGTACGGCTGACGCAGGACGCGGCCCTGGTCTCACTGAAGCTGGCTCCCTACCTCCCAGGCTGTCCTCTCTCTTCCCCCGAAGGCACCCCGGGCCCAAGCAGAGCAGGACTTCGGGGATACGAGCTGTCGGTTCACAAACCCAGTAAATAAACCCAGTAAAAAGGCAGAGGCAGCTGGAAATTTGTCAGGCAGACGGGTTTTGCCGGGGAGCGCACGGGAGCCGACTGGTGGCGAGTGGTCTGGAAGGAAGAGCTGTGAGGGCTCGCACGGCCACAGAAGAGGCTCCTGGCACGGACCACGGCCTCGTAGCAGAAGCCCCTGCAGCCCACGCCTGTATTCAACTCACCTTGAACTCTGTTCAACTGGTTCCCCTGCTCTGTCTCTTAGTGACAGGAGGCCTGTGTCTGTCTGCCAGACAGGCAGCCTGAACGCCAGCACCTGAGGTCCTACCTTTCAACACGGAGAATTCTCGAGCATAAGGGCCACGTAAACAAAGATAGTCACAAAATCCTAGGATGGAGTGACTCGGCCAATTCAATGGCTCTCAGCTGAACAGGCCTGAGAACCTTCTAGAAAGAGTTGTGGTGGCCCAGACACTTAGGACCCGGGGGCATGCTGTGCTCTCGCGAGTTGTCGGGCGGGGCTTCTCCGTCGTCGCCATTTCCTCCTGATGCTTGAGAGCAAAGGGGAGAAGGCAGAGGTGGCGGTCGTGAGGCAGACCGAAGCTGCTTACCTGAGGCCGGAACAAGTGCTGAGGCTGGCTGTGGAACCGGAGGACCCTTGCACGTGTCCGTGGTAGTAACAGTGACCCTGGAAGAGGGGACAGGAGGCTCAGTCATGGTGTCTTCTCACCCGCTCACAACAGGCCAACCGCCCCCAGTCACTTTCACGTGTTTGCGGCTACAGGCATCTCTTTGGCATGAAATATCGACCCACCAGTCTTAATATTTATTTATTTTTTAATTTTATCTATTTTAGAGAGAGAGAGAGAGCACAGGGGAGAGGGGCAGAGGGGGGGAGAGAGAGAGAGAGAAGAGAGTGAGAGAGAGAGAGAATCCCAAGCAGGCTCCATGCTCAGCACAGAGCCCAATGCGGGGCTCGATCCCACAACCGTGGGATCATGACCTGGGCTGAAACCAAGAGTTGGACACTCAACCAGTGAGCCACCCAGGTGCCCCTTAATGTTTAACGCTAAACCCAGTGGGACCCAGCCAGGACCTCCGGCAGGAAGTCCTGATCTACTTCGGGATGATCGGTGGGGTGTTAGCAGCACCCCGGTCCTGCTCTTGTCCCTCCCACACCCTTCTGGAAAGCCCTGACGTGGGACGCTTCACGAAACCCGGCGGCAGAACAAACCTCACAGGCCCCGCCACTCTACCCCACTGTAAACTGTCTGTCGGGACCCGATGGGGAACCGCACGGGTATTTAAGCACACTGTGACGTGTAACAAAACGAGGCCGAAGTCTGTGGCTATTGAAAACAGAAAAGCAGATGAGAGAGGGGCTGGAGGGGGCCTCCCTGAACTGCCCAGGCGAGAGCTAGAGTCTCTCTCAGCAGGAAGGACAAGATCGGAAGGTCTTCTCCGTCCGTGACAAAAATCCCCGTGCGCCATGCCTGCAGAGTCCACGGCTTGAATAATGTCGCCGTGGGCAAAAAAGAAACCGCAGCACGGACGCTTCCTTACTGGGACGGATATCCGTCCAGATCAACACAAGAGAGGTTATGTTGCAGCCTCGACTAAGTGGCTGCCTGGCAGGAAGTGCCGAGCTCACTCGGCTCGCCTCCTTCACGGCCTCCGCGTGCCAGCCGCGGGGCCTGGCAGCAAAGGGCAGTGTCGCAGGAGGGCGGGAGAGGTGGACATGTGGGCTCCAGCCTGTCCCCGCTGAGTCCGCCTCAGCACGCGGCCCCTCTCCTCACGGCAGCGGTGACCTGCTCACTTTTCCCAGGGCAGAGCTTGGTGACCAGCCATCCTGACCAACAAAACCCCAAAATTCCCAAGACTGTCTTGACTTTTCTAAGAAAGACCACTGACTGTATGGGATTGAGTGGCCAACGACATCCAATAACACCTCCTAAAAGGGGCCACATTTATCTGTCAGTAACTAGAGGACAAAATTCTGAGACCATCTGAAAGGCAACTCAAGAAGGGAGAAGAGAGTGCTGGACGCTTCTTGTTTTGACTTTTCTTATTGATTCTAGAAGTTCTTCAAAACTTCAGGATATTCATACTTTGCCGACTATTATTAACTTACTTATGATGTCTTTTGTTATACAGAAGTTTCCAGTTCCTATAAAGTCAAAATTTCCACCTTTCTCTTCATGAATTTTGTGTCCTCAAGGTCGCACATATGTCCTTCTTTATTTTCTGTTTCCACAGTCTTACACTTAGTTCTTCAATCTGTCTGGAATTTATTTTTTGAGGGGTGTGAGCTTAGAGTCTAACTTGCCCCCATAAACTGAGACCCGGTGGTCCTCTGCCACCGTTTCCCCTTTTCTTATGACCTGAGCTGCTACCTGCTGTACGCGGGACGCCCACACGCGTACGGAGCTCTGCTTTTGTATTCTAGGAGCTGTTCCACTTGTGACAAGCCTCCACTTGTCCCTTCCTGTGCCAATAGTGCACTGCTTTAGTTGCTGTTGCTCCGTCACGCATTTTGATATCAGGTAGAACAAGTTCTCTTGTTTCATTAAGATTAAATTCACATACCACAGAATTCACCTTTTAAAAGCATACAGTCAGCGTGTTAGTACATTCGCAACGGGCGGTCACTTCCCTGGACCCTCCCTTCCTGTCTCAGCTGCTGGCAACCACTAACCTACTTCCTGTCTCTATGGATTTGCTCATTCATCCGTTCTGTGTAAGTGGATTCATACAACACGTGGCCCTTTGTGCCTGGCTCCTTTCACTCGGCACGATGTGTTCAAGGCTCCCTCAGCTGGTCGCCTGCGTCATTCCTTTTTATGGCTGAATAATATCGCATGTACGGAAACGCCGGATTTTGTGTATCCATTCATCGGTCAACGGGTATTTGGCTTGTTTCCACTCTTTAGCGGTTATGAACACTGCTGCCACGAATGTTCGCATACAACGTTCTGGGCGGACACACATTTTCGGTTCTCCTGGGTGGATGCTCTGCTATATGATTTGCAGATATTTTCTCTCATTTTGTGCGTTGTCTTTTCATTTTCTTGAGCAGGTCTTTTGAAGCACAAAGGTTGACTGTTTTGATGAGGTCTGTTCTTCCCTTTGGCTGTTTACCCTTTCGTCGCCACACCTAAGAAACCATGATCGGACCTAGGGCCAGATTTCCACCTGTTTTCTTTTAAGAGTTCGAAAACATTAGCTCTTGTATTCACATATTTGATCTATGTTGTTGTTTTTTTTTAAAGTTTATTTATTTTGAGAGAGAGCAAGGTGAGGAGGGGCAGAGAGAGAGAGGGAGAGGGAGAATCCCAAGCAGGCTCTGCACTGTCAGCGCAGAAACTGACGTGGGGATTGAACTTGCAAACTCTCAGATCATGACCTGAGCTGAAATCGAGAGTCGAATGCTTAACCAACCAAGCCCCACAGGCTCAGGTTTTTCCTACTTGAAGTAGGAGTCCAGTTTCATTCTTCTGCGTGTGGAGGTCCAGGTGTCCCAGAACCATTGGTTAAAGGGCTGTCTTGGCAACCTTGTCAAGGGCAGGTTTCCTTTGGTTCTGTTCTTTTCTTCAAATGTTTCTAGGATATTATTGCCTATTTTTTCTTCCAGGTGAATTTCAGAATCAAATTTTAAGCTCTGTAATAATCTGTTGAGATTATATCATTAGTATATTAATAATGTGGTTAATAATCCATCGAGATCCATTTTCCTGTTCATGTACATGGTATGCTTCTATTAATAAGGCTGTTTTAACGTCCTTCGATCTAGTCTTAGAATTTTTTGCATATTGCTGTTGAGAAGTTTTCATTAGGCTTATTCCTAGGTAGTGGGTAGATTTGTGGACATCACAAATAGGATCTTTTTTCTATTATGTCTTCTACATCTTTTCTATAACATCTTTACATTATTTTTAACATAAAGGAAAACTTTAGTTTTTTTAATTATCTCGTGTCGGGCCATCTTATCAGCTTAGTTTATAGTTTGTATAAACTTATAGCTTATCTTGGATTTTTTTATGTTGTTGATGATCTTGACTGCAAACAATGAAGGTTCTGTGGCTCTTTTTGGCCCGCAGACAATGCTGAGGAGCAGGGCGGCGAGCTGTCCAGGGGTGAAGGCAGGAGGGGAGCTACTCACCAAGGGAAAGCACGTGCAAAGACAGGAGGCAACGGAGGAGGGGTTGGCAGTTCAGGGACGAGGGTTACTTTTCCTGGGCTGGAAGATTCCAGGGCGAGGCTGAACTCTCTAGTGGGCCCATGGCTCGGGAAGGAATGCCCAGGGATGGCGGTGGGGAACACTGTCCAGCCTGCCACATCAGGTACCTGCCCAGACCTGCCGCCAGCTGGCTTCTTTAGTTTCCATGTGAAATAACTTTGGAAGGCTCCATGGCCCCCTCTCTCTAGATAACTGGACCGGTTACACGCGGGAAGTATGATAGCAATTCTGTGAACACAATTCTGTGTAACTGGATTATAATGTCCCAGGACACCAGCGGGACCCCAGTGAGGGGATTTCAGTCCCGGGTACCCAGCAGGCATGTCAGTGGAGAAGACTCGGAAGACAAGAGGGCAATAGAGGATATTCCATTTAGGTGCCCAGGGCTACCAGAATCTTGGTTTTTGTCTGTTACCCATCATCCATTACAGAACCTGCCTCGTTTCGGAGAAATGTGAAATGTTGCGTTGGCAGCTTAAGTATTGGTTAAATAATGGAAAACCAAATAGTGACAATAACCTTAATTACTGACCTCTGAAATTTCAAACTCATTTGTTCTCAGTCTCCATTTATTTTGTAATAGATTATTTATCAAACGTACTTTCAAATTAAACGCCCAGAAATATAAGCTCATTAAAGCATGAGCTGAGAACAAATTAGTATAAAATTAATTTCCAGTTCACCAACGAGGTTGAAGTACCGCTGATACAAGAGGCGGGGGTGGATCCTAGCTCTCAGAAACTGGTCCCCAAACAATCCCGTCTCTCAGTCATTACCAGAGTTAATAACCTACTTCTTGGCCCTAAGACTGCTTTCGATTTACCTTCGGACAGCGATTAAGCCCGCTGCTCACTGCCGACTAATCTAAGAAGTGGTTACCTTCTTCAATTTCCAGGCGTAATTACTAGCACCCCGAATTCCAGATCTCTGGGACAATTATAACTTCGTGAAGTCTTAATTTTTTCAGTAGGATTCATTACATGCTCAAACGGAATTTCGTGTTTATCACGCAGTCATGCGATAAACTCACGACTCAGAGAGGCGTGCCTGTCACACCACATGCCACCGAATTGTGCATTTGATTACAAGGAGTGGGAGAGAGGTGGCTTCCTGCTCTCTGGGGGGTTTTGTGTCCCCCCTCCCCCAGGGGTGGCTGAGGTTGGGGGACAGCTGCGCCTGCTCAGGTGTCTCCAGGGAGGTGTTCACCCCCATATCCAAGGGCCATATTGCCTCCCATTGACTAATGTGAAGAGACCAGAATCTGCCAGGCCCCGTGGACCCGCAAACACTTGGCCGGTCGGATGTGAGTGTGACCACACCAGAGAGAGACCCAGCAGGCGACCATCGTGGCCAGGGACGTCCTGGTTCCGTCCTGCAGCTACGGATCCCAACACTTCCCCTTGAAAACACCCCCAAACTGTCCCCTTTCCACAGCCTCAAGGGTGTCAACCGCTGTCTCTTTTTACCACACTCCTGTCTGTAAAGGCATCGCTGAACAAGACACTGTCCCATCAGCACGTTGTCTCTGGCTATTCTGCTGATCCGATACATTCTCTTTCTCCCAACAAAACATAACACAGAAAACAGTCCCAAACATGCATAACCACAAAATTACATCTTTTCCTTTACAAAACCTCTAACCATGTCTTTTATATACTTATTACTTAACCTAATGCGTTTCCCCACTCCAGTAAAATAAATTTTCCTTCTCTTTAATACTATCAATCAAATGTAATGGTGGGTAAGAGGGAGATGGAATAAGAACCTTCAAGCTCAAAAATAGTAGCCCTCGACTCTCTGCCATATGGGAAGTGAAAGACAAATTCTGTTATCCAACTCTCAGTGGACCAGAAAGAAAGGAATTTTATCTGCTAAATTGCTAACAAAAATGGCCTGACCTCGTGATTAAAAAGGACTGTGAGCAGACAGTCTGTGAGGGAATATGCTGAGTGAAAATTTTTTTCAATGCGTCTTTTCCTCGGGAATTTTACAGTCCCCCCTCCCACACCCCGCGCCACATGCCATGGGCCAAACTGTCTCGATGTTCTAATTGGAAGGGAGCTTTAGGCCGTCTAAGGCCAATCTTCCTCTTTTGGGTAGCCCCCTTTTCCTGAGCAGATGTGGAAACTGAGGCTCTGACTCGTTAAGTAACTGTCTCAGGCCACAGAGTGGGTCAGCAGCACGACAGGAACTGAAGTTGAGGCCTCCCGGTCCCAGGCCAGACGGCGTCCCCCGCTGTGTCCTGTTGCCGTGAACATGCGCCCTCATGAGTCTTTCTTTTGGAAAGAAAAGCTGCCACGTAAGAAGGAAACGCAGACGCAACGCCCCCTCCAGGTCAGCGGAGCCCACTGCAAACGGCGCCCAGGGAATCCTAGGGAAGCGAAGTCATTTCCAAACCTGCAGACAGTCCGAAGGGGTGTGTGTGTGTGTGTGTGTGTGCGTGTGTCTGTGTGTGTGTGCATGTGCGCGCGTGCCTGACTGGAAGCGTGTGTACACGTGTGTATGTGCGTGGGCATACGTGTGCGTGCACACGTGTGTGTCCGCGAGAGTTTCTGGCTCGCATTTCTGCATGGCCGAGGTCGAGGCTTTGTTCTCTCGTGTGGCACCTCAGGGCCCCACATACCACGTGTTAGCTTGAGACTGAAACGAGGTGACCGTGCATTCGAGCAAAGGCAAAAGTGATTTTGCAGCCCCGTGTGTGTTTCTCTGGCTGGGCTACCTTACACTTGGCCTGGAGAGCGTGCGCGCCGGGGTCGCAGCGGAATCGGTCACCACATCCACACTCCCAGGGCGACCTCGGCTCTCGGCTCTCACGAGAACCACGTCTGGTTGGACGACGATAAAGGACGGACCTCGGGGGCCGTTCACATGGTTTTGCTGCGCTGGCATTCTGGATCAGAGAAGCACGCGTGCTTAAGAAATCGTGTTCTCGTTCCTGGGGACCTCCCAGCAAACCGGGCCTGGGAACAGCACGTCTGCAACAGTGAGCGCGCGCGGCGGATCCCGAGTCGAACGTCTGGAAATTTGAGACTTCAGAGTCTTAGTTTTTGGGGTGCTTGGTGGCTCAGTCAGTTGGGCGGCTGACTTCGGCTCAGGTCATGATCTCACAGTCTGTGAGTTCGAGCCCCGCATCAGGCTCTGTGCTGACAGCTCAGAGCCTGGATCCTGCTTCAGATTCTGTGTCTTTCTGACTCTCTCCCTGTACCTTGCTCACACTCTGTCTTTCTCTGTCTCTCAAAAATAAATAAACATTAAAAAATTAAAAAAAAAAGAGTCTCAGTTTTTAATCTGAAAAATGGGAGTGACGCTCAGTGCCCAGGATTTAGGGAGCAAATGCACATTACACAGGGAAGCGGTCTGTGAAATGGAAGGCACTGTGATAGATCTCGAATATGAAGATGCATATTTGAAACCCATTATGCCATTAACTCAATTTTCCACTGTGCTAAGCCCAAGCTCTGTGTATTTCTGTGGAACGAACGAATGTGAGAACGGTGGACACGCTGGAGGGGAGGCTGATTTTCCACACGGGTTCCTAACTCCCAGCTCCGAATCTGCCGGTACCTTGTGTGGGACTCTACAGAACACGTGAAAATGACCAGGAGGGGCCTGGTAAGAGCCAGGGTGGGGACAGTGGAGGGGCCAGTGGCCACTTCAGGGGGACACACGCGCCTTAAGAACTCTGTGCTCAGCACAGCGCGTCCCTGCCCCCGTTCCTGCCTGCAGCCCACTTTCTCAGCCCGCTTTTATGATCTAGAGGGACTTCCCAAGGGGCGTATGGCCCAGGGTGCCTCGATCAAAATGGAGCAGTGGCGACAGCTGGTTCGCTTTTCCAAAGGCCTGACTGTGTGCTGGGGTCGGCGTCTGTTCCACGCTCATATTCACAGCCGGGTAAGTGCAACAGCTGGAATTTGAACCCGGGCAGTCTGCCTCCCTGGCTTGCGGTCCTAACCTTCCATATACCACCTCCAGACAGAAGGCCTCGCTCAGAGCCTTCCCTTTCTGACAACTTTAGCAAAGGAAAGTCACCCAAACCTGGGGTTCCTCTGGGAACTCATTCCAGAGTCCACATGGACTTGGCTCTTCCGTTGTTTGGCTCCTAAAGTATCCTCGCCATGAGCCCACCATGTCATCTGCGGTCAGACTGTGTGCTCCCTAAGGACAGGGAGTGTGTCCTCCTCCCTTCTAGAAACCGCCACAAAGCACTGGACCCTTCCTGGTCAATTGGATTCAACTTGGGCTTCAGAGCGATGCACTTGGCCGGCTCCCAAAGGGCCGTTCGGACCCACCCACATTCCGGGGCTACGGGTCAGCAGACCTCCTCTGCTCTCGCCTAGAAGCCTTTGCTGGGTGTCTCCTTGCAGATGCAGGTTCGTCCATTCCCTAATCCACCTTGCCACAGTTTTATGGACCGATTCCACCGCAACAGACGCCATAGCCAGGAACACAAAACAGAGACCCTTCGGTGTAACGTTCCAAGTGAACTAGAGGCAGCTGTATCGCAGTGGCTGGGAGCTCAGATTCTGGAGTCAGACTATGTGGGCTTGAATCCTTATTGGTTGTGGGCTGGGTCTAGTTACCTAACCCCTGTCGGTTTCAGCTTGATTCCTGCTCTGGGTGTAAAAACAGCAAATATTGATTTATGGTGAGGATCAAACAACAAAACGTATGAAAAGCACTTTATGCCATGCCTTGTGTATTGCTGATGCTTACTGAATGCTAGCTGGCATACTGGGCACTCACACACGTTTGTTGAGCAAGCGTATGAATAAATGAATGAATGAATGAATGAATGAATGAATGAGGGCATGCATGGAGAGAAAGGTGTGTCGCCGTTGATGAATGTGAATACTGGTCTAAGAAGTTTGGCTTTGATCGAAGGAGCGTTGGGGAAGCTATTGATGATTTAGGGTCAAAATAAGTGTAATGAGGAATGGCACATATAGAAAGATGTTCTAGAAGGATTGCCGAGGCAGGAGGAGGGGCTGGATTGAACCTAGGTGAGACTGGAAGTGAAGGGAAGATGTCAGGCGGCTATGACATCTGCCGGCTGGACAGTCTTCTACGCTGGAACAGCAAGAATGTCTGTGGACAAAGAAAGGGCGGAAGATGCAGTGGGCGGGGTCACCACGGGGGACGCGCCCAGCGCCTCCGTCCGGGGAAGAACAGAGCAGCCTTCCGGGAGAGAGGCAAGCCGGGAAGAGTGGGCGGATGGGATGTGTGTAGAGGACAGTGAAAGCAGGGAAATTAAATCCATTTCAAAGCATTTCTTAAGAGCCTGATAACGAGCCTTGCTCACACCTGCTACACTTATGGGAGGCAAATGGCTTAGGACTTCCCTCCTACATCCAGAATCATCTCTCCATACGTTTCTGCTGCCCTCTAACTGTGAGGAACGGGGTTGATTCCTGACATGCTTAGTCCCAGCCAACTACACAGATTCTATTCCTTTTTGAGAGGAAACTTTTGCCGTGGAAATGGATGGGATGTCACCCAAAGGATACTTTCGGCCAAAATATTGGATTCCACACTTATCTGATGCCCGGCCTCAGTCAGCACTGAGGGGGCTCCTATTGGCATCTGCCAAGCAAATGTTTTCATAAGTTTTTCCGATGAGAAACACATACAACAAATGGAATCTTTCTGGGTGCGGCTCACGAGTCTAAGGTCAGACATTCTCCCTTCTCCGTCTCCACGGTCCCGGCCCCACCAGCCACATCCTCTCCCCTGGACTTTAGGCTTTTCCACAAGACCCAGCTGCCTGATCTCACTGAATCCCTGCTCTTGCTTCCTCTGAGTGCCTCTTCATGCTGCAGCCAGTGGGTCTTTCAAAGCCTGTGCTGGTCGTGACCCCCCACCCCCACCCCGGGGGTGAGATCTCTTATGGCTTCCCAGTGTTCTTCCGTGACAAACAAGCATATCACTGTGGCCTCCAAGGCCTCTACACTCTGGCCCCTGTCCATTTTTAAATACTTCCCCACCTGCCGGTAAAGCTCAGCATCAAACTGGAATGTCCTTCCCTCTCCGGTCTCCCTGGTTCGTCCCTCCTCAACCTTCAGATCTCAGTTCATGAGCTCCTTCCTCCATGAAGACTTCCATGATTGCTTAGACCGCATGGAGCCCCTCAGCCTTCCCTTCAGCACACTTATGGAAGACTTTGATTAGGTTTGAGATTCTTAGAAATACCTCAGTCTCCTCCCTCCAGCCCCACGGGGGCCCCCTTGTCTCTATTGAACCCTTGCTGTACCCTCGGTGTGGCCATGGTGCCTGGCACAGTGGGGGTGCTCGGTGAGGGCACGTGCAGCAGATGGGTGCATTTCTACGGAACATTCAGAGGCTTCTGGAAGGCCATTCTGGCCTTTCCCAGAGCCTTCTGGGATGCAAATGCACAAATGTCAAGTCCATCGTCTCCCACAGCCCTTATTAAAAGTAACAATATAAAACATAATCTTCCCTCAGATGTGGTCAGCAAAGGAGAAAGCCACAAATATTTCATCCTGTCAGGGCAGTAGAGAGATAAAAGACCAGCGATTAATTCCAAAATTAAAATCAGCCACGACTCTGCCTGTCAACCAGCTTACACTGATGGTTGAGAGATGAAATGTAAAAAAAAAAAAAAAAAAAAAAAGGATGGTACCGTAGCCAAGAGGGGTTCTTATTTTATATATAATCTTACATTTAGGAAAATTCATTGTGTGTGCTGACTTTAGGGGATAAGGAGAGCAGTCCGCACGTTTTTGTTCTGTTTCGTTTTGCAGGCTGATTCAATAAAAACAAAACCCCAAAAGCTGTGTCTGTGTCCTCACCACGAAAGCCAATACGAGGTCATGGACTCTTCCTCAAGGGGTTTCTGCTGGCACGACCGGCTGTCTGGGGCTGTGGGTTCTCTTTAGTGGCTAAGACGGTTCACTCCTTATCTTTAGAGTGACGTGGCAGACGGCTCGGGATGGGATCAAAGGAACAGGAGACAGTAGATGCTTGATTATAAAACAAGTCCTTATAAAAAAAATTTTTTTTAACATTTATTCATTTTTGAGAGAGAGAGAGAGAGACAGAATGCAAGCAAGGGGAGGAGCAGAGAGAGAGGGAGACTCTGAATCGGAAGCAGGCTCTGGGCTCCCAGCCGTCAGCACAGAGCTCGGCGCGGGGCTTGAACTCACGAGCTGTGAGATCATGACTTGAGCCAAAGTCACACGCCCAACTGACTGAGCCCCCCAGATGCCCCAAGTTCTTCTTTTTCTAACTGGAAAAGCAATACTTGCTTGTTGTTTCCGGACGTCTGGGGGTGCCAATTAACCTCTGGTTGCGAGGTCCAAAGAATCAGATGAAGATCAAAATATACTTTCAGCTTATTTACCTACAACACAAGGGGCTTCTGGTATGTTCTGTTAGAGGATGCGACTTAGGCCTCGGTGGAACTGAGGCATTGTGCAATTCCCGACCTTCATCGCTGCCACTCTGTCCTTGCTAGCTAAGCCTTGAGGCCCATCCCGGGGAGGGGCTGGGGCTGCAGAATGCTGTCATCGGGGACACTCCATGGAGGAGTGGGCAAGCCTCAGCCACCACGAGGGACTGAGCGGAGGACAGCAAGACTTGTCTCATGGCCCTTCTAAGCACGGGCTCCCCCGTGCTCCCCAGTGAGCAGAGACCAGGGCTCTCAGGCCTGCTTGCTCTTCTGTCCTTTCCTCAAAAAGACACTTCCAGGTGCACCTGGGTGGCTCGGTCCGTTAAGCATCTGACTCTTGATTTCGGCTCAGGTCATGATCTCATGATTTATGGGTTTGAGCCACATGTTGGGCTCTGTGCTCATAATGCAGAGCCTGCTTGGGATTCTCTCTCTGTTCCCCTAGGACCCTCCCCCTCCCTCTATGACTCTCCCCCTCCCTTTCTCTCTTTCAAAATAATAAAAAAAGACACTTCCATGCAGAGGAGTGAGGGATGGAGAGAACGATGGGGCAGACACGTGCCCGTCTATACAGCAACCTTGTAGAAAAATGAGAAGAAAGGAAAATAAAATCCCTCCCCCATATACACATGACAATCACAGAAAACAGAAAAATGGGGGATCGCCCCCCACAGAGATGACAACCGTTAGCATCCTGGCACGCTGCCATCCAGCTGGTCTCTGAGATGCCTACATTCGAGGCCCTCGGCCCGCACCCTCCGAGTCCCTAACCAACCCGGCAGCTGTCGGGCCCTCGTGTACCTAGTCCCCTGTCTCTCCTTCTCTCTTACCATATTTGCCTTCTCAGAGGAGAAGAAAGGGCAAAAACTGCCCGAGAACAGGAAAATTAGCAAGAGATTGACACCAAACCCACAAAACTGGTCAAATAACGTTCGAATCATATCTCACACACTCGGGGTGTGCCCGTGTTAGCGGAGTGCCGCCCGCCCTCGCGTACGGCGGTCGTGTGCCGAGTACTACTTGCCCTTGCACATGACGGACACACGTGTGGAGGACTCAAGGATACTGTCACAGTGTTTCTAGACTCTCTTTTGCCTGTTTCTATTTGGAGCAGCAATGACACTGTGGGGACAGCCTCAGCGATGACTACAAGGGCATATTTGAAATGAGAGCATCCTAGGAGAAAGAAGAAAAAGAGAGAGGAAGTGTGAAGTTACGGCACTAATTATTATCGATATCCGAGGTCTTCATTTTTGGCCTCCATCTTTCTCCCGGACTCCAGATTCATGAACGCCCTCACCTGTCTGTCCCACTACCAACTCAAAAGGGACAAACCCATCCTTGTGGTCCCCTTTGCCTTCCCAAGCCAACAAGTGCTCCTGAATGGTGCCTGAGAAAACACGTGTCCAGTGGAGAGCCCAAGCGGAAG
Organism: Paguma larvata; assembly: GCA_030068075.1. NCBI lineage: Eukaryota > Metazoa > Chordata > Mammalia > Carnivora > Viverridae > Paguma > Paguma larvata. The sequence continues at coordinate 20,309,537 of CM057837.1, read as the reverse complement.
GGACCAAGCCCTGTTGGTGACGCCTGCCTTGCTAATACTGTTACTTGGGAAGTCTTCTTTCTCTTTGATTAGATTTGTGTTTTGTTCTTTAAAAAAAAATTTTTTTTTAATGTGTATTTATTTCTGAGCGAGAGACAGAGCGTGAGCAGGGGAGGGGCAGAGAGAGAGAGGGAGACACAGAATCCGAAGTAGGCTGCAGGCTCTGAGCTGTCAGCACAGAGCCCAACGCGAGACTCGAATCCACGAACCTTGAGATCATGACCTGAGGCGAAGTCAGATGCTCAACTGGCTGAGCCACCCAGGCGTCTCTGTGTTTTGTTCGTTTTATTAATACTTTCAAAGAACCATTTTTGGGCTTCATTGATTCTCTCCATTGTTTGGTCCTCCTTCTCATTAATTTTTGCCCATCTTTTAAAGTCTTCATTTCTGAGAGAGGTATATTTAAATCTCCCTCTCTGGTTGTGGATTTGTAGTTTATTGTAATTGTTTTAAATATTGCTTTACATGTTTTGAGACTATTTTATTGGTGCATATAGGTTCACAGTATTTTACCATCCTTTTGAATTGCTCTTTTCATCATTAAGCAATCAGTCCCTTTATTCATAATAATGCCCCCCCCCTTTTTTTTGCCTTAAGATCTGTCTGATATTAATACTATGACAGTAGCTTTCTCGGGTTAATATTTGTCTACTATATATTTTCCATTCCTTTCAGAACCATTTCGTATTTTGAGTGTGAATCTTGTAAAAATTATGTAGCTGGATTTTATTTTAAGTTCTAAGCAGATAATCTGTTTTTACTTTAACAAACAGCTTCAGTCTATTTACATATAATTAGAGTAATATGTTGACTCATTTTGAGCTAATTATTTTGTGTTTTATATTTACTCTGCTTTTCAAATCCTTTTCCTTCTCTCTTGCCCTCTACTGAGCTGATATACTATTTTGGGGACCATCTATTGTTTGGAATTATAACATTCTGCTTTCTATTCTTTTAGTGGTTATACTTAAATTTGCAAGATACGTATTTATCAAGATCTAAAGTTAATCAGTATCTCTATTATTCTCGGGTACAATACAAATTCTTCAACTGTTTTAAGTGTTGGCTCATCTTGTCTTAAAACCTCCAAATTTAGTCATTATTGTTGTAATTATTATCTTAAATAGCTTACTTAGATTTATTCACATGCAATGGTTGTGCTTCCTATGGCCTCTAACAGCCTACCCTTGCCTCTTGGGTTCCATTTCATTCTTACTTCTCTTGTCTTTGGATGAAAACGTATTTTTCTATTTATTTTCCCGTGGCTCTCTGGATGCTAACTGCTAACGGGAAGTCTATTGTCGGTGCAATTGTCATTTTGCACAAATGTCTCCTCTCTCTCAGGAGGTTTTACCATATCATCTTGAGGGGTCTGCAGTTTTACCACAAGGCATCCTGGGTGAGTCTGCTTTTTATTCTTCCTGCTTGGGATGCAAGTCTTTCTCCAGTTCCGGAACATTCTCATCACATCGTTTAAATGTTGCCTCTTTCCTATTTTCTTCCTTTCTGTATTTTCACTCTCGAATTTCTCTCAGGCCTATTCTGTTCTCTTTCAAATATTTACAATTTTCCCTGTTTTTTTGTGTTGTCCTGCCTCCCCGAGGGGCTGATTCTCTTGTTCCTCTTGTCCATGGAGGCTCGCTTACTGCGGCTTTTCTCGCTGTGTGTTTTGCAATTTTCATTTGGGCTCGTCTTTAATATTTTATTATTCTTTCTTTTTGGCCTGGGCATTTCATGTGATCGGACTGTAGACATCTCTCTGTTTCTACTATTTTGGCTCGGCTTCAGCTTGGGCCCAGGGGACCCAGGACTACTGATTTCGGACCAGTTTGGAGGTTATTGTATCGACTGGGAATTGCATTTCTATGCAGGTGTTAGACATTTAAACACCAGTCCGCTCCATTGCAAACATATGCTTATAAGGCTAGCTGGGTTTTCAATTCTCTATTTTTTATGAGATATTTCCTCAATCCAGGATACCTTGAGATAGTTGTCTCTTCTCCAGACTAGACATTTTTGTTCCTTTCCCACAGAGGAAGCAGCTCCCTGGGGGCCCAGCTTTGCAAGCCTCTCGGTTGTAGACGCCCACGTGTCTTGTCCCTGGTCCCGAGCACCAGGTCTTCTCTCTGGACCCGAGTAGCACTTTGAAGTCCCAAGACCCCAACTCACCAGCCTATTGCTCTGAGCCTATAACCCTTCTTCGTCTTTACCTCTTGGGGATTTCTTGGACTCTCTTTTAAACTTGACCAGGTAGAAACACAAGTTCATACTTGGTTCTATTATAGCCGGGATTCCCATTTGCTTTCTGCAGCCTGGAGTCAGTATCAGGTCATTCCACCAAATCACCATGAGTCCGAAGGCATCAGTTCGTAAGTGCCACATGGCACACGAGTGATAAAGGGGGAAACCCGGCAGTCGACAACGGCTGCTTGACGACCCTTCAATCACAAACGTAAAGACTTCCTTGAATCTAATTCTTATTAAAACAAATATCCACAGCTTTTTGAAAAAACAAAAACCAAAAAACTAGCTTTCCCAGGCCTCGGAGGGCAGCAACTCTCCTTGAATGCCCATGTTCACGCAGGCAGAGCATGCAGAATACACAGGAAACACTTGTTAAAGGAACAAATAAAATTAGCATCTTGTCCAAGGTACACATAAAACTTTGAGTACTAAAAGGTGATGAATGTCACATGATGGTAACCACCACGATATAGAATCATAGTATTTATGGTGGATTTATCATTCATATAAATGAATGGCCTATACATTTATTTCTGGTGGATACGCTTATAATGGGTAGGTTACATTTGTAATAGGTAGGACACATTTATAGGTTGAGCAGAGTCTGTTTTACTTCGAATACAGCTCAGTTCAGCCCCGGGACAGCTGCTTTCCAAGGCGTCTTGAAATGTGGCTAGGTTTTCTAGAAAGCATTTGCCCGACTGAGCAGCCTCTAGTTACGGGAAGGTGGTTTTCGGGCCGGCCGTATCTCCAAGGACTGTCCTGGCACAAAGCTGGCCAAGGCCAAGTTTTCCCGGAGTTATAATGGAATGCCTAAAACCTTAGCGATGCTTAGGCGCCTCGTGGGATCTAAGCGAAGAGTCTGGGCACGTGGCTTCACGTAGGAGAAAACAGCTACGAAGTTTAAGCACAGATTTGACAGCACGGCCTCGCGGTGGTCTTGCCACCAGACTTACCGTGTAATTTCGAGTGAGGGAGACATCAGTGCCATCTTGCAGATAATGAGTTTCTGTGAAGCTGTGAGCAATGAGACCTCTGTGGAAAAAGAAAAACAACATTAAAGGGTGAGTGGGGAAGCATGTCGATATGGTGCCAATGGGGCAGCCAGCATCCGGCCCGTCCTTACTTTATAGACAACCCTATGAGGCTCCCAAAGGGCCTTCCACCTACTCAGGAAGGAGTCAGGAGGAGACCCAGACGGGCGGGATTCAGACGCGTGGGCTTTGAACAACAGCCCCCGCAGTACACAAGGAGCCCTCACCGCCTCCCCCCCGCCCCGTCACCTCCTTCTTCTAACACTCTACAGGCGTGTGCGCCCAGTGACACAGGCGCACACGGGGGCGTGCGTGCGGGGACACGCACACAGGCACACGCTCTACCGACGGCATGGGCAGATCTCCAAGCCGGGAGAATTACTGCCAGGCAGTCACAAGGCTCCGCCATCTAGAATCAATGGCTAAACCACCTGTTGGGAAAATAATTCTGGATCGGTGACATCACCCCTGCCGCTTCCTCAGGTGAGAGAACCGGCTGTCGATACTAACGTGTCAAAGAACATTTAAGACAACAATGAAACGTTAAAAGCAGCCCTGCGGGAAGTGAGGAAAAATGATTTTGGACACGCTGAAATACTGAACTTAAAAATTTTTTTTTAAATTTATTTGAGAGAGAGAGAGAGAGAGAAGGGGAAGAATGGAGAGAGAGAGAGGTAGACAGAGAATCTCAAGCTGACTCCAGGCACTGTCAGCAGAGAGCCCGATGCAGGGCTCCAACCCACAAACAGTGAGATCCTGACCTGAACTGAAGTCAAGAGCCAGATGCTTAACCGACTAAGCCCCCCAGGTGTCTCAAGACTGAAATTCTAAGATGAATTACAAGGAGAAAAAAGCCCTATTTACCCAACCAGAATTGTACATGGCCAACTAGGTCTTCAGGGATGATAGCAAAGCAGGAGTTTCTTCAAGCTTTAAATTATTTTGCAATTTCTTTCGTCATATGCACTATTTTATTCTTTTCAGCATAACTGGACTCCGCTTCCAGTCCAGACATGGAGCAGGGCTCCGAGCTGGCCGCCCACCACTCTTCCCTACAGCACGCTGTGAGCTGGCGCCCCCGGGGAAAAAGTCGTGCCTCTCTGTTCTCGAAGCTCCAAGAATATGCTCACAGGGCTTCCCTCAGCCTGGTCCCTTGCTGTAAGAGGACACTGCCCGGACAGCCACTACTCAGCTCCGGCAAAGGGGAGAAAGGGGGAGACCTTCCACGTGTGCTGGGGACCCACGCTGCCTCTCCCCTTCCTCAAGAACCCCCCCCCCTTCTGCTTCCATTGGCTTGAGTTAGGACTTGCATCCAGAGCGCTGGCAAACAGGTAGGGAAGAGACAGAAGTTGGAGGTTGTTGACATAACAGGCGAGGAATACTTTCCTTCTAGTCAATTTCTTTAGCTCCTCTCCCGGCCAAGTCCAGAACTGAAAGTAATTTCTCCATGTTACATGGATCGCAATATATTTAGGAGATGCCTGGCTTAACTCAGTTAGACCCTTACAGAGGTCTGACTTGTGCTCTACTTATCAGCGAGTGTTGGAGAAGTGTGTACCCCAAACACGAGATAGATGAGCTCCCGCACCCACTGATGAAGGGATGAGGACCCTCCCGCCCCGCCCACCCCTCTTACTGCCTGCTCAGACCACGCTGGAGGAGGCCAGCCTCCCTGTTGTTTTCGGTCTAAGACCCTCATCCTCGAAGTGTCCCTCCTGCGAGATTTTCCCAGGATTCTCTGGGCGGGCTCACCGCCAGGGAGACTCCTGCCCTGCGGGGATGGGCCTGGGCAGGTAAGGGAGGCATGGGAGGCTGGCGACTTTGAAGGGGGCAGCTGCAAAGGAGGCCAAGGAGATGGGGACAGAAAGGGTCAGTGCGTCTTTCCAGGTGGTTCTAAAGGGAAGCAGAGAGATGGGATGTGAAATCCAGCGGCAGGGGCTTGGGGAGAATGGTCATCTGAAGGGAGGGGCTGGAGAAACGGGGCAGAGAGGGGGCGAGACAACGCTGGGGGGGGCAGGCAGGCAGAGGACACGCGAGCATGGGATGGCGAGGAGGAGTCAGAGCCGTAGCTACACGAGGAAGGGCCCACAACAGCCTCAGTGCTCCTGGGGAAAGGGGGCTCGGTCAGCTTCGAGATCACAGAGGCGAAAAAGCAGATTTAATACAATTCGAGTTATATCGCTATTACTTATATTACTTACTGTTCATTCATAGCTTTATTATTTTGCTTCTATTTTGTTAATACTTCAGTAGTTCTGCTCTAAACAGTGCTGGATCCTTATTTTTGTTAACGTTAATTTATTTATGAGAGAGCGCAAGTGAGGGAGGGGCAGGGATGGAGGGAGACACAGAATCAGAAGCAGGCTCCAGGCTCTGAGCCATCAGCACAGAGCCCGACGCGGGGCTCGAACTCACGAACTGTGAGATCATGACCTGAGCCAGAGTTGGACGCTCAGCCACCTGAGCCACCCAGGCGCCCCGTGGATCTTTATTTCTAATGAACCTAATACTAAGAGAAGTATCACACATAGGAATTTGTAGAGATATAATTTATAACACCAAGTGTAGAGATATAATTTATGACACAAACGGATGATATTTTAAGGCTTTCTGAGAGCTAGTTTAGATGGGTCTCCGAGGAGAAGACTCGCCTCAAGTGTGGGGGGCACGGGAAATCCCCCAGGAAAGCCAGGAACTGGAGACGAGCTTCCGGTAGAGGACAGTCAGCAAACTTGTGGACAAGAGGGATGTTGGGGCCATAGGCGCGGAAAAATTAATTGTGAGGTCTTAAAATGGGACTCTGTACGGTAACGCAAAGATGCATGAACACTTCTGCCTTAAAAAACGTACTGTTGTCCTTGTTGTCCGAATGTCCCTTAAACAGAAATACCATCTCAGCCACACTCTGAGTTCTAGAGAGTTCTTCAACTCTCTTCAACAACATCGTGGTTTCCTTCGTTGACAGAGGGGGAGACTGGCTGCTGAGCAACGCCTGAGCGTGTGGCCCGAAGGTGACACCAAGGACGCTGGGGCACAGGCACCTGGACGGCGCTGTGGGCGTCAACCTTCCCAAACGGAGGGAGGCACGCAGTCAGACAGACGCTTGGGCGCTCCGGGCTGGGCCAGGCATCTTGAGCTCGGAGAGGCCGGACGTGCTCACGCCTCCGTGTCACCTGAGGGACTGAGGCAGGAGACGGAGGGCAGCCAGCGGGCGTGGCCTGAGGCCCTCTGCACCGCTCAAGCCGTGGGCTGCTCTTCCACAGGGGCGCTCCGGGAGTGCGGTGTCCGTGGGCCCCGCGCTGCGTAACGGCACTCGCCCCACTCTCCGCCCTGACCTCCTCTCAGTGCCAGACGGTCCCCCTCGCGTTTCCCTCGGGCTGGGAGGAGCCCGGGGCAGTGATGGAACCGTCCGGGCCCCACTTTGGGGTCACACGCTCCCCTGCCTGCCTAAGGCCCCGAGTGCCTTCTCACTGTGCTTGGAATGAACTCCCGATGCCTTCCACGCCCTTCCAGGTGCTCACAACCTTACCCTCCCGACACGCCGTGCCTGCTTTCCTGTGACTCAGTCCACCCCAGCCCACGCTGCCTCCTGGCACGTTCTAGAACATTTCACACCTATCCCACTTGGAGCCTTTGTACGTGCGTGCCCTGTGCCTGGCGCATCCCCCGCATGGCTTGTCATGGGGTCGGGCCCTTTTCATCCTTCAGACGTTCGTTGAAATGTCTTTGCAGAGGGGCCTTTCCTGATCACGTGAGGTGGCCTCCATCACCGCCACCCCCCACATCCTCGAGCCCCTTCAGTTTCTTTACTTGTCTACATCCCCCTAAGAACATAAGCCACAGGAGGGCTCTTTGCTCTTCATTGCTGTCCCACACCCCCCAGGTGCATCTCATTGAGTCCTGATTGTGCCTCATATCTGGCTCTGTGGGTTAGACACCATTTTTGTCCCAATTTAAACAAGGAAACTGAGATATAGGGAGGTTCGGTAACACACTCAAGGTCCTACGACCTGTGGCAACGCTAGAGTGGTTTTGGAGCAGAACTTGTACTCTTAACTACTGGGTGGCGCTGCCCTTACAAGCTGCTCAGGAAAGGTTTACTGAGTGTCTGAGGCAGGTGCTGTGCTAAGTGCTGGATCGGAAGTGTCGAGTGGAAGAACAGATGGGCAAGTGGATGGATGGATGGATGGATGGATGACTGAATTTCAGGCGAATCTGTAGGCATATTCTTTTTGTCTAGGACTGTCCCCTCTCAGCCTGGGTAACCCGTGTCCCTTGCCTTTCTGACGTGCTGAGAAGCCATGACTGAAACTGAGAATGTGCTCACTTGAGGCTTTCTCAGATGTGTGTCTAATTTAAAAGGGGCTAGAAGCCGAAGGTCCCGTGAGAAAAGAGAGGAGGTGGACAACGGCCATATTGGAAATGCAATAGCAAGGGACCCATTTCCTTTAGATTTCCCCAAGGAGAAAATCCAATTAGATGGATTCTCTATGTCAGCAAGTGAAAACAGAAGGTGAGTGCATAATTTCATGAGAACATTCTTTTTCTCTGCTTATTAGATCAGCTGATCTAACAAGGAATTCTGTTCCTCCTTACACCAGAAAATCAAATGCCGGGGGTTGATTTTGCTATTTTCCATATGTTTTGTTATTGTAAGTCACACCTCAATATTCTCTTATGTAATATTTATTGTGCTGGACACTGGGAATAAGACACCCCACGAGCTCACCATCTGGTGAAAGACAGACCCAAAGAGTAATGAGAACTCCATGATAGAGGGATGCCCAAAGCACCACAGGAGCTCAAGGAAAGGCTTCTAACCCTGAAGCCAGCCTGAGGGAGGTGGCACCCAAGTGAGCCATGAAAGATGGAGAAGAAGAAGTCGAGCGTGAGGAGGTAGTGAGGCAGGAGATGGAGAGGGATGAGGGAGAGACCATTGCAGATAGGGGTAACTACTTTCTCAAAGGCATGGAGTGTGCAGGAAGAGCAGGCTAGTGGGGGCTGGGCACAGGAAATGCGAAGCTATGTGGAGTTTCAGGTATTGGGTGTAGAGTCTGAAGTAGGGAGACACACCGTTGCTCAGATAGGCAGGCTGGGGACTAATCCTTCAAGTTGCAAGTATTGAGGACTGTATTCCGTGTAATGGGAGCCATTAAATGTGACAGCGACCTGAGCAGACGCAAGCTTTGGAGCCAAAGACCTCTCTGACAGCCATGTAGATAAGACTTTGGAGGAAAGAAACAACTGCAGCAGGAGGGTCAGTTAGAGGAAGCTGGGGTGAGCGTCCAAACAAACGGCCAGACCAAGATATAAGCCTTTGGGATGGGAAACACAGATGCGGGGACAGAACTAGGAACCTCAGCTGACACTTGAGATGGGTAGCTCATACAGGAGGGAAAAGAGACGGGGAGTTCCACCTTGGCCATGTTGAGTGCCGGGTACCTGGCAGACATGCTCTTGGATGTCCAGCAAGCAGCTGACTCCACAAATCTAAGGTTGAGGGAGTGGCTCGGGGTGAAGACAGAGATGGAGACACCCAGCACACGCTTTCTTTACAGGGGGATAGACGCATTTATGTCCCCAACCTGAAAGCACCCAAATACATAAATCGATTAATCACAAACATCAAGAAACTCATCGATAATAATACAAATATAGAACGGGGCGCCTGAGTGGCTCAGTTGGTTAAGCGTCTGACTTCGGCTCAGGTCATGATCTCACAGTTCGTGAGTTCGAGCCCCGCGTTGGGCTCTGTGCTGATAGCCCCACGTCGGGCTCTGTGCTGATGGCTCAGAGCCTGGAGCCTGCTTCGGATTCTGTATCTCCCTCTCTCTCTGCCCCTCCACTACCCATGCTCTGTCTCTCTTTTTCTGAAATAAATAAACACTAAAATAAAAAAAATAATAATAGAAGAGGACTTTAACACCCCACTTACAGCAATGGACAGGTCATCCAAGCAGAAAATCAATAAGGAAACAACGGCTTTAAATGCCACCCTAGACCAGAGGGACTTAACAGATCTATTCAGAACATTTCATCCTAAAGCAGCAGAATACACATTCTTCTCGAGCACAGAACCGATCACGTACTAGGTCACAAATCAGCCCCCAAAAAATGCAAAAAGGTCAATATCATACCGTGCATATTTTCAGACCCTGCTATGAAACGTGAAATCAACCACGGGAAGAAATTTAGAAAGACCTCAAATACTTGGAGATTAAAGACCATTGTGCTGAAGAATGAATGGGTTAACCAAGAAATTAAAGAGGGAACAAAAAAGTACAGAGAAGCCAATAAAAACGAAAACACAACGGTCCTTTGGGATGCAGCAAAGCGGTCATAAGAGGGAGCAAGATAGCGACCCAGGCCTTCCTAAAGAAGGAGGAAAGGTCTATAGGGGAATAGGAAGAGTCTCATCCTTTTCAGTCAAGCACTGTATTTCCAATTTCAAAGTCTTTGGGTATATGTGGCTAGAAATGATCATTTATAATTTACATTAAAACACTAGGATGTAGGGGCGCCTGGGTGGCTCAGTCGGTCAAGCCTCCGACTTCGGCTCAGGTCGTGATCTCGTGGTCTGTGGGTCCAAGCCCCATGCTGGGCTCTGTGCTGACAGCTCAGAGCCTGGAGCCTGCTTCGGATTCTGTGTCTCCCTCTCTCTCTGCCCCTCCCCTGCTTGCTTGCACGCATTCTCTCTCCCTCTCTCTCTCAAAAATAAACATTAAAAAATGTTTTTAAATACTATGGTGTAGATAACATTTTTCCTTATAAAATTTCTTACATTTCTGAAATTATTTGTGGATTGAAATAAAAAGATTACCCTCAAATTGCCCTTTTAAGTCAATATTGAAAGGACCCCACTCTAAATTTACTCTTCTATAATTTAGCTAAATTGTTTGAGATGATTTCATCAAAATGGATGTTTATCCCCTAAATATAGGAGAGCAAAAAGAAACACCTACTCATTTTTCACTCTGGGACCCTCTCTCAATCCTCCTTCCGTCAATATTTCCCTCTGTTGTGCCACGACTCTGTTAGAGGACTTTCCTTTCGCTCTACCTTGTTTCTTGGTGACTTGTCTTCTCCCACACTGGGTTGAGCTCAGGGCCAGAAACTATGTCCCTAAGCTAGCATAATGCCTAACACACAGGAAGTGCCTAATAAATAAACAGATGACAAACACAGAATCATTATTATAGAAAAGCAACCCAATTGGGATAGAATGTGTTCCAACTAATTGGATCAATTAAAAATAAAAGACGTGGTTTCAAATCGTGGTCACTGATCCTGGAGGGGGTCTGGGGGGGGCGGTCACACTCACTCCTTTGTTATTTCAAGAAGTATAAACGCTGTCAAGTCATCAAGACCAAACCTGACAACCTGTCCTCAATTTCAGAACTGCTTAAGTGAGGGAAATAGGGAAAAGAAAGCTAAGAGGTTGGCATCAATTATTTAGAACATAAAAAACTCATCGATGACATGTCAACTTTTTTCTATTATTTCTTTGAAGACTATACATATGGTTTAAGGGTTTAATTATTCCGTGCAACGTATTCCTGCAAACACATCACAAGACAGCTCTGTGTGTCAGTTACACCAGAAGGCACCACGGATACTCTTTGCAATTAAATCACACACGCACTAGTGATCTCTCTAGGAAAGCCATTTGGTATTCAGAGTACCCAACCCAGTTCTCTGCTGAAGATTGACTTCGCTACAAGTTATTATTCCACAAATTACCAAATCATTCATATATACATTTGGGTAATGGTTTTCTTCACAAGCATTTGGAAGCACAGCTCTGAAAACGTTCATATGAGGGATAAACCATCTGGGGCTTCAACAAAACATAACACATAATAAAAAGCATAATTAAAAATCATGATCAGGATTTTCCTAGTTACTAAAACGAAGATCCTTTATTGAAAACGGTCTATTCCTCAGCCAGAGCTAAATAAATATAGAGAAAAGATCGAGAGGAAAGCCAATATGTACCCAGACTGGATGCTTCATACACCGAAAGCACTCCTTCTGGTCTCCAGTGAAAACTCGACACTGGCTGGAGTCATGGGACTGTTCATACTCATATCATTGGCTCTTCTGGACTCTTCTACAGAGAGATCAGACAACGGAATAATTCTCTATAAAGACAGTACACTGAGGTATGAAATAAGAGAAGGAAAAGGAGAAATAAGAAAAAGAATCCAAGATCTGGCATTTTCTACAGCTCGGCTTTGTCTGAACTACTTTTAGAGCTCAGTCCTTGTAAACATTTATACGTTTTGTTTTCCATCTGGAGAAAGTCATCCTGGTAAACAGCTTAGTATGCTCTGGGTTCTTGATTTGGGGAGTGAAAGCAAAAGCCACTACCTATCGCCACTACCATTTATGACTTGTCTTCGTAACCTGCGCTGCCATCTCCCCGCTATTGTTCGCTTATAGGATGTCAGGTGCTGGGATACCTGCCTTTCAACCTTGATGTTGGCAGAGACCCTGTGGTGTAGGGACTGTTACATAGAGACCATACCTATCTGCCTGTAAAAGAAGAGGGAAACACTCAGAGAGGTTAAGGGATTTGTCCAGAGCCACACAGCTGGGCCGGTGGAGACTGAACTTGGCTCCATTTGGCTCCAAAGTCTACCTCATCCTAACCACTGGTCCACGCTACCTTGCCAGGAAGAACTGTCAGCACATGGCTCTTAAGGTTTGGAAAATAAGTAGCAGCAACTCATATTCTATCTTTCCTTGAAATAATTCTTTCCGCCCTGCAACATGGGGCTTACGCTGTCTCTCCTAGCACTCAACTCAACTTCGCTACAAAATTCAAATTATTTTTGGTTATCATTTCTGTATTTGGGGATCCTAAGTATTTAGAATGGTACATCTGTAAGAACAATGAAGCATTTACGTTCAATTTTCTTCTGTCATTCTCTATTTGCTGAAATATTTGAAATGACTAAATAACTTCCCCCCTCCCACAATAAAAAAAAACAAGTTCCTTTTCCCCAGCTCTTTCTCATTTAGTTTCACTAACTGTAACAAAACCGTTGAGACGGTATTTTGGAAACTATAGGGGACAATTGAGTTACCTGCAAAATAATTTCTTAACGTAGTGCTCCCAAAGATTTAGAATTTTGGATCAAATCATGGGCCATTACACTGAAATATGTTACTACTGTCATTTGGGGCTCTTCAGAGGACCCCATCCATCCACGGAACGCCATCCTGCGTGCCACCGCAGACAGTAGTAGACTTGGGAGAAATCTGCGTGAGAGCGGTGGGGCCACATGTGACGGCCGCATTTTCCCGGTGAGACAGAAGAGCGGGTGAAGAACGTTGGGTTCCTGCCACTCCTCGGCTGCCATTTTGCGTGGGCTTACAGCTTTGGGCTACTTTCTCCCCTTTTAAATAACTACCTGTATTCTCAATGTCTTTTGAATGTGGGCTTATAACCGTCCTAGGTGTCCTCAATGGAACATGCCTTCGTAATATGGGATTTATCAAGTTTAATTAATATATATATTTTTTAGAAAAATAGGGTTGCAAGACAGGAAAAGTTGGAAACCCAGCAAACCGTCAATTCCAAAGGTAAATGAAGCCCCGTAGCCACTTTCTGTAGATGGGACTGTGAGAAGAGACTTTACGGGTTAGCTTACACTGTCCTCTTCAAACATTCCTGCCAACATAGGTACAACAGCTGTGTTTTCTAAGCTTCCGACTTTTCTTCTTCTGAAAAATAAGTTGGCCGTAATAGCAGCAGCTGTAGCTAACATTCGTTTGAACTCCTACTAAGCAAAATCACTTTGTATGCATTATTTTATCGAGCTTTTACAACAACCCTAGTGGGCTGGTGCCTGTTTGGAGGTGAGGACACTAGGATCAGAGGGGCTCAGGGACTTGTCTAGGGTCACACAGCTGGTAACGGGCAGACGGTCTGATTTCAGAGCCCACGATCTCACTGCTATGCTTACATTTGCCTTTTCTGCTCATCTCTCTTGCAAGGGACACTGTACTTAAAATGCCAATTCCTGACTCTGAAAACAATGAGAAAGGAATTGTAATCTGGGTTGGGTATGTCTATTTCCCATTTATTGCCAGGGTTTCAAAATGAAAAGGAGCAATTAGGAGCGGTATGAATCAGGGTTCTGTTCACCTCTGGTCTGAGGAAGGCTCTTCTAAGAGGAGCTATTTTATGTGTACTGGCGTAGAAAAGGTTGCCACTATTCCACACATAAAGGTGAAAAGTTGAGTAATGCAAGTGAACGAGGAACGAAGCCCATTTATGTTTTTTCACTGGTGCTAAACATTATCCGAAAACAATCAAGTAGGTTTGACGCTAGCAGCCAAGTCAACCTTTTTTCATGTTCTAATTACCCAGAGTGCCCTATATTGCAAATAGTATTTATGTCTGCAGCTCACTGAGCACCGCACAGGTCTAGGATGTGGCCGATGCGGGAGGACATGTTATAACTAGCGGCTCTTTAAATCTTTACGATGACTATTTTATAAAGGTGCGAAACTGAGGCTCAGAAGTGTGAAGAAATGTGTCCAAGTCACAGAGCTATCACGTGGCAACAGGGTGAGGTTGTTAGACGCTGAGACACATACCCTCAGCCTTTGCTTGTCACCCGTATATGGAAAACCATGCTTCTGTCTCCTCTAGCCCAACAAAATTCTTGGTTGATTATTTTTTAATTTTAATGTTTTTATTTATTTTTGAGAGATAGAGACAGAGCACGAGTGGGGAAGAGGCAGAGAGAAAGGGAGACACAGAATCCGAAGCAGGCTCCAGGCTCCGAGCTGTCAGCCTAGAGCCCGACTCGGGGATCAAACTCATGAACCACCAGATCCGTGACCTGAGTCGAAGAAGTTGGATGCTTAACCAACTGAGCCACCCAGGCGTCCCTCTTGGTTGATAATTTTAAGGAAGGCAGGACCTAATGGACCAATTGAATACGGTGCACAAGGGGACCACAGCCGAGGGAAGGGCCTTCAAGGGCTGCGAAGGTTGGGGTGGGTCTTCCTCCTTCACTTTTGAGGCTCCATCTCCTGGCCAGTTCCCAGCACTATCTGCAGAATGCTTGGGCTGATATTTCCAAGTGAGAACAACTCAGACAAGAAGACACATCTACCTTCAAAATAAGTCTTTGGCAGGCAGCCGCAGAAGTGGTTGAGACTAACCTGGTTTCCGCCGTTTTCTTCTTTGTGACCTTGGGCATACAACTTGACCTTGTTGTAATAGAGGCTCCTCCTCTAAAATGAGGATGATAGCACCTACTTCAAAATGTTCTCGTGAAGGTAAGATGTGTTAAATGCTTCCATACGTGCCTGGCCCACGGTATGTGCTCAAGAAACACGAGCAATTAGTATTATTAATAAACTCGGCAGCGTCTGTCCCTCTCACCCCCCATCTTCCTGTTCTAAGACCTCATTTTCTCTGGCCCGAACTTCGGTGACAGCCTCCACGCCGGGCTCCTGTTTTCGCTCTTGCTCCTTCCCCATCCACTCTCCACGCGACAGCCAGAGTCAGAGTTTCAAGACGAAAATCAGACCCTGTCGTTCTTCCACTTAAAACCCTGCGCTCCCTTCCCATGAGCTGGGAGGGAGGGCGCTTCACATCCTGCAGTGTGGACCGGCCCGCCCCCCTCGCCTCAGGTCGGGCTAACCTCGCTCAGGCTCTGGAGCCTTCTTTTGGTTTCTCTTCTTTCTTATCTTGGTCTGGGGCGGGCTTTCCTCTTTCTCTGCCTGGCCAAATAGTTGTAACCCTCGCCCTAAATGACATTGTCTACAGCAGCCTCCTCTGCCTGCCCCTTTTTACACCTGGTTCTCCTTGTAGCCGCTCCTGCAGTGTCCTGCCCTGTCCCTGTCGTGCCCGCTGCCACTCATTATTGCCTATCTGCCCTGTGACTTGTCTGAGGCCACGCATCCTCCACCAGGGCACAGGCCTCATTCGTCCAATTTCCCCTGCATCTTCAACCTTAGACGGAGGCCTGGAACCTAATAGGTGTTCAATAAACATTTTTTTTGAAGGAATGTAATCATCAAGAATGAGAAAAATGCATCAAAGGCACTCAGACACAATACGGTCATTACCGATTTGTTGCTCTTTCACCGTTTGAGGAGTTTTTTCCTGCTCCAAGAAACAAAACCCGCCCCCACCACCACCGCCCCCACCAAAGACACAAAACCTGAGAGACAAAAAGATACTTAACACTTCCATCGCCTTGAACAGATCTGGCCTGTGGTTCACACCGTGGAGCAAATAAAAAGCTTTTTTCCTTTTCGTCTTCGAAGAGCGTTTTCCCGATTTTTAGCATTAGAACGAGCCTAGCCAGACTTGGAACCACCAAATCCAAACACCTTTTAATCCTTGGGCACAGAGCTTGGAATGAAGCATAGAGTGACTCTGGTATGCGTGTGCCTTCCCCGCAGCACCCGGCGTTTGAGAGGCTGCGGGTGTGAACTGTCACCGTGTGCGGGGCCCACGGCTGGGAGCCCGGCCGCCCTGCGGGTCCGGTGACCTGGGAAGCCGTTTCGCGGGGCGCTGGCAGCAGTTCAGCCCGTTTTCCTCACCCACGCCGCTCGACGAAGAACTTTTATTAATTGGTGCTCTGAGGCAAGAGAGGGAATTTTCTTGGCCTCAGCGGAAGCCAGCCAGCCAGCCAGCTCCCAGGCAGACTTGCCGGCCGGCCAGCTGGGCTCGCTTAAAACCTGACCTACATTGAACCAAGCTCGCAGAATGTGTGTTAGATCAAATTTGTTCCCTTCTGCTTACTCGAAGACAGTTCTGCTCTGCAAATTTCCACACCGTCACTGCCAGGAGATAGATGCCAGGCATGACCTCTGATGGCCGGGGCAGGGGGGGGGGGGGGCGGGAGGGGGCGGGGGGACGACCCCAGCTTTCTCAAGTTTTCCCGATCAGCCACCGAACTCTTTGCACCTTCTTGCTGACACTAACAAGCGACGTGCTGAGGTTTTGAAATGAATGTCTTGCTCTTTGGAAGAAAAAGAAAAAAAAAAAACAAGGCCCCCTGGCCGTGAACTTGGGTGTGCGGAACCGTGGTCAGTGGAAGCACGCCCTCGTTCCTGTGATGGCCCCCTGCCGGTGCCTGCTCATGTCCCTGGGGCTGAGTCACAGAGATCCCAAAAAAAGCCACAGATTTCTGCCAGCACCAACAGGCACCAATGTCTGTGAGAGTTCCGGTGGAAAAGAACGGATCTTTGGGGCAACGAAGGGCTGTAAAATGTAAAATCGTAAAATGAAACCATAAGTCCCGTCTGAACTCTGGTTGCTGTGTTCTTCATAGGAAGTATTCTGTTTTCCCATTTTTTTTTTTTTTAAAGAAACCACAATAAGAAGTACATGTAATACCCAAGGTGAATTTTCTGATTTCCGGTAACAGTTCTTTCAATGCTGGGTTTTTGTTTTTGTTTTTTTAATATCTGAAAGGGTTTTGCATTTAGACCCAACGCTTTCGAGAACCCCCAGGGAAGAACCAAAGAGCAGACACCAGGGACAATGGACCGTTGATGGATTTCTCTCCTGGACAAAGGCCATACTAATCAATATTCCCGCGGCTGGGCCTGTGGGACTTGCCTCCTCCACGCGGGCTCACCGGGGGTAAATGAGCACTTTTCATGGTGCCTTAATTTCTTATTCAATTCCAGCCCCCAGGCTTATGAAGAGTGTAGCTAATTCGAACAGCTAATTTTCCATGAGCACTTAAATGGCTTAGTCAGAACGTGGAATATTGGTTACTTCCAGCATTCTTAGGATGGGGCGGGGGAGAATAGGAATTACCTTGCGATTTTGTGAACTACTACAACACAGGACAAACTGTCACCCGAGGCCATGAAACACAGAGATCTTTGGTAAGCATCGCAGCTCAAGTTGTAAAACTGGCTAAACGCCATGACGGGGGCGCTGAGTTGGTTTCGTGTTTGATCGAAGCGGTGACCCCCTGCATTTATGGAAACTTCGGAGCTCGCCTGCCATCAGTATCCCTGTGGATTATGTGCTTGTGCTCTTTGAAAAAGCTGCCGGCCTCACAGCCGTGACAACGCCTAGAGCAGTCAGCTAAGGGAGCTTTTCCTCCCTGAGATGTGCCTTCTGCGCCGCCAAGTCTTCAAGTCGTCCGGGGCGCAGGGCAACAATGGATACCTACACCATACTCTGGACTCAAAACATCGTTCTCTTCTCTGGACAGACTTTGGGCTGAAAAAAGACAAACATGCTTCTAACATTTCTGGCTTCCCAGCCATGAATCTGTTTCTCAGATGACAATATTGTGGTTTCTTAAAAAAAAAAAAAAAAAAGGAAAACAGAAGAATAATACTTCCTATAAAGAACCCAGCAACTAGAATTCAGATGGGATTCATGGTTTCATTTTTACACAACAATCTTGCACGCAAAGTTGGGAATGGGGATTACATCATGTACGCTACTAAACTCGTATTCTGAAAACACGCTCCAGAAAGGAGTTCTTCATTAAAAGCTGAAATCTTTCCATGTGTCTGGGGAAAAAAATAGCAAACTCTATTGAGGAGGAGGAAGGCACAACTTAATGATTAAAAAATGCAATTTACAGTGATCTGCCTCAGTAATCTTTCCCAAAGAGTTTCATGGAAAAAAAAAATACGAGAATCACCTACAAGCTTATTGAATTCATCAACACTTCTCCAGGGTCAAAAAACGATGATGGATGCTGAATGTTGGGAGGCTGTGGAAGCGGATTAAATTAGAGAGTGGAAAACACATCAAGTCAGTGCTTCCTCCTTTTCCCCTTAAGGGTGGATATTCCTAAAGTGAAACAATCCCACTTGGGCTGCACTGGTGGTCGGAGCATTGGCTGGCCTGGGACATGGGAATGGGGACCAGTTGCTATCTCTGCCAGGCCTGGCGGACTGCATTCATTTTGCGGGGTGTGACAGGGGCACCGCGGTCACATACGAAACTCCCGCATTATTTTAGAAACGTGGATTGGCGTGCGGAGGGGGGAGATGACATGATACCGGGTGTCAGCTCAAAACGGCCTCTGAGAAGGGGCGGCGAGAGAAGGAACGAGTGTGGCGACGTGGTAAAGCTGACTGGCTCTGGGTCGCGGCCAGGAGGGTGGGCGTCTCGAGCCTGGCCCTGCTGACAGGCGGCACATCCCCGGCCCCCACGTGCCAGTCACGATCCCCAGTCGGGACGACCCACACTGTCTCCGGCCACGGCCCAGCCTTCCCTGCCGGGCAGGGCCCCCTCAGTCAAGAACCACCGATACGTGGGAGGATTAATATACTCTTTTCTCTTCTCTTAAATACGTTAAAAAGGGTTCAGAATAAAAGATTTTAAGGTGAACGGAGGAACAAAAGTGTGAAAAATCATGGTGCGGAGTCCATCTCTTGGGCTGTTTGGAGAACCTTCCTGAGAAATGTGGCCGTATACGTCTGGGGCCCAGACACCGGGGAGCTTCTGACTCTGGGCCTGGGCCGCACGAGGCCTCAGAACACACGAGGGGTGCGACGCATCTGAGGCCAGGGAGCCAGACGCTGGGGAAGGGGAGATCTGGGCCCGGGAATGTGCGTTGTTTAAAAAGTAGCATCAGTCTATGGTTGGTTATATTTTATTTCATTTGCTTTATCCTTTGTGCGCGTGCTCGCTGGGGCTTACTCTCTGTCTCCCCCCCGCCCCAACCCCTTACATTCTTTTTCTAAACCGTCTGAGGGGAAATCACACACATCGTAGCCCTTCACCCTATGTACTTTGAGGGCGCATTTCCTGCGAACAGGCATGTGCCCCACGGAAGACGACGCAGCTGTCCACTGTGATGTCACCGATGCGATACCCCTGTCCTCTCTTCCACCCAAGTCCTCACGTCCACGGCTGGCTCCGAGATGCTCTTTGCTCCGCCTCCAGGACGGAATCCAGTCGAAGATCAGGCCCTGGACTGGCGGGCAGGTCTCTCTGCTTCCTCTTACTTCTTGTTAACAACGTTGAGAAATGACTCCCACGCCGTACGACTGACCCACTCCCAGCGTGATTCTCAGTACGCTCCCGCAGCTGGGCGGCCACCAGCACAATCTGACTTCAGGACATTCCCCTTCTCCCTCTGCCCTCGACCCTGTACTCCTCACCCTTCGCCTCTTTGAATTTAGAACACTTCTGTTGCTTTCCTTTTCCCGTTGTGACGTTTTAATACATGTTCCTCGTTTGGGGCTTGTCTGATATTTCCTTGGGATTCCATGAGGTTATGCATACATTCTCAGAATAAAATCCTTCCCACGTGATGTGATGTCCGTCTCAGGGTAGCCCCTGTGGGGACCCATGGTGGCCATCTGTCCCTCCCCGTGGATCGCCCGGTCAAGGCGCCCGCCGTACACTTACCGTGTACCCATCAAGTGACGTCCCCGCCGTACACTTACACCAACGAGTGCTAATCTAGGGGGAGAGTTGGAGAGGAACAAGATAACGTGTGTGATCCTCTAGCGTCTCCTCACGGAACGCTTCTGATTCGCAAGGAGAGAAAACCAAGCGGTCAGGGGGCTGCCTGCGTCTCTGCTCTCAGGCGCGGCACCCGGGGGGGAAGGTGCTCTCTCGTGCTGGGCGGGACGCCGGCCGTGGCCCGGCTCCGGTCAGAGCAGCCACCCAGCCCTTCAACCCCAAAACTGGCTGCCTGGTTGTCAGTAATTTCTGGAACACAGCTCATTTGCCGTGTGGGTGCTTTATAGCCCGTCCAGGGCCTAGGAGAGGAAAAGAACACATTCCTGGAAGGAAGCAGGTTCTGAAACTTCCCCAGAGGCCCCTCACGCGTGGGAATGAGGACCCAGCGGGCCGGCCTGGCCTCACGACCGACGTCCCTGAAATGCTCCGCTCACCTGTGTGGAGTCCGAGGTACCCCTCTCCCCCACCCGGCCGCTTCCGCTTCTCGTTTGCTTTGCTTCAGGCCTTTCGCCGCGTTCCTGAAATTTCCACAGCGGAAGTGGCGGCCACGGCGGGACCACTTCCTGTCTTCCCCCGGGTCGACTGACAGGGAGCCGGAAATGGGCTATGGATGAAGGACCATGGATGGTCATATGGAACGGCTTTCTCTCGGGGCCAAGGCGAACCCGGTGCCCACTGTTTGTTGTGCTGGACGCGGCTGAGCGCCACAGAAGAGGCGGCCTGACCCACTTCTGCTCAAGAAAGGTGGGCGTGAGGGGACGAGGCAGGGGCGGGGGCCGCCTCCAGAGCCAGAGTCCTTCCAGAACGGTCAGAAACACAATGGCGTGGCCTCCGACATCTCTTCACGAGGAACCACGCAAAGCAAACAGAACGGCACCCAGGAGGAGGCGGCGTGTTTACAAACAGGAAGGGACACCACCGAGCGGCAAACACGACCTTCAGGAGACGGGTTTCCTCAGAGACCACCAGGCCACACAGCCGGGCGGTTAGCATTTCAGCTCTCCTCAGCCTTGGCCTGCCGGCTCGCGGGGCAACGTGAAAAATATTATTATTATTTAATTGTAACAATAACAATTGCTCAGAAAATAAAAACCGAACCAGGCAAGCCATTAGAACACCAAGAAGAGATTTCTAAGGGTTTTTATTTTAAACATGTGTTCCTAGAGTGGTTGGGGGTGAGTGCCAAAAGCATAGCACCGAGTCTGTTTTCCTTTTTCTGGGTACAGGATTCGCTTTGGAAACTGCCTATAAAGGCCCTGAAACTTCTTCCCTCGTCAGAAACAACTGAGGGACAGGACGAGGAGTTTCGAGGCACAATCTACTTACTTCGCTCGCGGGGCGTGAGGGAGAGGTGCCGTCTGTGCGGCCTGGACCGCAGTTGCCGCGGGGAGACATCGGGAGAGGGCTTGGCTCATCCCCTCGGATTGCACGGAGGAGGCGTCGCCTCCTACAGTGTTTTGGAAACCCGGCCCCTGCCACTTGGCTGCCCTGCAGGTTGGTAGTGGAGGGAGAGGAAAAGTCTTCCCTTCCCATTCTGGAATTCCATGGGGGCCGTGGCTTCCCGCAAGGGACCTCAGATGGCATTCAGTCCCCAGAGGCCGGTGACAGACTCTATTCCCTTCTTTTGGCATGGGGCCCCGGGAGGTCTCTCCCCGACGCTGTGTGATGGGAATCCATACTCCCTGTGTCTCAGCGTAAGGAAACAGCAGGCCTCACCCTCACCCCCGCACAGCACAGGAAGCTTCTCCCCGGGAGTAGGTTCACTGCAGTCCTTGGGCCTGGGGTCAGGAAACCAGGGGGCTAACACGACAAAAGAGACCATGCACTGTTAAGTCAGTGATGCCACTGACCATTCGTAACCGTTGCTGGACAACCCCAAGAAAGGAAAGAATATTCTTGGGGACTCCGTCTGAAAGAGCCTCATGAGTTTATGGGCATTCAGGGCCTCTGTGGGCCCCTCTGCCATTTGCTTCAAAGATTCACAACCCAAGCGAGAAGGGTAAACAGTGCTCTCTGCCCAAAGCCACGATTCAAAACTCTGGCTTTGTCGTCCTTCAGCGTGGGATCAATTATCACAAGGCCTTGTAGGGGATTCATTTGTACATGATATAAAGAAGAGTTTACTGTCACTTTAAATAAAGACACTAGATGAAATTTAAGATATATAAATGAAATTTAAGATATATATAGAGAATATAAAACCAGAGATGGCAAGGCAGCACAATTCTGAGGAGACCTGTGACTCATGGTCTGGGGGATATTATATCTGGTGTTCAGAGCAAGTAAATAGCTGAATTAAGTACCTTCCATATTATTCTATTTTGGAGTAATACAATTCTTTTGTTTCTATTGTATAGGAAGCAGTAGTGGAATTAAAATACAATAATCATCTTTTGGCCTAAAAAATGATGAGCTTAGAGACAATAAATTGGAATAAAGACTGAATTCATAAGGGCTTTCAACAAAATCTCTCATTGTTTCCTAAAGTATGGAGAGTTATATGGGTAAACACAGCTGGCTCTTCAGTGTGATGTCAACGGACCATAGAATCTTTTCTCCAAGGGTTTCCCACCAAAGCCCCGGAGAGGAGAAAGTATAGAAAGAAATCTGCAGTTATAGTTCCCGATCTTTCAGTAAAGGGCTCCCTTCATTTAAATGAGCCACCCTATTTGTCTAATGTTATAGCGAGTCTGTCACTGTATCATATCTTTAAAGTAGGGGTGTGCTAAGAGAGAGAGAGAGGTAGAGAGGGTGAGCGGGGAAAGAGAGAGAGGAAGTGAGGGAGGGAGGAAGGGAGGAGAAGAGACAGAGAAGGTAGCTTGGTTGAATGCATGAATGCATTTGCTATTCATTTAAGGCTGTACTTTTCTGCCATTGCATTATGGGAAATGTTTATGAGACACTTTTATGAAAGAACGGGGCAGGTTGTCGAGAAATGTGAAGAAACATGTAGAATTACTTTACCTGGGAGGAAAATTTTTAAATAACATTAGATTGTAGAAAGGAAGGAAAGAAGAAAGGGAAGGAGGGAGTGAGGGAGGGAGGAAGGAAGGAAGGAAAAGAAAGAGAGAGATCAGGGGTGTCTGGGTAGTGCAGTCAGTTAAGTGTCTGACCTTAGCTCAGGTCATGATCTCACAGTTTGTGGGTTCGAGCCCCGGGTAGGGCTCTGTGCTGACAGCTCAGACGGAGCCTGGAGCCTGCTTCGGATTCTGTGTCTCCCTCTCTCTCCCCCTCCCCCACTCACACTCTGTTTCTCTCTCTCTCAAAAATAAATAAACATTAAAAAAAAAACAAAAAAAAAGGAAAGAAAAAGATCAGAAGATAGGAGAGTTGATGCTGGTGAGGTGTGGAACGTTGGTAATTATTGATTATTAAAATATTAATTGTATAATGATACTGGACACCATTAACTGAACTCCTACTATGTGTCATGAAGAGTGCTAAGCACACTCTGATTTACTACTTAAAGAACCTCATAAGGTCCCATAATTCGGCCCATTTTACAGAAGAGATAACTAAGGCACAAAGAGTTACATAATTTGTAGTGAACAACAGACACAGGATTGGGAACCAAATTAATCTGACTCTGGACCCCATTTCAAGATTTTCTATGAAGATTTGAGACTCTGATAGGAATAGGCTTTTTTTTTTTTAACTGATTATTTAAGAGACAAAAGTCAATAACATTTTGGCTTAAGACTATGGGAAGGAAGTCTGGAGAGAAGCTAGAAACAAATCCATACACAAAGCATAAATACAATACAATGAATGAAATAAAATATGAAAATCAAGAGTTCCTCATGCTGGATTATACTGCAACACTGGATGGGATTCTGTTGCTGCATTAATCCTGCTTCGTTACCAGGCTTTTGGCCAACAAGGAAGGAAAGTTTTGCACTTAGTTGGAGGTACTAGGGTTCAAGCAATGTGCCAATCAAGTCTTCAGTTTCTTAATTCAGATTCATTAAGTAAGAATCTCTATGTGCTCATTCAATTTAATTTGTTAACCTTCATTTGAATAAAATTTTCGTCTCTAATTTTGGAAAGTTTTTTTGCGAACAGTAATTGGGTAAGCTTTTGTGCTCTGTAGTTTTCACTGACATGAAAAACGGCTTTGTTAATATCTCAGCATCTATGCTAGACAAAGTCGAACGTCATAGACATTTCAAAAATCTTTTCTATATAAATGGGCTCTGCTCTCTTATGTGGAGAATACGCATAGTTTCAATCAATCAAGAAACTCCATATCAGAGGATTTTTGTTCACGATAACATAGTGCTATTATCAATTTATGTTTTCAGGGACTTAAGAGATTTTTGAATTTAAAATTCATATCAATCACACAGATTAGAAAACCTGAGAAATATTCCTTATGCTTCTCTTTTGGCTTAACGCAGTCCTTATTGAAAGACCATGTTTCCCCCCTCTATAAACATCTTCAAGATGTTCTGTAAACAGCAATTGAAACTTACACAAGTGTCAGAGTCTTTTTTATGTACCAGAGCAATAGACAAAAAAGCCACACATTTCTCAGTCCGCTCATAAAAGCGATTGTTTATTTCTTACTCTTTTTAGGGTATCAAAATTACTAGGCCGCAACAAAACCAAGGAGCAGGCAGAAAAAAGAAATTAAAGGAGATAAGAAGGAGAGGTCAGAATGTTTTACAAAGCAGGTTCCTATAGGCACCTTGTAGAAAAGCAGAAGAGAAAATGCGCCCATTGCCCGTGGATTGGAAAGCATGACGTGTAACTGTCAGTATCCACTCAGGCGGCACCCGATCGACACGACTGCATCATTGATTTCATGGATATACGTGGAGTGTGCGGGAATCTTTCATCGTTCCTGCCAAAAATTGTCATAAATAGCCACTAAAAATGTAGCAGTTCTGAGGGGGACGTGTATAGTGGTAACTGCATATGCTACGAAAATAGGCCTAAAATAAACAATGGAATTTTACATCTCAAAGAACTAGGAAAGAGAATAAACTAGCCCAAAGTCAGCAGAAGGAATGAAATAGCAAAAATCAGAGGGGAAATAAATAAAACAGAGACCAGAAAAACAATAGAAAAAATCAACAAAACCAAGAGCTTCTTTTCTTATTTTTTTTAATAGTTTTTTTTTTTTTTTAACATTTATTCATTTTTGAGAGACAGACAGAGCATAAGCAGGGAGGGGGAAAGAGAGGGAGATACAGAATCCGAAGCAGGCTCCAGGCTCTGAGCCATCAGTACAGAGCCCGATGCGGGGCTAGAGCCCACAAACTGTGAGATCATGACCTGAGCCGAAGTTGGACACTCTGCCGACTGAGCCGCCCAGGTGCCCCCCAAGAGCGTATTTTCAAAAAGACAAACAGGGGCGCCTGGGTGTCTCGGTTGGTTAAGTGTCCGACTTCGGCTCAGGCCATGATCTCACAGTTCGTGAGTTCGAGCCCCGAGTCAGGCCCTGTGCTGACAGCTCGGAGCCTGAGCCTGCTTCAGATTCTGTGTCTCCCTCTCTCTCCCCCTCCCTGCTTGCACTCTGTCTCTCTGTCTCTCAAAAATGAATAAATGTTAAAAATACTTTTAAAAAGGCAAAATTGATAAAACTTGAGCTCGACTAAGAAAAAAAAAAGAGAGAAAAGCCTCAAAAATAATCCTCCAGGTATATAGTCAACTAATACTCGACAAGGGATCGAAGAACGCTCGATGAGGAAAGAATAATCTCTTTAACAAACTAGAAACTAGACAACCACGTACAGAAAAATGAAATTGGACTCTTACCTGATACACAAAAATTAACTAGGAATGGATTAGCAAGTTTAACGTTAAGACCTGATACCATAAAACTCTTAGCGGAAAACAGGGAAAAAACTCCTTGACATCGTGGTCTTGGTAATGAATTTTTTTTTCTTTTGCATAGGATACCAAAAGAACAAGTACCAAGCAAAAATCAACCTGGGGGATGACATCAAACTAAAAAGCTCTCCACGCAAAGGAAACAATTGACAAAATGAAAAGGCAATCTCTAGAACGGGAGAAAATATTTGCAAACTATGAGAACGGGAGAAAATATTTGCAAACTATGTATCGAAAAAGAGATTAATATTCCCGATATATAAGGAATTCATCGAACTCAAAAACCAACCTAGTTTTAAAATGGCAGAGGAGGGTAAGAACAAACTGAGGGGAGGGGGGGTGTGGAAGGGGCGAGAATGGGTGATGGGCACGGAGGAGGGCACTTGTTGGGATTATCACGGGGTGTTGTATGGAAACCAAATTGACAATAAATTATTCAAAAAAAATGGCAGAGGAACCAAATACATGTTTTTTCAAGAAAGATTTCCAAATGGCCAACACGTACACGAAAAGATGCTTAATTAACATCACTCATCGCCACGGAAATGCAAATCAAAACCACGATGAGATCACGCCTATTAGATACCGCCTAGTAGAACGTCAGTCATGTCGACGACAAGACAGGGTACGCGTCAGCAAGGGTGCGGAGGAGAAAAGGAGCCTCTGCACCACGTTGGCGGGAATGCAAATCGGTGCAGCCGCTATGGAAAATGGCATGGACGCTCCTCAAAACATTAAAAACAGAAACACCATATGATCCAACAATTCTAATTCTGGGTATATACCCTAAGGAAATGAAAACAGGATACGCAAGAGACATCTGCATTCCCAGGTTCGTTGCAGTATTATCCATAATAACGACATATAGAAATGACCTACGTGTCTGTCAGCAAACGGATAAAGAAGATTTGGTGTGTACACACACATGCACACGCACGCTGGGATATCATTTATCCATGAGAAAGCCACAAGAAGGAAATCCTGTCATTTGTGACAACATGCCTTGAGGGCATTACACTAGGCAAAATAAGTCAGAGAGAGAAATACAAAGGCCATAGGAGCTTACTGATATGTGGAATCTAAGAAAGCTGAACTCCTCAAAACAGAGCATGGAATGGTGGTTACCAGGTGACCAGGGGCTGGGGGCGGGGGGATCGGGGAGATGCTGTTTAAGGGTATGCTTTACAGCCAGTGGACGAATAAATCCCAGAAATCTAACGCACGGCCTGGTGGTTAGAGCCAACAATACTGTGTTGTGAACGCAAAGTTACTAAGAGACTAGATCTTAATTGGTCTCACTGCAAAAAAGAAATTACATTTCTGTGCCACGTTGGACTATAGAGGTAATTGTACTGCAATATGTAAATTCGCCAAGTCAACAAGTTGTACACCTTAAACTTACACGATGCTCTATGCCGATTGTATCTCAACAAAAAATGTAGCCAAGTCTAACACAGCTCCTCTTTCTTTCCTGCTTCTTTTGGCACGACTGTAGCTATTACAAGGGCCACAGGAAGTCACTATGCCTTCCATCTGTCATTGCCCGAATTGTTTCTATTCTGGCCTTTTCGCTGTAATCAGGTCATTCCACAGGACACAATCAATCAGCCCTGCCTTCTTTCTTCATCCATTGGACTCCCAATGAGCTGGTTGAGTTGGTCAGAATCAAATTAAATCACAGGGTCTTCCGTCTATCAAGAATGGCAAGGACTGTGTGACAGAATGAGGAAAACCACTCCTACAGAGAAAGTTGAAGTGATGTGGAAATATTTTGACCTTGGGGGGAAAAAGTAGATCACAATTTGAGCGAACGCTAAAAAATGTCGGGTCGCACGTCCGTCCTCGCTCTGTATTTTGACTGTGTTCAACATTAGGTCTGAACGGACTCCATAAATATCGAGAGCCTTCAAATGCCGGGCTGGATGCTGGGGATAAAAAGGTACGAAGCTGCATCAGACAAGTTCGTGTGCTCAGGGATGCTTCCGGTCTAGCGGGGGTGACCTAAATGTATACGAATATAAGTAAAATGCTGTAGAGGCTGGGCTGGCAATTGACACATGGCACAGCCAAGCTTGAGAGAGGCAGGAGTCTTCTGTAACTGGGTAGGACAGGGACAGGGGTGCGACCTTGACACTGATGCTCCTCCTAAGTCCGACCATTCGCCTTCAGGGATATTCCTTCAAGATACTCTACAACCCATGTATAGAACTTCTTCTTCAAAGAGAAATATTCTTTACATTATCAGGTCCATATGATATCCATCTAAATTATACAGATGTGACACAGAGAACATTATAAATAATAGAAATTCTTTGGGCTGATTTCCACATCCTGGATGCTACATTAAGCATTTTTAAATCCTTCCAATAACCCCGGGCACCGTTCTTATCCTAATTTACACATGAAAACTCACGCTTGGAAAGATGAAGAGTGTTCTAAAGGTCACATACCTAGTGAGTGGCAGAAATAAGATGAGAATCTGAGTGTACTGACCCAAGGACTTTAAGATCTAAGCTACAGCAAGGCTTGTCATAAGGGAAACCTTCCTGAATGTTCTGGCTTCAAGAACCAGGCTTTTTGAATCTGGAGGGACACACCGGCAATCAACCTCAGGCATCATTACTTGGGTGTGGCACTTACGGGTGTGTCCTCGTGTCTGGACGTGGGTGATTTGTAACACCGATCGCCACACTCAGGAAAAAGCAAAGATCAATCAATGAAATGTTGAACAGGAAAAACAGGGCAGATCTGAATATAAAAGGGAAGCTTGATAATTTCCTACGATATGTGTCTTAGTCTGTTTGGGCTGCTATAACAGAAGACCACAAACTGGGTGGTTTATAAACAGCAGGAATTTACAGAAATCATAGTTCTGGAGGCTCTAAGTCCGAGATCAGGCTGCCAGCATGGTCGAGTGAGGGCTGTCTTCCCGGGTCACAGCTGGTGACCTCACTTGATGGAAAGGGCTGGGGAGCTCCCTGTGGTCTCCTTTACGAGAACACTAATCCTGGGGGCGTCGGGGGGCTCAGTCAGTGAAGCATCTGACTTCGGCTCAGGTCATGATCTCACTCACAGCATGTAGGTTCCGGCCGCGTTGGGCTCTGTGCTGAGAGCTCAGAGTCTGGAGCCTGCTTCGGATTCTGTCTCCATCTCCCTCTGCCCCTTCCTGGCTCACACACTGTCTCTCTTTCTCTCTCTCTCTCTCAAATATAAATCAACATTAAAAAAAAAGAAAAAGAAAACACAAATCCTGTTCATGAAGTTTCCACCCTCATAACCTAATCACCTTCTAAAGCCCCTGCTTCCTAACACCATCACCTTTGTGAGTCAGGATTTACACACAAATTTGGGTGAGGATACGGATATCCATAGCAAGATGTATCGATCTTTTTTTTTTTTTTCCCAAAAAAAGATAAGCCCCAGTATCCATCTGTCTAGCACCTGGTCCAAAAGGCTTTAAAACAAAGTAGCAAAGTTCCTCATATTCCTCATATAAATATTTATGAAGTTTTAATTTGCTTTGGCACTGGAAGTTATCGATCCTTTTCCCTACTCAATTATAAACCCTTATCGTGTACAAAGAAGCTTCTCGGAAAGAAAGTTAATGAAGAGTAAGTTTGTTATTTTGTAGGTTTCCCTTTCCCAGTGTGGCCCTGGAGTTCGGGAGAGAGGGCCATTGTTATTGTGATTGTATTAAGCATGCTTGCATTGCTGAATAATTAGCCAAGAACATTCTGGAAGAGGAAGAAACAAGTACAGATACAGTTTGACTGAGGAAATTTCAGGTGTTACTTCTGGCCCGACCATTCATTCATTCATTCATTCATTATTTTTTAATGTTTATTTATTAGTTTTGAGAGACAGAGACACAGAATCCGAAGCAGGCTCCAGGCTCTGGGCTGTCAACACTGAACCAATGTGGGGCTCGAACTCAAGACCTGTGATATCATGACCTGAGCCAAAGTCGGACACTTAACCGACTAAGCAACCCAAGTGCCCTGGGCCCGATCACTTAAATCACGGATGCCATTTTATAAACACAGCTATGGTAGTTTATTAACATAAGAGTAAAGTATCTAATAAATATCGAAGCAGATTCTGCCATAGTGGGATTGTAGTCATGGCTTATTAATTCCTCAAAATGATTCCAAGAGTTATATTGATTTACATGCACAACACCTATTCCTACTGTTTCATCGGGTATGGTATTTTTATGTCCATGCATCCATCCATCCATTTATTTATTCAAAAAACTTAAGATAAGTGCCACTGAATATCGGGCACTGTGCTGGAGAGTAAAAGACAAGTCGAGTCAGAGAAGAAACAGTCAGAAGTAGAGGAGAGCCAGGAGAGAGTTGCATTGTGGAGTTTTAGCCCCATTTCTTATTTGGTTAAAATTGCTGCTTCGTGTTTGCCTTAACTGACGTTTTACTAGTTCCCCTAGAAATTAGCCAGAAGCTTTTGACAGTCAACAGATATTAGGCCTTGAGTGGCAGTCTTTCTGGAACCTCCACTGGTTGGAAGGAGCTGAGATCCTCGGAGGCCCTTTAATTGCATCACCTGGTCAGTGACCAGCAGTCTGCTGCCCAAAGGATGACTTCCGGAGAGCCTCGGTGGAGCATAATCCTTCTGAAGGCATTTAAAGGACTTAATTAGGGAAAGAAATCAAGATTGAAATTCAGCCTCACGAGATGCTGACGATGCAATTCATCCCGTGAAGGGGCTGGCTGTCTGGTTGGCCCACAGGAAATGGCGGCCATGTTGGGACTCACTAATCTGTTGACTGACAAGTGTCCTTGGCTATGGCTTCCTGGGAACGTTTCCATTTCAAAAAATTGGAGGCAAAGTGCATGTGACGATCACAAATCCGATAGTTAAGTTTGAATTCATATTACAGCAGAGAGTACTTATCAACAGTGTCTAGAACATAATAGACATCTAGTAAAAAAAAAAAAGTCAGAGACTGAACACACTTTCAAATATTCTGGTATAGACAGAAGATCTTGAAAGGGATTTGTCCAGAAAATAACAAAAAATGCACACGACAAATGATTCTCCTGCATATATTCACTAATTTAATGAAGATTGACTGAACTCTTTGTCTTACCAAAGTATACTTTTCATGGGGGCGGGGAGGAAGATGTAAAAAGGGTAAAAATATCAGATCTTGCCTATGGGAGGTTTAAAATGTCAATACAGTTGTAAGACCTATCATCACACACATGAGACAAAGAGAGAATCTAAGCAACGAAGTGCCCGAACTTTAAGCAAGTTGCTAAGAGGGTTCAAGGTTAATGTTAACCATGGAAGGGCAGAAACCCTCGGAGGCCTCTAAAGGGGCTGGGGGGAATGCAACAGAGGGGTCTTGCTCACACGGCATCTCCTCTATCAGTATGATTTCTCAGGACAACATGGATTTAGGTAATCTCGGGGCAATTCGATCTACCACCCACCTAGCGCTCCAACCCTCATATGGCGTGAGGGTCATGTTCTACCGTCTGCTAGAATGCCACCATATACAATCAGGGCTTTCTTTATATTTTAGCCGAGGTATAACTGACAAAGAAAATTGCAAGATATTTAAAGTATGTGATGAGTTGACACACATATACACTGGGAAAGGCTTCCCCCATCAGTTTAATTAACACATCCATCACTCCACAGATTTACAAACATCTACTCTCTTCGTAAGTTTCAATTCGTAATACGGTGTTATCGACTGGAGTTAATGACGTGTTATACCTTTGATCCTCAAATCTTATTTATTTTATAACTGAAAGTTTGTACCCTTTTACCAACCTCTCCCTACCTCCCCCTCCTCCCCACTCCCCAGTTCCTGGAAATCACTTTTCCACTCTCTTTCTGAATTTGACCTTTTGTTTGTTTGTTTTCAGATTCCACATGTAAGTGATACCGCGGCAGTATTGGTCTCTCTCTGGCTTATTTCACTTAGCGTAATTTTCTCCAGGCTCACCCGTGTTGTTGCAAATGACGGGAATTCCTTCTTTTTAAGACCGAATAATATTTACTGTATATACACACATTGTCTGGGTCCATCCATCCACCAAGGGACACGAAAGTTATTTCCCATACTTTGGCTATTGTGAATAATGCTCTAATGAATACGGATGTCCAGAAATCTTGTTTTATGAGAAAGCCATCCTAACGGGTGTGGGGTGATACATCACTGTGGTTTTGATTTGACTCTACATTTCAAAACACCTCACCCCAGGCCAGGATGTGACTTCGAACAGGGTAGTTTGGCTCCTTGCCTTGCCATTTAAACACCTAGTTAGCAAAGCTTTTAAAATAAAGGTGAAAAAGGCATTTGGGGGTAAACGCTAAAGCAAGGCTCTCTGAAGACGTATCCAACAAGTATGTCACGTTCCCTATATTTACACATTCATTCCATACTTTTAAGAAGTCTATTTTTATGAATTTACTCAACTGTTTCTTGGGATGCCTCCTGTGTTCCCACATACTCTCCTAAGTGCTGAGGATGTGACAAAGATACAGAAGAAGACGTGGTTTCATCTTCCCTCGAGGGGCAGAAACAATAGCTGTTCTCCCAGAGCCCACGCGACAGGCATCCGACGAAAAGTCAAAGGATGGATGGATGGGAAATGAAAAAATGATAGCATGTTTTGAAATGCAAACAGAGATGTTAGTTACATCCGCAGTTTATGGGTAATTGTAGAAGAATCTAGTACCGATCTTGTGACTAACATTGAAACACTTGGCATTACAAAATGTTCCTAAATCCACATTTAAGAAATGACTGGATAACATAATGAATGATCTAATATTCATTCCTTACATTACTGCTATCCTTATGTTATGCCTCTTTTTTCTCCAAAACCGCCGTGAAATCTGTTTTTTAATGTTTACTTATTTTTGAAAGAAGGAGAGAGAGAGAGAGAGAGAGAGAGGGAGAACAAGTGGAGGAGGGGAAAAGAGAGAGGGAGACACAGAATCGGAAGCAGGCTCCAGGCTCTGAGCTGTCCTCACAGAGCCTCACGTGGGACTTGAACTCAAGAACTATGAGATCATGACCTGAGCCGAAGTCAGATGCTTCACCAATTGAGCCACCCAGGCACCTCAAGGCCATGAAATCTTTATTTAAATCATAACTCATGAGCCAGGGAATCTGGATTTAGTCCTACCAAATCTGTCCCAGCTCTTTCCAAGATTCACCCTCCCCACCACTTCCTCAGGGCCCTCTTGATCCAGGAACAGCAGGCACAAGCAAAGCTGCTCACCTGTACTTCCGTGCCATTAAACTGTTTTGTTACATCAGCAACTTTTAGATAGTACCAACGAATTAACCTACCGCAGGCTTTATTATTTTTCCTAAGTATTGAAGGGATTCTCTACGGAAAACCCACAGCCCTTGAATGTTACACAAAAGTGGTCTCACATTTCTAATATGACACAAAGCTTATTAATCCTGCTCGGATTTCATGCTTCAACATTCATTATTACATTAGCCTTCCAAATATGATTTATTTAGACTTAAGTACGCCCAGTTTTTATGAAGAGCTGGAACATGCTGTATCCTATTTCACAAATTACGAATGGCGTTTTCTAGATTAGAATGAAGGGGTTCAGCATGGGACTTCAATTTTACAGCACGTGGTTTTGTCAAAAGTGGCATTCAAACCCAGTGGCTTTTCTGTTGGCCTCTCATCAGTGCTGTCTCTCCAGTATCTGTGCCTTTGTTTCTGCCGGAGAAACAAACCCCAGGGCAGCCCTGGGCAGCACAAAGCACAGGAGATCCACCTGGGAAGACCAGAGTTCAAGTCCTGCCCAGCTGCCTCCCCTTACCTCTACACACACACAACAAGGATGACAAGACCCCACCATCCTGGATCCCTCCAGGGCCATGTGAGGATCAAAAACTCCATGTCGATGACCAACGCCATCCTACTGGTGGGGGGTGGGCAAGGAAAGAAGCTTCCTGAAAGATTTACAGACAAATGCCAACATGGCAGCCTGAACAGAATCTTCTCTCGGCTCTGATCCCCCCTCATCTAATAAGCATGGGCTGAATTCTCCTATGTTCTCTCTGAGCCAGACATCTTACTCAGGACTGCCTTACACAACGGTCTGGATTTCACAATGCACAGCTGAGTCCCCGCTCACATCTCTGGGTGATGATGCAGGATTGCTGATTTATCTGTCCTTTATGTCATAAAATACCACGTATTCTGCTGTCTATGAAGAAAGAGAGGTGTCACAACCACACTGCATTTTCAAACGTACTTCCTTTCTTAACAATGGTGCAAAATGAAAAAGGTCTGAATTTATTCTTGGGCTTTCATTTTTGGAACTGCCATTTGCCGGGCGGGGCTGGATGTACCCTAGGGTGTAAATGAAATGGCTTTGATCGAGAAGCAAATGAGAGCACTCTTTTCTGCACACAGTGCTCCCATTTGGTAAGAGCCCAGGCTTGCTGGAGCATCTAGGGTCTAGTCACATGTTTTGCAGAAAAAAGGCATTTTTAGAAGATATATAATGGGGCCAACTGTGCTCTATTATATGCTTAACGTGAGTACTGCAAGGGGACGTCATAGTGAGGGTCGTCCCAACAGATGGGACCGACGCACAGAACATGCTGGAGGGAGAGCATCTGGAACGGCAGAAGGACCAGACACCATCTCGGGAAGGACAATGAGAGAAACAGAGGGAATGTCAGTGACAAAGAGCAGACCAGGTCCAAGGGGGCGGGAACTACACTGGCGCCGTCGGTTCCCCTTAGGTGATAATTTTATCAGTGTTGTTACTGTCTCCTGAAACAGGCCATCTCAAAGGAGAGCAAGTTCCCTGTCTCTGGGATGAATGAGACCTTGGAGGGAATGTTTTAAAAGCTATCCCCAGAGCAGCCAGGGGGGTGAACCAGGTGACTGCCGACATCCTTCGGAAGTCTGAAGTTCGATGATGCCGTTTTGTTGCAATGTTCTGTCTAGATTTGCACTGTAATGGTGAGTCACTGACCTCTGTCTGGAATGTCGTGGCTCAGACCCCAGCAGAGAGAGGGAGCCGGGAGACGGCTGCTATTTCTGCCCTGATTCTGCCCAGCACTCCCGCCGATCCCGGCAAGAATGAGAGTCTGTTAGCGGACGCCGGCCGGGCCCATATCAGGGAACTCATCTCTACAACTCTGTCTGACTTCTCCCTTCCAATGGGCAGCGTGCGACGTGTGGCTGATGGGTCTTCCTGCTGCAATCCTCTTGAGACAGCAAAATCCCATCAGCGTACTTAGCAACTATTACCTTTGGGGAATCATCTTGCCAGTAATGAACGAACGAATGAACATCTCTGACTGGAGAACAGTGACACAGTGCTTTGTCAGTGGAAAAGTTAAGTGACACGTATGGCTGGGCAGTTATCCGAACGCGGGGGAGTTTATTTCCCTAGAACCACACCTCAAGGTCTTTAAACGGAATCTCAGCAAATGAGCTGAAATTTGATAGGAGCGACTGCATCCCGCACTTTCATCCATGTGTTATCTTCCTCTCATCTCCAAGACAGCTCTGAGACACAGGCACCAACACCTTTGTTTTATGCACGGGGAAACTGAGGCTCAGTGGGTAAATACGCTTTCTGAAGGCCACAGTCACCAGGTCTGGGCAGGTCGATGCCTGGCTTTGGATTCCAAACCTGCATGGTCTTTCCATGGTCCCAATACCTTTCTGCTCATGGTGGCTTCTCCCTGTGCAGTTTTTCAGCTAATTATGTGAATGATACAATAATCAATTATTTCATTCATTCTAACGTGTAAGTGCTTTTTACATTTACAAATCTTTTGTATCGTGGGAATT
This sequence comes from Paguma larvata, assembly GCA_030068075.1. Classification (NCBI taxonomy): domain Eukaryota; kingdom Metazoa; phylum Chordata; class Mammalia; order Carnivora; family Viverridae; genus Paguma; species Paguma larvata. Next base: position 20,274,138 of record CM057837.1, on the reverse strand, counting down.
GATACACAGGTAATTTTTTTATGTTTATTTTTAAGAGAGAGAGAGGGAGGGAGAGCAGGGGAGAGGCATAGAGGGTAGGAAACAAAGGATCTGAAGCAGGCTCTGTGCTGACAGCAGTGAGCTTGACATGGGGCTCGAACTCACAAACCACGAGATCATGACCTGAGCCAAAGTCAGATGCTTAACCAACTGAGCCACCCAGACACCCTGCTACATAGGTAAACTTTTTATATTTCATCTCAATTTACAGGTATAGCAAAGGACAGGCATCCCCTGATAAATGGTTATCTTTGGTGAGATGGTCTCTATGTGATTTTATTGTTTGAATTCCTTCTCTTTTTTAAGCTCCCTCCAACTGAGAAGGAAGTGAAATGAAAAAACAAATTTGATGCTGTAAATGAAGTATCAAGTGTCTTTTTGCTGCTTGGGGCATTTCAGTAAATGACCTTGACCTTTCTTCTAGCTCCTTTGGAAAGCCAAGGAAACCAGAAGGTTGACACACAGGCATCCAGGGGCTCAGTCAGTGGCTGTATCCCCTACTGTACACAGAGCCTGCGTCAAGTGCCCAAGGGGTCTCCTGCAGGACGGCCCGGCCAGAAACTCCACCCCCGAGGCAACCCTCTTCCGCCCCTTGAGGGCAGTGGTAAAGCACCTAGGCCTCAGCCACTTCAAAGTGACTTCAAAGAGACCATCTGGAGGAGGGGAGCTGCTCCATGCACACAAATGAGGGCAGCGGGCGGGAATAAGCCAGACATCACACACCTACCAGGGTCACGGGTTTTATGTTCCTGGTGGAGCTAAAGTTAAAGGCGCTTTGAAGGTCCCTCACTTCTTGTTCCTCTAGGCCAGAGAAAATGCGCGTGCAGTAGTCATGCTGTGCCTGGGTCCCGGCTGATACTGTCCCCGAAGCCTGCCATTCCTGGTAACGGCTGGGGCGGCCAGGTGAGCACGGCAAGCATCCGAGAAGCATCATCCGATTTAGCTCAGAGACTGCTCAGCTCTTGTCGGGCATCTAAGGAAGGCGGCTTGGGTCTCCACAGAGGACGTTTAGTTCTGAGACTGATGCCATTGGACATGCCAGACTATGAAGGGGAGTCGAGCCTGGCTGGCCCTATGTCGCGAAAGCTGCTAGATGAACACTGTGATCTGTCCTCTTCCTTCTCCTGACTTGACCCCTTTCCCCTGACCAGTCTGGCTCACAAGGGAAAGTATGTTGGAGTCAGGTTCCAAGAGCCAAAAGTGGAATTCTAGTCTAAGCCCTCTATTCAAATCAAAGCCCTCTTCTGTGGACCTTTATTAGACACCATATATACCGCTGAACGTGCCCCAATTTTCTTGACTGCATCACCTCTGATAAAGTCTTTAGGACTCAGGGTGGTCTCATGTTGCTGCCCACAACAAAATACATATCGAAATTCCTTCTCATCCAAAGTCTCTGTGTGGGGTATCCATATATCTGTCTGTCCATCCTTCTGTCATTTAGGGCTACTTTAGATCTGTTATGTGTCAGGGAAGAAGAATGCCCAGGCCTTGCCTGTGTGACCTTACAGTTTGGTGCTAAAGAACATTCTTATTTTCTAACTTCTATTTCAGGGAGCTTAAGCACTCATAAGCATCTTCTGTGTATGGAAGTACTTCTCTTATATTTGATAACATGACATCTCTTTATATACCTTTTGGCCTCTCATTGCATCTTTGGGTTCCTTTGTTCAACATTTGAGTTTTCATCTATATTACTACTGATGATCCATCCACCACCCATCTATCACCTATCATTTATCCATCCATTATCCATACATCCATACATCCCTCTTCCACCCATCCATCCATCCACCCATGCATCCATCATCTATCCATCATCTATCCATCCATCATCCATCCATCCATCATCTATCTGTACATCATCTATCCATCATCTATCCATCCACCATCCATCCATCCATCCACCATCCATCCATCCACCATCCACCCATCCATCATCTATCCATCATCTATCCGTCCATCATCAATCCATCCATCACTCATCCACCAACCATCCATCCATCCATCCCTCATCTATCATCTATTCATCCATCATCTATTCATCCCTCATCCACCCATCCATCCATTCATCCATCCATCCATCCATCCATCCCTCCACCCATCCATACATGAACATGCTCTATGCGCCAGGTACAATGTGAGCCCAGGTTGCACAGACATCTTGTCCTCGAGAAGCCTGTAGCATAGAGGAGGGAGACACACATGAAAATGCAGGGGGTGCTTTAGGAACACTACGGACTTACTCCAGGAATTCAGGAAGGCTCCACACACCAAATGCCACAGGGAAGGGAGGTGATGGAGAACTCACCGGTGTAGAAGAGTGAGCAGGAACAGCACACAGTAAGAAGTGAAGGAGGAAAGGACGCGGAGCATTCAAGGAATGGAGGGCGGTGCTCGGTTGGGATGAAGCACAAGGTCCACAGCACAGGTGCAGCTGAGGCCAGACGGGCAAGCCGGGGCAGCATTTGAGAAGCCTCAATGGCTGGAGTCAGTCTGCACCCATGGTCTTCCTTATTCTTTCTGTGATCCTAATTTTCTCACCATGACATCCGCAGCCAGAACCACATCTGGCTACTCAACTAATGCCACCAAATATTATGAGTATTTTTCAAGCGCTATGAGCCAGGCAGGCATGGGCTAAACATGCATTACCTATTTACTCCTCCATTTACTCATTCCTCCTTTATAGTTGACAAAGTGAGGACAGATGGGGCTCCCTGTCCTAGGCCAAGAGGCCCGTACCCAGTGGCACTGGAGCCTACACGTGGCAGGCCTGCTGCAGAGTCCACTGGTTAGACTGACAGCCCACACTGCGTGGCGACTCCTTTCACTCTGTATTTCAGGCACATGTTCCCACTCGGTTTTTAGTATCTTGTAGGTTTTCTTTCTCCCCATCAGATGGCCGCTAAAGGCACGGCATTCCGAGTTGGATCGCCAGTTCGCTCTTACAAGCGGCCGCACGAGAGCAGCTGCTGTGCCAGGTGGGCACTGAGTCCCTGGGGCTTGCCTCCCCCACCAGCGGATCCTCACGGGTAAGGATGCTCTGCCCATTGAAATACGGCGTGTCCACTTCCACATCCACCCCGGTCATTCGCTTAGCCAAGACCACCCATGTGCCCACTGTGTGCTGGATGCTGGGGGAAGGGAGATGGATTGGAGGGGGTGGGCAAGGAAGGAGGGGAAGCATGCAGGGTTCCCGATGTTGGTGTTCTGCTGTGAGCACCACTGTAGCTGGCCCGTTCCTGAGTCCAAGAAGACGAAGCTGGGGGCAACGGGGGCCCGCTGCCTAGGTTTAAACCTTGGCTCTGCTAACGACTAGCTGTGTGTCTCTGGGAAAGTTCAGTAACTTCTCTGTGTCTTGCTTTTTTCATTTTAAAGAGAAAGATAATCTTTTCGTGGTCCCTATGAGGATTACATGAGTTGATATATGTAAGGGGCTTAAAAAGTGCCGGGTACACACAAGAAAGGACAACCCAGTAAATGACAACCATTATTACTATTGACAAACACAGGATGAGCCCCACTCTGCATGAGGTACCTGTTCTGGACACCAGCTTTACCCTCAAGGGGATTGCGTCCTATTAAGGCAACAAACACATTTGTGCATGTGATATATCTCCAGTTACTACTTGGTAGGGCCAGTGGCCACTGAGCCGAGACAAAGAGGATTATGAGGATTCCAAGCAAGGGAGTCGAAGCCACTAATCAACAGCTGTCTATGCCCATCTCGTTCGCTTGTTACTTTTCTGTCTCGAATCTCCATTGTGCACTTCAATAGATGTGACCCTCTTTGGAGGATTTTTAAAACGCCCTCCTCCAGCTGTTGATTGTGTGACTTCTGACGGGGTCGTGAAACCTTTAAAAAAAAATCCGAACTGAAGCTGAGGAGTCCAGTGGCATGTTGCACAATATGACAAAGGTCAATTTCAGCACCTGGCTCTCTGGTCCCGCTCAAATGGCATTAACTTTACTGATCTGGAGCTGCGGGTCCGCTAGCGGCGAGAACATTCAACCCACTTCCAAGAGCAACAGTAGGCAAGCTTTGCTGAAGGAATTACTCTAATAGTTTACTGTAAAAAAAAAATGGAAAGCAGAAGATACACAGTCAACATGAATCGAGTAAATGATTCTGGGAGACAAGGAACTCAGGTAACCAGTACGACCATTTCCGTACATTTGCAAAGTCGCGGTCCTCTGACAGCAGTGAGGGAGGTGCCCTCCCTGACTCCTGCCACAGCTCGATTCTGGTAGGAAAGTGCACTCACTGGTCTACTTACTGCACAAATTAAAACTGGATGCTCAGGACAAAACTCAGTCACGAAACCCAGAGAAGGGACAGGTTCTTTCAAACGACGAAGGCACGACTATGGCATTACCATGTCTTAGGCGTGTGGGAGACGCCAGGGATGGGAAGCCAGTGTGGAAGGATTGCTCTGGGAGTGGGGTTGGGGCACGGGCGCGAGTTCTGTTGCTGTGCAGCTTGAGATGCCTTAAAATCAGTACTTCTCAGGGGTGCCTTGGGGGCTCAGTCGGTTGAGCGTCCGACTTCAGCTCAGGTCATGATCTCGCGGTTCGTGAGTTCGAGCCCCACGTCGGGCTCTGTGCTGACAGCTCAGAGCCTGGAGCCTGCTTCACATTCTGTGTCTCCCTCTCTCTCTGCCCCTTCCCTGCTCACTTTCTGTCTCTCTCAAAAATGAATAAATGTTTAAAAAAAATCAGTGCTTCTCTTCCTGGAGAATTTACATTTGTGAGATGAGGAGAATACTACTTTGTAAGCACGCGAGGTGCTTATCAGGAGAAGATTTAAAAAAAAAAAAAAGGCTCCAGAGTGTTATGGGGGCAAATGTTAAATGGAACTTCGGAGTGACCCAGTTTCAAACAAGGAAGTCTCCATGGTGCTTCTGTCTCTGCCAAAAGTTGCAGACACCTAATAAGAAGAAATGTTTTCCGGAGGCCGTCGGCCCATCTGTGTGAAGACTGGAGAGGAGTGCTTTCAGTTTTCAGGGACACATCAAAGGCAAAGGGGAGAAAAGGAAGCAAACACCTCGCCGTTTATCGGGAAACAGACTTGGGTCACTGTGCTGAGCCAGGGACAGACAAAACACATCGCCGAATGCGGTATTTCTCACACGTGGAGAAAGAGTCTCCAATTTTAAGACACCCCTGATGTTGGCTGACATTGTTTTTATCCTAATATGATTTAAACGCATACAAGCATAAAACAAAGTATAAACGTTTGCTTATAGCTCTCACCCCAACCAACACAGATTTCTAAGTTGAGTAACCTACAAAGCGAAGCTATTACAGCAAATCTTCTGGCAAAGTTTGCCCTACTCTTTCCTCTTGGAAGTAGGTTGAACGTTCTTGCCTCTTGCAGACTGCCAAGCCAAGAATACTCCGTTGGACAATATTAATTCAACCTAATGGATAATGTGGTTTTGTTGAAACAAAACTGCTCCCGCTAAGTTTCAGGGGGAAAACGTGACCCTGGTTCTGGTTCTACTCGTAACGTTTCTGTGTCTTACTAATACCCTTGCACACGGCACTCATTTACAGTACTTCTGGGATCCAGAGCGATAGGAAAATCTTGAGAGCTTCGTTGGCCGGAATAGGATAATCAGGCCTCGTCTGTCTCTGAAATTCTGCCAGTGAGTAGTCCTTGAATGCCTACATCCTGGACGTGGAACCTGATTCCTCTGTTATTTGAAGCCAAGGCTGCGTGACTACAGTATGGAAACCTGTACTAAATATGGACCCATCTTACGACTGTTGGACTCCTAGGAAACCTTCTTCATTTTCACTACTCTCGTGACAAATGATAAACTCCTGGGAACTGGTATCTAAAGCATGGAGGCCCATGAAAGTGTTAAGAAAAATGACCTAAAACTTGGGAATAAGGCAAAAAGCTGGCCATGTGCACTTTCCAAGTCGTGGTAGAGCAGCGCCTGGCAAGGCTGCCCGGGACTCGTGGGGCTAACTAGGGCAGAGATCCGCAATCGGCCGCTCGGGGCCTGTTTCTGGGAAATAAAGCTTTATAGGGACACGGCCGTTTACATGTTCCCAGCGGCAGCTCTGTGCTCTGCCTGTCGGGTAATTGTGACAGGGGCTGAACGGTCTGTGAGGCCTAAGATATTTACTCTGTGGCCCTTCATGGAAGACATCTGCTTGGCCCTCTTTCCAGAGGATGCTCCTGGGCTGATTTACTCTTTGCTCTTGATGAGGGACCAGATTCTGTAAAGTTAGATGCTAACTTGTAGAGGAGTGTAATTTATAAGCAATTTTGTCAGGTAGAAGAGAAGACCCCTAAAGTTAGGGTTTCACTGCCCTGCAGGATTCACGCTGGTTTTATGTCTAAGCCAGTCCCTCAACCAGCCTGTCCCATCCCCGTGAGCCGGCTTTGTGTCCTGTCGCTTCCCTCGCGAAGGAGCCACGCACGCCTCCGACGGATGCTCGCTGAGTGTTTGTTTTGAGTCACATCTGGAACTTTCTGGAATGTGTACTTTGACATCCCTTAACTTGTTTACACTTGATCAGTGAGCACACACTTACTGACCAACTCGGAATGGCTCAACAACCACTAGAACCCTTTCGTTGTTTTTTTTTTTTAACTTTTTTTTAATGTTTATTTATTTTTGAGAGAGAGAAAGAGCATGAGTTGAGGAAGGCCAGAGAGAGAGGGAGACACGGAATCTGAAGCAGGCTCCAGGCTCTGAGCTGTCAGCACAGAGCCCGATGCAGGGCTTGAACCCACAGACTGTGAGATCATGACCTGAGCTGAAGTTGGACGCTTAACCCTCTAAGCCACTCAGGCACCCCCACCAGAGCCCTTTCTAAGCAGAAGTGTGTTGTTGGGTGCCGTGTCACCTGAGCCGAGTGAGTGAGGAATGTGGTGGACAGAACAGTGTGTAAGATAACTCATCAATTCCAATCACTACATCAGATGCGTGTGTAGTAAAAGACACGGTTAATTGCAATTGCTCCATTGTAATTAGTTACTGGAGGGTGAGTTATAGACACTTAAAAGTTTTTATCCACATACCTGTGAGTTTCTGTATGTTCTGGAAAGAGCATCTGTTGCTTCTCGTAAAGTGTTTTAAAGGCAGGGGAGGAGGATTTTAATTTTACAAAAAATTTCGGTTCAAGGTAGAAACACAAGATGAAAGTACTAGCAAAAACAAAGAGTTGGCTTCGTTTCAACGGGGGAAGAGGTGACTTGTCTTCTTAGGAAATCATGGAAGGCCGAGGAGTTTCTGTGGGAGATTAGGAGGCAGAGAAAAAAAATCAGACAGGGCCAGGCAGCCAGACTGGAGAAAACTTGGAAGCCAGGCTGATGAGTTTGACTCAGCATCTTGGGTTAGAAGAGAGACGGGTAGAGACGTGCTGTGCTGTCCTGGCCCAAGATGAAAATGGCATCTTTCTGGGCAAAGGCAGGGGTATGGGAGAGTTAAGGATTGTTTAAGAACTATTTTTTTTAAAGTTTTAAATGTTTTTTTAATCTTTGAGAGACAGAGTATAAGCAGGGGAAGGGCAGAGAGAGAGGGAGACACAGAATCTGAAGCAGGCTCCAGGCTCTGAGCTGTCAGCACAGAGCCCGACGCGGGGCTTGAATTCAGGAGCCATGAGATCATGACCTGAGCTGAAGTTGGACCCTCAACCGACTGAGCCTCCCAGCACCCCGAGGAGCAATTTGTAAAGACAGACGTAATAATGGCCGAAGATACTCTGTCAATGGGCTTGTTGGGAAGGACACATATGGGGGACGGGATGGGGACAAGGTGTCTCTTGGACACACCAAGTTAGGGATGGGGCTGGCACATCGGGAAGCCAGCAGCGTCTTATCCTTTCTGGGATCCCTGAAGCTCAGCTCAGTACCTGGAACGTAGAGCCTGCTTGGGAGGCACGTGCCGGGCTTGGGCAGAAGGAAGGGAAGGGAAAGGAAGGGAAGGGAAGGAAAGGGAAGGGAAGGGTCTGAGTGATGTGGCCTGCAGGCCACGTGCTGTGAGGAGGCCCAACGATGGGCAGCAGTGATCCGAGGGGGATCGCGGTTTTCCTGCTGCTGTCGGAAGAGGGAGCGAAATCAGCCCGGGGTCTGAGGAGGAGCGTCGGAAAGGTCAGACGAGAACCAGGGCAGGGTGGGAGGTGCCTTGCGAAAGGCCGGCCTGTTTGGCCCCCGGGACAGAGACGCCTGGCTGTATTTGGCATTTACGCCCTCCTGGTGCCCAACACCTGTTCCATCGGTGAGCTTGGACTTTTGTTCCTTTATGTAAAACATATATGCTGAGCATCTACTATGTCCTGGGGAAGACACCTGTGAACAAACAAGCGACCGCTCGGTCAGCGCGGCGCTCCCCCTGCAGCGGGGAGACAGATAATCGGAGTGAGTCTGTCTACGTCACCAGGTGGTAAGTGTCATGGAGACAAAGCAGGACTGGAGGCTGGGGTGGGAGAGAGGCTCTTTCATGCAGCGGGATCAGCGGCAGCCGCTTCAGCGAGGGGACACTGCACTGGGGACAGAGAGGGCGAGCTACGCGGGCCTCCCCGACGGGACCGGAGTTTGCTCTGAGCCAGGCGTGGCGCCAGGAGCTGCCGATTTGTATTTCACGGGCTCATGCTGGCTGCCGGACTGGGCAGAGCCGGGGAGGCCGAGGCCACGGGGGGGTGGCACCGTGGGCGGTGGAGGGTGTGGTGCCACCAAGGATAAGGCTCCAGGCCCCAGTTACGGGATACTGAAGATCAGACTGACGGATTCACCTTGTGAAGGGCACAGAAAGAGCTCAGGGATGTTTCGATGACTAAACACATAGCCTTGCCTTCCGCCGAGCCGGGGAAGACACGAGAGGCGAAGACTTCTGTTTTGGACACTGGAAGTTGGCGACGCCTTTTAGTGGTGTAAAAGGAAAGGTCCGGAGGCCACCGGACGTGAAGCCTGAAAGCCACCCACCGGCTTCGAGCTGGGGGTGCGGGCTGGTAGCTGAATGAGTCACGGGGCAGCAAGGGTGTGAAACAGGAGGTTGGGGGCCCGCGCCTCAGGGGTCCGGGAAGCCCGGAGCAGCAAGCAGGCATGCTGAGGACAGTGAGGAGGGTGGACGGTGAGCCAAGAAGCCAAGCGAAGAAAGCGTTTCTGAGTTGTGGTTACAAAAGGCCAGGGCTGAGCACCGGCTTTTTCGTTTAAATACTCAGAGGTCAGCAGTCACCCAGGAAGAGCTGATTTGGTAGGACGATGGGGGCAGAAGAGAAGAGGAGGAAAGGAATCCCCGAGGATTGAGATGAATCAGGTGTTAGGCTCCAAATGGGAGCGACGGCTGAGGCGGTCAAGTGAAGGGACGTCTCGTTTCTAAGATGACGGGTTTCAGAGCGTGAAGAGCTGCCTAGGACAGAACCAACAACTGATGACACTGGAGGGAGGCGGGGGTGGGACCGTAGTCCTGCAGGTGGGAGAGGTTAGGTCCTGGCACGTGTAGCCTGGCCTTGGACTGTTGCACAGGGGGCACACAAACCAAGGCAGCAGAGCTTCCGGACAGAGAGACGAGCAGGGCTGAACGAGGAGATGTAGCTTGTAGACACTTGGGGAGGCACCTGAGTGGCCCAGGAAGGGGGGGGGCACCAGAAAGGCCTTGAAACTCTCTGCCAAGCATGAGGTGACATCACCTTCTGTGAGCTACCAGAGGAGGTGGAGAAGGGACTGGGGCCTCGGGGTGCAGCTCACACAGGACATTGCTGGTCCATGAGAAAGTGAGCTTTGCCGGCCCGTGACAGGCTAGCGCCAAAGCAAGACGCAGAGCGGGAGGAGGACGGTGGTTCGGCTCAGGGGAGTCTACAGCTCTCCCCGGTGAGCCCCTCTCCCGGGGCCCGCACGCAGGGGACCCAACAGGGCTGAGGCGCTGCCCGCGCACGCTGCGTGACGTCCAGGACAGACACGTTTCGGAGGTTCTCTCGCACCCCTGCCGCGGCTGCGAAGTCACCCTCTCCGGAGCGAGGTCTAATGAAGCGTCAGATGACAGAGTCTACACGGCCAGGAGAAGGACCTGAAGGGCCCTGTCTGTTCCCAGCACCTGTGACAGAGCTGCCCAAGGGCCAGATGTGCTGGGTTTCTTGCAGTGAACTGCGGGCCATCCGGCAACATCTGCAGCCGGGGCAAATACAGCCTCTGGGCTGGATGTTAGTCCCCGTTGCTGGCGCTTCCGGGGCCTCAAGACCAGGCCCCCCACTCCCCACGCCTGCCCCCGTCCCCGGGCCGCGAGGGCCTCCGCATTAGGGCCGAGTGTCTGGCGTCCATCCTCCCAAAGCCAATGAATGACCCATTAGAAACAAACTCGCTTTTTGTCTCAAGATACGTCTGGGCTTCGACCTGACAATATGCTCTTTCAATTCTATTTTTCTTCAAACCCCACCAAAATCCATGTGTATTTGTGAATATACTGTTACTGCCAAATTCCTGGCGATTTATTCACATTCAAAACTCCCAGCTGTGGTGAGAAAAGAGGAGCACATTTTTCAGGAGGGGGAGAAGTGACTTCTCTCGGTATATCAAAAATCTGTCCCATTTTATTACCAGGGATCTGATATCAAAGAGGAAAGGAGGCGGGCTCGAGGAGGCGGTCTACGGGTTCCGGAGTTTTCCTTCAGGGGAGCCTGCCCCTCTGCACAGGGAGCTTTTGTGCTTTCCTGCCTTAGGAAGAAGTCCGGTCCCGTCTCACCTACAAAACTACCTCCTTGCCAGGCTGGGAACCCCAGTATGCTCAGACCGGCCACAGGAAGGCTCGGTTTGGGGCAGTGATCAGGACAATTCGATCCATTGTGTGAAACTGTGACTTTAAGGACTCAGATGATGTCATAAGGTGAGGCAGCTCAGTGACACTGGCAAAGCATCCTACTCGCCACTGTTGTCCGGAGAAGCAGAGATAATAACTCCGCTGGTGGCAATGACCCACGACAGGGTCACGCCAACCAGCTGGCAATGACCCACGACAGGGTCACGCCAACCAGCTGCTCATGCGGGAGTCATTTTAGGCGCAAGGGCAGCTGGCCAATCTCCGTAATGACTACTGGTGACTTAACGGGCCGTCCAGTCCACAGCCCGTTCTGGCTCCCACTGGACACACTGGCACACCAGTGGACGCCGGAGAGGGCGCATTTAAATCCCACCCAAGTCTACGCCCAGCACCCGCCACAGGGGCTCTTCCCTCACCACAGAGAACCTCTCCCCACGGGCTGTCAGCAGCAACGTGAGTCTCACGTATCATAAGACCCCCTGTCCGTGTGACGTTACTAACGCTTCGTGAATGTCCCAGCGCGCGGTGCGTTGCCTACAGTTGTATGTCCGGTAGATCTAAACCGACTCATTCAATGAGTTATTTTTCATTAAATCAGAGAAAACCCAATACTTTAAACTATAAATGAAATACAAAAAAATTAACATAATGTTTCTCTCGACATGCCACTAATATTTCCTGGTAAAGAAATAAGGGGAATGCATTTTTTTTTTTAAGTTTCTATTTATTTTGAAAGAAAGGTTGCACAAGCAAGGTAGGGGCAGAGAGAGAGGAGAAGAGAATCCCAAGCAGATTCCACTTAGAATCAAACTCACAAACCGTGAGGTCATGAGCTGAGCTGAAACCAAGAGTTGGACACTTCCTTACTGAGCCACCCAGGCGCCCTGGGAAGGCATTCTTTTAAAATATATTATACTCCCCTTCTTCTAGTGAATGGAGGTTGTATATGATATTGAAACAAGAATTAAGGTTTGTTCTGTCAATAAACTTAGGCAGTGACTATCTGATCAAGGAACACTTTGTGGTCAAACAATCGACTAATAAAAACAAAAGTTCCGCAAACCCTATCCTAGCACTAAATGCAGGCACTTGACTGGGCCACATGGGACACAGGGATCAGGTCTTCCACACACATCATGACCTACACCATCCATCAACAGTAGGACTTGTAACTACAACACCATCACCTAGAAGACACTCCTTAGTATTCACTATTCTGTTAATTAAGGTATTCTGCTAATTGGCATTTCCATGAGGGGGTCTAACCTGAGTCGCAGTGAGGTGGGACAGGTGCGAAGTGTCGGCTGGAGGGAAGAACAGCTCGCAGGGACTGGACGGGCTGAGGGGCTGGGAGAGCCCAGACCTCCTTGGTCTTCAGTTAACCCAAAATCTGTGTCTTTGAGAAGTCTGAACAACTTACTAACAACCATAATGCTGATCCTCAGACAAGATCGGATGCCTTGTGAATCACCAAAGACTTCGGGTGCAGAAAGTTCATGGTCTAATTACAGAAATTGAACCCAGCACATGAGCAAGTCGCTGGCACCGGTGGAAGTCGGTATGAAGGCTAAGAGTGCGGCTTTGGAGTCAGAAAAATGTGGTGGGACCCCTGGCTCCACCTCTCACGAGTCTGTAAGATCTTGGACAAAGCGTTCACCTCTCTAAGCGGCACTGTCTTAACCCACGATGTGGGGACATACGTGTACTTTGTGGAACTGGTGTAGGACTCGCATAAGTTGAAGTGTGCAGAGAGCTCGGGTACACGCCCAGCGAGGTCTCCGAGAACATTGGCTGCTCACGGCAAGGGCAACGCCAGCATCAATGAAGCACTAAATGAGATGCTCTAAATGGCTCAGAAAATTCAGAGAGAAGGATCTCCCCATGGGTGGGTGTCCTCAAGACTCCAGAGAAAGAGACCCCAGGGCGTGGCTTTGAGACAGACCTCGGAGAGTGGCTGGGGCTTAGATGTGGGGAGGTGGGAGAAGGGGAGGATGGCAGTAGTTAATCCAAGGCAGCAGGGAGGGGTGCCCTGAGCACAGACATGGATACTACGAATGCACATGCAACGTTCTGGAGACAATAAATAGATCAGTCTGGGCGGGGTACACGGCTCTCCAATGGGGGTGAGGGGAAGGAAGCCTGGAAAAGTGGGCGTGGCCAGGCCAGGGAAGGGTATGAGCACCCAGCTAAAGTAGTCAGAATTTCTCCCATGGGCAAGAAGGTTTCTGAGCAACAGAGTGATGGGCCAAGGGGCATTTGAGAGAGAACAGCATGGTAGATGCCATGGGTTCAACTGTGTCCCTGAAAAAGATACGACGAAGTCCTAAACCCTGGTATTCGTGATCGTGACCTTATTTGGGAACAGGGTCTGTGTGGATGGGCTCAAGTGAAGATGAGGTCACGTCGGAGTAGGGTGGGCCCTGCTCCAGGGACTGGTGTCCTTCTAAGGAGACAGATGCAAGCAAGGGTTCTTCCCTAAAGCCTTCAGAGAGCACGGAGCCCGGCCGGAAATCAAAAGTCCTTGATTTTAGAGTTCTGGCCTCCGGAATGATGAGAATAAATTTCTGTTATTTTAAGCAAAGTACCAATTTGTGGTACTTTGTCACGCCAGCCCTGGGAGCTGAATAACTATAGGGCCGTTATAGGGCCATCTGCATGTTAGAGCAGACTGAGGGCCTGAGCATAATAACCAGATATGATGGCAGCGGTGACATGGACAAAAATATGGCTAATCAACAAGATGTGGAGACTTCCCAGCTACGTGGAGAAAAGGAGAGGCAAACAGTAAGGATGCAGAGGGTCAAGGGGACTTCGGTCCATGTGAAATCCAGGAGCGAGGGCGCTGCTTCTGTGAGCTGGACCGACGCCTTGGGTCCAGACCTGCCGGGTGTTACACTGGTTTAGTGACTCTGTAATTAACCTAAAGGATATCTGGGAGAAGGGGGGACAGTCGTCTGTATTTGTAAGGACAGAACTCATCCAGCCCAGTGGAAAAGTAAACAATCCATTCGCTGTCTGAGCATCTCCTGGCCTCCCACACATGTCCCCTCTTGAAAGGCGACACGGTAAGTCACCACCTCCAAACTTCTTGGTTGAGTTCTTTCGGGGTGGCTAGAGACCTACCCCATGTGCAGAAATTCAGCTCTAAAATGCACTCACGTGGGCTACCAGCCACTAGTACCTGTGGAGAACTTTTGCTTTATTTCAAGAGTTTTAGAAAAATAAACAAGGTGTACCGTAATTGTTGGTTAATTTGTTTTCAGTTAATTGATTCCAGATTTGGGGCTTTCTGACTATGGCCACTTTTACCTCTTTTGGCCCACCCTTAAGTTCACTGAACTGTAATTTTGTGTAAATTTAACGACGATCAAATGACATTACGAAGTCTGCAAATCTTCCTTTTGCGTTTTGAGGTGTCCCACCCTGTAATCCGAGGGCTTGAAAAAACCCCAAGGGCTCTATTTCTTCTTCTCTCTTTCTCTCTCTTTCCTAACCAGAAGAAATACAGGTCATTCTCCAGTCAGAATAATTGCTGTAGTGGAGAGAAGATATTTTTAAAAACTTTCTCTCAAAATTACAGATTTACGGCGACAATGAGAGTGAAATTGCGGCTGAACTCCAAAGCAAAGCCTTTGACTAAAAATACAAGCCACTCACAGCCGTGCAGTTTGGCTGGGGCCAAGAGGCAAAAAGCACTTTGCTTCCACAGAACTCTCATCATCTTGGAGCGTCTGCAGAATTCGAGTGGCTTCGAGTTGCAGAAGGTCCCCACGTGACTGGGGGTTCGCACACCTGGGTGTCTCTGAAATGTCATTCTGACATTTTCCCGAAGGTCAAATTGACAATCTTCAAACCACCTTAAAGAAAAACACGTCTCCACATGAGACACTTTTATTTCGTCGCATTGCTGCAGATGGTAGAACGCAAGGGAATTATGGGTAAACTTTTGTCCTGGTTCCTTTTATATGTGCCATGGTAAATGACAACTTTCAAATCTCTTAGCCGAACGGTTCTTTCCCTGTGACATCTTATAAAAACCTTTTTATTTATTTTTTGAAAGAGAGAGACAGAGCATCAGTGGGGGAGGGGCAGAGAGAGAGGGAGACACAGAATCGGAAGCAGGCTCCAGGCTCCGAGCTGTCAGCACAGAGCCCGATGCAGGGCTCAAACTCACCGACTGTGAGACCATGACCTGAGCTGAAGTCAGACATTCAACTGACTGAGCCACCAGGTGACCCAAGCGCTGTGACATCTTTAACTAGACATCTTTTGTGTTAACCGGTACCCAATGTTAATCAGGTAAGGGGGGAGCAAAGAGAATGGGTATACGAATATAGAGACAGGCACGTCGTTAATGTGGCGATGAAACCACGCAGAACATCCATTTCTAAGTGTAAAGTTCCTTACCTTAATACCTAACACGACAATGAATCTTACTTAATCTGTAGGAATTACAACAGTGATTTCTTATAAGGAACAGGAAAGCATTCTTTGTTTGGTATGTATGTTAATGTTATATGCCATCCTCCAGCGTGTATTCAAAAGAATTACAGTTTGAGGGAGGAAAAATACCTCGGTTCAATTGTAACTAAAATCATATTTAAGGTAAATACTGCAACAGACGTTTTAACTTTACTTTATAAAAAGCAAGTATAGTGGAATTCCTGTGTGGAATGTAGACGCCCCGGCCAAGAAAAATTATGTTTTACAGATTTCAGACGTTCTTTTTTGAACAAATATAGAAACATCAACATGCGGAAACACAGAAGTCAGTGAGAAAAAATGATTTAGGCATAAACGCTATCAAAGCATCAAATACCATTTTCCTGAAGAACCATTCCATTTTTCGATAAGAAATCATTTTTCACAAACATACCCTGAATATTCTTTACTTATCTGACAGGATCTGACCAAATAGATTTCCAGGTATAATTTTCCTTCCCACTCCCACAAATTCCTCAGAAACTCTTCAGAAGAACTTACGAAAGTTTCATAACTTGGGCAACAAGAGGCCATGCCCCACTGTGCTACGCTCCGGTCGAGCCTGGCCATTCCTGATGGGCCTTCCTTTCTGTGGTAGATGTGCTTCTAGAAAAATTGAGATCAGTTTTTTTTTTTTTTGGGGGGGGGCAGTGGGGGAACCACATTATCTTCTCAATGCCCACAGCAGTTTGCTCAGGGCCTGAAGCAATTCCAGAATGGGTTCTTTTGCAACAGAAGCAGCCACTGTACCTCGGCCTGTGCTGGACACCGGGTGGGGCTGGGGAGCTAGTGTCAGCCTATCTTCCCTCATAGTGGAGCTTCCTCCTGCCAGTGAGGCTGGAAATGGCGGTCTCCCCACCCCTTTGATCTAACCCTTGTCAGCATTATGCTGTGAGGGTTTCTGAAAAGGTTTTCTCTTTCAGTGGAAAGGGCAATGCAAGGGAGGAAACATGGCTTCCTTCCTTTTCTAACTGTGAGACGCTGCTGAGCAAAGGTGTGATGCCAGGAGGAAAAGCATCACCTGTAACTATGAGATAAATCTCAGGGAATCACCGAGTGGCTGCCCCGGGTGGTGGTGGTCCTCAGTGGCTGGAAGTGCCCTCTCCATCTGCCCATTTACATGAGATAATAAACTCCTCACTGCTGAAGCCATTTTGGGTTGGGTAGTCTAATACATGGGAAAGGACATCCCCACTTCGTGTTCTGTCTTCACGGACGAGGACCACCAGAAATCCCTCTCGTCCCTCGAGGCTTAGCCAAGGATCCACTCGAGGGAGCCTCATCTGACCCGCTGAGGCCTGGCACCCTGTGCACACACATGGCTTCGGCTCCCGTTGCTGATAGGACACTTTGCTTTCCAGCAGGACGAGCTGGGAATTGTTGGTTCCCAGTGCAAAGGAAAACATGGTGCCCCTTGCTGACAGCGTATCAGTAATTTCAAGACAAGAAGAGCGGAACATTACACCAGGGTGCGGCCCTGGGAGACGACTCGGTTTGCATGCCCATGAAACTGGCCTTGCTTACGAGCAATTTTTTTCTGTCAATGTCCAGACAGTAGGTATTTCAGGCTTTGCAGGCCATGCAGTCTTTGTCACAACTGCCTAACTTGGCCCTGGTAGTGGCAGAGCAGCCACAGCTAACACGCAGGCAAATGGGCATGGTTGCGTTTCAATAAAACTTTATTTATTGAAACTTGCCGCTAACCACTGCTCTAGACCAGAGCCTCCTAAACTTCGATGTGCACCTGAGGATTGCCTCGTGTGTCACGTGAGGATCCTGTGACGATGGATTCAGCGGTACGGAGGGGTTAGTATAGCCTGATCCACATTAACGAGCTCCCAGGTGGGCCCTGGCACCACAGCCTGGGATGCACATTGGTGTGTGAGAAACACGGGCTTCGCCTGGAGGCTGGGGTCATGTGATCTCTCTCTCTGTGATCAGTGCCCTGCATGGAAAGCCCGCCCTGGTCTCGGTGTGGAGCCCAAATTCCATGAAGGCAGGAACTGGACCTGTTCGGCTCATCTCCGCCGTGTAAGCAGCAGCCAGCACAGCTTCTGCCGTGGTTAGATGTATGTTCAGAAATGCAAAGGAACTACAGGAGATCCATAAACACCTGCCGAGTGGATTTACTAGGATGCAACTTCTCAAGGGGCAGGAACAATTCCTTACATTTCTAGTATCTTCGAGACTTCTATCTTCCTAGGCAAAAGTATCCTATGTTACAGATTTTGAATAAATGTTGAATATCTTCTAGATGTATCTTATCCAGATTCCTTATTTATTTATTTAAAAATTTTTAAATATTTACTTAAGAGACAGAAAGAGAGGTAGGGGGAGAGGCAGAGAGAGAGGGAGACACGGAATCCGAAGCAGGCTCTAGGCCCTGAGCTGTCGGCACAGAGCCTGAAGCAGGGCTCAAACTTGCAAACCGTGCGATCGTGATCTGAACTGAAGTTGGACGCTTAACCAACTGAGCCACCCAGGCACCCCTATCTTATCCAGATTGTATTTCTACACTGCCACCACTGCTGTTCCTGTCGGCCTTTCCCCCATCCCCCATCCATCAATTCCTCCCCCTTTGGCTGGTACCATAACCCCCACTCTTGTGGATACTCTATGCTGAGTGTATTAGGCAGGACAACACCCACAGTAACAGAAATGGGCGTGAAAACCGAGTTCTCACAGAAACCCCTGTTTTGTGGCCGTGGTGACTGGTTCAAGGGACAGGCACATGATGAAAGGAAGCCATATGGACACCACCTCAAGATTTTGTTGCAAGTTCCTGAGAGATACTTTCATTTGCCTGCATTTCCAAAGCCAAGAGTGTGGGAGTCTAGGGCTGCTGATGGCCTTCTTGACTGTCACGGCAAGAGAGCCTGACCGAGAGACAGCCACGGAGACACAGCCCCCATGACATTCTGAGCCCTTGTCTCTGGCCACCTGAAGCAAGTTGTATCTTGCTTCCCAATTATGTGCTGCAAAAACTTCTTTACATTTTCATTAAGCAATTTCAACTGGTTTTCTCTCACTTCCACGCAGAAGAATCCCAAGCATATAGAAAAAAACTCCCTCTGTACTTTGGACCAACTCCACGGCTCTTACGTTAAATTAGTCTAACCACAATCACGAGAACCCACTTTGCACAGGGTAGCTAAAGATTAGATTCAATGTTAGTAATAACCAGGCAACTAGAAATGAATGGGACTGCCCACATCCATTCCCGTGTTACCATTTCTCGAAACCCGGCTCAATCCGTACCAAATCAGGCTCGTGACCTGGCCTTCACATAGAAAGTCCTTCTGAAAGAGACAGGCTTTCCAGGGTCAGGTGGACACTGGTGTCTGGTGGGTGAGAAGTGCACTTATGCCGTACTTTTCAGAACCGAAGACAAAACCCAGGCTAAGATATCTTGTCTCAGACTTTGCAAACTCCTTGAATCTCTGTCATCCTATCACATTCAGTCAGCTATTGCTGATGGTCCTAGATTATACATGAATGCTACTGCTTGGGAAATGGCTGTTCGGTACATGTGGTGATATTTTTTATTGTTGATATTTAAAAAAATTTGAAATATTCCGGTCACTAGATGATCAGTTTTATGAGTAAAAACATCACTGGTATCTGGGTGGATTCCAACAATACACACTAATAGGTACCCTCATCTACATTAAAAAAAAACCCAGTGCATCATAGTCTAAAAATTTTGGTGGGACGGTTCTAATCTAGACTTCCCAGCAAGATTTAATGTGTCTGGAAAAAGTCCATTTTTTTTTTTCCCAGCAGCACCTAAACAAATTACCTTGAGTTCAGTCAAACAGGCTCTAACTTGAACTCAAGTAGCTAAATCTCAGAAATCTCCGCCTTTGTGTTGTGGTTAAATTTTATTTAATGGGGGAAAATAGAAGGCAAAACCAAGGTTGTTCTGCAAGGTAGGACCCCTGGGCTGGGGAACGAGTAGATGGACCTTGAGTTTCTTTTTCACCCTTTCAAAAAGTACTTGCCATACGTACCAGAAATGCTGACCCCGAGAGACATCCAAACCCTAAATCCAAAAACAGCTACATGCCATTGAATTGCACTCAGTGGAGACACTCTCCCTACTGGTCTAGGGAAGCAGGCTAATCCAATTTAACAGTTCCAAAGGCAAGCATGAAAGTGAAAGCGTTGACTCCCTAACACTCTGCCAGGGAATTAAGTTAATCATAACGTCTCATGAATAAAGAGAAACACAGACTCCTGCCTTTCAGAATATGGGCATGCTTGTCTCGTGTTGACAAACACACTAATCGTCTGCTGTCCAAAACAATGAACCCTTTCCTATTACAGGATGTTTGCATCTGCTAAGATGAAATACCGGGTAGTTATGAGGTTATCTGGCTACCACCACCGTTTAAAGAAAGAAACAGGCAAGAATCATGTTCTAAGTTCTAAGAGTGTCGCAGTATGTGGGCCTTCTTTCTCCTGAAGGGTTTGCAATTCTCTGCGGACACAGAGGAAGGAAAACGGGGATTAAGACTATAAAGCAAAAGTCATTTCAGATGGACATTTTGTGATCTTGGGTCAGAGAGTCCAGGGAGGAGGAGGAATGGGGAGAAAGCACCCAGAAAAGGGAGAGGGTTTCTGACGCCTCTTTGTCTGCAGAAAGCTGCCACGCGGTGACAAAAATCTGAGCGCAGTTGACATATTTTTGATTTCATAAGAAATAATGATGCATTAGGGTATTTCTTTACAGTCTTTGCTGTGTTATGGCAGATTGTGTAAATTATTGTAATGATAATTTAAGGAACGGTTCTCAAAGAAGAGGTCAGGTTTTACCAGATTTGAAAAGCCATTGGCATTGACGATTTTGTCTAGCCTCTTGTCTACCAATAAACAGACCCAATCTACACCACGACTGCTTCCACGCTAATTATACTGACTCGCACGGCAGCTGGTTACTAAAATAGAATTTCTTCGGTGGTTCTCTAATATTTTTGCAAACCTCTCAAAATCAATACTGCTCTAGATTATTTACTGATACTAAGAGGATGACAGTTGTGGTTATTGAAATGGTTTCTCAAATGCCAATATTCTTGTTCCACTCATCTTTTTATCATCATTCATCAGGATTTAGAGATTAAATTCCAGACTATGTTGTTAGATAAGATTACAAAAACATACGAGAGCCTTACATATTTTGCCATGAATGACACTAAAAGGAAAAATAGTGGACAGCGAGACTTCCATGTAAGTAACAGATTTCGACAGCCTCTGTAAATTTTTTTTCTGGTAATGTATGTTTTAAATAAAGGCAGTTAAACACAGATTTGCATCCCGCATATGGGATTACATAGACCAGCACACTCTGTGTTTCTTGACGTGGGATTCGTGCTGCTCCAATGGAGAAATACTTTCTAGCTGTTAACTGAGACCAGGGAAGAAAACACTTGGAGGGTTTAAAAAAGCTAGCATTAAATCCCTTACTTTAAATCAGTGGTTCTTGGGGCTTCTGGGTGGCTCAGTCGGTTAAGCATCTGACTTGGGCTCAGGTCATGATCTTATGGTTTGTGAGTTCAAGCCCCACGTCGGGCTCTGTGCCGACAGTTCAGAGCCTGGAGCCTGCTTTGGATTCCGTGTATTTCTCTGCCCTCCCGTGTTCACTCTCTCTCTCTCTCTCTCTCTCTCTCTCTCAAAAATAAATAAGTATTACAAATTTTTAAAAAATATTTAAATCAGTGGTTCTCAGTTGGGGCTATTTTGCCTGCAGAGGACATTGGTAACATGTGGAGACATGTTTGGTTGTCACAATTTAGGGGGAGGATTGTGGGCAGAGGCCAGGGATGCTGTTAAACATCCTACGATGCACAGGACAGCCTCCCTCAACAAAGAGCTACCCCTGTCCTCTGCAAAACTCACCAGTGCTGAGGTTCAGAAACCTGTCCTAGCTTCATCGGGTTCTAGCCCTTGGTCGGTTCGATGGTTCTCAGAGCTCTTACAGATTCATATGTGAGGGGCGCCTGGGTGGCTCAGCTGGTTAAGTGTCCGACTTCTGCTCAGGTCACGATCTCGCATTTCCTGGGTTCGAGCCCCACATAGGGCTCTGTGCTGATGGCTCAGAGCCTGGAGCCTGCTTGAGATTCTGTGTCTCCCTCTCTTTCTGCCCGTCCCCCACTCGTGCTCTGTCTCTCTCTCTCTCAAAAATAAACATTAAAAAATAAATAAAAAGATTCATATGTGGTTATGCACACAAACAAGTAGATATGAGAGGTACAGGAGAGGAACATCATACACAGTTCTTAACAAAGTTAGAGTAAAGAGAAAGACATCAAATAGTATTTCTCTTTGCTTTTCAGTGACAGATGATTAGCCGATAGGAAACATATTAAGTGTTTATTGGGGGATAAAATCAACACCTCAAATGCAGAGAGAAGAAACCAGCAGCTCACAACACAGGAAGACTAAGCAGAAAAAGAGAACAGTCTAAGTAAGCAATCTGGGTAAAAGTGTTCCTTTGACTGTTGCAGGAAAAGTCTACGAGGCCCAGTGGGATGAGTCAACTTCTCTGAATCTCATCCATCAGAAATTCCAGCACCGCAGCTGAGAAAAAGAGAAGGGAAGAGATTTCTTTTTCCCTGCTGCCTCTCACAACTTTCTCAGCGATCACGTCTCCCAGCCCATGCAAATTGAGCTTTTCCTCAATTACGAGCCAACTTTTTGTCATAAGCATATTCTCTGAGAAATGTCAAACGACAGAACATTTCTTTTCAAGAATTAATGAAACTTTTCTATTACTC
Organism: Paguma larvata; assembly: GCA_030068075.1. Taxonomy (NCBI): domain Eukaryota; kingdom Metazoa; phylum Chordata; class Mammalia; order Carnivora; family Viverridae; genus Paguma; species Paguma larvata. Next base: position 20,252,069 of record CM057837.1, on the reverse strand, counting down.
ATTATGCTGCTGTCAAAAGTGAGAGCAGGGAGAGAGGAATGAAAGCTGGAATTCCGAAGGCAAGAAGACTGTCAATCCGCACTCGGGAATTCTGGCACGGAACCCAACTCCTATCAACAGAGGAGGCGCATTTTTCATTCTTTAATTGCCTCTCATGGCTACTTCCAGAAAATGTAGACCGTTCCCACCTTGATGAAGAGAGTGAAAAACGAATGCAGCTTCTGAAATCTTTATTACGGTAGCAACCCTGGGTATAAATTTCTTTAGACACCTCTATAAAATTCTGCTGGACATGTGAGAATTGTTCCGAACGGATAGAAGTGAATAGAAATGACCCGATTGACAGTGCTGTTCCTTCCTGATCTTGGCATAAAAGATAAAGCTGTCTCAAGCTTTGACTATTCTTTAGAATACCTAAGGACAATTGATGGGGACAAATACTGGAGTGTTCCATTTTCACCTAGAATTTATTAGGACTTGACGTCATGATATGATCACTTGTCACGCCTTTGATTGTGACCAATGAGGCAGTCAGACTTTACAGCTGGAGGGTTTGAGATAGTGGTCATATTATTGTCCAAATCATCCAGAGAGTTCGGCTGCATTCTGCCAAAAGCTATTCGAGAAGTTTTCGGGAAGAGGATAATGATACGAGGGCTGTCTTGTCACACTGGGTGCAGGCTTTCAGCCAGAGAGGATCCCAAACACAGATTTTATAAACCAAGAAGCTCTTTACACTGTCCTTTTACCATAGCTTCCAGGCTTCCAGTCCACTTAGCATTGAGTTCAAGAGCAGAACACACGATTCAATACATTTCGGGGTCTGGGTCCGTGACTGTTCAGAGTACGGCTAGCTATCCTACTGAGCGTCCAATTTCACTGCTGGATATTCTAAATTTTTTAAATATTTTTTTATTTTTGAGATTTTTGAGACAGAGAGAGACAGAGTGTGAGCAGGGGAGGGGCAGAGAGAGAGAGGGAGACAGAGAATCTGAAGCAGGCTCCAGGCTCTGAGCTGTCAGCACAGAGCCCGACGCGGGGCTTGAACTCGCAGACGAGGAGATCACGACTGGAGCCCAAGCCGGACACTTAACCAACTGAGCCATCCAGGTGCCCCTCACTGGTGGATATTCCAAAATAATGTATGTGTAACTTACTCCTTAATGCTTCGATTAATGCACAGTTCCATCTTGGGATTCTCTGGACCCTGACATAATTCATGGGCTTGATTTGCCGTCCTCCCTGGCTACGATTGAAATGTTTTGTCTTCTCCCTACCTGCCAGGTGAACCCATGCCTGCTGGCTACCTCCTGGGCTGACCTGCTATGGGGAAGGTCCTTCCCTTAATCTGCGCCTGGTGAACTCCATCTCATCCTTCTAGACACAGCACAGGACAGAGCTGACAGAACACCAGCTGACGTTGACACTTTCGGGGCTGTGCTGGTGCTTCACGAACAATATTGGCCTTTACCCTCCAGTCCTCAACCCAATAAAGGGGGCCTGTTCCTTCCTCCTTATCCTGGGTGCCAGCCCCACCGAGTCACCTAGCACCCGGCAGGTCCCTGTCAAATATTAAGGCAATGACCACATGGCATGCCACATGCTAGATGAGAAAGAGCAAAGTGTGATGGGGGAGGGAGGGGCAGGAGGGAGAACATCCTGGAAGATGTTCTGGTGACAGGATGTGTGGGCGGGTCTCTCCTAAAGGCTGAATAAACGAGTCCGGTGGAGAGGATGCCGGAGGAGGCGCATGTTAAAAATGACTGGTATGGGAAATGATGGCTGGGATGTGAACGACACCAGGGCGAGAGGTGGACATTGGTACGAGGAGGAGAGATTTCTCTCCACTAGAGCTCTGCAGTTTGGGAGGCAGGGCTGATCCAGAGTTAGAGCTTTTCTGAACATCAGGGGTAGGTCAGCAGGGAGGGCAGCAAGCCATGAGAGGTCAGACAGCCCGGAAGCTCATGGAAAGGTTATAGCAGGCATTCGCAGGTGGCTTCCGGGCACATGGCACTCTGGCTTCTCTTTTCTGCCGGTGGCCATATTTTCCTTTGGGTAACTACCCTTCTCCCATTCTCAGTCTTCACGGTTTTGTGGAATCGACTCCGCCAACAGTGGATCTTTGTCTTACTCTGACAGGAGGAACTTCTTCTCTTCCCTGGGTGGGGGGGGTGTTGCGGTGTCATAGCAGGAGGCACGAAGCTGCTGCTGCCATTTGCAACAACACGGGGCTGCCTAAGGAGAGGTCTTGGAGAGCATGGAGGTGGAGGGGATTCCCCAGGAGGCACACGGGCCAGAGGGAGAGAACCTACCTGCGTGACATCAGATAACTGCACCTAAGCTTGCAGGAAGTATGTTTCCCCCCAAGCTCCTTTCACAAATGGGGGGAGGGCGACTATGGCTGTGGTCTTACTTCCTTTCCACCACTCTTTGCAGGGCGAGATGGGGTGGTTAACTTATCGTCTGGCTGAGGGTTGAGGGACCATGTGGGGCTACACGCACACCTAACCCAGGACAAGTTCCCCAGGCCCGAGACGCAGAACACCCCACTGTCCTGGGCTCAACGAGTGGTCCTCAAGGGAGAGTTCCCCACTTAAGCTCTTTTTCCTTCACTGATTATCACAAAGACTGTGAAAGAGAGTTGACGTTCGCAGAGAGAAGAGATCTAAGACCACGTGACCCTGGACCTGCCAACAGCCCTCCATGCTGTCTGCGGTCCGAAGCACGTGGATGATGAAACTCACAGAGGAAAGTACGGAGCAAGGGAGACTCCATGAGCTGATGAACACCCTCTGTACAGAAGCTATTTTGAGTTGGTTTTCTGTTATTTGAAACGAATTAGACCAAATAATACTCTCGGGTGGATTAGTTGTGAAGTCCCACGTGGAATGCCGAATTCAGGAGATAGGAAAGGAACAGGAGTTGCCTGGGGTTTGTTGGTGCCTAGGAGATGGAAGTTGGCTCCCATGAGTTCCCAGCCCCACCGTCATGCAGCTCAACAGCCTGGCTCTGTATCACGACGGCAGGCACCGTGCTGGCGATGAGGATTCAGGCTCGGATTCTTATCTTCCGAATGAGGATTTTCTCCTCTTTGGTGTGTGTTCATCCACGGACATGAAAAGAATTTTTTGCATACGCAGATGTGAAAATTCAGTCTGAGAATATGGTGTCAGTATTGAGGTAACGCAGCCCGGGCTTGTTAATTAGAATTTTGAAGAAGTAATTCGTTCTAATAATGATCGGGATGCTGCATTTTCCACGTGACTAAATTCTACCAACTTCACCTTGAACTGAGGAAGGAGAGGCATATTCTGGACGCACGTGTGCCCTACCCACCCCCCTCCCCCCAACCTTCTGAAACATTAAGGTATACTTGTCTTGATGAAGCATTAGTTTATCTTTTGGTGACAATTTCCAAAAGAAAATAAAATTAGTGATGGAAAGTTAAGTGACAGCTCTTCTCTCTCTCTCTGTCTCTCTTTGGTTTTCGTTTGCTGCTTGGCCAATATGTTCTCTTCCCCATCCATGAAAAAATCTGGGCTTCCTTGGTGTCTTGCTCATGGTTGGTCTCAGGCTAGCTCTGCTGATCTAACTGTATCTACCTCAGGGACGGATAAATGTATCTCCAAAACATAAGCACTGGGGGACTTCTGAACTTACCTGTGGTCTTGATTGTGGAGAGATTGATTCTTTTCGATTTTGTTGCCATATTAGGCAAAGGGCTATTTTTCTTCGGTCGTGACCAAATGCTTACAAATGTATTTGGATCTCTGAGATCGGTCCTACCATCTGCTTCCTGTGTTTTTTCCATTATGAACCCAGAGGGATTTTTTTTAAATAACAGTATTGTTAAAATATCATTCGCACACCATAAAATTCACCTCTTAAAGTGTACAGGTGAGGGGTATTTCAGCATAATCATAGAGTTGCGGGAGGGATCTTTTAACAACACATGTCAGCTCTCGTCCCCAACCTCGGAGCCCCCCAAGCTCTAGGAGAGTCACATCTTACTTTTTTACCCCCTGCGGGTGTCTAGCACATTGGCAGATAACAGGTGCTCAACAAATACTTGCGGAAGGAATATATCCATTATTTTAGGGGCGGGCTAAGCCCAAAGATATACTACATACAGAAACCTTTGTGTTCTGCTAATGGTACTATAAATCAGGATTTTACAAATAGTAAAATGCTATGGGTTATCCTGGCCATTTGACCGTGCGATCTTAGATTGTATATGATGTGATGGGTATGTGCCTTGTTCTGGAAAAAGAACACACTCCCTTATCCAATTTCAGGCTAGGGCATTTCAGAGATGATGCCCAGATGAGGTGGCCAGGGGGAATTAGCGGAACATCACAGATTCTTAAGTGAGTGTTTCAGGCAGATGGGTGGAAAAACAAAGAAAGAAAGAAACAAACAAACAAAAAAAACAGCCAATAATTGATCAAGCATTTGTTTCAACAGGATTTTGTGGAATAACATGGTGGATTTTACCAGATAAATAAATAAACCACCTACTGATTACGCTCAAACATTTCCTCTGAGGGTTGAAGAATAATTGCTAAGCATAAAAATATGCACGCACTAAATTACCCACCAACACAAAGCTGAATATTTGTTCTTAATATTAAATCTCCATGTGACTAAAACTCATTACGGTTGTGATTGGTAATCCATATTTTGAAAAGCTCCCAGGATGCCAAAAGCACTCGGGTGGAGGCGGAGCCCCAGGAGGGTGTTTCAACAATGTTCTTAAAACTTTCCCTGCCAAAACACTAGCACGAACTCTTGCTGGCTTACCCCTTACAGCAGAGACCATCTGTTGCCTCTACTTTCCGTGCATATAGGAAAAGCAAATTAGAGCAGGTTCCTTCTTCCAAAAACCAGCTTTCTGCACCGAGGTGACTGTGAGGGTCAGCAGTAAGCAGCTGAACGAACATCTCGATACGACTCTTAAGAAAATAACGCGGTGACTACAAAAGTCCAAATTTATGACTTGGCTCGATGAGTCACTTCAAAAATATGTTGAAATCAGAGGACTGGAAACGGCCTAAATGCCCGTCAGCAAGCAGAAGCTGGCTAGGTGAACACAAGTTCATCCAGCCTGTGGCGTTCCATGCAGCACTAAAAACACACGTACACGTGTGTGGCTGATCGCGGAGCGACCGCCGGTAGGTGAGCGCAGGAAGCCAGTTGCCCAGGGACCAGCAGTGGGTAGTCACATCCCCACTCTGCCCTCCAGCAGCTGCATGACTCGGGGAAGTCACTCCCTTCTCCGTTTCCCCATCTGTAAAAAGGGGGGACAGTAACGGTCCCTCCCTGTAGGGTTGCTAAGAGCTGTTTCTACGAGAAGACATTTGGGACCACTTGGAACGCTGCCTGACGACAGTAAACCCCACGCTAGTATTTGATGCTTTTCTTGTCCCCGTACGTAGACATGTTAACAGATGCACAGAGTCTCTCTGGAAGTGTCCGCGAGGGACTGGAAACAGGGGATGCCTCTGAGAGAAGGTTCTGGAGGGTCCGGGAGGAGGCGGTCAGGAGGAGATGTAGTTATTTCCAGGACCCTTTTTGGAATGAGTTCATTTTTACTCATTTGTGCATTTGTGACTCCAATGAAAAGTCATATGTTTTTTAAAAAGGAAGAAATAGGGCCCCTGACGGGAGCAAATATTTTTGAGATGAGTGTCTGTGACGTTCACAATGACTTAACTTGGACTCCTACTTGAACGCAGGTGGCCACACAGACTGCGGACTGGGGCCCTCGGCCCCACCGCGGGCTGTGAGCCCACTTTCCGTGGCCACCACGTCGGTGAGGCCATTGCTCTTCAGCAGGCCCCACTTGCCTCTCCCTTTCCCTCGTCTGGCCAACTCCTGTCTGCCTGAGTGACTTGTTCTGAAACCCTCTAGTGGGCCATTTTCCTGCTCAAAACCCTTGTCTCTACCTCCTGTCCCATGGTGCCAGGCGCAAACCCTTGAACCCACCCGTGGAGGTCCCCTGGCTTGTCTGACCACCCTCCGTCTGTCTAGTCTGACATGCCCTGCCCTCTGAAATAGGCCAGTGCAGGCCAGCCTCACCTGTCCCCTGACCTTACCGTTCCCGACGGTGCCTTCTGTGAGGGACCGTGTGGCTCCCAGCCCGGGTACGGGCCACCTGCATCGGAACGTCACTCGGTCGCCGGCAGATTTGGCGGTCCAGCTGGGTAGGCGCCTTCCCCTCTGTGAGCCTCTGCCTCCCAGAGGGACACAGGGATGCCAGCAGCCACGGGCACCGCTGGGTGGAGGGTGAAGGGAGCTTTTGTATCTCTGGCTCAGGGACAGTCCCACAGTGCCTCGCTTTCGTCTTGCCCCCTCCCGGGCTCTGATTGCTCCCCCCCTTCTCCTTCGGTGACTCTGGGTTTAAATCTGTGTTACGTACGTGGGGGAGACCTCAGGACAGGGCTTCCCCCTTGAGGGGTGTGCCGTTCAGTTCAGGTTCAGTGAAGTGATTGGCTGAGGGGCTCAGATCTGGGGACGGCACGGCAACCACCAGGCAGAGAGGACTAAGGACCCGGTGTTGGGGAAGGCTTGACTAGCAGCCCACAGCAGGGGGCCGAGCAGGACGGAGCCGGCGGGAGGTCCACCCGACGGCAGGCACAGCGCTGTGCCGTCCACGGCGGGGGCCGGACTCAACGGGTGAAAGAGGGGACTCCGCTCGGTGTGGAACTCCCGCGCATGACAAAAACCAGGCCTTTCTAAGAGCAGAGAGAGTGCTCGTGAGAGCAGATTTGTCGCCCCCCAGGACAAGCACGGTCTAGAGTGCCTGTGGAAACAGTACGAGTTGGGCGTGTCACCCAAGGGTCACAGTCTCCAAGAACACATAGATCTTCTGACCCCTGAGGGCTCCTGAGCTGCCCTGCTTTTCTGGCTCATGGCCTCCTGCTGACATTCCTTCGGGCCATCAGCAGCCTTGCCCAGAAGGGACCCCACCTGCAGGCCACAGCAATGACCGTGTCCCCCAAGTCTTTCCATTTCAGGCCTTGTTGTCCCCTTTCCATGCTCGCTCTGCTGTTTGGTGCCGAAAATATTTGCTCACAGCCTGTTCTTTTAAATAGTTTGGATGATTATAGGGGCGCCTGGGTGGCTCAGTCAGGAAAGTGTCCAGCTTCGGCTCAGGTCATGATCTCATGGTTCATGAGTCTGAGCCCCATGTTGGGCTCTGTGCTGACAGCTCAGAGCCTGGAGCCTGCTTCGGATTCTGTGTCTTCCCCTCTCTCTACCCCTCCCCTGCTCTCACTCTGTCTGTCTGTCTCTCTCTCTCAAAAATAAATGGAAATTAAAAACAATTTAGAGGTGCCTGGGTGGCTCAGTCGGTTAAGCGTCCAACTTCGGCTCAGGTCATGATCTCCTGGTTCACTGAGTTCAAGCCCCGCGTCGGGCTCTGTGCTGACAGCTCAGAGCCCGGAGCCTCCCTCGGATTCTGTGTGTGTCTCTCTCTCTGCCCCTCCCCTGTTCACACTCTGTTTCCCTCTAAAAAATAAATAAATCTTAAAAAAATTTTTTTGTTTTTAATTTAAATAGTTGGGAGGATTAGAGAGAACATAGTGGCGCCCCACCCCCAACCACACACTGATGTGTCCTGGGCAGACATGTCTTCATCCGTCCCATAGAAAATTCCAGTCCTTACTCCACCCCCACCTCCCCCACCCCGCGGTGTTCCAGAACCGATTCCGCGTAAAGCATGGGGTGGGACTGGGGAGCCGAGGCTCGGCTCTACCCAGTGAGGGCCAGACGGCCTTTCCGGAGGTGGTAAATCCCACTGAGAAGTTACGGGGATTCCCGTGAAGCTGAGAACACGAACTGCGCAAGCGCAGGGCAGCCTGAGGCGGAGGCGGCGGGGCCGTTGGTCTCCCCGCCGTTCCGGGCGCGCTCCCGGCCTCGCCTCCGACAAGATGTGCGCCGTCAGCCCTTGCCGCATAAATCACCGCTCGTGGGAGGCCCTGTGTCTCAGCCTCGGGAAACCGTGCGGCCTGAGCGACTCCGGGAAAAGGGCTTCTCCGCCAGGGTCGTAAATCTTCTCTTTCCACCGTGATGTGACAGGTATCACGCGCTGCAGATGTTACCTCGGGCGCGTCCTTTGTTCACAACGCCTTTCGTTTCGACCGCTTGGAACGCTGAACGCCTATCAGCAAACCAGAGGGCTCCGTGGGCTGGGGAGGCAGCCTTCCTCCCTTCCTGGAACCCGGCGGGGCCATCGGGATGACCCTGGCAGGAGGCCAGAGGGACGCTGCCTTGGGTCAAAGAGAGTTCCAGATTTCGAAAGAGGAACCTCGAGGCGCCCCCAGAAGAGCTGTGGGTCCTCACCCCCACCCGCGCCCTGCATCTTCCAGCCGGCCTTCTCCCTGCGAGTCCCATACACGGTGTTTCCCGTAAATCCAGCGTAATGTGAGGGAGAGCGCTTGTGATTCCCCCGTTCTCTTGGTGCTCTGTTATCAGACTCTGAGCTCAAGAATCGGAGATGCTGGCAAACGGACCTTTGTACACGAGGGGGGCTTAATTAAGAAAATAATGACAGTAAGTAAAAATACCCTTTACAACAGAGAAGACTGAATAAGATGAAGGCAGATTTATGGTAACAGCTATCGAAGGCGACATGTTATGAACCCAACAAATGTGCTAAATACATGTGATCTTTCTGGGTGGCTCAGTCGGTTGAGTGCCCAACTCTTCGGTTTCAGCTCAGGTCACGATCCCAAAGTCGTGGGGTGGAGCCCCACAACAGGCTCTGTGCTGAGTGTGGAGCCTGCTTAGGATGCCTTCTCTTTCTCTTTCTCTCTCTCTCTCTCTCTCTCTCTCTCTCTCCCCTCCTTCTGCCCCTCTCCCTACTCTTGTGTGCATGCTCTCTCTAAAATAAAAAAAAATTAAAATAAAAAAAATTAAATACATCTGATCTTTGAAAAGATGGACTAACGTTTATCCGGAAGCCTGCACAGCTTCCTAAGAAACAATAACCAGTCCCGTAGGTTTCTACAGGAAGAAAACCCAATACCCCCAATCTATGAAGCTATCATAGGAAAACGGCAAACGCTTATGGATTTTGGCATGTTTTTTCATCTACGTAAATTACCATATTTTCTTGTAAGAAATATGAGAAGTTTTTAATTGCATGGGAGCATATTGTAAAAGGACTTTTTTGGGTTTGGCAACATTATCATGATTATAAACAACAGTCATTACCGATAACCAAAGCAGAATCAATTGTTGGGCTGTGTGTAGAGTTAGAGTGACCGTCATCTGATCTGAGACAGCCAGAAGAGCGAAAAGGACTATTAGTTAACATGACCTGACTATAGGCATAAACCGGACTGTCCCAGGCATGTGGTCCCCCTGACCGTGTGATTCTCCTAACTCAACATCTATCCACTGAGGTGGGTATTATTACCCCCATTTTACAGACAGGAACACAGAGGCTTGCTCAAGGTCACCCAGCTAGTAAATAGCAGAGCTGGGTTTAGAATTAATTCCATAGCACTGGCTCCTCTGGGCAGACTCCCAGCCAATGAGAGACACACTATGTGTGTCTTGGTGCTTCGTTCTCCCAAAGCAGAGCACATGAGGACACTCTTGGGGGTCGTGAAAGGGTCCAGGAACAGGTGCGATGGGCAGGGGGCACGAAGGCCACTGGACAAATGGGGTGCCTTGTGGTAGCCTTTGTTCATTCACCCCATAGCACTGGATCTGTATCTGCTTTGTTTTTCCTCTGTTCAGACAATACCCTTATCCAACGTTTGCCTGAACACGAAAGCCAATCCCGGAAATAAATCCTCTAAAGGGAGTATGTACTATTCTATCCTGTTTCTCAGGTGTCCCTAGGAAGAGAATAGCATCTGCCGAACGAGCATCTGCGGAGATGGTGGGGGGTGGATTGAGGTCCTCGCCGTAAACGTTGGTGTCAACGCCTTCCATCAATTACACGCCTGCTCCAGGCCTAGCCTTGAGCCTCATGCTTTATAGACATCATATTCAACCCTTCCAATCGTGCGTGGAAATGTTATCACAAATTTACAGGTGAGGGAAATGAGATGTAGACGTCGCAGGGAGTAGGTCATGTGGCTAGGATGTGGTAGCGAGGTCTGGAAAACGCCAGAACCCATGGACTTTCCTCCATCATTGTACAGCCCGAAGAGCTCAGCCTGTTTGGGGGTGCCCTTTAATGAAAAAGAACAAAAGGAAAACCAAACCCGTTGCCACAAATCTCCAAAGGATCTGCCAGTCCAGAGGTGATGCCGGGATGACATTGTATCTTTGAGATGGGGGCCTGCTGCTGTCCGACCTCTGCGGCTGTCCTGGTGACCTCTTCACGGAGGCTCTGCTCAGGCCGAACCATCACCATAACAGCCACAGCACTCTCCTGTGCCCACGGCTCTCTCCCTGCAGGCGGGCTGGGACCCTTTGCTAGCTGGGACATATATTTACCTCTTTGGGCTGTGGGATGCAGATAGGTCTTACCCCTTCTCTCTCTCTCTCTCTCTCTCTCTCTCTCTCTCTCTTTCTCTCTCTAAGGTTGACAAATCTGTAAAAGGTGCACATTTTATAGAGAAAAGAAATGTCCGTAAATCCAACTATAAGTGTTACCATGATATTACACTTTAACAGCTCAGAGGAGTCTGGTGAAAAATCCTTACAGCCTTAGTCAAATATAAGAGCTTACGACAGAAATAGACACTGCAGTTTTTAGCGTTATCCTTTCTCATGTGGCTCTGGGTTCTATGAGACGATCACCAGCTATCAGTTACACCATCAAGGCAACGGGCTTGATATATCGGTTAACTCGCCTATTAACAAAATGTTTCTGACGGACTCTCCTTCCTGCTGCTATTACCAGACAACTCTGGGTAACTGGAGCATTCTGGTCAGTTTCTAGGAAAAGCAGAAAAGGGGGTTTTTGCACTGAATTGAGTAATCAATGGGAATTGACCTGGATCATGTCTGTCAAAACTGGGCCACGGGGAATTGGAAATTAAGGAGGATGAATGAGAGACAGGAGCTTGATAATTCTGGACTTTTCCATGGCAATAAACCATATCAAGTATCAGGTCTGCAAGCCGCAGCGGAGACCAAGCCAAGGGCTAAAAGACATGATGATGCCACACATTTCTATATAAGTTCTGAAAGGGACATATAAAGTAACAATTATTATGCGTAAGTTATTGGATTATGGGCGATTTTAACATGTGTCAGTTTCCACTCTTTTTATAATGTTACCACATGTGGACAAGGTTAAAATACCTGAAATAAACTCATCACCATCTGTCTCTTCTCTCTCATGTAAGGAAAAGGAATTTGGCTACAAGTGGCTTCTCAAAGTTCACGTCCTACACGAGCAGAGAGAGAAGTGCCAAAACCCGTCTCAGGGGGAGAGGAAGGGGAGGAAGGTCGGAAATTCAGAGACCCAGAATCTCCCCTTTGCCAGGGAGTTTAGCTCGTCCTCGCTCTCCCCAAAGAGCAAGTGGGCTGACCCAGGTACTACGAAACCCTGTCAGGTTAAAGATACCCAGTCGCCAACACTGTCACAAATCAAATGTGATAAATGGCAGCCTCTTCACTCTCCCCGATGCCGGTGTTCATTTCTGAATTACTGAACACACTTAGGTCCTCAGAACCAGAAAGCCAGACTGGGTCTCAAGAGGCCGTCTTGTCCTGGGCGATCTGATGGACACCCCACTGTCCATCAGATGTCCCCTCCTTTATAGAGGGCTCTCTCTCTCTCCAGATCCTTAGCAGCTGAATTCAGCCTCTTTTGAGCTGTGATGCCGGCTAACCTGGCACATACAAACATCTGTGTTACATGGAATCGTGGGCAGTGCTATTCTTTAAACCAAGAGTTGGCACTCAATTAAAGGGACGGCTCCCAGACTCCCAGGCCCCAGGATTACTGATCGTATATTCTGGGTTTCTGCACAAAGCTTTAGTTTGTAGAGAGGATGCCAGGTTTGAAAGTCTTGGTAGCACAGCAGTCTCCTTCATAAAAAAACAAAAAACAAACAACAACAACAACAACAAAACCCCAAACGCTGTGTTCGGGGCAATTTGCCTGTCGAGTCTTATAAGAAATTGAATTGGCAGGTTCCTAAGATGCAGCCCAGGACTCTGTGTCCTTGTGCAAATCCCATAAGCCTCTGCGAGTCTGTTTCCTCATCTGAAAATGGGGAAAGGCTAGCGTTCGTCCCGCTGTGTTTTTAGGGGGAGAGCTGAGCCCAGCCCCACTCACAGCAAGTGCTCAGCACGCAAGCTCAAGAAGTCTCTTCTTGGCAAAGTGCTGTTCCCAGGGTCCTGGCCACAGAACGGGCTGGTGTCCTGCAAGCTCACTGACAGTCCTGCGGTAGGTCTGTTCCACGTGCTGACCTAGACCCTCCCCTGAAGCTTCCATTTGGGAGCTCTCATCTTGCATTTTTGGGGTGTTTCCTAAGCATAAAGAAGACGGGCGTCATGGCAGTGACTTCGATTTTCAGGAACAGTCGGTGAAAGCCGAGGCTGTTGAGAATCTGCAATTTCACACTTGCAGAGGGTCGGAGGCGGGAGACCTGCCAGCCTGCAGTCTTCCCATGTTCAGGCGTTCACCCTCACAAGGCTTTCCGACTCTCCTGAGAGACCCCAGCCTTTATTCCATACATACTCCGATTTCTTAGGAAATTAGACTAGCAATAGGAAACTTTCCATCTTTTCACACAAGGCCAAGGGCAAAAAGCCCTTGTCAGCTGATTCATCATGGCTGCTAATTGTCCCTCTGTTTCCTAGCGATTCGGAAACACAGCTCTACCAAACCGACCACAAATGCTTTATTCAAATAAAAGATTGTTTACATTTTGCCTGTTATTTTATCAATTCACAGTTTGTAAGTTTTCATGAGCCCATTCTTTTGTCTCAGTTTTCTGAGGTGTCATTGACATAGAATACTGTACTAGTTTCAGCTAAACAATGTAATGATTCCATATTTGCATGCGTTGTGAAATGATCACAGTTAAGTCACCAGAGTTGATATTATTGATTATATTTCCCACTCTAGACATTATGCATCCACGACTTATTTATTTTGTAACTGGACGTCACATTTTTTGATCCTCTTCATTCACTTTGCGCCCTCCCCCAAGCCCCAATTCTCCTCTGGCAACCGCCAATCTGTTCTCTGTGTCGAGGAGTCTGGGCTTTGTTTTGTTTGTTTTGTTTTTTTTAGATTCCACATACAAGTGAAATCACGTGTTTGTCTTTCTCTGGGTGACTTACTTCACTTAACTCCAGGTCTGCCCATGTCATCACAAAATGGCAAGATTTCATTTATTTTTCTAGAGACGAATAATATTCCACTGAATATATATGCCCCATCTTCTTTATCCATGCATCTGTTGATGGGCACTTAGGTTGTTTCTACATCTTGGCTACTGTAAATACCGCTGCAATGAACAGAGGGGTGGATACTTCTTTTCACATTAATGTTCCTGTTTTCTTCAGATAGATATCCAGTAGTGGAATTACTAGATCATTTGATAATTCTATTTTTAATTTTGTGAGGAATTCATACTGTTTCCCACAGTGACTGAACCAATATCCATCCCACCAACAGTGCACAAGGGTTCTCATTTCTTCACATCTTTGCCAACACTTCTTATTTCTTGTTGTTTTGATAACAGTCACTGACCTACCTGATCATATGCTTTTTATCTTTCACTTTGTTTATGTGGTGTATGTATGTGGTTTACGTGATGTATCCCACTGATTGCTTTGCAGATGTTGAACCGTCCTTGCATCCCTGGGACAAATTCCACTTGGTTATGATATACCATCCTTGTAATGCATCACTGATTTTGGTATGATAACGTTTCGTTGAGTGGTTTTGCATCTATGTTCATCAGGTGTGTTGGCCTATAATTTTTTTTTTTTTTTTGGTGGTGTTCTTGTCTGGTTTTGGTTTGAGGGTAATGCTGGGCTCATACATGAGTTTGGGAGTTTAAATCTTCTGTAAAGGTCTCAGAAAATTCACCACGGAAGCCATCTGGTCCTGTACTTTAGTTTGTTGGGAGATTTCTGATTACTGATTCAATCTCCTTACTAGTAATTGGTCTACTCATATTTTCTATTTCTTCAAGATTCAGTCTTGGAAGAATATAAGTTTATAGGAATTTATCCATTTCTTCTAGGTTGTTTAGTGTTGGCATATAATTATATAATAGTTCTTTTGATCCTTTGTGTTTCTGTAGTATCAGCTGTAATGTCTCTCATTTCTGATTTTATTTATTTGAGCCCTCTTTTTTCTTGGCGAGTCCAGCTAAAGATTTGTCATTTTTTAAAATCTTTTTCGAAGAACCAGGTCTAGTTTCACTGATCTTTTTGACTTTTTAGTTTTTTTCATTTATTTCCACTCTGACCTTTATTTTACTTCCTTCTACTAACTTTGGGCTTCCTTTGTTCTTTTTCTAGCTCCTTCAGGTGTAAAGTTAAAAGTTTATTTGGGATTTTCTAGTTTTTTATGGTAGGATGTATTGCTGTGAACTTTCCTCTTAAAAATGCTTTTTCTGCACCCCATAGATTTTGATATGTCATATTTATGTTGTCATTTGCCACTAGGCACTTGTTAACTTTTTCTATGACCAAGTAGTTTTCTCAGTATCATGTTGTTTAATCTTTACATACTTTTTAGTTTTTAGTTTTCCTCTTATGATGGACCTCTGGTTTCACACCACTGTGGTTGGAAAAGATGCTCGACATGATTTCAAACTTGAACTTTTTGAGATTTGTTTGGTGGTCTAACATGTGATCTGTTCTGGAGAATGTGCCATGCACATTTGAGAAGAATGTGTATTCTGCTGCTTTTGGATGGAATGTTCTGTATTTAACAATTAAGTCCATCTGGTCTAATGTGTCATTTAAGGCCAGTATTTTCTTATTGATTTTCTGTCTGGGTGATCTATCCATTGATGAAAGTAGGGTGTTAAAGTCCCCTATTATTATTGTATTACTGTCAACTTCTACCTTTAGGTCTGTTAATATTTGCTTTGTTTATATTGGTGCTTTTATGTTGGATGCATGTTTATTTATAAATATTATATCTTATTGCTGGATTGATCCCTTTATTATTATGTAATGCTTCCCTTTGTCTTTTATTAGCGTCTTTGTTTTAAAGTCTATTTCATCTCCTACAAAAACAGCTATAACAGCTTTCGTTTTGTTTCCATTTCGGTTAATTTTAGTACTTTTGTCTTTTAACCATCATTAAGAGCTTTATAAGTGATGAGTCCACTGCCTTTACTATATATTTACCTTTACCAGAGAGATTTTTACTTTTGTGTTTTCTTGCCAAGTCTTTTCAGGTTAACCAAGTCCCTTTAATATTTCTTTTAAGCCTAGTTTGGTAGTGATGAACTCCTTTACTCCTTTAGCTTTTGCTGGTCTAGAAAACTCTTTTATCTCTCCTTTGATTTGAACAATAACCTACAAAGTTTATGCTGAGAAATCTGCTGATAGCCTTGTGGGGTTTCCCTTGTACATGACTATTTGTGTTTCTCTTCCTACTTTTAAGATTCTTTAACTTCAGTCATTTTTAATTATAATGTTTCTTGCTGTGGATCTCATTGCATTCATCTGCTTTGGAACTCTCTGGGTTTCCTGGACATGGATGCCAGTTTCTTTCTCTAGGTTAGGGAAGTTTTTAGGAATTATTATCTTCAAATAAGTTTTCTGCTTCTTTCCCTTTCTCTTCCCCTTCTGGGATCCTTATAATGTGAATGTTATCCTTCTTGGTGTTGTCCCACAGTTCTCTTAAATTATATTCATTTTTAAAATTCTTTTTGCTGCTCTATTTGGATGAATTCCATTGCTTTGTCTTCCAGTCACTGGTCTGTTCTTTTACTTCATCCAGTTTGCTGTTGACCCCCTGTAGTGTATTTATCACTACATGAAGTTCATGATTGTATTCTTCAGCTCTGTGACTTCTGTTTGGCAGTTTCTTATGTCTTTTATCTCTCTTCAAGTTTTCACTGTGTTCATCTGTTCTCCTAAAATTCAATGAGTATCTTAAGGAACATTATTTGAATTCTTCATCAAGTAGATTACCTATCTCCACACCTCCATTTCTGAGGTCTTGTCTTGTTCTTTCACTGGGAACATATTTCTGTTTCTTTATTTTGCTCGACTCTGTGTTTTGTTTCTTTTTTTAATGTTTGAGAGAGAGAGAGAGAGAGAATGGGGGAGGGGCAGAGAGAGAGGGAGACACAGGATCTGAAGCAGGCTTCAGGCTCTGAGCTGTCAGCACAGAGCCTGATGTGGGGCTTGAACTCATGAACCATGAGATCATGACCTGAGCTGAAGTCGGATGCTCAACCGACTGAGCCACCCAGGTACCCCTCTGTGTTTTGTTTCTAATAGGTGAAACAGCCACCTCTCTCACTCTCGAAAGAGTGGCCTTGTGTAGATGATGAACTTTCTCATTAGACCGCCCCTAGTTCTTTGTTGTTTCTCTAACCTTTGTGATTGTCTTAACTTATTCTTGATAGGTCCCCCCCATTGAAGACGTGCCAAGACCTGTCCATGTTCCAAGGGGAGGGATCTCATTTAGCACATAGTTCAGGTTGACTGGAAGCCAGAGCCTCAGGCAGCAGCTTATAATATATGCAAATATATACATCCTGTGAGATCATAATCCCTGCTGGCCTCCATACTGAGAGATCTAGAGGTGTCCGCTGAGTGATGGTTATAAAAATCGGGACTCCACATGAATGTATAAGCTCCTTTCTGGGAGGTCTTGTCGAGCTGCAGTGAGGCAAAGGCAGTGAGAGAGGACGGTGTCTCTCTGCTTATGTTCTCTGCCTGCTTAGCCTGCAGATATGTGGGAAACCTGAAGCTTTTCCCTCGGGCAGCTCCTGGATAAGTAAATATACTTTTTTTCTCAGGAAGACTGCGGTTGTGTTTCAGTCTGTTGTCTGCAGTGTCCTGGGGGTGGCGGTTGTCGAGAACTCTCTTTCTAGTTGTTCCTTTCCCAGGGGAGCTCAGGAAATCCAGCCTTCTTGGCCACCAGGGCCAGGAGATCAGGGGGCATCCCCTGTGTGGACTGCATATACATGGAGGCTTTAGCTAGGCAGCAGGAGAGTGTAGAAGGTGGGGCACACTCCGTGGCTTCAGAAAGGTGGTGGGAAAATAAATTCCCTGATTGCACACATGCCCGTGGGCTTTAAGGAACGCAGTGGGAGAGGGCCTTGTCTGTGCGAGGAGACCGGAAGGATGCTACTCCCACTGCTGACACTCATCAGCCTGAGCCAGGAATCAAGGGAAGTGTCAGAAGCGCCCAACCTGGCCGACTTTAGCTAGCTGACGGGAGGTTGCAGCAACCCTTTGTACTAACCTGCCTTAGCCAGGGAGCAGAGGATATCACAATTACTTGTGCTCTCTGGCTTCGGAAAGCTGGTGGGACGGTGCCACGGCCATCTGCCCATGCTTCACTCAGCAAGGTGGCAGGAGGGTGCCACTTCGAGCTCGACAGCCTCTCCATCTCCAGGGGAGGTTCCGACTATTCCAACCCTGCAGCAGCAGATGCTTTTAGATTAGCAAATGACTTTTCCTTCACACATAATCTAGGTGCTCTTCAATCTGTGATATTTTTGCTGGGTCTTTGGGCGTGTGAGACCACACGCAAGCACTTTAAAAGGGGAATCTCCGTTTCCTACAGCACTTTGGTCTCTTAGACATCAGCCCATTGGTTTTCTAAGCCAGATGTTTTGGGGGCTCATCTGTCTGGTGTGGGTCACAGGGCTTGGAGATGTGGGGTACCCGCCCCTCGCTCTGCTCCTCTCGGAGAAGCACCTGTTCTACCTCTAGATCTCCTGGTCTGTGAGGTCCCTTCTGATCACACGTCTCTATGCTGGGGGCGACGGTTCGGCGAGACCACGTCTCTGCCCTTCCTATCTGTCTCGATGTAGTCGTTTTATCCTTTTATCCTTTTTATCTTTTGTTGTAGAAAAACAGTTCATCCAGTTTTCAGCCCTCTTTCAGAAGGCAATGAGGCACGTGTAGGCGTAGGAGGGGTGTGTCCATGGGAGCAGGTGAGTTCAGAATCTTCCCAGGCCGCCATCTTGTGGAAATCTCCAAGCCCCTCCCTCTACGGAGGAGGAGCTCCAGTCTATAATAAGCACGACTCTAAATAACCCTGTATAACATAACCCGGTAGTTCTTGCTTCCTTAACAAGCCTAAACTATAACACACTGACACAGATTGAAACCTGATTTCAAAGAAGTATTTCTCACATTTCGGCTTCTGCCTGCCACATTCTTCTGTTCTCCCAAATCAGCCACGGTGACAAGTACCAGGAAGAGGAACACTAACTGAGGATGGGTGTTACCCCTCTCCACGGAAATCGCTCTGTCGTCTACCTTTGCCATACACATCGCATGCGATAGAATCAAGAACAACCTTCCGTTTTAAACGTCCTTGAATGTTGGAGTTGGGAACCTCTTAGGTGGATCTATGAAAGTTTTAAAGGGACACAACTCAAATTTGAGAAAGAACAATAAAAGCAATTCGAGAAGGATTTCTCCCGCCGCAGCAGAAGACTGGTACCCCACACCGCATGTTCCCTCCTTAACTCCTTCACAGAGTAGGCGAGCGACAATGTCAGGCCCAGGCATAGACTCAGGCTGAGCAGAAGCAACGTGGCCTCGCCCGCGGCCCGGGCAGGCTGCTGTGGCAGGTGATAAGGAAGCAGTTGCTCAGGGGACCTGAGCCAAGCCACCCCCCCGCCAGCTTCACAAGGATGGCTTTTCTTTCTGCCACCGGAAGGCTCTCCACACCTGTGAGTCAGGCTCGGAGGCCAGACGCAGCTCTTTACAAAGGAAGCACCCTCACCCCCGGCAAGATAGGAGGCATCTGATCTCACTCTACGGTTCCGATTGGCGGAGGTGGAATGTTGCTCTGTGGATGGAGCATGTTCCCAGCCACCCACCTCTCACACATGCTGCCCCCCCTCCCCCCGGTGAGGGAGGAAGAGAGCTGGCTGCACTTGTTAAAGGACGATTTCCTTGTTCTATGTCACATCCCGAGGTCACAAAGCATGGGAGTGGAGGTGAAATAATCGGAATTGCTTAAAAACACGTCACACGCTCAAGGACTGCAATCGGGCAGTCACAGAGTTTCAAAGCTGAAGGATCCTGGCACGGTTTTCCAGTTAAGTGTCATCATTTTATAGGCGAGGAAGCCCAGCGAAGTGAAGAAACCTGTGCAAGGTCACACAGCAAATCAGTGTGAGATCCGCACGAGAGCTTCCTTGGTCCTTGTGGTTTCTTGCCGGATCGGTTGGAAAAGCCGTGGGCTTTTACTTTTCACCGGGGAACAGACTTCTCCGAATAACTGGGTGGAGGCACGCGTGTTTCACACATGGGACTGGAAAATGAGCACGCATTCGGGATGCAGAATGAGGGTAGAGGAGCCCCCTTTACGGAGCAGGCTGGTCTTGTCTGCCAGTCTGATGACCGGCTGAAATTGCAGGACACACCATGCTCGGCATTTGGCACCCAAACGGGCAAAGGCTTTCATAGGAACCTCAGTTTGTGGCACTACGGCCGGAAACATCACTCCTCTCCGAGCTCTCTGGAATTGCGATGGGGAATTCGCAGGGTCCCAAAGCGACTGTCACAACAATCTTCCAACAGGGCGTGAGAGTCCACCACACAGTAATTCTAGCTGCCTCCCGAATGGAATGATGGTGACGCTTTTCCTAACTTTAACAGAAACGGGGGGGGTGGAGCGAAGTTCCCTTCGAAACCTGAAATGGCCACCTCGGTGTGGCCTGAGCGCCCTCAGATGAGGCCAGCAGGGACGAGCGTCCTGTTGTGTACCAGCCACACACCCGGGACACAGGCACGGACAGTCCACGCAAGCCGAGATCCTGCTCTGTGAACACGTACGGATGAGTTAGAGATGACGGCTGGTTATGTGTGATTCCCAGTGGTCTGAGGCTGTTATTTCAGCCCCTGGATGTCTGCCTGACACATCCCTCCAGGACAGAATCAGAACCATGTGGGAAGGAAGGATGAGTTCAAGGTCAGCAGCAAGAGGTGGACGAGGGTACGCATGGATGTGGCTGACTCTGATCGGTAGATTCCACGGGAAGGGGGAAGTCTTCCTGGCGGCTGACCACACGGGCAAAGGTTTCGAGGGTCCCCTGAGCAAGGCTGATGTACGTTTGGTGGCTCTCCTCCAAAATCCTTACGTTACCACAGCTGGACCAGGAGGGCGCGGGCGAAAGGGTTTGGTCTGCGGAACCTGGAGGACCTGAGTTTGAATTCTGCCTTTGCCCCAACCCATTGAGTGACCTTAGCCAAGACTTAGTCTCTACATCTGTAAAATAGAATTAATAATGACACCCTCCCAAGTTTGCTGGGAAGGTAAAATGACAAAAATGCACGGGGAGTGCTTGGCATAGAGGAAGTGCTCAGTAAATGAAGTCGGTGGCCAACATTTATTGAGAGATTACTATGTGCCAGGTACTTTTGCCGCGGTGCCGGGACACCGGGATAACAAAGACTGGCTCAGTGTCGGCCTCCAGAACTTACAGGCGAAAGAACTTGGCTGGCTTGCAAATTGTACCAAATTCCTGGGTATAACCATCAACACATCTCTACTGGCCACTGGGAATGAACTCCTGTGCCCTGTTTTCCTTGCTGCTTGCTCTCTGAAAATAACTCCTTCTCCTGTGGCAGAGTCAACAGTGTTATTTCTACTGAGATAAATGTTTTGTTCTATTCTCAGCATCATCACCGTCATCACTACTACTGCCACCAGCATCATCACCATCATCACCACCGTCACCATCCTCGCCATCATCACTACCACCATCATCACAATCACCGCTATCACCATTGCCATCATCATCATCACCACCATCACCATCCTCACCATCATTACTACCACCGTCATCACCACAATCACCACCATCACCACTACCACTACTACCACCAACACAATCACCACCATTACCGTTATCTTCATCATCTTCAAGCTCATTATTAAGCACTTACTACACACCAGGCCTTCTGCTCAGTCCCTTACATGAATCTGCTCATCCACTTTCAAGTAGAGCATGCTTTACAAGTAACACCACTGCTATTCAAAGCACGGGCCAGCCAGCATCTGTGTATCACCTGGGAGCTTGCCGGAAACACAAATTCTCGGGCCCCACCCCAGCCCTACTGATTCAGAATCTGCATTTCACCAATATCCCCAGTGGTTCATAGTCACATTCAAGTTTGAAAAAGCACTGATTGATGAAGGTGACCATCTCATGGCAAAAAGTAACTGGTTTGGAGAGATGTCCGTTCATCTCTCTCAACTCTTCCTTCCCAGGACCACCCCCCCGCCATATAATCCTAACATGCTCACAAGGCCAAGGAAAAACCAGAGGGACAGGAAAACGAAAATCACAATACTTTTGTGAGACTACAAGAGAGCTGGAAGCAGGGAGGAGGGTGAGAAGGGAGAGTCCCGGGCGGAGGGCTGGCAGCCCCACACGGCCCCACCCTCGGCACTTCCCCGAAGCCTTGAGGTCCCTGGAGGAGGTGTGTGTGGGCGCCTTCCTGTGGTGACATCCCTGAGTCAGGGCTTGTGGTCTGGGAGGAGGCGAGCTTCCACGAGCCAGGGGAGGGAGGCCAAGCCCTCACTGGAAATAGAGACAGAAGGAGGCCTCACAGGGGGCTGCCCACCAGCTGGCCACGTGGGGGCCCTGCATGCCCTGCCACTGCCCTAGTCCCCTGGGCATATCGACCTTGACCGTGGGTTCACAACGTCTTGGGAATGCCCCAATGCTATTAAAAAAACTTAGCCCTTAGAATGGGAGAGTTTTTGATACATGAAAGTGCGCCCTAGGGTTTCTCCTTCATTCAACTTCCATTAAAAGGCACGATTCCCAGAGATCATTTCATTCAAGCCCGAGAACTGGCAGCTGAAGGAACAGAAGCGAAACAGATTTTCTGAAAGTAACTTCAAATGTACAATGTTGGGCTCAGATAGAAGGATTTAGTTTTTCTAAAACCCTGAGAAGGTTTCGTTATATTTTTTAAACACATGTTTTTTGGAAATACTTAAATGGAAACCATCCTACTCCTAAGTCTATTTCATACTGGATGATTAGAAGTCATGTTTCTTGTAGGTATTTTTACACTCTAGAAATGCAGGGCAATTTCATACTAAATGAAATACTTAGTTCCACATATTTGTCCTTCCCCAGAGCACTTTCAAGTTCTCATTATCAAGAGGAAGGGTGAACTTTATGTTTGTTTTTCTGTCCATAAATCACGATCTACAGTAAAGACAGGTCCCACCCGCACTCCATCTACTGCGCTGTGTCCAAGCCTCCTCTGCTCTTTAAATGAAAAAGGTTACTTTCCTTTCAAGTACATAATAAATCTATTTGTAAATCAGTGATTACGTGGAGTGAGATCTTATGGAACATTTTTAGGATACAAAATCTTATTGGCAATGCACACAAGAGTTGTCAGAGGCAAGAGAAAAGTGATGTGTGTAGAAGGAAAGAAAATGCAATACCTTTTTGTGATTATCTTGTTTGCTCAGGGAGAACACCCAACAACCTAGGGTGACCACACACACAGAAACGGGGGGCCCAGAGGTCCCTCGGGGCCCACTTACTCAAGTGATCGCACATGTGGATGTCTTTGGCTCATGTCCCCTTCCCTGGAGGCGGGTAGAGACGGGGTGGAAAGAAAAGTGTGGTGGGGGGGCTAATAGTATTAACTGACCCATGGGCTCCTAATTTTCCTTGGAGAAAAGTCTGTGGAAATCAAATCCAAGTCGTTTTTGCTTTCTGCGCCTTCCTGGCCTCAACTTTTGGGTTTGTTAGGTGCTTCTTCATGGTGTAGCAGGCGGAAGGATAAAACTTTTATTCATTTTAATGAACTCCTAAGTAGTAGTCTTTACAGCAATAGCCCTGCTAGGAATCTACCCAAGAGACACAGGAATGCTGATGCATAGGAGCACATGTACCCCAATGTTCTTAGCAGCACTTTCGACAATAGCCAAATCATGGAAAGAAACTAAGTGCCCATCAACTGACGAGTGGATAAAGAAGATGTGGCACATATATACAATGGACTACTATGTGGCAATGAGAAAAAATGAAATCTGGCCATGTGTAGCAACATGGATGGAACTGGAGGGTATTATGTTAAGTGAAATAAGTCAGTCAGAGAAAGACAGATACCATATGTTTCCACGAATAGGTGGACTTTGTGAGACTAAGCAAACACCAGGGGGAGGGGAAGAGGGGAAAGAAAAAAAAGACACAGAGAGGGAGGGAGATAAAACATAAGAGACTCTCAAAGACTAAGAACAAACTGAGGGTGAGGGAGATGGGGGGGGAGAGGGGGTGATGGGCATTATAAAAGGGCACATGTTGGGATGAACACTGGGTGTTTTATGTAAACCAATTTGAAAATAAACTATTTTAAATTAAAAAAAAATTTTAGGATTATAAAAGTGATATGGATTAAATACCAAAAATTATAAAAGAGACATTTCAAGTCCCTAATAATATACTCTGGAGAACATTATTTAGGATTTTTATATCTTTCCTTCCATTCTTTTTCTATATATGTGCATATTCTACTTCCCCTCCCTCCCCCCTCCTTCTCGCTGAACTCCCCTCCCCTCTGCTCACTCTCTCTCCTTCCAATTGCAAAGCTGACCTTTTCCTTTGGGAGCTACGCCCCTTCTTATGCTCAAATCTCTGGCTGAGGTGGAGTTCTATCTCCTGTTCTAGTAAATGTGCTGAGATGCGACTTCTCATCTCTTACCTGGTTTCATTCTTTGGCTCTAATTACCGAAAGGTGAATACTTGGCTCTGGGCCAACCCCATAATCCCATCATGCATGGCGCCCCAGGGCGTGGGTTCCTCAGCACCAATTTTACCCCCAACATGGCAGCCCACATCCTTGCGCCTGCCTAATCCCCACCTCTCCTTTAGATGTGGCCACTTCTTACTGATCCCTCTCCTCTTGACTGAGATGTAACCTCCTCCAGCCTTCTCTGGACACTCGCTGCTCCCGCCGCACCGAGCCCAGAGCAGGTGTGTGAGTTCTGGGTGAACTTCCAGTCTTCCAAGCGCTTGCGGCATTGGGCTGTCATGGCTGACTGACCTATCGGTACTCAGATACCAGGTGCAAAGGCAGGGAGGGCAGGGGCTGGGTCTGTTTCAGCACCGCCCCCCCCCACCCCGTCATCTTCCCTGGATCTAACACTGCTCCCAGCTCTTAGTTGATATCCAATAAATGTATCTTAAGTGAATATCGTAACTGGATTGCAATGGATATACTTTTGCGTACACCTTGGAATACATTAGCTACTCTCATTAGAATAAATCCCTGATGTGAAATTGCTCAAGGGGTATAAATATGCTTAACATGGATCGCCAATCTACCGAATGGTGCACAAAGTTTCACTCTTCCAAACTGGGTGGGTCAGAGTCTACCCGCTCCTCTGTGACCTCATCAACACTGAAGAGTAGTCTTTTTTATTTTTGCCAATCTGATAAATGAAACACAATCTTTCCTTTGAATATGCATTTTAATACAAATTGGCTAAAGTGTTTGCCCTCCTATTCATTAGTCATTTGTACTATGTAATTATCTTAAGCCAATCTTTTATTTTAGAGTGAACATCTTTTGCTTCTTGATTTATAAAAGTTCTTTATACACTGACTATATTTAAGCTGACAGTAATTTTTTCCAGTGCATCGTTTGCTCTTTGTCCTTGCTTTTTATATTTTAATAGCTCTGAGTATCAAATTTTTCATTAATTCAATGTTACACTCTTACCCTTTAGAGTTCTGTCTTTCTGTTTTTGTTTTTTTCCTTTACTGTTACATTGAGGAAGGACATATGTAAAATGTTAGGGGATTCTGTCTTATGTAAGTTGCAAAAGATAACATTTTAAAAGATTGTAAGTTGAATTTTAGCAACCAAAATCATTGTATTAAGAACGTAAGACATCCATTTAAAAAGGATTCTTTGGTGCATTGTTCTGTAAATGGAAACATTCTTCTGTGAGTCCCTGGTGACTTCCGCCTGCCCTGTACAGTAAATCTGCATATTCTTGTATCTTAATAGCTTTAGCTTAAAAAATTATTTCTTCCACGACCGCAGGAGACTTAGTCACCACACCTGCATCTCTCTGTCAGAAATGTTGACTTCCTTCTCTCCGCATTTTTTAACAGTGGTGCTTTTTCAGAAACTTCAGAATCTTAGGAAGGAGGAAACAGGGGGAGAGAAACAGAGGAGATTAGCAGAAAAAGTCAACTCAGGGCACCTGGGTGGCTCAGTGGGTTAATGCGTCAGACTTTGGCTCAGGTCATGATCTCACAGTTTGTGAGTTCGAGACCCGCGTCGGGCTCTGTGCTGTCAGCACAGAGTGTGCTTTGGGTCCTCTCTCCCTCTGTCTCTGCTCTTCCCGTGTGCTCTCTCTCAAACATAAAGAAACATTAAAAAAAAGAGAGAAAAAAGGAAACGCAAGCTAATAGGTCCTTCCCCTCATGCACGTGTGCCTTCGTAATACCCATGTCCTAGACGAAACTCCCTCATCTGCAGTTCCAGCTCCCACTCCATTCGCTGGGACTCCGCCCCATTTGCTGTATGTATTTCCTCACCTTCCGTTCTCTCCGCACCTGCTGCAACAGGGTGGGGGGGGAGGGACTCCTGCTTCCACTAAAAGGGCACCAAGGTCACCAATTCACCCCTCAGCCAGATCTGGGGAGTACTTCTCCGTCACCTCCTGGCAACACTGCCTTCCCTCTGCGTCTCCTTCCTACCTCACTGGCTGCTTCTTTTCCTTCTTTGTGGGACCTTCTTCCTCTTCCCAACCTCGGCATGTTGGGGCCACAGAGGGATCTGAGGACTGAGGCCTTGACCTGCTTCTCTTCCACACCTTCTCTCCCTAAGCACCTCAGTCTAGCCTTGATGTCTGCTCTTTTGATCCCCAACTGTTTTTTTCCAGCCCTGAATTCCAGATTGATAACGAATTGCCTTTTGACATCTCCACTTGAATGTCTAGCAAAAACTGCAGATTTCATAGGGGCAAAAGAGCCTCTTGGCATTGGTCTCCCCTCATCCCCTCACCCCATTACGCCCTGTCGTGGGCTGAATAAAGGCCTCTCAAAGACGTCCGTGTCCTGATTCCGGGACACTGTGGATATATTACTGTACCTGATGCACGGTCTCTGTTGACATGATTAAACTAAGGGCTTTGAGATGGGAGAGACTCTCTGTGTCACCCGGCCGGGCCCAGCACAATCACAGAGTCCTTGTAAGAGACTAGCAGGAGAGCAAGAGCCAGAGAGGTTGGAAGATTCTACACTGTCGCTTTGAAGGCGGAGAAGGGGCCAAGAGCCAAGGAATAGAGGTAGCCTGTACCAGCTGGAGAAAGCAAGGGAAAGGATTCTCTCCCAGAGCCTCCAGAATTATAAGATAAAAATCTGTGATGTTTCAAGACGCTAAATTTCCAGTAATTTGTTTAAGCTGCAGAGGGAACTACTAGGTCCACCTCCACCACAAGCAAAACAAAACAAAATCTGCCCCCTCCTTGGTCTAAACTGGCACCTGGGTATTCCCTCAGCCACAAAGGCCAACAGCTCAGGTAGCAGCTCTCCGCTGCTGGCACAGGGCAAACTAGGCTGATCACGTGAGAACCGCCCACACTGCGGTCAGGCAGCTAGTAGTGGGTCCCAGGGAAATCTGATGGAGGTCAGAACTAGGAAAATTGCAGCAGGAGTGAGAAGGAGGGGAAAGATACTAAGGACGTAAAGTCCATGGGACGCCAGCAAAGGAAAGAGTCGGAGGGCTGAATGGGTGGGTGGGTGCCAGGACCCCTGGTGGAGACACGGAACAGAGGCGGGTGTCTGTGGAGCAAAGCGGAGGAGTCTAGATATCTTCATGCCGCACTTGCAGTGTACATGGGAGCCTCCCAGGCAGAGACCTCCAATATTCCATCCCGGGGGCTTGGGGCTGAGCTTCCGGGACAGATGGGGGCCAGAGACGTAGATTTGGGCTCCATCAGCAAAGAGGTGCGAGTTCACATCGCGCCAGAGGATGGGTCTCCCTGGGGGTCATCTCAGACCTGGGAGGAGAAGGAGCAGCCGAGGAAGAGGCAGGAAAGGAGTCCTGTGGGTGACCAGAGGGGACTCGGAAAGCCCAAGTTCATGGAATCAGGTGAGGAGGGCACTGAAGGAGAAACTGAGGGGCTGTGCCAGACACGGATTACAGAGGTCAGCACCAGAAAAGCTCGTGGGGGCCAAGTGAACAGAAGGAGGGGAAATGGAGGATAAAGGCTGGTGTGGACGAGAAGGGATGAGAGGGGGAGGGGAAGACAGAGGGACGTGAGCTTGAGAGGGGGCATCGCAGGGTCCACAGGTTTGGGGCGGGTGGGTGGGGAAAAGAGGCATGTTTTCAAGGCTGGTGTATTTCATGGGCTACAAAGGAGCTGGTGAGGAGGGGGAGAGGGAGACACAGGAGGCAGTCCCGCCATGCGACGAGAGATATCAGAACATGAAACCCCGCAAGAGTCTAGAAGAGTCCAGAAGAGTCTAGAAATCTATTTTAATAGCTCTAGGAGAGGAATGTTCTAAAGAACTAGAATGTTCTCTAGTTAGGAACATTCGTGAGTTCGACGTTTCCAGCAGCGGGAATCTCTTCACCAGCCGATTGCACGGTGCGCCCCACCTGCACCGGAAGCGCCCTGATGCTGCAGTAGAGCGTTCTTGGATTTCCAGCCACAGATCAAGAGGTAGTGGCAACGGCATTTATACATCGCACTTGGTATTTCATGGCCTTTGTACACACAATTCTGTATCCCAGAGGTTCCGTACAGGAAAACGAGAAGAGATTAAGCCGGGGGCAATGTATCATCGTTGTCGTCGCATGCATCAGAAGAGAAAATAAACGCACACCGATTTTACGGTAAAGGAAGTATAAGCTGCCGTAGCTAGCTATCCCTCCTGCGGGAAGTAGCGACGAGGTTGGTAACACACAGCAGGCTGAACACAGCAGAAATTCCCCAGCTAATCGGGACATGCACTAATCCTACCCAAGGAAAACCACTAGTCCTAAACGCATGCATGTCGCAGAAAAAAAGACTGGAAGGAAATACCCCACAAAGCCACGAGATTATGTGCCATTTCTTTTTTTTTTTTCTTTTCGCTACGTGTGTTTTCTGTATTTTATATAGTTCTCATGCGTCGTGTCTAAAATAAATAGCCGCAGTTACAATAAAATGTGCATGTCAGTAGGAACTGAAAACTACTCTTTAAGCAGACGGAACGCTGCGCAGCGAGGTTTGTTTCTTTCAAGGCAGTTAGGCGGCTGGTGCCGATTCCGAAATATACGAATGCGGAGAACACTTCGCGATGGCCATCCTCTTGACAGATACTTGCGTGTATGAAGGAAAAATGCACTCCTGTTTCTCTTTTACTCTCCCGCGACTTCCACCCTCAAAACACTCCTGACACCAGACAGGCGGAACACA
The DNA here is from genome assembly GCA_030068075.1 of Paguma larvata. NCBI lineage: Eukaryota > Metazoa > Chordata > Mammalia > Carnivora > Viverridae > Paguma > Paguma larvata. The sequence continues at coordinate 20,223,526 of CM057837.1, read as the reverse complement.
TCAAGCAACCAGCTGGGTGTCCTACGATTCGATTCTATTCGATTCTATTCGATTCTGATAGTAACCAGAGTTAGTGCAGACCCCACGGGTGATGAGCTGAGGCCCATAAGACCACCACCCACCTCAGATGCCAATCACGAGCCGCGGGTCCCCGGCTTAACCCACAACTTCCGTCCAACTTGGCTACAAATCAGGTTTCCACAACCCCCTACCCTCAGATTCATTTGCTAGAACAGCTCACAGAACTCAGGGAAACACTTCCTTATGCTTACCAGTTCATTATCATAAAGGATACGACAGAGGGTACTGGTGAACAGCGAGATGAAGAGATTTACAAGGTGAGGTCCAGAGGGAGCCAAGTTCAGGAACTTCTTCCGTGTGGGGCATAGCGAGCGCCCTGCCGGTACGTAGATGGGATCACCAACCCAGAAGCTCATGTGGTTGAACCCTATACTGTTGGGACTTTTATGCCGGGTTCATCATGCACTCATAACAGACCAATAACTCCATTTCTAGCCCCTCTCCCCTGAGGGGTCCGGCTAAAAGTCCCAAGCTTCTAATCATGGCTTGGTCTTTCTAGTCCCCAGCCCCCATCCTTGAGTCAACGTGCAGGCCCCTCATGAGAACAAAAGACATTCTGGGACACCTGAGTGGCTCAGTCGGTGAAGCACCTGACTCTTGGTTTCGGCTCGGGTCATGATCTCCTGGCTTTGTGGGTTCGAGCCCCACATCGGGCTCTGCGCTGATAGTGTGGAGCCTGTTTGAGATTCTTTCTCCCTCTCTCTGCCCCTCCCCGACTCACGCTGTCTCTGTCTCTCTCAAAATAAATAAATAAACTTAAAAAAAACACAAAAGATATTCAATCGCCCAGGAAATTTGAAGGGATTTGGGAGCTCTGCGTCAGGAACCAGAGTCTAAGGCCAAGTATTCTAACGAAGGATGTGTCTAGTGCTCTTATCACTCAGGAAATTACAAAGGATTAAAGAGCCCTGTGTGAGGAACTGGGGCAAAGACCAATATAAATATTTTCTATTATTACACAGCATGTAAGCCCCAGGATCCAACATACAAACACAGGCTCAGAAAACAGATCAGATTGCAACATTTACAGTTCAACAATATGACTCTTTCATTGCTTATGGAATAGCTCAGTCAGTGCCAAATAATGAGCTGAGTGCCACGAAGGACGTAAAAACATAAGAGAGTATCGAAACTCAAGACACGCCTGGCCGGGGGGGTGGGGAGGGGGACAGAAACGCACCTAGGTATCCACGCTTCCGCTGCCCCACTTGGATGGTTAGTCAAGTATAGCTCTGCCCGTGCCCCCACTCGTGTAAGTAAGGAGAGAGAGCCAAGACAGGTGGCGAAAACAGGAATAACCCCCAAACGAGGAAGGGTTGTTGACACCAACGTTCCTACCAGGGAACGAGCAGGGACAGTCCGACCACGGGTTACCGGGAGGAAGCCCCCCGACTCAGGGTGCGGAGGCCTGTGGCCTGTCCACTAATTGTAGGAGGACATTCGTAAAGCGTCACGCTGCGGGTGGGACATTCGGGCAGGGCTCCTGTGACGAAGGCCAGAAGGACGTGGGAGGAGAGGGAAAGAGCCATCGGGGAGTTGGAGGGGGGATGGGAAGAGCCAGAGGCTGTGTCCATGCTCCCCGGGGCCGCTGAGTCCAGGCCGGGCCACCGCTGGTCAGTGGTCACAGACCGAGGGCGAGCCTGAGGCTGTCGCCTCGAGGGAGCAGCACAAATGTGGTCGAGGACACAAGAAAACACACCTGGAGGGAGACAGGACAAGCTCAAGAAGCGAGAAGCATCAGACGAGGGCGAGGGGACACCGGCCAGGGCGAGGGGGTGCCGTGGCTCTGCCCCCCCTCCCTTCTCCCCTTCCTCGGGTCATCTACGCTCCCCACAGCGTGGGCCTCGTCTGTGAGATGGGTTCTGCCACCTCACGGGGCTGTGGGGTCCCAAGAGCCGAGGCCCAGAGGCCGAGCCGCACAGGGGCAAGCTCGGCTGGTGCTCCAGAAACATCCACCGATTTACCATTTATCTCCTCCTCCTCCTCCTCCTCCTCCTCCTCCTCCTCCAGCCCCTTCCTCCCTCGCTGCTCCTTCCCCACTTTCTGCTCTGGGTTTCATTGGTGTTAAAAATGTTTAAAAACAACTGGTCTGCATGAAAAGTAATGGAGATGTTCAGCCACGGCGGCGGCACCAGGAAGGAGAGGGTGGAACCCCAGGACCGGGAGGGGGTAGGTGTGGAGGCAGGGGGTTCCGGGAGCTGAGCAACGCAGGGAGGCGGCGGCTGCCCTGCGGGTGTCGGCAGGACTTGGCCGGATGAGGGGCTGCCCAGGGGCCGCCCCGAGTTCAGGGTCAGTCGGGCAGGGAGGGGAGGGCTGGGGCGCAGGGGCTCACCCAGGCTCTGAGGGCGGCACCTGCGGGGATCAGTGTCATCCCGGGGTGGGGCCTGGCCTCCCTGAAGGAGGAGGAAGAACACTTTGTGCTCAGGAGAGAACGCTTTTGCTCCAGGGTGGAGATAACCTGCAGGCGGCCGTCCAGCTCCAGAGGTGGGGCGGTGGGGGGTAGGGGGGAGGGGGAGGGGGGGATGACGACCAGGCGGGGCAAGAAAATCAAAGGAATCCGGAAGATGTGCCACAGCCGGCCTCGGCGCGCCCCGGGGCATGCAGGCAGCATGCGGGTGATTCCGGGGACCCTCCAGGGTCCGCCTCTGGCCGCTGGGTGAGTGGAAACGCTGCAGCCTCGGGGTGCGGAGCCCCAGGGACAATGGGGGCTTAGTGTTGGAGTTACTGCGCCGGAGATCCTGTGTGACAGCTGGGTATGGACAGTCTGGTTTCCGGAAAGTATCAGTTCTCTGATCTGGAACTCCAGAGAAATCAGAGCTGGAGACAGTGGTCTGTGTGTTGGGTGGAAGGGTGTGGAGAGGTGGGGAGCACCGGCAAGGAGGAGCCCGGGGAAGGGTCTCAGGAGCGATCAGATCACAGAGGAGGGACAAGAGCCCCGGAGGTGGCATCACCCAGGCCGAGGGAAGGCCCCTTGAGACAGCGGGGGTGGGGGGGGGTGGGGGGGCGCAGAGACTGTCTGCATCTTACCACCCGAGCGCGTGGGCAACTGCAAAGGGCACCGGGGACGGCACGTTCCTCCCCTCCCCCCACCCACGCCAGCCTCGCCCCTAGCCTCTCCCACTGGCGGCTGCATTTGTGCATTTATTAACACTTTCCCAGCACTCTTTAAACAAGTACCCTCTTGGTCTATTTAATTTGGAGATTTTTCAGGGCGGCCGGGTGGCTCAGTCAGTTAAGCGCCCCACTTCGGCTCAGGTCATGGCTCAGGTCATGATCTCACGGTCTGTGGGTTCGAGCCCTGCTTCGGGCTCTGTGCTGACAGCTCAGAGCCTGGAGCCTGCTTCGGATTCTGTGTCTCCCTCTCTCTCTGCCCCTCCCCTGTTTGTGCTCTGTCTCCCCAAAATAAATACATGTAAAAAAAATTTGGAGATTTTCTTTAAAACCTCTATGCCTCCTTTTCTGGATGATGAGAGATGTGTAACCCAGTATCTTATTCTTCATTCTAGTAAGAACACTGATAGAGAAGTGTTCCCCGGAGTTGTTTGCTGGTCTATGAGAACGCCCATCAGCCACACAAAAGAATCATCTAAAGCATTCCTTTGAAAAAGTTGTTAAAAGGTTTTCTTGGTAAGAATTCAACTTTGGTTCTTCTTGACGAGTACGTATGTTGTGGAAAGTTAAGTCCCCCGAACTCTTGCCACTATGGTGTTTTAAGTTCTATCCTGAGAGTTTAAGTGATAAGTCTAAAAATCGGTAGAACTTTCTAGAAATTAACACATGGAATATAGCCTCCAGAATAGGAGTTTGTGTCGTATTATGCTCAAATACCTATGTCATTACTAGTTCCAGTCCATAGCTCCCAGAAGAAACCCAGAGTCATGTGCTAATAAGAAGCCTCAAGAACCAGAAACTCATTTTCTGTCTCAAAATCTTAGCCCCGCTTCCAAGGGCAAACCTGAAATTTTACCGGCATTTTTTCTGGTCTATTACACCCCCCTCCCCCTTTTCTTTTATAAAGAAGATCTGCCTCAGAGGCTATGCAGACAAATGAATGATTCATTGACAAAGAGATACAAGAGAAGGTTTTAAGGATTCAGGTTCTAGGTGGGCACCTTGGGAGCTGAAATCAACCAAAATTAAGAAGTAAATGCTGTGTCAATATTTTATTATTTTGTGTGGGAATACCGGACGACCACTTCCAGCAATAATGTCAGGGTCAAAGATGAACTTTGGAGGCTGAACGAATTCAAAGAGCACTGCATGAATGCATCATTTACCGGCATCTTCTAGCTGCAGGTAAGGGTCTGAAAATTGCAGAATAAAAGGTGCGGAGGCAAAGAACCCACATTGTTTCCACGGATCTCTGATGTAACCGGTGATGCTCTATTGAGGAGGCAGGTGCCTTTTCAGCCCTTTCTGTGAGGCACGGCCTGACGGAATCTGCTGGAAATTTCACCGGTGCAAGGTCAGCAGGCTTCCCCTTACCGCTTTTGCGAAAATCTCTTTGGGCTTCTAACCATCAACCTTCTGAGTAATTGGGGACGTCTAGCTCAAAGCTTTGGTTCACTGAGAACAAATCCCACCTTTCTAAAATAACACAACTGTATGGGGTGACACGCACTTTTTAGAAATCAATTTAAAGCATATGATATTTATTTAGCTTTGTATTTCCTCTGGAAAAGAGGAAATTCAACAGAACTCTTCACTGCTGGATCTAAGGAGTGATGTATGATGGCTGTAACTTCTTGATTACGAATCTCAGTATGGGGCTCCAGGAAGCTTGTGAGGTTGAAGAGAACCATTCCCTTCAGGTACGATGTGGCTCAGGTACTAACGATTCTCTTACGGGAAGGAGCACCCGGGGCGTAACATACAACAGGATGAACGTGGCTAACTCCGCTAGATGACATCATAGGAATGTTGTTAAGAGAATAAATCCCGGGGCGCCTGGGGGGCTCAGTCGGTTGAGCGTTCGGCTTCAGCTCAGGTCAGGATCTGGCCGTTCGTGGGTTCGAGCATGACGTCAGGCTCTGTGCTGACAGCTCAGAGCCTGGAATCTGCTTTGGATTCTGTGTCTCCCTCTCTCTCTGTCCCTCCCTCACTCATGCTCTGTCTCTCTCTCTCTCCAAAATAAATAAACATTAAAATTTTTTTTAAAAAGACAGTAAATCCTAAGAGTTCTTATCACAAGAACATTTTTTTCTTTTCTTCTTTTCTTTCTTTTCTCCTTATTGTATCCATATGATAGGTATTAGCTGAAATTGTTGTGGTCACTTCACGGTATATGTAAACCAAACCATCATGTCGTATGCCTTAAACTTATACAGTGATGCATATCAATTATTTCTCAATAAATCTGGAAAAATAGATTTAAAAATGGTAACTGTGAGGGGCGCCTGGGGGGCTCAGTTGGTTAAGTGTCTAACTCTTGATTTTGGCTCAGGTTGTGATCTCAAGATTTGTGAGATCAAGCCCCATGTCGGGCTCCTCGCCGTCAGTGCAGAGCCCACTTGGGATTCTCTTTCCCTCTCTCCATCCCCCTCCCTCTCTCTCAAAATAAATAAAATAAACTTAAAAAAAAATGGTAACTGTGAGGTGATGGATGTGTTCATTAACTTGATTGTGATAATCATTTCACAATGCATACGTATGTTAAATCACATTGGACGCCTGTTAAAATATTACACTGTATAACCTAAGTATATATACTTTTTTCATCAATCATATACCAGTAGAGTTGAAAAAACTAAGCTAAAATGAAGGAAGCTATACATATAATAAAAAATTTTAATTTGGTTCCATTCTAAATTTTTTTAATGTTTATTTATATTTGAGAGAGAGAGACAGAGCACAAGCAGGGGAGGGGCAGACAGAGAGAGACAGAATGTGAAACAGGCTCCAGGCTCTGAGCTGTCAGCACAGAGCCCGATGCGGGGCTTGAACCCACAAACTGTGAGATCACGACCTGAGCTGAAGTCCGACGCTCAACCAACTGAGCCACGCAGGTGCCCCTGGTTCCGTTCTGAAGAAAGGCCAGCATCCCCGCCCATGGTGGCGGGTGGTGGAATGCACCGTGTGTATCCTGGTTGGGGTCCTGGGGGCTCCAGTTTGAGTGGCTTCTAAGTCAGGATTTTACACCTTGCTGGGTGCCCGCTGCTAGGCCTGCTGCCTCCCACCTCTGTCCTCCTGAGCCCACACACCTCCAGAACGCCTGCCCCGGCCTCCGTCCCGAGTCCGCTCAGTCCCTTGCTGGGCCTGCTCGAGCACGTGTCTACACTGCCATCAGTACATGCAGTGCTGGGCCTCGAGGTGTCTCATCACTCGGCAGCAGCCACTCCGAGGGCAGCGACCCGGCTGAATGTTTTCCTTGCCTCTCGCCCAGGCCTAAGCCTCACGTGCACTGGTAAGGACTCCACCCTAGCTGAAGAAAGGTACGTGGCCGAGTCACCGGCACTCTGTAGAAATTCCTTCGGCTGCACTCAGCAGTGGGCACCTCGGGCAGGGGATGCTCAGTGACCAGTCTCTGGGCCACTTAATTCAGTCCAGTAAGAAGAGGGAATCTGAGCTGATTTCAAGAGAGTGCCAGCAATCTGTGAAAACTCCGGCTGCTTTCATCCCCCGGGTTTCTGGTTCGGGAGGTCTCGGGTGGGGCCCAGGACCTGGCATTTCTGACTCGTCCCCAGGGGCTGCTGCTGCTGGTCTGGGGAGGTCACTGTGGGAGGCTCTGTCCTAGACGCAAGGTAACCATCTGGACGTGAACTGAGTCCACGTATCGGCCCCAGAGATCCAGCAACACAAGCCCAAAGGCAGCCTGTCAATGGTGGTTCCAGATGGAGGATGGGGAGGGACCCACAGGAAACGAGTGGACACACAACGAACACACAGTTACCAGGGAGGAGTGTCTTTTTACCCCAGGGGAGGGCTCACTAGGGGAGAAAAAGGGTAGTCAGCTGTGCACTCCCCACACTCAGGCCGAGCAGGTGGCAGCCAGGCAGGCGGTCTGGGAGGCAGAACCTTCCAGGCAGAGAACAGAACTCGTGAGGACTCTCAGGCACAAAGGACACCGATTTGAGAAGCGACAGAGCCAGCCCCTGAGAGCGCAAGAGGCTGAGGGTGGGAAGGTCTCGGTCAGGAGTTTCCATGTTATTTCTCAAACCACAAGAAGCCTCTGGAGAGCTGGCTGCCACAGGTACTGCTAGATGGATGACGGCCCATGTTGGTAGGGGCGGACTCGACCTTGTGGTTTGCCAAGCAACCTAACTCTTTGGAACAAAATTTAGCGCGGCATCAAAATCATTCAGAAACTGATGAATGGAGGGGCTCCTGGGTGGCTCAGTCAGTTAAACGTCTGACTCTCGATTTCGACTCAGGTCACGATCTCACGGTTTGTGAGTTCGAGCCCCACGTCAGGCTCTGCGCTGACAGTGAGGAGCCTGCTTGGGATTCTCTCTCCTCTCTTTCTCTGCCCCTCCCCCATTCATGCTCTTTCTCTCAAAATAAATAAATACATACCGTGGAATATTATTCAGCCATAAAAATAAACGAGGCACTGGCACATTCTATAATGCGGATGGACCCTGAAAACATGACCCTAAGTGAACAAAACCAGACACAAAAGGCCACATCCCGCATACTTCCATTTATAGGAAATGGCCAGAAGAGGTAAATCCTAGAGACACAAGGATTAGTGCCCGTCAGGGCATGGGGGGCAGGGAAAACGGGGACTAGGACCTGACTTTATCAGGTACGGGGTTTCCAGGGATGAAGGAAATGTTCCGAAATCACAGAGCGGCAATGGCCGCACGGCACTGTGAATCCACTAAAAACCACAGCAATTATACACCATACAACGGGGAGTTTTAGGTCATGTGAATTACACCTCAATTAAAAAAAATCATAGCTAGGAAATAAAACTGACTTCTAAAAAAAACGTCATTCGGTACGTTGTTTCCTCCGGTCTCTTAGAAGACGTGCCTTCACTCGGACACGCAGAATCTCTGTCTTGGGCCACAGCTCTCCCTCCCGACAAGTGTGACGCCTACGCCGGACCCAGGTTGGGTCTGCTGTGTGTGGCCCTGGCCAGAACTTGCTCCCCGCTGCCTCTCACTTGCCTGGGGGGACGCTGGGAAGTTGTGGGAAAGCCGGCAGGTTTAAGGCCAGGATAAACCGAGTGGATCTGACGGGGTCCTCCATTGGCCGTGTGGCCTGGGCCGAGCTGTATAAACACTCTGAAGAGTGCCCCCCGACACACATATAAAACGGGGAAAGAACGCTCGTAAGATTACCGTAAGGAGTAGAGACAGTACGCGCACAGAATAAATACCAGCGGCAGATAAGCCAGGAAACTGCGTTATTCATAGTCTTACCGATACGCTCTACAGTGTCTTGGCAGTTGGTGCCTTTCGTAAACGCTCTTCGGAATCCCCCATGGCAGACAGGGACTGGTGGGGTATACTCGGTAAAACAGAGCACTTTTTTTGTTTTTTCAAACCCAATAATCATCTCCTGACATACACGTTTGGACTCTTAGACCGATTCCTCCCCGCCATTACGTGAGTCAGTCTGCTTGCTTCGGTTTATGCTTGCAAAGCTACGTTTCTGAGAAGTTGCATGCAAATCAAATTTTTACAATTCTGATAATATTTTCTCATTGTTCCACATTACACGCTCAGGGGTGATTTATCTTCATTTGTGATTCATTTTCAATTGGCAGCAGCAACAAACACTTCGGTTTTAAGCCTCTTTTCTCCCCAGACTCTGTCAGGTTGTAAAAACATTCCTTTAAAATACCCTTGACATTTTAAGGAACCCCCCACTCACCTATTTTATAAAATCAGACTTTTAGTGCTAAGGCTTTTCTACGAGCAGGGGAGAGGGCTGTCGTGCTGGTTCAGCAGTAAATACTGAACAGGCTTGCTCGTTCTCCATGGAATCCCCCAAGGGCTTTCAAAATCAAGGCCAAATGATGCAGAATTAAGCACGATGTACGCAGCCTGGCACTGCGTGGGGGAGGAGGGAGGGTGAGACCCTGGGAACGCAGCGGTTCGCAAGTCGTGGGCTCCTTCCCCGTCTGCCCAAGCGGGTCCCCGCAAACCCTCTGCTAACGCGCCGAGCAAACCGGTGTAGTGGGGACCAGCCCTGCTTTACTCGAGTGGAAATAGGTGCAAAAATTCTCGCTCGCAGTTTTCCAGGGACACGACAAAGAAAACCGTGGCGGGGGCCCCAGGTGCCTCAGGACGCTGACATTTGGCAAGAAGCAAGTAGATGCAGGTCGTCCCAGCTCTGGCCTCAAGACACACAGAGAAGGAGCCTTGTGTTGACATCGGTCACAGAGAACGGCGGGCTGGTATGACCTCACGGAAGGGACATTCCCCTGTTCTCCACTTGGAAGCCGCCCACCCCCACCCCCCACCCGCACCCCCTTTAGCGAGAGGAAAGTGATCCAGGCCACCCATCCACCCACGTGGGGCTGGGCATGACTCCGTCCGTTTTCTTTTCCCCTTGGACATTCAGCCCGTCTGCACGCTGCAGAATGTCGCAGGAGGCGGCCGGCGTGACCTCGTCGCTCAGCCTGCACCCTCGGCAGGCAGCATCCCGGCCACCTTCTGCCTCAGGAGAGCCCAGGCCTGAGGTCTCTGCCCCCAGGAGCTGCTGCCACCATCTGTCAAGTCCTTGTAAGCCGACTCGTGCCCAGATCTTAGATGTTCAAGTGACGTAGAAAGATGATTGGTGATAATTACGAATTGCAATCCGAGTGTGTAATCATAGCCCAGCTGAACCTTCACCGACTTCCTACCGTGTGTCCTACGTTGAGCAAAGCTCTTTTTGTGCCTCCTCTTACGTAATTCTCTGGGCTCCTTCTGAGAGAGGGACTAATATCACCCCCGGGGTAGACCAGTGGGGAGCAACTTTCTGTGTCTGTGTTTGAGGGGGGGGTCATTCAGGCCCAGCTGAAACAGCTAAAGGATGTGTTTTCTGTTTTTTTCTTTTTTTTTACTTTCAAGGTAAATATTTTTTTAATGACTTCTTTTTAGGGGGGATAAAAGCGATATTTTTACAGATACGGGTGTTATGAATAGAAGAATACTAATTTTAAAAACACCCTACTTTTTAGACCAGCATCTAGGCATTTCTGAGAAGTAGCGAAATGAAAGCGGCCTCTAGCGTCTTTCGCCCTGGCGTCGGACACTCGCCACCCTGCAGAGCTCCGAGGGCTTCTGATCGGCCCGGGACATGGACACCGCATAATTCAGGGCTCAGTGACTGTCCCCTGCATATGCACTCTTTTAAATTCTAGAGCAAACTAGTTCAGAAGAGATTTGTGGCTCCATTAAAGTCCAGCGAAGGGACCAGTACCAACTGGATCAGGCTGGGGGCAGGAGGTTTGCTATTGCTCAAATTCTAGTCATTTCCAGACTCCTACTCATGTTTTGGCAACTCCGACGAGAGCGTCAGGGCTCAGCCTTCACACTGTGACTCGGATGGTCTTGAATCCTTGGGAACGAACTACGAGAAATCTAAACAACGCAGCAAGTATTTGATGCACAGCTATGCGCACGCCACGAGCCAGCTTCGGTGGCATCCAGAACCGTCCGGCGTGGCCTCTGTCTTCATTCCACTTACACACGGCGCTGGGAGACAAGACAGGGTTAGCGGAAGACAGCTGGAGAACACATTCGAGTACTTGACCGTGCAGGGTACCGGCTGTGTGTGAACGGTAACTGCAGGCCGCACGGGGGAGAGGAGGGCAACAGACGGTGAGGGAGACGGACGAGTTCCAGAGACAGAGAAAAGGGAGGGCACACGCCTCCAGGGTTTCCTGGAGAACTTGAGGCGACTGTGTGCTGGCGAATCAGGGTAAGTATGGTGCAATGTCTGCCCTGGATGAGCCACGTCACGGGGACCTGACCCCTCGTTCTCAGCAAGGAAGTGTCACCTAACGTTTCATTCAATCAGTATTTATTGGCATCTATTAATTTATAGGCTTCGTGCTGGGGATTCAGAGAGAAGATACCATATGTCAGAGCCCAAGTAGCTCCTACTCCGGAAGTAAAAGCAGACCGATTAACGGATTTAATGGAACGCACATGTGACGAGAGTTGTAAGGGGAGAAAGAGGAGGAAAACTTCTCACGGAGGCGGGGCAGGGGTGGGGGAGCAGTAGATTGAACGGGAAAAGCTTTGAGAAGATGACGCTGGAGTTAGAACACGAGCGGGTGCTAACTCACTGTACAAGCAGGGATGTGGGGAGGTCATGTCCAGGGCTGTTTGAAATGAGGGACAATTACATGTAGGTGAAACCGAGGGTGCATGATGTGGGAGGGGGCTGCACGGAGGAGGAGGGCGGTAGGCGGCTACGGATACAGACAGGAAGCTGCCGTCATGACACGGGGACTGATGAGCTACCCTGAGGTCCCAGGACTTCCCCTTCTCAGGAGGCGAGTGAGCAACAATGACACGCTCCAAGCTCCGCTGGCAGACACAGACAGCGACGTGACAAGTCTGGTAGCCGAGGCTGGCATCTTTGTAAGATGAATGGGTGGCAGGGGCTTTCTAGAAGGTCATCGAGGAGACTTGGAACATTATGTGCACTGATGCGAAATCGGCGCTGGGCAGGGACACGCCCAAGAGAGACTCTGCAGGGAGAAACGAGGTCGCAGACTGGATCTCGACAGCGAAAGGAGAACGCGGTCCTGTCGGCCCGAGAAGGCATGCAGTCGGGAATTGAAGCCGAGGAGGGCAAGGGGGGACCAGGAACTCACATTTGGAGAGGCCGGTGTTGGGGGGATCACGGGACGTCCCTGGAGGACTGGACAGTGGGTGACAGGTCAGGGCTAGAGGCATGCACTTTGGAACCCACAGCAGTGGGAGTTAGACCACAGAGAAAGCCTAAAGAACTAAGGCCCTGGGGCCGAGGACTGTGAGCTCTGGCACCCCCCCACACTTAGAGGCCCAAGGAGGAAGGGGATGAATACTGAGGCAGTCTGAGGCCACTAGGATAAAGGTCACCATGGAAACCAGAGAAGGGAGTCCCGCAAGGACAGGATGACGACAGCGCCAGAGGGCAAGGAAGACGTGGTCCGAGAAAAACAGCTTTGGATTTGACTAGAAAATGACCCTGCCTTGGGGGTCTCTGGAAGAAGAGGGCGGGGAGGGAGGGTTGGAAGGAGAAGAGAGTGGGCGGCAGGGCCCCCAGTGATATACAGTGTGGCTGCGAAAGAAGAGAGAAAAATCTGATGGGGTGGATGGACAGACGTAATGAATGGATGGGTGGATGGATATAGATTCTTTAACAATAGAGATATCAGAGCGTATTTAGAGGGAAAAGAAGGAACAAATGGGGAGGGCCTAGGAAAGATGGTAAAGGCAAAGAAAATAAACTAGAACACAAAAATCCTGGAGTTCTGGGAGAAAGTGATAAATATAATAGGCAAAAAAATAAAGTAAAGTAAAATAAAACAGAAATAAAATGGCCCCAAGGACAAAATGGTGCCCCTGTTTCTCAGCTAGTGGGAGAAAGATGGAAAGACACCCGCGGGCTGTTGATCTATTAGTGTGAAATTGACAGTGATTGCTTATTTGTTGCTTTATCTTTTTCTTTAAGTTTATTTATTTTTTTTTTGAGAGAGATAGAGAGAAGGAGAAAGAGACAGAGAGAGAGAGAGAGAGAGAGAGAGACAGAGAGAGAGACAGAGAGAGAGAGAGAGAGGCAGAGAGAGAGAGGGAGAGAGAATTCCAAACAGACTTTGCACTGTCAGCACAGAGCCTGATGTGGAGCTCAAACCCACGAACTGGGAGATCACGACCTGAGCCCAAATCAAGAGTTGGCTGCTTGACTAACTGAGTCACTCAGGTGCCCCAACTCCTTGCTTTATCTTCAAGGTATCATAAAGCGTCCCAGATTTAATCATTCAGAATGGCCTCAGGAAAATGCCCATGGCGTTGCCCATGGACAACCCCAAGGTAAACTCTGCTAAAATCCAGCCAGCCGGGCAGGCACATATTCGAGCTTCTATTTTTCTACGGCAAAGAAGAGTTGCCGCTTCAATATTCCAGGGCGAATGCTTTCAAAATTGTATGAAATCATTTCTCTTTGGAAAATAATTCCAATTTTCCTTTAAAAGATCTGAAAGTGGTTCCTAAGAGAGCCCTTTTTGTGTTGAACCTCAGACTGTCCATCTCAAACCAAACCATGCTGCGCACGGAGTCGGAACGGCAGGATGCCTAAGGAGAATCTACTGTGTGCTCTATCTAAGCATTATCGTCTTTGGAGATGGTTTTGGAATATCACCGTGTAAAATGCTTGTATATAATATTAACTCTTCTCGTCCTTCCTCTTAGACAAAATAGCTTTGATCCCACTCAAGCACAATGTCAACAAAGCCAGCAGTGAGAATAATTTCACAGCAACACAGTCGGCTATCCAAATTTACACAGTCGGCTATCCAAATTTCACTCACGCATCACAGAAACAGGAGCTTGGAAGCCCTCGTCTACCTGACAGTCACTACTAGATGTCCAGGGGAGAGCCTGCCGTCTGTGACGCATGGGCAGTCCCAGCATCTGGATGGGTCCTGAGCAACTCACGTGCTTCCTGGCCCCGAGTCAAAAGGAACTGATGGTGTTCCACAGTCAAAGAAGAACACGAATTACTTAAGACCAGGCTGGGCGCCGACCTTGAGAATAAGTCATCCGGCAGGAATTCTTTGCTGTTATCTAGTTATTGGTACTAGTAAAAATGTCAACTATAACTAATGAGTGCGTGACTCTAAAAATACCTCTCAAATCAGCATGGTGGCAACAAAGAGATAAAACAGTCAGCACACGGTGGCCATAACTTCACCTCCTTTTCTGTCTGGCCGTTCACTAAAATTCCGAGAAATCCAAAGGGGGCCTGCTTCCTGAGCTCCCACAGTGATCCAGTGACTCAGCCACAGGCTCTTGGAACTCAGGCATCTCTTCAAACCAAAGACTTGAGAATCAGAAGGGTCTCTGAGGGCCGTGAGGTCAGCGGGCCCTGGTGGAGCACTGCGGAGAAAGCATCTGACGTGGGTTTGCGTCCCAGGCCCTCACCCTCTGCCGGCCCCTGAGCTCATCACTGAAATCACCTGGGCACCGTACCGTCTCCTCCAGGCTTCACATCCTCCTCTTCGAAATGAGGTGACAATCACAGATCCTATACATCGTTGAGTTATGGAAAGAATCAAAGCCCATAATTCATGTATGATTTTCGAAATAAGGCCGATTCTACTATGTGGCAGGTTCTAGCCTAAGCATCGGGACTCGGATGGAACGAGCCAAGTTCCCCACACGAGAGCACACAGAGCGTGGCACATGGTAAATGATCGCTTCTGTCCTTCCTTGTGCTTCTGGCTCTCACCTAGGACACACACACATGCCGCTGCATCACCACAGGACCCTCCCGGATGCCTGCCTTGGCTTCCTTCCCTCCGCTGGCCCATTGCTGCCCTCTGGGGCCAACCGGCAGACATCTCTGCCCTCTGACCAGCTCACCAATGTCCAGACATTTCAGTGTTTGGGGAAGTCATTAATCATGTTCCACAAGCTAGGTCTATGCCATAAGTGCTTCTCAGGTGTTTGCCTATTTCATTCCCAGAACCACCCACTGAGTACAATTAACTACCACTCATTTGCCATTAAAGGAAACGGAGGCAGTTAAGTAATCTGCCTGAGACCATACGGCTTCTGTGTCTCCGAAGTCCTGACTCCTTTCCTCCTCTCTTTCCAGTTAGGTCTGGAAGACATTTTTAAATTCTATAATCCATTTCTCCTAAAATTGGGCCACTTCGGATGGTTAATAGAGTCAAATGCAAACACTCAGCTCTCTACTGCCTCTAAAGCACAAAGAGGGTGTTCCAGGTGGCGGTTAGTGGTGGTGGTCGGGGGCAGAGTGTGTTTAAGTCTGCAAGGGGAAACATGGCTTAGGAGTCTGTAGAAGTGCTTTGGAAAACCAATACCAGTATGTAGCCTTTGCCTACAACATCATTCAAGCTGCAGGAGCTTGAAATGTTTACATGGCTGCATTAGCTTCTTTCGTCCTGAATTCATCTAGCACTTTGTTACGTGCCCAGGACACCCAACACCCCCGCCCCCACTGCCTTGACTGGTCATACTGGAGCACTTATGGTGGCCCTCTGTCCTGCTGTAAACTTCTCCAAGTTGGGACCTGGTGTCCATTCTGCCAAGCACAAGGACCCCTGCCCAGTAAGGTCACCGATGCATGTCAGCTGGACGAACCAGAAAGAGAAAGAATGACCCACCGCCACCAGGGTAGGGGCTCCAGTCCATCCAGAATGAGCGCAGAAAGCAGGAAGCCAGGCATATGGACCACAGGGCTCTTCAAAGGCCATGGATGAGGTTCCTTCTTGCGGCACCGTCGCAGAATGTGTAAACAGGGATTCAAGGACTCAGGAGACCTAACAACCAGCCTCACGAGTTGACCCTGGCTGTAAGTGAAGGGGCCCACCTTTACTTACATAAACTGACATTTGGAGGAAAGACTGGAGAACAAACAGCCCTAAGATAAACCAGTGGGGACAAGCCCAGGCTGATGTTTTGTTCCCATGTTCATTGGGAGGGCTGTGTGTATGTGTGTGTGCTCATCCAATGTCCAACAATGAGGAGTTTTAGCAAGAGGATAGTCTGCCCTGGCCTTGCACTTTTATTATATCATGTGTTTTTCTCAAATGTTTAAAAATAATTTTTAATCCTGTCAAGACTCTTACTTTTTTTTTTTTTGGTTGTTTTGGTGGGGAAGGAGGGTGTGGATGGGGAATTAGAAGAAAAAACTCCCATGGGGACAAAAAACTCTCAGGATTTTGAAGCCATTAGCCTTCTCCTCCCCCTCCTCCTCCTCCTCCTCTTCTTCCTCCTCCTCCTCTTCCTCTTCTTCCTCCTCTTCCCCTTCTTCTTTCTTCTTCTTCTTCTTCCTCTTCTTCTTCTTCTTCTTCTTCTTCTTCTTCTTTCTTCTTCTTCTTCTTCTTCTTCTTCTTCTTCTTCTTCTTCTTCTTCTCCTTCTCCTTCTCCTTCTCCTTCTCCTTCTCCTTCTCCTTCTCCTTCTCCTTCTCCTCCTCCTCCTCCTCCTCCTCCTCCTCCTCCTCCTCCTCCTCCTCCTCCTCCTCCTCCTCCTCCTCCTCCTCCTCCTCCTCCTCCTCCTCCTCCTCCTCCTCCTCCTCCTCCTCCTCCTCCTCCTCCTCCTCCTCCTCCTCCTCCTCCTTCTCCTCTAACTGAAATTTTTATCGAGATTATTGTAGAAATACATGCCGTTGTCACAAAGTAATACAGAGAGATCCCTCTGTTCAACTTGTCCAGTTTCCCAGTGGGAACATTTTTGCAGAACTCCGGTAGGATAACATCACAACCAGGATGTTGACATCGATGCGGTCCACTGACCTTTTTCAGATTTCCCATTTCGATTATACTCATTTGTGTGCGTGCGTCATTAGCTTTTTACTTGGAGTAGTTTACATTATTGATCTGCTATCAATCATTACGTGCATAATGGTTAACACACAACATCCGATTTTTCAGCTCGTACAAGGTGGCGGGCATGGAGCCAAGGACTTCACATGCATGATGTCCATTAATCCCCATAACATTCTCGCCTCCTTCTTCTGGTAAGAGGAACTCTGTCTCTCCCACCAGCCAAAGTAAGTGCTTCCTTTTCCTCCAGCCAAGAGGTGGGGATGTGTCTAAATGGACCTACTGGATCCTCTCTCTCTCTCTCTGGGATTTGACCCTGAGAGAGGACACAAGGGCTGTCTTTATCAGACTTTGATGAGTTTGTCTACTGGTTCTTCCAACAAGATTTGAGTGACCCTCATCCCATCTGAGACCTGGTGCTTCACGCTTTCTTATAACTCTTCTCTATTCCACGTCCTTCCTGTAGATCCCCTTTCCAAGGCCAACAGGGTCTGTTCCTGTTACCTGAGGTCAAGCCCATCGAAAGAGTGGGTGCTGGGATCATGAGTCTCTTTTTAGAGCAGGAAGTAGCTGAAGAAGTCAGGGGGCTTGCCCAGGCCACCTGGCCACAGAGTGGCAGAGCATAGACACAGAGAAGCTTGCCTGTACACAGAGCTGATGCCTTAGCCATTGGGCCACTGCCTCCTGCTGCTCGTAGGGCTGGACAGAGGTGGCATCTGTAACCCCACGGTCCCTTCTTTGGGACGTTTCAAGGTGGTAAGTTCATCCATGTGCTGACATGCCTTCTCAGGCCTCAGAGCAGACACTGGCCAGGGCTATTTTCTCAGGACAGGACACGCCTCCCTGGGACTGATCCCTGTTTCTGATGCCGTTACCTAAGTACTGTGCCAAACAACACCGAGCACTCACTGACTAAACGCCTCCCTTCGGAGCTGTCCTTCCCTGAACCCCTCCCCCAAGGGTCCGAGCACAGGAAGTGTTGTTTTACCACTCTGGACATTTACTGCAACACTGTCTTAAAAAGGGAGAGAGACAGACGAAGGGGGAAATGCGTACATTAAGCTTTTGAGTCCCCACGATGCATTTCTACAGCATTACTCGCGCTTTTACAACTGGTCTTCATCAAAGGGTTTTCATCTGCTCGCTGGTGTGTCATCTGTCCTAATGACTCACGATGAGGGCTCGCTCCTGTCAGCATGATTTATACTAGCTTCTCATTCCCTCGTTCTCCAGGGGGAGGCTGCTCACAAGCGAGCTCAGCCCGTGTAGGAATAACCACTAACCAGCCAACTTCTCATGTTAAGAAAGCCAGCGACCGTGCTGTCCACAAATGGACCCACTGGAAGACGAGAAGGAGACACCTGTTTACTGTCACACAGTACACTGGATAAACGGGAGACCTCCTGCCCCCACGAGAGAACTCTGGGTCCTCTGAGAGCTCCTGGACTCACTTTCCATTAGAACACCTTTGGAGGAGGGGCAGCTGGGTGGCTCAGTCCATTAAGCCTCCAATTTCAGCTCAGGACATGATCTCACAGTTGGTGAGTTCAAGCCCCACATCAGGTTCCCTGCTGTCAGCACGGAGCCCGCTGTGGATCTTCTGTCTCCCTCTCTCTGTCCTTCTCCCACTTTTTTTACTCTCTCTCTCTTTCTCTCTCTCTCTCTCTCTCTCTCTGCCCCTTCCCCGCTTGTGCACTCTCTCTCTCAAAAGTAAAATAAACATTGAAAAAAATTTTTTAAGAAGAACATCTTTGAGGAAAGGATGGTGGGAGTCTTCACCCCTCACCCGGGTCACCCTTGTGGAAGGGCTCCTGGGCGTCGGGCACTATCTGGGGGCCGGGGTAAGCAGTGCCACGGTTCCTGCTTGGCCTGCGCTTGCACAGGTGTCACCGGAGAGAGGCCACACACACGCTTCAGATGGGGTCCTGAGTCACACCCTCATCTGCACCCAATCCCAGTTCTCCCTGACTCCAGTCCTGACCCTCAAATCATATACATCCACCCTCGAACCTTAGTCCCTTTATGACTGAGGACCCGAAAGAGCCAAAAAGGCTCTTGAATCTTTGATAAAGTGTTGACGGCCATGCGATTCACTTTAAGAAAACAAACAGCAAAGGTGTCCAAGAAAACTGGTTTTGAAATCCCCGCATCAAGTGAAGTTGCCTATGATACTGTTTGTACAGTTTGTACCAACGAACATCCAACATGGCTTCCCTTGCATACTAAGAGCCCCGCGATCGGAGCCTCCATCTTACCCTTCTCTGAATCCCCAAAGGCACCTGGCTCCGTCAGGGCTGTGTCCGGGGGGCAAACGGAGTGATAGTCTGAGGAAGGATGAAAGCTGGCTGCCCCCACCTGAAGCTCAAAGAGACGTCTGCACAAAGGCAGAGGATGTCTGGGGGCCTGCGAGGCTGAGCATGGTGGCACTGTCTTGCCACCTCTACCAGGAGCCAAACCCACACAGGGTGGACCGTCCAAGGGCCTCCTGAGTCAAGGGCAGGGCGGGAGGTGGGGTGGGCTCTGGCAGCCTCTACTGGCTCTGCCGCCTAATCACCTCGCCTGGAATACTTAAAAAAGCCCACCGGGGCGCCTGGTGGCTCAGTCGGTTAGGTGTCCGACTTCGGCTCAGGTCATGATCTCACGGTCTGTGAGTTCGAGCCCCGCATTGGGCTCTGTGCTGACAGCTCAGAGCCTGGAGCCTGCTTCGATTCTGTGTCTCCCTCTCTCTCTGCCCCACCCCTGCTCATGCTTTATCTCTCCTGCTCTCAAAAATAAATAAAACATTAAAAAAAAAAAAAAAAAGCCCACTGATAAACAGAGGTAAATCGAATCAGCCTCTGACCTAGGGGTTCTTTTTTTTCTTTTTAAAGCTCTCCAGGTGATTCTAATGTGCGAGCAGGCTCAAACACCATGGGTCTGGATGAACAATCATTTTCTCTGAAGGAATGAAGGGCTAGGCATTAGGCACTGAGTCCCATGAGCCGGTCACAGTGGAATAGCAACTCCGTTGTATTAGTAGACAACAACTCTGGGTTTGTCATCTGGAGCTTTGTTGTCAGTTTCCCACTCGACTCCCCACGTGACCTCGGTGAACTTGGGCACGTGCCTCTCTGCTCTTCAGGTCTCCATCTGTAAAATGGACGACTTGGACCAGATGGCCCTTGAGGTCCTTGCCGTGACTGTGCGCTCAAGCAGCTGACGCCACGAACACCCGCTGTGTACTGGGGGTTGGGGTTTCAGCCAGGGGCCGGACCAGCGCCTTGCCCTCCAGGAGCTTATATTCCAGGAGACATTCTCCCTTCCATCTGCTTCCATTTCGGAAACGCTCCAAATCTAAAAGCCGACTTCATTTATCTGGATAATAGCCCGGTTCAGAGAAGCAGAGATTATACCAAATAAAAAGAAGAGGAACTGGAAGCAAGTGTCCCCTTGAGTCACCGGAGGGCCGACGGAGATGAGAGTAAGTAGGAGCCGCCGGGGATGGGCAGAGTGGATTTATCCAGAAACCTCCTTCCTGTTAATACCAACACTGCAAAGGCCAGTTCAGCCTAGTAAGTACTGTTCCTGCGGCTCTGAGGTCAGATGACGACGATAATGAAGAGACTTCTGTAGCTCTGCACCTTCTGTTTTGCAGAGCCCTCCCTGGCTTGCTGCTGGCAGCTGTCCACGGGCTGCCCCATGGTCCCCAAACTGCTTCCGTGTCCCTGTCCAACGCCCGGCCCACGGCCCTCACGCTGCCGCATCTGCCCCCAGCCCGCCCACCTCCTGCACACGCATTGCTGGAAGGGATTCTCCTGTACTCAACGGCAGCCGCCTAACCCTACATGTGTCTGCAAAACGCAAGGACCCACGACCTGACGGCAGCCTCCGCAGACAGACCAGGAAGGACTGACGTGAGACAGGAGGCCCGTTACGCCCACTGCAGCGTTCCCACGACCACCTCCTGAGTAAGCGACCCCGGAGCATCCTCATCACCCACAGTTCGGGCATCCAAACGGGTCATTTTAGGGGCATCTGGGGGGCTCAGTCGGTTAAGCGTCTGACTTCGGCTCAGGTCATGATCTCACAGTTTGTGAGTTCGAGCCCCGCGTCGGGCTCTGTGCTGACAGCCCAGAGCCTGGAGCCTGCTTCGGCTTCTGTGTCTCCCTCTTTCTCTGCCCCTCCCTGACTCATGCTCTGTCTCTTTCTGTCTCAAAAATAATAAATAAACATTAAAAAAAAAATGGGCCATGTGAATTGAGGTGGCCTCTTTGCTGCTGAGAGAAAGCAGGAGCCGCGCTGATGTCAGCGGCAGCAACTCTTTCTGACCCAAATAAAACTTGGAACCAGAAGAGCTTCTTTACGCACACGAGAATCCATTATTTCAAACCAAGTTTCTCAGGTGCACAGAAGTGGTAACGTACTTCTATGCTGCATTAAAAAAAATTTTTTTATTGGCTCTTCAAATAAAAGTCTATGCACAATAATAAAAGGAAAATGGGGAAATAGGACCTGTCATGGCAATCACGTAAGAATTACATCTCATATAAAATACTAGAACTGCTCCAGCGAAATAACTTTCATCCATCAACTGCGGAGATGGGCAGGGAAACAGCACTGCCCTCATTTTATAGCGGTGAGAACAAAGGTAAAAATATATAAATGCATAGGTTAGAATAAAAGGGACTCGGTCCTTCCAAGGATTCCGGAAAAACTCAGCTGAGCAAATGATGCTGAACATTGATAAGCGGGTGATTTTTTTTTAGCCAAAAGTCATGGCTTGCTGGCCAAAGGGAAGTGTTCTGATGAGTGCCGTGCCTGGGAGAGCCAGGAAGCGAGGTATCTGTCGTATTTGCTAAAGATAAAGGCAATCCCAAAGAGAATGACTTCTGGCTTTTCACAATGAGAAGATACCAGAAGGATCTTTGACCATACATCTATACACTTATACAGATATATATAGATATATACGCATGTTGTAGAAAGAGTCAACTGTTTACTTATAATATTTGTTAGTTCGGTTACATATTAAGACGTATTGCAGGGGTGCCTCGGTGGCTCAGTCAGTTAAGCAACCGATTCTTGGTTTCAGCTCAGGTCATGATCTCATGGTTTCCCCCACACTGGGCTCTGTGATGACAGTGTGGAAGCTGCGTGGGATTCTGTCTCTCCCTCTCTCTCGCTTCCCCTCCCCCACTTGCGCTGTTTCTCAAAATAAACTTAAAAAATTAAAATTAGCTAATTCATTAATTTTGTAAGTGTATTTACTTTTTTTCAATGTTTACTTATTTTTGAGAGAGAGAGAGAGAGAGAGAGAGAGATGCAAGCAGGGGAGCGGCAGAGAGAGGGAGACACAGAATCTAAAGCAGGCTCCAGGCTCTGAGCTGTCAGCACAGAGCCTGACACGGGGCTTGAATTCAGGAACCATGAGATCATGACCTGAGCCGAAGTTGGACCCTCAACTGACTGAGCCCCCCAGGCGCCCCTAGGGTGTCATTTTTAAAACACACATGTAATTCTGTTGGCATCCCACTTACAGCCTCCCATGGCTTCGCGTGGCGTCCTGTCCGAGGCTCGAGGGGTATGCTCTCTGTCTGTGTGCTCTCTGGCTGGCGCCGGGTCAGCCTCCAAGCCTCCGCCTGGCCCTCTGCCACGCTTCCACGCCACTAGCTCCCTGAGCTGTGAGCTGCCTGGTGCCCCCTGAACCCTTCTTCCTTCCGCATCTGGCTTCTCCCACGGGTGACTGTGAATCTGGCCTGCTGGCCTCTGCTGGCGGACACCTACTCCTTCCGTCCTCCTGTTCACACTCTCTCAGGTGCGTGCAAGGCTTACAGGCGCACAATTCACTGTTCGTAACCTCCCCTCTTTGACATCTCCCCGCCCCACTAGGCTGCAAGTTTCTCGGGGCAGAACCGCGTCTCCTGCACCCCCCACTGGACCCCAGTAATTGTACGATGGCAGGAGGTCAGAGATGTTGCATCCACAAGAGCAGTGCCAGCCGACATGTAAGGGACACTCATTACGCCTCGGGCTCTGCACTAGCTCCTTCGTGGATTACTGATTTAATTCCTGAAACAACAGGATCATCTTGGCGGCCCCCATTTTACAGAGGCCAAGCCAAGGCTCCGAGAGGTTAATTCCTGAATTCACATGGCCTGGCCTGGGCTTCGTCAGGCTGATCACATCCCAGCCCAAGGCTGCCAACTTATCTAGTAAAATAAATAACCTCCTTGGATATCTGAGCATATGTGACATGGAAGAAAAATACTTTTACAAAGCTTGCAGAGGGTCTAAGTGGACAAACCAAGCTCTGCAGAGTCGAACAGTAAGTTGATAAAATGAGCTGAGGCCACAGTGGCCGCAAAATCTCTGTTTTCAAGAGGTTTGTGAAGTCTGTTTCCTGAGAGAGGTAGCCCATGCTTTCCTCATTCCCAATAGCACTAAGTTGCCCATATATATAAATAATATATTATATATCATATATAATGATATATTTTAATAATATATAATTTTATATTTAATATTAATAATACTAATAATTATTAATATTATATAATATATTACATATATAATATAATATATAATATATAAATATATTTTTGGTGTTGTTCACTTAAGTCTTCAGGCACGTGACCTGGTCTGAAGTAGCTAAATATTTTGCTGTGGGAAGATGCAGTTCTAAGACTTGACTTTTACACGCGAGCGGGACATCCTGATTTCTTCTCTTCTCCACTGTAATGGCCCTGAGGGCTCACCGGGTGCCGTCTCCACCGAGGTGAGAGGCAGGCACCTCTGCCCCAGCTCCTGCGGGAATAAAGTCACCCCCTGAGAAGTAAGCCAGTACAAGTAACCGGTTGGCTCATATCTACTTATAGAAAAGGTTTGGAAACCCTCATGGTATGGCGTGATGGGCCAAACACCTAACTTAAATATTTTTTAAAAAATAAAAGTGACGGTGGGGCGCCTGGGCAGCTCAGTCGGTTAAGCGTCCGACTTCGGCTCAGGTCATGATCTCACGGTTTGTGGGTTTGAGCCCCGCCTCGGGCTCTGTGCTGACAGCTCAGAGCCTGGAGCCTGCTTCAGAGTCTGTGTCTCCCTCTCTGTCTGCCCCTATCCCGCTTACTCTGTTTCTCTCTCTCAAAAATAAATAAACAGTTTTTAAAAATTGAAAGGAAAAAAGAAGAAGAAGAAGAAGGAGCTTCCCTACCCAGTATGCAGACATGGGACATCCGGTGACACAGACAAGGAGTAAGGGGTTTGTCCTACATGGCTGCAAAGAGAGATGCTGGATGTGGAGGCCACCAAGGTTCTGTGCCCCAGAACGGATGTGCCTCTTTTAGCTATTTCTTGAAAGAATTGTTTTATTTTATAAAAATAAATTTTCTATATTTAAGCATTGAGACCAATTAGACCAAGGTTTTGTATTTAACTGTATTTTAGTGAACCAGGAAACCCGGCTCCTTCTCTGGGGCTCTGAGCACTGCTCCTGGGAGACCTAAGAATTCTGTTCTGTTGGGAGACTTAACTATGTCAGATCATGTATCTGAGGGAGATACGTGTGCTCCGGGGAAGCCCGTGGCCAACACAAGAAAACAAGCATGGAATACCACACTGGGATAAAGACGGGGCAAGAAGCATCATGCTGAGACGGGAATGATTTGTTGGCCTCCTTCCATCCTGAACTGAGAAAACCTAATGCACCAAGCATTATTGTGGGCCTGGCACCAGGAAAAATTCCATCCACTCAACTTAAGGAGGTATTATCCCCATTTTGTAGATGGAGAAACTGAGGCGTGGAGAAAGTCTGTGTTTGACTAGCATCTCACCAAGCGTAAGTACTGTGGAACCTCACATCTGATCTTCTCACCTCATGGCTCCTGACCTCATCACTAACTGCCCCCTACGGCCCTCTGAACAGGTCACCCTTACCCTTCCTTCTAGTCCTGATTGTGAACATGGCTGCCCAGAGCTGCCGAGAATAAAGTTCTGGATTCGACGTCCGTCACATGTGAGTTTGGTCACGTGATTCAGGCCTCTCGGGTTCCGTCAGGAATAATTTCTGGACATGCAATTTCTAGATGACCTCCCTGAGGTCACGGCCCTGACTTTGAGGCCAAGCTGCCACCCTAGGTGACCAGGTGACACCTGGGTCCCACGTGCACAATGACACCAGCAGTTCTGAGATATGTGTGTCACCTCCCCACCCCTCTCCAGATCTGTCCTGAGAACGCAGGACAGATTGCGGTGGCCAGCGCTCGCTCCGAGCTGACTGCGCAACCTCTGTACTCACAGCAAACCTGGATGCGAACTTGTATTTGAAAAGTTGATCTCCGTTCCTGCCTGGGATTCTCACAAATCAAAAACGGTCAGTATTTACAGCAGAGTCCAAAGGGAGAGCTGCTGGGAGAGCCCCAAACACTTAAAAATTCTATATGGGAACCAAGAAAACTTCAACTGAAGACAGGAGATTGGAAGAACTAACGGGCCCGCTTTTCATCTGCTTCTCATTTAGAAAAATTGGACTACTGGGGGAAAGGGTAAAAGTAAAAACTGGAAGCAAAAGGGAAAAAAATCTTTAAAGGCAAGCAGATCGCCCATTCTGAAACGAGGTTGATACAATCCCACCCTTTCCTGAAGGCCGGTTAATTGTTTGGGTAACTTATCGGGCTGTGGACGCAATACGGGAAGCTGACAGGGGGTTAGTGGTGATGGCCACGGGGCCCGTGAGAAGCGCTGTCATTCAAAAGCAGAGGCCATCGGTCTTAAGACAGATTGAGTTTGCTGTTGGAGTGCAACAGGAACAATATTTGCCTCTGTCACGTCACCCCAAGGGCACCACGGCAGAAACAGACCTTCCGTAGGCTGCCCTAGGAAATACATAATTGTGTGACACGCAATGTGAACTTAGTTATATGCTTATGCAGAAACACACACACATGCATACACGCATACATACACAAATGTACTGGTGACCTTAAAGCAATTAGACCACCCTTAGAAAAAGGCAAAAAACAAAAACAAAAACAAACAACTCAATTCCTTAGAGAAGAAGGCAGGGCAGAGACAGAAAGAGGAAGAAACGTATATTATTTACCTAGTTTTCCCCATTACATTAATCAGAAATCTTAATTTATCAATATCCGTTAGTGAGTATTTGTCTTAAATCAATTCAGACAAGCCAGTCCCTTGCTGTTCTATAAAATGGAGGTGGTGCAAGCACCGTCAAGAACAGGAACCCTGTAGGACTTATCTTTGTACCCCACGCCTCGGCACAGTGTCAGAAATGCAGTTTGTTGAATGGATGAACGAATGAACAAACATGAGCAAGAGAGCAGAACTCGTGATGCAGAAATCAAGTACTTTAACATCGGGGCCCCCCGGGTGGCTCTGTCGTTGAATGTTCGACTCTTGATTTTGGCTCAGGTCATGATCTCATGGTTGGTGAGTTCAAGCTCAGTGTCTGGCTCTGCGCTGACAGTGCGGACCCTGCTTCCGACTCTCTCTCTCCCTCTCTCTGCACCTCCCTTGCTCACACACGCGCTCTCTTTCTCAAAATAAATAATTAAACTCGAAAAAAATTTTAAAGTACTTTAATATCAAAATGCGAAAAATAAAAAATGGCAAAGCACATCTCAGATTAAAAGTTCTTTTGTCCAATAAAAAGAAATGATATTTTTAAATATTCCTTATAGAAATGTTTGAAGGAACGGACATTCAAATCTTACCTTCTAAGGAGCCCTAACTTCTGTGTTTAAATCAAAACTTATAGATTATTTTCAGGGCATAAATCAAGCTTGCACTGCTGTAGAATTTTTTTTTGGTAAGTCATTTAAGTATAGCCTGAACGAATAGGTTTTTCTAAACATAATATATCGGTTACTAGTTCGACCTAACAAAATGAACTCTCGTGTACTGTGATGACCGATATTTATGTAATATTATAACTACATAATACATTAGGAGACATATTTCTGTATGTTCATGTCTGTGTAGAAATTAAATTACAAATATATCCTGAGAAATCCCATTTTTTATATAATATTTGTTTTGGCTTTCACTATTTCCACTTCTGGGCATACCACGCTATGATTATTTTAAAAGAATGATATTGATTCATCGAAATATTTATCTAGTTCCTGTTATTGGCAACAAAAGGTACTCACTTTCCTTAAACTCATTCCAACGACACTGTCCTCTGCAAACCAATCAGAATTTCTCTCCAAGGAGGTCAGACGGAAAGAAGAAAACAAACAACAGGGTTCTAAAGGATTCAGTACAATCGCTCTTTGTGGACAAAAAAAAAAAAACTGTGTTAGGTTCTGCCACCAAAAAATGGTGCTTTATAGAGCACTGCTAGGAATCTACCCAAGAGACACAGGAGTGCTGATGCATAGGGGCACGCGTACCCCAATGTTCATAGCAGCACTTTCGACAATAGCCAAATCATGGAAAGAGACCAAGTGCCCATCAACTGACGAATGGATAAAGAAGATGTGGTACATATATACAATGGACTACTACGTGGCAATGAGAAAAAATGAAATCTGGCCATGTGTAGCAACATGGATGGAACTGGAGGGTATTATGTTAAGTGAAATAAGTCAGTCAGAAAAAGACAGATACATTATGTTTCCATGCATAGGTTGATTTTGAGAGACTTAGCTTAAACCATGGGGGAGGGGAAAAGGGGAAAGGAAACAAAAGACACAGAGAGGGAGGGAGACAAAACATAAGAGACTCTCAAAGACTAAGAACTAACTGAGGGTGAGGGGGGTGAGGGTGGGGGAGAGGGGGTGATGGGCATTAAAGAGGGCACGTGTTGGGAGGAACATTGGGTGTTCTATGGAAACCAATTTGAAAATAAACTATTTAAAAAAAAACCGGTGCTTTATGTTTGTGACCTGTAGTGTATCTATACAAAAGGATGTGGAAAAGGAACACTCACACTCCCATCATTTGGTTTAAGAAACAGAACGTAACTCGCATCCTCGAGGCACCTCAGTGCCTTTCCTCTGTCGCCACGTTTGTTTCAAAAAGTATTTTCAAAGATGTTAAGGAGGTTAAGGTGATGATCATGTATCATTGTGTTATGAAGGTTCTCCAGCTTCTAACAAACGCCATCTATACCTCAGGCCAAGGGTTGATGCTTCCTGCTGTGTCTTTATCCCACAGCGTGGTATTCCACACTTGTTTTCTTGTGTTGGCCACGGGCTTCCCCTGAGCACACATATCTCCCTTAGATACATAATCTGACATATTTAAATCTCCCAACAGAACAGAATTCTTAGGTCTCCAGGGAGCAGAGCTCAGAGCCCCACGGAAGGAGCTACTCACTCAGGGTTTCCTGGTTCACTAAAATACAACTAAATACGAAACCTTGGCTCTCACAGGAATTGTCTAATTGGTCTCGATGCTTAAGGATAACATGCTGTACGTGATTCCTCATCTAGTATCATGAGTGAAGTTTCTCCCAGTGTGGGCAGTTCAAGAATTCCTCTGGGACAAGAATGCGTTCTAAATCAGGAAATTAGTGAGGCCATAGATCTGAGTGGGGAAGTGTGCCCCTTGACAACTATCCAACCCAGCTCCCAAGCTGATAAGCCATTATTATCTTTTTAAAAAATATTTGGGAAGTATCTTGATTTTACATTTTTTAATTGAAGTACAGTTGACATACATTAAATTCATTTCAAGTGTACAGCTCCGTGATTCAACAATTACATACATTGTGAAATGTTCACCATATGTTACAATACTTTCCACGATATACCCTACACTGTACTTTTCATTCCCATGACTTACTTAGTTTACAACGATATGTGTGTACAGTACACAACTGGAGTGTTCCCTTTACTTGTTTCAGATTACAGATAAGAGAAATCAGGACTAGAAAGGTTAATTAATTTGGTGAAAGTCACAAAGCTTATCAATACCAGAAATTTCATGTTTCCATCTTGATTCAATGCTTTGCCCCTATACCATACTAAATCTCTTTGCTCCTGGGTGGATGGAAGGAGAGCAATGACAGGCCTATACCCCAATTCCCTCAATGCTCATATCTGTGACTTCTGTCACAATATGGATTAAAACTGCTGCTCTGGAAACAGCAGAAGCATCCGTTGGTTGGTGGTGGGGATATCCCATACATCTAGAGGAAATCAACTGATTGTCATTTTTTTTTAGCAAATTTGAATCTTTTCTGAGATATACGGAGCATAAACCAATTAATTAGCTAATTAATAATGCATGGCCATCTACATCAATGATTACATTTAAATTTTACAAGCAAAGGCTACTTTGGTAAAAGCATCAGTTCTGGAAAAATAATTTTCCAAGCAAAAAGAGATCTGTGTAACATATATGCAGGTAATTTATGGTCCAATGTAAAAATACAGACTTTTGGGGCACCAGGGTGGCTCAGTCGGTTGAGCGGCCGACTTCGGCTCACGTCATGATCTCGCAATCCGTGAGATCGAGCCCCGCATCAGGCTCTGTGCTGACAGCTCGGAGCCTGGAGCCTGCTTCAGATTCTGTGTCTCCCTCTCTCTCTGCCCCTCCCCCACTCATGCTCTGTCTCTCTCTGTCTCAAAAATAAATAAACGTTAAAAAAAAATACAGACTTTTGATTGAAGAAGTATTTATAGAGCATAAAGTAATGTGATTAAGTCATCAGCATGACCCTGTTTGGTACGATAATAAATGACCCAAAATTTAAGTGTATCTCAAATATATTCTAGTATAGGGATAGTAGTATTAGTAAGTTTTTAATATCATTTTTTCCTATATACATAAAAATTTTAATACACATTTTTTCATTTAACCAACTTCCTAATATTCTATATATTTGATCAATATGAATGTACAATACCACCAGAACTACTTTACTAAAAATGGTACTAATTCATTATTTTGTGAAAACCCCACATGAAAACCATATCCCACAACTCCTAAGGGAATTTCTGTGGCGTTGAGATTTGTCACCTGGGCACTGCTTGGTCACTAACATAGCACAAAGGGAATCTCCATTGGAGACTGTCAGATTTTTAAAGAAAACCAAGAAACTGACCAATGAAACCCTTGGGCCAGTTGAGACTGAAGGGGCGGCCTTAGAAGTGCTATGGAATTAATGCTGTGCATAGAAAAATTGTCTCCCAAAATAAGTCTCCTACTGTGAGAGTTGCTCTTCTATCTTCTTCTATCTGCCCACATGTTTTTCATAAGGAAGAAAATCTTAATAAAAATAAAGAAATTCTCTTCTCCACTTATGTTCAGCCCACTGCAACCCACAGTGAAATCTACCAGCACAGTAATGGGAAAAAGTGACTATTTCATAGTCATTTTAGAAAAAGTGACTATTTCATAACATTGTATATGTATACCACAGCTTCTTTATCCATTCACCCTTCTATCTGTCAGGTGCATCTGCACAAGTGTGGCTACCACTTCTTTTGCACAAGTGTGGCTAGCATGTCCTTTTGGGCTGTGGTCTTTGAAGAATTCACTGCCACTTTCCTTTCTTCTGACTCAGTCTGCTCGTCGGTGAAACAGTTTCCTTAATTCGCCATTGTCAGTGGCATGGAAACAGCCCTTGAGGGACAGGGGAGGTCTGGACTCCAGTTCAGAGCCCTCGTTTTCATGCTGGCAAGGCTGGGACCAGTGTCTGCTTTCTTATTCTGACCCCTGAGTATCTACTTCCGTGCAGGATGCAGGGACATGTTTGCTTTAAAAGAACAAGAACATTAGGGTCTCTATGGAGGGGTTTCAGAGTCAGGCTTATATCCTGCACCCCAGCAGCTGCTCGCGGACAGGCTCCCCTGCACCCCGAGGGAGCCTGTCATGAATGTGGGTGCCCAACGGGGGGGACTGTGAAGCTCCAAGTGCGAGGTGCTAAATTTGAGAAATACAGTAGCCACCAATAGGCAAAGGCCAAGCAACGATTAAAGGTGTTCCTGCCTTTTCCCCAAACTTTAGGGTAACCAACAGTCGATGAGGGAAAGTTCTTCTCTGTAGAAGAATTCCAACTAACAAATGAAGAAGGAGTGATAGAATTAGAACATCATCCCTTTGTAAGACCTAAAGAAAGAGTTGATCTAAGCAGTCATTGTTGATGGCCACTGACCCTGGTGGGTAAAGGTTCGAATGGAGTTTTGTGAACAGAAGCCTCAGGATGAGTCCTGAGCCCAGTGTTTGGTCCAACATCACAAAATTCCTGATGTGGTGTCAGAGAAGGACACAGAACCACCCATGATGTTGTCCTACCAAAACACCAGAGCCTGAATCTGCTCAAGACCGTAGATGTAACTACTCGTTAACAGAAAATCCAGGGGACAGAGGAACAGGCTAGATGACACCATGGGGATGAAGTCAGCAAGCTAGCATATGAAAAATTCTCAGACAAGCAACCTGGTTTCATTCACAAGGATTGCAAGATTTCAAAGGCAAGAATTAAAAAGAAGGACTATTAAAAAAAGACTGAGCTGTAGCAACCAAATGCAATGTGGGGCTGTGTTTATACACTGATTCAAACATTCCAACTGCCAAAAAGTGATCCAAGCTTTCTGGAGAGTTAGTCTTTTTGTCTTACCTGATCAATGAAGAGTCATTATGTCACACAAACAGAGGAACTATGGCCTTTCTATTGAGGATGTGTCAACTAGAAAAAGGCAAGGGACTTGCCATAAATACACCAGCCTTCACAGCATCTGCATGTCACCGCACTGGCCACACTGCAGGGAAGGGGTGGTCAGATGACAACCACGATGACCACACTGGATCACCCCCAAGGCACCAGAGACCCCCTGGACATAGCCAGGACAACCATTACTACCCATTTGGGATGGGGTGTTCTGGAAAAGAGCCCTGAGGATGCGCAAAATTTTCATCAGAAAATCATAAACCTGGGGCACAAGAAGTTAAGGACTGGAAGTGACCTAATTAGACTTGGAAATCCACTTTCATCTCAAGTGACCTTGTCAAACCCTTAAAACTGTAAAGAAGTCCATTCAAGGACACCATACTCTCAAACTGGAATTACAGAGGGGCACTGCTTTGGAAAGGTGGATCTTCTTTAAAGTAAAGACGGACTGGGGAACCAAAAACTCTAAAAATGGTGTTCTGACCTTTTCCAATGTCTGTATAACTTTAAAGACTGAGATGAGGAAGGAAGGAAGCTCAAGGGAACACAGTTCTTACTCAGCAAACAAAATTTAGCCCAATTAGAAAGAATTCTTAAATGTTAACAGACTTTAACTTAATTCAGAAGGAGTTTGGTCTGGTTAGCAGACCCCTGAAGTCCATCAACTGCATGAGTCTACAGTCACAGGTAGAGAATTTTCCACTGTCCTTTCTCCACTTCATCCAAGTGCAGAGGAGACCCGTCTGGTACAGCCCAAAGCTACAAAGCAGGGGTGCTGCTGGAATCAGGCAACCTGAAGGGGTGTGGTCACTCCCTGTAGGAAAGACCATTATTCCCATGGGCAACGCATCAGCCAAGACAGAAATCCCAGCCTGGAAGGATCCGGTGGGCTGGCATTTCCCTGCCCATCCCAGCACCTCCAGCACAACTTTCTGCCATAATGGAAATGTTCATACGGCCATGTGTGGCAATGAACATGTGAACTGTGGCTAGTGTTACCAAGTAACTGAAGTTTGAATTTTATTTAAATTAATGTAAACAGCTTCATGTGGCCAGTTATGAATATAACTCCTTGAGGAATGTATCCAAAATACAATCCTCAGGCCCTAGAACTGGCGATTCTGGTTCAATAGAGAGACATGGGGCCAGACATTTGTCTTTGGAACAAGGTCCCCGGTGATCCTGGTGCTGGTGGTCCCAAAACAATGCCCCAGACAGATCTGAAGGAGGGTAGGGTTGTCTGTATGTACTCCTGGTAGGGGAGCACCTGCTACATGGAGACAGACTGCAGGAAGGACGTGAAACAGGTCCTGGAGCAGGCCTCGAAGCTACAGGCTCGTCCCACTGTGTTGCCACCCAAATATCACAGGAAACACTGACATTGCCTTGGGTTGTGACAGCCATCGGACACTCTCAGGGTCATGGCCAAGGCCTCACGATGTCCCATCCACCGCAGGCTGGTGCTCTTCAGCTCACAGCCCCCAGACACTGCTACACTTAGGCCAGCCACACAAACATCCACAGATCCCAAAGAAATGTCATGTCATGTCATGTCAATATCACCCGTTCCACGTGATAACCTTCCACAGGTCACCTCCCAGTGGGTTCTGTTAGGCCCAAAAGTCCACCCTTCTGCAAGACTAAGGACCGTGCCCATGATCCACGTCTTGCTGTCCCCAGCCATTGCTCAAAGGGCAAGTTTTTGGTCTTTTCCTAGAGTTCTCTTTTCTGATCAAAGATCATCGATGTTCTAGCCTTTCATGTGTACGAATCATCCTTTCCATCCCCCAGGCATCCAACTGCTCGTCAGTTTCTGCCCATTCTTGCTGCTGAACATCACTCATCTATTCCTTTCCATGAATTCTCCATTGCTTGGAGCCAATACCAGCTCTTCCCTGTGCACCGGCGACAAACAGCCTCTTGTCCAACCCACTCTTCACCTCCCCCAGTCTCGTCGTCACATGTAGCCGGAATGCTGTTGTAAAAACTGAATTTGATCACGTCATTGCCCTGCTTACAGGCCTTGCTTCCACGGGGTACCACTGTCCCAATGAGAAAAAGCTGAGGGCCTTATCATGGAGCACGAGGTCCTGGATGGGCCGGCTTCCACTTCTCTCTTACCGTCTCCCTCTCGCACACTAGCACGCCGACTCTCTTAGTTTTCAAAACACTTCAAAATTCCTCCCCCTCCCCCAGGATGTTAATGCCAGCTCCTCCTTCTCTGGGAACCCTCTACCCTCTGCCCTCCTTTACCTGGCTCGCTCCTATTCGTGCGTAGTTCAGATGCTGCTTCATCCCACGGCTTCCTTCCCTAGGCCATGCTGGGCCTCACACTTGTCCTCCTCAGCTCTCCGCCCCGCTGTCTTTCATTATTGTTTTGTGATGACCCGAGTAGCGCTGGGCTCCGTGACTGACCTCCAAGGGGACAAGGACTTGACCTCGTTTAGTTACTCTATCTCCAGTGCCAACCACAAGTGTCTGGTACTAAATGAACATTTCTGAACAAACAACTAACTGAACAAAGAAATGATTTCATTGATTTGTTATCAACTTATTATTAATCATTTGAGTTAATAAAGATTTATGGATGGTAAAGGGAAGCAGCTGGGAGACAAGACCATGCAAGTAGACAGAAGAGTTTCTGAGATACGGTTTTGTCCCCGGTAAGGTAATTCAGTCAATAATTAGAACCTCCCCCCAGTAAATTACAGCTGGAACTTCTAACAGGTAGGCTGGGCTTCCTCTGTAAGAGTAGAAATTAAAAAAGAAAATAGCACTCAATGCACCAAAACTTAAAAATGTTTAATTCCTAAAGATGTCAAGATTGTGAAATTAAGACTGTTAAAGCAACAGGGACCCAAAGACTTAGCATGCTAATCCTCTCCAGCTCTTGCCAGAATCAGACTATTTGGCTATCACCAAGACTCGAAGGCAAAGATTAGGCATGATCTGATCGCTACTAATTTATAAAGGTTGAAGCAGGACATAGTTTCAGTGAAGGCAATGGGTATACTTAGGCAAAATAATAAATATCACTGGGTGCACAGGAATAGGTCACCGAGTCATTCAGACCTGATCATGGAAACTAACACGAGCTTGAATCTTTCAGCACCGAGTGTACACAGACTTGTCTTCCTTCTTGCAGGTGAGGAAACAGAGAAGGTAAGCAGCTTGTTGTCAGAAATGAAGCTGGGTTTCGAAGCCTGGGCCCCGTGTCCTTTCCAAAAGCTTTGTCTTTGAGTAATTAGTTTCTTACACCACCCAAGACAGACCCTCAACCTCCTGGTGACTCACTTCTGGCTTGGTGGGGACTGCCCGCATTCCGTCATTCACTCATATGGTAAGTGCGTATCAAGTGCCCACTACCAGCCAGAACCTGGGGAATCAGGTGGAGGGGGAAGCTGAGATCCTGGCCTTCAGGACGTCTCTGGTTGGTGGGACAGGGAAGGGAAGTCCACTGGTAGGAATAGAACTGTAGCAAGCCGTTCTCTGAGATCGTGCATGGAGCAGCATAGGGGGAGTGTTTCGGAGGGTTCAGTGACCTGACAGGGTCACTGCACAGCAGGACAACACCAGCTCTGGTTTAGGGTCGCCACGGCACCCACGCACACACACGGGTGGCAGTCACCTTAGAGCAGTCACGCGGCCTTGGGGACTTAAGTTGAGTTTGTGGGTCTCATTCATGAGAACTACGAGTAAATTTCCTTCTGAACTTACAGCATTTGTTTCCCGCTAACCCGCGCATAGGACTTTACATTTACCCTCGCTAAATCTCATCTTGTTAGTTTTGGCCCATTGAGCCACACCACTGAAATCTCTATAATCCAGGTTCCGTGACGCAGGGCAGTTACCCCTCCAGTGTGGCGACGAGAAGCAGGATCGGTGCACCTTTGATGTCTTCATAGAGATGGCTCAGGAAGCTGTGGGCTGGGACAAAGCCTAGTATACAGCCCCATGGCCACCGACCGCATCTCAGTCCAACTGTCCAACAAAGTTTGGGTCAACGCGAACCATGGGTTCGCCAACCCCTAACCTATCCGACGCTATCTCCGCACCGGCTCTGCATTTCTCCCTCCCGCATCAGGACGCTCTGAGAGACGCTGTCGGATAAACCCCTTCCCAAATATTTACGCCCATGCCTGACAAATTTAAAATGTCCTTTCTGCTTCTGTTTGAGTGAATATTAATTACATTTCCCCCTTAAGAGATGTATGGAATTATTCCAGACAGAATAAAAATCGATGCCAGAGTTCTTCCAGTGCGAAGACGGGCAAGTATAAACTCAGTGGGCCGTGGACCTTCCCCCAGCACCTGCCTCCAGCCGGTGATGGGCCAAGGCTCAAAACACAGAAAGCTCGATGGATCCGAGGAATGTGGGGAGTGTGATCTACGGCCATCACTTCTAATTATCCTGAACTGGAAAAACCGGCGTCTAAGCTGGCCGGCCTGTCCAATAAAGCATTTTGATCAAAGATGCAGTTGCACAGAGCACCTGTTTGAGGGATGGCCTGAGAGCCCACAGGGACCCAGGAGAGTTACGGTAGGTCATAAAGCGATCCCCGCGGTTCCGGAGGCAGACAGCAACCCTGTGAAAAATGCTTCTCTGGGGAAGCTATGAGTTTCTTTAAACATTCAATTATGGCTCTACAAACACAGATTTTAAGTGAACAGCATCCGATCTTTGCACAAATTAGGGATGCTAGGAGGCAAATAAAAGAGATTCCCTGAAACAACTATTTAATACAAATTGCACCCCGCTTCATGGAGAATCAGGGTACGTGATGAGTTTTTGAGTGGGGTTAATTAGGTGACCCTCTTTTAGTATTAGCTTTGGATTATATGGCTCTTATGATTTGAGACACTGAGGCTACCTTTATGTTGGTTCTGATTTCCAAGTCGGTTTTTAATTAAAATAGATTTCAGGATACTTAAAGACCCAGTATTCAACGCATAGGGCTTTCTAGCCGTTTGGGAGTTGCTGGAGGCCTTTTTAAAATACAATCTTTCTGGGGCACCTGGGTGGCTCAGTCGGTTAGGCATCCGACTTCGGTTCAGGTCATGATCTCACGGTCTGTGAGTTCGAGCCCCGCGTCGGGCTCTGTGCTGACGGCTCAGAGCCTGGAGTCTGCTTCGGATTCTGTGTCTCCCTCTCTCTCTGCCCTTCCCCTGCTCACGCTGTCTCTATGTCACTCAAAAATAAATAAACATTAAAAAAAAATAAATAAAATACAACCTTTCCTTTTCATGAATAATAAACACTCCAATATTCTTCTTTTCAACCTTTCAGTTTTTAGATTTTTTTTTCCTTCAATATAAAAAGTTTTCCTAATTTTAATGGGAATATTTTCTGTTTGTAAAACATGAATACAGTGAATGGCTTCCATAATCTTCCCACTCAGAGCGACACATGCATGTGCAGAATTTTAAAATAAAAACCGAAGACCATGTAAAGTATTACCTAACGTGCTGTTTATTTTGATTATATCTTTTTACAATAAGAAAGAGCCCCACCAGCACCTTTCATTGCTGCACAGTAACACTAGTTCATGGCTGAGTCCTAATTTATTTAACCAATCTCCTCCTATCGATTTAGCTGAAATATTCTACAGTGAACACCCCTGAACGCAAGGCAGACCCCCCCAGCCTGCGGCCATGAAACAGGGTGCCGACAGGCTACCTGCTGGCTAACCGGCTTCTCCCCTGTGCTGGATAAATACTCACATTTATCTAGCTTCAACACTAACCTTTGAGTTCTTATAGCTTCATGCGGATAAATTCTCTAATTGGATCTATTGGGCCAAAGGCCATCTGAATGAAAAATTCTACTTTATCCTGGACGATGGATTCTATTTTGTGTCTGACGGCATCAAGGGCTAGTCGCGTACAAGCATTTCGCTCCGCCTACACAATTACGGATTTTTGATATTATCTCAGAAGTGAAGTCCACATGGAACAGACATGCAATTTTTTCAAAAAAAAAAAAAACGATTTGGAAGTATTTCGGGGAAATGCAACTTTAAAATAGTAATACTGACGTGCTCTAACTATGAAATATTATTTTTAGCAGAACGGAATCTGCACGATTGTAGTGTTAAGTCGCGTAATTAAAATAAAGCTGCGGAATGTCACAGGAACATATCAAGCGCTCTCCATTTATTTTCTAAAACGTCGGTTGACGGTGAGGTTGGGAAGAGAGATATAAGTCGAGAAGAGATGGTTCTATGTTTTCAACTTTTCTAATCTTGAGATTATTTTGTGAAAGGCCCCAGAACAGGGAGCGGGCAAACTCAGGCACCCTTTAAGATGATCTTTTGTACAAAGTAGCCACTGTGTAACCGTCATTGTGCGTTATGTTATCTGCCTTAATAGCCAGTAAATCAGTTTCCAAAAGAGCCATGAATGAGGCTATTGAGCCAGTTACGGACTCAGAGAACCAGATGGGCGCTGAGGACTGCGTTTCTATACAGAAACGCCTGTTATAAAGCTAAATGCAGAAGGAGATTATCAAATTGCACACGGACTACAATATCACCAAGAAGACATAAACCAAAACAAAATGAAAAACAAAGCCTTATTTATAAGGAAAAAATGTATTTGAAGTATACGTATTTGAAATATTAATCAGGATTGTGTTTGGTGGAAGAAGTACTCTTTTTTTTCTTTTTGCTTTTTGTTTTTTTGCTCCTTGTTCTTTTTTTCTCCTACAATTTTCAAGTTTCTACCCTGGACATGTATCCCTTTTAGAGTAAAAACAAGAAATTAAAATTTTTTTTATTAAGTGGATTTCCGTTCCCCTACCTGGAGTCCTACTGCCATCTAAAAGACTGGGATGGCACCACCCCCGCTGTTCCCCAACACGCTGACAAAAGGAGAAGCCGCCCAAATCCAGCAGCAACCCGAAAGCCCCACTGAGGACATGCATCGCCACCAGAAGCCTTACTCTCTTATCTTTCAGGGAATGCCCCGTTTTGTCCATTGAGATAGTTCGAAACCACCTACAAATAAGTTAGCAATTTACAGAACTTAACATGTCCCATGGCGTTCTTACATGGAAAAAAAAAAAAAAGAGCACGAACATATTTCCTTTGCTGAGAGAGAAACACAGCAAAGGCAACACAGAGTTTTTCATTCGTCAACCGGCTCACCCAAGACGCGTGCCCGAACCTCTACTTTCTGATCGTCGAGTCACGAGGAAGGTTAAAAGCACATTATCTGCAGTTTACAAAAGCTTTATTTTTTGTTTAGAGAGAGAGAGAGCATGAATGGAAGAGGAGCAGAGAGAGAGGGAGACAGAGGGTCCGAAGTGGGCTCTGCACCGAGAGCAAAGAGCCCGATGTGGGGCTCGAACCCATGAACTGTGAGATCATGACCTGAGTGAAGATGTTCATCCAGCTGAGCCCCCCAGGTGCCCTTTATGAAAGCTTTTAACCCGCTGAACGGTGAGGGGTAAACACGCAGAACTGTGAACGGGCAGGGTGCACACCACGCTATTTCACACACGCTCATTTTAAGATACTTATTTTTAAATGTGTACAAGTATCCATTTTTTTTTTTAATTGCTGTCGGCCATGGTGTTAGATACCGAATGTGAGAATCGGCCACGATGATCTCATCGATCCTACTTGCTCGGGACCCTCCCATCAAAGCGCTGAGACAGGAAGCGATCTGACGTGTTCACGTAGGGACCCGGAGTCAGATTTTTGCGACATGTGTCTCTGGCAGAACTCATTCCAGGGAAGCTCTCCTAGCTACGCTGTCTCTGCAGCCAAGAGTCAGCATTTCACTGATACGTGAAGAACAGAACCCGCTAGTTCTAGAAGATAGACACTCCTTTTTGAATCAAGCAGCACTTGGTAATGGTACTTTCAGCTTTAACTACAGATTGCTTATTAGGAGCGCACAGATCTTTCCTGGTACTAAGCAGATAGCAGGGTAAGGGGTCGTTTGGGTCTGAGGAACCCATGGGGAGACCAGGCTATAAAGGATGACAGGAACGGGGCTTGGGTTACTTTACGCCTTGAAGTAGACACAGTTTTCTACTGGGAAGTCATACAAAATATAATAATATCCATCTGCTCCATGAAAAGAAAGAGAATACCATTTTTGGAAATTTATATAATTTTGCAAAGAAAAAAGGTCAAATTTTTAAACAAAAAGATAAAATAAATACTTTGTACCGCTGGAGACAAGCCCTGAAAGATAAATAAACCCTTGGTAGTTCTCAGGGAAAAAAGAGATTCTCTTCATTTGAAGCAGTTTCCCCTTATATAAGCCTGGGGATTGCCAAAAGTCAACTAATTATGGAAGGCTGTTATTTGAACGGAAGATGCTTAAATTCTATCCTTGACAAGTCAGGCTCTGAACAAAAGGAACATCAGAACTATGAGAGAAACCTGCTGATTGACAAACTTCTTTTTGGGAGTGATAAAATTCTTTGTTTTTCCACCGGAATCATGTTTTCAAGGTACTTCCGGCCTCAGATCCAAATTGGATTCCGAACCCATGCCTTTGATTCTGTTTCTCTAAATGCCACGGCAAATTACTCAGTACTTTGAGCCCACGGCTCCTAACTTTCTCCTGTGGCACAGCAAACAAAAATTAATGTGACTTACTCGTTTCTTTCCAGATTTACAATCAGTTCTTTGCTTTCCAGTTGTATTCGAACATTCAACACGTCCGGATGATTCTGGAAGGTAAGTAAGAGAAGTCAGCTGAAACACGTTTCATATTCATTTGTCAACATCTGAATATGCTCTAAAGGCACAGTCCATGGAAGGAGAGGAAAAAAAACCACACATTTTCTCCTTGGGACCATTCTGAGACCCCCAAGTGGAGAAGACCAGGTCGACCAGGACCAGAGTCTGGAGGATGCGACGCCTTCCGGGACAGCGTGAACACGGCCCGCACCCCTTTCCTTTGGCCACAGAGCCTCGAGACCCTTCTTCACTGCCCCCACCTCCCACAGTAAACCCCTTCCTCAGTCTCTCTGTCTCTCTAAAGGGCATCTTTATTTCCCCAACTGCTCGTGTCAGAAACGTGAAGTCCCGTCTGAAACCTTCTTCTCCCTAACTCCTCTTCCTCCGTGAAGAGGTTCTACGGGGCTGCCCTCCAAAATACACCTCCTGTAACATCCTACACCTCTCCATCCCTGTCCAGTTCAACGTGCCGTCACTCTCACCGGGATTACTGCAAAGCCGTCCTGACCCGGGTCCCTCGGTCTCCACCTCTGCTTCCTCCCATCCATCCTCCAATGGCGACAGAAGGGTATCTTTAAAAACACCTCCTCATCAGCCCACTCCCTCTCATAATGAGCCTGCACTGCACTGCACTATGGCCCAGTCACTTCCAACTCCTCTTTGTCTAGGCCAGCATCTCTCAAACAGGGGGTTAACATATCCATGGGGCATTTCACGTTAGGAGAGTATAAAATTCTTTAATTTAATTTTATAGAGACAGAGTGTGTGAATGGGGAGAAGGGTTGGGGGAGGGGGAGGGAGAGGGAGAGAGAGAGAATCTTAAGCAAGCTTCATGCGCAGTATGGCGCTGTATACAGTCCCAATCCCACGACCCTGGGATCATGTCCTGAGCTGAAATCAAGAGTCAGACACCCAACCAGCTGAGCCAACCAGGCGCCCCATCAACATTGATTTAATTTATTTTTTAACATTTATTTATTTTTGAAAGACAGAGAGAGACTGAGCTTGAGGGGGGAGAGAGACAGAAAGAGAAGGACACACAGAATCTGAGGCAGGCTGCAGGCTCCAAGCTGTCAGCACAGAGCCCGACGCGAGGCTCCGACCCACGAACTGCGAGATCACAACCTGAGCAAAAGTTGGACACTTAACTGACCGAGCCACGCAGGCGCCCTGTCTAAAATTCCAGTTTCAAAAGGCCCTATCATAACTCCGGAGTTCAAGACACTTTTCTTACAATACAGCATTTCATCTACACTAAAATTGATGAGAAATTCCAATATAATGACATTAGTTTAAGGAAACAAAATTTAAACAAAAACTCTAATAACAGAAGTCACGTGAGTTTTGGGGAAGAGGTTGAAGCAGGCATTCACTAGTGCCATGTGCCTGGGATAGGACCGTACAGGCTGAAACGCTACTTAACTTTATTTTCAGGGCTGCCCTTGGCACATCTGGGCAGTTTCCTATATCGAAAATGGTAGCCATTATCCACGTATGTATTTAAATTAATTGAAATAAAATTTAAAGATTGGCTTATTAGTCTCACTGGACACATTTAAATTTAAAAAAATTTTTTTAATGTTTACTTATTTTTGAGAGGTAGAAAGAATGTGAGCGGGAGAAGGGCAGAGAGAGAGAGGGAGACACAATCCGAAGCAGGCTCCGGGCTCTGAGTTGTCAGCACAGAGCCCCCAGTGGGGCTTGAACTCACGAGCCGTGAGATCATGACCTGAGCCGAAGTCAGATGCTTAACCAGCTGAGCCACCCAGGTGCCCCCTCACTGGACACTTCGTAGACTTGCTAGCGAGCTGCGGCCAGTTGCTGCCACCGCCGGACATGGCAGAGCAAGAGAACCTTTCTACCTTGACAGAAAGTCCACAGACGTTTCTGTCTCCATCGAACATCTCTGAGCCAGTAATAAAGACCTAAATTTTGCATCATTCCATCGCTGCCTGAGCAAAAGGTGCTCTTAAATATTGGTGCCTCCGGGGATACGATTAGGCGCAAACCCAAATGTTATTTTGTTTAAGAGCGTAGTAAGAAAGCTCTTCTCAAATTTTTAATTGATGAACGATATTATTTTTGAAGGAGTTACTTAAGTTTGAGAGTTAAACTGGTAAATTTCCACATAAATGAAATGTTTATATATATTTTCTGGGTTTAAACAGATCTTGCTTTGTATAGATTCATTCCAGCTAATGACGAAACAAACATCTAGCGATCTCGTAAAAATCACACGTCTTAACTGATGTGTTTTGACACTATCCCACGTTCATAAGAATTGTATGGATTTCTGAGTGTTTGCTGAACTTTTAAAATTAGTGTAACTATTCCAATCCTATGCAACACTAAACACACATCACTTCTTTAGATTTTAATACAGTGTGTCAAAGTGCTTGTAAGTCCTGGATTTGCCTTTGTGTCTGTCACGGGACTTTTGCCTAAATATGCCTGTATTTTCTGACACTGAGATTTAATTACAAATAGGCACAGAATGCGCTCGCGAGGGTTTGCAATTTGTCCTTATCTCAGAAAATGGAATTATTAGTTGTGTTTACAATAAAATACGAGAACAAAAATAGGTCTCAGTATTTGGTCAAGATGTCCCCAGCGCATGCATGTATATGTTTGTCTGTTTGCATGTATTTAATATATGTGTATGTGCAAGTAACTTAGTTACTTTGATTATAAATTGTCTTTGCCTAAGGTATTGACACATGTATCACATTTTAAAGATCAATCCTGACAACTGTATTTGTGAATAAAAATATGTTTGCAGTCCCCCTTCTTCACCTTCCCCCCAAATTTAACTAGTTTAAACATTAACATTTGTACTAATTTCACAGGAAGTCTCTACAGGAGCTGTTAAAACATTCCAATGGTAACATCTTTCAGATGAATACATTTTTCCCGAAGGAGGCAAAACTAGATCTTTATCTGTACATTTTAGCTGAGACTTAATGGTACAGGAGAAATCAATGGGGAAAAAGAACAGAGAGCTATTTTCATGCAAAACCACTAATTGCATTGGATTGCTTAGTTTAAAAGCATGCATTCATTCCATTTTCTTTTGATTTTTATACATTGGAGAAAATGAACTAGTGCGGGCTAAATATAGCATCCCTGTTCTTAAAAATGATATATTGGTTACCTTAATGGGACTGTGTCTTTTATTGAACGCTTAGAGAACTGCATTTGCTGAATAAATCAGTTCAATGCTAATCAATAAGCCAGAAATATTTTGACACTCATTCTTCTTCTTTTTTTCTAACCGGGAAAGGCACAGCCAATGAGTATGTAAAATATATTATTACAATTTTAAAAACAATAAAGCAGTAATTCGGGTACCTGCCACGCGGCTGAAAAGTCAAAATACAACCAGGATCTTAGAAGCCCCCTGTATTAGTTTGTTAAGGTGGCCGTGACAAAATACCACGGACTGTGTGGCTTAACCAACGGAAATTTATTTTCGCACAGTTCTGGAAGCTGGAAGTCCGAGGCCAAGGTGTCAGCAGGTTTGGTTTCTTCTGAGGCCCTTCTTCTGGTAAATTCCTCATGGGAGTTGCTGGGGGCAGGTTCCCCCGGACGCTGTGCTTGGGGAGTTCAACAATAACGCGCCAGCCAGAACAGCGCTGCCCTGGCTCTCCGTATCCACGGGGCATTTCTCCCCAGGAGAATTTTAAAATTTATTTTATTTTATTATTTTATAGAGAGCGCGTGCAAGCAGGGGAGAGAGGCAGAGGTAGAGAGAGAGAGGAGTTATTTCTCAAACCCTCCGTTGCCCTGCTCTCTGAGCTCAGTCACAGCGCACCTGCCCGGCACATTGTACTTAACTGTTAATGTGAACACAAGTCTAAAAGTGACTCACTGATTAGCGACAGTCTCTTCCTTGTTGGCATTGTCCATGTTGTGCTGCCTTTCTTTTCTCTGCGTAACTGGGAGCTCACCCAAACTTGAATTTAAATTATTTCACCGTGATGGATACAAGAGCTCTCATCCATAAATGTAGCACTCCATGGCTGCAGGGATACCTCCAACTGCTTTTTCTTTGATGGATGGAGCGACACATGGCATCATCTCCTTGGTGTGTCTATGTCCTTTAAAAATAGCCAATGTTTAGTGACTTAAAAAGAAGTAAGGTGGCAGCGAGACACCGGAGGAAGAGAATTCCATGAAAGAAAATATACAATGTAGGGTCCATAGCCAAGATGCCTCCCATCCTGGCTTCTAGGCTACCCTTTCAGAGACGATGGCCAGTTCTGACCCCAACTCAACATGTGTTCTCAACTGTTGCTACTGGAAGTTCAGAGGGATCTAATTTTTCAGGCAGAATGACAATATTAAAATACTGCATTCGAGGGACTCTGAAATAACGAGATCCCTCTCCAGCACTAAATACGTGCTTCAGACGGCAGCCCTGGCATTCATGGCGCACGAGGGAGTCATTTATTGCTATGAATATTTAGAGGCAATCTTGATTACCGCTTTAATATTAGCGGGCTGGTTCCGCGGCTGGGAAGATACGCGCACCGCGGACCGGGAGAGGACAAAATCGAACTAGCAACAGAACGGCACAGGAAGGAGCGAAGGCATCACGGTGCCATAACGGGGTGTGCCTGGCTTGGGGCCTTTCACTTATTACATAAATGATGATAATGTTTATTCATGAGGCATTGCTCATTTTTTTTTCCTGACGGAAACTGACCTTACTTAGCCAACACCTTGTTAAAATGTGCAGAATGACATGTATTAATCTCAGGTCAAAACCGCTTTTAAAATACATGTGATGCCATTTTTAAGGTTTTTGTGGGTTAAAATGTTGCATGGGTTTCCGTACAGACTCCTCTTAATGTATGTCTGTGACATGACGGGTTTGCAGACCTTCAGTCTCCTCCTCCCTTCCCGCCACCAA
The DNA here is from genome assembly GCA_030068075.1 of Paguma larvata. Lineage (NCBI taxonomy): Eukaryota > Metazoa > Chordata > Mammalia > Carnivora > Viverridae > Paguma > Paguma larvata. The sequence goes on along the minus strand of CM057837.1, from coordinate 20,178,781 downwards.
AAGGCGCAGCCTCACCACCTCTGGTGTGGCTGATGCTGGTAGTTCAAGTTCTGTATCCTGTTGCTGCTGGAGTGCCCACTAGTGCTTAAATTTGCGGCAAACGGTTTTGATTTTCATTTTAGATTAACTGCAGCGATACAGCCAAAGCATCTTCATAGCCTTATTCATTCATGGAAATGCTGCCAGTCTCCCCTCTGGGCATCTGTATGCAAGGGGTTTGGAGTCCCCTGCGCCCTGTGTCTGGCGGAGGACAAGGGCTGATTCTGAAGCAGACAGTCAGCTGTCCCCTCCGGGAGCTAAGGCACCACGAGGCAGGTGGCTCGAACTTACCGCATCTCAAATTCAATTTTTATTTTACGGCCCCTCCTTCTGTTCCAAAGAGAAAGTTGGGAAACATCAATGCTCCCTCTCTACCAGAATCAGCCCAGGGACAACACTTTCTCTTAAAACCCTTCGATGGTGGCCCATTGTGTTCAGAATAAAACCACGGCCCTCACACCATGAAGGGGTCTGGTCTCTGCTCACCACCATTGAGCTGGCCGGGCTCCCCCCAGCTTCTGGGCCTCTCCACCGGCTGACCCTCTTTCTAGAGGTCCTCTCTGGGCTCCACTCCAGGGCTTAGCCTGGACGTCACTGCCTCAGAGAAGCCCCCCTGCCCCCACGACAGAGGCTCTGCGCTCACAATCCCAGGTCCCGGCCTGCCTCGCAGACTTCCTCACTGTGATGGCTTCCGGGCGTGTTTATCTCACTCGCTGACTGTCTATCCTCCCCTAGACTTGGTGGGGGGGGGGGGATTTTTCTGCCTTCTTCCACATTCTATTCCTAGCACCAGAAGAGGAGCAACTAGAAACATCTGTGGGATGATGGAAATAGGTACAGAGCCTGTCAGAGACGACGGGAGGAACGCTGTCTGAGAGGGCAGCGAAGAGACCCCAGAGCCATAAACGTCAGCTCGGGACGCATGAAGGGGACATCTGACCCTTCTCCCTAGTCGGATCTGTCCCCGAGCAGAAGGCGACAGTCTGTCCCTCTGCCCTCCACGCGCTGCCTGCCTCGACCCTGGAAGCCAATGTCCATCATGGACACAAGTGGGCATACAGAGGACCCCTTGACACCGAACTAGGATAATGACTTGTGTTCTGTTCCTCTAAAGAGGGTGGGCAGGGCTTACCGGAAGCGGAATTCCTCACATTCAGACTTGGGACTGATAAAAACTTCTAGCGATTCTCCCTTCCCAGCCTGGCTCCTAGAACCCCCTGCTCCTCCTGCTCGGTTTCTTTGGACCTTAGTGATGAAGAATCCCAAACAGGGCAGAGAGGTTCAGAGTGGGTGGCGGGAGGAGGGGGCACGTGGTGACGTGTAAATCAGTGTGAAATACAGGGCAGACGGCAGGGTGGGGGGTGGCGGGGAGAACCAGAAATCAGAGCCGCGTCAGGATGAGGAAAGTCAGGGAAGGAGAAATTTGAAGAAGACCTGTCTTGCCACTTACTGGTTATTAGCTGCCCCTGGCTTGGGGACCGTGCCCTGGACACACGGTGACATGGCCGCCTGGCCACAGGACTATGTGTTGACATAGTAGCTCTGGGGACAAGACGGTGTGGTGGCACGGAGGCCTGTGGGCAGGTGACATGGTGGTGAGATCAGGCGGCTGCAAGTGGCCTCCCACCAGGGCTGAGCGGACACCAGGCCCCACCTGGTTGTGGCACCACGTTCTCAGGCCTCTGCTGTCCCCTGTCCTCTCTGCCTTCACACATAGCTCTTTGAAGGAGGGAGGGAAAACCTCGTCTCTGCGCCTGGCTGCCCGCGGACGGCTCGGGAACACCGGGACACCCGAGGCAGGAAGCCAGTGGCTGAGACGGGACTTTCCCAGCAGTCGTGCAGCCGGACAGCTCCCATGACCACCCGCAGCCCCCGCACCGCACGTCAGTCACCCCCGCACGCGCGGGGAACCGGCCTCTGTCAAATGTTCAGTATCAGTGAGGGCTGCACCCCCATAAAACAGGGCTTGGGATGCGGGATGCTGTCACGTGGACGAGGCCTTGGCTGGGCGCCAGGGCCCAGATTCCGTCAACAACCTCGCTCCACCTCCGGCACCCTCTGGAAGAAGTTCCCAGAGCCCTTCTTCGAAGGGCATCCTAAATTGGAAGTTTGCACATACGTAACGATTTCTCCTCTTCTGATTGCAAAAGGAAGAGTAATTTTAAATAAAAAAAAAAATGGACGATTTAATTTCAGCGTGGGAACTGTGTTTTTCCACTGAGGAGGCTGCGCCCTGGGTGGGGTGTGGGGAGCTTAGGCTGGGGTATCTGTCCACAGACTGGCTGGACGCTGCCACTGGGCTCACGAAGCTGTGAGCTGGGCCTCAGTTTCCTCACCGGGAAAACGGGGCTAACTGCACTTTTTCTGTCCCTCAGTGTGGTCAGAAGAATGATGTAGTGGCCACAAATACGTCCTTGTCCTGATCCCTGGAACCGGTGAACAGTTACTTACTTTACTTGGAAGGGGGGACTTCACACGTGTGATTAAAGGCAGGGCTTTGAAAGAGCAAGATGATCTTGGATTCTTCAAATGGTCTCCTTAAAGCAGAGAACATTTCATTGCTGGGGACACAGAGATGCAACGTGTCCCCTTGAGAAGCTGGGAACGGCCACCAACTTACAGCCAGCAAGAACATCGCCGCCTGGCCCTCCGACCTCGAAGGGCAGAATCCCGTTGACATCCCAAGTGAATTAGGCACAGATCCTCTCCTGATGCCTCCACCATAAAAGGCAGCCCCGTGAACACCTTGATTTTAACCTGGTGAGATCCGAAGCAGACGACACAGCCAAGCCACCGGGCTTCGGATCCTCTGAACCAAGAAACAATTGACAGACATTGTTCTCAGCCACTTAAGCTGTGGCCGTTTGTCACGGCAGCCACAGAAAACTGATACAGTCAGGAGAGATTGCTAGGAGGTTCGAAGGGGAAAATGTCTGCTTGGAAACCATCGTGCATGATGAAACGAACATGCTGTCCGTTCTAGAAATCCAATCACAGGTGAAGCCGCCACGTCACAGCACGGCCGGGACAAAACACCAGTCGCTTATAATTTACTGCTATTTACCCAAACTGCTGTTCTTTTATGTTTTCTGCATTTAGATCTAAATAAGCAGGATAATTTTTAAGTCAAGAAGTTTTAAAAAAGAAACATTATGCATTAATCAGGGGCCTACTTGGAGAGATGGCCGACGGCACCTAGATCTTTCCTTCTTCCGTACGGAAGAACGTCTGTACCTGTACGATCAGTACCGTAGAAGGAAGGGAAGATTCTGCAAGACCCACGCGGATACCGCACAAGATGGTGACTGTGCTTCATTTTGACGTGACATATACTGAAGGAAACACTTCCTGAGGTTTGCTTACTGCTGTAATCCGGGACTGAGCATTAGAAAAGAACACAGAGCTTTGCTTTTTTTTGGAACGACTTGCCTCGTCTTAAAAGACACAGCCGTGAAATAACACACACTGCGTTTATTAACTGGAAAGCTTGGTTTTTCGATTCAAAGTTCATTTATCTAATGAAGCTGATGTCTGGAAACATTCGTGTGCCATGTTTTCCTACAACACCATTTCAGAACTGTCAGTCGGAAGAAGTTAATCGCTTAAGTTGCTAGTTTGTTTGCATACAAGCTGTCTTCCAGAGAGAATACCCCTTTCATATGTTCACGAAGGGCCATTTATAAAGCATCACTGTAATCTCTTTCAAATAAACATTAACAGAATATAATAAGGGCTTTAAAAAGCAATTCTGCTATTGATCATAGGCACTGCCAAGTCACTGCGTACTAACGAAAGCCCGGCGCAAACAAGGTTTCCATTACAAACAGAATTACAGCTAATTGCTAACTTTTTATGAAACGTGCTCTAAATCCTCCATGAAAACTCCTGCTAGAAGCTTCACAGAGACATCAGAGAATTCGAATTTCGGGTGTGACTGTCATCAGCATTCCTCGTCGTTTTGCCTTCTCCTGTGGTTTCTTGGGGTGTCTGGGCCTCAGAATCGAGAGGAAAGGGGAGCACCAGAAGGAGCACGGTTGGAGTCAGAAGGAAGGTGGGGAAGAGGCTGGGGGCCCGGACGGTGCAGCCCAGCCATTGAGGACTCAAAAAGAATGAGCCAGGGACTCAGGTGTCTCCCGGAGCCACCACACAGACCCTCACTTCCTGAGGCTGCAGGACTCGATGCCCTTGAGGAGATCATTTTCTATCTTCAACCTGGTTCTGTCTGGGACAAAGAGGTCCTTGGCTGGTACCCTTTGCAGAAGGAAAATTTGAGTCCAATTCTTTTCCCGTTAAAATATTAGTGAAACCAACCAGTCATAGATCTAGGGACACAGCAGACTTTGTCCTCTGTGCTAAAGATTCCCGATTCCAAATCCATAGCTCCGATGCCCCTCTTGAGTCTAACGTGGGTTGCAAATGTCTCCCAGGTCCCGTCCAACAAATATCTTTCGGGCAACTCTAACACGCAGGTTCAAAGTCACTCACGCCTTGCATCTCCCCTGCCGAGTACACTCCCCCAAGTGACCCCCCCCTTCTTATCTCTATTGCCATCATCATGCTCAAAAGCCATACCCTCAGCGGACTCCTTCCTTCCTCTTGGCCCCATGTTGAGTTAGGGGGCCCGCTCCGGACTCTTCCCTAGAGCATCTCTGGGGCTCTGTGTCTGCGGCGTGGTCCTCGCCTGCTCTGCATGTTCTCACGACGACCGGTCCTCCTCACCGCTCCCTGCTGCAGGGCTCAACCACACTTCTCTCCTCCGTCCTGGGCATGACATGGAGGCTCCCCAGCGTCCCTGACTCCCAAGTCTGCCCGCTCCCCGCCACCCCCCACTCACTGCGCTAGAGGAGGCTGACATTTTCCGTAAAGGGCCAGGGGATAAATAATATATATTTTAGATAACAAATACCGTCAGCTCGGGGGTGGGCGGCCATGGCCCCCACCCTGATGCTCCTACTCTGCCGGCGCAATGCAAAGACCACCAGAAACAAACGGTAAATGAGCGAGCATGGCTATGTGCCAGGAAAACCCTATTTATGGAAACTGAAATTTGAACTTCGTATAATTTTATGTATCATAAAATATCCTTCTTCTCTTGATTTTTTTACTAGCCAATAAAAAATGTACAAAAAACGAAAAAGAAAAAAAAAAAAACGAAAAAAACATTCTCGAACCAGAGTGAGCACCAAAGCCACGTGGAGGGCTTACTGAAACACGGACGGTCACAGAGTTGCTCACGCAGCAGATCTGGGATGAAGCCCAGCCAGCCGCGATTCTAGCAAGTTCCCAGGTGATGCCGACGCAGCCAGGGCCGGGACCACGTTTTCGGCACCTCTGTGCTAGAAAGCTGTGTGGTTTCACGGGGTGGCAATTCGCGAGCCCCCCCTCGGCCTGCAACCATCGATGGCCCCAAGCGCGTGCCCCAGGGCTGCCGGTCTGATTTAGTGGCTAATGTGAAGGGTCCGGAGAATTCTCAGCCGGATCTGGACGTGTAGCTTCTCAGAGGGGAAGAAATTGGAAGAAAAGGGCAACCCGGGGCTGGCACATCAGGCGGCGACAATCGGCTAACACGGAACAGAAGCTGCCCATTCTTCAGGTCCCACCACGCCCCAGGGGGTCTGCCCATGATGGCCGCAGGGCAATGGTAGCCTGCCATCTTATGCCTGGCCAGCCTCACTCGTTCAGAACACCAGCCTGGCCCCTGGCGGCATTCGAGTACGCTTGAATCTCTGGTCTAAAGTTAAATGGGATGAGGACAGAAATAGGATGACTGTAAACACGCACAGAAGGACGGGGTGAGTACGCCTTTCCTTCTCTAGCCTTCCTTTCTACTTCCGGAACCGCGCCCCATCCCTTAGGGTCCCTGAGATGCTCCCGACCTTCCATGGCCCCCTTGCTGGCTCAGGTAGAACTCTCCCCTCTACCCTAGAAACCAGACACCCGCATTCTGCCTGGGATACAGTTGTTTCTGTGCACTGGCTTTCTGAGCACAGAACTCTAAGCTCCTTGAAGCCCGAGCCAACTTTGAGACCCTATCGAGATGCCTCAGGCGCTGCTTTCTTGTATGTACGAAGCACAAAACCAATGCTTATTGGGTTACCTTGATCGATGCATTAAAAAAATATCGCTCACGTTCCTTCACCAATTATTTACATGCCTTAAGTACTGGCTGTCTATCCTGCTAACTAAATTTGACCTCTGCCACAAAGCTCACATCCACTAACATCTCTTGTTTCGCTGAACAAATGAATATATTGGCTCTTTTGCTGTTGATGCTGTGTTGACAAAGTTAGGTATTTAATCTCATCCTCGATACGGAAAATAGTCCTCTGAGAACAAGGCTAGAAGCATCACAAATGCGTGATTACCAAATCCTTAGCCTGTTTTGGGCCTCCTTGGACTAGCCCATCTTAAACTAAACCATGAAGGTGTAAATGAGACCACACTGAAAGTGCCACTGTGGAAACTGTAGGATTTCTACCAGGACAATACTGGCTGCTTTCAAGTGGATATGAAAACTGAAGTTCACAGTCAGTCCTGTGCCTTCACGCCCACCACTGGCCCTGGCCATGGCTTTGCCTTTGGGTAGCAGCCAAGAGTGCACAAGGGCTCCTTCCTGGTCCTATGGGAAGTGGAAAGAGTGGCTATGTTCCTATGAACAACAACTGTGCAAAACTGGACACAGAGTCAATTTACCTGGACTTTAAAACTAAGTAACATTGACTTGATGAAAAGTGAAAGAGAAGAAAGAAGACAACTCAGCTAACAGACTAAGCACATAGTGTATGAATAATTTATGAATGACCTACAAAATTTTTAGAACCAAGGAAAGCCAAAATCCCATTATTTTCTTGAGATAGAATGTCACACAGGGATACCTGAAGTCCTGTGGAAAAATCTCTTATTGGTAACACAGAAAATTGTTCAGAAAAGATTTCAGATGAGTTACTAGTTAGAAGAAATTTGGCACAAACAAAATTGTGTGTGTGTGTGTGTGTGTGTGTGTTTCTTAACTATAAAACAGTGTCTTATCTTAAGGTACACTGATACAAGCAAATATAAAAATTGCTGCATGGTCATAAGGTTTAAATTAAGGTTTCCCTGCTAATTTGATAGAGTATCTACTTAGTGGAAGATAAATGAAGTGGCTAATTAAGCCCACCGGGAGCTTCACCCTGAACTAGAGCTCACTTTTTCTTTATAGCCTCCTCACCTCCCCAAGTAAACCAGGATCACGCGGACCTGAAGTCAAACCCAAGCCCATGACTAACTACCTCTGTGTCTTAGTCCTAGTTAGCCTCTCTGAGCTCCAGTTTCCTTGCCTATAAATCATAATGAAATGAGCTGGGAGGACTGGATGGTGTGGTTTATGTCAGTATCTGGGGAGGACAAGCACATGGGAAGCACTTAATGGGGCTGACGGTAAGGAGCACGCCACACTGTCATTTGTACTGATCGTCCCTCCATTTCTTTGGTCTAAAAGTATATTTTTGCCTTCTGATTCAGCAAAACATTCCCATCCTTACAATCCAGTCTCCATCTTGTTACAAAACAGAACATCTTATCACCAAAATACACACACACATACTGTCATTCTTCTATTGGAACTGTTGGAAAAAAGAATTATTCACAAGAACCTCATCCAAATGGTCCACCATAGTTATCTAAGAAAAGAAAGGTTAATAAATCCCTTTGTGATAATTCTAAAGCACTCTCTCCCTCCTCACGAAAATATACACACGCTCCTGCCCTTCATTCCACCTGTACTTTTTTTTTTTTTTTTTTTTTTTTTTTTTGCCTATCCAAGAAGGGTGCCGCTTGTAAAAAAAAAAAAACATGGGGACATCTGGGTGGCCCAGTCAGTTGAGCATCTTGGCCTTATTTTCAGCTCAGGTCATGATCCCAGGGTCATGGGATCCAGCCCCACATCAGGCTCCATGCTGAGCATGGAGCCTGCTTACAATTCTCACTCTCTGCCCCTCTCCCCTGCTAGAGAGAGAGAGAGAGAGAGAGAGAGAGAGGAAGGAAGGAAGGAAGGAAGGAAGGAAGGAAGGAAGGAAGGAAGGAAGGGAGGAAGGGAGGAAGGAAAGGAAAGGAAGATGAACCACAACATGGACTGTGGAGTGGACAGAAGGCAAGCCGATCTCTCTTCATCTGACAATAAAAGCTAAGAATAAACCACTGTGATGATGCACTGAAAAACAGGGAAACATACACACACTCCATGGTTAAGCCAGGCGTCTACACACTGCGTCTGCTATAAACGACTCAAAGTACTGGCAAGTAGGTTTCGTGAAAGGCAGGGGCTGGGGAAAACAGCAGGCTCATATCCATTCCTGCTTGTGGGAACTCTCGGGAAATGTGTGCCAAAATATTTTTTAAAATACAATGCTTGGTAGGTAACCTCTTATTCTTGAATTGTGAATTTAAAATTGAATTCCCTAATTTTAAAAAGAGCTACATTTTCAAAGTCATGCAAAGTCATCAGTCTCTCCCTCAAATATATCTTTTGTGGGAACTACAGACCCCTGCTCCTTCCACTCCTTTCTACCTGGTATGGTTATAGACCATTCGCCATTCTAGGACCCTATTCTGGAACCTTGTCAAGTGGATCAAGTTCTTAGAACACAATCATGGTTGTAATATTTCAGATATAAGTCACCTAATTTAGAGTTCAGTGAGATTCCTTATTCTCCTTGATCTGTACCTTCAAGTCTATAAATTTGACCCAGGATTGCATTAGCTTTTCATCGACTAGGATCCTTGCCCTCTCCGTCCTATCAAAGGCTATGATACCAGATCCTCAAGACCTGTTTATTATTTGTTTTGAAATGCGGTCCTTGTTATTTTACTTACTGATTTACTTCATGACTTTTGACCCATTGTTTCAAATTATTGAGAACTTTAAGAGTCGTAACTCTTTTGCCTAATCTGGTAGCTATTTGGTGCTGTGCCAGGCTTATTAAAGTATGATGTTCCAGTGTTGGTGAAATGCCAAGAAATGGGCACTTTCATGCGCAGCTGGTACAAGTTGTAAATTGGTACAGTCTTCCATAGAGCAATCTGGAAATAGTTATAATACTCCTCTAAATTATACATATATTTGATTCAATAATTCTGCTCCTAAGAATTAATCTAAATTAAATAACCAGAAAAGTATGCACAGATATAAGTGGAAAGATACTGTGCATAGTTTATGTTGAAAAGTCAGAAAACATCTACATGTTTACCCCAGGGGAATAGCCACAAAAATGACACGAGAACCACAGGAAACGATATTACAAAGTTATTAAGTTCCTAGAAAGAGAATAGTTATGCTTCTAGTGATGATGCTCTGAATAATTTGGACTCATCCTCCCAATGAAAACAACTAGAAAAGGTAGGCAAATATATAAAAATTCTACTTAAAGACAACATAGAGTTTCCAAAGAAATGAAGAGTTATGAGACTGTGACCCAGGTAGAAAAAGGAAACCCACAGTGTGATACCAGAATTGGAGGTTGACTTTTCCATCTTGGACATCTGAGGACAAAGTTGAGAGGTTGAAATTTGAGCAGAATTTCCATGAGATTCACCAGGTTTAAGGAGACAAAAAATGGATGTCATAGTCTACTAAAAGGTGGTATTGATAAACTCCTTGACTCCGGACTTTGGGTTGGAATTCTGAAATGCTATACTCTAGGAGAAAGGGTGAGTCAGAAGTAGACTAATCATCATGGAGATTGAAACCAGCTCAGTTCCTGATCACAAGTGCCCCCAGCTTAGACATGAGTCATATCCAGTGTCTCAAACTATTTTTACACATTTCATACACAATGTCTGACACTCAGAAAATAAGCAGGCATAAGTGGACACCAAGAAGAAGACACGGAAAAGCAGAAAGAAACAACAGGAAATAGAAACTTTTGTATAGGAGATTCAGCTGATGGAGCCAACAGAAACAAACATTAAAGCTATTATGCTTAATATGTTCAGGGAGTTAAAAAAAACAAAACAAAACAAGTCTTTCAGAAGAGAACTAGAACCCACTGGATATCTTACAACTGGAAAGTACAACTCAATGAAATGTTTCAACACAGTTGTAGAGAGAAATGGTAAGGTGGAAAACAAGTCAGAAGAAAATATGCAGGACTAAAGTATAGAGACCAAGGGATGAAGAATTGAGAAAATAGCTAAGGAGACATACGGGATCTGGTGAAAGGTCTATGCATGTGCCATCAGAGACACAGAAAGTGAGACAGGAGAAAACATTGTGGAAGCAATATTTGAATAAAATATAATGAGGAATTTCCCAAAATTGTCAAAAGACATTAAGACCCACATTTTAAAAAACACCGCGCATCCAAAGCACTTCGAATAAAAAAGAAACCACATCTTGACCTAGTAAAATTTCAGAAAAACTGAGATGGAAGAAAAAATACAGTGTTTTAAAAGGAGCAACAATAATTGGTTGATGACATCACAGAAAACAATGGAATATATTATAATGCTTAAAGAAAATAGTTTCCACCTGGAGTTTTACATCCCATGAAATAGCCTTCAGAATTGAAAGTGAAATTGAGAAAATTCAAAAGCAACAGAGTGCATTAAAGGAATACCCGGGCTTTTCTTCAGGCAAGAGAAAAGTTACCCTTGATGGTTACTTGGAGATGCAGGAAGAAATGAAGAGATATGAGTTAGAGGAGAGTTAAAGGTGGGAACGTTTAAATGAAAATTAAAGGCAAGTTACAACAATAACAAGAGAGAGAGGAAGTAAATATAATCCGGTCAGTGAGTGTATAGGAGTATCGGTAGGTGGACATAGCTCATGTCCACTTTCGATAGCCTTCACGTCCAGTGACATATTATTCAAGAGGAAAAAGCTGCCATGACCCCGGCCGTTGGGGTTCCGGTTTAGAACTTTGTTCACTAGAAATATAGTCCAGATGTCTTCTGGCTGCACCTGTTTCTCTGTTTTCATGTGTTTATTCAACAAATGTATTGAGGGTCTATTACATGCCATGCGCTCTGCAGGGTACAGGCATCACAGAGATAAAGATGCCCACTTTAGGGATGAAGGGAGATTAGGCAACTTGCTCAAGGTCACTAGGCTCATAACTAGCAGAGCTCAACTCAGGTTCTATTTCTTTGGCACAATTTTTTTTTATTTTATTTTATTTTTTACAAAACAATCCTGACTCTTAAAAAAAATAGCACATAGATGAATGCTACCTGGAATTTATGCATGCTATTCTAATGTTTTATTGCCATTAACACATGACTTTTTTCTCTCACATTCCTCCATCACTATTTCTCTCTTTACCGTCTTCAAATTATTCCCTTTAACTCTTTCCTATTCTCCATGCCTTTCTTGTATAAAATATTCTGAATTTATTTGTGAAATGTGCGCTCTTCTATTTCAGACGTCAGCACGCCGCATTCTGCCACTGGAGGAGTTTCACTAGAATCTCTAACCATTGACTGCTCTGAACCTTGTAAGGAGACTGCTGCTTCCCTTCACCTGCCTGATCCCATCCCACCCGATTAGCCTTGGCACTGGTGCCCTGGTGCTCTGCTGTCACTGGGGCTCCTTCCTGCTCCCTGTTACCAGTTCAGTATCTCTGAGCTAAGAGTTATCCCCCTTGACTTGGGCAATAACTTCTGGACATATCTGTATCACGACTTGGAGGGAAAGATCATCTTTACGGAGCAGTGATCAGTCACGTGTTTATATAATATATATGATATATAACATATGGTCAAGACACATGTTTAGAACACTGAAATGTCACTTCAATGATGCTGTAGTACTATAGACTCTGATTTCAGTTACTACAGAATATTAATAAAGGACCTCACATTTTATTAACAGGAAACACAAAAGACTGACCTGACTAGAGAATAAAACTCCAAACAGAAAAATAAAAATAACGTTTTAAAACCCTGATGTAGAAGTCTCTACGGGTTACGCGAATAATTCTCACATATCTGCAGATGAAGTGCTGCTCACGTACGAACACTGCTGGCATATTTCATGAGGGTCCACAACTACAGCACGATGAAAACAGCCGACTTCTGAGAGAGCCCAAAGGTTTCTGTCAACAAGTCTTTCCCTTTCCATCTGCTGGATGAAAAACAGGTATTCAAAACAAGCACCTGCTTCAGTAGGTAGGTTGAAATCGGTGGTTATGGACCTGGGGTGATTCTGTTCCCCAGCAGACATGTGGCAATGTCTCAAGACACTTGTGGCTGTCATGACTAGGTGAGGGGTGCTCCTAGCTCTAGTGGGTAGAGACCGGGAGGTGTTGCTACACATCCCAGAAAGCACAGGACAGCACAGCCTCTGCTTCCCAGCAAAGAGTTCCCCTGTCCAAAATGTTAACGGTGCCACGGTTGAGAATTCCAGATATTACATTTTTCTTCAAAATAGCAGTATTTAATCAGATGGTCTACAACTTAATAAGTACTAACGAACTACTGGATTACATAGCACTCTTTGTCGTTATCATAGATAGATAGATAGATAGATAGATCTGTATATATATACAGACAGATGTGTTACGTATTTTTAAGATCACCTTTGAATGGGAGAAAGTTGACCAAAATATAGCTACATTCAATCTATATCAGTGTGAACGTAGTTTCATGCAGCCCTAGAAATGACAGTACATTGGAAAAGAGATTGATGTGTATTTGATCTGGGGAGGTTTTCTGTAACCTCATTAGGTTATGCTGGGGAGGGAGAAGGGAAAACTTTCATGTTTCTGAGTCAAATGTGCAAAAAACTTGGAGACAGGCAACAGGAATGGGGGTGAGGAGTGGGGTGGTTGATATGCCTGGAACAGTGGGTTTTTGGAGGGGGAGGCATCTTTTGTCAGATCAAGACTTGCAGGGTGTGACCACTTGGCAGGAAGATTTTAGGGTAATCATCAAAAGTTTATATTTCATCCTGAGCAACAGAAAGCCAGGGACTGTTATGGGTCCACTGAGAAATACTCAGAAGATGAAAACACATTGGTTGAGTCTCTTCTCATCCAAGTGGACGACATCGCCCTTGGTAAACACTCTGGTCTTTCCTAATGTTAAGGCATAATTGATACTCTGCCTCTTTAATCCTGGTTTATACTCTGTGACCCAGGCCTGATCACTTAATCTATTTCAAATTCAAGGAACATACGTGGTTACCATGGATCATGACCATGGACAGCTTGAGCCACTTAAGAAAAATTTCAAGTACAAAGAGTGTACAAAAACATCCTGGCCTTATCTAAAATTTCAACATTCTCTGGAGAAGCTACAATCTGTAGTACGTTCTCCAGAGGGATTCTCAGGGTCATCCAATGCTGATGCTTAAATCAAATAATCATTTGGCTTAATTCTCTTATTGTTCCTCAAACCCGACCCCCACATGCTTTCATCTTTCCAAACTCTTCATGCGGCCTCACTAGGTTTGTTTCTGTGCCAAACTCAGCAAGCTCAGCCTCCAGCCTGCGGACTATCTTTCTGTAAGATGGGGGCTCCGATGAAATCCTCGCTAACTTGTTATTGTGATCACAGATGGGCTTCTGGACCCGTCTTCCTTTTGCATGCAATCTCGTGGACTTTGGCCTGAAGATAGAAAGTCAGCATTTTTTAGAAAATAATTGGCCTTTTATGATATTTTGAGGATGACAAATGAGTTTTAGCACAAACAGAAATTATTATGGTGAAAAAGAACGCAGATAGATGGGAAGAATTCACCCCTTGCATGAGGACACGGAGGACAATGAATAGAGAGGCCCGAGGTACAGGAGGGCGGAAGAGGTCATGAGAGTTTGAAATGATCTCTATAAATTTAAGAGAAAAGCGCAGTTGTCTCCTGTCTAAAGTCAGTTTGTATTCGGTTGTTTTTAAAAAGGAAACCACCAATGAAGAGGACCCTGTTATGCTCGATTATAAATCACCACTGAAAAGTGACTTTCAGAAACAAAGAGAAAGGTTTTTAAATAGGCAACACGCACCATTACCAAGGAACACATCTTTCCAGAATTACAAACGTCTGAACTGTATTTTTGGGTCTCAATGCAATGAAACTCTCATGACTTCCCATTTCTATCGGTTGAACACACTGGTAGAGGAAAAGATCTATACGGGAGAGGAAGAAGGGGAGGTGTGGTACATCTGTGGAGCGGGCTAGCCATTGAGGCTAAAAGGAGAATATAAGCCAAGGAAGGGACAGAGTAGAAAAGCTGAGTGGGAAGGCACTGATGCGTGGGCAGACACAGAGGGGTAGGAAAGGGGGCCGATTTGATAATTTCTTATATTTGATGTGCTAAGCATTTTTAAACACATGAAATTAATAGTTCTTTAAGTACAAGGAGACCCGCTGCTATATCAGGCAATGGAGATATTCCTTTTCACATGTTGCTTGATCAAATCCCCATTCATCACAGTGTGTTTTTTATCCTTCTGGTCTTTCCAGTTGCTCGCACTGACCTATATACGTCCCTAATGTAACAGCAGCTGTTGTCATTGTTTTTGGAAAAGTGCAAACATCTTTGGGTAGCTTTTCTAAGCAAAACTCTCATTTTTCCCTCTTATTAAATCACTCTTGATTAGTGGCAATAGTTACATAACTGTAGAAATCTGATTAGAAAGAGTAATGTGACAGCTTATACGAGGGTCCCAGGTCATTTCCCAAGGCAGGCCATCAAATTACTCCCTAAGAAGAGAAAACTCACATACAGAACTTTCTGCTCAAGATGCTCACTCAGGGCAATTAAGAAGGTCTTCCCCTATCCCCAGCTCTTGGGAACATTCTGAGGCAAGGCGAGGTATAACGGTTTGAGCAAAACTAGGGAACGTGGAAAGGGAGATTATTTCTACCCAGCAGGACAGGGAAACAAGAAGTTTGAATGCTGGCCTAACACAGTCACGTAGACACACACACACACAGACACACACACACTCACACATACACATACACACACATATACACACACACAGTTTGAGACAGAGGAATGGTGTTCAGCAAAGCATCTTCACCCGTGATGGCTGAAGTTCCTTAATTAACTGCAACATATGCCCCACCTTGCTTCTCCTAACTGAGATCACCATGACATTATACTTCAAATTGGCTTGTTCATAGAAGGGTGAAGATCCTAGACCAAAGGTAGATTTAATTCTCCCACCACGGTCTAATATTACTTGGCAATAGACTATGAATACGTTAAAGATGTGTATTGGTAATTCCACAGCTTTTCTCAATCACACTTCCTCAAGAGATTAAGTTGCAATAGCTTCAGATACCCATTATACATGATGAATTCACTTCTCTCCTATACACTGAGAGTGGTGCTGGTTAGGCACCATTCTTGGGAGAATTGAGAAAGCAGACACTGAATTCATTTTTGGTCTTCTGTGGCTCAGAACTGCGAGAACAACTTTGTTTCACATAAACACCAAAAATGAATAAATAAGGCAATAAACAAATGAAGACAAACTAAGAAACCAACAGTGTAGAAAAATGGGATACTAAAAACAAAACAAAATGAAACAAACCCCAAAACTCTACATTAATCTAAAACAAAGTAGGAAAAATAAGCATAAAACCAAATGGAAAAGTAGAAAATAAATAGCAGCTGCTACAATCAGAGGCAGAGGTGGTCAGACTGAAAACAGCAAGACTTAACTACATGCTGTCAGCACGAAATCGACTTTAAATATAAAGACAGGTTAAAAGTGAAAGGATGGAAAATGATAGCCCAGAGACAATGAAATACTATTATTTGATAAATTGGATTTCAAAATTTTAAAATTCTTCTCCTTGAGAGACATCATTAAGAAAATATAGAGTGAAGCCACGGGGTGTGAGAAAATACTTGCAATACAAAGATTTGGTATCCAGGACACATAAAGAACTGTTACCACCCAAGAAGAGTATAAACAACCGAATTAAAACGGGGCAAAACACTCTGAACAAATATTTACCCACCATTCCCTCAAAAAGATATTTCAATGGCCAATAAGCATGTGTAAAAATGGCCGGTCTCATTAGATATTAAGGAACTAAAACCGCATGTTCATCCATTAGAATGGCTGCAATTAAAAAGACTGAGAATGCCAAGTGTTGGTGAGAATTGGATCAGCAGAATGCATGCACACCGCTGGTGGGAAAGCAAAAGGGTGCAACCACTTTGGAAACCAACGTGACAACTTCTTAGAAATCAAAATTTCCTTTTGAAATGAGATTTTCACTCCTAAGTATTTTTCCAAGAGAAATAAAAACATATGTCCACAGGACAATTTACACAGGGTAATCATAACGGCTATATTCCTAATAGCTCAAAACTTGAATCAATCCAACTGTCCATCAACAAACTGTGGCCTATCCAACAATGAGATCCTAGGCAGCAATAAAAAAGAACTGACTCATGATGCCAATGACAGCACAAATGAGTCTCAAAAACATTACGCTAAACAAAAGAAGACACAAAAGGGTACACACTGTATGGTTCTATGCGTATAAATCTCTAGAGAAGAAATATATAACCTTTAGAGCTTAAGTAACAGATTGGGTTAATGGAAAGAACTGACTGCAAAGGAAATTTGGGGGCTGATGAGTGCATGCATTTGTCAAAATTCACAGAACTGTACACCTAAAATAGGTACATTTCATTTTATCATTTTCTTTGAAAGTTTATTTTTTTTTAAATCTCAACTCTGATATGGTTTTGTCTATCTCCCCTTTAAGTTCTATTAATTTTTGTGCTATATATTTTGAATAAATTCTAACAGAAATTTTTCCGATTTGAAGGAAAAGGATTCCAAATAGAATTATGACAGGTTAATTGACACATTTTTCATTATGAACGTCTCTCATCATTTCTAAGTATGCTTCTTGTCTTAAATCTAGTATTTTTGAGGGGCACCTGGATGGTTCAGTTGGTTAAGCATTCAACTTCTGCTCATGTCACGATCTCACGGTCTGTGAGTTCGAGCCCCGCATTGGGGCTGTCATCCTCTGTGATGACAGGTTGGAGCCTGGGGCCTGCTTCGGATTCTGTATCTTCCTCTCCCTCTACCCCTCCCCCACTCTCTCTCTCTCTCTCTCTCTCTCTCTCTCTCCCACTGTTTTAAAAATCTAGTATATTTGATATTATTACAACTGGCCAGCTTTATTTCGATTAGTGTTTGCACAGCACATATATTTTTTCATCCTTTTCCTTTATTTCTATGGAAATTCCTGTATTTCTATATGTATAGGTACTTCAAGAGTGTAAATCACATAGAGAGTTTGTTTTTTTAATTACATCCAGCAATCTTTGTATTTTAATCTGCCTGTTTAATTTTAAAAAAATTGCTGATACAGCTGAGTTTAAGTTTGCCTTCCTTCTATTTATTTTTTTGTCCCATTAACACTTTGTTCCTTTCTTTCTCCTTCCCTTTAAAAAAATGAATCACGTATTTTTCCTATTCTATTTTTCTCCTCTAATAGCTTCTTATATTTTTTGCATTATACTTTTGGTGATTACTTTGGAGGTTAAAATCTGCATCCTAGACTTTCTACACTAGATCTTAAATTAGAATCTTTACTGGTTTCAGAACAATACAAAACTACAACAGTTGAATTTCATGAGTTTTTCCCATATGAAATCATATGATTTTGCTTCTACATACGTTGTAAACCCTTAAATATATTGTTATTATTGTTTAAAACAATCAATGCTTTTTAGATTTACCAACGTACTTACTCTTTCATGCTCTTTGCTCTTTCTGCAGTTCAATGCTTACATCTGGGTCCATTTTCCTTCAACCTGAAGCTTATCCTTTTATAGTTCTTGGAGTCTGAGTCTGTTGGAGATGAGTTTTATTACCTCTCTTTGGTCTTTAAACATTTTTATTTCTCATTCATTTTTGAAGAACATTTTCACTGGGTTGGACTGTAGGTTGGCAGTTTTTCTTACTTTCTGCCCTATCAAGGTGTCTTCTCATTTTCTTCTTGCTAGCATATTTCCATTTCAAAGTCAGCAGTAAGTCTTAATTTTGCTCTATTGAAAGTCTTTTTTCCTTTGGATGTTTGATAGATTTTCTTGCACTTTAATTTTCAGCTGTTTGATTTGTATTTATCTTCATTGGAACCAAGCTTGATTGAGCGTCTGGAAAGTATGGGCTGATTCTCATCACTTCTGAAAAACTCTAACCCATTATTTCTTTAGAGGATGCTTCTGCCCCAATCTCTCTCTCCTCCCCTTATGGGATACCTAGTCCATGCAAGTTAGACTCTGGCTGTTCCATATGCTAAGTTATGTTCTTTCCATTAGTTTTTATCTGGGTTTTATTTTTTTTTAATTCCTCTGCCTTCAAGTCTGCTATTCTTAACTTCTTCTGTTTGAATTTTGCTGTGAAACTTTCCAATGAATACTTTAGATATTGTTTTATTAAGTCAAAGCATGTCCATTTATTTTGTTTATTCCAAGCTGTTGAATCTCTAAATATTTTTCTCCATTTTTAGCTTTTTCTTTTTTAAACCATACCAATCCTAATTACTTTTAAGTCCTTCTCAACTAATTCTAATATCTGGATCATTCATTACACTGCTTTTATTATTTGTTTTTGTTTTCTGATGGTCACAACTTCTGGCTTCTTTTTGCATCTCTACTCAATTTTTATTGCATGACACAGCTATTGTATATGAAAGTACTATGGAGGCTTCAGGTGATACTTTTCACCAGGGAGAGGACAGATTGGACCAATGTAATCAGGCCCTCACCTGTCAGGAATAAGCTGGGTCAAGGCTGGGTTGCACTCTTAGTAAGACCCAGCCCACCTCCAGTTAGTGCCTATGCCTTGAGAGTGACCCTCCCATGTTTCTGATGGAGAGTCTAGAGAGTCTTTGTCCTCTTGACCCTGAGAGACTGTAGAAGAGGTTCTTTTCTATCTTTCGGAGTCTTGAAGCTTACTCCTTACCCATAAAAATTTAAAATCTGGCATGAGCGAGGAAACCAGTTAGGTGATTGTTGCAAGCCTCATTCCTCTTGCTGGATCTCATCTCTGAAGCACCATGAGTACATGAAAGATTTTATCCTGCCTTTTCAACCCCTCACCCCAGCCTCTCAAACTACACCAGAACTTACTCATAAATTTATACTACTGAAGTCAAGGAAACTTTCAACAACACAAACCTTTTCTTTACTACTTTAAACATCCCCAGTAGTAAAGTCTAACTTCCACTACTGATTGACTTAGCATTTTTAACAGAGAGTACAAAGTAAACTTGTATACAGTCATTGTTTCAAATGAATTCAAGTTTTGAGTAAGTGCTATTTTGACTACTTTTTTTTTCAAATGTTAATTTTCTATGTGAGGAAATGCCCTCAAACTATATCCTAGAAGTTCACAAGCATCCTCTGCAAATTGATGCCTGGTGTACTTTCTCACGGAGGGCTCCGGACCATCTCTCCTCAGACGAGAAGCATTACGATCTCATAGTTAGCCACTGAAAAGAACAGCTGTGACATGCTGACGCTATTTGAGTATTACATCCATAGCTGAAGGTCAGACCCTGTCACTTACCAGTCCAAGAATGACGCATGTCAGCTGTCACGAAGCCTCACCTGGGATAATGGCGGAAATGCATTTATACAGTTGAGTAGGTGTTTGCCACGCTTCCCTGCTTGCCTTCCATTCTCCTTTCCTACAACCCCAGAACCCAGGGTTCTTTTGGGGAATCACCACTCTCCCACTCAGTCCTTGGGATTACGGTCGACCATCTCCCCCTCCCGCTGTCAAAGGTGAACATATGGCCCAGGCTTTACTAGTCACTTATTCCATGCTTCCGGTTACACTGATCATTCCCAAGGTTGACACGTCACCCAAATTAGTTCTCGGAGACTCAATCTGCAGCCTCTTACTGACATTGCAGAGGACAAGAATGTCTGCAGCTGAGGTTGCAGAGAAGGGGGTGCCAGACTGGAGTTGTTGGCAGACATCCTACTACTATGAAGTTAAAGCCTCTCTCAAAACAAAGCTAATAGGAAGGTGCTAAGAGATGTTGAGAGTATATGCCGATCTCGAGTACATTGGCTGAGTCCCTGGATGGAGCCTATCATGTCTGAAGCCAGGAAATGCCCCAAGACTTCTCGGTTTGGGGAACAGAAAAAAAAACCATCCCTGTTTAACGTAAGCAGGATTTAGCTGGTTTTCTGTCGCTCATAACCAAGAGTCAGTTTGTTTAGTGCAGATCATTTGCAACAGTGGATCATCCTTCTCAGCTACAGTCCATTCTAAGATAGAGGCTAGAGGCTAGCTGGTGAGCTGGGTGCTGAGGGTGGAGACAGAGTTAAAGTGTCCCGCTTTATTACACGAGGTGGGAATCCGTGCGTAGGAACTGGTTGTGTCACAAGCCAAATACAGACTTCAGCAAGCCACTCAGCTTTCAAGAGGAAGCAAAATAATTCACTTGTGAGGGCTAGAAGCTGGAGAGAATGGCGTAATGTCCAGACTGAAATGATCTAATAAGGCACTTGGAAAGATGGACCTGATTCTTGCAGAAGATCACGGCTGGTGGTGAGGACTTTGTCACATTCATGAAGGTGAGAGTAGCACCCCTCGAGATGGTGAAAGGTTCTAGACAGAGATGCCATGAAAGGAAGTAGGCAAGAGTCAGAACCTTGGGAACCGCATAGATTTGGAAGGCTGGTGGAGGACGGCAACAGTGGGGGAGGGAGGATGAGAATAAGGGAAAACCAGGGACCAAGAAACCCAGGGGGCAGCAGCTGGAAGGGAAAGACGTCACCAACTACCAATACTAAGAAGCTAAAAATCTCACAGACCAAGAGAAGGGCAAGGAATCCACCAATGCCATTGCTGACCTTGCCTAGGCTGTTCCACGCAAGTGGTAGGGTCGAGCCAGGCTGCAACAGCTACCCAGCAAATCCAAGGTGAAAAGGCAGATCCCAGGAGCCATCAGCAGCCTCTGAGACGGCCAGTGGCTGAGGCAGGGGCAGAAAGGCAGAAACTGGGACAGAAACCCCCCAAAATATAAATGCCTTGACATTGCCTTTGATTGTAAATCACTGGGGATGCCACGTCTCATTTTTGTTAGGAAGCTATAAAAAACTGACTCCATTAATAAAGGTGTAAAGCTAGAATGCAAAGTAGCACGTGTCCGGGAAATTTTTCAAGAGCTGAATTATGTCTGTTTGGGGAGAAGGGAACAAGACATGCAACTGTGTGCTATAAGGAGGAGGCTACTACGACTCTGCTCAGCATCTACTGCATGTCCTGAAAAAGATAAAAAGATGAGGTTTCTGCCTTCAGGGGGTGCCCGTCCATGCTGAGGTTCAGGGCAAGACAAAAACCCCCAGGAAGCCTTCTCCGGGCTGTACCCCTGAAGTATTAAGATCCCACATGCATGGGGTTTGGGGTCCTTCTCATTCTCCCCATGCTGAGTGTGGTTTCAGCACAGCCGTAGGAGAAATGTTTTCTCTATGTAGGTGTTTGTCTCTTCCACCGGGCTGGCTTCCACCTCTCCCACCCAAGGGGGAGGGATGACATTTTATTCATCTTTCTATCCTGCAGTCTGGCACAGAGTGGACAATTAGGGTTTCCAGATTTAGGAAAGAAGACAAAATAAACACAACCTAGTTATATATGGATTGCAAATTCAAATACTACATGGGACGTACATTTTACTCAAAATCTATTTGTTCCTTATATCTGAAATGAAATTCAAATTTCCCTGGGAATCCTGTGTTTTATGGAGCAACACTACACATTCCATCAGTGTTTGCTGAATGAATGTAGAAACGTAACTGGGACGGGAGAGATGGGGAGAGGACAGTTCACTCCTTCTGAACCCATTCTCCAAAGATGCCGATCAAAAAACAGCACAATGCTAGAGGTCATACATCGGCAGTACAGTTAACACCATAAGAAGAACGGGGGCGCCTGGGTGGCTCAGCCAGGTAAGCGTCCAATTCTTGTTTCTGGCTCGGGTCATGATCTCAGCGTTGGTGGGATTGAGCCCCAGGTCGGGCTCTGCACTGATAGCACGGAGCCTGCTTGAGATTCTCTCTCTCCCTTTCTCCCCGCCCCTCTCCTATACTCTCTTTCTCCAAATAAATAAAACACTAAAAAAAAAAAAAAAGACCATAAGAAGATGTGAGAAGAAGGAATGAGAAACCTACAGCAGGAACACCAGCTGGGGGACCCCAAGATGGGCGGAGGAGGTCCTTGGGGATACCTGCTCCCCACCCGCAGGATCACAACTCCTGATGTTAGAACCTGGCTGTGCCTCCGGACAAATGAACGTAGGTCATGGTCTCTCCTCAACACACAAATACCAAAGGAGAAGCACTATGTGCATCCGGGTGGTCTTGACCACATGATTGAGGGATTCAGAGGCTGTGCAGTCAGCAGAGCCTGGGTGGTCAGGGAAGGCTTCAGGGAGGAGGCGTGCCTGTGGTGAGGCCCACAAGAAGGAGGGAAACACACACAGAAAGCTCTTCTTAGGTTCAAACTCCGAATTCTTTGTAATTAAATCTAAAAAATAAGCCAAACATGAAACCAAGGTCGTGGCCGCCTTCCTTAAACACTTGGTTTGTTTGTTACTTGAGCTTTTTCTCTCAATAACAAGCGGCTTTCTTGTCTCCTCCCAGCAGACAATGGCTTTGTCAACCCTGTTGGGATCAACACAGCTTAGTTTCTCACAAGCCATGAACCGCGCCCCCTTGCTGCAGGCCACGTTGACACACACATGACCTGTGTGGACACACGGTCAGGAGCGGGGATTTGCAGTCAAGTGTTCGGGCTTGGTGTGGTCTTCTTTCTTTTCAGGTGACACTTTCTCATTAGTTACTTGCCCCCCTTCTATGTGGGAGGCTGCCGCTTTCGTTCGACTGAAGACAACATTGTAGCTTGCTACTTTACTTCGGTTTCTGTGGGTAGAGACTTGGCCCAGCTTCGCTGAGAGGGTCTATCTTGGGGTGTCTCACGAGGGTGCAGTCAGATGTCAGCACGGGCTGCCATTGCCTGAGGGCTTGACTGGGACTGGAGAACCCGCTTCAAAATGGCGCGCTCACACACCCGGCAGTTGGGGCTGCCTGTCAGTCGGATGACGCACCTCTCCACATGGCTCTCTCCACAGGGCTGCTTAAATATCTTCAGGGCTTGGCAGCTAGCTTCCCCCAGAGCCACGAGAGGTCCACGAGCCCAAGGTGGAAAGTGTAAAATCACATGCTGTCACTATTGCCTAATTCCACTGGTGACACGGACTAATACTGACTCAATGTAGGAGGGGGCTTCAGAAGGGCAAGGGGAATATGGGAAGTTGGCTATCACAAAACCGGGTTAGGAAGTCCAATTTTGAAAATTAAAAATATGTTAACTGGGGGCAACGCCTCCCTCTCTGGAAATAGAAGGACATTAAGATCTTGTAAGGAATGGCCAGACGCCCAAGACGACTATACAAAAGGGAGGCAGAGAACAGAGAGGTCTGTCTCATCAACACCGTCTGCTTCAAGGGGTTGGCCCTATCCACCCCCATCTATTCACCCTCCATCTGTCTACCGCCTCTCCCTTATCTACCCACCCAGATATCATGGCTAATTATCACACGAGCTTCTGTGGTAGACTCTGGGGAACAGTGGTGAGCAAAAGAAAGATGTCTCCAACATCCTGGAACAGACAGTCTGGTTGGGGAGGTAGACACACACACAGTTTAGTAAAATGGTGAGGCACAGTATGAAAGAAACAGAGAGCAATTACAGCAACCAACAGAGTATATGCCTATTTAAATGAGACGGTTGGGGAAGCCTTCCCTAAGGAGGTAGTTTTAAGGCAGAGCTAAGAAAAGGCTCCCCCAGCAGTGATGACATGGGCGACGGAGGGCCTCATGGATGGAGGTCAGGAATGGGCATTCACAGGAGGGTCCCTATGGCTCTTACGTATGGAATCCCAGAAGAGAAGCCAAGTGTAGGAGACGAGACCACCGACTCTGTCTTAAACAGCTTCAAACAGAGGGGCTGGCATTTGTGGCACCTTCTTGAGGCCACTAGAGGAGACGTGGGTAGGAAGGGAGCCAAGCCCAGAAAGAGTTGGGGGGGGCAGAAGTTCCAGGAACATGATTCGGGGAGGGAAGCTAGTCTGATTGCTGGATTGGAGGCCGGACATCCCAGGTGAGGCGAAAGAGAAACCAGGCGAGGCTGGTGTGAGGGCAGGAGACGGCAGCAGGCGGACGCTCTAAGGGAGTTTTCACGCAGAGAGAGTAGAGCAGGGACAGGCTTTAGGGCTGCAGGCCAAAGTCTGGCTCCTGTTTAGAGCAGCATCTCAACGGGGCTGCACCTGAAAGGGCTCTGCTCTTCATTCTGGACAAACTGGGAGCACCGTCCACTTACGAACCGGGACACGCCTGAATCGATCAAGAGATACGACATATATATTTCTGGGAAAAGCAGACCTGCCCGAGAGCCCATTGTTTATAGTAACATTTCCAATCATCTGAAGATGCAAGTACCTGAGGGAGGTCCTTGATTGTGAAACTATTTACGAAAGTGATTTTTTATCTTTCGTTGGATTCATCAGACCTAAATGAAAAAGCACTAGACCGGAACAAAAGTCAAGATAAAAGTAAATGAAATGGAATAATTGAAAAATGAGAGACTCTTATAAATATTAATTCGAACATCTTTGGGAACCTTCTATGTATCAAGTACCAACAGACTCCGAAGATACTGTGACACGAGCAGTAGGCAGCGTCTGCCCTGAAGGATTTCACACCCGGCCTGGAAACCGATCAGAAAATCAACTGTTATGTGTGGATAGCACACGCCACGGTGGGGGTACTGACCGGGCGCCTGGGTAACATGACCCACGGTGCGGGTACTGACTGGGCGCCTGGGTAACATGACCCACGGTGGGGGTACTGACTGGGCGCCTGGGTAACATGACCCACGGTGCAGGTATTGACCGGGCGCCTGGGTAACATAACCCACGGTGCGGGTACTGACTGGGCGCCTGGGTAACATGACCCACGGTGGGGGTACTGACTGGGCGCCTGGGTAACATGACCCACGGTGCAGGTATTGACCGGGCGCCTGGGTAACATGACCCACGGTGCGGGTACTGACTGGGCGCCTGGGTAACATGACCCACGGTGCAGGTATTGACTGGGCGCCTGGGTAACATGACCCACGGTGGGGGTACTGACTGGGCGCCTGGGTAACATGACCCACGGTGGGGGTACTGACTGGGCGCCTGGGTAACATGACCCACGGTGGGGGTACTGACTGGGCGCCTGGCAATTAACCAGAGGATGACAAGGGGTTGTGTGTGTGAGGAGTTCAGGAAAACCACTTATTCTGCTTACGGACAGGGGTGCTTAAAGACCAGGTATTTATTCCCCACCATTCTGGAGGCTGAAGTCCAAGGTAAGGGGGTCAGCAGGGTTGGGGGCTTGCTGAGGGCTCTCCTCTGGCTTGCAGATGGTCACATTATCACTGCGTCCTCACAGGTAAAGCTCTGGTCTCTTCCCCTTCCTCTAGGGACATTGATCCCATCCTTGGGGCCCCACCCTCACGATATCATCTAAACCTAATCACCCCAAATGCCCCACCTCCAAAGACATCGCCTTGGGGGTTAGGGCTTCAACATGCACATTTTGGAGAAACACACATTCGGTCTGTGACACGAACTGAAAAAGTTAACTTCGGAGATGAGTCCAGGAGAGTGGAGACGAGCCGCGCGGTAGGTGAGGCGGGGTCCTAGGGAAGGAAGGAGGCTGTAGACACCACGTGCAGGGCAGAGGCGGGAAACTGAGCCTCTGGGAAGCCGCCAGGGAGCTGCAGGCGAAGCACAGCGTGCGGAGGACGGAGGGGGCTCGGATCACGGGCAGGTGCACAGGGCCCCCCATTGAAGGCCTGGGTCTTACTCAGAGAGAAGTGGGGAGTCGCTGACGGTTTTTAAACAGTTCTAAGACGCGGCCAGATTCGTGGTGAAGGAAACACTCGTTCTGCACAGTGGATGGACTCGAGGGGCCAGAGAGCGAAGGATCCACTAAGATGCTACCACAGCACGTGCCCTTAAAAACCAGGTTTCCGAGGACATGTCGCGGCAAGGGACGTATAAACGATAATAACGATAAAGACAGTGAATCGTGACATGACACACTTAAACACCACCCTAGCAATCGCTCTCTCGAAGAGGTACTTTTCGGAGTTCCTGTTCTTAATGGAGAAGCAGAGGTTCAGAGAGGCCATGCGACTTGCCAAAGGTCACACGGCGCAGACGGCCACCCGGGAGCCGTCGGCTTTGACGGCCTCAGTGCTGCGGAGGCGATAGGCAGAGAGCGAGAGCCCTCGGCCAGCTCGTGCCCTGGGCCCCTGCTTTCTGTCTCTCACACAGCCCGTCTCCAGCCTTGCCACCACTTCCCTTCCTGCAACGGATACTCTATCTCAAATCACTTCTTTTTTTTTTTTTAATGTTTATTTTTGAGACAGAGAGAGACACAGCATGAGTGGGGAGGGGCAGAGAGGGAGGGAGACACAGAATCCGAAGCAGGCTCCAGGCTCTGAGCCCGACGCGGGGTTCAAACTCACGGACTGTGAGATCATCACCTGAGCCGAAGTCGGACGCTCAACCGACTGAGGCCCCCAGGCGCCCCTCAAATTGCTTCTGAAACCACTGCCCCAAATGTCGCTTCACTGCTCAGGACCATCAGTGTCTTTCCACTGCCTTTGGAACAGCATCCCAACCTTCTTAGCATGGCGTTCAAGGCCCTGCTTAATCTGAAAACCCCGATCCAGACCATGCCACCAGTTACAGGTGTTTAGGAGTCATTTGCGGGGCGCCTAGGGCAGCTCGGTCAGTTAAGCATCTGACTTCAGTTCAGGTCACGATCTCGTAGTTAGTGAGTTCAAGCCCCTGATCGGGCTCTCTGCTGTCAGCACGGAGCCCACTTCGGATCCTCCGTCCGCACCCCGCCCTCTCTCTCTTTCGAAAATAAATACACATTATAAAAAAAAAAAAATTTTAAAGAGTAGTTTGCAGAGAGAAAGCTACTATTTGCCACTCGGAACACGGGCAATGCAGAGCATGGTTCCAAATCTCAACCAGGACCCTCGGTACAGAAGGAAAGAGTCGGGGAGGTTTGCACAGAAGCTGGAGCCTATCACTTCCTGTTTCTTCCCATGTGATTCCGAAATACAAGCGAGGAAATCTGAAGGCGAGCTCCTCCAGTAGCTTCAAATAAAGTGGTTAAATTCATTCACTGTCACGGCTGCAGGGATTTCTTGTGAGGAGGTGCCTCCGAGGTTAGTGAACATAACGGGCCCATCCTGCGTGTGCTCGAACTCCTGGAATCTGCACACACGGGCGGTTGTAGCTGGTAACGCTTCACTGAGAAAGGTACATGTGTTGTCTTTGAGGGTATTTACCTAACTAACGACACACACTTCCACGGCTTCTGGATGTTTCTTTTATAGGAAAAGATCTTTAAAGGCTTTCCAACTCACTTCCCCACCTGCCGGCTCCTCCGGCCAGCTCTGTCCCAGTAACACTCGCCTGGACCAGGAGAACGTCTCCGCGTTCCTGTCCGTCGTAACCAACAAAAATACACTCGATCGTTCGTACGTGACTTTGGGATGCTTGTTCGGTCCTTCCCCACCAACGGCCTCTTCGAACGCTGCCTGAGCAGCTGGGAGGGAGACGGGAACCTCAGTGTGGCCCTCAGGCCTCGGAGGACGGCCGGTTTGTGTTCGGTGCCTGTGACAGGCGTTTCCTGTGGCAGCTGCCGTCCGGGAAACACTTCCAGACTGAACCAGACGAGGCCCGGCACCTGCCCTGGAACAGCAGGCTGGAAACACTCCGCTCTGGGACTCACCTGAGACTGCTCTGGGGGTGAGCCTTCAAGAGCTCCCTTCTCCCCTTACTCAGGCTGGGAGGCGAGGGGGTCTACAGACCCGGAATCCCTCGCTCTCCCCAAACAACCCAGACGTGAAAACAGCAAGCCCACAAATGCCTGCTCTCTGGGCTCCAGATGAGGAGAGACCCGTACAGAGGCGGCCAGCGCCAGGCCAGCCAACGGCTCCCGGCATCGGACGTCTTCTCGCGGAGCCCGCGTCAGACGCTCAGACCAGCGATGCAAACACATTCCTATCAGCTGAGCAGGCACGACCAGAGGTCACATGCTCCGTGGTCTTGTTTCGAACGCTTAAAGAATGGACTAGATTTCAAAAGAACCACGATAGAATTCTCTACCCTTTGGGGGCTCTCAACTCTTACTCCTGCCTCATCACCTAGAGCTCTGCATGTGGACGCTTCATAGCAGCTCTGCCAGGAAATTGCCGGGTTTTTAATGCATCTAAAACCAAAAATATCTCCAGCATGGGGCCTGGAACGTGAGGGGGTTCTCAATGACTCCTTGCTGACTAAATGAGTATATAGAAAGAACTCAGGAGAAGATAACGTGTAGTTGGTAAAAATTTTTCCCCTCGAAAGTGATGCGTTGTAACTCTTAGATGGAATTCTACTGGAAGGCGCTTGCTCCTGGCCGGGCCACCACGCTCAGCCGCCGAGCAACTAGACTGTCACTCCTCACCTCTGGGGATCCAATGGCCTGGCCCCCCTGCAAGCGAGGCAGGGCTTAATTTGCACAGGCGTGCACAGCCCCCGCGACGAGGGCTCAATGGGCGTCTATATCGGAGGGAGAAAAGAAACTGTGAGCCCTTCCTGTTTTCAAGGCCCTTGAAAACTTTACTTGCTGTTTTCAAATGACATAACGTCTTCCCCGGCGACAGACAGATGCATTTAGAGGGGTACACGGCACACTTTTCATTTATATGCTTTTTATGTGTTTGAGAAAAAAAATCGGTTTATCAAGCACGAATAAACTATAAAGCGTGGCTGTTTCTACAATGCCGCTGAGATCCTCCGTGTAGGTCACGGGTGACCGATGTTTGGGGAACACGGTTTGGAAATGGGTCACCTGCGTCTACAAACGCAGCCCTGCCAACCCAGCCGCGAGGGGGAACGGCACGTGCCCAGCGTTTCCGCATTTGGGCTGTCTGGCCCCATACCTTCAGGGGTGTCCCCTGTGAGATGCCATGGGGCTAACACGTGCCAGGAAGGCCGGGGAACGGAGCCGAGCTAACGGCTCCTGCGGGAACGGGGAATCCTAACAGGGACACGATCTACACTCCAGGGCTCATTAGCTGTGCTCTCACCAGCTCCTTTTGGGTTTACGGCCATGTCTTTAAATTACACACTTGGAAAATTAGTAGGTTCAAGCGAAAAGACCCTTAGTACCTTCGGTGAGTAAAACTGCGTATGAAAATGGTTATGCCGGCTGAATAAAATCTATCGGTGTGCCGCTTTTAGGAAAAGGTCAAGTTAGTTTCCAGTAATTAGCAGAAAGACGGCCTTTGAGGCAGGGATCAACTCGGGGAATCTGAAAGTCAAAATTAGGTCAACTGCGGGAGAGTCGGGCATTCACTTTTTAAAATAACATTTTAGGGAAAGGAACTTAATGATTAGGTTTGATTCACAAGGATTGATTGAGGTTACTGAAAACAGCCATTCTTCATTTTTGCCTGCGTAGGTAGAGCCACAAAAAGCCAAACTCCTGGGCTATTTTCTCTTATAGAATTTTTAGAATTAAAAATATTGTGTGAAAAGGTATGGTGTGTCTTGGCCATGACCCAGAATTTGAAGTCTGTTTCCTTAAAATCTAGCAGGAACCCACACAGCTTTTTCCTTACTCTACCAGCTAAGAGGACCAAGAAGTGACACGGCAGGGCAGCTGAGCACAGCCAGGGCCCAGGTCTTGATGGCTAATGCCATTCTCCACTGAGCCAGGGCTCTGTGGGGGAAATGGCTGATTTTAGGACTGAGCAGCAAATATACAAGACAGATCTGGTGCCTCTTGTAGTGACAGAAAGTAAGGGAGTGATAACACACACACACACATACACACACACGCACACACTCTTTCTCTCTCTACTGGGAACGTGTCAAAGGGACACAGGTGCCAACTGAAAGAGCTCCCAACGGCCGAAGCAGGGACAATTTGAACAACAACGTAAATAAAATAGTTTTGGATTACAAACCAAACTATAAATATCCATGAGTCCACCCTGATATGGATAAATGACTGAATAGGTAAGTAAATAGGGGGAGGATATTAATCACCTACAGGAGAACTAGAAACAATTTCTGCGTCCACTTCACCCTCTAGGAGGTGGAGCGTAACGCCTTCGAGCATGAGATGTGCACAGTGACTTCCTTCCAAAGAATCTGGTACATAAAGGAGATGCACCCGACAAACGTGACCTCGGCCAGACCATCAGGGTCAGTATCAACAGTGATGTTATAGCGCTTGCTATGGTGTAGCAAGAATAGTCTGGGGTCTCCTCTCCAGCCTCGGTAAGCCCAGCTCAATCATGAGAGAAACATCAGACAAACCCCAAATGAGGAATGTTCTACAAAATCCCTGACTGGTACTTCTCCAAGCTATCGATAGCGTCAAGAACATAAAGTCTAAGAAATTGTCAGAACCAAGTGGCAAGGTATGATGAGTAAATGTAACGTTAGGGAAAAAACGAAGGCGGCGGGCGTAGGTACGGACCGCAGTTAGTATTAATGGACTAATATTGGTTCTTTAATTGTGCCAAATGCCCTGGAACACAGATAGTAATGGGGGAGGCTTCGGGCGGGGTTTGCGGGACCTCCGTACCCGCTTCGCAATTTTTCTGTAAATCTAAAACTGTTCTCACATAAAATGCTTACTTTAAAA
This sequence comes from Paguma larvata, assembly GCA_030068075.1. Lineage (NCBI taxonomy): Eukaryota > Metazoa > Chordata > Mammalia > Carnivora > Viverridae > Paguma > Paguma larvata. The sequence continues at coordinate 20,147,997 of CM057837.1, read as the reverse complement.
AGTCTAGCAAGAACAGACTTTGAGGGAGACCTCAACTTTTCTTCTTACCTGCCCTGAATCTCCAATGAGCAGATTTCTGTAAATGCATCTGTCTGTAAACACACGTTTCCTTTTGCCCATTTATGCATGGTGCCCATCGCACGTTCTCAGTAGGTGGATATTGCCCTCAAGGGGGCAAAACTTGGCACTTGGGGTACGGGTTGAAAATGCTTAGATATTACAACAATTCGTTTCCTTCTAAAGCTTAACTCTAGCTAGCCCATCTTAGTTCTTAGTATTTAATTTCTCCCCAAAGAGAAATATAATTTAAAGTAAGTTAAACTTAATTAAGATGAATTTAAATTAATTTTTCTCTTTAGGCAAGCAATCACGACAAACGGTTATAAAATACTGGTGTATCCCACTCAAAAACACGCACCTGACGCTTACAAGGAAGCATCCGGGAAATGGGGGAGTCCAGCCAGAGCACGTTAAATCAACACAAGAGGAAAATTTCACAGAAGCTCTCCGCACAGTTACTATGTTACAGTCACAGAATAGCACTGTATCCAGTATTTTTCACACGATTTTACCTACTCGGGTATAGGCAAGCTTGGGATAGGTTTTAAAAGATTTCTCACTTTTTAAAGACAAACAGAATTTATTAAAAAAAAAAATCTGTACTTTCTGGGTCGCCTGGGTGGCTCAGTAGGTCAAGCGTCCAACTCTTGATTTCGGCTCAGGTCATGATCTCACGGTTCATGAGATCAAGCCCCACATCTGGCTGCTGTCAACGCAGAGCCTGCTTCAGATCCTCTGCTGTCCCGTCCCCTCTGTTTCTGCCACTGTCTCTTTCTCTCTCTGAATCTCTCAAAAATAAACATTATAAACCAGCAAAGAGTTAAATAAAAATAAGTCATTAGCCTTTCCAGAAAATGTATTTTCTTCTAAATGTCCTCAATTCCCGGAACCTTTTAAGGGAAAGAGTGCAGGTTAAAAATCTAAAAAAGCCGTACATCATGAATTGTGACAAACGTGTCCTGCCAGCATAAATGTGAGTCACAGGGAAAGCCGGGTGTGGGGTACACGGGGCTCACTGTACTTGCTTTGCAATGTTTCCATAAATCTAAAATTAAAGTCGCTTATTTTAAAAAGCATATATCTCTTATTTAGTACTTAAATTTATTATAGTTGTTGTTGGTTCATTCATCCATGAGCTTCTCAAGGGCAGTTGGAGGCTCACCCGTCCTTGTACCACATGAACTTGACCTAGGACCTAGAACACGGCAGACACTCACGTGTGCTTGGAAGAATGCAGTGAAAAACTGAAAACAGAATTCATCGGACTCTTTTCCTCCTCATACCAAGCAGCTATATGCCTACCTGTCAGTCGAACACGGAGAGTCTTACCTAAGAATCATAAAACAAAAAAATGTTGTAACTCTCTTTAAACAACGCAAACCACTCCATCCCCTAATATTACCTAAGTTTGTTATTTTTTTAACATTTATTTATCTTTGAGAGAGAGAGGGAGAGACAGAGCACAAGCAGGAGAGGGGCAGAGAGAGAGGGGGAATCCGAAGCAGGCTCCAGGCTCCGAGCTGTCAGCACAGAGCCTGACGCTGGGCTCGAACCCACGAACCATGAGATCAATACCTGAGCCGAAGTCAGACACCTAACGGATGGAGCCACCCAGGCTCCCCAAAAATTTGTTATTTTAAAATTTATTTTCAAAAGTCCCTGGTCCATGATGTTGCTACAGGTCTGAGGCGGGGTGTGGGGGGGCGGGGAGGGAGCTGGGGGGAGAGGCAATGGCAGAAACTGTAGGGATCCCTGATGCAACAGTCAATTTTAAAGGCAATGACACTGGGGCCTTGCTAAGAGGTCACAAGACATAAACGAGTTCTCAGTCAGCCACGTGGAGATGCCGTGCCAGGGCCCCTCCCTGACTGAGCTGTGCTCCCGCAGGTGGTGGGACACAGCTGAACCGAGCAAAGCACCTGGGCTTGCTCCGTCCTTATTGTGTGTCAGCTGAAGGGCAAGAGTGAACACAAACGCCCTGGAGGGACGGGATTAGCCCTCCTGTCTGGGGAAAGTCAGAGCTCGGGACAGCAGGGGAGCACACCCGCCCTCCGAGCCATGCCTCCAGAGTCCAGATATATGAGCTGGTCCCGATACGATGCACGGGAGAAGAAGCTAAAGATTTCCCTGGGGGGGCAGCAGGGCGCTAAGGAAAGAACGCAAGACTCCGGAATCTGATGGAGCTGGGCTCCACCACTAGGCGGGCCACTTCCTGTTCCAAGTGGGCAGATTTCGCACCCGGGTCTGCGAGTGTGCACAGCACCCACCCTGCCAGGCCGCTGGGGGCACCAGGTGGGAAGTAGCCAGAGTACGGACATCTAGTTCAGGGGTTGCAACCTACAGCGCATGGGCCGAATCCAGCCCACAGCCTGTGAGCTAAGAATGGTTTTACATTTCTAAATGTTTCTTTTTTAAAGAAAAAAAGGTGACTACTTCATGACGCATGAAAATTAGATTAAATTCAAATGACAATGTCCGTAGGTAAGTTTTACTAGAACACAGCCATGCCCGATTGTTTAGGTATCGTCTAGGTAGGGCTGCCTTTCCACTGCAAGGGCACAACTGAGCAGCTGAGACAGCCAGCGGGGCCCCACACAGCTGAATTACTGACCGTCTAGCTCTTCACAGAAGAGGTTTACTAGTCTTTGGTCTAGCTCCATTCGAAGTCAAGGGAAGGTTCTTAGTAACTGTCCTTACCCTTCCTAGTCTTTCCCCCAGTGCGGTGGCTCTTAAAGGGCAGGTTTTCACCACCTCTCCCTTCAGGGGACATTTGGAATTGACATGAAAGGAGGGGAAGGCACTACTGGCAGCTAGTGGGTAGAGGCCCGGGACGCTGAATACCGCACAGGACAGCCCCCTGCCTGTACACACACAACAAAGAGCTACCCAGCCTCACTGGCAACAGTGAGAAGCCCTTCCAGAAGGCCCAGAATGAGTTAAGAGAAACAAAAGAGGCGGACACCGAGCATGCCATGGGTGCTGTGTCAGGCAGCAAGGTGTACGTTAACACCTCGCCTATGAAGGAGGAGACAGAGGCTCAGCCGAGGCCAGTCGCTGGCCCAACATTATACAGCGACACAGAGGCTGAGCAGGAGTCTGAATCCGTTTCTGCATGTCCCAACACCTTTCTCCTTGCGCTGTACATGACACTGATTCTTGAAGACAGTTGAATTCCCAAAGATACCTGGGTGTCAGCTCTTATCTCTCTGATCCCTCTCTCCCAGAAGGGTGGGCATGGTCCTGGCCAGGAGGGTTATGCAAGGCTGAAATAGGAGCCAACCGTGTGCCTGTAGCAGCCTCCTGTGTGCCGACATAGCTTCATGGGGACTGTCAAGCAAGATGTGAGGTTGGGGGTCCAGCGGGAGTTAAATGGTTGGAGGTCAGGGGCACAGACCATCCTAGGAGACTGTAGAGTCTGGAAATAATGCGTTTCTTATGAAAATCTCCACAATAGGTATTTTAAGAATTCTATTCTCTTTTCGAAAACTTTTTTATGTTTATTTTTGAGAGAGAGAGACAGAGTGTGAGCAGGAGAAAGGCAGAGAGAGAGGGAGACACAGAATTCGAAGCAGGCTCCAGGCTCTGAGCTGTCAACACAGAGCCAGACATGGGGCTCAAACTCATGAACCATGAGATTGTGACCTGAGCTGAAGTCGGACGCTGAACCAACTGAGCCGCCCAGGTGCCCCTTAGCAATTCTATTCTTCAGAGGAAGCACTATTGGCCAGCTTGCAACCTAACGTAAGCTCAATGTTCTAGAAGTCAGAAAGGCTAACCATTGAGCCAACTCAGCCAAGAAGCAGACACCACTGGCTGGCATGCCACAACTCCTCAATTATCAGAATGATCTCTTAGAGAAGGGGAAGACCATTCTTTATGGGGCTGGCCATGTAAACCCACCCATGTGGAGTGACAGGACCTCTCCTAGAACAGAGAGAGGCAATGAGAGTTATTCCAGGTAAGACATTAGCAACCACAAAAGTTAAAAAAATATGTATAGGTTTCTACCAAGCTCTAAGGGACCTCTACCTGCTTTCAAAGCCCCTATAGTTGCTCAGGGGAGGTCAGCAACATGTAAAAAGTTGAGGTAGTTGGAGAGTGGTTTGCAATCTCTGCAGACCCTCTGGCGTTTGAATAAAGGATGGACGGACTTTTATTTGCTCTGTCTCCCATAGCAGCAGTGGCCACCTTCACGCCAGTGAGTGACCTGGGCACCAGGCACAGAGGAAAACTCTGAGCTAGTCGACCAAGGTGTTTGACCTCGCTCCACTAGATGCCAAGTGCCATACGAAGCGACGAGGGCATAAAACTACCCCCCACCCAGGGAAGGCACAGGTTGGGGGAGAAGCAGAAATCTAAAGTAGCAATGAGGGCGCAATGTGGAGGAGCGGAAGAGCTGAGTCCCACATCGTGTGGGGCTGGGGGCAGAGTCAGGTACAGGCAGGTATAGCAGTACCTAAGGCAGAGTCTAAAGTAACCTTTGAAATGCCTTATGGTTTCCATGCTTTGACATAAGTTCAGTATGGCCGTGTCTTCTCTCCAGAACATTCTTTCTTAGGTTGAACTAGTTGAGTTGGTTTTCTTTGAACGACCCTGCTATAAAATGATATCTAAGTGAGAGAACTAGCATCGCCCTCAGGCAGTGAGCAGCTCACCCTGCAAGAGGCAGAAGGAACTAAGGAAGCAGCAGATGCAGCCGCACCCCCCACACCTACCCCTCGTGCTCCAGAGGGCCATCGGGGCATGGACATTTGAACTAGCTTTGTGTCGGCAGCCTCTGGGCCACGTACACGGGCTCCATCTGCATGCGTCAAGAGTGTGCATGGCAGGACTGCATATCACAGAGACGTGTGTGTCTTCAAGGACAAAGGTATTGAAAGGACCAATATGTCTGGGGAGCTCAAGATGAGCTTAAGGGACGGTACAATTGGGGGCATCTAGGTGGCTCAGTCGGTTAAGCATCTGACTTTGACTCAGGTCATGATCTCGTGGTTCATGAGTTCAAGCCCTGTGTTGGGCTCTGGGCTGACAGCTGGCCTGGAGCCCTGCTTCAGATTCTGTATCTCTCTCTCTGTCTGCACCTCCTCCACTTGCTCTCTGTCTCTCTCTCCCTCTCAAAAATAAATAAACATTAAAAAAAGAGAGAGAGAAAGAGAGAAGGTACAATGTAAGCTGGGGCTTCAAGTGTCAGGGACATAGCAATATGGCATATTTCGGCAGCAGGCTGCCCGGACGCGCTCGATGGCTGGGAGGTGGAGCGGGACCTTCAGCATTGGGCCAGCCCAGCCTATAAAGCATCTTAGGCACCATCACGGAAACTGGATTTGAAGTCAGATATACGCGTAGCTTCCGAAGCGACTGGGAAGCAGGAAAGTGACAGGCTAGATCTGTGTCTTAGAGGAACGGCTCTGCTTGCATTTATAGAATGTCTGGAGAAGAAAAGGACTAATCAGCCGTGGTGGGGAAGGGACCCATGTTAGACGCACTGGGCCAGTGGACTCAACAGACGTCTCCAACCTCATGATCTGAGGGGGGAAGGGGATGGCAATCTTATCCTCTAGGGGCTATTAAATAGAGAAGATGGACAGGGGGCTGTGTCCACTTTGGGGCACGGCGCATTTAAAATAATTGGGAACTTTCAACTGGAGGCTCTTGGAATCTACTAGATGTCAGGACCAAATCTCAGAAACGAAGGCAAAGTAAATGATGTGGGTTTTAAGTCCGTGTATGTTAGACAACATGTACTGAGGTCATGGTATGAAATGTTTTTGGCAGGGCACTTCCCACACAGCAGGAGTTGAGGGGTGGTGGCTAACGTTGCTGTAGTTATTTCTGTGAACAGCCTACCCACCCCACCCCCACCCCCACCCCCCGCACTGCACTAGGGGGACAGTGAGGCCACAGAAGTGAATGACATGGCCGGTGGGAGCCCTCAGTCACCAGAAAGTCAGCGGAAACCAACAGTTAAAGGACAGAGCCAAAAAGAGGAATAAAAAGCAAGAATTAAAAACATATGGGGAGAAAGAAGAGCGAACAGGGTCTCGGGAGCCAAAGGAAGTGAGAATTTCAAAGGAGAGTGAATCACTGTGTAGATAAGTAAGACACGGAGTGAAAGATACGGGCTGGCTTTGGAAGTTGGGAGGTTACCTATGACCTTGGCAAGAGCCGTGGTTGTGAAGGAGTGCTGGGAGAGGGGGCTGCCACCCTGGGGTGGGAATGCAGTACCCTGTCCCCCGCCCCCACCCACGGGAGGCGAAGTCTCCCTGGAAGGGCTGACACAGATGGTTACTGGAAGGAGAAGCAAGGCTCCTTTCAATGTATAGAGCAGAATCCACTTCTGCCATTTTAATTCGTTGCTATTTGATATTTGAGCCCCACAGTATGCTAAGGGACGCTTTGGTTTCATGTTCTAATCCGTTTGCCTTTTTAGTTTCCATTTCACACACTATTTCCATATATTCATCTCATGTGAGAAAGCTGGAAGTTGGAAATTTCCTGGAGCATTCAAAGGCTGAGCTCGACTGAGGTCATCTCCCCATCAGTCACGTCTTGACGCACCTTCCCTAGGTCTGGGCTTGGTTTTTTTCAAGGCCTGAAATGGGAGATGGGTCCCTAAAACACTTTACACTTGCAGTATCACCTTACATTTGTGTAGCAGGTTTTAATGCCCATCATTTTACAGCCCTTGTTTCATCTCATTCCTATAACGACCCTAAGAGGGAGGGAAAGCAAGGCTTGTCCTCGCGTTACAGACTACGACAGCAAGCAAACAAATAGAATCCTGGAAGCTCGCCAATGCGTGCAAGGTCGCATTCTTTCCCAGGCTCAACGCTTTCAAGTAAATTATCCGTGGCAACGATGGCTTGATTCTTGACTTATAAAGGACCTAATAATAACCCATCCGGATATATTTCAATCATAGAGGGGGGTACGGAAGGTGACAGTACTTGTGCCTAAATCAGCTCAGTCCGGCTGCCCAACACTCCGGCAGTTTCCAGTAGTGCATGAGTTCTAATCTTGTGTGCCCAGGAGAATCCCCCGGGGGCACTTTATAAAAGGGAAGATGCCTGGGCCTTCCCCAAATGAATCCCTCTCTCAACGAGACTGCCTGAATAGAAAGATACAAGAGAGCAAAGAATAAAATAGCAGAGCAGAAAAGCAAGAATATAAATCTACAACTCCATATTCTAAGGTACGGGAGGAGTCGTTGTGTGGCAAAAATATTCACGAAAGTAGGTTTTGCATACCTGAGGATATAGTCCATTAATGCAGTCTAAAATGAAAACGTGAGCAGTCCTATCTGACAACAGGGAAAGACACACACACACACACACACACACACACACACACACGGACGCCATTAGCCAGAATCCCTGTTCTCACAACAAGTACACACACGTCCTTCACGGAGAATCACGGCCCATGTGTACAAGCATGTCACGTGCACCCTTTTTCATGCAGGCTTTTATGGTTAACTACCACACAGGGGTACACATTGTCATTACACAGTCATGAGGCTGATTTCATGAGCCCCATGGCAAATGCTGTTCCCCAGATCACTTAAGTCTCTATTCCCTTAAATAGTTGAGTGTACTAGGTATGTGCCTACCACCTGCATGGTTCTAATCTGGAGGGAGAATTGCAGAGGTGCTGAGACAGTCATCAAATAATAGTGGTTTTCTACGTTTTCTATAAAGGTTGCTGGTACCCTATAGTCATCGGGTTGTAAGCTCGGCCAGAAGTAGTCGACGTGCCGGTGTGCCTCGTGATGCCTGCAAGACAGCTGCTGGCTGGCAGGAGGGATGAAGCTGGGGGCCCACCTGGATTGGTCCGTTCCAGTGGCATGCCAAGAACACTCCTCGGGTTGTTGTTCTGATATACTCTCCAGGTAGGGTTGCCAGGGAAAGGGCAGGATGCCAGTCAAATGTGTATTTCAATAAACAACAACACCCCAAATACTGCATGGGACGGACTGATAAAAAAAAATCCGCTGTTTATCTGAAGTCCAAGGTTAACGGGGGCATTCTGTACTTTTATTTGCTAAGTTTAGCAACCTCCCTATCAGGGAAAGCCTCCAAAACAACTTCTACCACCCAAGAAACTTTAGCTAGTTCCATATTTTTGTATTATTAATTAGTACCTATAAATATTTTAAAGGCATACTTTCTGAAATAGTAGACTCTTCTTTGCTTCCTCTATCATATCATTTCTAATTTCTAAGATTAATGGCATGATGAAATATTATTTAATGTCTTAAGTTTTTCTTCCGGGAAACACCATCGACACCACCGTGAGTGACTTACACGTTGTATATTAAATTTGCAACAGTTTCCATGAAACAGAAATATTCAAAAAGTGTAGATTTGGCATTTGGGTCCTTTAACCAAACCTCCTACCTTTCTGATTGCCCACCTTCAACTGAGAGCCTCTCTAGAAAATAAATTAGTGGTGTAAATCATACTATCATTACTCACATAAAGGTGGCCCACTGCGGCCCTTCCAGAAAGCCACAGAAGATTTTCACAATCTCAACTGCTCTTTAAAAAAAAAAATCTGTTTTCTATTATGAAAAATAATCTAAAAATAGTTCCACATAACACAAGGACAAAGCCATCTGTATGATCTCTCCAAAGAGCTCATATTTCTATAGATTTTTATCACTCTCCAACTGTTCCAACAAGTTCTGAAATTTAAGAAAGTCACATAGATTTGGCACCTAAAACTCATTGAAATATCAAATTTAATCACTAATAGTTCAATTTTATATTATTCTTTTACACCATAGAAGGCTCAAATCAAATGTGCATCAAAGTAAACAAAGCATGAAAGTACATTATAACTCATTACAAACTTTTTAAAAAGTTGCATTAACATGTTTCTACCAATCACTGATAAAACCAAAATGTTGATGAGATAGACATGAACACAGAAAAATACCCAGCACTTGAGCAAAACACATTTCTGTATCTAGAAATGTTACCGCCGGTGTGTGTTTGAAAAGTAACTTTTAACAGAAGGAAAGGACGCTGGGCCACTCATCGAGACTGTCCCTCTACCAAATTTCACTCTGTATGGATAAAGTCAACATTAAAACAAAGACAAAGCTTGAACAGAAGAAAATGAATGCAGTTAATGTGATTTTCAAATTTCAGCCCTCAAACAGTCAAGAAAACGAGAGAAAACAGAACTAACCTTTGAGTCGATGCTCTCCACGGGGTCCCAGAGGGCTCCGTTGGAGAGAGACACCCGAACTACTTCATAAGCTCCTCCCTGGCCCCTTCTTCCGGCCTGCTGCATGGAAGGTGCTAATTTGCTTCCCAGGTTCACCCCTGCATCAAAAAGAAAACAGCCTCATTCTTCATTTTTGTCAGGAAGAGTTTGGCATCAGAAACTCATGACATAAACGACTCCGTGAAAGTATCTGGAAGTCGAAGACCAAGGAAACAGCATTGTCTATTAAGTCACACTCAGTGTTGGAGGTGATGAATTCTCTGTCAATCTAACCAAACAATTTTGTGACTCAAACCAAAGCTAATTTTTCCCTCCAAGTCCTATGGCCTGTGCTGGGTAATGATGAAGTCAAAGTATATAATTCCATCCTTCCACGAGCAACAAACACACCAAGTAGTGACTTTTTAAATGATGAATGAATGCTTTGCATTAGATCAGCTCTCTATTAAACGTCTCAAGGCTTTAGCTGTATTAAGACTAAATCCATTTACTCAAGTCCCAGTGAATCAGTTCAACCCAATGCCAAGTCTCCTTTCTGTACTTACGGAGGCTAATTTTATACGCTTCAGTGAGTGATTCTATAGACAAAATTAACTTGCCAGTTCAGACTGACGAGACTGGTTTATGTAAAAAAAAAAAATTAAGTCATTCAATAAACTATTAGATGCTCTCATTTCTTGGGGTCCTGTCGAACCGGTTAATGTCCCGACACAGGTTCAATTTAGCCCCATGTCCATAAACAATCCTAATGGAAAATATAACATTTTTTCTCTTCTGGAGTGTGTATCGCTTTCTTAACAAGTACAGTAATTTCTCTGGGCTTGCTCTCCTATGAGGTCACGTTCCTGCTATGTGGTGCGACCACAGCGTATTCCTCAAGGTTAAGGATGGGAACAGATTCCCTCATATGTTATTCCCATTTTTTCGACCAGGACTCATGATTTTCAGACCTGAGTCATAATAGCACTGTTTTAAGTTACTAAGGAGTTCACATTTATTGGGCACAAATGGTATTGAAATTTTAATCCTAGACATTTTACGGTTCCCCAAATACTTTTAAATCCACACCATTTTATCACTCTCGATGTGGAAGCCTGTGCTTATATTCAGGTTACAAAAGGATCACTACTTGAGTATTAACCGTCCGACACAGCTGCTCGGGAAAATTCTCAAGTTGGTCACAAGGCATTTGGAACACCCAGGGGTTGAGGGACTATGGGAACAGGGATGAGCCAAAAGTTGGGGAGATGGCCTGTGGCAGAGGAGGTGAGGGGGCCTGGTGGTCATGAGGGGTGTGTGGGTTGGGGAGAGGATCATGAGCCACGTGACAAGCAGACGAAAGCGTGCCATGCTCAGGGCTGAGGTGAGCTGAGTTTTTTGGGATGAACGCTTATTCAAGTGAGGAGGGTTCCAGCCGTGCAACAAGAGGGGCTGGCTCCAGGCGGTGACATCTGTGGACACTGGTGGAGGGCTGGATGGAAGTGGAAAGAAAACGGAAGATTCCAGAATCCCTTCTCCTGGCTGCAGAGGGGGCAACCATTGGCAGCATAGAGATCGTGCATAAATGACCCTCGTCCACCAGCTTGCTTTATGCCCTTCAGTGTGCCCCCCGGTAGCGTAACATCACTGCAAGTAAGGGCTTGGGGTAACGTATGCCCGAGCACTGGCGCTGGCTCTTCCATGTATCAGCTGTGGGTCTCTGGTCCAGTTGTTTGCCCACTTGTTGGTTCATTCACTCATTCGCTTACTCACTCAATAACTATTTAATCCCTGCCTGCCTTCTGACGGGCAGGCTGATGTCTTCCATTCAAAAAGCCCATTGTTTCTCCTTCGGCCTAGTATGCCCTAATGTCACCTGGAGCCGGTGCCTCTGTCAACACTGGTGGGACCTTCATTTCGTTAATGTGGCTTCACCCCAGAAGACTCCCTTCTCTCCATCCCACACATCTGAGAGAGGGACACGAATATATGTTCTTGTATTGGAAGAAAGATGAACAGGGAAGACCGTTTTAGAGAGCGGCCAGGATTGGGAAAGAACAGGGGCTCTGTAAAATCCCTGTATCACTCCTGCAAATCTGCATTGGTTTCCAAATAGAAGGGAATAAGAAAACACGGTATGGGAAAACATGGTAGACTAGGGAGGAGGCCTCCTCTTGATGGGTAAGCCAGGAGAGACCTTTATTTGTTGGGAGGTGGCACATATAAGCCCAGCCGTGAAGATGAGAAGGTCCCAGCCCCACACAGAGCCACAGGAAGAACAAGTCCACAGGGGCACAGCAAGTACTTTCCCTTTCCATAAAATGAGGCAGAGGGTGGGGAGGCTAGGAGGAGGAAACGTGCAGGAAGCGTAGAGAAGAGCATCCCCTGATGTCATTGACGTCACTCTCGAAGCCTTGCCAGGCCCCAGGTCTCTTGCTCCGGACCCCCGGCAGGATTCCCCAGTTGGAATTTACGTGAAAGTGTGTGTTAATCTAGTTACACAGTTCCTGCGGAAACAGACTACAGAGTGCATTTACCTGAATTTATCTTAAGAGAGAGGTCTATTATTTGAGTTGGACTAAGGAGGCTTTGAAATACCAGCAATTATGGAAAAAAACTGGAGATCTCTCTGAACTTTCCCCTAAACTTCTGAAAACCACTCCACATGCCAGGAGTCACTGTGGCCGTTATGTTAATCTTCTGAAAAATCGGGTAAAACTGTTAACAAAGTGATTGCGAGCATTGAAAAAATTTCCCTACACAAACCAATCTGATTAGAAACTACTCTTGGCAGTTAAATTTCCAACACAAGTGAATGGTTAACTGGAGTAGTTAGTCACAAATCTGGTTGTCTGAGGGCTCATTAAATCCAAAACAGGAGTTCTGCCTCACCCACCACCCACCACCCAGCCACAGCGGGGAAGACCAGATGCTTTCCAGGGCCTTCCAGCCACGCTGCACAAAGACCTGGAAGAGATCTTCGCCCAGCCCCAGACACTTGGATAACAGTCTTTGCATGTGATAGAACGCACTTGCAAAGCTATATGTCTCAGAAGGAAGGAGACGGCACCACGCCATCCAGGTCTCTTGGGTGAATCATTAGCATATTGGCCAGCAGGGGAGCGGGAAGGCTAGCAAGTCCACACCCTTGATGTGGGGGAAGCTGGGGAACCTTTGTAGGGCCTCCTATCTGATAATCGGGCTGAAGCTGCACAAACCAAACCCAGGAACGTTCTCAGTCCTCCAGACCTCCTTCCTCCAAGACTCTTGGTAGCAGAGAAAGGGTTACCTACTCTCCCGAAGGTGAAAAGTTCCAACCACCAAACATTTCCCTTTTCACCTACATATCCCATCATCTTAATCCAAAAGAAGTCCTTTTTTGGCTGAATCGTTTTCGTCTACGAGGCTTTATTTCTAAATATTCCAAGGAGAATTTAGAGGCAGGCTCTGCCGGCACTAGGAGAAAGTTGTGCAACCTTTTTAAGAAATTGAGTAACGGTGCTGTTTGCTGAGCACGGTATTTATTATCTAGGTACATGGATAATGAAGCTGTGCCTCCACTTTTTAATTGGTTGCACAATGGCCCCCCAGCAGTATCTGTGGGCAGAAGACCGTTTCTTATGAGCTTTGCTTATGTATTTATACACTGGTATTTCTTTTAGACGATGCAAATAAAAATTTTATTTGTGCTGCATGGATAGACAGGATAAATTATACACAGCTGTGAGATATCAGAATGTATTTTATGGAGCGATCTTGTTGACAAACCATTAAAAGCGGGTCCCGAATGATGTGTACATTCGAGCCCTAGAAACTCAGGGAAAAAATAGGACCCTATAAAACAGGCAGTTTGCATGCATTTTGTTTTTCCTAATATTTGGGCATCAACAAAACTCGGTTGCCTAGATAAAAAAATAGAAATAGCTTATAGTGAGGAGGAACTTCTGGCTTTGTGTCTGTTGGGTAACCAGACACACTGCTGGCCGGTTTGATAAAATGGCCAGTTTTCCTCAGTCTCGTGGTGGAAAAAAAGCATAGTAGATAGTTTGGTTTCTCACACAATTATCTTCTGCAATAACATGTGTGTCTGCTTTGCTTGTGTCCTCGTCTGAGTTTTCATTCTTTAGACCGGACTGTGGCTGGTCAAGAGGGGAAGGTATAAGACCCGATTCTGCCGGCAAGAAAGAATCTTCATGGGGATAGTGTTTAAGGTCTTGGAAAAAATGCAGTAATGAAGACACCTCCCTCAAAATGACTTCGGATTCCCCCCGCGACCATGCGAGTCACCCAGAGCCTGGCTGCCCGTGGAAGTCCTGCTCCATCCCTGCTCTGGCCAAGCCTCCTTTGCCTGCCTTACTAAGGGAACAGCACTCCAATGCCCAACCAAGGGCTTCAACTCCGCAGAGGTGGAGAGTGATGTGAGTTCTGAGACAGCGAACGGTGGCCATCTTGGAGCAACAAGACTTGGCCCTGCTCTTGAGTTCTCCAATCTGTGCTCTCCAGGCCTGCCCTTGAAGTTCTGTCTGCCCTCTGCAGAATGGGAAGCACATTCTCTCCCTTCGGGATTCTCATGGGGTTGAGGAAGCTCATGGCCGTCAAAGGGCTTTCAAAAAAGCGTATTGCGTGAAATCAGTTTAGGACGTCCACATCCACGTTTCCAGACTTTTAGACACTGTTTGTGCGACCGAACCACAGCAACGGTGGGAAAATGGCTGCTGGCTATCCATCCTTAGAAAATGCTGGGTTTAGGTACTGGAGGGTATCCACTCAGGCTGCCCCTGCACCACTGGGGAAGCAAACTCTGATGAGATTACTAGTCAAGATAAAACTTACACATCACACCTGGAGTTCTGCTTGTCACCTACACGGATCTAAGAGAGAAGAACTGAGGCACTAATGGTAGGATTAAGATAATTATTCTTTTGAAAACCTAGTGGATAAAGGTTGAGGTGGCCGTTATGAGCTGCAAAACAATCTGGGAACAAGGAAACTCGTAATGCATTTTCCTCAGCCCCAAATATCCGAGAGTTAAAAAAAAATTTATAGAACTGACTGAACGACTCCTTGATGCAGGCAAATACAGTGGCAACACTCCCATAAAGCAGAAATATGTTTCCTTGGTTCAGATTCCTATCTGCAGTCTTACGAAATAATAATGTCATTCTTTCATCTGCAGACTCCCTGGGTAGAAATTAGGAATGTGATTTGAAGCCTTTTATTCCCTAAGTTTATTTTATTTTTATTTGGGGTGGAGGAACAGAGAGAGAAGAGAGGGAGAGAGAGAGAGAGAGGGAGATAGAGAGAGAAAGAGAGAGAGAGAGAGAGAATCCCAAGCAGGCTCGATGCTGTCAGCGCAGAGCCCAATGCGGGGCTCAAACCCACAAACCGTGAGATCACCAACTGAGCCGAAACCAAAAGTTGAACGTCTAACTGACTAAGCCACCCAGGTGCCCCAGGAATGTGAGCCCAGGGGTGCTCGAAAGAACCATGACAAAAGTCAATCTGAAAAGAGTAATTTTCGAGTGGAAAAACCTGAAAAACACTACTTCGGCCAGATGATCGAGGACAGCATAAATGGCCACGTCATGTTATTGGTGTGCACCTTTCGTAGCATGTGATAAGAATGACGCGTTACCTCTGTAGTCTTGCTTCCCAAAACCCATGACTCCAGCCTGACCTGAGACACGTGCCAAAAGAGGTGCATCTTACAATATGTGTGACCAGCGCACCCTGAAACTGTCAAGGTCATCAAAGACAAGCACTCTAAGAAGCCTTCACTGCCAAGAGGAGACAGGATGACAAAATGTCATCTTCTGGATGGGAAGGAGAAACAGAAAAAGGACATGAGATAAAAAGTAAGGAAATCTGAACGAAGTATGAACTTTGCTTGAAAAGATACCAATTTTTGTTCATTAGTTGTAACCAAGGTACAATGTTAACTTAAGATGTTCATGACAGGGGAATGAGGAAGTGGGGAAGACGGAAACAATCTATATGATCTTCTCCACTTTTCTACAAATCTAAAACTGTCCTTTAAAATAAAGTCTACTGGGGTGGCCGGGTGGCTCAGTAAGTTGAGCATCCGACTCTTGATTTTGGCTCAGGTCATGATCCCAGGGTCACGGGATCTAGTCCTTCATCAGGCTCTGCACTGAGTGTGGAGCCTGTTTGGGATTCTCTGTCTCTCTCCCTCTGCCCCTCTTCCCCGCTTGCTCACTCTCTAAAAATTAAAAAAAATAAATAAGTAAAATAAAATAAGTCTACTAATTACCATTTTTAAAACTTAACCTGAATTTCACATGAATAATAGTCATTCTGGAGAAATTCAGTATCAAAAGTTCAGAGATGCCTGGTGACCATGGAAGGCTCCAACCACCGGCAAACTAGAGTGCGTTCCCTTCACTGTTACATTGTTCTTCATTCAGGAGGAAGAAAAGACAAGGCAGCCGCAGTCAAGTGAAAAGTACCAAGTAATTGACAAGGTCTCCTAGAGGATGAAAAGGCAAGAGAGGTATGTGAAAGTAGTTGATCCTCAAGCAATTCAAAGGCCCCCCTACATACTCCAGTTACGCTAGAGAACGCAGAAATAATAAGTTGTGGTAAAAAACGTCAAAATGTAGGGATTCCTGGCTACAAGGAGAATACAGAGATGAAAAGTTGGTTTAGGAAGGTGACACCCAGTGACAGTCACATAAATACTTTGGTAAAAGGATGCAGAACCAGATTGTCTCAGAGCCTTAGGTTTTACTTTATCCACACTGGCAGGCTGAATTATCAAGATGAAGCCGGTGTAAAAGCAGCAGCCAGTGTCCTGAGTCAGAAGACACGTCCTGCACCCATCACAGGCCATACGTGGATGATGTTGAGCAAGCGGCTCCTGGTTAACGCTCAGACTCTTTATGTGCCCAGGAGGTGATGGGACCATCGTCCACCGCAGAAGGCTGGCAAGAGGACCAAGCGAGATCACAGATGCAAAGTGTACGTGGGTATCGTTTAGCTTAGTTTTCATTTGTTTTAAAATCAGTGTTTGGAAAGAAATAACCAGAAATGCTCTTCCAGGTTTTTCTGGGTGTTAGGGCTACAAATTTGTTGTTTTTCTTCTTCTTTTTGTATGTATCCCTGATTTTTCTATAGTCAGCACGTATTACTTTTATGATGGATAAACTTTTATGATGATTAAAAAATAAACTTAAAAATATCAATCATTTGGACTCATGATAACAAACCAACTGTTTGCATGTTTTGCTTTCTCACCAGCTTTCCTGGCATCACAGATACACAGACTTGGGCATCCCAGGGAACACAGCCCATTTGGAAATAAAAGCAATCAAGCACTATGGAACAATTACAAGTTTGAAAAGATGTTTTATATGTCATTTCAAAACCCAAAGAAAGCTGGTTATAGCTTCCCATAAAGGCTTCGAATGGATTCATACCCTAAGCATCCGTTGTCTCTATGACTTAGAAAAATAATTCTTCATGCCCATAGTGTCTCCCGTCTGTGGGGAGCAAAATCATTTACAATATTACCCTTTGATGGTCAGTGGAAGCAATGAAGGACTATTTTACAAACGGTCAGACTGAACAACACGATTATATGGATTATTTTTAATGCTGCCTAACAATTAATGGCAGAATTAATGGCAAAACTGAAGCCCTTTGCATTTCGAATACATTCATTCACTTTGCCCTTCACACCAGGGACAGATACGTGCTGCAGGAATTCATCTGATTACTTCTGGGGGTTGGAATGGAGTCAGAAATTTCCCAAGATCACTCTGCAAGAAATGATCTAAACGGAAACAAATGGAACCAAGGATTAAAATCCGTACTCTAGGAGCCATTTTTGAAAGTTAACAGCAGAATGGCAAAAGTGAAAATGAGTTTATTCCACTCATTACTGTAAACTTAGCAAACGGAAGTACACCGTAGTGAGGGAGCGGTTACCTCACATCTGCAGTACAAGTTCAGTCCCACCTGAGGGCTCTTTCTCATACCCTTGCTGTACCACTGGTCACTGCTGATCACCTTCTGCCAGCATATACACTGACTTGGTAGCGCCTGGGTGTTCTCTGACCAGGTCTTGCCTTGTCCTACTCATCCCCTATTTCTCCAGCCTTCTCTTCCTGGGGGCCTTGAAGAGTCCCCAAGTCACAGCTCTGGGCCATCTTCCCTCTCTCTTCTGACTGTCCCTCTTAGCACTCATTAATATCAAGCTGATATTGCCCAAATCGATATTTTCCCATCCGACCAACTCAGCCAAGTGTGGTCTGTATTACAATACCTACCGGGCATTTTAATATCTATGTCTTGTCACCATCATCTTCTCAAATTTGGCAGGTTTGAAAAGCAAAGCTTTCCTACCTTACAACCCAGCTCTACTAGGAATTTGCTCTCCTAGGAATTTATCCTTAGGATACAAAAATACTGATTTGAAGGGGGCACATGCATCCCAATGTCTATAACAGCACTATCAACAATAGCCAAATTATGGAAGGAGTCCACCAACTGATGAATAGACAAAGAAGATGTGGTGTATATACATTGAATACTACTTGGCAATGAAAAAGAATGGAATATTGCCATTTGCAACAACACGGATGGAACGAGAGTGTATTATGCTGTGCGAAGTCAGTCAGTCAGAGAAAGTTACCCTATGATTTCGCTCATATGCGGAATTGAGAAACTCAACAGATGAACATAAGGGAAGGGAAGGGAAGGAAAAATAAGATAAAAACAGAGGGGGAGTCAAACCTTAAGAGACTCTTAAATACAGAGAACTGAGGGTTGCTGGAGGGGAGATGGGTAGGGGGATGGGCTAGATGGGTGATGAGCATTAAGGAGGGCACTGGGATGAGCACTGGGTATCATATGTAAGAGGTGAATCACTGGGTTCTACTCCTGAAGCCATGACTACACTGTATGTTAACTAACTTGAATTTAAATTAAAAAAGAATCAAAGGTTTTATTCCATTCCCTAGTCAGAAAACAAAGCATTCTATATCACACGTTTTGCCAATGCTACTGCCATTCACTGCTCCTTAAGTCACATGGTCACACGGCCGGGTGATCTGACACAGCCCTTTCTTGTGACCCGTCATCAACAAATCGACGAGCTTCTTTGGGCTTTGTTTTCTAAAAACTCTCCTGCTTCTTAACTGAATCCTTCCAGGTAGCCTCATCACCTGCAGCTCTCTCTCGTCCCATCTTAAAGGGGAGAGACACTTGAGAAGAGGGAAAATCTGCAGCACTGTTTTCCATCGAGAGAACACGCCGTAAACACGCCCAAAGGTGGTAGAGAGCAGTCAGTAGGGCTGCCATGGGGTGGATGATGGGATGGAGAGAGGTGTGAGCAGCAGCACGGGTGGTAACAAGACCTGGACCCTGGTAGGCCTTCCAAGGCAGAGTTTGGATGTTATTTGAGTGCAACGGAAAGGCATTTTAGAGTTTTTAAGCAGAGTAAATGATTCACATTGGAAACATTCTCTACATGAGAACGAGAGTATGAAGGCTGGGGAAGAACAGATAACTGAGAACCACTCATAGGACAAAGATGCAATGTAGAGCACAGGTGACATAATCAATAAGCACTTATCAACTGCAAGGGTGAACACTAATTGAACAACTGCTACGCACCAAGCCCCACGTTAACCCTTTAAAGCTTAATTTGTTTCAACTGCACAACACCCTCTGAAGTTCATCATTACTACATGAGGAAACGGGCACAGAAATTAAGCCCACCGTCAAACACATCATGAAGCCAGGAGGTCATTGACACGGCCAAGTTCTAGACTCTGTGTTCCATCTGTTTGATATGTTAACAATCACTCTGGCCTAGAAACACTCGGAATGAAATTCAGTTCTTTCCTGGGTCCCGAAGCCCTAGAACTCCATTCCCCGATCACTCCGTGCTGCTCCCTCTGATGTACACTTCAACCCTCAACCCTCTGCACGACCCCGAATCTCATTACTCATGTCTCAGCTCAAATGTTACCACTTCAGAGAAGTTTCCTCCCAACCCGAGGACTTCTCCAGACCATCATCCTGTGTTTTCCTTTCACGCAACTGTAAGTACCGGAACTTGTTTTATTTATTTATCCATTTGTCTGTCCTCACCTCCTTGACCCCCAATCTAAAACCTTGAGAGGTTGGGGCGCCTGGGTGGCTCAGTCAGTTAAGTGTCTGGCTCTTGGTTTTGGCTCAGGTCACCATCTCACGGTTCATGGGTTCGAGCCCTATGTCGGGCTCTGTGCTGACAGCAAGGAGCCTGCTTGGAATTCTCTGTCTCCCTCTCTCTATGCTCCTCTCCTGCTTGCACTCTATCTCTCTCAAAATAAATACATAAAATTAAAAAAAAAAAACCCTCAAGAGGGAGGTGCCTTGTCTGTCAAATTCACTACTATATCTTCATGTAGAGGCAAGTATTTATTCAAAGGATTATTATCAAACAAATGAAAAGGTCCCACAGCCTTATTGCGATCCCAGTGACACAGGGGAGAGGGCCAGCTCTTGCTTCTCATCTTGGAGGTTCTGACAGGTGATTTTTTAGCTCACCCAGCCACGTCCGGTCCCTTGCAGGTCAACGCACAGAACCCAACCCACATATGTCTTATTTATAAGCCAGAATTCCAATTTACTTATTTTTAATGAGAAAGAACTGGCGAGTCAACCAGAATCCCCATCTAAGGCATTTTGCTCATTATCTTCCCAGCAGGAAATCTTCCTTGAAAAGCCAAATTAAGATCAGACCGGAGAACCGAGGGACCATAACAGAAATTGTGATCACGAAAGCCTGATATTTCCTTCTCTCCTCAAGAGGGTGTACCTGCCACGCTAGCGAGGGGAGAGCTAAATCTCGGCAAGCGTGCTGCACACCAAAGGTTAGTAGGCACAGGCTGATTATACGGATGTGACTCTTCAGACCCTAGCTGCTCTCGAAGGCTAGCTCTCAACTACTTACTAACTCACAATGCAGTTGACTCTTCTACCACCATTTGAAATACTTCATCTTTTTCATGAGAAAAATGCACTTTGAGTTTTAACTCAGGTAATGGTTTATAGACCTGAAACCCATGTGTGTGTGTATGAGAAAATATATTCAGAATTCCAAAATGCAACACTGGGGAGATAGCCTATGCCTCATGCCCTTACTACAGGAACTTTTCCTCCCCCTTCTCCGTCTGCTGGACATGCAACTGTAGGGACTCCTGTGGCTCAGCAGTTTGGGGGTGGGGACAGGGCAAGGCTAGGAGTCTTGTACCTGGAGGAAGTAAGGATGGGAGTTGGTGGGAATTAGCTAAGGAACGCCTGCCCAAGCCCTAATGACCAAAGGGAAAGCGTGGCTATTTGGAGGCATGTGCAGATAGTATTTTTACAACTTCTCATGTTCAAGTTGTTGATTTTGCCCGTTGAATTTGAGGGACCCAAATGGTATCCTAATCTAAATAGTCAAACAGGATAAACAAAACTATTATAAGACAGGGTTAGAGCCCTGAGTTCAGGGAAGTTTTAATTCCCTGCAGTTTGATAAATGTTAAGTAGGCATACAGAAATGACTTAGGAGTTTTAATCATTTCAATTAGCAATACTTCTGTTCTCAGTTTTTGAAACTGAACGATGTGCTTAGCTGTCTTTAAATCCTGGCTTCATCTTACACAGAGAAAGCCAAAAAAAGAAAAGAAAATTGTCCAGTTTAGGAACTTTTAAACAATTTTCTCCCAGTGATGCCCTGGTCTGACCTATTCCCAAGAGACAAATAGAACTGGCCAATCTCGTAATGGCCAAGGAGTATCTTACCGGAGCAAGTGCCTTTGCGGGTGAGTGTCATTGCCCTGGTTTAAAATTCATACTAATGCTGCATTAATTGTTCTAAATGGACTTTGAATCCTCTATAAAATTAGCATGTCTCTGCCATCCACGTGGCACACCCTCTCACCATGGGCGCTATTGGAAGCTTGCCTTGTCCGTCCCTCTCCAGGATAGCACGGTGGCATCGACGAGAGGAGACACAACGTTCCATGGCCTCCCTGCTCAAAGGAACCCTGGAGGCGGGGGAGAATGGGTGGGGAGCGGACAAAAGCCCTCCGGGCCTTTGCTGGATATGAAGCATGACTGTTTTCTGTTTATTCAGCAATGACGGGGCCCTGGCGGGTTGACAAGTCAGTAGCCAGCCATAGCCAAAAATGCTCAGGAGCCAAAAGTTCTGAAACAGCCCTCTAAAAAACATGTGAGCATTTGCAAAGAAACACACACACACACACACACACACACACACACACACACACACACACACAATTTCTTTGTTGTTTTAATGTGCTTTTGTCACTGAAGTTTAGCTTTTTCATATTTATCAGTTATTTTTCATGTCCTAATTCGGGGATTATGTTTTCATATCCCTTGCCCATTTTTAATTGTTCTAATTTATTTATATGAAACTTTATGTGTTAAGAATATTAAACAGGCTTATTCCTAAAATGAACGAGCGAACGACTACCGAGGTAACCAGAATGCTCCCCAGTCACCTCCAGTGACTGGTGATTTCCCGTCTGCGGTGGGGAGGTGGCCTAGGGTAGCAGCCGAGAGCACCGCATCGGTCCATGGGAATCAAGACCAAGTTCAACCTCTGCCTCTCTGAGGCCTTTCTAATGTACATAACAGAAGACACGATACTTAAGCCTTGTTAGAGCTGACAAAATTATAGAAGAAGTTTTATGGAGGGAAAGGCTTAACACCTATTCCGTGGCAGCGCTTAATCTGAAGGAGCGGTTTTAGAGGGAAGAAGGGAAAGAAAGTTCTTCTGAGTGTCCGTTTCCTGCCAGCTTCCACACGGTGCGTTCCTTCCTTCAATCAGACTTGATTCTGCCCTCATGGAGCACAAGGTCTACTGAAGATGACTGGAAAAGAAAGCACCTTTAAGAGCACTCGGAGTTGAAGTAGACAACGGACTACGGTAGAGATGGTCCAGGAGTCTTCACGAAAAGGGTTGCCGGTTACACCAGGCTTCGAACAGGTGTGATACGGGCATTCACATGTGGGGAGAAGCGGGGGTGTGGAGGGAGGGAGAAGGCAGCTTCTTAGACCACATGCCAGGTCTGCCTGCATGGTGGGACACAAACGGCAAGACAGCCACTCTGAGGAAGGGGATGCCCAGAAGGAGAAAAAGGTGTTGTCTCAAGTCCCATCAGAAGTCCCATGCAGTCGCCATGCTCTATTTATTGCTTCTTAGACTTTGTTCTAACAGACATTCGTGTTTATTCTGTGGACTGACACCTCCTCCATCTCTATTCCCCGTGGGCTTTCAAACTCACAAAACCTTCATCACTGAGGAATTTTCTTTGACAGCCAGTGTTTATGAGAACAGACAATAAATCAAGATCGATGTGGAGTTGCCAGACATAGCAAACAAAAATAGGCCGTCCAGTTCGATCTGAATTTCAGATCAGCAACCGATGACTTCTTAAGTAGAAGTACGTCCCCTGCAATATTGGGGACATACCTACACTAAAAAATTATGCGACGTTGATCTGAAATTCAGACTGAATGAGGAGTCCTCTGTTTTACCTGATAGCCCTGAAACCCAGGCTTCTTGAATAGCTCGCTGGTCCCAAAAGCCAAAAAATGTCAGTCGATTCTTAGGAACACAATCCGGTTTCAGAATTTGGAGCTAACATGAGAATGCCAGGCGTGAATTATTCTCAGTCAATTCAGAGTGGACGACAGCATTTACCATGGCACACAATTCGAGACCACACCACCCAGTGACATATTTCGAAGGGGAAAGAGAGATGGTAAGCTCCCTCGAAAACACACCTCTTAAGTAACTGGATCCTTCTCATCTCACAGCCGGCCTACCCCAGCTGCTGGAAGACAAAATCTATACACAATAAAGAGTTTCATTCAGGGGTCCACATGACTCCATCCGTCACTGAAGCACATGTCTGGCACGGATTGAAAGCCAAAAGCAGCCTAACAAATATTTCAGAACTGAATTTATATCTTTCTAACACATGGTTTATATACGGATGTAATACCTACAGAGCTTTTCAGTTCTCAAATAATATCCTGGCTAAACTACAAATGATGTCTGCAGCAGACCACAATACCAAAATTATTTGCTCTTTCAATATGTTAAAGAAAGCTAAGTTTATGGGGGGGGGGACTGCCAGAGACGCCTGCTTTAGTATGCAATTGTTACAAGGGACCAAGATCCAAACATATCCACTGTCAGCTAAATATTTGCATAATTCCTGATACAAAGAGGGAGCTCCTCTCTGAAGCCCCAGCTTCAGGATGAAACTACCAAGGATGCCTAATTCACATTTTAAAAGTTCTGTGCCTGGGTGGCTCAGTGGGTTGAGCGTCCGACTCTTGATTTTGGTTCTGGTCATGATCTCGTGGTTCGTGGGATTGAGCCCCACATTAGGCTCTGTGCTGACAGCACGGAGCCTGCTTGGGATTCTCTCTCTCCCTCTCTCCCTCTCTTTCTCTGCCCCCCCCCCCCGCTCGTGTGTGTACTCTCTTTCACAATAAACAAAGCAACTGAAAAGTTCTGAATATGTCCTCCATCTAGGAAAGCCACCTGACTGTCACCTCTGTGACAATGCACCTATGACGTCTCCTTCTTCTATGCCAAGGCAGAAAAAGTTAGCATAATGGCTTTCTCTACATGCCAATGAGCTCAGGTATACTGGTCTGTTCTAAGTCGTTTTCCCTTAAGACAAATTTCTAAATGCAAACTGAAAACTATTGAAAGACAAATATTTGGTTGTCAGCATCGAAAAGTCACCTGACCATAGACTTTCTGGTCTTCGTCTTTGTCTTCCCCCACCTATCCGGAGGCTAGAGATGCAGCCTCAGCCCATCAGGGAGCAGACGGTACGCGCCCCGACTGGCCAGCACATCCCTGTAAATACTTCAATACCCTCTCTGCTCCCAAGAAGAAAATAGAAAAGCTGAGACTAACAGAAAGCTGGGTCCCCATGCTGGCACACGCAGAGATTCTACTAACTTTTCCCGTGTGTCCCCGAAGATTGCTTTCCAAGAGGAGGGGCTGGGTGGGGAACAAAAAAAAATCATCGCATTGATTTTCTGTGGAAATAACACAATTTATATTTTTTAACCTGACAGTATCGGCATAAATCAGAGCCACATGGAGCAAAACTCTCCTCCTGAAAGTACATGTGCACAGGTATGCACACACATACGTGCACACTTTACAGCTGTAGAAGGCAGATGTTGAGAAAGGGAGGGGGAGAGGGGACAGGAATTCAAGCCAGAGACAGGGACAGCTGCCTGTGATGTCCCCACGGTGAGGCGCACCTGCCCCCCAGGTGGCCGGCATGTTAGGAAGTTCCTGCTCCAGGCCTGACCGTGCACAGTTTTTGGAGGACCGTGTACGGTGGCCTCTGCGCAGGAGTGCGTGTGTGTCGTAGACGGCGGTCTTGTGTCTGACGTCTCCCAGCAGTCTGGCACTTTATGGTTCACGAAGTGCCTTCCGAGGGTCACCTTACCCAAGTCAAGCTGCCGTGCAGGCTGTATGCACCCGGTTCTCCCGACACGCAGGTGTGGGGATGGGATGGGATGGGTGGGAAATGAGTGGCAGGTGCCCTGCCAGAGCTCACACCCCCGGCAGGTGGCAGAGGACTGCTCAACTCTACCTGCCATGGTCACCTCAGAGCCAGAGTCCCCCAATGCCATGCTCCCGCTCCACAGCGGCATGCCCCATCAGGGGCGTGGTTAGACGGAGCGGGGCTGGGAGGCAGGCAGTGGCCAGGCTTTCAGCAGAAGCTGGGCTGTGACGGCACATCCTGGGCCCAGCCCCCACTCTCGGCCAAAGCTGGCACCAGGCAACCTGGGCCCGCTGACCCTTCGCTCTGTCCCCGATCTGCCCTCTCGCTTCAGGTTTCCCGCACGGCCTGGACCCCACCAGATGTGGCCAGTGGTGACCGGAGCTCCTGGCGGCTCTGCCCTCTTCCAGCCCCATCCGAATTAGCAGGGCCTCCAACTCGCTGCACAGGCTGGTTCTCTGTCTCGCTGGAAGTCACTCTGCACCCTCTAGGTACAACAGACCCCTGTCCCACTGGGAGACCTGCCCAAAGCGCCCCGCAAGGCCGTCGGAGCACTGCGCGCACTCTTCCTGACGCGGAGGCTCGTCCCACAGCTTGTGGGCATCACCCAGCCACCTGGGGGCTGGCCTCCTGACAGAGGGACTGTGTGTTACCCTGAGCCCCCAGCCCTAGCCCTTGGGACCTCCCACACGCCGGCTAACTGTGTCCAATGGACGTGATAGACGGGACGAGGTCCAGAAGGTGTCACGTGAGATGCGTGAAAATGCCCTCGTTGAACTATCGACAAGAAAATTTTGGAAAGAGCCCAAATGTCCATCAACTGACGGATGGATACAGAAGATGTGACATATATAGCCAACGGAATACTACTCGGCAATCAAAAAGAATGAAATCTTGCCGTTTGCAACAACATGAATGGAACTAGAGTGTATTATACTAAGCAAAATAAGTCAGTCAGAGAAAGATAAATATCATATGAGCTCACTTGTAAGTGGAATTTAAGAAAGAAAAGAGATGAACACAGGGGAAAGGAAGGAAAAATAAGATAAAAACAGAGAGGGAGGCAAACCGTAAGAGACTCTTAAATGCAGAGAACAAACTGAGGGTTGCTGGAGGGGAAGTGGGGGGTGGGGTGGGGTGGGCTAGATGGGGGATGGGCATTAAGGAAGGTACTTTATGGGATGAGCACTGGGTGTTGTATGCAAGTGATGAATCACTAAATTCTACTCCTGAAATCATTATTACACTGTATGCTCACTAACTTGAATTTAAATAAAATTTAAAAATTTTAAAAAAGAACGAAAAAGACCCGGCTAAGAGTTTGGGTCAAGGGAGAAAATGTCAACCTCCTCATCAACAAGACAACGCCTGCGTCTGTACACGGCTTCCCCTCTCCTCCAGAGCGGGCACTGAGCCCCCAGGGCTGCTAGATGGTTCAGGCGTCATTTATGTATCCCCTGATTCAGGCCTTAACCCTCACCTGGTATGAGGTGGGCTCACACCTAGGAGCGTACCGTCAAAAGCACTTCCAGGTCACTGGAAGGCTCTGGGCCTCCTCCCCTCTCCTTAAGATAAAGGGTCACCGAATCATTCTGGGATCTTCGCTGAAGGAATCCAGACCTTGAGTCTCTCAGGACCCAAATACATCAGCACCCCTAGATGTCAGACCCCATGCTGGGTGGGAGTGACATGCTCTCAGACAGGACATTGGTCAGAGGGGCCAAGTTATTTCTTTCTCAGACCCCTTCCAAGACCTTTAATTAGGACAATGTCTGTTTGGTGTAATATACCTAACACCTCCTCAGCCACTGGCTGCCCCTTCACACAAAGGGAGGGGGCTGTAGGTCAGGGACATCAACGGACACTCCTGTCTGGCTGGAAGTTCTTAACAGTGCTTTGTTTTCCTTCCATTTATTTTTAACTCTTTGTAACAAGTGATATTGGCCTTCTATTTATAATATGGAAGCACGACTGCCTCCTCAAATTTACGTAAAATATGTACACATTGACTTAAAGGAAAATTCAAGATAAATTAAGAAAAGATGTTATTTAAGTAAATGATAACACAGGTGATATACACACATAAAAAAGTTACGAAGCTCTCAATGCCAAGTTGGGCAACTTGGGAGTGCATGGACTGCCTAGCTCACAGCTGGTCTACACGGCTACGTGCTGAATTACTGAAGCTGCTGGATAAATAGGCAGGTTCCCATCCCAGCAGAGATGAGATCCTGATTCAGGGCACAGTACCAGGTGGAGTAGGAATCTGTGCCCATAACAAGTTCCATGGGTGATTCCATTGCAGGCCACCTGGTAGATCAGTGGGTCTCAGAGACCGTGGCCTTTGAATCCAGGATCCCTGACCACCGCCTTGAAATCAAAGCACAAAGCCTGCTCCTACTGTGGGCATATTCCTACTTGGTGATTCCTATTATAGTCAAAGCAGGCTTCGCTCTACTGCTCCAGAACAATCATCCTTTCACCCATGGGACAATCCAGCATCTCCTACATAGCAAATACAGCCAACAGATTGAAAGGGAATTACTACCTGCTCTCCATGTTCAAATGGATGCAACACCTAATAAGCAGAGATGGATGAGACCTAAACTCTGATAGTGATCAGCTCACGGCATCAGGAGCCCATTATTGAACCCACCAGGCTTTATTCCTTTATGGAGCACCTGCTACGTTGCAGGCCCTGGGGGCTGAGAGTCAAAGGCCACAAGTCCAATTTTGAAAGATTTCAGAGTATAAAGTGGAGAAGACAATGGCGTCAGACCAAGATGGCGGAGCCCCCAGGGAGAATGCTTCCCACGACTTAGAGAAAGGAACTGAGGGTGGAGGTAAGAAGACAGTAGCCAAGGAGGGGTCCCAAGGGACACGGGTTCCCAGGCACAAAGAGGAGGCATGCAGAACAGCAGCCAGGGCTGAGAAGGCAACATATGTAGGGAGTAGCCACATGCAGGATAACACCCAGGAGGGACACTGTGGTTACATTAGCATATCACTGTTTCCATTTCATGTGCAAAGGGTCTCAACCTGTTATGAAAGAGCTAAGTTCTAGGAGGGCCTCTGGTAGCTAAATGAAGTAAATAAGAGATTTATGAGTTCTAAAGCTAAACGTAGCTCGTGAGTGGACAAAGGTAATGGAATCCAGGTTTAGCCTGGCACTGCTCATATGGCTTTTGGGACATTTTGTAATGAGCCCGGAGTTCCTAAAAAGAATGGGAAACTGCCTTCTGTAACCAATTGACCGCTCTGACACAGTCAGCCCTAGCCTTCCGGCTGTTTTGCTTTGGGAAACACACCCCCCCCCCCCAGGGGTAATGTTCCTTTGCAAGTCTACAGAATCTTAACCCCAGCCAGGGGAATCAGGCTCACAACACACCCTGCTTGCCGACATGTGATACCAAAGAAAGGTAGCCCATTTAAATTTAAGATGACATATTTTAAATACTTTCTATACTGATAAAAAAAAAAAAAAGATTTTTTCGAAGAAAAAGTTATTTGGGGCACCTGGCTGGCTCAGCTGGTGGAGCATGCGACTCTTAATCTCAGGGTGGTGAGTTCGAGCCCCAGGTTGGGGGTAGAGATTACTTAATAAAAGTTTAAAAGAAAAAGATATTTACGTGTATTTACTTATTTTTCCATTGATACTCCATCTGTGCCTCCGTGAAATCCTGCTCCTTCGCTAGTTTCCTATCTCTCTTTGGACAAGCCATTTTACCTTTTTGGGCTTACCTTTCTCATCTGAAAAACGACAGGCTCAGCCTGGCTTTTGGGGTTCCAGGAATGTAGTATTATGGTTTTAGGAGTAAAATCCCCAGAATGGGTCCCACCATAATGCTGGTTTATTGCACTGGACTCCTACCCTCCATCAACCCTTGGCTTTAAGCACCTAGAGGTCCTGTGTTCTGGGAGGAGGGTGGAGGGAGGATTCAGGAGTGACCGTGCATACACACGGAATTAGGTATGCAGTAGGCACTCCGTGAACATCTACGGCAGGGATGGGGAAAAGGGTAGTAGCCACACAACTGGGCGAGCTTCTACATTCTCATTATCTCTAAAATCCCATAATTCTTCATATCCTGTATAACTTACTAGCAATTATACATGCAAATAACATTTAAGTTAATTTTTTTAAAGTAGAGCCTTAAGGGAGAAAATGTTTAATGCTGAAAACAAACTGGCAGGTTATTTAAAAAGAAGGCTCTGAGGGAGGAGTGTTTGGGGAGAAAAAGTACTCAGGGACGCTCAGGTCTTCCAACCCATCCATTTGCAATGTGAGCACCATGGGACAGACAGTGACAAGATCTCAGGTAACTACTGCTAAGACATTTTGCTGGGGTTTTTTTGTTTGTTTGTTTTGTTTTGTTGTTTTTAAAGGGAATACTCAAAACAGATCATCAGGGATACCTGAGCGATTCAGTCAGTTAAGAATCCAATTCTTGATTTTGGCTCAGACCATGATCTCACGGTTTGTGAGTTCAAGCCCCGCGTTGGGCTCTGCACTGACAGCACGGAGCCTGCTTGGGATTCTCTCTCTCCCTCTGTCTGCCTCCCCACCACTCGCACCCTCCCTCTCAAAATAAATAAACTTAAAAAAAAGATACTATATCGGTGAAATTCTAAAATACCTTTTTACAGTTTATTTATTTTGAGAGAGAGCACAAATTGGTGAGGGGCAGAGAGAGAGGGAGAGAGAATCTCAAGCAGGCTCCACACTGTCGGCACAGAGCCCAATGTGGGGCTCGAACTCATGAACCACGAGATCAGGTCCTGAGCCGAAATCAAGAGTCAAATGCCCAACCCATGGAGCCACCCAGGTGCCCCTCAAGCAGTGTGTTTCTAAATGTATACTCTTTTCATTTTGGCATGGCGACACCATAAGATGGAAGTTTTTCACATATTTATATTAAAACTCGTGCTGGTCTTACAATTCACAGAAAATCTGTCCCACAAGAGATCTTATGTCAACCTTCAAACAGCAATCTTTCTCAGACAAAGGAAACATTTTAAAACTAGAAAATGTTTTAAATTCTGTCTAAAGAATACTGCCCATCAAAATATGTGGGAGGGAGTCGAAACTTTACTAACAGGAAAATGTCCAATTTTAGATGTGTTTATACCGAATGATATAAATATAAATGAACTAGAAGAAAAACCGGAGCCAATAATGAAAAGAGGAAGGAGTTAAGAAATAAAAGCATAAATTACTAAATTAGAAGCCATAAGGAAAAGCAATAGATTCAATTAATAAATCCAAGGCTTAATTCTTCAGACAGTCCAAATCCATATCTAAAGTTCTGAGAGCTTCCAACAAGGAGGAAGATCAATTGTAGAGAACGAGAACTGGGTATAATTATGGGTACGAGATTTAAATTACAATCGAGTACTACACATTCTTTGTACTAATAAATCTAAAAACATGGATAAAAAATTTTCCAGGAAAAGATGTTTCCAAAATGGTCTCAATAAAGAAATAGCAAAACCAATGACCGTGTAAGTCGTTGAAAAATCTGTAAGAGATTTATGTTCCATAGGGATTCAGGGCCCAGATAGTATTAAGGGAAAGTTCTGAAAGCCCCAAAGTCAGATTATTCTCATATTATTTTTATTGTCTCAACACACGCACACACACACACACACACACACACACACACACACACACACACACACAGTCAAGAGCAGGACAAAGGAAACTTGAGGATTATGGCTGCTTGCTGGAAGAGCCCTAATATTTCACTCTCCCCGCGTCGGGACCCCAGTGAGCCCCTTTGCTTTAGGGCTGGGATTTAGTATTGCCACTCCTCTTGCCAATCCCACAAGCCCTGATTTCGGGTTTGGCTGCTTGACATGTAATGAACACTAGCTGGTCAGACCCAAGCAGAGACTAGAAATGGGCTTGAGCATTAGGGATTCTTAGTTCTTGCACCTCTGCCCTCCCCATGAAAAGGTGCCTGGGCTCACCTGCTGGAGAGATGGGAGAGACTCGTGGAGCAAAGTCCAATTACTAGATCAGCAGGCAGTGGACACACAAACATATGAGCAGGCCTCAGCGAGACTAGAACTGTCCAGCGTACACTCCTGACTCAAGACTCAATAAATGCTCTATTTTAAGCCACTGAATTTGGGGCCAGTTTATTAAGCAGTGTTGCGTCAATAAACAACTGAAGACCACTTTGCCTTCTTAACAAAGACGTGAAAAATCTTAGTTACAACAAAATTAAATTCAGCAGTGTATTAAAAATATGCACCTTGATAGAGTTAGGCATCTCCCCCAAATATAAGGATGTTTTGATACTAGGAAATCCATTGATGAATATTTAGTCCTAGCCTCAGCAATCAGACAACACAAAGAAATAAAAGGCATTCATATCAGCAAGGAAAAAGTCAAACTTTCACTCTTTGCAGAAGACCTAATATTCTACATGGAAAACCCAAAAGACTCCAACAAAAAACTGTTAGAAGTGATACATGAATTCAGCGAAATCGCAGGATATAGTCGAAGTACAGAAATCTGTGGCTTTTCTATACACCAATAATGAAGCAGCAGAAAGGGAAATCAAGGAATTGATCCCATTTACCATTGCACCAAAAACCATAAAATACCTAGGAATAAACTTAACCAAAGAGATCTATACACTGAAGACTAGAGAAAGCTTATTAAAGAAATTGGAGAAGACATAAAGAAATGGAAAAACATTCCATGCTCATGGATTGAAACAATGAATATTGTCAAAAGATAGTACCCAAAGCAATCTACATAGTCAATGCACTTCCTACCTGAAAACCAGAAATAGATACTTCCTTAAAATAACAAACTTGCATCTTAAATCTACAGTCAATATCATAATCAATGGTAAAAACACCAGGAGCCTTTCCATTAAATTCCACAACATAAGAGAGATTCCTTCTATTTGCACAAGTTTTTAAAACTTCTTTATGTTTGGGAGACTGCAAGGAACCAATAAAAGATTTCAGGGAAATAAATGTACAAGAAATTATTTATAGGTAATATGATTAGTTATCTAGGAAACCCAAGAAATCAACTGAACATCTACTAAAACCAGCAAGATATTTTAATAAACAGGCCAGTCCCGGGATGTATGTATATAAATCAATACAAAAATACTATTTCTAAAATAAAATTGAAAATAGGATCCCATTTATAATGACAAGAAAAGAGAAATAACTAAGGGAAAAATAACATCTAAAAAATCCTTAGTGAGAAATGGATGGTAATACTGCTCATCCAAAATTATGACTCACAACAGGGTACTGTCATAATGTACATAAGCAGCTGTTAACAAATCATTAAGAGAGCACAAATATCTCAATAACAAAGTGACCCAAGGATATAAATGGGCCACAAACACACACACAGAATCATAAATGGTTGATAAATACAAGGGGAAAAATTCAACTGTTTTAGTAGATATTTAAAGAGAGTCTCCTTCCCCCAATTCCTCCGCCCCAGTCTTGCCCTTGCTTCTGTGTGTGGGAACTTACTCCTGGCCTCCCTCCCTGCCTAACTCTCCTAGGGAAGGGACGGTGACTTCTAATGATCCAAGGGACTAGAGAGAAGAATCTGGCTGTTAGGACTCATTTCCCTCGGGGGTCTCCCTCTCTTCCTGGATCTGAGTATGATACATTCACTCTGGCCTGCTCTCTGTGCTGTGTCAACGGTAGTGAACCCTCGAGGAAGTAGAATCGCAGCAAGCCCAGTCAGCCGCAGGCCAAAAGCTCTATTCTCCCACCAGCTTTCCAGTAATAACTGATAGTTTGATCCCCGACATTCAGCCTCCTGGGCAATCAGTTACTTCTGAATCTAAGAGGGGAAGAGTATGTTGCTTCTTAGACTTCTAAACCTCAACGATACATGAAAATGTGAAAAGATTTAAGGGGAGCCTGGGTGACTCAGTCGGTTAAGCGTCTAACTCTTGAGTTTGTCTCAGGTCATGATCTCGTGGTTCGTGACTTTGAGCCCCATGTCAGGTTCCAAAGCTGTTTGGGATTCTCTCTCTCTCTCTCTCTCTCTCTCTCTGTCTCTCTGCCCCTGCCCTGCTTGTGCTCACTCACTCTCTCTTTCTCAAAAATAAATAAATAAACTTTAAAAAAAAAAAAAAAGAAAGAAAATGTGAAAAGATTTTAACCTAGAAAGTTGGCAAAGAAAAAGGCGACGGTGGTGGATGACCAGAATGCCAGTAGCTGTTGCTCTGGAAAAGCAGGCAGGACACAGCCTTCTGGAAGGCAAAGTGCAACATGCAGCACAAACTCTGTAAAGTGTCTGCTCCCCTGTGAATTTATCTGCAATTTCCATGCAGGCCAGTTCACACGTACTGTGATGCAGAAAGATTCTGAAAGGATTGCGTGAGGGGCTTCGGATCTACCGCACATCAGAATGTCAAACAGCAATCATTCAGGACGCAGCACTCGCACACGGGAAGACAGATCGACAGAAGTGAATACAAGTGAGGAGGTCCAACCAAATATGCACCTTCAGTACGTCATCAAGCCCATTGAAACAAGGTAGTGGCCACACTGGGCATCCATCTGAAAAGGAAATGGGTCCCCTGTTCGCACTCCACATCAAGATAAATGCTAGAGGGAACCAACGACTTCAACGTAAGAGAAGCAAACCCATGAAGCTCCTGGATGAAAACACCGGGGTCGCGCGACCCTCGTGAAGACTTTCTGGGTCTCGAAGCAGGAGGCAACTCCTTTCTAGGACTCCCGTGATAAGGGCAATAAGTTAAATATAGGTATTCTATTCCCGTAGCAACCACTGAAAATATAACCATAATCCAATTA
This sequence comes from Paguma larvata, assembly GCA_030068075.1. Lineage (NCBI taxonomy): Eukaryota > Metazoa > Chordata > Mammalia > Carnivora > Viverridae > Paguma > Paguma larvata. Next base: position 20,114,347 of record CM057837.1, on the reverse strand, counting down.
AGAAATACAGCTTTAAAAATGGAATACTAAAACTAATCCATCCAAAAGAAAACAGGAAAAGTATGTATGTGTTGGGCATGTATAAAAGAAATAGAAGGATAATGAATTTAACTCCCCTATGAATAATTAGATTAAATGTAATTAGATTAAGTGTTCCATTTTAAAGGAAGAGACCTTCCTCTGAATGGATTAAAATGCAACTAGTTACTATTTAGGAGAAATGTGCTTTAAATATAAATACTATAGACAGGCTGAAAGTAAAAATAACAATAACAATAATAATAATAATAATAATAATGGAAAAATATCGTCCATGCATACCTACATATCATTAAGCCTAAGAAAGCTGAGGTGGCTGGATGAATATCGAAGTGGACCTAAAAGAATTACCTCACAAGATACAGAGGATATTTTGTAATGATAAAGGGACATAAGCAGACATAACAAGCTGTAAAACCTACTGAGAGTTTCGAAATACATGAAAAAGAAAAACCCAGATAGAACAGAAGGGAGAAATAAACAAATTGACAACACCAGCTGAGGTCATACTACTCTCGCAGCAACCAAACGGCAAGCAACAAACCAGTACGCTTCTAGAAGATTCCGTTGCACTCTCCACCAACTCTGCCATGTGTAAGAATACTGCTCCATCCAACAGCTGCAGAAAACGCTTTCCTTCCCATTGCCTGTGGAACAGTCGCCAATACAGACCACACGCTGGGGTACAGTCGTCTCAACTTGTGTACAGATTAAGACTGTAAACAATATATTATCTGATTCCAAAATGAAATTAGAAATTAAACACAAAATGATATCTTCTTCAGTTCTCAAATGGGTAGAAATTGAGCAACGCATTTCCACATAAGCCATGGGTCAAAGAATTAAAGTACAGGGGGAAATTTAAAATATTTTTAGCTTTAATGATAATATAAACGCAGCCCTTAAACATTTGTAATAAGCAGCTAAAGATGTCTTTTGGGGATATTTATATTTCTAGATGGTTCTGTAGGAAACGAAGAAAGGCTTTGTGGCAGTAACCTAAGGATCCACCACAAGAAGCTAACAGATCAGTGAAATCAAAGACAAAGTAGAAATACAAAGGGCTAAATGGCTGACATAGAAGACAAAAGATCTTTGAAACCAGAGTTGCTTGAAACATGGACAAAATTGTTAAACCCTTAGTGAGGTCAGAGAAAAAGTGAACGAAAACATGACTTACCAATTTCAGGAATGAAAGAAAGCAGCATTATTATAGAGACTAAGGGTATTACAATAAGAAAATACTATGAAAAACTGTATGCCAATAAACTGAACTCAGATGACACAGATGTTTCTTTGGAAGACACAAATGATCCACCTGACACAGAATGAGAAGTATCTGTCTGGTCCTGTATTTGTTATAGAAAAGGAATTCACCATGGATGCCCTCTTCCCAACATGCTCACACACCCACCCTCTCCAGGCCCAGATGGCCATGCTGATGGATGCTACCAGACAGTTAAATGGGAGATAATAACAAGCCTTCAGTCTTTCATAAATGACAGGAAGAAGGAAAACCTCCTTAACTCTTAGTATAAGGCCAACATAACCCTTACGCCAAAAGCAGGCAAATATAATGAGAAAAATACTATAAACCAAGATCTCTTGAATGAAGACTTAAAATCCTTAATAAAATATTAGGAAATCAAACCCAGTACTTCCTCTTTCACATATTTACACACACACACACACACACACACACACACACACACAGGAAAAGAATGGGCAGCTCATTTGTGGATCTAAATTGTCCATATTCCCAGGACTAGCCCTAACTAGGCCACCCTGTTCTGATTTGTTTAAAACCTTCGGCCACATGGATTTCACTATTCCTTTGATAACCTACTTCGATATTTCGCGGGCTTAGTTCTTAAGCTATTTCTACAAAGGACTGGTGGTGAACCACCAAGAGAAACACGTGTTACACAAATAAATAGGGCACAACCTTAAGAAATGTACTTTTGAAATTACTGCGAGTTTATCAACAACGAACTTTGATGTTCTCAAACATTGTGTATAAAAATGTTTTCACCCAACCACTGAAGTCATCCAGTGTGGACATGAATAAAAGGATACCCAAGGCCAACGTAAGGAAGCAATACGAAACAAAGTAAAGGAGGCAAATCAGCCTGATGTGGGGCTGTATGTTTTTTGTTGTTTCTGCTTTTATAGTTGCTGGGGCCACCCTCTGTTTCCGAGCGATGTTATCCTCCAATTGAATTTTCACTTGGAACGTTTAAAATGGA